>OY756394.1:6662097-9162097 GCA_963576865.1 Anania hortulata | reverse complement strand
ATTAAATTTATCCCTGACATCACTATTCACTACACAAAACATGAGCTAACTATAACCGAGGCCTCGTGTAGATAATTGTATTGCTAATTTTCTCCTTTTACTTGAAAACCATTTTATTATTTATGGTGTGCTGTATCACACTCTAATACAATAATGTTAGGAAAAGCGGAATATCTTAAAACATTATTAGACTCTTTTCAGACATAATAGAAGTTTTATTGATAATACGATTATATAAAGCGGCAAAAGTGTAAACACATCTGACACCTTCTTAAAATGAGATCACAATTCCAAAATAAACTCAGTTTACAAAACTGATATTATTTTGGAATGGTCCTGAGATAAAAATAAAATGTTTATTTTTAATTTTTGATAGGACCATAGGATCATCATTAGGACGAGGTGGCAACTTAAACTTGAACTAGAATTCGTGGTTAGTAAACAAAAATAGCATGTTTGGCTTTGATAACAGAACTAGTTCATGCACCTTATTATTTTGCAATTATTGTTATCTGTGCACCCGCTATGAGTTGGCGTAATCACCACAAATACGCTCATTAAGAGACGGTTGAACTTTGCTTCGTCGTTTTTATATCCTGACCTTTTAACCCTCCTGTCCAACTAATTGATTAGTTGTTCCTTAAACCAATTTATTTCATTGGAAGTATACCTCGGAATACATTCATTGTGGCTAACATTTACAGAGATCGTAATACAAAACACTTACCTATTTTTAGCCAAAGTTTAGGCTTTGATACACAAACGAATAAATTAAACTGGTTATGTATTGCGATTGGAAGGCGTAGGTGTAAAGTGGTTCATCATTTTACTGCACCACTTCCTGGGGAGGTGCCTCCAAAACTGCCTTTATAAAACTTGAAAGAGCTCATAGAGCCGTTCTTAAAGTGTGTACTTAAATCTATTTTGTTTCCTACACATGACCTATTACAATTTTGCCAAGTGCTTACGGTTCGCCAACTTTATATCCTGCACACTATCCTATAACAGCACCGTATCACGGATCCACTAGTATCCTCCTCACGATCCCAGCCGTAACCCCTAGTATCATATTCCTCCTCGCAAATATATACACACACCAACGCACACACACACAGACACATACACACACACACACTATTTTTGAAGAAAAAAATAAAAAAAAAATTTATTATTTTTATCATCATCAATGATGATGGTGATTCATTCATTCATCATCATCATGTTAGCCATAGGACGTCCACTGCTGAACAAAGGCCTCCCCCAATGACTTAGTATCGGGGGGGACTGTCAATACTCGCCACGTTTGGCCGGCGGGTTGGCGAGCGCAGTTTTTTTATAAGATTTTGCACGAAGACGCTGCTGCCTGTCTCGTGCTACAGGAATTAGTCGCCTTTTACGACACGTCTCCTGTTGTCGGTGGGGAAGTGTATTATTTACGGCCGTCCCAACACGGCACGGCACGGGCACGGCACGGTGAAGTGGTGAATCTTATTAAATTAAACTGACACGAGTTGTTGATTCTATTGGATCCGGTTGAATCGTGAGATGAGCGAACGGTTCCGAAGGGTAAACAAATAACATTATAATTGCACACAAGCTGCGCGATATATCGATCATCCACCTCGCTGACAGAGGACTTGTGATAAGAGCTATCACAGTTCGCAGCTGCCCCGGAAACCGGCCGGCACCGCGTTATCGCTGTGACGTCATCTTGCACCCATCCACCACAGTCGCCATTTGAGGAAATAATTTAGAATTCTAAAGATATAGTCTGAGATTAGACCTTCTATTTTTAAGTTAGACATTTGTGTTAAGAACTTGAAGAAAATAGTGCGAGTACGGTCGTATCATTATCAAGTTGAATTAATATCAAATACTCAGGTTTGCAAACCCTTGAAGGTGTCTATTAATATACAGAATTTTTAAACATCCAACTTCATTCCACAGAAAATTATTCTACAATTTTTTTAAATGGTTTTAGTCACGAAAAAAACTCAAAATTTTCTCATTATTGATTTGATTATCATTTTACCGATTAAACTTTTTTTCGAGACATGGTGATTTTTATTTAATTCGTTATTATTTCCTTTTGTATGAAAGCATGCAAGCATTTTTTATACTCGCAAGGGAATCAAAACATACATGAAGGGTGCTTTTTCATCATCATCTCAGCAATGGACGTCCACTGCTGAACACAGGTCTCCCCTAATGACGTTCATTGGGGCGGATTGCCAATACTCGCCACGCTTGCCAGGCGGGTTGGCATTCGCAGTTTTTTATAACATATCGCACGCAGACACTGCTGCCCGTCTTGTGCTACAGGAATTAGTCGCCTCTTACGACACGCCTCCTGTTGGCATTGAGGAAGTGTATTCTTTACGGCCGTCCCCACACGGCACACGGGGTGCTTTTTGTTGACCTAGAATTATGAAATTTGGCCAGAAGCAATGTCATATAGCACAAGTGCAGTGGAGAACAAGTACGATAACAGTGAATTTGTAGTGACATATCTATAAGTATGTACGAAACTCCTTCCGGTGCGCGAGTTCGACTCGCGTTTGGCCGGTTTTTTATCACGAAACCCACATCATTAGGCTGAGGTCTATGCCCAGCAGTTGGACGTACCTATATAGGCTTAGGTACTTTCTATTTAACTACAAAAAAAACATTCGACACCAAATTCGTGTTGTGGCCGCGAAAAGCCTAGACACGAAACACGCAGTGTATGTAGATGTTTGTAAGATTTTATAGGTACCGCGTTTTTCGCTTCAATAAAAGTTTTCGTATTTTTGAATCTCACTAAGAGACATAGCTACTACTATTTCACACACAGGTAGGAATTAAGCCGTGATAAGTATAATATTATTTAATGATTAGAGGCAGACGACAGTCTTTATATGCATTCGAGCCTTATGTAGTGTCGGTTATCTAGACCACTGTAGACCCCTATTTCAACATTTAAAAATACTACCTCTACCCTGCCAGTACATTTTGGATATCTGCATGTTCATAAAGAAACATCCAGATCTCTTTCCTTTACATGACTGACACGGTGCTTGGAAAGAGTAATAGTAGATACCCTTAAAAATTATTTAGACCACCTCGAAGGTTACAACTATCTTCTAACAATGTATATTGTCATGCTATAAAAAATTATAATAAGCTTCCTAGAAAAGTTAGAGCCTTACCGCTCAACAAACTAAAATATTAAAAATACTTTTAAATAATTGGCTTTTACGGGAATGCTTTTACTCTAATAAAGAATTTATGGATACAAAAATAAACGATTGTACCTTGACTGTTTACTGACGACTCATGAGAAAATAATGCTGTATAGTTTAGTTTACAATGCTCAATTAATAATAATGTATATTTAATTATAATTTATTAGCAGATTTTGTAACATTAACATTTCTACGCCTAAAGCAATGGCAGAATATGTTGTACTTGTGCATAGCTCTAAGATCTTGTGTTACCATGTTCTTGGAAATAAATTATTTATCATTATCATTTATCATTATCATTATAGTTTGGATATAGCATCTCTTATGTTTATTACTACTGCTTATTACTACTTACTACTACTGTTTCCTGTAAGTGATTATATTATGTGGTTCGCATTAAACTGGTAACACTAAGTAGTTAGTACATACTTATCTGTGGTATAGGTTCAAATGTCATCTCTTGAGCGGAAGGGTGACCGGTGGTTTTGATCAATTGAAACAATTGCTGCAGTGGAGACTCTATTCTGGGCCTGTGTGTGGAACTGTGCTGAAGAAATTTTGATCTTATGGCTGTTCATTTAAGGACTTTGATAAATAATTTTCCACACTTTAGCTAACAACTGCTGTTTAGGAAGATCGGAAAAGATTAGTTTCACTGGAGCAGCTGTTCTTAATATACTTACGAGTATGATTGTTTTTCTACTGAAATGTCATGTTAGAATGGCGACAATGTAAGCTACATGAAAGTTTTTTTAACAGCGTGTTGATTAAAACTGAGGCATACAAGTATATTTTCTTATCGAGTGTCTTTTCGTATATAGTAGATACATTTTCCTTGTTATTGTGAATAATTAACGTCGTTCGACGTCAATCGATTACAGATTCTAAAAGTACTTACGAGTAGGTATCAAGTGTTTAGTAGATCATTTCTCTCCTTTCTAGAATTTCTGCTAATAGAGATAATATTTGCATCACAAAATAAATGAAAAAAAAAACAGTTCGGTTGCTAATTTTAATAACATAAAAGTGACAAGAAACTTTTATTTGATGAAAGGTCTAAACCTAAATCTTCAATATGATAACCTACTCACATGAATATAATACATTAATAAGAGATTTGATCCTTTTTTCACCCTAAAGTGCTGCTAATATTCGAATACAGCAGACAGAAGGTAGGTAAGTTAGTACCTACCTATTATATTTGTTAGCTCGAAATAAATGCAGTGTGCGTTGCACAAAAGTTGCATCATATTTCCACTCTCGATATCAACTCCCAAGATAGGGCAGTTTACGGCAAAAAATAGCCTCCTTATTTTTGGCTTACAGATGTTCAGTAGATTCATAGATGACGCCGCTGCGTGCGGTAGAAAGCGGAAGGGTGGCGGTCCCGTCAATTGGCACAATTGGCTGTAATTGTGGGCGGTATGTCCGGGCGCGCCGCGACCCGCCGCGACACAGGCTACTACACCAGACAGTATACCTACTCTAAAAGTCTAAAGTAGATTTTCGGGAATTTTTATTAACAATATGAAAGTAACTCTGTCTGACTGTTACATTTTCATTCCTAAGCCGCTGAACCAATTTTGAGAATTTTCTTAAAGAGATAGATTGGACCTTGGAAAAGGACATAGGCTACTCTTTGTCGCGAAAACTAAGCCGATTTTGATGTTATTAAGGAAAAAATCTTGAACCCTAGGGAAGAACTAAGGCTACTATTTTTTAATCTACCTAAAAATAGGGGTTGACATTCCACGCGGGCAAAGCCACGGGCGCAATTGGTAGAAAATACAATTTATCTTGAAACTGTCACAATCTAAAATATAACTAGCTTTGCCTATCCCAGACTAACCTTTGACTATTCATCATCATCATCATCATTTCAGCCATAGGACGTCCACTGCTGAACATAGGCCTCCCCCATTGACTTCCAGATTGGCCAGTTGGAAGCGGCTTGCATCCAGCGTCTTCCTGCGACCCTTACCAGGTCGTCTGACCACCTTGTGAGTGAACGTCCTACGCGCCTGCCCGTCCTGCGCTTGCCGGTATTCGACTACTTTGAATATTGATATTGATTAAAATATTTTTTATTAATCCACCAATTTTTTGCTGAAATACAAAATAATATTCCAATTCCAACCGCGGTAAAGCACTATTAATTTTGTATGGTCAGACTCTTCCTGAAGCTAACTATGTAATATAAATAAATAAATAACCTGCCATTGTCTGTACCTACTTATTTATTAGATAGGTGCGATTAGGCTAAAACAAGAAGAAAGTAAAGTTACTCTATTCACTTTTTTCAAAATTGCGTACTAATATTATTTATTTAAAATTGTATACTGTACAAATTAACAAAAATTTTAAAAAGTGACCTATTACAAAAATTGTTTGACCTTCCCAATTAAGATCCCGTTGATGTCTTTTTTCGGACTAAATTAAACTTTTTTCGTAGTAAATGCACATATGCTACGAAAATTTTTTCGCTACCCATAGTTCTATGAAAAATGCAAATCATAATATATATTTTTTTACTTAAGTATATAAAAGCTAATTCAGATCATCATTTTTCTTTCATAAATGATTTTTGAGGCGAAAGGCAACTATCTTGCCAAGTCGAAATCCAGAACCAACATCATTTTAGCCCTAGAACGTTCACTTCTGCCTGAACATAGACCTCTCCCAATGACTTCCAGATTGGCAGGTTGGAGCGGCTTTCATCCAACTGCATCCTGCAACCTTTACCACGTCGTCTGTCCACTGAGTGGGTGTTCGTCCTACGCTGCGCTTGCGGGTACGTGGCCTCCATTCTAGAACCTTTCTGCCCCATAGCCAGTCAGTTCTACGTGTTATGTTCCCAAAAAAACATACTGCATTAAAATACAAATTTACTTTAATATTCTGCACTGTGGTCAATTACTGTGTCACATTCACATCGCATGTTTCTGACTGCACACAATCAACTAATAGGTATTATCATACATACCTATAGAACAGATATAGCTATTATATATTGTGCGTCGCTATGCTTCTCGTACTTGTCCAGAAAAGGTTAAGTATTTGACTTGTCGTCGCTTATAATAGACATCAACACCAGTATTCTTTTCTCCTTTCATCTAGTATGGTAGGGGTACGGAAAAATGGCTATACAGCTAGCTACTGCAGCGGGGTTTGCTCATTGATACAATTAATATTAACTCAGTTGCCAAAACTTTTCAACACGCTTTTATTAGCGTAAACATAATAATGTAACTAACTAACGGCTAACTTACTAACTATGTAAGTAGTAGAGGCTTAAAAACCTGGATATCAACGTCTGATCCACGCAAGAAGAATGCCATACGAAATGGTGATGATGACTGACTATGTAATAAAATCTTGTACGTCGTTTTTAACCTACTTCTGTCTTGTCGATTTGTAGGTAAGTAAGTATGTGACTTTCGTATGACATTACGATAATTTGATACCATCGATCTGATCCTGGAGACGTATTTTTGAAACATTAGAAATGTATCTTGAATTTCAACACGAAAACCATTCGCGTATGATTTATGAAATTAATTTCTATTACATATTTACACATTTTTGAATTACTCGATTCAATCGACACACAATTAAGTGTTGCTATGAAATTTAATTCTTGTAATTATATTCGTTTCACGCAAAAAATATTAAAACTGGAATGCAGACTCTTGATTTTAAAAACCGGTATTGAATTACTCAAAAATTAATATTTGCTTAATTTTATTTCAGACTTTTTAGAGAGCATATTCGAATTATAATCTTTAAAATGTGTAGGTAAGATCTCGCAAAACAATAAGTGTGATACATCCTACCACATAATATTAAGTTCCTTATTAAATATTATACAGTTGCTTTCTGTTGGTTTTTATTCAGAATTGGTGTCAATACTTTTGAGACTATAATATTACAAGCTTTTGTTGCACTAAGTAGAGTTCGATCTTTAGACGGCGTAGTTATAACTGGCTGAGACCAAAGAAAACTTTTAATAAACCACATAATAGCATAGCGTTGTTCGTAGTTGTTCGCTGTAAACCAGCGTACTACTTGAGAGAGAGCACTATTTACATCGTCAAAGGTAGCTTTACCTCTGTCAGTTTTAAAAAGCAATGATGTATCATCTGCAAACAATACCGTCTCACAAAGGTCTTTAGTAAAGTAAGGAAGGTCATTTATATAGATTAAAAATAATAGAGGTCCCAATATAGAGCCCTGGGGCACACCCATGCGTAATGGAGCTCCAGAAGAGTCAGTTCCATTAACATTAACTTTTTGCATTCTGTCTGTGAGGTATGACTGTAACAATTTTCCAGAATCATTTGAAACACCATAATGCCGTAATTTCATTAATAATGTCATGTGATCTACACAATCGAAAGCCTTAGACAAATCACAAAAAACCCCTATTGCATCTTTTTTTCTTTCAAAGGCATCGTAGATATGCTTAATAAGGGCAACTCCCGCATCAGTTGTGTTTCTACCTTTGGTGAAACCGAACTGCTTCTCATGCAATAGTGTGTTAATTCTGAAATGAGATAGGAGTTGATTGAAGACTATTTTTTCAAATATTTTACTAAGAGCTGGTAGTACTGATATAGGTCTAAAGTTAGAGGGATCACTTCTATCACCGGATTTAAATAAAGGTATAATTTTTTTTTAAACGAAAAACGAGTCAGTGGGACCATCTTGTAGCAGAATTCACGAAATGAATTTTCTAATATAGTGATTTTAGGTATTCCGAATGTCCGATGCGAATCTTGCGATTTCGTTTTCAGATTAGAATTCGCATGATTCAAAAATACGTCTCCTGGCCGAGGCTAAGTTTTGTAAGGTGTAACTCTGCAATGGTTACTTGTTTGGGCTTATTATTCGTTTTAGTGAGTCTCATACAAATAAAAGTTTGTTTAATCGATTTTTAACCTACTTATATTGTTAAAATTATGGATGCACAGCGATTACGAAATAATGTCCTTTAATGTTGAAATAATTGAGTGCCGTTTTAATAATGCATGCGCCACATCACGAGCGCGCGCGCAGGGCAACGCGGAAGTCGTTCACACTTCCGCGTGCCGCCATCTTGGCTGGCACCCCGTGAGATTCGCCTCTGATCTCGCTCGCTACATTTCTTGTATTGCCGAGAGAATAATTAATAGTTATTCAGTACATTATTTACAAACGACAAGTAGTTCAAGTTTCAACTAAATACTTAAATTGGTTAATTTTAGTTTGAATTATATCTACAGAGGTAAACAAAGAAATACATCCGACCCAGAAAAACAACGTTATTAAGTATGTAAATAGGTAAAATCTAATACATATACTGAGCGTTGAAATTCCAAATTTTTTACTTATAAAAGTAAATCCATAAGAGTTTTTAAGTCAATAATATTTATTAATGTTTAAACATTACTATTGACCGATGCAAATTTCCTATCAGCTAATATAATAAAAACAGAACTGAAAAGTTTGGTTATGTCATCTTCCCCTGATCCCATTATGCCAATATAGAGAGACTACAGGAAGACAAAATAAAATTTAGTATGTAAAAAAATGTTTTATTACGAAACAAACTAGATCAATAAATCTGATAAAATCGGCGCTTCATAAGGAAAGGGTAACGCTTGCAATAGTAGCATTCACGTAATGTGTGCATATTCAAATAGCACAGCATGAATAGTAGGTACAGTCGTAAGGTGCACTCACCCCCTCCTTCTAATTACAGAATAACGTGGTGGAACAAAAAGAGATGACCCACTTTCGGGACCGGTCGTGCGAGATCGGGTGCGCACCGTTGCACATTACGTGTTTAGAAGATGGGGTTATGCACTGAGCGAATTAACTGTATAACGGAACGCTCATGTGAATTTTCTCGCCCCAATATGTTTTTTTGTATTTTTTTTTTTAATTTCGTAGTTACATTAACGTGCGCGACGGTCTTGCGCAACGCAACGCGGTGCAATAGACATAACTTATCTGCGTGACTCCTTTTTGTGGAGGCGAACCAGTTGCTTACATGATTCGCGTTTTCGGGACTCTACATTGTGTATTTCTTGTGCATGCTAATTTGATACGCCATTAACTTTCATTTATGTTTGTTGACTTTTTGGATCCGACTGTCCTCAAAAGGAGGGTAATGCTTAGCACATGTAGTCTGTAGCTTGTTTTATTTTATTTCTTTAGTTTGATCACTGAGTCACTGAACATTGCAAAAAAGTATATAGTTACACACTTACTTATTGTATTGTGGTTGGCCAGTTGCTAATTTGTTTTACCAAGCGATTTAAGTAACGATGATGTCGTCCTGAAATCAGGGAAAAAAGCAATGTCGTCATACATTTCTCTAATCTTTTTATTAGTACATAATATGCTAGTTTCCTGGGTCAAAAAAAGATTATCCTATTTAGACCGTCAGTTAGATTATCAAAAAATATCGGACCCATATTTTGTCTTTTGTCAATCAAACAAAAAATGACGAAGATAAAGAGCATCAAAGTGAGCACGTGACGTCATGTCTTTCTAAAAAGTGACGCAAGGCGTGACGTTACGCGGAACTTTAACAGGCTATATCTTCATATTTTTTTCTTTGATTGAGAAAAGAAAAAATACGTGTCCAATATTTTCTATTAATCTAACTGACGGACTAATTAGATTTTTTTAGTTTATAAGCTTCACTTATCGAAGGTAACCAAGGACGGCATGTTTAGGACGTGTGGTGCACAGTTCGTTAAATGGTTAAATTTTGACAACCTCCACCTATAATACTAGCTAAATATTCATTCAGAGCAGAGGTTTTTATTTTTCCCCTCGATGTATAAGTAAGTCGGTGAACAGACTAGGTACCACTATTACATATTAAAATAATGTCTTTTCATATAACAACGTTTCTTGTAATTCGTATTAGATTAGAAAGATCAAAGGTAATGTATATGTACAGACAAAAGCGTGTCAACCACACCACAAAACGTCAATTTTTCTCAATTGATATTGATCTCTATGTCTCGAATTTAAAGTTGAAAATCAGTTCAATGACCTTTACCTACATTTTTGAGTAGGTTGACCTACCGTTGTACTGCCTGTACCATGTTTGATGGCATTGGTTTTTATTAAGTAATGTTACTGTCAGCCAGCCACATTAAAGCACCATGTATTGTTACAGCTAAAAAACATACTTAATCTTGCATTTCCAGGCTGAGAAAATGTATGTCATGTAAAGTGTATAAATGTGTAACAACAATTGTTTTAAATAAATATTTGTATTTGTATAGTTTAGTTAGGTGAATGACTATGTTCTATGTTCTGATTCAGGTTGCAATAAGAGCTGACTGTTTATGGATCTGTCAATTCGTATTATTGAGTAAGTGATGTCGCAATAAGGCGATTCCGCAATAACCATATTATAGAATGTTAGGCAAGCCCAGGCTTAGGTAACGCAGCATAGTTCCGAGTGAGATTATACATCCTGCATTGCGGACGAAGCCATAAGATTTGTTTCTTCACCGCTGCACGTTCACTTTCTGGATTACAAAATAGGTACATACTTGGTAACAACACATAAATGAAAACTTGGACATCTACAAGTTAAAATAGCCTAAGGTGACATCACTTCAGCAAGTCAATAGAGATTAAAAATAAAATCCTTAATTTATGTTACAATGAGATCATCTACATACAACACACACTTTTATGTAATTCTTGTGACCTCTACATTCATTAGAGTTTTTGTATCCGTTTCTAATTCATTACTCGGCGATACCAAATAAATATCCGAATGTGTCCGGCACGAGGAGTTTCAGTAGGCGCTGAAAGCGGCGGTGTTGTAACGAGCGTGATTTATGTCACTGGGTAGTCAAGTCTCGAGTGTGAGGTAACGGAGCCGGCGGTTCCCTCCTCTCGCGCAAAGGATAGTGTCCGGGCGCGGGCGCAGCAACACGGCACTACGTAATCCCGCCGCAACGGCACTTCCTGAAACGTGGCGCAAGCGGCGCGCGAATGTCGGCCGAGCATTTCGCGCTACTTTCGTAATTCGTTGCGTGGTGCGACCGGCCGCCTTGCCTGGCCCGCAGGAAGTAAAAGTTCGAAGGTAAGAAAGTAGGTCTCCACTGTAATTGGCAACGCGCCTGCATACTGATGTCTACACACAGTTATATAGGTTGTGTTGAGAGCACCTGCGCCCGAGGCGACAGGAACAGGACCCGAATAATGACGGTTGTAATTGATAACAAAGGCTTATTTATTTTGACGCGACATAAATTGGTCCGACGACCGTTTACAATAGCGAAATAAATTGGATAAGTGATGGGTAGCTATCATTAATTATGTTGTGAGGACAGAGAGCTAACTGCTTTGCTAATCTGAATGTTATGTAATGAGTTCGATTACAATAAACCGAAGGGCCTGCAGCGATGGCACGTAGGTACGTGTGTTACGCACATAAGTAGTTCGTATGACATAACGTAGTGGTGTGGTGTGGACAAGCAGGCGCTAGCTAGGCGCCGCTGACCCAATCTGCGTTCTGACGTAATGCGACAACAACGGGCGCACACGTTGCGCTCGAACTAGGCCGAGATACGTACGAGATGCGCCGAAACTAATCGTTTGCGCAACGCCATGTGAGCTCGCGAGCGACCGAATTATTTTGACCAATTAACTCCATTTATTACTACTGCAATATGTACGATGAACCAAGCCCGAGCACAATGTTGAGAAGTACGACTATGCAATTTATTACGCTCTCCCTTGTTTCAAAAACGAGTCTTATTTCTACACTATCCATGTTTTACGCATTATGTCATGCATTATTACGATATGGTCATAATTATTTTGAGCTGTCTGATGTCGTGTCGGCTATTTATGTTTAGTGGCAACACTTTCCTGTCGCGACTTATTGGTTTACGTCCGAGTTTGACCTAGTTGGTTGTAGTTTGCAAAAATGACCGCGGGAGTTGCATCAGTTGGCAGGAAGTTCTGGTGGTTCGCGGCTTGCGGCAGCGAAGAAATTGGGCGGCACGTTGCGGTCGCGGCGCGGGCGCAGCGCAATACTTGCGATGGAGGAAGCGCTGCGATCTGATGAGCTTGCGACAGCGCCGGCGCCCGCACTTGCAAAACCGCCTTCACCAGGAAACTTATTTCTGAATTCTGGCACGTGATATGATGCTATTTCTTAACTTACTCTCGATAAGGTGCATTTAAGACACGTTTTTTTGAGTAATCATAAGTTTAATTTAATATGCACTTGTCGATAAATAAAGTACCTATAGAAGTAGCGGTGGCGACTAGCAGAAGCTTTCATAAAGCTGCTTTTACCCCTAACTTCGACTATTTTTAAATGAGGAGAGACAAAACATAACGTACTCTAGAAGTAAATGACATGTAAAATTGCACTTTCTTCTTAATCGGTTAATTAAGTTTGTTTTACCCACCGCTACCAAAACCGATTTAAGATTTAAAACTGGATTAAAGCAATTCTACATTTGTCAATTTTAAACAAAGTACTACAGTTATTTAACTCAAACTTGGTGAGATTATAGAGCAGACTCTAACTTAAGTATATAAACACTCAATCCCCGAGTCCCACTCAAATTTAGCCTGTTTTTTAAACAAAAAATATGTTAAAGGTTATTAGGTCGTTATCCAAGCAGAACAGCATAAAAAATTATATCCATGAATGTTAATAAAGCTTATTACACTTACAGGATAACAGTTGCTTTACATACGCGAGCCGACTGTAGAAATTGTTCTTTCGGTTTGGGCAATTTGAGGAAGCGTTGTGAAACCGGGGTCGCGCGAGCCAGACACACGCCCGATTGTAGAATGTTCTGCTTGATTAATGCCAATTTGGACGGTTGTTCAGCTGATATTACGTAGCTTTACAATTATTTGATACGTATTTTAGTCTTATATATGCTATTGCTAGCTAAGTACTTATTAAAATTAACACACAAGTTTAGTCGGATCGGACGAAATTTCGACAAGATATACTTTTTAATAGGAGTAACTTTTAACTTTTTAATATGTAAGTACTTACTTTTGTTTCTTACGTACACCTACAAGTAAAGAATTCCATAAAAAATATGGGTAACATCAAATTAGATCTAAACTATTAGTAGGTGTAGTAAACAAAAATACAATTTAAAAAGGGGTTTACTAATATTTTTCAAAAGCTACTTGCTAAATAAAAATAAAAAATAAAATGATTTAAAATATTTATGAAGAAGGATTAAATAATTTGTCTTTTTTGATTAAAACACTTATTTTACTTTTTAACTAACTCAAATATTCTTAATAATTGGGGTTTATTTAATTAATTAATTAAGAAAGAGAAAACAAAAACAAACATGTTGGTAACTTAGTCAACCTTGATCATACCTAACAAAATGCCAGTTGGACTTTAGCAGGCTGTTTACATCTTGATATTAAACTAAGAATCCGAGTTTAACATTATTGATAGGAGGTAGTTCACAAAATAATAAGATAGAAAAAGAGTAAACGTTATATTTTGTAAGACACACAACCACAATTATCATAACAACCACAAAAACGTTCGTTGAAGCTGAATGCAGAACTAAACATCGTGATACAATACCAGTATTTATAAATAATAGTTACTAACATAAATTGTATTACTTTGTGTGTATATAAAAGAGAATTTAATAGAGATATGTGTATACTCGTATCTATCGCAATCAAAACTACATAAATAAAACAATCTTCCGCGTTCACAGTCAGTCTAACTGACTGATTTTATACCTACAAATATTTTTTTGTTGATAATTGTATTTC
This sequence comes from Anania hortulata, assembly GCA_963576865.1. NCBI lineage: Eukaryota > Metazoa > Arthropoda > Insecta > Lepidoptera > Crambidae > Anania > Anania hortulata. Next base: position 9,148,076 of record OY756394.1, on the reverse strand, counting down.
ATTAAAATACGTAGTTAAAGTACATTTATAGGAGATCTGAATCTTTTCAGAGTCCATAGAATTCAATTTATTAGAATGGCATCTTTAATAAATAAAATGGCCATTAGCGAAAAATTCGCAAAATTTTAGCGTTTATTGAACTGGGAAGCCTGTTCCATAATAGGGCAGCGAAAAGGAAACTTCAAAGGCGGGCGGAAACCGGAACCTCGGTAAGGGTTAAAGCGGAGACGACGCCCGTTTCCGGCGGAAGTGCGGCGCCAGGAAGGTAGATAGAAGATAAATAAACCGTCGCCATATTGCCGGAGTCGAATCGATAAATCCGTTCGGTTTTGCATGCTGCTGCGAGTATGTACGACTTCCGTCTCGTGTTTATTTTCAGCTCCGCTGGCGACGACAACTCCAATCGAGGGACAAAGTCCGCGTTTACTAATATACCTTACGCTGCATTATAAATGTGCATACGATACAGTATGCAGTTTTAAAGTACTTTCTTCGACAATGTGCGCAGACAGTGTCATCATATTGTTATGCAAAGTAAATGCTAACGTGTAAATATCTGCATTATAATGAAATGTATTGTTCAATTATTATTATTTTTATGACTGAGACTAGTGCAAAGAAAATATTCCTCCTAACGAGTACTATTCGTCGGCAAACTCGGTGATCATAAAAACGAGAACGTGTCTTCTTTTTGACACGTGCTCTCACACTTGTAAATTCGCCACTCTAACAATGGTTTCCATGTAACAAGTGATTATTAAATAATAATAAATGTTTTTAATGCAACTCAAACATGTAAATATAACAGCATGTAAAATGCTTCATATTGTGTGAGTTTACAGGGTTTTACACGTTTCGAGTAGTAGATCGAAGCACTTACAAAGCCACAGCGTAAACACCAATACAGTGGTCTAAGGCCTAACTTGATCCAATCTGTGATGTACGTAATGTAGTTCGGACTCTCTCTACTCCCTCGTCCTAAACAAAAGCCTGTCTCAAGTCTAGTTCTTACATACGAGTACAATCTTCTTGCTACGCACGCGTCCATCCGAATGATTGTATTGTATAGTATTTAGGCTGTACACAGAGCACACTGCGCGGGCGAGACGAGTCGCGTAGATGTTGCTATACGAGGAAGGAAACAAGATGATATTTGGCGTCGCGCGTGACCGGTTCTGCAAGTGTTATTCCGAAAACAAGACGGCTCCTGCCTGGACTTTCCGATCGTATTGTGTTTTATTTAAAACAAATTTAGGGTACCGTGCTTACTCACCTCATCAAAAAGTTAATAGATACATTTCCACTAGTATAAAAAAGGAAATCAAGCAAATCAGATATTTACAATTCCGTTCGCATGTAAGATTAGAGATTATTAATTTAATAAAATTGTCGTCGAAAACTTGCATCTTATTCCAGAGTTTTGGAAGACAGGCAGAGACATTTGGAAGGTTGCTACGGGTCCTGTGCCTGCACACTTAAGTCGCACACACGCTTGACCGCTTTTTTGTCTCTCGCATATGTTGGTCCCCGACAGCTTTTTACAGATGAACACCGACGAAGGTCACGCGGAACTTAGTCTAGTCTGACGGGATTTTTTGCCTTAAATCACGAAGGAAGTAATAAAAACAGATTTCGCGGAATGAGCTAGGATGGTAACACAACATGTGCGAATTATCTTAATAGGTAAATCGTAGGTAGATCGCATTGTGTAGTATCATTTTGGGACTTTTGGTGAGTTTTTCCGATGACCAGATTTTTCCAGTGTGTGTCTGGAAATAGCTTGGGTTAGCTTGCGTGACGTGTTTAGTAACCAATTATTCTGTGATTGCACAAATTTCCAGGATTGAAACGGAATTGGTAATGCAATCGAGTATTTTCTTCGGATCTACGGTAATAAATAGAAGGTTGGCATAACTTGATTTTGGAATCGCAACTTATCTTCTAAATTGCTGAGATAAGATAAACAAAACCTAAATAATTAACATTCGAAAAGTAAACTTTTGGTATCGTTAACAGTGTTTTTAAACTATTCCCGCAGTTTATCAAATACAAGTTTATAGGGTCTGACCGTGGAACTCCAGATAATCACAGTTGAATTAGTCCAGCGGATTCTTCACTTAGATCTGGTATAGAAAATAGAACAAATGGCTTGTCAACTGGTGGACTGACAGCCATTGAAGTTATCACTTGATATGAGTTGCTAACTAGACGGTCACAGTTACTACTGTGACTGTTGTGTAGCTTACTAGCTAGTTCTGGTCTGGGTAATACATGTTTATGTAATCGTTGCACTAAATCAGGGATGAAGAGGGTCAAATAGATGTTAGAAGGTAGTAAATATGTAATAAAAAGTTACAAGTACATAATGTAAACAATTACACGGAAAGTCAGCTTATTGCAGAGAGAACAACACTAAAACATTAAGAATTAGGAGCCTACATTTAACTTTGCGGTAACATACTTGATTGATTTGGAGTTTAAATCCATAGAAATCGAAGACGATTTAAAACATAAAATCTTTGTTAAGTATTCGGTAACTTTGCAAAACAAAATTTTGGAACTCCTATATATCTATGTGACCGCCCTAAGTCGGTATTAAGAAAATTGAGGTTAAACTTTATTTTGTCCTGCACTTTTAAATTACATATTTGTAAATTAGAGTTAAACGCCTATTTTATGCTCGTCTTATTAGTACTTCGTGAATAAAGTAAAGCGATGTAAGTATTTTAAAACCAAACGTTAGTATAACCTAACTATACCTACACTCGTAATTGAGTAACAAAACAATCTAATAATCACGATATTTATATTAGATAATGATGTATGTATGTAAGTTTCATAGATCAATCTACCATAATACTTATAATATATTAAGTGAAGTAAAAAAAAAACTATAACCGAACATTATTTAAAGGTACAAACAGAGATTTAACTACATATACTCATCATTTCATCGTCTGTTCTCGTACCATTTAATAACTGGTATGAATATTTATACCCACATAGAGAAGCTCCGGGCGGCCCGGAGGTCAATGTCAGCTGAATGCCGACCATTCGAATAAGAACCTCTACAGTACGTTTAACTTCCTTTCCTTCTACGGCAAAGGAAGTCGGAGGGCTCTCTGTACGTTGGGAGGCTCAAACTGCCGGTTCCGCTTTGTGATTAGGTACAAGCACAAGAAGTGGTAACGTACCTACCTACATGACTTGTTGTTGTCATATAATACGTTTGCTGTCTAAAATTTTTAGGTACTTATCTTTCGCTTAAATGTCAGACTAGTTTAAAATTGTAGTGCACAAAGATTAAAGTATCTTAATACCTTCAGTTTTTTGATACAAAACCGGAATCCGGCTGCGGGGTTCCTCTTTCAAAACGACAGATCATACAAAATTTCACAAGTACAATGGCATGTGTTTGCTATTTTTTTGTAGTCTCTTACATCATCTCATGTCATGGTTTCATCATCATCATCATTTCAGCCATAGGACGTCCACTGCTGAACACAGGCCTCCCCCAATGATTTTCATGGGGGGGATTGCCAATACTCGCCACGCATGGTCATGGTCACGCTCGCCATGCTTAACATGTCATGGTTTGCGAGGCTTTTATTTTTAGTGATTACCATTGTTATAATAATTAATAAATAAATAATAATATATGTGCACGCACGAAAACGATATACATAATCTGTTTTTCTGCATGACCCTAAGGTTGGCTGACAGATAATGCTTTTAGCATTATGTCCAACTATTGTACACTTTTATAAGTTTTGTGCAATAAATTTTTAAATAAATTAATAGGACAACGACATTCGCAAATGAATATACAAAATAAGTATTTTATTATGTATTACAGAAGCATGCATGACTTGGCGTTGCCATCTCTGAGATCCCGGATCGATTCCCTGTCGGATCAATGTAGAAAACGGACTTTTATGTATTGTCCCGAGTCTGGGTGTTGTGGTACTGTCGTTGTTTTTATAACATAAGTGCTTTCGTTACTTACCTTAGGATCAGAGCAGAGGCATATACCCTGCAGTGAGACGTTTAACGGATTACTTTACTTTTTTTAATGAAATCATTTCATACATCACACGTCGAAACGTCGGGAAAATCAACTCTCGTAGTGTATTACTAAAATAATACTTAGAAATACTACGGGTTGGTGATTCAGATACCTCTCAACACGAGGCACCTAAAAAAAATTTTTGGACGTCACTTTTATGGCCACACTGTATTGACATTATTGAAATAAGTGTTATTTTCTCATGATAGGATAAAATCTAATAAGCGTTTTCTTCTTTCGAGGTCATTGTCTAATAATAACTAATAATTCAATGATCTCAATAAAAACATGATAATGATATAATTTCTTAAAATTTTATCGCACTTATAAAATTATGCATTGGGCTAAACAGAAATGATCTGTGGCCGGTGCGATAGGGGAGAAACTAAGTCACGAGTTCACTACATATCACTTCATAGATTATTTATTACAATTTGATATTAAGATGGGTTAAACCACTGTAAAAACCTTCATTTTTTTACCTTGTTGTTTTTTATTATAAATTCTAAACTTTTTATTTTTATAAATATATATTTAAATACAAATTAATCTTTATTTTCCTTGGTCATGCCATAACTTGAGAACGACAATACCGATTTCATCTATTTTAAAGTTTTCTAATACTTTGTAGAAGGTTCCTACACGGGAAAAAAAAGCTGCGCAAGAAATCCTATGAATAAAATAAAGACTGCGCAAACGAAGCCGCGGGCTAACAGCTAGTAATTGTATATTTTAAACTTGTAAATGACTAACACAAAACACAGTCATGTTTTAAGAAATATAATACTTTAAATATTATTTATTATATTACGTACCTATTTATACCTAAACCCATTGTGTTTTGTAATGAATTACTTTTATCTTAAGTATATTCTAGTTAATTGATTTACATTAAGGAAGTGATAAAATGGAAACAGAAAAGTTATACTTTGATGTTATAATTAAGTAAATGTATTTATGATTATGTTTTCCCCCAGTCGCGCTTTGGATAACGTCATAAATATTTTATAACGATTTTCCTCAAAGAATAACTCACATTTTATTTATCAGTATATCAGTCAGTCATCATAATAGTATTATCACATAGATTAACCAATCGAAAAGAGCAGGTAAGTTGTAAAAACCTGCAAAATAAAAGTGATATTGATTGATTGATTCAGGAATAGCGGTTTGACAGCCATCCATGAGCGCTTATACATGGGGCACACTAAAAGTTTTGCACTTCTAGCTAATCGGAACTATTTGAATTTCGAATATTATATTGTTTTAAACGTTGCAACCTTCTTAGTAATAAAAAAAAACAATTGGCGGGAAATTATTTGTCAATTGTTTTTTATCACACATCAAAGTTCTACGTACGCAACAAAAATGGAATTAGGTCAAAAAGATTTTAGAGCGATGATTTTTTATGATTTTAAAAGTTCTCTCTGTCCAAAAGACTGTGCCGCTCGTCTTCATCACCAATGCTTTTGGGAGAGAAGCACCTTGTTTGAGCACCGTGACGCGAAGGTTTGCTGAATTTGAGAGAGGTCGAGTTTCTTTACATGACGAATTTCGTGAAGGGCGGCCTTCAACGAAAATAATGTGGCTACTGTTTAGCGGCTAATTGAAGAAAACCCGCGGATTACCTATGAGACAATTCGAGGACTATTGGGGATTGGTATGAGCCAAATTCAGATAATTTTACACGAAGAATTGAAAGTTCAGAAACTTTGCTGTCGTTGGATCCCTCATGAACTAACAGCGGAGCAGAAGCGGGCTCGCGTGGAATGGTGCTCACAGATGCTACTGAAGTACGACCACGGACATTCTAATGCTGTTTATGACATTGTCACAGGAGACGAAACCTGGATTTATTGTTTTAAAAAAGAAAAAAAACAGCAATCTTGTGAATGGGTGTTTGAAAATGAGAAGAGGCCAACAAAAGTGAGGCAGGCGAGAAGCGTTGGTAGAAAAATGATCGCGTTTTTTTTCTCAGCTACGGGTCCCATCTGTACAATTCCACTAGAAGATCAAAAGAGTGTTAATGCCGAGTGGTATTCTACCATTTGTTTACCTAGGGTGTTAGAAAAAGTTAGCGAAAGACGACCCAAAAGCCGCGTTCTCCTACATCATGACAACGCATCTTCACACACGGCCAACAAAACAAAGTCATTTTTACCTTCCGAAAAAGTACAACCCTTCACCCATCCTGCGCATAGCCCCGACCTAGCAACCTGTGTGATTTCTGTATTCTCCCCAAAATAAAAGATTTGATGAGAGGTTTTACTTTTACCAACTTCGAAGAGGCAGTGATAGCGTTCAATCACCACGTAGAAAACATGCCTTCAGATCTTTGGTCCTCCTGTTTTAAAAAATGGTTCGATCGCATGAAAAAAAATGTTTTAAATGTAAAGGAGAGTATTTTGAAAAGCAATAAACATAATATTTTGGTTATAACATGTTGTTTTTTTAAGTTACGCAAAACTTATAGTGTACGTAGCAATGTTATCTAACCTTGTTTTGATTTTTGCCCTGGATGAATTCCAGATCCTAAAGTGAGACACACTTTTCATAGGTCGGACTCTATCCGATTCAACTGTAGGTAGGTGTTATAAGTTGGCCGGCCTGCTGACTTAAACACGTTAGTTATCTGTAATTCTCATGCTTGAAGCAATTTCTAGTCAAATCGTGATTAAATTTTATACCTTTACATATGTACATGACTGCACATAAATAAAAATGAAATAAAATAAGTAATTTTAAAAAACAGTCATTATTAGCGATCACGTATGATCATAAGTAGGTACATATGATCATCTTGACACTTGTTTTTTAAAATACGGTTACAGTTCTCGAAACACGCGTTATTTAAAAAAAAAAACAACTAAGTGCGAGTCGGACTCACGCAACGAGGGTTCCGTACAAAGTTATAGGTGTGTATTTGAATAGTTCGTCCATAACGAGAATCGAGTCTCAAAGATTTGTAAAGCTTAAAACATTTTCTTTTAGTTTTGGTTACAGTTTTCGGACTTTTATCTTTATTTGCTCTATAAGACATTGCTTCTTGCAAAATTTCAGGATTCTAGGTCAACGGGAAGTACCCTATACGGATTGATTCCCTTGTGGGTGTGAAAATATGCTAACCAGCCGTATCATTTGATTGCGTTGACTTTGGTTTTTTTACAGCCCCAAGGGATTGCAGACCTGAGTATTTGATATTAATTACAATTCGAATCACGTTCCTGATCGGTATCTGTAAAAGGGTCTTTTACAGATAGACAGACAGACAGACAAAGTAATCCTTTAAAGGTTCCTTTTTACTTTTGAGGTACGGAACCCTAAAAATGAAAACAAGAAAGTATTAAGGATGTTACACTGTACTTTTACTATATAAATGGCAAGAAGTAGGAGAGTACCAAGACATTACTTACAAGTCACCATACGTACCTACCTACCTAGACATCACGGTACGAATTAATACGTAAAAAGTTTAACAATACTCATGTACATAATTCCTTGAAAGTACGTAATATTCTGCTATAATACCACTGCTTTTAGTGAGTGTAGTCCCATCGTAAAAGCTGTTGTAAACAGCATCTGAATAAATACTGTTTATGTATATTCAATCTAGCTGCTAGCCAGACAGATTAGAAACCAGGAGTGGCGGCGGGGTACATAGCTCGTACAACTGACGGCTCATGGGGCAGAAAGGTTCTAGAATGGGGGTCTGTACCGGCAAGCGCAGCGTAAAACGTCCACCCACAAATAGAACAGAAGAAAAGAGAAGAAGGTGCAGGAAGCCGCTGGATGTAAGCCGCTACCAACCTGTCAATCGAAGTCATTGCGGAAGGCCTATGTTCAGCAGTATGGACGTCCTATGGCTGAAATAATGATGATGATGATATTTACTTTGTTACCTATCGTATCGTGTTTTTTTTTTGCAATTTCGAAGTTGGCCTCATACAAACATGCTCTATTTTAGCAATAGAATCACCGCCTTAAAGGTTTTGCGTTACATATTTCAATAAAACATTGTTTAAAACGGCTATAAATTCTCATAAAATCTAGAATCCGTGAGTGTGGACAGGGTTCCCTTTGGGTAAATATACTCAAGCCTGGTCTCAAGTAACATTAGCGAAGATGTATTTACGAAATAATGATGTATTTTACAGCTAAAAAGCTGATAAGTCAAAATCCTAATAGTCTAGATTCAGAACTTTGCTGTTTGGCTTAAGTAGAGTGTGTTATTCACACGCGTGGGCAGAAGTTTAGGAAAGCAACTCGAGCGCAGGCGCAGGGGCATGCGCAAGCGGCGTGACAGCACTCGTCCAATTGGTAGAGATTGCGTATTTCCGTCGCGCCGCTTCCGGCCGCGCGATAACAGCAAGACCGAGACTTGCGACAGCGGTCAACGGACTTGCTATACATAGATGCACATAAACCAGTTCTGGCTCTGTTAAAAAGTTAAAGCAAAAACATTGTTAGCTTTATTGAAATTTTGATATTTGCGAATAAATAACGTAGGTAAATAATCGGCAATCAATTTGGTATTTTTACGCCTTGATACTTTAGTTAGGCGATTTACTTCCTTGTCGCCATTCTTTCAGAAAATGTAATAAATCAGTTCCAACTGTATTTTTTTATTATTTTAATAAACGTAACATTGTAATATGTACTTCAGCTAAAGTTAGTAACTTAGTTCAGTATCACAAAATTTTTGACGACGCGGTACCTACGGATGTTTGACTCTTTAGAAAAAAATAGATAATTAGCTAATTACAACCGCACATAGACAAACATTTACGATATCACTGCCAACCTCCGAAATTGTGTTTTTTTGTAATTAGGTATATCAACTGTAACTTCTATGTGTGGTGCAATAAAGAATCTCTAGTACTAGACTGTTAAGTGGATCACAGTTATTTCATTATACAGGATGACCAGAAAAGTTACGTCCAAAAAATTTTTATAGGTGCCCTGTGTTGAGAGGTATCCGAATCACCCCTATAAATGTTCTACGCTTTTTCGTAGTTTTCGAGTTACGTTTTTTTTATGAATATTTGCAACCGGATCAGTTTGAAAAATATAAAAAAAAGTAGAAGGTTTTTTTGTTTTTTTTTCTTGCAGCTAAATCTCTAGGAACTGTGCATTTACGCATAAAATAAACAGCATCATAACTTTAATGGAAGTTACTACAAAATTGACCTAAAGTTGAGAATTTATCTCAAGTGACTTATCATTTAAATTATCAACTTAAAATAAAAAAAAATAACTGATAATTTCTAAGTTTCTAAGTAGCTTTAGAGAATGCGCTAGACTCTAAGCTTTTATAATAACAATAATAAAAAAGTTGTACTTGATAGGCTTCATAGGCTATTTAAAAGAACGTAAAAACTACGAAAAATCGTAGAATATATATAGGGGTGATTCAGATACCACTCAACACGAGGCAATTAAAAAAAATTTTTTGACTACTGTTTTATGGCCATCCTATATAAATCCATTAAGACACAGCAATGAGTATCACATATTATATATTCTTTAGTAACATACAATATTTGGTGTCTTCTAAACAATAACACAATCTTGTAATATCAATTTTATCTAAGACTGACAGTAATAATAAATGCGCCAAATCATGTCTCTCATTGATTTATTTCACCAACAATGAACAGATCCAATATGGATCCAATACTTACCTCTGACAAGAGATTATCGCACGTAAAAAATAATAAAATTGTAAAAATCATAACTGAATCGAATCGTTTATGCTGGCGAATCATAAATATTGCAAAATTTACAGCGAACGGAGGACGGGGACATTGCAACACAGTCCTGTTGTGCAACATACTTGAACGATCCGTTAACGAATGTAGTGGAACCAATTTTAAAGATTTTTTTAGGATCATGAACTTGCTAATGTTTTTTCATTTTAAATACGATTGTCTAGCTAGCATGATGAACGTTTTGTTTGATTTGTTTTACTTCTTTGTAATAGTGATATAAATTTCAATGCTTAAGTTTCAAAATTATATAGCACACTGATTTAGGCGTGGGACTCGTTAATACGTTATTGTTGAGTTTCACTGTCCACCTTCTGGCACTATTATCTGATTAGCTCGTAGGTATCAAATTGTTGCATTGTCATCCAGATTACATACTTTAAAAATTTAAATCGATACGACTATTTATTAGAAGTAGGTCAAGTCTAACTCAAGTGACTTCTACCAAGATTTGATTACATAGTCAGTTAAATTACAACTTACAATACAAGTGAAGCTGATAAAATGTTTTAAAAATATAGGTATAAGTCTATTGATTGTTAAACAAGTTTTATAAAATACTAGTCATCTATCAGTCATCAGTTAATTTTATCAGCATCAATGTGATATGATATGACGACCTCCGTAGCCGACAGGCGAGCAATTTGGTGATCCTATCTCTTAGATCTTGGGTTCGATTTCCGATCGGTCAATGTAGAAAAATAACTTTTCTATATGGTCTAGGTGTTATGTTATCGTTGTTTCTGATTTCTGTAACACAAATGCATTAGCTACTTACCATAGGATCAGAGCAATGTATGTGATGTTGTCCAATATTTATATTTATATAATTACGAAATAGCTGTATCGGGAGTTCCTATTTTTTTCAGCGAAAAATGCTTTCCTGACAAAGGATATTCGTAAAGCTACTAAATGGATCGTTCTTCCATTATCCCTTTGTAAGTGGTCTGATAAATTACAAGACAAATGTCCGCCCCACCTCCAAGCCAAGGGTCACCCTATAGCAAAGGAAATAGCTGAGAGTGGCGGCGCATGAGTACTCTGGAGCGGAAGTAGTGACCGTTCCCACGGACATTCATCCGTTACTTCACCTCTCTCCCGCACACCTCGCCTCACCTCAGCCCTCCGGCGTACTGGGAAAGCGTAGGCTTCCAGAACAAGTGCTTAAGACAATAGACCTTCGTAGAAGCCAAAACAGTTCCGTAATGTGAAATCTATTCTAGGAAGTGATTGATGTCTTACTACATGCTAGTAGGGAACTAGGAAGAAACGATACAAATAAAAACCGTATTCTCTAAGAATCGTTAGATATAATATTACAGCCGCACTTAGAGACGTCAATTAACAATAAACTCTTAATTAACATTTTTGTTCGTTCAATAATTGAATTTATTCGTATCGACTTTAGTATTACACATTTTTCTTGAGTAACCATTAAAGTTAAGTGACGGCTCTAAATGCGGCAGTAACACCTTAAGTTTTTAAAGTGTAGTAATTTTAGGCACATTACTTAAATTACACTTTAGCTAGGTATCAATATATGTAGTACGATAAAATCCGTGGGCTGCCTAGTGCTTACATTGCAATGTAACATGAAAACACTGCCTAAAAATATACAGGCTTGGTATTAATCATACATAATTACCTACATTACTTGAAATAGTTTGTTACCGTCTCTAAACCTGATAAAGCATTTTTTTCAGTCTACATTCATACCTACGTGATCCCTAAAACCCGAATAGGTACAATGGGATTCGTTGTTGAAAACTAGGTGTGTCACGTGACACCCGTCGGCCCAGCTGAGCTCATTGTTTAGTCTACGACTGATTGCTGACCAAATTAATACTAACAAATCTCAGAACAACTGCACTGGAATTATTATTCGGAACGCGGCTTTCATGATTTACGTAATCAAAGGTGGGTGCTGAAAAGTTAACAACTTTTGAAATTATTTTTATTAGTTTTCAAATTTGTTGTTGCAACCATGACTACATGGTGTCTTTATAGAGGTTTTCAGTGAGTACCTGCATGACATGGACCCTGGAAATCAACTTTATGTTACCTATTCGATACCTGACAGATCTTCCTAGTGTTGACAATTATTGTTTTTAATTATATTTAGGTTTTTTATGAGCTAAATAAAATCTTTTTATTGTAATTCTATAACTAAAACCTAGCTCTCTTGATCGTTTCATGAATAAAACAACCAACTTTTTTGTATTATTTCCACTATCTACGGATTACCATTATCCATAAATATCTTTTTTTTTTATCGAGCGTTACTTACAAAATGAAATCAGTCTGCATACCTAGATACCTACCTAACTATGGTAAGTGCACGAATAATAAATAAAGTTATAATTATGTTGGGTTGTTCAATGCATGGATTCATGGCTAATTTTAGAAAACAGCTTTGGCTATACTTTCAATACACTCAGGCTGATTGATGAAAACTAGACCTACAGCTACTTGCGTAGACATGCAGAATAATTACTAATTTATTTAAAATTTTAACTCTTATTCATTGAAAAAAGTACCAATAGCGAATAATACACTCTAGCTCAAAAAAAATCATATTCATTTGGATTAAATTATATGAGGTAAGGGAAGGAAGTCAAACCTCCTTACTTTACATAAGGCAGTTAAACTAGTACTAACTCTACCTATTTAATTCACAAATTCTGTCATCAAGATTATTAATCATTCATAATTAATAAAATAATATTAGATGCAGTGCAAATCTAAATTTGGTAAAGTCTAAAGCCGGGTCTACTAAATTTAGATTTGTACTGCATCTATGATGACCCGACTCGTCATGCGAGAAATATACCGCCAGCTAGCGGCCAGCGCTGTATCTTGGTGGCTGGCCGCTTGTAGTTTATCATAATCTCATAGCATAATATAATAACATCAACCAATACAATATTTGTTGTTCATAAACTTTTTAAAAATAATAATACCGCTTCCAGCTGGTACCCAATTTAAAATTGCGAATGAAAACATTTAAACTCTCCATGGCTGGCATCGACCTTAAAAATAACTGATTCTTTTAAGTAAATATTTTTTTTATTATTTGGTGGTTTTAAAGTCGGTTATTAGCTGGTAAAGGTTGCAGGAAGCCGTTGGATGCAGGCCGCTTCCAACCGGCCAATCTGAAAGTCAATATAAGCCCAATGTTTAGCACTGGACTTGAGCTGAGAGTTCCTATGGCTAAAATGATAATGATGATAATCATTAGTTTTTTTATTTAAAAATACCCTAGTAGAGTTGATCCTAGTGGTGAGAATAAATTATAATTGTATATTTTAGAACTAGCAAAAGTAGAGTCAGAAAAATATTAACTTATACTTAAAGTAATAGATACTTTTTTTATTTGTAACGAGAGCAACGACACGTTACGAATTACAATGCATCGAATGTACTGGCTATTAATACTGTTATTCTGTGCTAATGCTTTGAATTTGAAATCCAAGTGTAATCATGTTGATTTATCGTTCGAGTTATTAAATGTTCGTTTTCTTTTTGCCTTTCTTAATGTAAACCCAGTGAACTATTAAGATTTCGTTAGGTGCGGTTGGTGTACCGTCGCAACCGGATCTCCGGACGGTGCGCGGGCAGAGGAAGCACGCAAGACTTCCGGTCCCGCGGGAGCCGCCCGCGCCGCCGTCACGCGCCGCGGCGCCCGCGCACTGCGTCTTGCCAGCCGGCTTTCACGATTCGACGCCCTCACGACTATTTTAATTAACACGGTATGCACGTGATTGAAGTGACGATTATTTATTTATAGTTCGCAGTAATGCACACTGTGCGTAATTATTAGGGTGATGGTATGGTGTATGTTCTTACGTTCTTCTTCTCCTTACGTTCTTTGGTTACGTCTCGAGGCAAAATAGCAACTAGCGACTTAATAGAGCGCCTTGTAGTGCTGGGCAGAGAGGAGGGCACCAGGACACGTGGTAGATCACCCATGCGATGGACGTACCGAACAAGTCTTTTGTGGGCGACCCCTTACACGAGTCTTCTAGATACAAATAGCCCAACCAATAGAAAGAAATGGCGAGAAATCGTGGGTCGAGTTACAAAGTCAAAGTCAAAGTCAAAAATCATTTATTCAATTCAGGACAAATTGCCACTTATGAACGTCAATAATATAGACCCTTAGGGGGCCAACATGTCTCCTTATTTTTTGGGCCCTACTAGCGCTTCGAGACAAGACACAGACAATCTGGCAAGTGCTGAGAAAAAACGCCGGAACAAACTCAGTCACCAATAGCTGCCACACAAAAAATATAAATCAAAATACACAGATAGGTACATCAGTTTAGTGCAGGCTGGACTGACCATACATTCTTGTCATCAAGATAGTCTTGAATTTTATAATACCCCTTAGACATCAGTGTAGTTTTGACATGTGACTTAAATTTATTAAGAGGAAGTTCGATAACATTGTGAGGTATATTATTGAAAAATTTAATACAATTTCCCAAGAATGAATTACTTGTTTTGGCCAATCTAATGTTTGGGACTACAAGTTTGTTTTTGTTTCTTGTGTTATATGAATGAATATCACTTTTTTTATAAAAAGATCTAAATTGTTGCGTACGTACAGGATATTATCAAATATGTATTGAGAGGCCACAGTGAGTACCTATGTTAATTTCTTTAAAGAAATCTCTCAGGGATTCGCGCGGACTAAGTTTGTATATAGCACGAATGGCTCTTTTCTGTAAAATAAAGATGGTATCGATGTCCGCAGCAGAACCCCACAAGAGAAGACCATAAGACATAATACTATGAAAGTAACTGAAATACACCAGCCTTGCCGTTACAACGTCAGTTAGATGTCTAATTTTTCTAACCGCAAATGCAGCTGAAGCAAGTCTCCCAGCCAGAGTGTCAACATGTGGTCCCCATTGCAACTTCGAATCCAATGTAATGCCCAGAAAAACAGTGGAGTTTGATAGATCAATTTTTTCACCATTTAGTAAAATTACTGTGTTAGCTTGTTTCACGTTAGGAATAGTAAATTTAATACATTTGTTTTTTTTTTGTATTAAGAAGTAAGTTGTTACTTGTGAACCAATTTAATACCTTAGAGAGACCTCCGCTTATATTGTCAAATACTTCTTCGCCTCTTTTTAATATGAAGATTAAAGAAGTATCATCAGCAAACAGAATTATCTCACAGGAGTCTTTAGAATAGAAAGGGAGATCGTTAATATAGATCAAAAATAGCAACGGTCCCAATATTGAGCCCTGGGGCACTCCCATTTGAAGCGGGGCGCCAGAGGAGTTGGTACCATTAACGTTTACTGTTTGTAGTCTGCCTGAGAGGTAAGAATTTAACAATTTTGATGCGTTATTAGATACACCGTAATGTTTTAGCTTCATAATAAGTGTTCGGTGATCGACACAATCAAACGCCTTCGATAAATCACAGAACACACCTATCGCATCATGTTTATCTTCATACGCATCCAAAATGTGTTTGACAAGTGCCACCCTAGCATCTGTTGTATTTCTACCTTTAGAAAAAAACTGTTTCTCGTGCAGTAAATTGTTAAGTTTAAAATGGGAGAGTAATTGACTAAATATAACTTTTTCAAAATTTTTACTAAAAGCAGGTAGAATAGAAATTGACCTAAAATTGCTTGGGTCACTTTTTTCTCCGGATTTGAACAAAGGTATAATCTTACTATATTTCATTAAAGTAGGGAATTGACCTTGATCAATACATTCATTGAATATATGCGCTAAGTGTGATGCTACGAGAGGTATAATGGGTTTTATTGTGTCAGTTGATATGCCCCACATATCCTTCATCATCTTTTCTTTTTTAATTTTAAAATCTACAATTCATGACAACCACGACCGTTTTGTCAAGAGCTTAACGATTTAGAAAAAGAAGGTGTAAGTAGTATGTTCAGTTGATAAGCAACTTTTTAGATTAATTATCAATCTTTGCATGGTAAATTCGCGAATATGGATATTTATTTATTTTTATAGTGAACCATTTAGGGACTTGAATAGCAGGATAGGCAGGATGAAAATGTATTGCGCTCTATCGAGCGAAATACATATGTAACAAGCCACCGCGGCGCATTTATAGAGCGCTTTACATTTCGTATCACAGCGTCCGGACGTATTTTTGAATCAAACGAATTCCAATCCGAATAAGAAATCGTAAGATTCGCATGCGAATTCCTAAAATCACTATTTTTGAAAATTCATTCCGTGAATTCTGCAACGAGTGGTCCTACCCGTTTTTCGTTTTCTACTAGTAGAAACATATAATTTACTCTTTGAGTAGAAAGTACGGAAGAATGACATTGACAAGTAAACATATGATTGACAGAGATTTGACATAATAACTTTTTGTTTACCTTCGTTTATGACTGTTTGCATTATTGTTTATAATATTTTCTGCGTGAAACAAAAATAGTTACAAGATTTCAATTTAATAGCAGCACTTAAAAATGCGTAAAATCGGAAGCAATAGAAACCATTTTCATACTCAAATTGTTTTCGTGTTCGAATTCAAGATTCATTTCTAATGCTTCAAAAATACGTCTCCTGGCCGCTTGCTAGGTATATCAAGTCCCTTAGGGTGAACTCTTAGATCATGTTTTATAATAAGTTGTGTACACTTTTTCCAAGTAGCTTGTCTATGAAAAGATTAATAGCATTTTAGTTAAATGAAGATATACCATCTTATCTTTTTAAGAAAATTTCATTGCCTCGTTGCAAAATAAATTTGTAAAGAAACAAATTGTCAAGTCCTTCAATGTCATTAATTCTAATTAATTATTTGTTTCTTACTTAATTAGTTTACAAAAAATGATTATTACTAGCTTTTACTACTTACCACTATAAAAAAATGGACTCTTCGTCGGATAGAGAAAGTCCTGTAATCACTTTGCCTCCTTTTATTTCTGCTAATCTACGAGAAAAGATAGCTGCTGAAGAGGTTGGTACAGTAATGGTATCTTATAATTAATTGGGATGTTTTTGTGTATTTTAAACTAAGATTTTAAATAAAACTTTGCTATGTCGCTAACTGGTTAGGCTTTATCTTTCATTCACCATCACCAGATACCAGCCAATGACATAATCAAACGCATCAAAGAAAAATCTAAGGCAAATGTTTTACAGCCCGAAAAGCCAATACAAGAGCCAATTCCTTTATATCCATTAACGATATCGTGGTCTCCAGAGAAGCTGCTATTCGAAATCAAGGAAGAAGCCATCGTGCAAAGATTGTGGTAAGAATCCAAGAGTTCTCGGCCAGTAGTTAGGTATTGGAACTTACCTGCATAAAAACTTTAGGGAGCTTACAGACGATTGACAGTTTGTCAGTGACTGCTTGCGACGATGGTGAGCGACTGTCGCCGACTTTCTGCTGACGATAGGCTTCGACAACGTGCTGACGTCCGTCGCAGATATGTGGCGTCATGATCATGACTGCGCGTCTCTCTGTTGTACCTACGATAGGTACTGCAGCTGAAGACAAGCTGTTTTTTTTAAATACTTAATGTCAATATACAGGTTGTCCCGTAAAAGGATAAGCTTGTAACCACATATTCTATACATTATAGTAAACTATTTTTGTTCTATGACTTTTAAAAATATGTTTTTTATTTCTTTTTTTATTTCTATACAAATTCAATCGGCTGTTTGGTAATTTTGTATGGGAAGACGATAAATCTAATGCAAAAATCATAGAACAAAAGTTGTTCACCATGGTGTAAATGTGGTTACAAGTTTATTCTTGAGTTACGGGACATCTTGTATAAATAAAAATGCGTTTAAAGTAACTTTTACTATGTGGTTAATTTATGTAGGCATAGGTTAGCATGGCGAGTACATCGATTTTAGTGACTCACTTTTGTGATATTTTATTTGGACCTGTCCACGAAGGTCGTATGTGGAATCCAGGAAGTCAAATTCATCCCTTAATTTATTTTTTCGGAATTATATGATCGAACGATGAGAATTATTGCCTCATCACGAAATAGCAACCACAAAAAGATACTTTCAAGTTTTTAAAAATGTTGTTTTTGTGACAAGGTCAAGAGAACAAAGTCTTGTTCAACAAACACTGAATAAATTAAACTAAAACTCCTAATGAGACATCCGTTTCGATTCCGGTGTTTTCTTTTGTTTTCCTCAAACGATTGTAAGACCGAAATATTTTCTTTTCGTTCTAATGGGCTAATTTGTTTGCATAATGAATTCATAAAATTAGTTTCACGTGCTTTTGTTACTTACACATTGTAAGACGTAAGCATATTTGTATCATTTAATTTACAGTTACAAATTAAGTTTTTCCATGTCCGTTCCATTTGTCTGTCTGTCTGCGGCTTAGTTCAGAGACTCTTAGTACTAGAAAGCTGAATTTTCCCGTTGGATATGTCGATTTAAAAAATTCAATCGACCTATCCAACGACACCACCGCGAAATTTAATTTGATTGAAGGTATGCAAACACCATTTTTTAATGTAGGGATTCGTTAAGGTCAGTTTTTGTTACCCAAGTGTTTTGCAGACAGAGGGGGGTTTATATTAAACGTTTCTATTTGGATTTCAAATAATACCGCATATGTGACGGGAAACTACTACGGAACCCTATATACATTGCGCATGGCCAAACACACACTTGGCCGGTTCTTCGTAGAAAATATCCAGATTTTATTTACAGTAAATCGTATCAAAAAATTGTATTGTAGATATTTAGTGAATTTGAGGTATCATGAACATGGTAACGAAACCATAGTGGATTTTATTTACTCTGGCGAAACTCAAAGAAAACGCTAATAAAAGAAAGGAACATTTCATTCTGTAATCTTATCTTAAAATTGTAATCTTAAGATGAGTACCTAACTACTTTAGAAGAAGTACTTGAACATTTCTTATTTCCAGGGTTTGGAACAGTTGCACGCGCTCTATCTACATCCACTGCTGCGAGATTTGGGACGAAACGGCGTATCTTGGGGCTAGATGGCATTGCTACCCCCAGACTAGATTCCACTTAGCACCAGGTCTAATGGCCGAGATGTTCGTCAGAGCCTTCCCTAACGAGATTTCGCCCGTGCCCTGCGCCTCCGCAAGGTTGCAGTTGGCAGCGGCGCATAAGCGCGACCACGTCACTGGATACTTTGCAGTCCCGGTCGATGTGACATTTCTTAATCATATCCCATACTCAGGCGAAGGTGGTTAATGATTTGTATGGTACTTAATGGTTTTATAAATAGATTTTACTACACTGAACCCAGTTTGTGCAAATCCCTCAGTAGGTAGATAGCATTTCCTTTCATCTAATTTCCTTGAACTTGAGTCATCTGTGAGAAACATTGTAGTAATTTTATTATGCTAAATACCGAAGAAAACATTCACATTAGGTAATATCTACATACGTCAAACTTAACTACTTAAAATTATTCGTTTCGTATTAAACTTAAATCCTTTATAAAGTATATTTCTACCCTGACCAATACTATTAATATTGTTACCTTAACATTGGAAATTAACATTGAAAATTAGCTTCAAAGGCATCAGCTTAATATGTATTTGCATAACGTAACATTAAATCGATGAACCGTTATCGTCATCACATTAGGTTTCGTGATACCAAGCCTTATCAGCTCCAAGCTTTCATCATTCATCATTTCAGCCATAGGACGTCCACTGCTGAACATAGGCCTCCTCCAATGACTTTCACTGGGAGGGATTGCCAATACTCGTCACGCTTGGCAGGCGGGTTGGCGAGCGCAGTTTTTTATAAGATTTCGCACGCAGACGCTGCTGCCCGTCTTGTGCTACAGAAATTAGTCGCCTCTTACGACACGCCTTCTTTTGGCGGTTGGGAAGTGTATTCTTTACGGCCGTCCCCACACGGCACAAGCTTTAATCATCATCATAATTTCAGCCAGAGGACGTCCGCTGCTGAACATAAACCTCCCCAATGAATTCCTAATTGGCCGGTGGGAAGCAGCCTGGTGTAGCTAAAAAATGTTATCTTATTTTTATTTGCTATTTAAACATTCATTAGACAAGCAAGCACTTTTCTTTATAAATAACTTTGATATAAGACTACACAAGTGTTTTTGCGAACAAGCAAGAGGCAAGCCGATTGAATGTAAAAAAATAAGAAATTCGATGACTGATTAAAATCTAGGAAGGCGCTTTGTATTATCGTAGAAAGAGGGTATAAGCAAAGTTAGCATCTAAGGACCCAGGTGACATCATCGGCTTGGCTTCTTAAACATCATATGTGGTTCGTCGCTCGGAATAGCAAACAAGATTGAACACTTTGTCTGTGTAGCGCGAGGACATGTGTAATATTAGGCCTAATAATCTCGTCGGTGAGTCAGCGCCTTTGTCCTGCCGTAGGTAAGTGAAAACCGTGATGCAAGACTGGATGATGAATTGTTAGAATATGTGAAAGATTAAATTTAGGCAGACAAATAGAAGGGAACATAGTTTCTTTACTAGAATGATTTGGTACGTATAGCTACTCTAGCCGTTAAATAAATCTTTGTTAAGACACGTAAATTTATTTGTCACATAAAATATGTTCTTCGGTAATCGTGTAACTTCACGGGATAAAAATAATCTAGCTTACATTAATCTAGATCCTTTCGATATCCGTACCTATGGACCTTAGAAAGCCTACTAGGAAAGAGGTAATAATACAAGTGAATAATACAGCAAGACTACCAAGTTACATTAGAAAACTAAAGTATCTACACAAACTACATATAGATAAAGTTAACATTTTCCGAAATTCGTTTTTTAAAAAGTTACCCAACTTGTTACCTACTTATTTTTATAATGGAATTTTTTTCAACAATGTAGGTAATAGTTGCGCTATGTGAAAATTTAATATTATAACCTTATAAAAGTACTTAGTAGGTAAGTCACTAAGATATATTTAATTACTTACCTACTGATACGAGATGTCCGTAGAGACGAACATTACAAAGTCATCTTCATAACATATTTTTTAAACGTAAATACCAATTATAGCCGCGGGAAGCATCAACCACTCCAGTTTCCTATTATCTGGCCGTAAAATTAAAATAAGCGCTACTTAAATTCTAAACAAACGATATTTCTCTCCATTCGGACAGGTTTCACAACAGTTACTCAATGCAGCAATAAAAATGAAAACGCAGGCGCTGAGCAGTCGCAATGCAAAGAGATGTTGAGTGCTCCTTATTCGTTGATAGGCGCTGGTGACGGTGTCGTTGAGCCTATAAAATCGTCCGAAGTGTAAACACACGTAAATATAGCGGCACACACGCACTCGTAAAATCTATTTCTCGCGTCATTGCGGCCCCAGCTATTCGGACGTTAGTGAAAGCATTTTAACTATTTCATAAAAAAAATCTTACCTAGAGGACTAAAAGGCCAGAAGAGGTAGCGCACTTCTTTGTGGCCTGGAGCACACAGAAAATCAGCTAAATACAATCTCATTCACTTACAACAGCACAAGCGTTCACTCTCGGGTTTGTCGAGAATGTTCCAATGTCATCGATATCGATTATATTGTAATGCTAATTCAGTTATTTATCCGTTGTTTGTGCCTACAATTACATCAAATACAGACATTTAGATTATTCAGTAACTAAAATAAAAGTTGGTGGAAAAATAATTCACTTGTTCATTAGGATTGAATATGACATAGCAAGAAGCTTGGAAAATACAGAAACAAGATATAAAATAGTAAACAATTTTAGTATGAATTTAATGTATTTATTCCTCATTAGGCGATCGCCTTTAGGTTTTAGGAGTATGACTATGTGCATTTAAAATTTTTACGTGGCACAACAGCAGTAATTTTATTTTTTCTTGGATAAGTAATCGTAGCCGGTAATGGTAAGGGTAACTTGAATCTTTTACCAAACAATTTTATAACTGTCCCCATTTCTTATTAGGACAGGTTGTGCAGAGCAAGTCAGATCAACTTAGCCGGCGTCATTATGTCGGTGGTCCACCCATGGCTTCCGGGTGCTGATTGGAGCTGATTGATATTGATTCCTCTCGTTACAGCCGCGGACAGTCGGGCACTTGTACGGCCGCTAATCATTTTAGATGAGGCGCTGTCTTTTGTCGACTCATGATGGTCCAATAATTCTTTCACTTTTGCAATTGACTAAATTCGCTCTTGGCTTAATTGGTAGGCATTTTAGTTTAGCGAAGACTAAAAAACCTGAAACTGAATCCTGACTATAATACCTATTTCTGACTGACTTAGAAAGTTTTCGGACATAATGGATTTGATTTTAAGAATCAATTTTATCGTGTAGGCTATGTTAGGTTACATTTGATATTTAATGTTATAACGAACTAAGTAGTTATAATTATTAATTCTGTCGTTGAATTAGTTTTTAATAAGTTTTTTGAGAGTTATTAAAATCACGTGACTTTCTGAATAACATTGTTTGTGTCAACTTAAGTACCTACTTCGTTCTAGGTACATCAATAATGACGGCTTTGACCTTTATCAGAGAGAGAGTTAAATAAAACATAAGCAGACATAATATAAAAGAAAGTAACACTGAACGTTTTAGATAAAAGGAAACGTGAACAAATGTTTGGTTCATTTATATACTATACATCCACAAATGTTTAGAATCGATACAATATGGCTTCCTTTGATATCTCGAACGTTCACAAATATTTCACACAATAAAGAACTTTTCCCTTCCTTATTAATAACATTAAACATCTTTAACAATTTAATTTCTCCGCCTCTTGTGAAGTTCTATTCGAGACACAAATTATCGACTCGGTTTGATCCCACGCCCAAAATAAAATATCATATTTCCTGTCAGTCGAAGCGAGCTTCAGCGTTGGAGAGTCTTTTTTCCAAGGTTTTTTTCTTCAGAGCATTAGGTTTTTTAAGGAACTGCGTCGCACATGTTTGTTCAACATTCGAGTCTTCTTTACAACTTAGGTTTTTTTAGGCGTCTGGTTGCACTCAAAACTATGAAACGTTAGTGTGATGTAATAATAGTAGATCACTATTTTGACGTTGGTAGGTCACCAATCAATTCGAAAAACTACATTGGCTTTATAATTTTAAGAAGAGAGTTTAGGACGTAACTAGGCAGTTTACTTTAACTGAATAATATTTTGATAACTATCATAACTACCTAATGACATGTTTATTTAATTGTTAATTTTAATGTAAAATTTTATTAATTTCATAATGTTTATTGCGTTATATGACGTTTTCAGCTGTTATAAATAGGTACTTACATAAAATAGATGATTAGTAGACCCTGTTAGTTAGGCAAAACAAAATGGCAGTAGAAGATTATTAGCGATTTTGGAGTACAGTGCTAACTTCTTTTATACACGATGAACATTTTACATAAGTATACATTTTACACGTGTATGGAAACCTTATTATTTGGTTCCTAGCCTTACATACGAATAAAGGTGACAGTGTTTGAAATGAAGAAGCGATTATATCACAAGGTTGGAGAATTGAATAAACTCTTAGCTTGCATGCATGTGTTTACAAGATTTGAGTTTACTTAGACCTTATCTTATCACAATTTTCAAGATATAGAGTAAAAATTACGCACACCAATCAACCAGGTACCCGATTGAATTTAGCAATTTATTTCGATTCGGTTTCGCAATATTGTTACGCTGACATCGACAGTTCTTTAACAACTGTTTCTTGTTGTGGCGGTAACTTATTGGCATATGCCCGCAGTTGACGCATTACGGTATGTATAAATAGGGTGAGACACTGGGTGATCGTTGGCAAAAACATTATCTGTTCTTAGTGATGTCGGTAGGAATGTGGTGTTAACGGAAAGTAGGTAGGTAGACGCAAGTTGCTTGCTAATGGTTGTTTTAGCATCGGGAATAACATGACAACTAGCAAATCATTTACAGCAATCAAAACTTATGTTTGAGGCTGGCTAAAAAGTAGCATATCAATTACGGAGACTGCTATCAAGCAGTCTCCGTAATTTTATACAGGTTCTCCCAAATAATAGTGTCAAGCGGAAGTTCAGAGATAGAGTACTCCTAGGGTTGTGCGCGTCACCCCCCGTGTGACACATACATGTGGATGTATGTTTCGTGATTATTTTCGTATTTTTTCAGCTTTGATTGTCTTCATATATATTTATATATTATTGGTCACAGAGACATGAATTATTGAGATAAATGCTTGATTTTTTTTTCCGATATTGGTAAATACCAGAAAACAATTGTGGGTTCATAAAAAAAATATCGGATACCCCTACCCTATGGCCTATGATAAAGAGAGTTGTCTTGTGTGCTTTGACTATTAGTCTTCGGTTTGAAACTATTTTTGCTGATATTGTATCGGATTCTGTAATGCTGCAACATTTTACTACTGTGGTCAGACTGTCCTAATAGATACTCATCTGGCTTTCTCTATGGTCTAAATTTAATCCAAGAGCGAGGAAATGGTTAAATGTTCCGCCTCTATCTAATGTTAACCAGTCTTGGGATATGTCAGGTGTTCTAAAGTAATCCCTGTTAGCTACCAGCCTCTTCTTATCATTGACGATGTGGTCATCATTGAATCCATGACGTCCACTGCTGAACATAGGCCTCCTCCAATAACTTCCAGACTGGCCGATTTGAAATGGCCTTCTGCCCCATCGGCCGTCAGCCTGTCCAATGCCGCTTTAGTGGCAACGTAGTAGTGATGATGTGGTCGCTGGACGAAAAAAAAGATATCTGTCAAATGCTCTCCGACATTGAGAAATCGATAAGACAAGACACACAGTATCTACATACTGCTGTTAAGATTAGGAAATATTTTGTGCAATCCAAAATCGGGACGTCCCACAAACCCAGGCTACCTCGCAACACTACTGCGCCGTTAGCGGAGTTGCAAAGCGTGATCGTGCGCACTTAGCGCGGTGTATTACAGGTGTTGCGCCGCTTCTCACGACGCGCGCGCCTGTTCCGCGGGGTGCTTGCATAACGGCCGCAACGTAACGCGCCGTAACAACGCGCATTATGCATGTAGGGCGCTAACGTGACGACTACGCTAACTGTGCTTTACCGGTCAAAAAAAAAAAAGGGAATTTGTCAATAATGTTGTCTACTATTCTTAAACGTTATAGTTATTGCAAAACGTTATTTTGTGAATTGACATTTTGGACCCAAAATTTGCCAAACTTATGGGACCCATCTAATGGTAAACAAAATAATTACGCTAGAAAATGTTTGACAAAACAAAATATGATTATGGGACGACACGTCCACCCACGCGCGAGGTGGAGGAAAAGTTGGATGCGGAAAATTCAAGACCGTAAAGAATGGCGTACAGTGGCAATAGAAAAGACCTTTATCAGCTAGACAGGTTGAAGAAGGAGCATTTAAAAAAAAACATAACTACCTAATTCTTTTTAATTTTAATAGTAACCTTAGTACATACCGTACCCAGCAAAGCTAGGTACTTTGTTTCTGACGTTAAGTACCATCTTTACCATTGACGAGCAATCACAATACGTTCTATCTGATACGTCGATGACCGATGACAATCTGAAGCTGTCTCTTATCTTGTCAGGCCGCACATGCCCATTGTTCAGCCACCTCAAAGGCCTCCGTGTTACGTTACCGAAGATGAGCACGAGGCAGATTGTCTCCGATAATCGATATGCCAGCATCGAGCTTCCATCAACAAAATATCAAATTCCGCGATGTTCTTCAATCCGCACCCATTCTTCGGAAGCGGTAGGCGCCAGCTGCCTATGCAGTATCAAATGCCAGACAGATAATAAAGGATTCCTTAATAAGAAAAACGTAAAACGAGCCAGGGGCAATGTTCAGAATGCTTTCACGCTAAATCGATCGCAGACAGTGTGGTCTTGTAACTTACACCGTCTGAAGTTGGATATCGCATTTAAATTCGCATTTGCTCTTTTTGCAGCGATTTGATTGAAGGGAACAAGGAACTCACATCGCACCAAGTGTTGCTTTATATTTTACTTGGGTAGTTTTCAGGTTAGAATAATTTCGGCATTTATTTTTATTTATTTAGACACTTATATCAGAATATAATTAAAGAGCACAGGTATTACTAAACAGGTATTTAAGTAACAAACTATATTATATTCCAAAACTTGCATGCACAGAAACATTGAAATATATTTCTACTTTAAGAACAGCTATAGAATAAGAGATTAGAGAACACTTAAATGCGTATCATTAAGATCATTAAGACACACATTTGTCTACATACTCACCAAATTTCCGTTTGTTCGTGTGCGTTTCCGATGTAGCTAGTGCAAATAATATATTAAATAAATTGTTTCTACAATCACAACTATCTAGCCCCAAACTAAGTAAAGCTTGTACTATGGTGACTAGATAGGAAAAAACATACTTAAATACGTTTAAAAAGCATCCATGACATAGGTACAACTGCTCGTGCTCATCACACAAACATTTTTCCCTTGCGGGATTGGAACCCGCAACCGCCTGGCTATGTAGTTCGGATCGCGAACCACTACACCAGACAGTCGTCATGTGAAACTTTAGTATGTATTATCGAGACGTATAAGTATCTAGTTTAAGTAGGTATACGTCTATTACGCGTATTACTCGAAATATGTAGACAATCCCTTGAACACTTTAAATCAACGCAGACGTATTGCTAATTTAGAAGTGTTCTTGCATATTTGTATAACTAGCTGTGCCCGCGACTTCGTTCTCGTGGACTACATGATGTATGTATAAGTATGTCACTTATCAAAACATCGATGCACTAAATGCGTATAAAGTGTCAATTTTTAATTCGAGTCAAGTATCTGTGATTTTATTGAGCAATAACTAAGTGTATAACCAATAGGAATCGCCAAATGGATATTTTATTTATTTATTTTATTTAAACTTTATTGCACAGACATTTAAAAAAAAAAGTTGTACAAATGGCGGACCTAATGCCAAAAGCATTCTCTACCAGTTAACCATGGGGCCATACAGAGATGGTATAGGCGGTGCAACAAAAAAACAAATTGTGTCTAGATACATACATAGATAGCTATATACGGTATATACATACATACAATATATACTTATACATAATATAATTATACACAGATCTCATGCCTGCTATTTTGCCAAATAGAAGTTTCAGAAAATGATAGCTTTGACGTTATATTGACTTTACGGCTCGAATTAAACATTTAACTTAAAGTAAAGCTAATTATTACACTACCTATCTTCATAAAATATCATTTATCTGCACACCGTCGTGCACTTCTAAAACAAATTTTAATAAAACTACAACTTTTCACAGACTCCACTTGCCAAGTGACACTAGTTGCTGCTAAGCAGAAACTTAATAGCAAGTCGACGAACTTTAAAAGAGTGATTTAAATCTACGACGCCAATTCATTGGTATTATTTAAACCATAATGTAGCAGTGGGTATCAGGTTTCGCACTTGTAGGCAAACGGCCGGACTCGTGTGCCGGCACTCAGCCACTCGGATTAGTGTCCGATTTCGCGCCTCGCTACCGTGGCCCATCACACATGGCGACGAGTTATTGTAACTAGTAGGATTTTAACGGTGAGATGTTATCTTCCTAAATCCCGTTTTTTTGTGACAACTGTCAGCTACTAACAATCTGCAACAAATAGTGTAGAACAAAATTTTTACTTTAGAACACTGATGCAATAGTCTTATTTGTCTATTAAATTAAGATATATTATATTGTTTAAACAGTGCTTAATTCGCTTTGCTCACGGAAGTCCGGTTTTAAGTCAAGTAATTGTACAGTAGGTAGTTAAATGAGTTAGAGACTTAATATCTACTAAATTAAGTCAAGGTCAAAGTCGATCAAATTACAGTTTAAAGGCAGTTCGAAACACTTTTACTACCTTTAATTAACCTTGCATAGGAAACTAACATGTACATTGTATATGAAAATTTTCATGATTTTCAGACGACATTTTATATTCCGCCCTTTGCCAAAGTTTAGGTTTGGGAGGGTGTGGGAGAGGGCAAGGGGGAGCGACATCCTGGGACGTAACGTCCGACCCGCCCGGTTCCGGAACTTCCGGGAAGTCACTTCAGGTTCACTATCGCCGAAATTATCTAACCAGTCCGAAATAATTACAGAAAATATCGCAACATTCAGTTCGTAAATTGTACATCTTTCTGTAAAAAGCATGTGTAATTTACTTGTATGGTGTGCAATAAAGAGTATCTATCTATCTATCTACAACAATTTTGCGCATGTAGTTAGTTTTAAGAGCTTTGACTTTGACTTTGACTCTATCTCTCTTAACAATATTATCTCTCATCACCAATATGGAGATTTGTATTACTTACCTAAATCCGAAGACGTCAATCCGAATATGTCAAAAACATTCGGGTGTCAGATACCCTGTCAATTACAAGGACTATTCGTCCATTATGTGGAAGTTCCTTGTAACTGAAAGGGTGCCATACAACTTATAAGGAACCTCTGTCAATAAATTAATCTGTCGCTAAAACATTTCAGTGCGGTGGAGTATAGTTACAATGTTATTTTTTGTGTCCATAAAAAACAACAATTCTTAGAATCGAAATTAAAATAATGTAGGATTTTTAGGAGTAAATTGTGCAAAGCCTAATGATCTTACATAATTTGTCAGCCGTAAATTAGCCGTTTTAAATAGATTAAAACTTCACTTCTACTTCACTATTACTGCAATGGAAAATCGCTACCTCATTGATTGGAGTATTCGTCGCGATATAGAGTAGGTACTTAATTATGTCTTAGGAATAGAATACCAGACAGGGTAACACACAACTGTCAAAATGTCAACGTTAACGTTGGTAGCAAATGCGTTGTTCGATTACGCTGTTTTGATTTGAGACTCGTAGACATAAACATTTTTTTCACGTCTCCCGGAGCTTACTCCACGTGGGGCGGTGAAACATTTAGAGCGATGAGTTAACGTTCGAAAGGTTTGAAATACAGCATTTCTTTTTATCTTTATTATTATTGCACCATACGTTCTTAATTACTGATCAAGCATACATACGTAAACGAGTCTCAATAGAAATTCCATTGTTATGCGGTCTCATGAGACCGCTTGGATGTTAACGGGTTAATAATAACAAAAGTAGAGCAGTAACACAGGTAGGTAGGTAAAGCTCGTCTACTTGAATGTTGGATCCAGTTTGTACCATGTAAGTGACCATGTGTTTGTATAAGTAATTTGGTATCAAGTAAGTAGTTTTGTGTGTGAGTGTTTAAAATTTTGCTATGTGTAACTTTTGTTATATACAATTTTAGGCATGATGTGATGATATACATCATCAATTTGAGTCAACAAATATGTCGCCATATAGGTAGAGAGTGCGGTGAACACAAGTTAGTCGCATCTTGCCGGCTCTCGGGTCTCGCCACTTATTCCAAATATTTATAACTGTCTGATATTATAAATGGTTACGTGAAATAAATAATGGTTTTTACTATCTCCGCAAATCCATGAGCCACTAATGCATCGACCATCACTTCTGCAGTTCGCTTCACGTAAAATGAAGGCCTAATGTAGAGAGCGTTATGATATGATAAAGATCGGAAATTAGTTTAGGTGATCTAACAGTGTTAAATACAAGGTGTTGGTTTTTCTCGATTGTTTTAGTTCCATTTTTGAATGGCAAACTGGTCACTGTTCTAAATTGTATGTTTCTCTATAATTTAAAATTAAAACTATATAAAATGTAGAGTTGCAAAGGTTCATTAGTCATTTTTTTTCTTGCGTTGAAATCGTCGGTTTTAGCAAGCCCTTTTAGTTTAGCCCAAGTTCCTTTATAACCATGTGTTTTCAATAATGGCAACCAAGTTACTCATAAGTTCCTAAGGAATTAACTA
This sequence comes from Anania hortulata, assembly GCA_963576865.1. Taxonomy (NCBI): domain Eukaryota; kingdom Metazoa; phylum Arthropoda; class Insecta; order Lepidoptera; family Crambidae; genus Anania; species Anania hortulata. Next base: position 9,118,370 of record OY756394.1, on the reverse strand, counting down.
ATGTAAATAACATTTACAATATGAATGCATGCCGTTGCGCTGACATCGGACTACTATTCATTTACAAATAAGATAAAACGCGGCACAATTGGCAGTTTCATAAGGAGACCGCGGGAGAGCGCGTGTTATTAATGCCATCGCGTTATGGCTGCGCTTGCGCCGAACGACCTGTTACGTTCCCGGCTAATATGGTTTATTGACAGGCTCTTACTCGTAGGTAGATGAGAAACGTTAAAAAGTAAATTATTGTACTTTCCGGGGTATATAAGACAGATTTTTAAAATGAAATATTTGGTATTTACGCCAGTGTTTAAGCTTTACGTAGGTAACTTTAGTGTAACTAGATATTTACCCCAGTAATACCAGGTAATTTGTACATATTTGCGGACTGAAATATAGTTAGTTTGGATCTACTTACCCAAATTCACTCGAGGAAAGTTTATTTTATTTGATTATTTAATTTAAATATAGACGTTAATTAGGTATGAAAGTTAAATGTTTAATGTAATTTAAATTAAAAAAGAGTGGTAAAACATTTTGCTGCGTGTGGTTATATTTTAATATGTTGCATGCCACAGAGCCTGAAAAATAGTCTGTGTTGATTCTGAAATCTGTATAATAAAATACATGTATACTTATAAAAATAATACATACATATAAATACTACATTTAAAAAAAAAGCCAGCATAAGGAAACAGGTATATTCGGATTATTTCCTTACATTGTAAGTTAGGATGTCCTCCACCACACGTGTAACGCCGATCAAGACAAGTGCAGCAACAGTTCAATTCTCGGAATCGGGTTAATTTGGTGCGTGACGTCACGCGGCGGCGCGGGCGCAGGCCGCAGCTTCCTCGTTCGTCGGAATACGGCTCGTTTGTAATGAATATTTGAATTCATTTAGTTCCTGACAGTCGAGAATACGAGTCGAGCTGTTTGTTTGAGTAAGTAATGAGATGGCGTCGTAAGTGTTTAGCAGCCATGTCGTTTAAAACGATTTCTGCTTCGTAGGTATGTCACAAACAGCAGTATGTCGATATGTAATTATTTTCTGGTGCTAGAGGTTATTTCTTGGTATAATACCATTAAATTGGGTGTTCTCTCTCTGCCTACAGTTTGTTAGTAATGTGTAGAGCTTGTGTAGAATTACTATTAGGTGCTAAGTCCCGTTCTTAGCCACAGTACACATTCGAAACGTAATAAAGAACTTAGGTAGAGACTGGCTGTACTTATTATTAAACTGTGGTTTAGTTGTCATTCTTGAACCCAGAATGATGTCATGATTCGGTTTAGTTAGATTATTACGTAAGTCTAAGCTAACGAATAAGTTGCGCCATCCTCTTTATACATTTGACAAGTGAGCAAGTGACGTCAAAAATAATAATGGAACTAGTTGTTCCGTTCAGTGACAGATGTTGCAATGAGGGTTCCGCGCTGCGGGGCGCCGGCCGGCTTTAGAGACGTTCCATTGACGCGGTACATTCACTATTACTCCTATTGTTTTCACTTATCCATCGGGTACCCCTGCTCTACCTTAAAGAACAAAAACAGCAATAACAATCCATTCATTTTTGAAGTACCGATTCTCTATGTTTGCCTTTGTGTCTAGAATAGCAGACACTTGTGTGCTCAAAAATATTGACCCATATAAAATGTAAATCCTGACTAAAAAAATATCTTAATAATGTTTTTCCTAATCATTATACGTTTTAATAAGCGAACACAAAGTTTATTTCATCTTTCCAAAAAATAAAAAGTTTCGACCGACTGTGATTGAAACCACATGACGGCGCTGAACGACAAAATAAATTAAAAAACAATCACATCATTTGAGCGCATAGAAAAAGTTTTAAGCCTCGCTGCCACCGAGACATTTGCCCCGTAAACAAGCCCGCTACTCTCGAGTTTACCTAAAAGCATTTTGTGTTTAGGGAGAATTTGTTTAGAAAAGTGTGCTACGGGATGAACTTTAACGAGCGCAGTTCGGTTTCAAGGACTCCACGTTGCTCAGCGTGGGAAAGCTTACAGAGGTCAGGTGGCATGGAGGCACATGTGTTGCACTCCCGTTTAGGGTGTTTAAAAATAATATTCAACAAAACACAAACGTAGGTGGCATCGCAGATGAAGCTTCTTCGCGGGAGGGGGAGGATACGTGATACACCTACGCGTTATCTCGAGCCTGGTGGTCCGTAAACAATAAAACTGAATTATTTATCTTAGTTATGACGAGAGTTTACGACGAAACGCTGGAGCATGTATAGGTGCGGTGTAAATGAAGAAGCCACCTAATAAAATAGCTGTATACCCCCCACTTGCCAGGAGTAAGAGGGTCTTGTGGTTATAATTTTACTGAGAGCGTTTAAGAGATTTTTTGGCGTTTTATGTGTTATAAATCTAGAGCTATTATGTTTATTCATTTGGAAGTTAATTACAAAACCAAAGCTTTAAGTATCAGTAAGTACTAATCCTAATAGTAATATGGTAACAGTCTTCTTTTTCTTAGATAAGAATAACTTTTTAGTTACAAGTTAACAAGAATAATAAGAATATTTTTGTCCGTTATACGTAATAAAGCTCATATTCTTTCCACAGGGAGTGCTGCGAAGAATGCCCATGATACAAAAAGTAAATCTGTGCTATGCTCCGCCCTGGATTGGCTTCTGTTATGTCATACGAGCCCGTGGGATGGCTGTGATAATGGGAAGGAATTTGCGACGTGGGTGTCCGTTTTGCGCACGCATTATGCTGCACTTTTGCGCCTTAGTGAGTGTTTCTCAAACCTTTTATCACAATAAGGAATCCAGAAGTATATCGTACTAATATCATAAATCGTACTAATATTATGAATGCGAAATTATGTGAGGATGTATTTATCTTTGTTACTTTTTCACGCAAAAACTACTAAACAGATTTAACGAAATTTTGCATACTGATGGACCATGGCCTGGATTAACATGTATGATACTTTTTATCAGGGCCTTACCCTGCAAATGCAGACAAAGTCGCGGACAAAAGCTTGTCTTAATATATATAATTCTTCTGTTCGTGTGTTTGTTAACTCCTCCTAAAAGGGTGGACCGATTAGGATGAAATTTTGTGTGTATATTATAATGGGTTCCTGGATAGTTTGATATCCGTTTTTTGTGTCTATTTTTCAATGGGTTCATGGATCCGGTAGGTGGCGCTGCAATTGGGTTATAGATATTTTTTGATGATTTAGGCAAGACAACGTTTCGGGACAGCTAGTGTAAATATAAATATGCACCAAACAACACACCAAATGGTCATGGTATCGAAGTAAGGAATGAACATCCTTGTGTTACGTACGAGGTATCAGATAGTGAATTTTGCCAGGGCTGTCCCTTTTTAACCGAGTCAATTTAGAAAAAGTCTGTTTTCTGAATTGACCAAAATCGGGGTTCGAAACCAGGGCCCTTAGCGTTCTGGGCAAATCGCCGCGCAATAACGCTAACTAGGTCGTCAATCGAATAAACACTTTTTGTCTATAATTTCAATTCATTTTAATTGTGATACTAAATGAAGTTTTCTGTTATAGACTAGCTGTTCCCCACGACTTCGTTCGCGTGGTCTTTAGTTTATTCATAAAAGATTTTCTGCGCAACTTTCTTATTTTTTTCTTTCAAAAGAACCTTCCCCTGAATTGTTCCACCCGTTCCCGCGCGATGCGATGACCAAGAGAAATAGAGATTCATTTTTATATATATAGATAACCAGACAGTAGTAACACTTATAGCCAATAATTATCATTAGTCATCATATTTCCACAACCTTGAACCACATCTTGTTAAACTTGCATACCTTAGCACCTGCTTGGGAGTTCTATTAACACTTTGGGTACCGCTGGCATAAACCAAAAGTGTTTTGTGCAATGAAGCGCATTAATTTAAGCTTTTTCAATGAACAGTAGAATGCGTGAACGCCCAGTGACGCGTCCGAATATTCTTGATCGCTGACAAAAACTGGGATAGTTGTGATCTGCGCGTGCGTCCAAACATCCTTGATCCTTCTCATTCACATATCAAATGAGCGCCTATTGCCTATCGTATATTGTGTATTTACTTGTTATCAGTACATTGTAGGTAACAAAAACTTTTCTATGCATTAATGTGGATGCGATCACGCAGGCTCACGCGCATATTGATCACGCATTAGTCAAAGGTTTATATAAATAAATATAAATATTGGACAACATCACATACATTGCTCTGATCCTATGGTAAGTAGCTAAAGCACTTGTGTTACAGAAATCAGAAACAACGACGGTACCACAACACCCAGACCCGAGAAAATATAGAAAAGTTAATTTTCTACATTGACCGACCGGGAATTGAACCCGAGACCTCAGAGATAGCGACACCAAGTCCGGTATGCTCGCCTCTCGGCTACGGAGGTCATCAATATGTTTCCTTATCATTTCAGAACTTAAAAGTTTAGTAGTTTAGTTAGTTATATATCTAAACTTCTAGTTGCTCCTGAATACCTTCTTTCTTAAAGAAAAGTCAAGTAGTAAAGCAGTAGGTTTGATGCGATTATGTATACTTAAAATCGGTTTTTGTCATCTCGGCGGTGTTATGATTAGATTATGTTATGTACCTATTACCAAATAGTAACGTTAGTAGGTAATAAATTTCAAAGATTGTAATGCTAATGAATGGTTTAAGAAACAATTCATAATATTACCGTGTCGCCGACACTATAGATAATACCATAATGTTCAATACGCATAAGTGAAGAAGATATTTTGTCACAGAAAAAATAAATACGGATATAATTTAGCTAGATGGCAGTGTTATGTACCTCTTCTTACCTATTTGTCCTATACTTTAAGGTTTTGACTGAGAATGATTTAATCAAAGGAAGCATTTTTTGTTGTTTTTTTGTATAGCTCGTTTAAGTACAATGATGATTTGTTTATTTCCTCCTTCGTGCAGTTGCAGGACAGTTAATTCTGTGTGCCATAGTCAGTGGATCCGCTCCACAGTTACATCTGCTCTGTAGCTCCATCCTCGGGCATCATTTTACCATATTTTGCCCAGCTCTGGCGGTCAGAGCTGCAGCGGCAGAGGCATTGAGAGAAAGCGGGAATTTTGAGGACGAAATCAAAATTTTGAGAATATTAAAACAATACCAACCAGGAACAAATGAAATCTGCGGGCACGGCAATGCCATGGCCAAGTCAATCTATATATTGATATGGTCACTATAAGATGTTGTTAGTTTAGCTAATTACGTAATAACGTAAGACAGAAGGACCCTTAAGTAGGGACTGAATAAATTAACCGACTTGGTAATACATATATCTATCTCACAACTTTTTACGGTAGAAGAACTGAGTTGCGACTTTGCGAGAGTTGCTTTCTTATACAAGTTATGTTTTTGATGATATCATTTATAAGTTAATGGTAGTATTAAATATTCTAGTCTTTAATAGTTACTGGTAGATACCTACCTATGTATGCGTAAAATCGTGATAGAGGATAAGACAGTATTTAGTATAGTTTAACACATTAGACACAAGTATTTAGTTAAACAAATTAGATACTACACATTAGTTTTAGCTCCGTGTCTAGATAAAAGTCAAACAGCCCGGAATCTGCATTAATAGGTACGAGGAATACAGCTACGCACAAGTCGCCTTGACAGACGTTTCCCGGTTCAACGATCGTCAATGAGATCGCACTCCAAACGGTGACTTAACACCTAACCCGGGAAGTACTTAGTGCGCAATATTTCTTTAAACGTTTTGTAAATTGACTATTTGACCTTACCTTTTAAATTTAGTAAGAGTCGGCTTTGTCTAGCGAATTAAAGCTGTGAAATTCGAAAATAATTTCCTTTTTATTACATTAGTCTATTTAGGTAATTATTTATTATAGCATCTTCGATATTTAATATCATCATTCATCATCATCATTTCAGCCATAGGACGTCCACTGCTGAACATAGGCCTCCCCCATTGACTTCTAGATTGGCCGGTTGGAAGCGGCCTGCATCCAGCGTCTTCCTGCGACCCTTACCAGGTCATCTGACCACCTTGTGAGTGGACGTCCTACGCTGCGCTTGCCGGTACGCGGCCTCCATTCTAGAACCTTTCTGCCCCAACGGCCGTCAGTTCTACGTGCTATGTGCCCTGCCCACTGCCACTTCAGCTTGCTAATCTGTTGGGCTATGTCAGCGACTTTTATTCGTTTACGGATCTCCTCATTTCTGATTCGATCTCGCAAGGAAACACCGAGCATAGCCCTTTCCATAGCACGCTGTGCGACCTTGAGCTTTCTTATGAGGCCCATAGTGAGAGGCCACGTTTAAATTCCATATGTCATTACTGGTAACACACACTGGTTGTAGAATTACGTCTTGAGGCACTGAGGTATTTTGGACGCGAAGACGTGGTGTAGTTTTCCGAACGCTGCCCAGCCGAGTTGGATTCGACGATTAACCTCCTTCTCAAAATTGGATCTACCCAACTGGATAACTTGTCCTAAGTAGACATATTTGTCAACAATTTCAAGAGTAGAGCTCCCAACGGATACTGGGTAGGGCCAAAGATATCTTTATTAATTTTCTTTGGTAGGGCGTAACATGGGCATTCGGGCATTCCACATGAGCTTGGTTTTGTCTATGTTCATCCGCAGGCCTACTTATTGGGAGACTCGAGTAAGGTCATCGAGCATTGTGCTGAGGTCTTCAAGCGATTCTGCCATGACCACAATATCTTCGGTAAACCGAAGATGAGTGATGTACTTGCCGTTGATGTTGATGCCAAATCCTTTCCATTCCAGGAGCTTGAAAGCGTCTTCCAATGCATCGGTGAACAGTTTCGAAGATATAACATCTCCCTGTCTTACGCCTCGCTGCAGAGGAATCGCCTTCGTGCTCTGCTCCTGTACTCGGACCGACATGGTGGCGTTTTTGTATAAACACTTCAACACCTCGATGTACCGATAGTCAATATGGCACCGCAGGAGAGACTGTAGGACTGCCCATGTCTCGATTGAATCAAAGGCCTTCTCATAGTCCACGAACGCCAAGCATAGTGGCAAGTTATACTTCTCGGTCTTCTGTATAGTTTGCCGCAGCGTATGGATGTGATCTATGGTACTAAAGCCTTTTCGGAAACCGGCTTGTTCGGGAGGCTGAAAGTCATCGAACCTACGCGCAAGACGATTCGTGATAACTCTCGAAAACAGCTTGTAGACATGATTTAGAAGTGAGATGGGTCTTGGGTAATTCTTCAATAAGGTAGAGCCTATGTATGAGGACGTAAGTAGAGCCAAACATACTAATAAGACCTACTTTAATGTTGTTATGGGGGACTTTAACGCGAAACTGGGCATTCGAGGCGATAATGAGCTGAGAGTGGGGCAATTTTGGTATGGGCAACGGAACCCCAGGGGACAGAGGCTGGCCGAATTTGTAGAGAAGGAGGACCTCTTTGCGATAAATTCCTTCTTTCAGAAGCTGCCTCAGAGGAAGTGTACCTGGATGAGTCCCGACGGTTCCACGAAAAATGAGATTGACTTCATCATGACCACAAAGCGACGAATATTTAATGATGTCTCCGTGATTAACAGGGTGAAAACCGGCAGTGATCACCGAATGTTCAAAGGCACATTGAATATCAACGTCAAGCTAGAAAGGTCTCGTTTGATGAAGTCTACGCTCCGACCCTCCAATGCCCATATTTACAGCCCCGAGAGCTTTCAGCTCGAGTTGTCTAATCACTTTGAATGCCTGGAGAACTGCGAGTCAGTGGACGAGATTAACAACAGGTTCGTAGAAACTGTCCAAGCGGTCGGGTCAAAATTTTTGAGACCCCGTCGTAAAGACAAACCGCAAAAGCTTACAGACCCTACCCTCAACCTCATAGCAGAACGACGTTCAATGGCACCACTGCAGACCTCCGTCGACGCTAAGGCATATCGGCAGCTCAATAGACGGATATGGAAGTCCTTGCGACATGATATCTGCAACTTTAATACAAACAGTATTAAAGAGGCGATAGAGCGGAACCAAGGCTCCAAAGTTTTTGCAAGAGACATGTCTATTGGGCAAAGCCAGCTGACGAAGCTGAAGACGGAGGATGGCAGTATAACGTCGACAAAAGCCGAAGTTTTGAGGGAGATCGAGAAGTTCTATGGGCAGTTATATACATCGGTCACTAAACCTGTAAGTAGCTCAGCCGGAAGGAGATCCAAGAGCTAAGCTGACCGTCGGGTCAGCTGGGATATCTTCGGTATAGTGTCGACTATACCGAAGATATCTTAGACATCAGCCTATACGAGATTAGGATGGCCCTCAAACAGCTTAGGAACAACAAGGCGCCGGGTGATGACGGAATCACATCAGGAGACGTATTTTTGAATCATGCGAATTCCAATCCGAACACGAAATCGCAAGATTCGCATGCGAATTCCTAAAATCACTATTTTTGAAAATTCATTCCGTGAATTCTGCAACGACCATTCGTTTTTGTTTTCTACTAGTAGAAGGGAAGAATTACATTGACAAGTACCTAAACGTATGTTAGACAGAAATTTGACTTAATAACTTTTATTTACGTTCGTTTTGTTGTTGTTAGTGAGTTTTTGCTTTAGGGTTTATGATATTTTCTGCGTGAAACAAAAATTGTTACAAGATTTCAATTTAATAGTAGCACCTATTTCGAGTGATTCAAAAATGCGTAAAATCGTGAGCAATAGAAATGAATTTCATACACGAATTATTTTCGTGTACGAACTTGAGATTCATTTCTAATGCTTCAAAAATACGTCTCCAGAGCTTCTGAATGCGGGTGGAACACCGATACTGAAAGTCCTTCAGAAACTTTTCAACTCCGTCTTGCTCGAGGGAATAACGCCGGAGGCGTAGAACAGGGGTGTGGTGGTGCTCTTCATCAAGAAAGGAGATAACACCTTATTCAATATCAATATCAATGAATAAGTATCAAAAAGGAGAAAAACTTATAAGATTACTTTGTGTTCACATGGTGTTAGGTAATGACTTTAAAAAGCCGAAAAAGGTATGTTTACCTTTTTCGGTCTATATCGGGTAAGTGGCACGCAAAAAAGTATGCTAACATATGCATAAAAATACTATTGCGATGTCAGAAATTTGTAATTATCATAAAAAAAAATTTTTCATACAAAACTGAGTATAAGCAGGGTATAAGCAGGTAGATAATTGATTTCAGTACGGAAGTAAATTTTTTTTAAATAACTATTTTAAATTTCAGTCTTCAACATTGAAAGCGAAGATCAATGAAAGTCTGTTAAAGTAGTTCTTTTAGTCACTGTTAAATGATTTACACTATTTACTGGTTTATACATTAAATGAATGCAGGTATTAATCTAGTATGCGCATGGCACTCTACTCAAGCTTGACTCAAACTGCGAGTTCCGTAAGATCACACACACGACGCCCTCCCAATTCCACAACATCAAATCAAGTTACCGCTAAACAAGCTAAATACAAAGGTAATATCAGCTGATTAGAAATTGCCCTGTATAAATAAGGTCACACATGGAACGTTAACATTAATATAAACAAACTGTACAAGACGGCTCATATTATACATACCTATACGGGAACCCTACGCCTAATAGTCATTTTCAAAAGCTCTAAACACATTTCGGTCCCGGCCTAAGACAGGCTCGCCGTTGTTTCGCGGCTTGCAGAGGTCACGCAGTGGTCCGATTGCCGACACCATAGCATTTATGCTATGTTAGCACATCTTTTTCGGCCTTTATAGGATCGGAACCTAACATCCTGTATACAAAAAACTTGCCTTTATAACAGGATGTTCGGAAGAGGGTTACTCAAACGTGTTGAGTGTCATGGTAGAGCTAATTTGAAAAACAAATTCGGCCATTTGATCTTAGGTGATCACATTTATTTTTTAATGCCGACGACTTGCCAATTGATGAAAACAACCCATTGCATCGTCATAAAGAAGTAAAGACATATTAGACTCTAACACCAAACTAAAAACATGCTAGAAAACGTACGGACAGAAAATTTAAATTATAAATATTAAGTATTCTTAAAAAAGCTCTATCTATTACACCTAACATATTTGGCTAACCCTCTTCCGATCTAAAGACAAGTTTTTAGGTACTGTACAACTGTCTATTGCAGTGAACTTTTGACACCAATAAGTCCTTCTAATTTATTTTAACTCAATGGGTATTATTTACTTGTTAACCGACTTCAAGAAAGGAGGAGGTTCTCAATTCGTCGGAATCTTTTTTTTTATGTATGTTCAGCGAAATTTCCTTACTACGTTGACCGATTTTGATAATTCTTTTTTATGTTCGAAAGGTAATATAGGTATAGGTAAATACTTTCAGAATGGTCCCATATAAATTTGGTCAAATTCTAATTATGATATCTTTATGAAAATCATCAAACATCGCATGAACTCCATACCACGCCAACTGATTTTTGTATCTATGTTACCCAATATCTTTGACAAATATGAACCGATTTTGATGATTCTTTTTTTATTAAATAGCTTATTCTTCAAAGAAACTATAATAAAAATTTCACCCCTAAGAGTGGAATAATAGGAATTGAAATCGGTGTTCAGCAGTTAAATTTTGTTTGCACTCTTAAGATCTGTTTAGATTAGGATATGCCACTAAAAGTAGATAAAATAAGTAAATTTTTATAAAAAAAATAAAACCGACTTCAAAAAACTAAAAAGCTAAAAATAATCTTAACACGTAAGGTACTTTCAGTTACTCTTGGAGTCGGTGCCAACCGATGAGAGATTCAATGTTTTCGTTAGCACCGACTCCAAAAGTAACTGTATAGGTACTAAGGTACCTTACGTGTTAAGATTATTTTTAGCTTTTTAGTTTTTGAAGTCGGTTTTATTTTTCATATATTTTTATTATATCGTCATAATTTAGCATCAACAGGTCAACAGCTTTTATGTTCCTAAACGCTTTTTAACAGTTTTTTTCCCGACTTGGGAACTCGTATATTTGTGTATCTAAGTTGAGCATTTAGAAGGAACTTACTATTACGAGTATGGGCTAGTTTCCTAAAAAAATCGAATTAGTCCGTCAGTTGGATTAACAGAAAATATTGGACACGTTTTTTCTCTTTTCTCAATCAAACAAAAAATAATGAAGATATAGCCCGTTAGAGTTTCGCGTAACGTCACGCCTTGCGACACTTTATAGCAAGGCGTGACGTCACGTGCTCACTTTGATGCGCTTTATCTTTGTATTTTTTTGTTTGATTGACAAAAGACAAAATATGGGTCCAATATTTTTTTTAAATCTAACTGACGGACTAAATAGAAAAATCTTTTTTTGACCCAAGAAACTAGCATATTGCTAGACAGCAGACTTGCGCATCGCAGCCACTACATTATGCTAGGTAAACCACTCGTTACTGTGGATATGTAGAGATGTTGTTTAAAAAAATAGTACCACGTATTAGTATCGTGTCCTAGCTATCCATGAACTTGATAAAATAGGTATGTATTGTTAAACAAATTTTCCTATAGGTATCTTGTAACAGTAGGTACTACTTACCTGTTAGCTTACTTGCGGGAAAACACAAAGACTTGACTATCAAGGGGAATCCTATAATTTAAAGTTGGTATTTTGAATGATATCATTATTGTGATATTTCTTATAGATTATTATTTATCTGTTAGATGATCCTTGTGTCGATTTCCGATGTTTAATAACCAGTTGTTTCTGTAAAATACAAGATTTTTTACTGTTCGAATTCTTTACACACTACAGACCGACACTTCATAAATATACGATACACCTACATATTTATCATGATGGATCAATGTGCGTGTGTGTGTTATGTTCCTTGTTGTGAGTACTAAATATTGGTTCATTTCTCCGACACTGTTTTCCCAGACAATAGATAAAGGGAAACGTACCTACGCCTTCGGCCTGTCACACATGACTTGGTACCAGCAGAGTGGTCAATTATTTTTTTCAGCATCCAATTGGGTAAGTGAAGTGATTTATTACGTCATAGCCTTGAAATTGAACAGGTTTGGTTTCCGGAAAAGTACCGTATATCCACGGCCGTAGGTACTTGACGCTTGGATTTGAAAAGCCACTAAGCCTCGACAGTCGCTGACTTCCGCGGGCTTATTAGCAATTAAATTACTTAAAGAGAAATACGTCAGTTAGGTAATTTTATCATACGTATTATACATGCCGGCAGTAGACCGTAGGAATATTTTAGTGCGTTTAGATAAGTGCTAATTACGTGCTTAATAAACCCATTTTGAATTTAGCTACATGCCTAAAACAATGGATGTAGTTAATAAATAGTTTTGAATCTTAATTTTTCCTGCCACCCCATTTGACACAAAAATTTCTTATATCTGTTTTCCGGTGTATCAATATTTTTAACCGTTTCACATTTTTCGTAATGATTCGAGTAATATTAGTACCTGACTTCTGGAAAAACCACAAACAATAAAATGCTAAATCATAAACACGTAAGCTAACCGGAATGTGTGTTATCTAATGTACAAAAAGTGCTATCTCTTGGTGTCGCGCGGAACTGCAAATAAATAAATAAAAAATCAGAAACGGAATGCAAGTACCAGTACATAGATTAGTAATCTATGTACCAGTACAAGTACCAATTTAAAAATGTAGGTTACATTTTGAGACTGGTAGTTTGCTGCACTATTTTCTAGTTTCTGTGTACGTATTATATGAATACTATTCTCATCTTTAATTTTTCTAACTGAAATCATCTAGTGTATTCTGGAAAATAAATGATTTAATTTGATTTATTTTATACAACCCTCTCCATAGGTCAGAGGCCTTTTTCGTCTTGGTCGGTGGTTTCCCATTAACTTAGTAGACGATTCTTCGATCGAAAAACGAAAGTTATTTTTCTACATTGACCGACCGAGATTTGAACCCAGAACCTCAGAGATAGCGACACCAAGTCCGGTATGAGTACTTCTTTAGCCAAGAGGTGAGTTCTCGGCTACAGAGGTACTCATTAAATATGTATAATAAGTAAAATTTGAAACACGAGGAAGCGGGGACAACACGGAAGCGAACGCATCTGTTAACGAGTTCGAGTAAACTGTGGCACTGATAGTTTAGGTCAAGAACAACCGGTCATTACATTATTCTTTACTACTGGGACTTCCTATTTTGATCGGAATTGCCTTAGAAACTGGAGCAAAGTTTGTCAGATGATCTGGTGAATCTGTATTTCTGTATACAGAAGTACTTACATGATTAATTATTTAGATTTCGACTCTCACCTAGATCTACCTAATCCATGATCCGTAAGTTAAGTAATTACTCGTGACTCTTAAGTTTACTTTGTAGTGCATAATATCACGAATTTCTAAATCGAATTTTAAAAGAACTTCTTAAGAAATGTCTATACATCACTTCGATTCAGATAAGCGCACTCAAAATAACTGGAACTCGCCGCATTTTAGTAACGAGTATGTAGGCCGCGCAGCAAAACGAACACCAATTACATAAGATTATTCAATTCCCGAGCCACGTAACTTGTAGATCGTGGAGAAAGCACATCGGCCTTGGCAATGAAGCGCGCGCAGCCGGCTGCGTCGTCGTCGAACGCACCGAGGCGCTCGCGCAGTCCGCGCTCATAATTGGCGCGAGTTTTCACGCATGCACTTTCGTTGTCAATGAACTTGGAAAGCGGGGATGCTCTGTCATTGTCATTAGATCGCTGAGAATGCGCTCTCGCTCGCGTAACACGCACCGATATTATGTTTGCACGTAATTACGCAATAGTTAGTCGTCTTACTTAGCAGGTGTTAACTGTTAAAAATTTGCTAGAAATAGGCGATAGGAAATTTAAAAATATTAATTATTTGAGGAAAGCTTATATTTGATGTACTTTCGGTATGAATAATGAGCAAATTATCTAATCAATAATAAATGAATTAGGCAGAGGCTTACATTGCTTACTTACTTACTTCGTTGGCTCCGCGGCCCGAAGTGGATATTGGCCTTCAACATCGAAGCTCGCCACTAGTCCCTACCCCGTGCCAGTTCCGTCTAGTTGGGGACTCCAAGTTCTCTTAGGTCTTTCGTGACTTCATCGATCCATCGACACTTTAAGACGACCAACCGGGCGCCGTCCGGACAGTCGTCTCAGAAATACTCTTTTTACTGCACGATCCTTTCCCATTTTTTCCACGAGCCCGAGCCAGCAAGTTGTGATGTTTTTATCTTACCTAGTATGTTTGGTTCGGCCACTAGTTTTTTAATATCTTTATTCTTCCTTACCCTCCAGTTTCCATCTTCTCTTTGTGTTGGGTCCAAGATCCTTCGAAGAACCTGCCTTTCTGCCACCAGAAGTTTGTTTTCCTCCTTTAATGGTCTAACATTGGTCTAATTATGGTTTTGTAGACGCTAATCTTAGTTTTTCTGAGTAGGAGCTTAGACCTTGTGGAGAGCTGCTGTGCACCTTAGGGCGTTGTGTATACGAATTTTTTTTTTCTTCCGTCTGGTTGGTTTTGTTTATTTTACATCCCAGGTACTTGAAGCTGTCTATTCCTTTGTAGATTGTAGCTTTCACATCTAGGTCTTTTCTTTTCGCTCTGAGTTCCATAAAACGTTTCATCAATATTAAATTGCTTGCTAGTGTAATAGTAAATGACTCTATATTTTGTACTTATTTTTCATTATTTTTTTAACGTTTCATTTATAAATTTATTGTGATACTTAGTGCATGAAGGAAGATGGAATAAGCAGCCATATTAGCACTGATTGAATGACCCGAAAGAGAATTCCCTAGCATTACCATCAGATTTCCATGAGTGATTGAGCTAATTAGTCAATAAGGCTTCGGCTGACAAGGCATGGAGCTCCCCGATGGGAAAGTGTGGGCGTTTGGACGCACTTGACGCTCGACCGACCACGAAAACTGCTTCGCACGTAGAACACTGGCATGTGTGGAGTAGAGCTATCTTGAAAAGCAGAAAGTGCATAGAAAAATCGAAGACCTCGTTAGACCCGAAACATTAATTTAACCAAGGGATTTTAATAACATCTTGTTTGTAAATAGTAAGTATTTGATGATTGATAGATTTTAAATATGACTTCCAATACTAATATCATAGTTAGTAACAACCTAAATCTTAAACTTTAAGCCTCAACATAAATGATGTTTCCTTCTTGCTCTTCTTTTGAACTTATTTTCAATCGAGTCGAGTAAATACTCTACCTACTTATAGTGTGTGTCTCTTTCCTAAAAATTTCCTCTTTTCTAAAAAATAATGTCACTTCTTATGCTACCCGAATCACGCACGCGTTTCGCATTTTTTTTTCCAAATAGATGAATATGTCACATAAACAACTGTGTGTCGATTGATGGCTGTGAACACATTAAATATTGTTAATATTAAACAATAATTGTGATTAAGGTGATTCTAGCACCCCTAGAGTTGCTCAGAGCAACTACAGTAGTATACAGTAGCCAAGCGGAAGTCCAGAGACTCTCTGGACTTCCGCTTAGCTACTGTATGTTTTAGAATAGTTCATTTTGATAAGTCTTATATAAATTCGGAATGTATATAAATCTTATATAAAGTTTGATGGTGTTAATGGACTCAAGGAGGACGACGACCTAGAAGCGGTTGAAGGAAGCCGCTGGATCAGACGCTACCAACCGGCCTATCTTGAAGTCTGGGGGAGGCAGTTCTAAGTTCAGCAGTGAAAGTCCTGTGGCTGAAATGATGATGATGATAATAAAGTTTGATAAACCTACTTTAAAAAAAATATTGTCAGTTTTACATATCGTGTGACTCTATAGACGTTCGTGTTCAAATCTCAGCTTGTATAAAGAAAGGCTCGCGGGAACCGCGCTCCATTGGACTCGTCGTTACGGCGCAGAGCCCTTTCGATGGTCCCAGTGGGGAACGATGACCAACTGACGCCATCATGCCACGAACTCGTTAGACCTGAATAGGAAAACTTAGTCATGAAAATTACACTTTTTGTAATACTGTTGCTACTGCTTGCAAAGTCAAAACAATTTAAAAAATCTGAGGTCAAATAGAACTAGTAGCAGATTCGTAGTGCACGAATTACCTACTACCTAATAAGTAGTAGGTTTGGTTTTTGGATGTTTTGCTATGCAGAAAGTAGAAGTAGATCTGTAGTACTATGAGGTAACGAAGTGTTTGCGTTACCCGCACTCATGTGTATAAATGAAACTTTGTCATAATATTCTGCTGTATTTTACTCATTGCAATGATTGACTTTCATCTTTTTCATCCGTGAGTTTATTAAGTAGGCGAGTACCTAAATATTGACATCCAAAATCTTTAACTACCGTAATACTTATGGGGAATTCTTCCATCACTATTGACAAAGCAGAATGGAAGCATAGGTATCTAAATACTTACTCAATATTTACATGGTTTTTTACTTTTGGAGATGAAACTCGTATTAGGTACGTACACAATCATAAACGAATTAACCTGTGCTGCTCAAACACAACTTTTTTGTAATTTAAACAATTAGTACTTATTAGTTAATAAATATAATTGATTCCCCGTAACAAATCCTAAAATCTTGACGGTCATTTAGCTAAGAGATAGCAAGGCGTTTTTCGTAGTTTTCGTTAGTGTTTAGTTAGTGTTATTGCTTACACGTTAAAATCTTTTCAGAACATTTAATCCTACACTAACTTACCTTCTCGTACCTAGGTACATTCATCCGTAATGTACCTACTTAAGTTGTAATTCTAAAAGAAACCTGCTTTTTAAGAAAGCATTGTTAGACGTTTAAGCTTTTCTTTTGTTTTGTGATGTTGGCAGTTCCGTGGTTCCTTGATTGTGATTGTTGGCGACAGCGTACCGGGGGCGGCACAACAGGCGCTCACTGCGCTGTGTCAAAGGAAGTGAGCGGGCGCGGCCTTGACATTTCAGCGCAGCCGGCGAGCTGCCTACACTAGGAAGTAGGAACACCGCTGCCCACAGGGTTACCACACACTATACTCGTTGTGAAGGACGGAATACTATCCGAGTATTGAAGAAACGGAAGAACAATCCATAGGAAAGCGCCGCGCCGTTTAGATAGGAAGTATGGGATAGATACTCGGTGTGAATAGCGGATCGCTAGACCACGGCAGGGCTGGGCATAACCATACGGAAAAGATTTTGGGAAGCAGAAATGTCATCATCATGACAGCCTATTGCAGTCCACTGCTAGACGTAAGCCCCATCAAGGAGCGCCAAAGAGCACGATCTCACGCTTTTTGATCCATCCACTGCCAGCCATCTTCCTAAGGTCAATTCAGATTCAGGTCAGTCGGAACAAATTATTCTACTAAAGTTTTAAATAGTCATATTTCTTTTGATAACAATTAATCTATAAGCTTGATGTTTGATAATCAGAAGCTGAAATAATAATTTTGCATCATATTTAAATCGTAGATACAATGATTGTTCAATCAATCACTATGTTCATACAATAATTTAGCTAGCTGTAACATCATGATAAAAAAAACGAATTGGATTCATTTAATCATCTTTGAGATTATTCATGTACATTTTTGGATTCTTAGCTTGTTTGGTGACCCTACATACAGCTTATTTGCACCGTGTGACTGCTGATGCTATGACATGTCCGCCTTCTCAAGGCTTTAAACATTTTTTACATAGTGAACATCGTTTCCTAGAAGCAATAATGCAGCTTAAAATAAATATTGAAATATTTGTTAAGGCGAACAAATACTCTCCAGGACCATTGATTTAAATAGTAATAGTAAGTAATATATAACTCAATACCCAGGACTCTATGAAATCGCTTCGAGTTTTCGTAATAAAGAGGTATTTTGATATATCTTTGACATATAAGTTTCTGCAAATATAACGTTGAAAAATATTTACGGTTCGGTTTTATTTAGTCACAATTATTGTATTAGAAATTATATCATAATAATGTCAGCACTTAACTAATAAAACATGTGACTTGCTGACCGATTGACTGGATGTTTGGCCGAAAAACGACACATCGTGGGTTAGATCAGTTTTAGGTAGAAGTATCTTCGTTTTCATCTCTTATCTTTGTTTGTGGTACTCCTATGGTAATTTGAATTGTACTTCACAAAGTAAGTACCTTAAGTACTTAAGTCTTACCTTTAGTACGTTTATAATATAAATACAGCAATAGGGAATATGCATAAAAAAATATATGTTTTTTACTATATTTATAAGAAAATATATGAAATTAGTGAAAACAAAATTGATTTTAGGTAAAAAATAACCGTAATATAGTAATTAGAAATGTATACCTATCTCTTTCCAAAACAACTTTTAGTATGAAAAATTTATGGCGCGCGTGTAATCTGACGTCATGGTGCATATCGGATCTCCTTGTCTAACACGCGACTTTAATGGGCTGTAAGTCAGGTATTTGTTAATATTTTTCGAAAATTTTAGAGTTTTATTAATTATAATTAAGTACTATTTATTTTAGGACCAAATAAAAGAACATGCATATTCCCCATTCTTAAACTTGGACGCCTTGGACATTGTTATCTATACAAAGTTGAACATACGGCTGCAATGATGCTGGGGTAATCAAAGCTCATGATGTCTCAATAAGCGAACAAAAAGTCAATAAGACCTCTTTCAGTCCCTCAAAGCGCGCATTGAAGCATGGCAGGAACAATGTGCCCGCAGACCACAGCCAAAATAAAGCTACGACAAGCCCTTAGCGCTAAAAAAACCCTTTCACGCTCGATAGACTTGATGGCTGCTGGATGATGAAGCAAAGAGTGAATTTATAAATCAATTGCCTCTATAAACCAGCTCAATGCTGTTGTTGCATTTAGGTACAGTAATAAATCTTTAACGGATACGCCTTTGTAGTAGAAGTGGTAGGTTCATATTATTATGTCGTCAGTACCTTCGCAGGTAGTATACGTAGGTCACACTATAAGTTTTGCGTAACTTAAAAAAACAACATGTTATAACCAAAATATTACATTATAACATAAATGTTTATTGCTTTTCAAAATACTCTCCTTTACATTTTAAACATTTTTTCATGCGATCGACCCATTTTTTTTAAACAGGAGGACCACAGATCTGTAGGCATGTTTTCTACGTACTGATTGAACGCTATCACTGCCTGTTCGGAGTTGGTAAAAGTAAAACCTCTTATCAAATCTTTGATTTTGGGGAAAATACAGAAATCACAGGGTGCTAGGTCGGGGCTATGCGCAGGATGGGTGACGAGTGGTACTTTTTCGGAAGCTAAAAATGACTTTGTTTTGTTGGCCGTGTGTAAAGAACCGTTGTCATGATGTAGGAGAACGCGGCTTTTGAGTCGTCTTTCGCGAACTCTTTCTAACACCCTGGATAACCAAATGGTAGAATTCCACTTGGCATTAACAGTCTTTTGATCTTCAAGTGAAATTGTACAGATGGGACCCGTAGCTGAGAAAAAAAACGCGAACATTTTTTTACCAACGTTTCTCGCCTGCCTCACTTTTGTTGGCCTGTTCTCATTTTCAAACACCCATTCACAAGATTGCTGTTTTTTTCGGGTTCAAAACAATAAATCCACGTTTCGTCTCCTGTGACAATGTCATAAACAGCATTAGAATGTCCGTGGTCGTACTTCAGTAGCATCTGTGAGCACCATTACACGCGAGCCCGCTTCTGCTCCGCTGTCAGTTCATGAGGGATCCAACGACAGCAAAGTTTCCGAACTTTCAATTCTTCGTGTAAAATTTTCTGAATTTGGCTCATACCAATTCCCAATAGTCCTCGAATTGTCTCATAGGTAATCCGCGGGTTTTCTTCAATTAGCCGCTTAACAGTAGCCACATTATTTTCGTTGACGGCAGTTGAAGGCCGCCCTTCACGAAATTCGTCATGTAAAGAAACTCGACCTCTCTCAAATTCAGCAAACCATCGCCTCACGGTGCTCAAACAAGGTGCTTCTCTCCCAAAAGCATTGGTGATGAAGACGAGCGGCACAGTCTTGCGGAGAGGAACTTTTAAAATCATAAAAAATCATCGCTCTAAAATCTTTCCGACTTAATTCCATTTTCGTTGCGTACGTAGAACTTGAATGTGTGATAAAAAACAATTGACCAATAATTTCCCGCCAATTGTTTTTTTTATTAATAAGAAGGTTGCAACGTTTAAAAAAATATAACATTCGAAGTTCAAATAGTTCCGATTAGCTAGAAGTGCAAAACTTTTAGTGTGCCCCATGTACATAAATACGTACAAGCAAAGATTATTAATATATATTTTTCTATGGTACACAGAAAAAAAGGATTCGTTGAATCAAGTAAATCAATTGTGTTATGATGTTTGATAAATCCAATAAAATATTAATTTGGTGTAACAAAATGAAACTTAAGTTTAAACAAAGCAAGTCTTGGCCGAAGACTGCTTTTTTCTCAAAAAAGTTTATTTAAGAATTTGTTTTACTTAAATTAAAAACCTATAACTATGCTAACTCTAGGACTTTAATTTCTTTGTATAAATTAAATTTTACTTCTTTTAAAAAACATTATACTTAAGCTAAGATTTACGATTATTTTGGCTGATACATATTTTCTTAGACCAACACAAATATTTTTGCTTTTTAAGTAAGTAAGTTTTAGGAAAAGATTACTTAATTTAAACAATGTTTTCTTCTATGAAGAAAATTATTCTTGTTTTACCACAATACGAGTAAAAAACGAAATCACAAGAGTCACCTTTTGTCAGTCTGTTTTTAGTTTTTATCGTGCTTGTGTTGACTGGAAATAATAAAATTACATATTAAATGGATAACATTCAGGATCTTTTTAAATAGTTATGTATTCCTCCTGATATTACAATTGCATTTATCGGTAAGTAGTGTATTTAATAACTTACGTAGTAATACAGTTGTTTCTTTTTGCTAAATTTTTGTAGGTGGTAATTGCTCTTAATAAATT
Organism: Anania hortulata; assembly: GCA_963576865.1. Lineage (NCBI taxonomy): Eukaryota > Metazoa > Arthropoda > Insecta > Lepidoptera > Crambidae > Anania > Anania hortulata. The sequence goes on along the minus strand of OY756394.1, from coordinate 9,097,406 downwards.
GAGTTTTATTCTATATTGAGTCTAATTCATTTTTGTGAAACTTTTACAGACAAAGGAATAACAATCGAACTATTACCTAAACCCTCTTCAGGAAATTACAAAGGGCTTTGCCCACATTTACCTAGCGACAAGACTACAACTGCTAGAAAAAGTCACCAATCTTATTACTGCACATGTAAGTACCTAATACTAGAATCTAATCAGGTGATACCTTACGTACATATTGTATTAAAATACCATTTTTGTTGACAGGCTCTAACAGAATCAGTTCAACAAAAAACATAATACTGTAATACCTACTTGACCCAAATGTATGAAATAGCCGATTTTGCCATAGTCAAAGTTGCTTATTTTGATGTCAAAACTTAAAACACAGCACCTATAATAGATTAAAACTGATTTTATAACCTTATTTTGCATTTTTATTTCAGAATTAAAGGATGTTTCGGTTTATCCAAACAACTAATGTTTTGGTGGGCACTGGTTGTTCTTCCAGACTAACTAGACCGCAAAACTCAAAATGTTCTTTCGTTTTAGCTAATTACAGCTTGATTATCCGAAAACCGAGCACCTTATCACCTACAGGAGCGGGAGGCACGCCACTCAGATCGATTTCCTACTCACCAGGAGACACCACATCAGTAAAGTGGCCAACTGCAAAGTCATACCCGGTGAGAGCCTCGCTGCACAACACCGTCTACTTGTCATGGATCTCCGCGTAAAGCCCAAGATCAAGCGTATCGAGCGCTGCCGACGCCAAATCAGATGGTGGAAGCTTGATAAAGACACGTCCCAGAAGTTCGCCTCAACTATCGGCGACAAGTGCGACGGTAGTGATGGCGAACCAGTCCAAAAATACTGGGATAGGATTCAGGCAACCGTCACTGATGCAGCGAAAGCGGTGCTTGGCTTATCTCAGGGCGGTCGCAAATGTGACAAGGAGACTTGGTGGTGGAACGACTCAGTCCAAGAGGAGATTAGGGTGAAGAAAGCCCTCTTTAAAAAGTGGCAAGCGTCCAGATCTCCTGAAGACCACGACGCGTACAAGGGTGCAAAACGCGCTGCTAAGAGAGCTGTAGCCAGAGCCAGGCGAGACCACTTTCATACGCTCTATGACAAGTTGGAATCGTCTGAGGGGCAAAAGCTAATCTATAAGTTAGCGCGCTCCAGGGTCAAAGCGGCACAGGATATTTCCCAGTGTCGCTGTGTTAAAGACCCTGGGGGCAACCTGCTATGCGAGGACCTCGCGGTGAAGGAGAGATGGCGCTCTTATTTCCACGAGTTGCTGAATAAGCAGCACAAAGAGGTGCAGCCATCGGACCTCCCTCCGAATCAGGGACTAGTACCACCGGTAACGCCTGAAGAAGTCCAGTTTGCTCTTCGCCGCATGAAGAATCGTAAAGCTGTCGGAGCCGATGGAGTCCCAATCGAACCCTGGAAGGCGATGGGTCCTCTTGGTGTGGACATCCTAACCTACCTTTACAACCGCATACTCTTAAGCGGGCTGATCCCGAGCCAATGGAGAATGAGTATTATTACTCCAGTCTTCAAAGGCAAGGGATCAGTGCAAGAGTGCAGCAACTACCGCGGTATAAAGGTCATGTCCCACACCATGAAACTCCTTGAGCGGATTGTGGACTCCCGGATCCGACAGGAGTGTGATGTCTCGGGGTGTCAATATGGGTTTCGTCCTGGCAACAGTACTATGGACCCTGTCTTCGCCCTAAGGACCGTCATGGAGAGATACAGGGCGAAGAACACGCCTCTGCACTTGCTCTTTCTTGATCTGCAGAAGGCCTTCGACTGTATCCCGCGAGTGGTGATCTGGTGGGCACTGAGATCCAAAGGGGTCCCCGAGGCATATATTTACATTATTCGGGACATGTACCGCAGCTCCGATTCTATGGTTCGGACCGCTGTTGGCGACACCAAACCGTTCCCCGTCACCGTCGGAGTACACCAGGGTTCCGTCCTCAGTCCGTTTCTGTTCAGTGTGATATTAGACGTTGTGTCAGACAGCATCAGAGACTCACATGAGCAGCCACCATGGCTTCTGATGTATGCTGACGATATCGCACTGGTGGACGCGGACAGGGGCAGGCTGGTGAGACGGGTGAACGAGTGGAAGCAGTCGCTTGAGAGCGGTGGTCTGAAACTCAATGTGGCGAAGACCGAGTACCTGGCCTGTAACTCTACAGATCCAACACCCGTTCGCATAGGCGGAGACAAGGTCGAGCGCAAGGACCAGTTCAAATACCTTGGATCTGTACTTCACGCGTCCGGAGACATCGATTGCGACGTCAAAGCACGCATTGCTGCTGCGTGGGCCAAATGGCGAGAGGTGACTGGTGTCATTTGTGACCCCAGAATGCCGGTTAAGCTTAAAGGACAGATCTATAAGTCCATCATTAGGCCTGTTCTTTTATATGGCAGCGAAGCATGGCCGCTACTTGAGCGACACAAGCAGGAGCTGCGTGTCACGGAGATGAATATGCTGCGGTGGATGTGCGGAGTCACGCGTAAGGACCGCGTGAGGAACTCGCGCATCCGCGGTAGCCTTCGTGTCCGTGATATTGCAGACAAACTGCAGGAGAGTCGCCTACGCTGGTACGGCCATGTTTTGCGGAAACCGGCAAGCTACGTAGGAAACAAATGTCTGGCCATGCCGCCACCGCCAGGTCCTGGCAAAAGGGGTAGACCCAAGAGATGCTGGCTTGACGTTGTGAGGGCTGACATGCGTGCCAATGATCTCACAACTAGAGACGCTCAAGACCGCGCGAAGTGGAGGAGCAAATCAAGGAAAGCGGACCCTGGGCTCCAAAGCAACGGCTTTGGACGCAACCGGGATTGACCGTATAGATGATGATGATGACAGCTTGATTATCCATAAAAAAATAATGGGAATGAAATTCGCGCAAGTAATGAAACCGTAATACCTCTATTTAATTTTCGGTTAACATTTTAAACGAATTAATATACTTAATACAATGGATAATTAAGCTGCAACAAGTCAAGACCAAAGAAAATTTTAATTTCGCAGTCTAGTCCAAAAGAACAACCTGTGCACAGCAGAACAAAACCTAATCTTAAATCTATATCATAGATGTTTTAATTTAATAATAAAAAAGATAATTAAAATTTTAATTCAATACAACATTTCTTTAAGACAACAAATTAAGCTTTTGTTGTTATACAATTTTATCTCAAAACAAGATTTTTATGTCTTAGTACTAGACATTTTCGTCTTGAGATTTCGAAAACATTTATTTAATTTAAAAGTGGGCGATTCCTTGATTTCATTAATCTAAATAGTCAAATCAAGACTACAAATATACTTGGCTTAATCAAATATAATTTCTTAAGACTATTTGTTTTTTTCTTGGTTTAAAATCTGATATCTTTATTTAAGAAAATATAGTTGAGAGAATCTGTTTCTTTAAGCAAGAACATATTTTCTCACGTCTATAGGGAGGAAACGGTTTTCTTAGATTAAATAAAATTACTTTGGTTGAAATAAATATTTCTTGGTTGAAGAAATCTGTTTTTTCTGTGTACAAGTAAGTTTAGGACGATAGATGTACTTTTTATAAAAATGCCCACAGATCTTTAGAATAAAATGTAGAGTAGAGTTTCCGTAACAAGCTATCGTTGTATATATGTTGACTGAGACTGAGACTGAGTTTGTTGCGCCGTTTCTTCTCATCACCAGCCGATATGTAGTCCCGAAGCGGTGGTAGGGTAAAGCTATATTTTGGGACGTGTATAAGTGCCCGGAAGAGGGCCTATATACTGAATAAATGAGTATTAATGAGTATTAATGAGTATTAATTATTATATAGGTAAAACTTGTATTGATATTTTTGATATTTTTTTATGGAGCTTTTATTTTGTCTTCACAAGCTGGAATTGCTCCAACTAAGTACTAAAAGTTGATTCTATAAACTAGTAAAACTGTATTTACATTATTGTCCACCATGTAGTAAGTATATCCACAACTGCACATGTGTTTATAAACACAAATAATATAAATATATATGGGCATTTCTCTGTAAGCTCGTACAGGTCCCATACAAATGCTGTCCTGGCAATTATTTTTAACATTTGCCAAATAAAAGTATTCTATTTTGAAGAAAATGTACTATTATTCTAGTTAGATTAGGAGGCCCACTGAATTTATACGTATTTTCAGTTATTAGCGATTTTTCAAAAAATCATGACAGGGGACTGTTTGAGGCTTCAGGGGACTGTTTTGAACGTGACAGTACTTAGAAAAAAGACATTTTATATTAATCAATCGATTATTTTTATGGCATATTTGCGCATCAATAATCAACAATATTTCGTTAGAAAAAATCAACAGAAAACATAACTTTCTTTAAACATTCATATCAAAAATTAACCTTAAGTGCCAGAAACATTTTGTACTCACTGAGATCAACATACCTCTTGAGTCTTATTATAATATCAATCAGTAAATATACTTACTGTTATTAATATAAATACAGTTTTTTCTCTCAAATAAACAATCAACATTATACCGGTCGCAAGATAGATCTTCCGGCAACTTCTGGTGATTGTTGTAAGTCAATATGTAGGCAGTATGAAGTGCGCTGAGCTTCATGTCTATGTTGCTGTGAACTATGCGACATGTATTGCGGTTTTGAGCGTTTGGTTTTGCAACCCAAAATAGACGGAGTCGGCAAAATGTTTGGTAGCTAATTTTCAAGTTCCCAGTCATAAACTTTTTGTAAAGATTTAAAACTGTGTCAAAGATCAACATTTATCATCATTTCAGCCATAGGATGTCCATTGCTGAACATAGGCCTCCCCCATTGAATTCCAAGTTGGCCAGTTGGAAGCAGCCTGTATCCAGCGTCTTTCTGCGACCTTTACCAAGTCGTCTGTCCACCTTGTGGGTGGACGTCCTACGCTGCGCTTACCAGTACGTGGCCTCCATTCTAGAACCTTTTTCCCTATCCGCTGTCAGTTCTACGTGCTATGTGCCCCGCCCACTGCCACTTCAGCTTGCTCATTCGTTGGGCTATGTCAGCGACTTTTGTTCGTTTACGGATCTCCTCATTTCTGATTCGATCTCGCAAGGAAACACCAAGCATAGCCCTTCCCATAAAACGTTGTGCGAACTTGAACTTTCTTATGAGGCCCATAGTGAGACGCCACGTTTCAGTTCCAAATGTCATCAGTGGTAACTCTGGTTGAAGACTTTCGTCTTTAGGCACTGAGGTAAATTGGACGAAAAGACGTCAAGAAGATATCTCTTCTGATTCTTTACAGCTTTTCTGGTTTTAAATTCTTTTTTACCGGCTGCAATACTGCTGTTACTATCATCTTCAAAGAAATTCTGAACAACTCGTTTACGACTATCGCTATTTTACACCGATTAGCTACAGGTACATCCAAGCCATTGAGATTAGATTTTATGCCGGGTCTAGACAAAGACTTCATTTGTTAAGGTATCCAGTGCCTGTACTTTTGAACAATACTGCCAGTAACAACTTTTTTTAAAGATTTGTCCCTCTTTGGTACATTTCAATGTGGAATAATTACTTTACTAATGACGTCGCCAAACAACGCTTTTTTGACTACTTCTTTCTTCGATCAAGCTCGTCTAACATTTTCAACATCTTTGTCCTAGCTGTATCTTCAACGTTATTTATGTTTTACTTTTAAATCTCGCTAATCATTTTTTTACTTCTCAAGGTTTTTCTTTAAACGTGCGGTCTTTTCATTTCTTTCCCTGTTAAACTTCTTTCGTCACTTTCTGGCTTCTTTTTTTCCTTGCTGTAGACTAGCACTAGAAACTGGACTGGACTAGCTGGAGATATTTGAACTAGAACTGGAGTGGACGGTCTTAAAGGCGGAGTATCTACTTCTTGTTGGCGGAGTTGATCTTATAACGGCGTATTTTCTCGTACAAAATTATTAGTGACGCATTTCAGTCTTAGTCTTCTGGCTCGGTATACGGTACAATGTTCTTTCTACTTCTTTTAGGCAGCTCTGTGCTCACGAGATGTCATATTTTTACCAACTTCCGCAAACCTTTTTCTTAATTCTTTTGATATTTCAACTTCTCCTTTTCACTCATTTCTTCTCTCTTTTGTGTAATTTTCTTCTTTGGTATTATAGTCGCTCTGCTTTTTTTTTCTGTAGCAATTTCTCTCGGGATTTATTTATATTTTTAGGAGCCATACCATGTGTGTTCGATCAGCCTGTGTAAATTAACTTAGGTTTATAAAGGAAAATAATGCGAATAAATGATAATTTGGTGATTCTTACATTAATACAACAGACTAGCGGATAAATTTACTCAAACAATAGATCAAAATATTAGGCAATACGCACAATACACAGTCCCCTGTTGTGCAGAACAGTCCCCTGCTGCATTTTCAGGCAGAGGACTGTTGCCAGGGGACTGTGTATTTCGGTTAAATTTCACAATGTTTTGAAAACTGATGTTTAATATTTTTTTAAGAACCTACCGATCAATTTAGTCATTAGTAAGAAGACAATAAATAATATATATAGATAATTAAAGTAAGTAACAAAAATATTATTACTCACCAGAGTACTGTCTGAGGTAGCGGTCCAAACGCGTGTTCACCTCACAAATGATGCTCTGACACTAAACAAAATGGCTTCTCGCCGCCGCATTCGGCAAGGTTGCCAACTTCACCACAATAGCGTTTTGTTTCACTTTAAAAAACGTTTGTAAATATCACAGTTTTCTTTAATTATGGCTTTAAATTTTTGGCAGGGGACTGTATAAAAATTCTAGGGACAAAGTTTACAGTACTTTACTAATTAAATAAAGTACGTAATAAAACCTTGTTTTACTAAAATAATATAATTTCATTATTTTTCTTTATGATATTAATTGCCAAATGTATGTAGTTTAAATAACTTCTTCGTAAATCTCATTTCTAGGTGGGAATACAGCGATGAGGACAGCTAGGGGACTGTGTTTTTAGAGCTTCTATTACCTCTAGAAAAAAACTTTAAATAGTTATGGTTCTAAAAACAATGGGCCCGTTAAGTTTCGGGGTTAAAGTTTCATTAGAACAGATTTTTTAAAGAATAATTAAAATACTTTTTGAAAAAATCGGTCAGGACAGCCGTTTACGAGCTTACAGAGAATCGCCCATATATATAAGTATTTCTATGTGGCATTTTTTTTTTTCGGTATCTAAATATCAGGGCTTTAATAGGCGCGTTTAAATGGATTTAAACTAATTAATGTTTACGAAATCCATTGTTGTGGTGTGGTGGGCGCCTCTTCCGACCGCCAAAATATTTACATTGACAATAGCTGATGTATACGTTCATGCTACTTGACGGCTTTCCTAAATTTGGTGACTAGGATACGTCCGTGGCATAACAACTAGGCTCATTATGCTTTATTATAATGTCCTCGTGACTGGAATAAAACACAGTGACACTGGATTTGAAACACCACAAACACAAACACAAAATTTGGGAATGGGATATATTGATTGTCAACAAATTAGGTACCCTACAGCTATTCGGTGGTTAGGATTTTTGTAAATATTTTGGTTAGGAAAAAGTTCGAAGGCTACTGGAGTGGGATTTGATGTAGGTGTGTACCATCATAATGGTCACATATTAGGCGAGTTTCTAAAGTATGCGAAGTAGTAGCGCCACCTGACGAGAAACAGTGGATGCTTTTGTTTACACACGATGCCGTAAGATGGCAACTAATACAAAGACGTATTGTATTTGTCGTGGCCAGATCTTAAAATTGATCATTTCATGATGTGACCGATCATTTCATAAAATGATGGTATTTCATGATATAGAACAGAACCCGCTGCGTACATCATGATGTGGTCTGGCCAGATCAATGAATACTCAGCGTTTGACGATACATGGAGCACACTAAAAGTTTTGCACTTCTAGCTAATCGGAACTATTTGAATTTCGAATGTTATATTTTTTTAAACGTTGCCTTCTTAGTAATAAAAAAAAAACAATTGGCGGGAAATGATTTGTCAATTGTTTTTTATCACACATCAAAGTTCTACGTACGCAACGAAAATGGAATTAGGTCGAAAAGATTTTAGAGCGATGATTTTTTATGATTTTAAAAGTTCTCTCTCTCCGCAAGACTGTGCCGCTCGTCTTCATTACCAATGCTTTTGGGAGAGAAGCACCTTGTTTGAGCACCGTGAAGCGATGGTTTGCTGAATTTGAGAGAGGTCGAGTTTCTTTACATGATGAATTTCGTGAAGGGCGGCCTTCAACTGCCGTCAACGAAAATAATGTGGCTACTGTTAAGCGGCTAATTGAAGAAAGTCCGCGGATTACCTATGAGACAATTCGAGGACTTTTGGGGATTGGTATGAGCCAAATTCAGAAAATTTTACACACACACACACAAGAATTGAAAGTTCGGAAACTTTGCTGTCGTTGGATCCCTCATAAACTGACAGCGGAGCAGAAACGGGCTCGCGAGGAATGGTGCTCACAGATGCTACTGAAGTACGACCACGATCGTGTTTTTTTTCTCAGCTACGGGTCCCATCGGTACGATTCCACTTGAAGATCAAAAGAGTGTTAATGCCTAATAGTGGTATTCTACCATTTGTTTACCCAGGGTGTTAGAAAAAGTTCGCGAAAGACGACCCAAAAGCCGCGTTCTCCTACATCATGACAACGCTTCTTCACACACGGCCAACAAAACAAAGTCATTTTTAGCTTCCGAAAAAGTACAACTCGTCACCCATCCTGCGCATAGCCCCGACCCAGCACCCTGTGATTTCTGTATTATCCCCAAAATCAAAGATTTGATGAGTGTTAGCGTTCAATCAGCACGTAGAAAACATGCCTTCAGATCTGTGGTCCTCCTGTTTAAAAAAAATGGTTCGATCGCATGAAAAAATGTTTAAAGTGTAAAGGAGAGTATTTTGAAAAGCAATAAACATAATATTTTGGTTATAACATGTTGTTTTTTTAAGTTACGCAAAACTAATAGTGTTACCTACGTATGAACAGCTAAACGCAAGACTACTTCATGAAATGGTCAAACATTAGTGATCATATCGTAAAATCGTTACATTAACCACCGGTAGAGGCGCTAATGTTGCTTTGTTTTTGTGATGAATAATGGCGGTGGACAAATATTTTATTCCAAAAGTGAATTATAATGTGTAAGTGCACTGAAATATTGTTACGACCCCAAGCTAGGCGATTTATATAAAAGTCACTCAAAAAACGAGCGCAACGTTAATTTTATCGAATGTTGACGTTTAAACGATATGGTCAGTTTTAGTTGGCTATATCATGAAATACCACCATTTTATGAAATGATCGGTCACATCATGAATTGGTCAATTTTACGATCTGGCTACGACATCTTCACCAAAGTGGAGATGGAATAGACAATAGAGAAGCACTCTGTTTCCAAAAAAATTACAGTAAACAACTAAAGCGGACTTACGTAAGCCATCCAAGCACTAGGCCCGCATGGGTGAAGTATGATGGCCCAACCAAATACCCAAACCAGCAATGTTTTTTTAAAAATAAATATTGGACAACATCACATACATTGCTCTAATCCTATGATAAGTAGCTTAAGAACTTGTGTTACAGAAATCAGAAACAACGACGGTACCACAACATCCAGACTCAAGACAATATATAAATTTTATTTTCGAAATTGAACCCGGGACCTCAGAGATAGCGACACCAAGTCCGGTATGATCGCCTCACGGCTACGGAGGTCATTGCAACAACCATAGTTGAGGTGAGGTTGAAACCTGTCCTCTGTGTTACTTACATACAAACTAAGTTACTGACTTATTATACAGACAAAAACGTAAATAAAAAATCATTTTGATATTAAACCTAGTCTAACAAACTTTGAACCTGTGAAGTTCAATATCTGTTTGTTTCTAGAAATACCTGTGCATGTGTGTGCGATATGAGGAAAAATAGTTGCCGGCAATTTATGGCGATTTCGTCGAACGTATGTGACCGGAAGCAATCATAATACAGTTCTAGGTATCAATCGTTACCAAGTGATTTTTTACATGGTGTACGTGATGATACGTAGGCCGGTGTAACGTTACAATGTACTAAAGCCGTAAAATACAGCAGTATGTGACCGCTATGACCGCCAAATATCGTCATTTGTATTCTACTAACTCGATACAATTGTGCTTCGACTTGCTACCGAGCTCGAATAACTGGTAAATAGGTAAACTTATGGTAGTTACTTCTAGCAATTTGAATGTAAAGCCTTTTTAACTGCAATGCTATTGCCATCTTTCTCCTTGCTAATAACAATAAATTTAACTAAGTATGTAGATACGAAAAATAAACAAAGAAGTAGGTAAATGTAGTAATGTAGTAGGTAGGTAATGACGACCTCTGTAGCCGAGAGGCGAGCATACCGGACTTAGTGTCGCTATCTCTGAGGTTCCGGGTTCGATTCCCGGTCGGTCAATGTAGAAAAATAACTTTTCTATATTGTCTCGGGTCTGGGTGTTTTGGTACCGTCGTTGTTTCTGATTTCTGTAACACAAGTGCATAAGCTACTAATCATAGGATCAGAGCAATGTGTGTGATGTTGTTCAATATAAAAAAAATGTTTTCAAAAATATTTGAACAAATATAATTTATTGAAAATCTTAGGTTAAGTTAATTACTCACACAATAAGTAGGTATAATATTTACGTACTTACCACAGTTAGATACTACGTTCTATTGGTCTTCTATTATGGGGCCAGTCAACATAAATGTCGCACATGCAGAATATAGACAGCTGTTTTACCGATTATCATAAAAGTATGTAGGTATCTACGTAAGCAACACCATATTTTTTCTTTGCTAGCGAAGAGACATTGACCAATGCTATATAAATATTCTATAGTGTCGAGTCCTCGCCCCCAAGGTCCTATTGTTCCTTGACTTGTAATACACACTGCCTAAACTATGCTGTACATTCTAAACATTCATGCTGAATTAATTTGAATGTTTGAATACTCTATCGCGGTGTTTACGGCGATTTATGCGACGTTTACTATTTTAATAAAAGTGTAAGCGGACAGGAATTAAATCGTTGCTATACTTAACTAAAAGATTGTGAACTTATAGCCAGAATTAAATTTAAATCACCAGATAAAGCTTTTGTGACAGAACACATTGTTAGTCTATGAAGCGAATGCGATGTTAACTTAAATTTAGTTTAGTTCAGGGTCTTCATTCTAAATTATATTCTTCTAGGTTTGACTTAAGAGTAGATTATCATCATCATCATCATTTCAGCCTTAGTACGTCCACTGCTGAACAAAGGCCTTCCCCAATGACTTTCGTTGGGGGGATTCCTAATACTCGCAACGCTTGGCAAGTGGGTTGGCGATCGCAGTTTTTAATAAGATTTTGCACGCAGACGCTGCTGCCCGACTCGTGCTACAGGAATTAGTCATCTCTTACGACACGCCTTCTCTTGGGAAGGGTGGGGAAGTGTATTCTTTACGGCCGTCCCCGGGACACGGCACGAGTACGAGTACACATAGGTACTCGTATTACATTCTATTCCAGCCTATCAGCAAAGATCAATGAAAGTCCAATAAAGTAGTTCCTCTACTATGCGAGTTCTACGCTTGATTGGTCATAACAAATACTCTAAACACATTCCGAGGGACCGGCCTAAGACAAGCCTCGCCGTTGTTCCTCGGCTTGCGGACGTCACGCGGTGCTCCGGTTGCCGACAACTCCGACAAGTCCCAATATCAATTCCCTAAAGAAGTTGGTACAGACAACAGCACGTCAACCTTCCACAAAACGTATTTTTTTTAAAATTGATATCGATCTCTACGTGTTAGACTTAAAGTTGAAAATCAATTCAATGACCTTTAAAGTTTTGGGTAGGTTGACCTGCCGTTGTCTGTACAATAACGTAATAAGTAGAAACCTACACCTAAAAATTCCCGGTCGGTCAACGTAGAAAAAATACTTTTCTATATTGTCTCGTGTCTGGATGTTGTGGTACCGTCGTTGTTTCTGATTTATGTAACACAAGTGCTTTGGCTTACCATGGGATTACAGCAATGTAAGTCCTATGTGATGTTGTCAATATTTATTTATTACCAGCTGTCAAGGCGAACTTCGTACCGCCTCGTTATTTTTTTTGCAATGTTTTCGATGTTTTAATAGTTATTCTGCTATTCGGGACGGAGACAAATCCAAAAAATCATAAATCGGCCCAGCCGTTCTTGACTTATAAATGGTGTAACGTGTAACTAACCTATATATGTATATAGATTTATTATTATTCTTGCAAGAATATTCCTGTATCGTATGATGATAGTTCTGGCCTGCTCACTCAAAGTGTTCCGACATTTCCGTGTCATACTCGTTCGACGAAGAATTCGAAATGAAGAAACAATGACATGAAATTATTATGTACACGTGTGGGTTTTCCTTTATAGTCATTCTAAGCTTTTGGCACGGTACCACGACAGTTGTCTTGTGGTGTCAACGGCCTTTCTAGGGAGAACTTAAGGAACTTCAGTATTTTTCTGTAGTTACGGTTGGGATACCGAATAAAATAGTTTATAAACTTTAACTATGGAAGCAACATAGAAATTGTAAATATTTTTAGGGTGCTTCATTACAAACCTACGCGCTATAGGTAGGGCGCGTTGATCTAGGGATCAACCTTAGAGTAAATAAGTACATTATTTTTCTTGATTTCAATGTTGCTTTTATAGTAAAAGTGTTGTTATATTTAACAGATGCTGATCACGTGGCTTTAAGAAGAATCCTATTCTTTTGATCCACCTTATAATAGTGACGCCTATTCTGTCCGCAGTACTTCGAGAGTTCTACTCTACTCTACCCCATGTAAAACATTAAAATCAAAATTTTTGTAACGTAGTGTGTTTGCTAACTCGGGTGTAATACATACTTACAAGCTGAAAATAAAAATCAATGCTTCTACTAACGAACTTATCAACAATATGCATAATACTTAAAAAGCATATTCTGATGTGCTTACATATTTTGTTGTACTTAGTATCCGATTTTTCGCAGCAAGTACGGACGTAGCTACCTACTTACTACGATTATTCAGATACTTTGGAATAAATGATGCCCTTTAATTTCTGTACTCCGTGCCTAATTTGCTAGCAGCAGCGGAACTGCCTATTTTGTAAGTCGACTGAGTTAGTCAGAACCTTTTACCAGGAATGCACAAAAGATGGGTTTTCCCGTTTCCCCGGGCATTAGCGAGTTGACGGTAATCCATTCTAGTGCTGTAATGTACAATTAAATTACCATAGCCGTCGTAGGAACGCGGCTAGCAGGAAACGACACTCTTCGCCGCATACAGATGTGATGTTCTTTGTGAACATTCACATAATTTTACTCATACTGTGGGTATATTTACCATGGTTAGATGTTTCGGCATGTTTTTGTTTGGGATGGCCGAAGCTAACAAACTAATTTACCTTTTCCTTCCTAATCTCTTGATTCATTCCATTTAAAGATACTTTCGGATTGGGTTTATGGGTAATAAAGTTACGCAAATTGATCAAACACTAACACTAACTTTGCAGTATTGTGCTACTGTTCATGACAACAAACACAATCTTTTTTGTCTTTTTGTAGTCTTTTCTGGTAGGTATGCAGAGATTGTTATGTGCAGACTAGACATACACCAGTTAATTGGTCAGATGTCCTTAAGACATCTTTTAAGGGCGATAAACTATAAAAGTAGGTAAGATGTGTCATGTTATCCCGACCTCTTCTTCAATCGGGCCACAGTTTTACAATAAAACTGAAACTGAACTTTATCATTGCCAATGGCAAGCACCATAATTCAATTTCGTATCCTGCTTCTCAAAAGGGTGTACGCATACATTTAATCTTTAATGGAATCGTTACTCATTACCAACCCATAATTTTTCATTGAGTACCTACCTATAAACACAATAATGATATGCGTTACTTTCGTGGAACGGCTGTTAGCTCATCAATATGACGACGGCGACGAAAAAAAATGACAATTGTTAACAGGTACTCGAGAAGTGTCAACATGAATAGTTTCGCACTGTTCGGGCTAGTTGGGGAGTCCGCGACCTTACCGGCATACAAAGGCGGCGCGGGCTCCTTATGCAAGGCGTCGCGCGCGGTCAGCGACTCCCGGGTAGGGTTGCAAAATACATTACAAAGTTAACTAATATACTATGTAATATAGAAGTTATCATACTTATATAACCATTGCAGATTAATTATCAATGGTAGAATCATATATTAAAATAAAGTACTGCAAATATACGCGACGTGCAGGGTTGTTGAATGGGTAAGCACTACTGGAGAAAAAGTTCCTTAAAAGTACTGTACTTAAACTGTTCAAAGATCCATTATAACGGCATGCTGCAGCTGGGTTGCTGGATCTGCCGCCGTTCTAGGAAGGCTTCATAGCAGGCACAGAGCAATTAAAAGGCAGGGATATTCTAATAGTTCTTGGGCGTCAGTGAATCGATCTTCAGAGTTGGGATTACCACTTTAAAGGATTTGAGAGAAACTTCGTTATTATAAATACCTTAATAGAGTTTAAAACGATCAAGATATCACAAGTAATATTAACAAAAAAAATTTAGGATTGCGCTTTCAGATGTTGGCCGGAGTTTTGTGGTGAATGGTGATGGATGAGTCAAAAAAAGTTAGCATGGCAACCCTGTCGCACTCGCCCTCCGCGCTTCACTGCCTCCAGGCCACGTGCGGCGGTGCGCCCGCGCATACTACCGCGAAAATGGGCATTTCCACGAACGCGCCGGAACTTTAACGCTCCTTAAATATTTTATCCAAATTGTTATCATGACAGCTCACGCTTTATTATTATTGCGAATACAAAACTGATGGTTTGTGAGGATTACATAAATTGGTTTATTTCATCAAGGCGAAATTCCATATATATTGATAATAATAATACGTAGAAGCAGAAATCACTTTACATATCATCTATAGTTAAGTAGTTCTTTGTCCAACGGTAAAACTGGCAAACAATGTTGTTTTTTGGAATTGGTTTGTGTTGCACCCTTTCCAAGTCAAGATCATAGATGATGTGCTAAATTTCAGCCAAATCCGTTTTCTAAGCCCGTTTGAATGTTATTATTGATCACATTAGAAATATGCATTTACTAACCTATATAATCCCCAGGCTGGACAAAGGTCACCTACATACTCTTCCACGTCTATCTATCGCCAATTACTGCCAATCCCCCGCCAGGTTAATTAAATCATCTCACCACCTTTTCTTTGGTCTACTTCATCGGCGATAGCCGTCTGTCTGTAAGGTCCAATCGTTTGACGATTAGAGCATATGGTGGTGTATTCCGGATTCCATAGCCATTATTGATGAATACTCAATAATACTCAATAATACTAGTAGTAGTAGATACCTAAATAGCCACTTTTTTAGCATGGTACACTCTGAGTAGGTGCGCGTGCATATCAAGAGAAAACATATTTTCCCTTAAAAACACATGATGTAATGAATGATGTCAGCTTTGATTCATGTGTGATCTAGCTAGTTTCATTCAAAAATTCAAAATCAAAATCAGAATCTAGGCACAGCTAGAATTAGTCCCACCTATCTTTCTCCGTGTGTTGGGTAACCAGGAGACGCAATCAGCGCTTGATGTAACCACAGGCTCCGCAACCTTTCCGTTGACGCAACGCACAGTCCTACCCGAGAATAGTGTCAGTCGTGCCTTTGCGGAAATACTCTTAATCACGTCAAACTCATCTAATATAGCCAACTACATTTTTTTTATTACATATAAAAACCACCAATCAATTATAAAATCAGTAATGGTTTTACTTCGGAGATTAACTGATTACCTAAACTATTAGTACGAGTATTGTTACTATTTTGATTCATTCAACAATCACCTTAAAGCTTCAAAATAAACAGAGCTTATACTATATGCAACTTAATAACAGAATTACATTAGTTACCTACACATTGTATAGTTTATTTATTTATGACTCAGGTCTTAGGTCGTTAAATGCTCGTTCTCTTTACGCAAATACTTGCACTAGAAGCTGGTTGACCAGTCCCACTTATTTTCTAGGGCAAGTATCAATTTGTATAAAAAATTTAACCAGTAAAAAGAATAATAAAGAACTTTAAAATAAGTAGGTACTTAAGATATGATAGGGTTAATACTCTAGAACAGGCGGTACCTACATCGTCGTGCATGACGAGGAGCTACCCACGTATTCGCTTATTTGAATAAATAAAACTGTCAAAGGGACATAACCAGCTCCCGGACACACTTAAAATGCTCAAAGCGCGACAGCTCGCTTGGCAATTCCCGATGCGCGCCGCATTGGTCATTATTTTAAAAACAAAACACAATCGTTGACATAATCGCACCTCCATATTGGGAAAAAATACATTGTTTAGTGTGTGCCAAAACAATGGAGTTAACAGTAAAACTGCTTCTTATTCCGCTCGGATACGGACGCGGGCGACCGCTTGGAGTCTGTAAATTCCATACATTGTAATTCAGATTGGATGTCGAAACGCACGGACGGGTCGGCATGCGGCAATGCGGATGCACGCACCTCGAACTTTGACCACATGAGTAAAGATGCTTTGACTTTACTGAGTTAACTACGGAAAGTAACCAAACATTACTTACTTAAGTAATTCTAAAGATCTACTTTTAGAAAAGCTCGTTACTCCAAACGGTTATTAGCTTTTCTAAAACATACAGTTTCTAGGAAGCGACATCGTTAGCTTCTTCCGCGTCTCCACCCACTTTATTAATCAGTAAACGTCTAGCGGCCAATAAAAGTGCGGCATTTATAGACTGGCCGTATAAAACACATAAATTTGAGCCAAAAGAATGGCGATACCCGTCCAACATCAGAGAAACGGATTTCAAAGGCACCCCGTTTTTCATTGACTCCATAAACTTAGGTGTTTATTGGACATTGTCAATTTTGCGTTTTTTTACGTTTGCCCACTGACATATTTAGTGGCTTAATGATGCTGTAGTAGTTAATGCTATTGGAACAATAAAGTCCACCGCTAATAGAGATGTACATTGGCACTAAATATGTACCTAGGTACGTATGCCGTACATTTAAAGTTACCTTTAACACGCATCTTATACATTGTCGACCTTATCTATTTATTACAAATCTAGGTAGTAGCACTGATTTGGTATTATATAGATACTTATTAGGTACTGGTAAGATAATTAATTAAGTTTATTAATAATGCTAAAATATTGAAAATGTTTTTCATCTTAACAAAACTAGCTTTTAAATGTTAGGTTTTAACAAGATTTAGTTTAACGTACTTATAATTACATTGTGTAGGTAGGTATGCAAGATAGTAAAATGTATGTAGCACTCTGTGTATTTACAATTGCTAACTAGGTATGCTTTGAAACTTGTGATGATAAGAAGATTCTTATCATCACATTTTAAGTAGATACTCAAAATGTTTAGACAACACATCAAATTCGCGACGCTTTTGTAACCGGAGATATTGAACAATACCACGCGGCAACTTTGTTTGACAACACGTTTCAAATTATAATTGTTCACTCATGGCCTTTTATATCTTGAATCGGCAGTTTTGAACACAAGTGCCCTTTCATAAGTTTTCCTATCAAACGATCAAAATAGGACTAGATTTCTTTATGTCACTACAAACGGATGCCGAACTTTTGTCATTCTTTTGTAAAGCGCCGCTACGGACCGGAAAAAAATGTAAGCTAGGCCTGACACGCGGTGAGAAAACTTTTATGTGTTGATAAAAAAATCGCAGAAGTCGGATTACAAACTCAAATATCCTTTTCTGGTGACGATTAGACAACTTGCTCTTTTTAGTAACAATCCGAGCAAGCAAAAAAAACATTTTTTGAAAACTTACAACAACAATAATCGAGATTTGTTATTTCGCTAGCTAGGTATGTTGTTCTCTTGCAAATGAATGCAGGGACAATAATAAATAAATTAATAATTCTTGAATGGTTTTCACAATCGTCCAATCTAGCCCCAAACTAAGCAAAGTTTGTACTATGGCGACTAGATAACGGATAAACATACTGAAATACTTTTATAAAAATTCATGACTCAGGTACAAAACTCGTGCTCATTACACAAACATTTGCCCCTTGCAGGATTCAAATCCGCACTAACTGGCTTTGTTTGTAGTCCGGAACGCGAACCACTTTACATCAGACGGTTGTCAAACCTTCTCGTGTGAGGTAGTCCTGTGCCGTAGTTAGGGCGGTGTGCCAGCGGTTCTCAGCACAGGGCGCAGCAGATAATGGTGGGCGCAGAAATGAATAGACCAGATCATGTTTTGCATGGGCGCAGTGTGCTGTTAAAGAAGCTAACGCCGGGCGCATTAAAGACTAATTAAAAAACTGTCGCCTATTAAGTGAGTAAGTAGGTACCCTTGTGACGGATTGGAGAGGTCTGTAGTAGAGATCAATATAAATTGTCAAAATTGTAGTAGGTTGACGAGCTGTTGTCTGTACCTACCGGCCTACCGTACGGGCTTGTCCCAGTTTTGCGACCAGTGGACGGGACAGCCACTGTCAACGTTAAACAACGGAGGAACTATATAAATTCTATATAAAACTGTAACTTATGGTAACTAGTTAGGTACCTACCTACTTTAAACTAGCTAGCAACTCACTTTCTTACTAAAGTACCCGACTACCAGACTACCCGATTGGTGTAGTGGCGCGGTAATTAACCTTCAACGAAAAAGTTCGATTTCCAGTTCGGTTCAATTCAGAAATCAAACTTTTCTAAATTGGCTCGAGCCTGAATTCATTGTTGATTCATTGTCTGGTACCTCGTAACACATGGATATTAATTCCTTATTTTAAAATCATGACAGTTGGTGTGTTGTCATTACAAAAAAACCGGCCAAGTGCGAGTCGGACTCGCACACAGAGGGAACCCTCTACCATTATATTAAAGTAAATTTACAATTAAGTATTTTGTAAATATTTCACACCATACGTTACCATTTATTGATATCGAGCAAAAATAGGCAGAAGATGGCGTTTTTTGTATGGGAGACCCCTTAAAGATTTATTTTACTTTAATTTTATTATTTATTATTAAAGTAAAAATACAATTGAGTATTTTGTAAATATTTCAAGTGCCTACCTATTGCCATTATTGATATCGAGCGAAAAAGGGCAAAAAAATCGCGTTTGTTGTATAGGAGCCCCCCTTAAAAATTTGTGCCGTGTGGGGACGGCCTTAAAGAATACACTTCTCCACCGCCAACTTAAGAGGCGACTAATTCCTGTAGCACTAGATGGGCAGCAGCGACTTCGTCCGAAATCTTATAAAAAACTGCGCTCGCCAACCCGCCTGCCAAGCGTGGCGAGAATTGGCAATCCCCCCGGTGATAAGACATTGGGGGAGGCCTTTGTTCAGCAGTGGATGCATCTTATGGCTGAAACGATACGATTAAATATTTATTTTATTTTGGTTTTAGATTTGTTGTTATAGCGGCAACAGAAATACATAATTTGTGAAAATTTCTCTAGCTATCGCGGTTCTTGAGATACAGCCTGGTGACAAACAGACGGACAGACAGCGAAGTCTCAGTAATAGGGACCCATTTTTACCCTTTGGGTACGGAACCCTAACAATCTAATGCTATTCAACCAAAGTGTACAAAGTGTAAAGAAACGCTGTTATTTTTCGATTCACTATTGTTGCTCCCTTTATAGTTGTTAGTTAAAAGTAAGTACAACATACTGTAAGTACTCTTAGGGTGTGATTTTACTGCTGAAATACTTACAACTTTTCTCTTTTACTATGGGGCCAATATCGAATCGTTCGTGTGCATTTCCGTCTGCAGTGCAATACGTGGCATTACAGTACCTGCGCAATGCACGCACCGCACGCATAAGACGACAAACCAAACACGGTACGCGCAAGCAGGAGCGACACAGCTGCGTACAGTGTAATAATTACTAATAATGGACGTAACACATCGTGAGGATTGTGCAGCTCCGAATTTGGCAAGTCATGGAGTAACTAGCTGTTGCCCACGACTTTGTTCGCGTGTTCTTTGAAAAACTATAGGTCGTCCAAACAAAAACTACGCGAATGAAGTCGCAGGCAACAGCTAGTTTAAAAATTAACATTTAAAATGTTTTGCCAACTGCAATGAACAGTGACATCTAACGGTAAGAAGCGCTATCTATAATAATTATATAACCTTGCATCCCTCATGACCCATAAATTTTTTCAGGATAAAAAGTATCCTATTTACTATTCCAGGCTGTAAATAATCTATTTCTGTGCCAAATTTCATCTAGATCCGTTGAGCCGTTCGAGCGTTCTGGCATGATTGAGTAACTTTCCAACCATCCAAACTTTCGCATTTTTTAAGATTGAATGCAACCTTATAGAAAGGATGCACAACAAGAACGAAAACACTAGCAAAACGAAAAGTTCAGACATGCCTTCACAAAACAGCCGCCGCATTAGCTAGCATTTGTACCTACGTCATAGATGTAACGTATTTATCCCAAATCAGTGGCCATAGTTAAAGCTTTACATAATTTGGGGCTAAATATTTTTTGGTGATTGTGGTAAGAAAAAGTTTATGGTTTGACAAATGAGGGGCAAATTATCGAAGCCCTTGAAAATTTTAATAACGAAGCCTCAACGTCAAGTGTCATTTCAGCTCCAAGCGTTTCAGTTTTTGGCCGAAAGCAGTACTTTTAGCGCCATCTAGTTAAACTTCCGAACCTGGCTTTGAGCATTAGACTGGTGTTTACAGAAAGTATCAAAAGATGGCATTATTTATGTTAGTAGTTTTTTTTTCTGACGCGAAAAGCAATCGTACAGACAGCCAGGAAGGAAGTTGTGTGAGTCACACACAGCCATGCACACAGCACAGCAGGGTCCTTCCTTACCATGACCTCTTAAAGTAGGCCAGCTTTTGAATTGCCTGGAAACTGACTGGGTTGCCCTCAGCACAGTCACATTATTTCAAAGGGGGGCGCTACTATGTAATTTCGTTAGTATGGATCATTGATGGAGTAAGTCAGGACTTGATAATTGTTATTTTTTTAAACACATGTTGTTTCCGTTTTTCCAATACCGTTATAGACCGTTAAATAGATAAATGGATAGACTTTATTGCACAAAAAACGGTCATATGCTATAAGCGTCCGTCATTTACAAAGTTACCGATGAATTAAAAATGATCTGAATGATTTATTCTTTGAAATGAGGGCGCTGCTATAGGTAAACCGACAAATAATTTATTCAGTCTTTGATTCTGTCTTCTTGACCGAATTTTGACATTTTCCTTCTGTGTTGTTTGAAATAGTAAACTGTCAAACATACGAATGAAATCTTTGTAGAATTTTTAAACTTATCCTAATGCAATAAATAAATGTATCAAAACTGGATATTCCCGAAGGATAAAATGCAAAGTACCATCAAGGAGTTGCTGGACGCCCTAGGGTATTATTTATGCTAAGTTTTTTCAGTCGTTACGTTGGCCAGTTGTTTGTTATTTATTGGTTCTAATCAGTTTTTATTGACTTACAGATGTAGTTTGGAGGCAGACACAGTGCTAGACCACATCCAAAACGACCCTAATTACGGCAATAGCAATTTGTCTACGAAGCAAGTGAATGAGTTCGCCCAAAGATTGGCGCTAAAAGCTTCCAATGCTAAGATCTTTCTCAAGAAGTATGAAGATTTAAAAAGCCGCAAGTGAGTAAATGTTAACACAAATCCCAGGTATCACTAAATTCGAATTACTGAATTACTAAAAAGTCTTAAATAATAGAAGTTAGCTAATCAAACATAAGCCTAAGATCTCTCCTAAACATATAAAAGGAGGACCTCATATTGCTTAGTTTCACTGTGCGGACTTCACTTTTTTTTCCTGGGTGGAACATTTTGATTATTTTGTTCAGATAATTGTCAACCTATCAGTACATTAAACTATTATTTTGGATGAAAAATAACCTAACCTTTTTAATTTTTCAGCACTGATAATTTGGCTGATATTATTAGCCTTTTTTACAAATTAGTGTGTGACGAGAAGAAATCCAAATGTAGTAAGCCTAAAGTTGCTCCTAAACCAATTTTAGGCGACAATAAGCACCAAATCACCAAAGAAGATCTTCCCCAGGTAAAAAAAACTGTACACTCGCTGATAGAGAACAAATTATACATTGCATATCAGGCTTTCATAGGTAGTGTAATGCAGGAATCATTAGAACCAACATTATGAAACATTAGGAAAAATTTATTCTTTTTAACCTGTTAACATCCAAGCGGTCTCATGAGACCCCATAACAATAGTATTTCTATTATCTTGTTCACATATGCTTGATCAGTTAATCTTAGGATTGTTATTAGGCAATGCAGTGTTTACAAATATAATTATAAAATTTATCAATAAAGTACCACAGACTCTTGTTAAATTACCTGTACATGACTTCAAAAATCTAAATTAATAAAATCCTTATGAAAAAAGGATATTATAAAGTAGATGATTATTTAAATGACAAGAGTGCATGGACTAAACCTACTTATCTCACACTTACTACATGTCTTTTAACTGTCTTTCCTGTGAAAAAGGCTGACAAAGGTGACGTGAGTTTCTTGATCTGTTTGTTCTCATCATCAGCCAATATGTAATCCTGAAACGGTGGTAGGGTAAAGCTATATTTTGGGACGTGTATAAGTGCCCAGAAGAGGGCCTATGTACTGATTAATGAGTATTATAATAAACTGAAGAGACCAAATACTAGATAGAAGCCAGATATCCATTGCATCTCTAGTTTAACTATAATGTACCTTCTGCTTAAAAAGTAGCCATGAATGATAGATTTTAAAGCTTAACTTACACTTCTGAAGTGTAAACTGAATAAATGATTCCTAAATGATCATTTTTTAACTTATTTATATAAATAAAATAACTTTTGTATAAAATTCTATAACATGTCTTCTACTTTAAGTCATTACTTGTGCTAATGATTACCAATCTTTGATACTATTTTATTGGTTTAATACTTTAATTGATTAAATCATGAGATTCTTTTTATTTTGAATCCTATTTGTAATATTTTATTGCTTTGTTTTAATTACAGATAAAGGATAAGTTGCTAAAAGCTGTGGATGAAAGTAAAAAGCTAGTCATGAAGTCCTTTGAAGAAAAGGAAGCCAAACTTCGTCCGAATTGGTACAGCAGTTTGGATCTGCCCAACTGGCAAAAAGATCATCCAGCTATGTCATGGGACTTTCCCAAAGAACCTATGCCCATAATCTCTTCTTTATGTAAGTAAATTCTATCTCACTCTCTCTCACACTCCCTTATTATTATTATTATTAGCCTTATATTGCCGAAGTAATTGGTGTCACAGAACTGTCGGTGTTCGATCAAATTACATCTACCATGGCTTGTCCCAAGACAAAGGCCTCCTCCAAGAGCTTCCACTCATCTCTATCTCTCGCTTTTCTGGTCCAAATCATTCCTGCTATTCGCCTTATGTCGTCTTCCCATCTCATTTCCTGTCTTCCTCTACTTTGTTTTCCTTGTCTGGGGAACCTCTCCGAAACAGCTCTTGTCTATTTTCCTCTGTTATCTCTAATCATGTGGCCCGACCAACGCCATTTTAGTTTCCTGATGGTCTCTTCCACGTCTTTGAACTTGGTTTTGCATTTGTTTATTTCAAGTTTTATTTTATCCTTAAGTTTAACTCCTAAGACGCTTCTTTCTATGCTGTTTTGGCACACTTTTAATTTGTTCAGCTGTTTCACGATGAGTGCCCATGTTTGACAGGCATAGGTCCCTTACCATTGCTAAAAAGTTACATTGCTGTTATTTAGAGACTTAATTAATACAAATTAACATGTCTCAGCCATAGGGGAGGCCTCCATCATGGGGGAGGCCTTTGCCAAAGTAGGGCAAACGGAACAAGAAACCTAAATTAAGAATTAAAACGATGTAACTTGTAACACTTTATCCAAAATAAAGGCTTTATTATTATTAACACGTTTCAGCTGGTGTGCCAGTGGCGTCACAGGAGAATATAATCATAGATGAACTACTGTATGTGTTCTCTGGTATTCCTGGCAACTATATTGTCCACCAACCAGTAAAGGAGACCTATGATCCTCGAACCTTCCTAATATCTGAGGATTTAGATGATGCATTGAAGCAGATTGTGCAACAGATGCTGCCACTGGCGTCGAACTACTCTATAGTGCGTAGGTTTATAGAACAATGTGATATGTGGTCAGGTCAAGTGCTTCATGCGTTGGTTGCAGCCATTGAGATTTTATTAAAGGATTATTATGTAAGTATTAATTTATTTCCTTAGATTCACTCCTATGAATTATCATAACTATTTATTAAAATTTCTACTCCTATTTATTTTTTAGACAATGCTAGCTCAGCTGGAAACTGAGCATATGTCAGCAAGCCTTACACTACAAAAGCTATGGTATTTCGTCTTGCCTACAATGCACACTATGCAAGTACTTGCTGCCATCGTCACAAATATTGGGAAGGTAAGTGCTAAATTGCTTTAAATCTTAATCTGTGATAAAATGCACGGTCGTCATTGCTGCTACAAAAGCTACGCTAAGGTTTCTACCGCATTTGATGGCAAACATGGTGATGGTATTTCTGTATGTGCCTTAAACTTTAGTGCTCATCGAAACATGCTGGTATTGTATCGTGTCTCCTTTCTATTTTACCGAGTTAACTTTAGTACGGGTACGATATTGTTGCGCAAAATGTGCCGGGCGGCAAGCAACGCATTTTTTTTTGTATGAACCAACATCGCTGAGACGCAACTTAACTTTCGATGAGCGCAGTTAAAGGTTAACCATTGAAAACTTATAAAAACCACTGTGCTGTAACTTCGTTAATATGGGTCGTAAAGTGGTAAATTATAAATTTAAATTTTTGAAGATACTGTTTCTTTAAAATACCAATTTCCATTCAAAATTTATAAAGACATCCTTTTTAACAGCTCATAAAAAGTACGTCAACTGATTTGTGGAGTTAGTGGTGTTGTCATCCCTTTATATTTCAGAAACCTTCCAGGCACGCACTGCAACTCGCCAAAGTTTTACCGCAATTAGGGTTTGTCACGATAACATTGATTAGTTGTTTTTTTTTTTTTTACTTTATTTCCCTTTATCAAAATCATTGTAAATGGCGAACTCGATTCTTACAAGCATTCTCTACAGGTCAACCAGTGGCCAAACAGAGAAGACTCGACCACCACAATTATGCACACGTCACTTTCCCTAACGCGCGCTTCGCTTTCGGAAGGGATATTACGCCTATAGCGCTTCTTAACTTATTTCAGTAATTGATATTCTCCTTCCTTGTTCCAATAACGTTTTGCTGTTAGGCGCGTTATTAATGTGGGTGCGTACTAAGTAGTTCAAGGTGGACTTGCGCGGCCACCGGATTAGTTTAGTACTGAATTTAGACATCATTCTGTCTTTATCAATGTCATACAAGCTGACGGTTATAGAATAAAGTTTAATACCCTGCTAGTAGTGGAAAGTTCGGGATTGAATCGCGCTAATCCTAAGATGCGCAAGTAGACTTAAGGAAGCACACTGTACACTTATCCCGATAGGTGTCGCTGTGTGTTTGGTCTGGTCATAGTGATCATTTGAGCATTGATTCTGCTTTATCACTGACCTTATAAATACCTGGACTAGCTGTCCCATACAAATGACAGCTTATTTCGAGTGACCATTTGAAACATCACAAGTGAGAGTACCGAGAATTAATTTTGAGGTATACTGATGACTCTGCTTAGGTAGGCATGAATTTATTTTGGCAGCAGCCAGTTCAGGTTAAAGGTCAATGTGCTATGTTGTTTACTGAGCATGTAATTCATGCAGCACTCAGCCCATATGGAGCATATACAGGTTGGCCAGAAAAGTGACGGCTAAAATTTTTTTTTAGGTGTCTCGTGTTGAGAGTTATCTGAATCTCGAATCGAAAAAAAATCGTAACAGTGTAGAACATACATCCCCTATATATGTTCTACGATTTTTCGTAGTTTTCGAGTTACGATTTTTTTTTAAATTGCCTATAAATCTATGAAGTAGGACTTTTTTATTATTATTATAAAAGCTTGGAGTTTAGCGAATTCTCTGAAGTCACTTAGAAACTAAGAAATTATCAGTTTACATTTTTAATTTTAAGTTGAAAATTTAAATAATAACTCACTTAACATAAATTCTCAACTTTAAGTCAATTTTGTAGTAACTTCCATTAAAGTTATGAGGCTGTTTATTTTATGTATAAATGCAGAGTTAATAGAGACTAACTGCAAGAAAAAAAATCGAAGAAACCATCTACTTTAAAAAAAAAAATTAAACTGATTCGGACGCAATTTTACAAAAAATCATAAAAAAAATCGTAACTCGAAAACTACGAAAAATCATAGAACATACATAGGGATGATTCAGATACGTCTCAACACGAGGCACCTAACATCCAAATTTTTTGGACGTCACTTTTCTGACCACCCTGTATGTACTTGTATAGGGTATTCAATGAGGTAATCACACTAATAAAAACCCATTTATTAGCTAGTATCTCTGTTCAAAATGATGCCCGGTGTGAAGTTCGAATACATTATTGTGTGTTTTGAGCCATATAATTTGATTGATGGCGCGAAATTGAAAAATACCTATTGTACTGAATAAATGACTGAAACATTGACTGACATTTATGTTGACAAAACACGCTGGCGCCATCTGTGATTAGTTTTGCGTTCCGCATTGTGATTATTTTTAACCCCCAACGAAAAAGAGGGGTCTTTTAAGTTTAACGTGTGTACAGTACAGTAAATATTGCACATCGGTTATCATCGCATTTCCGAATACAAACGAATGCTATTTTCCATGTCCATCAATTAATAGATTTATTGTTTATCAGAATTTGAATTCAGAACGATGTACTTTATTGGTGTTTTGTTTTGATTCCCGCGTGAATTATATAGAGCTGTAAAACTAACATTAAATAAGTATACCAACGAAATTAATAAAGATATCCACAAAATAAATAATATAGTTTGGGGTTTTAACAACTCTATGTAGTTTCAACAAACGTCATGGTAGTGTGCGACACAAATAACGCTACACGAAGCTGAAATTAGGCGATTGTCTCTTTCCAATGGTCGATGTGCAATATTTACCGCCGGTCACTGTATCCGTCTGTGGCATCGTATCTCCCAAACGAATGGACCTGTGTTGATATAGTTTTTTTAAAGAACTTTTGGATTATGTATGACCCAAATCAGAGTGAGCTCCGCGGAGGGGCAGTGCTGACCGTGCTGCACGACAAGACGAACGCGCTCATGGGCGACGCGCGGGCGCAGGAGATATCGCTGTTCCTCACCGAGCGCGCGTGCCGGCCCTACCTCAACATTCTGGACCAGTGGATACACAAAGGGACTATTGTCGACCCATTTCAGGTTCTTACTTAATCATTTTAATATTATAATTTAAAAACCGGCCAAGTGCGAGTCGGACTTGCGCTGGAGGGTTCCGTACCATTATCAATAATATTCTGTGAATATTTCAAGCGTCTACCTGTTGCTGAGTAATCAGGATTTTTGTTTTGCCTCTTGCTGGCACTTAATATTGTGCTTGCAGAGCCGAGCACATTGTTGCTTGAAGCACAAAACATACCAGTAAAGTAACGTTTCTAGACTTCACCCCTCGTCATATGCCTTTTTTTTGTTTACTTTACTATGTACGTAACTAGCCTTCATCACAGTTTTCTTTAATTTAGTTTATCAAAGAAAGTCTTTATCGCGCATCTATGGCGTACTGCGGATTTTTAAGATAAAAAGGAGCATCATTTTTTAATTCTAAATAAATATAGTCGTGTCAAATTTTACCTAAATCCGCTAATCCTTTTGTTTAAACGAATTTGACGCAGAATAAACAATCGCATTAACAAATTAGCGGTAATTCTACATTGGGTGCTTTAATTATTATTTCATTCTAGGAATTTATGATTGAAGACAATGAATTAATAAATAAAGAAGAACTCCCTGTAGATTACTCGGCTGACTACTGGGAGAAGCGCTACTGTGTACAGAGGGATAGAGTACCAAAGTTCCTTGATAAGTTTACTGACATCATACTCAGAACTGGGAAGTATTTAAACGTGATCAGTCAATGCGGTAAGTACTATAAAGTATACATATCGTATATATATCTTTATTTAAAACCTTAAAATACCCAGTCTACTGCAGATACTACACAAATCCACGTATCCATTATGCATGTATGTTAAAAAAAACTGTTTTCTTATAAAGCTTAACTGATAATATCTTTGTTTTTCTACAGGAAAGCCTATTACAAAAACAAACACAGAAGAAATCAAATATTCTCTAAGAGAACAAAACTATAGTGCCATAATACAAAAAGCGTACGCTTATGCCAGCAAATCTTTGCTAGAGCTATTGCTCAAGGAATATGACCTGATGGGCAGGCTGAAGTCAGTCAAGAACTATTTTCTGATGAGCCAAGGAGACTTCATTGTGCAATTCATGGATGCGACGGAGCAAGAGCTGTCTAAGAAAATTGATGATATTATACCTTCTAAGTTAGAATCTCTTTTGGGGCTTTGTTTGAGGTATGTAAAACTTCATTAATATATAAATATGCTATACAAAATACACTAATTGTAATTATGCCGAAGTTAGGAATTAACTTTTGTATTACGAGGTATATACGAGTCAATGAATTTCTGCCAGGGGCGTGTCCTTGCTCACCTAGACGAGAGAAAGTTTGTTTTCTCTATTGACCCGAACCAGTAGCCAAACTAGAGAATAGATAGATGTTGAAACAACCTGACTTTCCTCATTTGGCTCGAGTATTATGCTAACTGACGGCCCGGGAAAAAAAACATGGTCTGATACCACGTAACAAAAGGATGTAAATTCCTTTCTTCGGGACTTGGTAGACAGTCCGACAGACAGAAATTAGTCTAGCGCATATTTAGAATATAATTTATTTGTTAAAACTAAATTTCCCAAGCGCTCGTAATTTGCAAGAATATAACTATTTATTTGCATTAAAGCATTTTTCAATTTCAATATTATATTTACAGGCTATCTGCTGCTAGTCACGACCCATATAACGAGGACATGAGGGTAGAGCTACTGCCATACGACTTGCAATTCCAAATGTTCAAGATTTTATCTATTGAAACAGAGGATGAGAAAGGTAAGGTTATTCATTTTATGTTCTTAATTAACTGATATGTGGCGTAGTAAAAGTCATGAATATAATCAACTAGCGACTTCGTCTGCATTGACCTTGCCCGGTTAAAAAGTATCCTATATGTTAATCCAGGCCATTATCGATCAGTATGCCAAATTTCATCAAAATCCAATTAGTAGTTTTTGCGTCAAAGAGTAACAAAGATCCATACATCGTCACAAACTCGCATTTATAATATTAGTAGGATTATCAGAGCGATGTCATACTTAGTCAATGGGGAAACACAGGCAACGGTAATCTCAGATGGCGCCAGCGTGTTTTGTCTTATCAACTGTTATCAACAGACTCATGTCCACATTGACAACTTATTAACTTAACTTAACGTTTCCACGTTCGCCAATGTCAAGTTTATTTTAACCTTTATCTTAGAGGTTATTTGATCAGTGGCAGCAACCATTGATTAAATAATCACTACTGGCAAGACCAAACACAATGCGACACCTATCGGGATTAAAGTGCAGTGCGGTTTTCCATAGTCCGCGCGATGAATGCGTTAAAGTCGCGCTGTAAATAATGCGATGGTGGCACTAGTATGTTCGCAAAATAATTGCGCTCTATCCACGTGTCTGACATTTTATATAAAATAAAATAAATAAATTGTACCTGCAATTTCACTAATTTATATATCCCTAGATTAAGCAAAGCTTGAACAGCAACGGCAGGTCAACTAACCCAAAAAGTTTAAAGGTCCTTAAACTGATTTACAACTTTAAGTCCGACACATAGAGATCAATATCAATTGAGAAAATTTAACGTTTTATAAGTTGACGAGCTGTTGTCCTCTGGCGACTGGGTAGCGGATAAACATACCTAAGTACATTTCTAAACATCCATGACTCATCAGGTTCCTACTAATAGTCGCGCATCATACAAACATTTCCCCCACCACCCGGTTTTGTAGTTCAGTTCGCATCACTAAAGCAGACAGTCGTCACTCTTATGAATCTTATAGTAACAGCGTTGAAATCGCCCTGATAAAAAGCGTAAAGAGCGTAAATCGCGCGGACAAGTCGCTTAGTATGATTTAATAAATAAATATAAATATGAGACAACATCACATACATTGCTCTGATCCTATGATAAGTAGCTTAAGCACTTGTGTTACAGAAATCAGAAACAACGACGGTAACACAACACCCAGACCAGACAATATAGAAAAGTATTTTTTTTGTTTTGACCGACCGGGAATCGACCCCAGGACCTCAAGAGATAACGACACCTTTCTCTCTTATACACATACATACCTATTTTATACAGAAAATAAAACGATAGCCTCAAACAATTTTTAAATCCTATTTTAGAATACAAACAGAACAAAGACTGCCCGCCGCTGACCGGCATCGAGACGTTCTCGTTCGGCATGGAGGTGAAGTGGCCCGTGTCGCTGATCCTCAACCACAAGGCCATCGCCTGCTACCAGATGATATTCCGCCATCTGTTCTACTGCAAGCACGTGGAGCGGCTGTTGTGCAGGTTAGTTACACAAGGAGACGAAAAGACTCGCTATCAGATAGAGACAGGTAGGTGTCTCTATCTGATAGCGAGACTTTTCGTCTGATACGTATGTAAACTGGTCCATGTCGCTGATCATCAACCGTTAGACCATCGCTTGCCGATTGTACTGAAAGGACTTAGAAGTATTTTTTAGTAAGCTGTTGTTAGAATTTGTGTCTAGACCCCTAGACACTTATCGTATATCAATCCCAATTCCCATCCCATCCCATTATATCCCAACTCATTATCGTATCTCAAAGGGGCCTCTTCGTGTTGGATCAAGTGACACTGCAGTGGTATTCTCTAACACTGGCTGGGATTCCGTCAAAGCTGACGCCGAAGCTGGGTTAGCCGTGATTGCAGGGTGGCTTAGAAACAATTTGCTTACACTTAACACTCACAAAACAAATTATATCACCTTCTCACTATGCAATAAAACACAGCCTGAGACTAACTTTAACATCAAAGTACATCACTGTAGCAGCGCTCCAAGCGTTGTCAGATGTGGCTGTCCCTCTATTACAAAAGTTGATACTGTGAAATATCTTGGCGTGGTGCTGGACTATAGGCTCTTATGGCAATCGCATATTGAGCTGGTTGCATCCAGATTGCGTAAATTAATCTGGATTTTCAAAATTCTTAGGCATGTTGCGACAAAAACCTTAATTAAACAAATTTATGTTGCTTTAGCTGAATCCATCTCAATTTACTGCATTGCGGTGTGGGGTGGCGCAGCTAAGTTAAAGCTAATTGTAGTAGAAAGAGCCCAAAGGGCCCTGCTTAAGGTATCCTACTTCAAAATACGTAGATTCGCAACGCAATCTCTATACATTTTGGCTGACACTCTATCTGTCAGAAAACTCTTTATACTACACATTATCTTAAAAACACACAAAAATTTAGACTATAACCCTGACGCTAGTAAGAAGAGAAGACATTTTAGTGTAGCCGAGAGTATACAGACACGAACACAATTTGCCCGCTCACAGTTTCAGTATCTAGCATCGTATCTGTATAATAAATGTAATAAACTTCTGCAAATTTACCCCCTGACTCAATGCGAGTGCAAAAGTAAGGTTGTAGCTTGGCTAAAAACCTTGGACTATGACGATACTGAATGCATATTGAAGCGTCTTGTGTGAAGTGTGTTATATTAATTATATTTTAAAAGGATATCTTCTTTATACGTTAATTTAAGTATTAACCTACGTACCCTTTCAGTTACACATACACACACAACACACACACAACACACACACACACACACACACACACACACACACACACACACACACACACACACACACACACACACACACACACACACACACACACACACACACACACAAACATGCACCATTTTACTTATTTTCCGTAACTTGATTTTTGTTTAAGTACTACTATGTTATGTTATTTCGTTTTAAACTTAGACGTAAGAGTGTGTTGAGGAAAAGTGGCTTCTTCTGGCACAGGTGCTCTTAGCACTTAATAGAAGAAGTCAACCTTTGTTTGTAAAAGACTATTGTGTTTTAGCGAAATAAATTTATTATTATTATTTATTATTATTATCAAGTATCCCCACGAACGCCTTCCAATAGGACCGACCTTTTTGCCGTGATTTCCCGTAGGAGAGATACAATAAAATTAATAAATTGTTTTCACAATTACACCAATTATCTAGCCGCAAACTAAGCAAAGCATGTACTATGGCGACTAGATAACGGATAAGCATACTTGAATACTTTTTATAAACACCCATGACTTAGGTACAAATGCTCGTGCTCATCACACAAACATTTGCCCCTTGCGGGATTCGAATCAATCGCTGGCTTTGTAGTCCGGAGCGCGAACAACTTCACCAGACGGTCGTCAATGATGATGATGATTTTAAAAAAATTGGAAGTGACAGTAAGTGTGTGTGTAGGGTGTGGCTGTACAACAAGGTGGTGAAGCGGTTCGCGGAGGCGCGGCTGTACGCGGACGCGTTCGCGCTGCGCCAGCGCATGCTGAGCTGCGTGCAGCACGTGCAGTACTACATGTGCGTCGAGGTGCTCGAGCCCTCCTGGTGCCACCTCATACAGAGCCTGGACAAGGTACCTACATTATGTTATATTGTCTAGATTGAGGATATTGCTTGAATCGTACTAAAAAAAATTTAGTACTCAGCGATGGTATTTTAATTGTTTATTTGTCTCGTCTTTCTTTATAGTTTCTTCACACTTTCTTAGAAAGTATCTCCATTTCCGACACCTCGATTTTGCCTACCGGCATCTACGTCTCCGGTGATGGAACACATGCTGAGAAGAGATTTAACGACCATGGTCTGGAACAATTTTTGTTGCAGCGTTCGCTGCCTCGACTCTCCGTCTAAATATTATATACTAATTCGAAGCTTGTTTTATATAAATAAATAAATATTGGACAAAATCACATACATTGCTCCGATCCAAAGGTAAGCAACTAAAGTACTTGTGTTATAGAAATCGGAAACAACAACGGTACAACGACACCCAGAACCGACCCAACATAGAAAAGTTTGTTTTCTACATTGACACAACCAAGAATCGAACCCGGGACCACGGAGATGGTGACGTCAAGTCCGGCGTACTCCCACCTCGGCTACGGAGGTCGTTGTTTTATATCGGTCCCAGCTATGGCCCGCGACTTCGTCTGCGTTGATCTTACCCGGAAAAAAAAAGTATCCTGTGTTAATCCAAGCCAGTCATCCTACCAAATAATAACAAAAACTTTACGAAAAACTCAACAAAAACAGTACTAAAAATCAAAACAGGAACAACGCGAAGCACAACGAAAACACCGCACCGCATACACGCACGCTTTCGTATTGACGTCAACGCATAAGTTTTTAGAAGCCGACCGATTCATCGATTTAAATGTCGATTATGTATTGTGAATCCCTATTATATAGGTTAACGTTCCGTTTTACGCATCAAGTATTTAAAGGAAATCATATTAATTTATTTTTAAAATCAGTAAGTTATATTATTTGTTTGCAATTTTTGCTTAGATATACAGGGTGATTGGTAAAACGATGCATTCCTCTCAGGAGGTAAAAGAGGAGCTAAATTGCAACAACTTTTCCAATACTACTGTCGAAATGTAAAAAAAAACTTACCCTCCATACAAATCTTAACAACCGATTTTGTAGTTAGTATGTAGAAGCAAACATTTTTTTTAGGATTTCGCCATGGGTTTATTAACAAAAGTGGTTGCAATTTTGCTCCTCTATCACGTCCTGAGAGGAATGTATCGTTTTACCAATCACCCTGTATAGAGGCTAAGATTTTATGTTCTTGCGATGATATAATTTTGAAATAAAAATATTATTTAAAAAAAATATATGTATAAGTAGTATGAGTGAAAAGGAAAATCCAATTTGTCACAAAACCCTTCTTATCTTGAAAGAACTATAGTTATTATATTTAAGCACGTGCTTTTCACAGCACGCCGCGGCGGTAGCGTTGAGATGTTATACAGAAAAATACCGCAGAGAGAGACAAAACGCCACAGCAGCGGCGCCTTATCACCAATGATCGGAACTGGGTATATTTACCTAAACGTTGTCATGAGACATAACATAGAGTTGTTACAACCACCAAATCTATTTAAAAATACTAAGAATTTCTATGTTTTATTTATAACCGTAAATTATGATTTTTTTTCCAACATCTTTACGCGCTTGCCGAGCGCTTTTCCCCTGGGGTTTGCAGCGCGCTTTTCCCCTGGGGTTTGCAGCGCGCGACAGCTTTTTCGATGCGTGTTGCATCAAACTGTACTTATGAATCATGCTTAAATGTTAAAAAACCGTTCACCTGTTATTACTTTTGCTCTAGAAAAAAATGTATCGCTGTTACTCGCGATTCGATACAATAGCAGGGGGGTGTCACTCCGCAGTTTAGGAATATTCGGGCAGCGCGCCGCCCGAAGCGGCGTACGGCAGTGGGCTGTCGCTCGGCTCGCACGACAGTCGCGGTCAGGTCGCGCGAGCGCATACTAGAAAGTATCTTTTTTGCTTTTGCAAATTGACCCGCAATGTCTTCTACTTAGCCTAAACGTCAATATATTAATGCGTATAAAAGATGTTGTGGTTTACCGGTTGTCTGAATAAAACGAATAGTGAATCAGAGCTAACATTTTGTTAAATTTCACACCATATTGAAATATTTATTCTTCTTTAATTCCATGTACATAATAAGTAGTACTAGTTAAAATAAAAACCCTTAATTAGTCATATTAGCCCAAAAACAATTTTAAGAATAGGATAGGATAATGTTTACAAAGGAATACCTACACCCGTAGGAATCGAACACACGATATTCAGATGGACTTTATATGTTTACAGAAACGTATATTTATCGTAAAACTAATAAATCAACTAAGTACAAAAAGTTCTCAAGTGACAACCCTGTGCCGACGTTCGCAGCTCGGTCATAAAACTGGGGCGCGCAAAGAAAATTTACGGTTCGCGCGCGGTTATAAGTTTCAATTTTGCTTGCAGGCGGGTAGCTCAGACGAGTCTAGGTATATTTTTATACCTAAACCTGACTTTTGTTAGGAAGTGAATCTTCTGTACGGTAGTACTATTAGGTATTCTGTGACAATAGTTTAAGGATCCCAAAAGAATGTTAAAATGTATATTGATCCGTTTGAAATAGAAATTAAATAATACAAATAATTTTTTTTGGTATTTTACGGGTAAATCGGAAAAGATATCGAACTTTTCTGTATGGAACTAGGCATACCTAAAGTGCAAATACCTAAAATGACGTATTTTGGTATACATCTATGAAACATATGCTAATCGACAGAGAAAATAATTACAAACAACAAACAGTCTTTTACAAAATGTGGTAAATGACATATTTTGTTCAGAATTTCAGTTTGAATTCGTAAAATTAAATTAAACATATTCCGCATAAAAATAGCAATCAGGAAGAAAATAATTAGGTACTAACCAACAATACTTTTTGTCGTAAACGGTGTTAAACCTACATGGCAAGGAATGTCGTTTTTATTTTGCCATTTTTAAATACATTATTTCATATGGGTACCACTTTTGACTTTATAAGTCGCTTAAATATTGACATAATTAAATATTGACGTTTTATAAATAAATACTTCAGTGCCTAAAAAAGAAAGTTTACAAACAGTGTGTGTTACCAGTGATGACATATAGAACTGAAACGTGGTCTCTCACTATGGGCTTCATAAGAAAGCTCAAGGTTGCACAGCGTACTATGGAACAGGCTATGCTCGGTGTTTCTTTGCGAGGTCGAACCAGAAATAAGGAGATTCGTAAACGAACAAAAGTCGCTGACATAGCCCAACGGATTAGCAAGCTGAAGTGACAGTGGGCGTGTACATAGCACGTAGAACTGACCGACGATGGGGCAGAAAGTTCTAGAATTGTAACCACGTACCGGCAAGCGCAGCGTAGGACGTCCACCCACAAGGCTGACAGACGACCTGGTAAAGGTTGCAGGAAACCGCTGGATGCAGGCCGCTTCCAACCGGCCAATCTAGAAGACACTGAGGAGGCCTATGTTAAGAAGTGGACGTCCTATGACTGAAATGATGATGATGATGAAATAAATAGACGTCCAACCACGCAAGCCATGTCTTCCCTTTTTTTAAACTTTTTCTTTATATTTCATCAAAGGGTTTGACATAAAAATAATTACCCAGTCTTCTTCTTCTTCATCTATACGGTCAATCCCGGTTGCGTCCAAAGCCATTGCTTTGGAGCCCAGGGTCCGCTTTCCTTGATTTACTCCTCCACTTCGCACGGTCTTGAGCGTCTCTAGTTGTAAGATCATTGGCACGCATGTCAGCCCTCACGACGTCAAGCCAGCATTTCTTGGGTCAACCCCTTATTTCTTGGGTCAACCCCTTTAGCCAGAACCTGGCGGTGGCGGCATGGCCAGACATTTGTTTCCTACGTAGCTTGCCGGTTTCTGCAAAATATGGCCTTACTAACGTAGGCGACACTCCTGCAGTTTGTCTGCAATATCACGGACACAAAGGCTACCGCGGATGCGCGAGTTCCCGCGTGACATCGCACATCCACCGCAGCATATTCATCTCCGTGACACGCAGGTCCTGCTTGTGTCGCTCAAGTAGCGGCCACGCTTCGCTGCCATATAAAAGAAGAGGCCTAATGATGGACTTATAGATCTGTCCTTTCAGCTTAACCGGCATTCTGGGGTCACAAACGACACCAGTCACCTCTCTTCATTTGACCCACGCAGCAGCAATGCGTACTTTGACGCAATCAATATCTCCCGACGCGTAAATTACAGATCCAAGGTATTTAAATACCTCAGTCACCAGTACCTACTCAAAATACAAAACAATAAAGCGGTAGTTATATGAGAGAGGCGGGGTAGGGTAAGGGATGTCACGAGTGGCCATCGGCGCGGCGAGTGGCTATTTTAGTTTGCTGCCTTAATGACATGTACTTTTTTCTGTCATTTTATTTGAGTTTTGTAACTAACAAAATAGTAAATTTTGAAATGGTGGGCATGTACCGGCAAACGGAGCGTAGGACGTCCACCCCCAAGGACAGACGACCTGATAAAGGTTGCAGTAGGCCGCTAGATGCAGGTCACTTTCAACCGGCCAATCTGAAAATCATGAGGGAAGGCGTATGTTCAGCAGTGGACGTCCTGTGGCTAAAATGATGATGATGATGAACTAACAAAATCAATTACTCACATTTTCTTTTGTTTTGGTTTATTTTATTACGATCCGATTTTTTATATTTATTACATTGATCATTGAAATATATTTTACACCTTCAATCTGAAATATTTCAGAAAGTTTATCATGTACGACATTTCTGGATAGGTATTGTCTTATGATTTTGGACTTGAACAGACATCGATGCGATTTTGTACAGGCTTCTCAGCTCCTCTACATATCGCCAATCGACTTGGTGGTTGGACTTGGACTTGGACTTGGTTGGCCTGTTCTCATTTTCAAACACCCATTCACAAGATTGCTATTTTTTTCGGGTTCAAAACAATAAATCCACGTTTCGTCTTCTGTGACAATGTCATAAACAGCATTAGAATGTCCGTGGTCGTACTTCAGTAGCATCTGTGAGCACCATTCCACGCGAGCCCGCTTCTGCTTCGCTGTCAGTTCATGAGGGATCCAACGACAGCAAAGTTTCCGAACTTTCAATTCTTTGTGTAAAATTTTCTGAATTTGGCTCATACCAATCCCCAATCGGCTCTTTGATATGGCTTAATTATATGGGGGCACTCTGTAGATGTAGAAAGAGCCTTTAAAGTACAAAAAAAAAACATTCGAGCCTTATGTAGTGTCGGTTATCTAGACCACTGTAGACCACTATTTCAACATTTAAAAATACTACCTCTACCCTGCCAGTACATTTTGGATATCTGCATGTTCATAAAGAAACATCCAGATCTCTTTCCTTTACATGACACGGTGCTTGGAAAGAGTAATAGTAGAGACCCATATAAATTATTTAGACCACCTCGAAGGTTACAACTATCTTCTAACAATGTATATTGTCATGCTATAAAAATTTATAATAAGCTACCTAGAAAAGTTAGAGCCTTACCGCTCAATAAACTTAAATATGTTTTAAATAATTGGCTTTTACGGGAATGCTTTTACTCTAATAAAGAATTTATGGACTCAAAAATAAACGATTGTACCTTTGACTGTTAACTGACGACTCATGGGAAAATAATGCTGTACAGTTTAGTTTCACAATGCTCAATTAATAATAATGTATAATTTAATAATAATTTAATAGCAGATTTTGTTACATTAACATTTCTACGCCTAAACCAAGGGCAGAATATGTTCTACTTGTGCATAGCTCTAAGATCTTATGTTACCATGTTCTTGGAAATAAATTATTTATCATTATCATTTCATATCATTATCAATAGTCCTCGAATTGTCTCATAGGTAATTCGCGGGTTTTCTTCAATTAGCCGCTTAACAGTAGCCACATTATTTTCGATGACGGCAGTTGAAGGGCGCCCTTCACGAAATTTGTCATGTAAAGAAACTCGACCTCTCTCAAATTTAGCAAATCATCGCCTCACGGTGCTCAAACAAGGTGCTTCTCTCCCAAAAGCATTTTGAAGACGAGCGGCACAGTCTTGCGGAGAGAGAGAACTTTTAAAATCATAAAAAATCATCGCTCTAAAATCTTTTCGACTTAATTCCATTTTCGTTGCGTACGTAGAACTTCGATGTGTGATAAAAAACAATTAACAAATCATTTCCCGCCAGTTGTTTTTTTTTAATTACTAAGAAGGTACAAATAGACACCTAAATAATATTTAAGTGTCTATTTGTATTGTCAAAAAAAACAGTTTTTGACTAAATGCTTATGAACATTATAAGCACTGATCAAGTAAAACTACGTAAGTACTAATAACATATATTTTTTTTTAATTATTTTGCTTGTCTGCTTGATTGTTCCGGCTAAACTCCGAAACTGCTTACCGATTTTAACGGGACTTTTAAGGGCAGATATCTGATATTATAAGGAGTAACTTAGACTATTTTTTTATTTTTATTATATTATTATTTATTAAACAAA
Source organism: Anania hortulata (assembly GCA_963576865.1). Classification (NCBI taxonomy): domain Eukaryota; kingdom Metazoa; phylum Arthropoda; class Insecta; order Lepidoptera; family Crambidae; genus Anania; species Anania hortulata. The sequence continues at coordinate 9,057,952 of OY756394.1, read as the reverse complement.
AAATACCGGACAAGTGCGAGTCTGACTCGCCCACCGAGGGTTCCGTACAAATTTATAGATAGATACTCTTTATTGTGCACCACACAAAAGAAAAAATCACATACATTATGAATAGCACAATTTAGGCAGTATATGTATATTATAAATAGATCAGAAATCGAGTAAGTATCGCAGTTTAATTACAAATGTATAGTTTTTATATTTTTCTATATACTTGTAGTTTAAGATGATATTATCCACCTCATAGTTCTAGGTCAACGGAAAGTACTCTATTAATTTTGATTCCCTGAAGAGTGTCGAAATAGTCATTTTTTGCCGCATAAACGGCCGTGCCTTTTTTTTACGTTAACTCTGAAGTTGATTTTTACACAGCTTCAAGGGACCGTAGACTTAAGTATTTGATTTTAATTATAACGCGATACCCCCACGCGTTCCTGAGGTAAAGGGTCCTGACAGACATAGACGGACAGACAGACAGACGCAGGGGCGTGCATTGGTTTCAGATGGGGGTAGGCTGTGAGTGAAAATTGAGTAAGTTTGCGTGAAACAGTAGGCGATCTCGCGGCAGCCTAACATTGGTTAAATTTCACAGTAACGATTTAAGTTGCGCGCTTTAGTAAGGAATAAGTACAGGTAGACGACAAAATAGTTACAATATATTTATTGTTTATTGTTGAATACGTAATTAATAATAAAATTATGGTCAGCTGTTCTGTCGGTTTTTTATGAAGGTAGGCTCTGCATAATAGCCTACATGGGATGCACGCCCCTGGACAGACGGACAATAAAGTGATCCTATAAGGGTTCCGTTTTTTCGTTTTGAGGTACCCTTTCGTTATGGTTTTATTTTAGACAAAAAATTAGAAAAAGAAAAAGACGCGGGGTTGATGCGCTAGTTAAAAACCCATAATGAGCAAGTACCCTATATTTCTAAATATATTTAAGTGTATTTATGACTAGTGACCGTAGTACAAAGATAGATAGACTAGCCTTTGTAAGATGTTTCTTTGCATTGATTTGTTTTGCTTTAACTTGGTTTAGTGTGTACCAACAATTTGTGAAAATAATTACGAACCAGTATAAATGTTTTCATTTATTCATAACACAAGTTTTTATTAATTATTTTGTTATGTCAAAATTATATTGAGAAAAAGGTTAAAAGCCAGTTACATCGTTAACAATGAGATTATGCAATTAAAAAATTACAATAAATACACAGCAAAATAAAAAAATAAGTAAATGCATGATAAATTAACTAAAAATAGTACGTCATTTTATAAATAGTACAATATTAAATGTCTATTCTATAATACTTAAAAGCGAATGGAATTGTTAAACTTATTAACTAAATACACGCTAAAATTTTCTCGATTTAATACTTTTGGTGTGATTCCAATGTTTGCAACACTTTCTTTAGGGCACTTTCAACTTGTTCAATTTTTGTCTCATACTGCGTTAATTTATTCTTTATCTCGTCAAACTCTGAAACATTTGTTTTCTTACTTATAACGATTTTTGCATTTTTTACAATCTTGCGATCCAACTTGTAGTTCTGGCACCGCTCAAAACAGCACCCACCGCCTTCAATATCCTCATAATCATCTCCAAACTTCCCTAATGGTTCCGCGTGAGGTATTTCAATCTTATTGTCCTGATTTGGTTTCACAATAATCCTGTATTTAGGCAAAAAGTATGGAAACAAACTTATGCGTCTTGCAAAAGGTTTTATACATAACATTGTTGGTTTTATTATATGCAAATTCTGCAAAAATGATGGCCAGAGCCAGCATCTGGACGGTGTGGTATATTCCCTTCTACTGCCGATCAGTACGCTCTCAAAATAGGATATCAACTTTATTTGGGAAATATGCCCGACTAATTCAGCATCTGCTCTAATTTCTTGTGTGTCGCTTACAGCTAAACCATTTAGTAAATTAAACAATACAATCGGAATCATGAATACGAAAACTATAAATATTATATGACTGGTTACTGGGAATGAACTGAATTTTATAGAACCAGCATCAAATTCTCCTGTCAACATAACAATGGTTTTGAAAAGGGATCTTGCTGGATCTTCGAAAAAGTCTTCTTCTTCCTCTTCTTTGCCCGTATTGTTAGGATTTGGTGGCGTTTGATCCTCCTCGGGTTCTTGTCTGAATAAAGTGTAAAAGCTCAAGGCGAATGCAATGATTAAAATGCAATACCAGAGCAGAAACTTGAAGAAGTTCCAAGAAACTGTTTTCAGCATTACAATATTTGTAGACAGTGTAGGAAATTGACCAATAAGGAGAACTAGTTCAGCAGATGACAACAAAATTGCTACAGCAGATAGTTGTTGCTTAGTCGATACTTCTGCCGAGTCATTGCATACAATCCAGGCTGTTACAAATATTAATGCTATCTCCATCCAGTTCTCTATGCTTTGTAAGTATCTGCTCGGGGAAACCAACAATTGAAACAGTTCGCGTATTATCAGGAGTATTAAGCCAATAATAGCACCAACGTGAGTCACAACGTTGAGTAATTCTATTGAATCAGATTGCTTCTTTGTAACGCCATACCCTAGTATTATGTATAAGATAAGACACAACCACAAAAGAGAGTAGAAAGTGATATTTGCATAAAAGAGACAACTTATTCTCTGCCATTTTAAATATAAAAAGCTCGTGATTACTGGATGTTTTAGTAGCTGTCTTAATTCCTCGTTTCGTGTCATGTATAACAAAGCATCGGTTTCAGGAGCCAAAATGGCGTCATATTCTTTGATGTTATTATTAGCGTTGTCCATTAAAGGCTTGCTTAGTTCACTTTCAAGCGAGTTATTGGGGTAAACAAGAAAACTATATTTCATGTGTACTTCGTAATCATCGTCACTGGGTCGTTCGCCATTTGTAGTAATACATTCGTCTAAATACGTTTCCAATGTTTTGGCATTGATGTCTGCAAGTGGGGGTTCGTTGAATTTATTTCTTAAGCCTATACAGGCACCATTGCGTAATAATTCCAACACTGTATCGTGATCGCCATTTCTTGCTGCATAATGTAGAGCCGTATTGTCTTTCAAATCTGGATAGTTAACATTGATGTTAATTTTAGGATGTTTAAGTAAAACTTCTAGACATCCATTATGGTCACTTTTAGGGTTTTTCGCGTTTGATCTCATTCCCTTTATTGTTATTTGAATAAGAGATTCACCATTTACAGGATCAAACAAAGTAGAGTCATTTTCGATGAACTTTTTTAAGATTTTATAAAATCCATTTTGACATGCAATTGCAATCGGCCTATATGTATTTCCTGAACACGTAGCATTGGGATCGGCGCCAGAATCTAGTAACGTTTTGACGACTCGTTCAAAACCTTTATCTGTAGCCAATTGTAACATAGTATTCATACCATTGTTTGCCGATAGTGCTGTACGATGCTCGTTCTTGTTGACTAGCTTGGTGAAATCACGGAGAAAATTATCTTCTTCATGTCTACTGAGATATGAAAATAACTTATCATTGTCTATTGTTTCGATAACTTCCCCAAAGGAATCAAACTTGGCTAATAAATGAGGAAAAGCTTCCTTCAAAAAATAGCGCGCAGTTTTTCCTCTTCTGTCTTTATATGTATCTAAGTCAATGGGGTCTTTCGCATAATCTAAGATACAAGTAATCACTCTTTCAAGACCTTGTTTAGCTGCAGAATATACCGGCGTAATTCCTTTCGAATCTGGTGAGTTGGGATTGCAACCAGTTTTTAAAAGAAGTTCTATCATGTCTTCATAAATACCCAGATCGTGCTCTCGGTCATCTTCTAAATCTTCAATTTTCTTAATAGCCAAAAGTAATGCTGTATTTCCTTTACTTTTAATGTTGACATCAATGCGGTCATCTTCCAACAAAGCTCTGAGTCCTTCCAGATTGCCATTCTCCACGGCGAAATGAATAGGTGCTGCGCCGTGAGTTTCATTGAGATTGTTGACGCTAACTTCGTGTTGTAGTAGAAGTTTGACAAATTGTTCTTTTCCTGGTTCCGAAACAGCTAGCTCTAGGCAGCTTTTGTAGTCTGGATATTGATAGACGTGCTCTAGGTCGGCTGCTCCATAACTGACTAGTTTCTTGAAAGTGGCGTAGTCGTTGGTCCGAAGAGCTGTTCTTAGCTGCGTCTGGGGGTCCGTGCCAAACAATGACCCGCCACGCGACAAGCGATTCGAATTCATCTCGTAAGTGTCCCGCGTCATGTCTCACGTTACACTGACATCTGGAAACCAGAAAACAATATTTTTAAACCAATTTTCTCATTGAGGTTAATTGTTTTAGTACTGTGTAGTACCTACTCTAAAAAGTGGACTCTTAACTGGCTGACTAACTGGCTTTAATTAATAACCATATGGTCAATGTTTTGAGAAAGAAATGATGACGCTATGGTTTATCCTCCTTACGTGCGGGTCTCTATATTTTACCCTTTCGTAGAATGGACTCTTATGCTTTCTAAAGAATACATCACACAAGTTAAGCACTTAAGCCTACATGTTGTTTCAATTAAAATCGTTAAGTGTTTGTGCAAACATTCTCGTGTGAAACGGTCATGATTGGCATCTATCTAGTATATTCCGTTATCTTGAGTTAATCTATTGAATGATTAACACACGACTTGGATACTTACAAAGTTCCTTTAGATAAATTACATAGATCAAAAAGAATTTATTTATTGTTTTTTCCAATCATATTCTCATATTATGTAAGATAATAATTTTGATTATTTCACTTGTTTTCATTACTGGGATTACAATTAGGAACAGGCGAAAAGAGAATTAAAAAAAGAAAAAGGGGAAAGAGGTTCGGCTGACTTCAGCGCATTCTGCCACAAGAGTATGTAGGTCCTTTTATTTTTAGGATAATATAACACTTGAAAAAATCGACTGCCTGGAATCGAACCCAAGTCTCTTCGCGATCTATCTGGGCGACTGCTCTTACGACTGAGCTACCGAGGACGGTACCTAACCTGTAAATTTTAAAAAGAAACATAGAAATTGAAATTCAAGAGTGTAAGAAAACCTTTTATATACCTATCCTAAATAAATAAAGCTAGTTTACGTGTAATGTCCACTTTACAACTACATGACTACCCATGTGTACTACTTAATAGCCGATTTGGGTGATGTCATTGTATTAAATGAGCTCTTTCCTCAGTAGTTAACTTAATATTTACTCTACGCAGCAATAATGAAGGCGCATTATTCCGATTTTCTCCTGGTGCCATAAAATTAATGCTACGCGCGTGCGTCACGCCTCTCTCACCTGAATCGTGTAATTGGACCGATTTACGCTCTCTATTATGTTATTCTTAATTGTATAGCAAAGCTTCACCGTTACAGTATCTTCCTTCGACAATGAGCTTTTTGTGTTGATCTTAGCTCACATAATTGCATTTCACCGCGTTCATTTATAACTTCCAATTTGTGCTTGATTTTATTGCACTTTAATTGTTGTTTGAAGATGAATCGGTATACCGTTGTGTGCATTATTGTTTTACAATTTGCATGCAAAGCACCCGCATGATAACTGATCTGTGTGCGTAACTATCGATCTACTTTATAGCAGTCTTTGTTAGCAATAGAGGTATAAGAGAATATAACCTGTGTTCAATCATTTATTGCGTCATATATTGAATAGAAGATGGAATACATAGAAAGATGTTCTTTTATTACGTTATATTAGAACTGCAATACAAACGGTGACTAATGATGTGTTAAAACTACTTAAGTATTCATTTAACAGAATATGTTATACCATAATTCAACACGCTTGTCGGATTAGCCAAGAAGGTTATTTGTCTTTAGCTTAACTCGGTATAAACCTTATCTAAACCTTGTCTTGGATGTTTGCTAGTTTGCATAAAGTAGTACAAGTAGCTTTGTAACATAACATACGGACGGACGATAGATAAACGCGATTGGAGTGTTTAATTTATAAATGTGGCGATTTGGTCGCATGCACTAAGATGAAAGCAAGTCAGTTTTGCTTATGTCTGACTGATATATATAAAATGCATCATATATCTGTGAGACTAAATATCTTTAGGCACTAGTTATCCCACAGCCCAAAGACCATTTCGATAGAAATATCTTCAAAAAAGTTAGAGAAAGATAATTGTGACAGTTTTAAATTGATAGTCTGTTGCTTTTTAATTGCAATAAAATATATGTGTTTTTCAATTTAATGTAGATTATTACAAGTGAATCACCGCCAGGATGTATTGATTTATAAACGACATCTCAACGGTGTTAATTTTATGTTTTTTTTTTTAAATTGAGTTTTAAGTCCAACGATTTGAACCTTAAAACGAACTGTCCACTGATAAGACCTGGCTCTTCTTTTCTATTTATGATGACAAGTCAGCATGTGACAAGTTAATAATATGTATGATTGTACTAAAATTATAATATATTGCCACGTAAAATTTTCTCCATTGTTTTCCATTGTTTTTCCGGTCTGCCATGGGTAAGCAGAACGCGAAGGAAGAATTTATTTTGGTTCGTAGTAAACCAGGATTTCCTTTATATTTTCGTCATTTCCGTCCGTCTGTATGTCAAAGCCATTTTACATGCAGACTTTAGTGGATGAAAGCTGAATTGCGATTTATAAGGGTTGAAGAATATTTTTGGTAAAAAACTCTACCTCTATCTACAAGCATAGCTTTTTATTAAAACCTAAATAGTATGTACAATATTGATAGTAAAACAAATTTTAAAGGAACTAGTTGACCAACATATTTCAGCGGCCGAAAATATTTATTTCTCCTCAAACTTACGTTCCAAACTTATCGGTACCGTTAACTTATGAGTACTTAGACAGAACACTTTAGTGCGTATGCCGGTACGCACTTAATTTTTCTATCGTACGCGATATAACCAGTAGTTTCACAGCGCGTGTCCTATCCAGGTGCCTTATCGTCTTTAATAGAGAAAAATCAACAAAAAGTTCAAAGCGCCATCAACCGTTTACACTAAACAATAGCAGTACGCGAGTTCGTCCATTGGAACGCGATGAAATGCTCCACATGTTCTGTTCGTTGAACAATTTTGTCGTGCCACTTTGTTTCTTATACGTTTGCAGTAAAGAAGAAAACTCGAATTGACTACTATCACTACACGGACATCCATAAGACACTCTTCATTCTGCAGTACGCATTTAACGTGTAAAATTAATTTAATGTTATGGTTGCAGTATTATAATTTTTTTTATGTATTGGTTGTTTGTATATTGTATCAGCCTAGCTAATGCCGGCGACTTTGTTTGCGTGATGGTCAAATCAGAAACTTTCCCCGTCGTGTGAAAAAACTAAACTGAAATATTTAGAAAACATTATATTTGCTATACGCAAAGTTACTACGTACCATGTTTATAAGTTCTACCTTCTTTCTAATAAAAACAACAACGACAACTTTTAAAAGCTATCTTCTTATTTCGATTAGAGTTGAATAGCCGAGGTAGTAAAGCTTTGATTAATCGACGACTTTATAGACCAGTCGTGATAATGAAACTGGTCAATAAATTAGTGACTAGAGGCCTACAGCTGTCTCTGTATTTTGATTTGTTCAGATTGGTAACCATTTGCCATTATGAAGCTACAAAATAAGTAGCATTTAATTCAATTATAATTATATCAATTAATTTCATGAACTACATAATTTAACAAAAAAATCATTAGATCCCAAAAAATATATCGAATATATATATTAATATTACAAAGCCAATTTATTTTTTATTTGCGCATTGTTATTTTTTTTCGTGTTGGTTTAAGATGAGGATAATGTAGGTATCTACTTATAACAACTGTAAATTAAAAAACATGTTAGCAGACTAGAACTAAAAAGTAATGCCACTACACTATTGACGCAAGTATCGTGATATGAGAATGATATAATGTGGTGCTTATTCAATTTTTTCTGTTTGTTAAACATATTTGTTCGATAAACTTATGGCCGCATCGCACCGTGCACACAATATTTCGATAACATTGCTGATATTATCTAAAAGCCCTAGCTAGTCGCTATTTTATCCTTGGCATTTGGTGCAAACGTGAAAAATAACTATCTGCAAAGATCAGTGCAGCCATGGGCAATCCCAATACTCTCTTTAAATGTATTGTTTTTCTTTTAGTCTACTTTTAATGTCTATGATTTATATAAAGTTTCCTACTAATAATTTAAAAGTTAATAATATGTAATGCTAATAATATTTTTATAAATGGTTGGACGGATTTAGGAGAGGCTTTTACCCTGCTAGGAAAATCCAGACTAAACAAGAAGAAAATTAGTTAAGGTCGTTACCAAAAAAGTTAAATATAGGTTTGTTTGGATGTTTGTTAGTTTTGTCACTTATACATAATTGACTGATATTTGACACATTCGCTAGACTAGAACTTATCATGGATTAGGACACATTTATTTATTTATTTATACTTTATTGCACATTTAAAAATAATTGTACAAATGGCGGACTTAATGCCAAGAAGCATTCTCTACCAGTCAACCAGTGATCAAACAGAGAAATACAGGCGGTGCAGCAAGAAAAAAAAAACATTTATATATATATATACACACCAACATTACATACTTAATAAATAGGTATAAATATATATGATTATCAATTATATACATATACATACACATACATAATATAGTACACAGAGCAAATGAAAGAAAAATTATTAGGTCAGCGATTTTTTATGTAAATGCGTAGAGCTTTCTTAAAAGTAAATTTGGACTTGGATTTCCTAATGTTGGTGGGAATACACATCTTATATATAAAATTCTCGTGTCACAATGTTCGTTCCTGTACTCCTCCGAAACGGCTTGACCGATTCTCATGAAATTTTGTGAGCATATTGAGTAGGTCTGAGAATCCGCCAACATCTATTTTTCATACCCCTAAAGACCACGCAGACGAAGTCGCGGGCAACAGCTAGTTTTTTTCTAAAAAAGTAAACTGTTCCCGAAAGTTGCGCTCCTTCATACTTTTTGAGACAAACCAATCTCCTAGTCTGACGCATGGTGAAAAGACAATTTAATAAGATATTTTGTAACCCAAAGAATCCAAATGATAACTACAACATTCTTATGCAACATTTAGCATAAAAGTACGAATTGATAATAGTATTGATAGGAGATTTAGTAGTAAAGTCTAAATATGCTTTTTATCGGTTATTATTATAACAGTACAAATACGGCTTTATTTATTTTATTTACAAATGCCTCTCCATCTTTAAATGCCATGAATTTATACTTGGAGGATGTTTGACTAACCTATACGTGTCAATAAGCGCTTATTCACCATCTATCAGTAACCCCATCGCTTTTATGTATAAGCATATTGAATGTATATGTAAGTGTCAAGAGCAATGATTCATATGCTAAACAGGCCTTTTGTAAAATCTAAAAATATTATAGGAACCGCTGTTTTGGAATTCATTCTACATAAATCTATTTAAAAAAATTGAATCAGCTGAAACATTTCATTTTGAGTAAATAGTGTAAACTTTTAAAAACTAATTGAGTGTAATCGCTATATCTTGTATGGTATATGTTTTTCATTAGTTCTTTTCCAGTATTGTAATAAATATTCTTAATATAATAAGTAAATGTCTTGTAGTTAGAGTAACAAACCGAAAGCATTTATCTCTCAAGCAAGATTTATCTCTCATAAAAACAAAAAATAATCTTCAATCGCTCCAACAATTAGGCGCTTCCGCTGTTTCTCCCAATCTTTTTTGTGGTTTATGTACTTATAGTACACGCTACCGGTACAGTAAGTAATAATGACGGTTTGATTGCATGCCACGCCTATGTAGTAAATACGAAATTGCTCCGAAACTAAATCATACATTTTATAATTGATCTCGTATTTTTTCTTGTTCCTCGAGCTGTTATTATTATCATCATCTATATAGTAAACTTCTATGTTAAGTGAAAGTCCAATTACGATAAATAATTCGAACCTCATGCGGTTTTACAATGAGCAAACTGAGATTAGGTTTAGACGTGATACAATAAGTTAGGTTGGTATTTCGTAAACATTGGTTTGGGTTGTTTTTGTTGTTTCTTGCGTGTTTAATGATGTCATAGTCATATAAACTGTGGTCATCATTATTTACAAAAAAAATTCAACTTAAGAATAATTAATTATAATAATATGTCAATTGTCACATATTGCACTCACACTGATTGATTTATAGGGATATTTCTATTATGTAATAATATATGAATTGTTTGGCATAATAATACTGAATAAATATATATTGAATATTGTTTGTTAGGTATTGAAATCACTTAAGACTAAAATAAAGTCGCACTTAGGGTCGATAAGTACCTATCTGTGGATAGCTAAACCATTGTATTCACTTCTTTTTCTTATGGTAATACCTACTATTAATATATTAGGTACCTATCATATCCCCCATTAAATTTTATGCATCTTGCTTGATATTTTTGATAACCCTACCTACTACATAGATTAAATTTTAAAATCATGGATCTTAATTTTTTGCAATTTTCATTTCAGACTTGATACCGTAAAAAGAAAGTAAAAAGTTGGGAATCTTAACAAATACATCGTATTACTAATATTATGTTACTGATTTTAAAGTTAATTTCATACTCCGGACATCGACGTAACTCCACATTTAAATATAAAACTAAACAAGTTTAGTAAAATCCCGGCCAACACACATCGCTCTAACGGATTCAAGCTGTTATGTATGAATTTAAACGAGGCTGTGTTTAATTAAGCCTTCGTAACGTTGTTAATGTTAGCAAGTCTTGAATACGGATCAAGTTAAAATGCTTTCGAGATGCAGTAAATGTAAGTGAAGTACGGGTAATCATGAAGATAGCTTATGCTTGAAACGTGACTAATAATACTATCTCGAGAGGAAGAACTTTCCATATTGCGTATAATACTAATTCAAAGATGCGTACGCGTTCGGAATAAGTGCAGCAAATTGCTAGTGATCTCAGCCAGTGTTGCCAGTTGCCACATATCCGGTACTTGACCAACTAACAAACGAAAGCCTTACGTTCCGCACACAACATTTCAATTTGGACCTCTTCGCCTCGAGTGCCAGCTCTTTTTGTCAACTTTGTGCTTAATTTGCTTCGCCCTAAAAAGCGGAAAGCATTTCTCTTACTTTCTTACAAAAAACAAAACAGATTAACTGTTTAGACATTCCGGTAGCCGCTACACATGGCACAATAAGCATCATGAATCGTGGCTATGCTGTTGATTCTGTATCAACATGTTCAAGGCAATAAATTCATGATAGCCCACCGATATCGCAAGTGTTTGTGCTGTAATGCCATTCGATATTTGCGTTCATTAATGAGTTCAATTCCAATAAACTCTGTATAGAGTGCTTAATAGCCTATAAAGATTTGAGTAAAACGCCAGATCTTTTACGACACCCTGAGTGCGAGTAAAGAGCGCTTGCGACTTTGAGTTTCTATTTCGAGTCGCTGGAGCGGCGCCGACGGACTCAATTTCTGTTTAGCACTTTTTGCTTAGAATTTTGCTGCTTTTTCATTTAACTCAGCTAAACTCTTCATCCGTTATGTTACGCACGTTAGATTTTAAATAAGTGCAGTCGGCGTTTTAATCTTGCGACTCGGATAGTAGGTACCTACTATGATAACTGAAAATGGTTATATCACTTCAAGAAAATTACAGTATAAGCTTTAGCATAAAATATAGCACTAGGCGATCTCTCATAAGTAAACAAATATTCGGGCCATCGTCAACTTCTGTTTATGATTCCACTAAGTGTTACATGAACGATGGCTATTTGTTTGACACGTCCAAATATTGCACTGTCTAATTGATCTATTCTGACAACAATGTCACGTATGGTATTGTCGCGTATTAATTTCGTATTTGGTTTACCGTTGATCGTTTCATTTGGGTTGTTAAATTTATGCAAAGGATATTAAGTACGATGGCGGTCGAAGGTCCGTATTTGGTGATGCGGGGCCATGTGGGCGACTGTCGTCATCGGCAGTCAACACTCAACACTTGCATTGACCCGTTTCTATAGTCAATGGAACAGTACCGCACTCAAAAAACTTTAGCTGCTAAACAAAGGAATTTGTAAAATAATTATCGACCAGTACCTCGATTCAGAATCCTTCGGTAATTTAACCGAATCAAAAGATTTAATTTCTTTCTCGAACGGAATGTCGGATTTAGAGCTATTCAGAACAGCATCCGATACGAGTTCGAGTATGATATCGGTATCGGTTTGATTACAAGTTGCATTTACGAAGCCTATTGTTATATTAAAATTTAATTTGAATTATTAATATGTATATTACAAGTTCAAATTAAATTAATTAATTTTACACATTATAAAAAACCTCAATATGAATAATTAATTTCTTTCAATCATATGTAATACTTATTTTAATCGTAAAAAACGCAAAAATATTTAACTTTAACCAAAAAGTATGTTACATCTTCATAAAAAACATGTTTTGTAAATGTTTATTGAGTGACAGGCAGTTGCCACTGAATTGTCACTTAATATTTGACGTGCTATTGTAAATTTTAAATTTATGACAACATTCAGTTTTTCCTAGGAGCAGACCTTTATATAGATTTGATTAATCCCACAGAGACCCTAAAAATGCGTATTTAGCACGCTAAAATTTACTTTTTACATTATTATGAAGATATCGGGTGCTTGGTACCACTCGTAAATTTACTGACAGAAATCGATCGGACGTTAGGATAGTCTTGTCCGTTATCTGTGTTGTGAATAGCGTTGATATTATTTGCGGGGCGATAAGTACTTGTAATCGCACGGGTGTGACTTTATTTCGATTCATGTAATATGTCAAGTTGATCGACGAGACGGTTATTGCGAATCAAATTTTTTAGACTGACCGAATCGGTTGATAACAGAGTTACCGTAGGGTTCTGAATGCTGAAGTGCTGGCCCGATATCACGTTAAACTGGAAGAATTTTAAGTAACAGCTACCATCTGTAAGATTATAGATGGCAAAGATAAAAAGTGATATTCTGAAATCAATACAATCAAAATAGGTCAAGGGAACCCCTGGACGGTTGATCTATCTTGACTATATCATCATTTAAGGTAACTCAGATAAGGTAAAACGTATTTGCGTCAGAAAATACAATATCTGCTCCTAATTTTATTAACATACTGTTCAAAAATCTAAAGAATAGACTAAGAAGCTGATGATGATGATGCACGTTTAAAGTTAAAAGGGACTGTAATTATACAAAACATACACAGTGCATGGTTCACGTTACGCCCAATCAACAGATATTGTTTCACGGGCAATTTCCAAATTAACCACGACCTACTCTATCACCAGGTCTAACGCTATATCAGCGTGAGAACAAAAATATCAAACATGTCGATAACACATGTTTCATCGCGAATCGCGATTCAAATTAATGATTTTCCAATGAAGCCCGACACCTGTCGTAAGAAATGCTGATTGAGAGGCAGAGGTCAATAGGGCATCTACTGTCCATCAAGCATTATTAACATTTGTCTGTATCGCATTTAGAATTCATTTTAGTTTGTCATGCTCAATATTGGTTTGATGATTAAATATACTTGTAACTAAATAAATTTTTAAAAATATCTTGAGCAATCATGCAACTGATCGCATCCAGTTATAGTATCCTAACCGCAAACAAACGTAAACAGACAACCGATAGGTACTAACAAAGGTAGAGTCTAGAATTGTAGAATAACCAGTTCCACAAGGTTCTACCCAGGTACCCATAAGTAACACGTCGCCTGTGTATTTGCAAGTAAACGGGTGCATTGTCTCGAAAACATTTGAAACTATCACCGGATATGATGTCCGTTTCAATAACCGCGTTTAGCGGCGCATGCGTTGCGTCCACTTTACCAATTACACTTGCTATGACAATATCCTGCGCGAAGTTTATTGTTAGAAGTACAATAACATTTCGTTTTGGTTTGACAATAATTATTTGCTTCATGTTAAGAAGTAAAATATATTTTTTGCCATTTTTTTGTCTGTATTATTAGGTACTACAATATTTTTTTAATTACGCATATTAAATAGGTACGTAATATTTAAGGCTGATGATATATGGGTCAATTTAATTGACTTTGGTTACAAATAAGGATAATTTTAGTCACATCTACCGCGTTCCGAAACCAACCAAACGGAGATCGAGTTCCTAAACCAACCAAAGGGAAACAGCTATTTAGAGTATATCGTGTCATTGATACGACGACAACCCACTATGTCCTGCATCATCACAACATGGTGACGTCACTTGTCGACCTTGACACAGGGCTCGTCGACCAACACATTTGATGATCTCTTTTCAATATTTACAAGTCGCACATGTTTTTATTCTGACAAACCTTTGCATCCACGAGTTACCAGCTGTGTTTTACAATGATTTCACATTAGAAAACATTTACAACACTAAATGTTTATGGAAATTGAGAGATGAGTTTGTATGTTATTTTTATGTAGATAACATTTGTGGGCTGTTTGTGTTGCTATTTGGTATTTTAGATTGTTTTTTTTATTTCTCTACATTTATATATTTTATTTCGCATACTTTTATCTAATAGATATGCATTTTATTCTGCAGGGAAAATGACTTAAATCGTGCAATAAAAGGTCAAAACTCAATTGTAAATATAAGTTGAATTTGGAATTGTGTCTTTTTGTGCACTCACAAAATATGCATTACTTACTGCAAAATTACAACACAGCGTCATCCATCATATTTATTATTCCAAGTCGAATAACTACTTTTACCGAACAAATTAGTAATTGCTATTAAAAACAAACCCACCTGAAAGTAACAAAGGCACTGAAAATATATTCGCACAGCACAAGCACTTGTTCACTGGTTTCCGTTCGTGGGACTCATTGCGCGGGCGCGCCGCTCGGCTGCGTCGTGGTTGTGAGTCCGTGAGGCGGCGCGCGCGCTGGTGTGGGTGGCGCGCCGCTCGCTGATCCTGCGCTGACCAAACTCAATTACCTACCGACAACATTCATTTAACGATAGAAAGTCGAATTCGGGTCATATGTACGACTCAAATTCAATATATGAATGAAAGAAACTACAGACTACTCATATTGTCTTTAAAGTAGATCCTAACTAGTGTTTTTTGTGTAAGGTCGCACCGGCCATATTGTTATTTTTTGCAAAGCCTCAAGTTTTTGCTGTGGGCGGAGCGGTTACCTGATAATTTGTAGGCGGTACTTTTTAACATTACGTCACAAAGCATTACTCACACTCTACATTTGGTCAGTTTATCTGTAAACAATGGTGGCATTTGCCTGAGCGTATAGGGGTTGTTCGCTGTACTGTGGAATGTCAGAATCATTAATGGTGATGCGTCAGATAGCAGACTGAGCTGCGTGATGGTTCCATAAAGTAATGCTATGTATGCACCGCTTACTGCAACGTCTATGACCATGATGAAAAAACTAAATAGTTCTGTAGCTTACTTATCTACAATAGTTCAGTTGCACTTCTATGGGAGTTTCATTAGAGTTGTCGCAAAAAGATGGTATAAACTAAATGAGTGAACGCTTGTTTTGTTACTCATCTATAATAAACTTATTTAAACATTTTCTATTGCCTTTATTGGTGTTATCAAAAATCAATGTAATTATAATAGTAATTCACCACAACATTTGTCACAGGCTCTCAATGTAGATTTGCCTATACAAAGGACTGGTTTACATGAGCTAGTAGCTAGTCGTATTTAAAAGTAACCTTCTTGTGTTTTTTCCTAGGTGAATAACGTGGATGAAGTTCTGGAGAGGCACAATGACTTCCTGGAGTCCTGTCTCGGCGACTGCATGCTGACGAGTCCACAGCTGCTAAAGGCAGTTACAACGCTCTGCCTCGTTTGCGTGCAGTTCTGCACCTTTATACAGGTAAAGAAGTTGAACCTTACTGTCACTTACAGACTGCACGTTAATGTGTTAGGCCCCTCTTATCACTTGTATGTTTATATCTATGCATTAAAACACATCATGTATGATCCGCGGTAACCTGCGGCGAGCAAGGTTATCTAAATGCGATTGATCGCTCCGTACTTTATCAAACATCTCTTCTAAATCTCTTTTCCCGAATTTGATTATTTTGATAGCGATTCCGGAGCGATTAGTCACCAAAAACAGTGTGACATGGCTTTAGACTGCAGCCACACGATTCACGATGCGTTGGTTGCGCGCAATATAACCTTAGCATTGTGTAGCCTGAAACTTATAGATTCAGACAGCATTTATTAAATGCTAGCATGCCTACAGCCCCACCGGGTGGACATTGTTATCTTCGACTACGGCTATCAGCGTAGGTATTGACACCTTATTATGTAAATATCTTTAGTGTACAGACACACATCTGTTACAGTTTTTCAGCTAAAGACTGTGGTTTAAAGTTTTGATTGAAGCCATTTTGTACCGTGCACACACTTATTACAATATGGTAACATATTACCTAGGCTACCATAAAGTAAAACGTGTCATTTAGTTCTTCAAAATGTTGTTGTATAAAATATTTCGCAATTTTAGTTTTTCACAACATTGTTAATGCGCTGTAAATAAATATGTGTTTCATCTTAAATTTTCAACCGTTTCGATAATTACTAATATGTAATTATAAAAGTATCTTTCGTATCAGTATTATTTACAAATACATAATTTATGCATATGGATACACACTGGCACAAGCTTTGTTTGATAATAACGTTACTAAAAAAGTGCAAACAAGTTATTTAAGGATGTTAAGGGCTACTTACACGTGTTGATTTTAGTAATGAAATGGGGGGGAACCTTTTATATATTTTTTAACAATGATATGTATACTTACCTACTTAGTCTATTTAAAGAGGCTGTTCTATCTATCGTATTTAATTATCTCCATATGTACGCTTTTGCGTTTAGTATTATATGATTTCTAACAATAATTTATTTTTGTATTTTCTTTTAACGCTACCAAAACACGTTAATTGGCAAAAGGAGATGCACAAGTACTTCGTGGACGCAGAGCTTAACAGTATGCTTGGATCAACATATGACAGTTCAGACTATAGCGAGGTATACAGCAGTCAGCAATCACTAGCGCACATGTGCATTACACGTTGAACAGAGCACTATTAAGTACTAAACTACATTGTCACTAATGTGAACACAACCTTAGCTCATCTAAGAACTGTCACCTGAAAAATAACACCAATCACAGATCGTTCTTTTTTGAATCGCGGTTGCTGATTGGTCGAAATCATTTCACTTGACAATTCGTAACATATAATGTGTTTACATTGCTGTATAGAGTCGTACAATGTAAATGCTTCCATGTAGTATTTGTGAAACTAAATCATTCCTAATCCTAACTGCTTTCTTACTATTCTTTCATGACTTTTCTGTTTTAGATTACAACGGTGAGTACATAACTGTTTGTGTTGTCATCATTGTGTCCCATCCCATATTTGTGTTGTTTGTAATTTTAAATTATACTAAAAAGTAAAAACATGTTAAAATATTATTATCTTTTCATAGTATTGATTCAGGGTATTTATATTTATTTATATTTAATATTGAAATTGGTACAAAATAGTCATTTACCCCGCTCAAAGGTTATGTTTTTTTCCGTGTTAAGACTTTTTCTGCATAGTAAATGCTGTTTATCTTAATGTGCAGAATATCCTGTGAAAGCGATTCCGATTCGAAGTATAGTAAGTAGTATTACGCATAGCTACTTATAACAAGTCAAGCTGAACATTTTCATTTTAAGCTGTGAGAGCTCAGCTGAAGATTTCTAATATAAATAATAACATGGAAATATACAGGGTTACATTTCAAGGTAGTGCCACATTTAAAAAATAAGGTCTATAGAACAATATAAAAATACTAATTTATCGTAATTAATTTCAGTCGTCGTATGTCTGGAGTAAAATATAATTAAAAATTTCAAAAAAAAAAAGAAGTGGAGTGCAATTTAATCGAGTAATCGTAAATTTTAACATATTATATTTTTCAAATGCAGAATGGAAGAATTAAAAATGAAAAAAAAGAGTGTTTTTTACGTAGATTGATTTAGTTACTGATTCTAAGTGTACCCTGAAAAATTGACACTACCGTGAAATGTAACTCTGTATAGTTTGTCATGACACCCTGTGTACTTTCTACCTAAATTTATTATATTTCAAGAAGTTGAATAGCACATAATATAAAAGCAACGAGTACACAACGGTGATTAAGTTGTAAACAGTAATATTTACTTTGAAAGTTTTTTCTCGCTTCGTTACTCCAATAGTCATTAAGGTCATCTTATGCCTTGGGCCTTGGTGACAGAGAGTATTGTTACTATCTAAAAATATGATTTTGATGTGAATAAAAGTGGCCCATCTGAAAACTTGTAATGAAAAATTACACAGAATTTCTATTAACAGTTTGCTCATAATTGAACTTCGATACCATCCTTGTAATCAGGATCGAAGTTGTAATAAAATGGAACATTAAGTATTTTCAGCAGATCTGATACATTGAATATTTTGAATTAGCACACTAAAGTTTGCATACAAAGCCTTACGAGTTGCAATTGATTTCTGTTTCCCTTATGACGGGACAATATTATAATAATAGTCGGGTGACATATAATGTCACGCGACTGTGGCACCTCTTCACGCTACTAATTCGATGGCGCCCCGAGTCGTTAGGTATTCTCATTTGATGTATACTCTCTATTAAATATACACATTCATATATATCGTGTATATTAACCCACGTTGCTGGGGCTTATCAGAGCCAGGGCTGCGGCGGCGCGACCAGCAGCGCGTCCGCCGACTCGTTCTCGCGCTCCGTGTCGCGCTACGGGCTGCGCTTCACGGCCGCGCTGCTGTCCGTGCTGGCCATCATCGAGCGCATGGCGCGGGACAACAACACCAACAAGCTGCTCAACATATCCGCCAGGTGACTCTAATCACTAACCGTGCTAGTGTCGCGCTACGGGCTGCGCTTCACGGCCGCGCTGCTGTCCGTGCTGGCCATCATCGAGCGCATGGCGCGGGACAACAACACCAACAAGCTGCTCAACATATCCGCCAGGTGACTCTAATCACTAACCGTGCTAGTGTCGCGCTACGGGCTGCGCTTCACGGCCGCGCTGCTGTCCGTGCTGGCCATCATCGAGCGCATGGCGCGGGACAACAACACCAACAAGCTGCTCAACATATCCGCCAGGTGACTCTAATCACTAACCGTGCTAGTGTCGCGCTACGGGCTGCGCTTCACGGCCGCGCTGCTGTCCGTGCTGGCCATCATCGAGCGCATGGCGCGGGACAACAACACCAACAAGCTGCTCAACATATCCGCCAGGTGACTCTAATCACTAACCGTGCTAGTGTCGCGCTACGGGCTGCGCTTCACGGCCGCGCTGCTGTCCGTGCTGGCCATCATCGAGCGCATGGCGCGGGACAACAACACCAACAAGCTGCTCAACATATCCGCCAGGTGACTCTAATCACTAACCGTGCTAGTGTCGCGCTACGGGCTGCGCTTCACGGCCGCGCTGCTGTCCGTGCTGGCCATCATCGAGCGCATGGCGCGGGACAACAACACCAACAAGCTGCTCAACATATCCGCCAGGTGACTCTAATCACTAACCGTGCTAGTGTCGCGCTACGGGCTGCGCTTCACGGCCGCGCTGCTGTCCGTGCTGGCCATCATCGAGCGCATGGCGCGGGACAACAACACCAACAAGCTGCTCAACATATCCGCCAGGTGACTCTAATCACTAACCGTGCTAGTGTCGCGCTACGGGCTGCGCTTCACGGCTGCACTGCTGTCCGTGCTCGCCATCATCGAGCGCATGTCGTGACAACAACACCAAAAAGCTGCTTAACAAATCTGCCAGGTGACTCTATAATCACTAACCGTGCTAGTGTCGCGAAGCGTAGTAGTGCGCTTTACGGCTTAGGCCCGATTCGACCAAACACAAAATTAAACCAGTTTAACTATTATAATTATTATTTATTTATTTATTCAGACAACAAAGATCCAACTTGGTTATTAAGACACAAAAACTTACAATTTATGTTAGTACCTTATAATTAGTTTAGACAAAGTATTTTGGCTCATATGCCACATTATAGGGCAAACATGTTGTCTCCCTGCAATGGCTTTCAGGATACTGTTGGTGCTACCACGCACCCTGGACATCAGGGATGCATGTTTTTTTCGTAGGATGGCCTATAACAGGAATAGCATAACTTCTTGAATTTAATTTTTGATAACTTTGTTTGCGTTTTTCCAACTTACTTCAGGCCCGCTAGCATGACCACCAAAACACGATATGATATAGCGATATATCGACACCAACTGTAAAAATATGATAGATATAGCCGCCATGTTGAATCGATGTTAAATGTTATGATCGCTGTTCCGATAAAAAATTCTTCCTGTATATCGTGTTGCTAAGTGGGCAGGAATACACTATACTCAGTTTTATTTGATTGTGAATGATGAACAAATGGATAAACCTACTAAAATCCATGTAATCTATTTCTTCTAGGTTGTCATGAAATGCCACAACAATTAAATTTTGTAGGATAACAGAATGCCAATGGTAGATTATACAACTTGACAGTTTCTAGGTGACAAGAGTGGATTTGACAAGTGACAACTTTGCCATTTACTTATTCTCAGTATAATTTATGCAATGTCAAAATCGCCTGTTTAAATATTTTTCATAGATTAGTGGTTGGTAGAATGAAAAATCAGCTTACTCTAGTAGTAGTTACTCTCAAGTTAAAACTTACACCAGCTTGGTCGAATATCCAATAAATCGTAATATTTGTCATTCATTTAGTATAAGTAAGCGTTTTTATCTCATTTTAATGCTTTCAGCTAACATAAGATAATGGTTATATTTGAGTGTCAGAATAAACAGTTGTCGCCGGTTCCCAAATTTATTTTATGTAAATTCTTCTTTCATTTTACTAGCAAACATTGTTGTAGGTTGAACTTCAACACTTACTACGTGAAGCAGCTGGAGAAGTTCTGCTCGGACGACAAGCTGCTGGACGGCGAGCGCCGGCCTGCCTCCTAGCGCCGCGCTTTCAGGGTCACGGCCGTCTGAGAATACTCTTACAAAAGATATAATTATCCAGTAAACGCCTGGTGCTCATCATATACTAGCTGATATATCTCTTTTTCAACTTGTCTATACCCAAGGCTGAGTGTAGGTATTACACGCACGCCTATTGAACCAGTCTTGAGCCTTCTGCATTCCTTTTCCCGCTACTTTCATTAGATTTTTGGACCACTTAGCGCACGGCCTGCTCATGCCCCTACGCCCAGTCTTAGGCATTACCTAGTTTTCTGCCCCATCTGTCTGTGAATGTGATGATTTCTTAACACATAATCAAATGAGCTCAAACACGAGCGTTTTGCTAGTAGTTGTTGAAGAGTTCCACTATCTACCTCCTGACTCCATCACCAGCTGATCACTTACAAAGTTTTAAAACGATATAGAAATAGATGAAAAACTAGTTCCAATATTTGATTACATAGTTACAAGTAAAGCTAAAAAGTTTTAATTGTAATGTAATTTTTTTTTTATACTCTGCTTATAGGCCCGTGTGAAGCACTTATACTGCCACGTCCTAACATAACATTACCCTACTGCTGCTTTGAAATAACTATTTGGACCATTGTTTAGATTATTGATAAGATCTTCGTCTTATCGCATTGTATCCTTTTGCTTAATTTTAACAGATTTCACCTCTTTATTACTGATGTGTTCGTAACGTAAACTTTTTCTGTTTAATGTAATCACAATACATTACATTATTGTCTTGTATTCATGATTGATCGGATGAACAGGGGTCTAGTCAGTACTGGCGTTAAAAAAAAATTTGTTCTTGTAATAAAAAGTCCGCAACGTTTAGTGGATAACTATATCTCAGTTTACTCAATGTATGTCTAATCCATTCCCTAATTGATATTTTATTAATCGGCTTTAAAATGTTATCTTTAACACCAACTATATAACGTGATAGCTAATAGTTAAATAGCATTAACAAAAAATGTTTTCGTACAATGATTTTTAAGTACAAAACATGCAACGGCAAAACCGTCTACGAATTCTAAGATATAATGGTAAATGTTTTAAAAATTCTAATGTATTAGGTGAATACTCTTCCTGATTTCTGTGACTCATTCTTATTTATAATACACAACTTTTGTCACAACTAGCATAATGTAACTTCCTATCAAGCTTTCGTAGTATTCTAAATCACGGTTATTTCAATGTTTACATATAATTCATTATGTCAGCCATAGGACTTCCACTGCTGAACAAGGGCCTCCCCCAATGACTTATCATCGGGGGGGATTGCTAATACTCGCCACGCTTGGCAGGCGGGTCGGCGAACGCAGTCTTTTATAAGATTTTTCACGAAGACGCTGCTGCCCGTTACGTGCTACAGGAATTAGTCCCCTCTTACGACACGTCTCCTGTTGACGGTGGAGAAGTGTATTCTTTACGGCCGTCCCAACACGGCACTTACATATAATTATGAGACAGTAAAAAACCTAGTATCCATAGTAATGTAATATTATGTAACTAGTAGTTGGTTCATTACAATGCATATCTTTAAAATTATTCATATAATGTAGTATTAAAAACGTCGCATTATTATTATTTATAGGAAATCAAAATTCTTAGAATAGCAACACCTAATAAAATAAATAGGTATTGCCAGTAAAAATAAAGACCACTCCAAAATAATGGTAATAAGTACAAATTAACATTAATCCTAAAGTGCACACGCCAATTGATAGCAATATTTTTATGAAATATTCCTGTTGTATTCAAACTAACTTAGAAAACCTATATTTTTAATTAAACTGGGTGCACTTGGTTGTAATACTATCCTGTATTTTTGATAAAAACAAAATGCCACTTATTCAATAATGTACTATAGTATAAACCTAAAAAGATTAGACGTAACTCAAAATCTCATTCCTTGCCATAAACTTAGAAATTATCAAGTTAGTATTAAAAAGCCATGACTTTCTATTGTTAAGGATTGTTACCTACTGCGCCTGGGTTAGGAAGATTCCTTTTACGTAGATACCGATTTTAGAATAACGTTTCACTAACTAGGGTACTGCTTTCTTTGTGTCGCAGCATACTAGTTAAATCAGCCATTCAATTGAATGGCTAAATATCTTTAGCCAAGCCGTTTACTACAATGTTTAACGAAAGAGCTGAACGTCGTTGGGCCAAATAATTAAAGTCACTATGGCATAACTTGTAAAATTTTCCTTGAGCCTAAATTTGGTCTAGGTAAATGCCGGCAGACTATGAACAGGCTAGTCAATTAATAAAATAATTCAACCAGTCGGCTGCAACTAAAAGATAACGTCTCGCTGGGTAAAACAAGAATCTCTGACCTAGCATGACCATTAAAAACGATATGATATGATATGATATAGCGATTTATCGACACCAACTGCAAAAATATGATAGATATAGCCGCCACGTTGAAACGCCGTGCCGCTGACGTCACATGTTATGATCGCTGTTTCGATAAAAATCAACATGGCGTCTATATCTATCATATTTTTGCAGTTGGTGTCGATAAATCGGTTTATCATATCATATCGTATTTTGGTGGTCATGCTAGGGGGGCTGGGGCAACAGGTCTGATTTATTATTAGGCCCTCTAAACTAGTGTACTAGTTTTTATTGTACGTTATTAGTAAAGCCAAATGCTTAACTTTGTAACTAATTAATGTTGTCTCGTTTCATAATGCTCTCCAAATATTGTTAGTGAACTGTTAGATCAACGTGAATATATTTTTATCTTCTACTCCATTTCGAGCTTCCATTTAGGTTGTTTTCGTCTAGTGGAAAAAAACACGTTACTTTTCCTAAATAATGATAGTATATTATTACTACGTTTAAATCTCGTACTAGCCCAGAGCTAATCCTAATAATTTCGGTTTAGTGCAGACATTTTAGTATAGATTAAAATTTACATTGTTATTAGGCTGTGTATATCTTTGCCTGGAGTACTAGGATTAACATTATGTTGTTCCAGCGTGCCATTTTGTTCCACCTAAAAGGGTGTATTGAGTATTAATTAGTTAGCCGAATCTTGGCACATTGTGTTTGTTACACCAGTCCGTCTGGTCTCTCTATCTCTGTTCAATGTGCAATGAACTGATCTTGTTATAAAATTATTGTGATTTTTTTGCTTTTTATTTTCTATAGCAAAATGTGTCAGTTTTATTATTAAAATTCAGGTGAGCCTTACTTGTTAATTTATTTAGCTACGTCACACTTTTTTTACTAAACATCTACAGTTGGTTTTAATACATTTTATAATATTATGATATTTATGTTAAAAATGATATATCCTGTCGTTCATAATTTAAAATGTTGTCATTTGGTGTAAATACCATCAATATTATTTTAACCCTAATAAACACTACTGTCTACTTGCCTTTTATATTACACTGCCTATACGCTAAATGACCGGTCCCAAGTTAGGAATCTGATGTAAATACGCCTGCGTCTACTTTAAATACGCGTAAGACGTAACTATACGCAATTCGGTAAATAAGTCTACGAATGACGAATAATGTAAACAATCTAGGAAACACCCTTTGTTGCTTTTGTCTTTCGGCTAAAACTAGTTATCTTCGTTCATTGATAAAAAGAATTGTGAAAGCTATAGTGTGCATTGCCGCAGAAAAATGTTGTGATTTAGTAGCTACGCCCAATGGGCTTCCAATTATTATCCAGTGAAAATAACAACTAAATATCCTATGATTTGGGTCACATATTTTTTATTTAAATGAAACCTGATAATATTATCTACAAAATAAAAACAAATGCTTGACAATCAGTCAAGTAGTTTTTGAACTATACGTATTACAAATAAAGCGCGTGGTTTGAAAGCCTTCATTGCACGTAATGTGATACACCGATTTTTGTGATTAAGGTGTCAAACAGTTTGTATTGACACTTCTAATCAAAAAAAGTAATATACCATTAGGAACGCATGCGAAAGAAGCTGATGGCCGCATCGTACTTCACGCAAAAAGATAAAAAGGTATGGCGGAACAGGGAATCCCGCGTATTTTGATCAGATCTTCCGATACAAGTGCTTTGGTGTTATTATTAACATACTTTCATCAAATTTAAGAGTTTATTAAGAGTGGCCTGCAAGTTATAGATATTGACCGGAACTGCAAATATAACCGAACACTGAAGGGGCTTTTGACAAAACCATACACAATAGCATTAACCACGCCCTACAAAAATCCAAAGTGTAACCAGTCATTAGAAACTGGATCGCTTAAATGGTCAGCAAAAAGGCGGCCCAGATAGTGGTGAACTAGTGTTCACCACCTTTGTCGTTGTAGGTCTTGGCCACAAGAGCAAAGGTGGTCAGAGTATGCTTCCAGGGAGGTGTCTAATCACCACTCTTGGGGAACATAGAATGCCTATATAAACTAAATGAAATATACTCTATACACTACCATTTGTTATGCAGACGACCTAGCAATATTGATATATGGGAAAGCGGAAAACATGCTCTGCGCAATAATCCGTTCAGCACTTCAGATTGTAGAAAAATGGTGTGACGAACATCAACTGTCAGTAAATCCGAATAAGACAGAACTAATCCTTTTCACCAACAACAGGGAGGTATTAGAAATGCAACTAAAAAAATATTTAACACCAACTCTCGATATTAATTCAAGTAAAATATCTGCCCGTTATCCTTGATAACAAACTGAACTGGACGAGTCACATTGATGCTAAAACAAAGAAGGCCTGTATAGTTTTTTTGTCAATGTAGAAGACTAATTAATAAAAGTTGGGGTCTCAATCCAAAAATTACACTCTGGCTATATCAGTTATCAGACCGTCTCTATCCTGCGGATCAGTTGTATAGTGGCCCACACAACACAACTGACTACCGTAAAAGCAAAACTTCAGTCTACAACGCTTAGCGTTTGTAGCAAACACTGGATGCATGAGAATCACCCCATCAATCGCGCTCGAGCTCAGCTTCTTTCGCATGCGTTTCTATTGTTTTTCCAGAAATCGCAATGCAAATGTAGTTTGAGGAAGTCGATTGATTAGCAAGATTTGTCATCACATTAGCAGCTTCAAAGTCATTTAGGGGAAGGCTTTCCCAAGAAACTAGAAAAGCTCGGTTTTTTTTCTGACTAATTAAAAGGTAAGTTAAGGAATAAAGAAGGTAAAGAGGAGTACGAATAAGTAAAACAATTATTTTTAATATAATAATAAACATATTTCTGTAGCCCCCTGAAGAAGTTTGCCTCTGGAGACTCCGAATGGGAATAGTTTCGTGAAGATAATTAAATGGGTGCCATCAAAGTTGTCTTTTTGTTACGGGGGCCTATCTCAAAAACTAAAGTAGGTAGGAATTTGAGATTTCTATAAAATAAAAACCACATAATAAAAACACAAATACTGACAACGTTGATTCTGAATGACATTTTAGTAAGTTGTGATCAAAACGAGTAAACAGTTGTGTGTCGGTACACCGTGTAAGCGCGAGTCCAACTCGCACTTTGCCTGTTTTCACAGACGTCATGTCATGACAAATCTTCTGTTACGTAAATTACTGAAATCAGTGCACTCGTTTTGATTTAGCTTGTGCTTTTAAAACCACGCGCTTCATTTGTAATACCTACTAAACTAAAACTACTTGATGGATTGTTATTGTTAAGATTTTATTTTATTTTATAGATAATATTATCAGGTTTTATGTAAATAAAAAACATGTGACATATCATAGGATATTTAGTTGTTATTTTTACTAGAATGAGAAATGTATATATATATATTTTATATTTGGCCGCTATCTTTAATTTATTCAATGGTATATACATTTTTGATTAGAAGTGTCAATACAAACTGATTGACACCTCAATCACAAAAATCGGTGCAGCCGTTTTGATGCATCACATTACGTGCAATGAAGGCTTTCAAAACCACGCGCTTCATTTGTAATGCGTATAGTTCAAAAACTACTTGACGGATTGTCAAGCATTTTTTATTATTTTGTAGATATTATTATCAGGTTTAAATAAAAAATATGTGACCCATATCATAAGATATTTAGTTGTTATTTTCACTAGAATGAAAAAAATAATTCTTAAATTAAATAAAACACATTTTTTAAAATATTTAGCCGCCATCTTTAATTTATTTAATGGTATTTTTTTTCTTTTGATTATAGGTGTCAATACAAATTGATTGACACCCCAATCACTAAAATCGGAGCAGCCGTTCTGATTCTAAATTTTTTTTTAATTATGCAGCCGCCATTTTGGAAAATGACCGCCATCTTGAATTCCAGAAATTTCCGTTTCCTCGAATGAAATCATCTGTATTGGTCCCTAGTACCACTGTGTAAAGCGGCTTGCTTTCTGCATAAGATGCAGTTTCATTTTGCCAAGCCCTGTGACTATCAGTGTGCCCTGGCTCCCGAAACGGCTTTCCGGATTCATTAAGTAGCTATTAAAAAATTGGGTCTATTGGTTTCCACACTGCTCGGCTCAGCTCAGTCTTACCCTTAGCCACGCCAATTCGACTCGGAGTTTAGCTGAGCGATTGCGTTAAATACACAAGATGCAATCTCGCAAAAAAAGTACCCGATACGATGTCGGTCTAACTGCTGCATGCTTGAAGTGGGATGGCTAGCCACATCTCGCACAATATTGGGCATAAATTGCAACAGGCTGAGACCTATCGAAGGAGTTGCAGCAGGTCGAGACGCTGATAGAATGTATGTAGCCAACGGAAGCATTCCAGCATTCAGCCAGATTAAATTATGCGTCATAATATAATGTGTCAAAAGGTTTTAAATTACGCGTGAGGATGGTCGATATTTACAGATGTAATGAAGAGAAAACATTTAAAATGACAATCTATTTTATTTAATAATTAACAGACTTTTAAATACAATCTTACCTCGTGTAACATTCAATTGGTTTCGTTTGATACATAAAGCAAATCACACCCCGGACTAACAATAAATACATTGGAATACTCGCTACTCTAAGTTGATGTTTACATAATAAATCACTTTCAGTGTGGTCAATGACACAATATGACTCGAAACAGTGTACGAAAGATAACACAGCATGCGGAATTGCAACTAACTCATTAAAAGAGGAACTATATCATAAAAACATACTGCACGATCAAATTTTACTATATTTCTATCCACTGTCGGATGCAAACATAACTAAAACAACCAACCCTGTTAAAGCAAAAAGCTATCGTTTTAAATAATTAATACACATTGTATCAATGATGCCTATGCAGACGATATTTTAAGATAAAATACAATACGCCGTAAATACATTTAACAGTGAGGTTACAAGTAATATCACTGGATTACACTACATGTAAAATCGAGTACACTTGAAAAATAGCCTATCACTAAATATTATTGAAAAATGGTAACTGAAGTCAAAACAGCATTATTTTGTGCAATAATAAAGTAGCTTCGACCATTTACTTCAAAGTCTAATAATAATAATATCGGATAAAGAAAAAATTGGCACTATGTCTTACAGTCGAATATACAAACATTGCCAAGTAAGTACATACTCTATATTCATTACAGTCTACGTAACGACATCACCAAAACACGGATACTTTAGACGAAAAGCTCTGAATCAAACATGCAGTGCACCATTTAAAACCATCGGTACTACAACTAACATGCATTTGCTTCTACCTTCTTTATCGACTCGAATTTTTGGTTTATTACATGATAAAATCATTTGCTAATTGTGAACCTAATTAGGAATAAGAAAATACTTAAAACTTATAAAAGAGAGCTGGAGAAAAGACGCTAAAAGCAAATGTATGTGATGTGTAAAACTCTGCAAGTAAAAAAAAACCTAATACATAATTTTAGAGGCGTATGTACAGAGCCCGCGGCTCAATTCACTAATTCATGGACTAGAGTCTCTGCGCTCGGGCGACCATCACCACATGTGCGTCTCCCGGATCTCACTTATTATCTGACCGGCGCGTTGCAGTGCCTGCAAATAAAACAAAAATAAAGAAAGTTAGAAAAATACAAAATACATACTTACTGCTACTTTTTAGTACTTAAATATTAAAACAACCCCACCCGACAAGTATCCACAGAAATAGTGGTAGTCATGGTCACCATGGTTTTTTAGGTATTAGGTTGTGGTGGATTTCACAAAGAGACTAGAGATAGTAGGTACTGCGTTCTGATAGTTTGGCCTAAATGTCAGTAGACAGAGCACCATATGAGGCCTAGTGTAAGTTTTACACGATAGTTTTAGGTAAGAACGTAAACTGATTTGTATGAAATAATTATGATTTTGTAATGTGCCGCCAGGAGTCTCTACCCCAGTCTAAATAAATACACGTCTACATTTCGACGTTAAAGGACCAAAATAATTCATTTTTATTATGAATGACCACTAACAAGTTCACTTATACTACAACATGTAATGATAAGCTGGTAGACATTACTGTGAACCCAACACAGCTAGTCACATCATAACCAAATTAATAATATATTAGTGGAGCCAAATCTAATGTTTTTTTTATAAGGTACCAGTGGTCACATTTTAAATTATGAGATATGTCTGGGACCGCAATGAAGCTTTAATATGAGAATTAGCTTATTTGTCGTGCATATAATTTATTCATTAGTAACTAGAAAAAATTGACACAAGAAAATATTTAACAAGTGAAACAAATAAGAACGTAAAAAAACCGGACAAATGCAAGGGCAGTTTACGGTTTTTTTCCTTTACTAGACAGACAACGTAGTGTTCCTATAATGGTTTCCTTTTTTTATACGACTGCTAACACTAAAAAGTATGTAATCATACCTTGAGCATATCAGCTGCCTCCTTCCTCCTCTGAGCGATGTGCTCGGACTCGTTGAGCATGCTCTCGGCCTGGTCCGACTTGTACAGGTGCGTGACGAGCTCGGACTGCAAGTTGTCTTTCACGTAGTTCACCAGGAAGTGCATCACGGCCTTCGGCACCGAGTCCTGGATCGACTTGCGCACGATGTAGAAGTACGATTTGATGAGCCGCTCTGAAAGTTTTAGTTTATGATGCAAAACGTTCACTTTCTCCTGGTATTACAGCTTGTGACTGACATGGCTATAATTTTTTAATTACTAATAGAAACCGTCGATATATTTTGGATTAGCCAAATAGGAGGAACCGTCAAAAGCGACATCAAAAAATCCGTGAACCATTTGAAATCTTGTAAAGACGTTTTTAGTGTCGTGCGGATTGTTCCACGCAAGCGGGATTGACCTTGCGTATCACCATTAATGCTATTTCTCTTATAAGTGTTTATTGTGCGCGTGTACTACGCGCGAGAGATACGCAATTGGCCCATGATTGCACATACGTGGACTTATCAGCATGGCACTAAAAACGCCCTAAGTACATCACAGTGGTGGAACTAAAGGCTAATTTATGCAAAGCCAGCGCGCAAGCAGTTCAGTGTGAATGGCGGCAGCTGTTTTTTATTTTAATAGATGATAATTATAGAGACGATTGATGTTTTCAACATCGATGTTTTTTTATTCTAACAATGATACGTGTGATGTTTTTACGATGTTTGTGCTGAACTGCGCTGCTAGTGCCAAGCCTTCCGTCAAATTCCAGAGAAAACAATTGCTAAACTGACTAGATACGGTGCTATTTAAAAGGTAACAGCGCAAGTTTCCACACTAGATAGCCAGGGCCTTATACTTTTATGATAGTCCAATGTAAGCAGAAAGTATGTTGCCTGCAGCTGCTATCGCTACACGTCCGACATTCACAAATGATTCCCCTTTAAGGAAGTCTACTTCGAATATTTATAGACAGATGCAAATTTGTTCGTTGTGCTTATAATTTGTGTGTAGGCTAATTGGTATTTATTTTTACTGTCACGAGTTATAAAAATAGTACATTGTTAACCTAGGG
Source organism: Anania hortulata (assembly GCA_963576865.1). Taxonomy (NCBI): domain Eukaryota; kingdom Metazoa; phylum Arthropoda; class Insecta; order Lepidoptera; family Crambidae; genus Anania; species Anania hortulata. The sequence continues at coordinate 9,026,881 of OY756394.1, read as the reverse complement.
GTGAAGGTGACTTATTTAGTCCCGAGACGGGGTTTGAAACGGGCATCCTCGCTACGCTTGGGCGCTACAGTTCGAGGGACTAAAGAAGTCTTTAACCCGTGGTAAACACTGTGCTTTTCATTAATAATACAAGGAAAGTAAAAATAAAAACATGACAAAAAAAAATGAGAATTTTAACAAAACCGTACCAAAAAGTATGCAATCACTACGTTCTACAACTCGAAAAAACAAATGAAGATCGGATTGCTGCTTTAAGTCAAATTTTTTTTCTGTGGCCGGCCAGCTATTCAGCCATTTTTTTTATTTTATTATATTTTATTCGGAACACCGACATAATTTTTTATTTTCGTCATTGAAAAAATGGTAAATTAATAGTTGAAAGTAAACTTATAATAAGGTCATTAAATTTTTTTTTTAATTAATACATATCTTCATGTTACTTAATTCAATTTTACATCGCGCTGTTATTGAGTGCCTGTATAGAAAGTTGCAACACGGTTCAATAGTTAGTAAAAAAGCTTTTAATAGAACTAGTTTTTTCTTTTTATAATTTGACAGCTGTCAGTTGAAAACGATTCTCCCTAGGGCTGAAAAGTATTACTTTTAACCAGCTCCTCAGGCAACTTCAGACCTACTTTCCGAGTATGAGTAATAAAAAATATATTATCACATACCTTACAGAATCTAATGCCGGATCCACACGCTTGGCAAATCTTAACAAACTGTCACAAATGCAAACGTGTGGATAGAGTGTTCGTTCCGATCCGACGAGTGTTTGTTACAAATCAAAGGGAATTTGCCGCAAGCGCTTGCGACGCATCCACACGTTTGAGGTTTGTAGCGATTTAGTTTACGACAAGTGGCAAGCGTGTGGATCCGGCATAATGCTTCAGCTATTTTAGGGATAATATAAATAGGAGAAGCATTGGATTAACTCTAGACGCGAATACAGAATGCAACTTTCGCGCTTTTTTACAACACATAAAAAGTTAGTCTAGACAATGTGCATGACATTTATAAAATTACGCGTGAATGAAGTTTTTGTTAGTTATAATAATAATGATCGATTTAAAGTAATAAAACAAGAACCTTACGCACTATGAATAGCTAATAAAATAATATTTCCAAAGGGCTCCTCTCGCAATAACAAAGTATATGATAGGTTAGTTCCAACTTTAAAAGTGAAATTTTTGTAAAATACCCAATACATATTATTCGAATAGACAGTAGGGACGCTTTTGTGCAGCCACTTAGAAAGTAACATTAATATCATTAATTTTTCTTCTCGGTGAATAAGGATGTTATTACAATATAACATAATGTAGAGTTGTAATACTTAATTTAGATAATTATGTCTCTAAATTAAGGTATGGATAAGTTAGGTAAGTCTTCAAGTCAAGATCTCTGTTCGACGTATTTTTAATTTGACAGTACCATACAAACTTGTTTTTGAAAGAAAAAAAAAGGTATTTTGGTTTTAGTAATACTTTTAGTGGCTGAAATCTCAGAATCAAGTTAAAGCCCAGTGTTTTGCAAGAAAAGCACTGACGGTAAGCGAACAGATCAATGATAGGTGGTCGGAAAGGTAAGCAAATGATTGAAGCGTTGCTGTATCGGCTCTAAGTAGTCCTCACCCACTAGGTCACCCATTAGGTTCAATTGCACGCCTTCAACAGTCTTTGAGTTTACGTTATACGTCGCGTGGTCGCTCCGTCCACCTAGCATCATAACAAAAACAATTCATCCAATGTGATGCTACTAACATACATTTTGGTAACATAAACTGTGGAATACGTACGGAATTTAAAATATTAATTTTATGATTGATTAATTTTAAGCTCTGATGTATAGTTACACAATGAACAATATGAACATCATTCTTGATTAGTGATGTTTACTTATTATATCATTAAAAATTATTTAGGTTAAAAAAGCTAATAAACAAATATGAGATAGTAAAATTTTTAGGCAAATACAATTTTTGGTAACGACAACTTTAAACAGACGACACAAATAAATGACAACTATTATAATGACTAATGAATCAGCAGTATAATTCACTAGAGAAATAGTGCCTTTGTTTTATTTGGGCTATAGATAAATATGAGTCAGACACACATCGACTACCATAGTCGCGAAGTAAGGAGTAAGGAATACATAACTGTAACCAGACAGTGTATTTTGCCAGGGGTGTATCTCAGCATACCTAGACTCGAGCAAATTTAGGTAAGATCCTTCTCTGAATTGAACCGAGCCGGGAATCCTTTGCGTTTAAGGCGAATAGTAAATTGTTGTACACCAACCGGATCGTCGTTTAAACAAAGTTTGAAAATAGATAAATAGAGATATATCTTTTACCCCGAGAAAATACAGTTCTTAAACACGTGCTATCTAGATACGGGCGTTCGTTAACTCAAATTCCCCTCGGGCTAGCTGTAACTAGCGCCGAGGTCGACTCACCGATGACGTCGCAATCGTGCTGCTCGCGGTCGGAGAGCTTGCGCGAGGTGTGCGAGGGCACCTCGGGCAGCAGGTTCACCGGCTTCTGCGGTGTCAACACTTTATTCTCGGGTGTACCGTTCACCTATGAGAGATCGTCGCTGATAAACTACTAACTAATAACCAGTCATCGGATTATCGGCCGCTTATTGACCTAACCTCACTTTTTACCCTTACAAAAACAACTTTAATATGGACATGCCCTTTTCAATTAATGACCTAACCTTACTTTTTACCCTTACGAAAAACAAATATGGACGCCTTTGTCATTTAAATTAAAGGGTTAATTTGGTTAATCCTACATTCTTGGGATTGACTAATTAATTATTTTATGTCATTATTATCATTTCAGCCATAGGGCGTCTACTGCAGGACACAGGCCAAACAATAACTTTCAGATTGGCCGGTTAGAAGCGGCCCGTGTCCAGCTGCTTGTTGCAACCTTTATAAGGTCGTCCGTCCACCTTGAGGGTGGACGTTCCACGCTGCACTTGCCGATGCGTGGCCCCCACTCTAAAACTTTATCTGCAGTTCTACGTGTTATGTGCCCTACTGCCACTTTAGCTTGCAAGCTAGCAACGCTCGATGACCTTAGTCGAGTCTCCCAACAAGTAGGCCTGCGGATGAACATGGACAAAACCAAGCTCATATCGAATGCCCATGTTGCGCCTCACCCAGTATCCGTTGGAAGCTCTACTCTCGAAATTGTTGACAAATATGTCTACTTAGGACAAGTGATTCAGTTGGGTAGATCCAATTTTGAGAAGAAGGTCAATCGTTGAATCCAACTCGGCTGGGCAGCGTTCGGGAAATTACACAACGTCTTCTCGTCCAATATGCCTCAGTGTCTAAAGACGAAAGTCTACAACCAGTGTGTTACCAGTGATGACATATGGAACTGAAACGTGGCCTCTCACTATGGGCCTCATAAGAAAGCTCAAGGTCGCACTGCGTGCTATGGAAAGGGCTATGCTTGGTGTTTCCTTGCGAGATCGAATCAGAAATAAGGAGATCCGTAAACGAACAAAAGTGGCTGACATAGCCCAACGGATAAGCAAGCTGAAGTGGCAGCGGGCGGGGCACATAGCACGATGGTGCAGAAAGGTTCTAGAATGGAGGCCACGTACCGGCAAGCGCAGCGTAGGACATCAACTCACAAGGTGGTCAGACGACCTGGTAAGGGTCGCAGGAAGACGCTGGATGCAGGCCGCTTCTAACCGGCCAATCTGGAAGTCGATGGGGGAGGCCTATGTTCAGCAGTGGACGTCCTATGGCTGAAATGATAAAATATTTACATGATATGTTTTTTAGCAATCATAGGATTATAGTCATACAAATGCATGTCACGGCATGGCATGTTCATATTTTTTTCTTGGGCAGCAAAAATTTTAAAGTTCAGGTAAATAAGCGCCCGAATATCCGATCACTAATAATAACGTGCACGGATAAAAAAACTAATGACGTCATATGCCTTGATGATGATGACATTAATTTATTATTATCGACTGCTTCACCTACAAATTAACTTCTGTGATTGCCTACTCATGCTTCATAAACCTATCAGTTTTATAGAAACTGAGATATGATAACAAACTATAATTTGTGTCTTAAATTCTGAATTCGGATTTCTGATTCGAGATCATAATTATTCAAACAAAAAATTGTTTTGTTTTATTGGTTGAATTTCTCTGTAACGTTGCTGGCCCTGGAATGCTAATTCAACTAATAATTTTACTTTATTTAATACTGAACTAGGATTTAGACGAATAGCAAATAAATTGTGCAATACAATGACGCACGATTTATTTGCTTCTCTAGAAGAGCTGATTTGCGATAATTGTATCAGTCTTTTTTTAAATGTTTTATATTTTCCATAATACTGTGTACGCTTTCAAAACAACATTTTATCCTTTTGATTGTAACCTTTGATGTCATTTATGATATCTAGTGAAAAATAAGAGTTTAAAGTATTTAATGTTTCAAAAAACAAATATTCACCATTGTTCTAAACTAGCTCGCTAAATAAATTTAAAACGGACCTGTGGTATATTTGGTGATTCCATAATAGCTGGTTGGGTAGGAGACTTGTTCTCTTGCCCATCCGTAATCGCTGCTACGTGCTGAAATACACAACATGCATTTAATTTCATATCTAGCAAAATATCTTATACAAATAGTTAATCACTAAGTACATAAGATACATCCATGCGGTAAACATAAAAAATGGAATCTAGTGATTGTTCAGCAACAAAGTTGAAAGAGAGCCCACATAGTATATTTATAAAATGCTGATAACATTAGGTTGGTTTTTAGTTATGTATCTGGGAAGATGTGACTAATGAGTCTGTAATTCACAGCGCTAGCTCACACAATGGTCACTATTGGACTATATTACCTGATTGTACGCTTCCCAGACATTTCCCAAGAATACTAGGGTAGACCCTCTTTCACCCATTTGTCGTAGAAACAGCTATAAAAAGTCGGCAAAGGTTATTTATTCAAGGATCAGAAATAAAATACATATATAAAATAAATACGTACACAAGTTTATGAGAACATTTTTATCTATGTGCCTAAATGAACATACCAGAAATAATGTGACTAAATATAAATGAATCACATTGCGCAATAATATAAGGATACAGATAAGTGAACAATAGTGTACAACAATGACCATCACAATTTAGTTTACGATTGTACGGCCCACTGTCTACAAAAGCTGTTCGAAGAATATAAGACACGTAACCTCTTATAATATCAAAAAGAAAAATGAGTGTTATCTTCACAGCTTTACCTTCGAATAACTCCAGTAGACAGAAAGCTTAACTAACCCTGTTTGTTAAATATGGTTTATTAGCAGAGACATGAGATAAATGAGCTTTTTTGGGAATATTATGAGGTCTTTTGGGATTACTATAGATGACATAATTTTTTCAGAGAATGAAGAATGAATGAAGAAATGAACTAAAAACAATGTAACTCTCAGATACGACGATGCACTGTTTTATACGTTAGGTTTCCCCAAGTCATAGTATACACAGGCTCTTCCTTATTTAAAGTAAATACCTATTTTATTTAAAATAACATTAAAATGTGTTTCTCAAGCTTTACAGTCGCAACCGCGCTTTGACGTGGGTGGTGCAGTTAATGCCGATATTAGTACTCGTTATACCTACCCTGATAACACTATCCACATAGTGTGTGATGCGAAGTTTCACCTTACCTCGACGACGTCATTAGTGACAGGTTAGATCCCAAACCTCACATGCAACAGGTATAACTAAAACATTGATATACTTTGAACATTGTGGATACCGGCGATGGGGTAGTGCGGGGCGTCTTCTGGCGGAAGATGGGGCTGTTCTCGTCCATGAGGCTGTCCGTGCTCTTCAGCAGCCCCGACACCAGCGCCGCCTCGCGGTGGAAGTCCGGGTGCTTCGTGTTTATGTACGCTAGCTCGATTGCCACGAGATTCTCCACCTATGTGCAAGGTAGTACTCGGGTTAGGTTATAGCATCTCTTGGAAGCTAAAAGCCAGATAGTGTAGAAGTTTGTTCACTTTAAATTGTGCTGGGACCAGGCTGTGGTCTGCAAGCTGAGGCACGCTGATATTGATAGACATAATACAGTCATCATCATCATCATTTCAGCCGTAAGACGTCCACTGCTGAACGTGCTTTTCTTGTATTTAATAAAAGATCGTTTATTATAGGCCTCCCTGAAAAGGGGGGGAGGGTTGCCACGCTTGTTAGACGGGTTGGCGAGCGCAGTTTTTTAAAATAATATTTCACACGCAGACGCTGCTGCCCGTCTCGTGCTACAGGAATTAGCCGCCTCTTACGACACGCCTCCTGTTGGCGGTGGGGAAGTGTATTCTTTACGATCGTCCCCACACGGCACGATACAGTATTACATCCTAATAAAAGTGAAAGTTTGCATGTTTGTTACCTAATAACGCTTTAACAGTTAAGGGGAAATTAGCAGAAAGGCACACATATGAATATTGCCATAGGACATCCACTGCTGAATATAGGCCTCCGGCAGTGACTTCCAGATTGGCCGGCTAGAAGCTGCCTGCATCCAGCGGCTTCCTGCAACCCTTAGCAGGTCGTCTGTCTACCTTCTGGGAGGAAGTCATACGCTGCGCTTGGCTGTACGTGGCCTTCATTCTAGAATCTTTCTGCCCCATCGGCAGTCAGTTCTACGTGCTAAGTACCCCGCCCACTGCCACTTCAGATTGCTAATTCGTTGGGCTATTTCAGCAGGCGCGAAAAGCGCAACATCTCCTGCTGCACCTCCGAGCCGCAGTTCTGCAGTGTATAGCTAGGACTGACCATGGAGTTGGTGGCGGGCAGCCTGGTGCGCAGCAGCTGCGTGACGACGTCCACGATGCGCTGGTGCAGGCGCGGGAAGCGCAGCATCTCCTGTTGCACCTCCGTGCCGCAGTGCTGCACTATACGCTGCATCTCCTCGTGCACCTGCACCACGTTATAAAACCCGATGTATAGTTGGACCTCTACACGTCTGTACGTTGCCGGGGATGAGGTACGGTAAGACCCTTAACACACTGGTCACTGGTGACGTGCGAGCGAATTCAATGCGAGAAAGAGAGAAAGCGCAGAGGACTCGCTACGAGTTCGCAGCGAACACGCCGCGAATAGTGCAGTGGGTCCTTCCAAATTTTCCCCGGCGAGCCAGCTGCGCTCCCACTTTGTTTCGAATTCGCAAATCGCTCTAAATATTAGCACCGGTGGGTAGTGCTGAGAAGATACAAAGCGCATTTTTACCCAATAACACCTAATGCTAATACTTAAAGCACAGAATAAATAATATAGCAGAAGCGACACTTCAAGACATTTGCTAAAATAGATTATCTACTCTCAATGTGCGGCAACAAAGAGCAAATTAGCTTGCACCGGGCAATGTACTCTCATTTTATAATAGCCTACAAAGCGTTACTGCAAGCGATAATCCACCAAAACGCCACAAGTGAGAGCTCTTTTTACTTTGTCCTGTCAGCTACCGCTCTCCTACCTACGCATGAAATAGCGTGTAGATAATTAGTAATCATTTCAATGAAAATATTACTTTCCATTCCGGTATATCGTATACAATTAATTTATGAAAACACCCTGATCGTAATATTTGTGTTAAAGAGCCCTGTATAAAAATGTCGTAACGTAGTAAGTACCTACCTAATGAGGACTTACAATATTATAGAAGTGGTTTATGGACTTATTATAATATTGTGGTAGATCTGCTGGAAATCGAGACGTTAGCATTTTCAATCACAACGGAGCGGTCGCGTCGCTGCTACTAATGCTACCGAGCGACCCGGTGGCAAAATATATAAACCAAATGCTGCGCAATATTTTCGATTTCTTTTAATTTTCTTATTCACAGTGAATAAACTCAGAATAAAGTCGGGATACACTCCCGTACAAAAAACTAATTTTAATAATAAGAACGTGTAACAGCGCGCGCGCGTGACACTCGACTGATTTTAGCCTCTTCGAAGACGCGCGCGCGTCGCGTAGGTATTTATCTCGACCGAAATGCGGAGTGTCATAGGCCTGCTTAAAGTCCCTCGCCCCAGCAACCCCTTTGTTATTGCATTCTACGTTCCTACACCTAACCTAACTTAACATTATTGAATTAATGTTTATTAATTGTATAACAAATAGTAGTTCTAAATGTTTTTTTTTCTGAACTTAGTTTTTAAATGTGTATTAATGCGTAATACACAAAATGCGTTTAGCGTTACAAGTTGTAGAACGCCACAGAGAGTGACTTTGGGCCGTTTACATCCAGCAAAATAAATAAAGAGTATCCATCGGTAAAACAACTTGTCTGTAGCCTATTTGTTCCCCCTAATACATCAGGTATTATTGTCCAACGAACAAAGAGTCATTAATAAGCGCAGCTCATACTATAACAGGAAGGAAGATGACACCAACCTACGAGAAACACATGCAAGTTAAAACAAAAGTCTTACCAACTCAACACATCTAAGTGAAGGGTCCTCCAGCCGCCTGATCTGCCTCTTGACTAGAAGTTCAAATGACACCTCGGGAACGAACAATGCGGGTCGGGGGCCGGTCGCGTTACGAATTGCCGTCAGGATATCCATACGTGTTAACCCTAAACAGAAGCGAGATTTGTTTTAATCTTAAGGCCGGTGCACATAAGAGCATTTGCAAGCGAGTTTAAAGCGAAGCGAGCGCGCAGAAAACGCATAAGAATTTGGAAGGATCCACGACACCATTCGCGGCGTGTTCGCTGTGAACTCGCGGCGTATTTACTGTGGGCTTGTTGTTAACTCTCAGCGATACCGCTGCACTCTCGACTCGCTTGCAAATCGCTAGTGGGTAAGGCTCTTAAATATGATAGTGATTACTAAAAAAATTATAGAGACTTCATTGGTAATAAAAGCAGTTAATTGAGTTGTTAATGACTTTTCAGATAACAGATAACACCAAACGTTATAAATAATGTGCATTAATACAAAAAAAAATTGACCTCTTCTTATCTATAAAATAAAAACCAATGTTATGTTTGTCCTTTTTGCCATTGCTGCTCCTAAGCCTTTTATCAGGTTGTGATGAAACCTTGTTAGGGTCTTCAAGGACGCCCGAGAGTATTAAAGACCACGCGAACAAAGTCGCGGGCAACAGCCAGTAGGAAATAAATCGTGCAATTTTTTGTACTGCACGAATAAACATTGTATTTTTTTATATAGGGTTACATTGCAAGGTAGTGCAAAATCTTAAAAATAATATCTAGAATTCCAGGAAAAACGAAAACGTGACCTGCTCGGTCATTCATAATAACTGGCGTACACTGCGGCGCCTACGCCGATCCAACAACGACCCTGTGCAGTGCATAAGGTCCTTGTTGGCAATTTCATCGATGCCGAACCTTACGACGTAAACGCTAAGGTTTGTTTTCGCGCGCCATTGTTACTATTAATTAATGCATTGAACTTTGCAGTTATAGGTTGTACACAGATAGTGCGTGCGTATTTTTACGAATGAGACAAGATTATCCACGCGTACCATCTTTTAACAGCGCATAAATAAATAATAAGTCATTATTAAATATATAAAAAATATATATATGTAGATCGATTTACTTATCGTTACTGATTCTAAGTGGTCCCTGAAAAATTGGCACTACCTTGAAATGTAGCCCTGTATAGTGGCAGAAGCGGTGACGACCCAGTGTATCTTAAGGCAGACGCAGACGAGGGACTTGTCCGCGTAGAAAAAGTCCATAAAAAGTCTACCGAGGACATGTAACGGACTCGACGCCCACCGTATGCGATCATTTGATCGCTGGAAATTTAGTTATGCGAACGTATATTCAGAGATTTTTGTATGCGGTGGTTTTAGCCCTTCGTGTACGTTATACGATGCAGTTGTAATCAATCTATTTAGACGGACGAAAATTTACCCCGAAGACTGTCTCCCGTCTGCGCAGGCCTTTATACTTAATCACTCACCAACTAAAGGATGTATAGAGTCCAGCGTCCTGCCGAAGGTTTCATGGAATATGTAGCAAATTCGTGCGCCTCCACACAGTTCGGTGGTCTCAATATTCCTCGCCGTGCCCTCAATGGTGGAACAGTACGCGCTCGCGAACTTTGTTATGATTTGCAGAAGCGTCTGAGACTTGTCTGATACGTCCTCACCATACGAGTTGAGCAAAGATTGGAATTGTGATATCATAACGTTTACGCGGACCTGTCAATTCAATTTTAAATAAGTAAATGTGAGTCTAAACACATAATATTTGACAGTCAGCATCATCATTTTAAAAAGATAAAAGAGCATTGCTATAAATTTTAATGAAGATTGCGTGCGTAAACCATATAATATTTTTAGTTTCTATATTACCATGACTATTAAAACTAAGGATGTGGTTTTAGGCATTAGGTAACATTTTGTTAGACTAAATTTCCCAACACCAGTGTGTTAGGTTATAATCTTCTGTTATTCTAGTAAGTATAAAAACGCGCGAAAATTCAGATAAAGACAAACCTTAAGTTCAGGCAGGCAATCCCTTATGTGGTGCATAAGGAGCCTGTTCAGGGTTTTAGCCAAATATGGCGTGCCATTGCGCGTTGCTATAGTTGGATATTTCCGCTGGAGGTAGGTGGCTTCGTCTTTTAAAGAGTCCTGTAATACAACCCAATTTTGAGAATATATAGACTTCACTTTTTGATGGACATTTATTGCATTTTACCCACTACTTCATTTAATACAATCTCTCTGTACTAATAGTAAATAAGTTAAAATAACTTACTAAACTATGAAAAAATATTCTCATTACATTGGATGCTTCTTTATTTGACAAGCGGTAAATCTGATAATAGAGCCACGCAGCCGCATGCATTTGCGTAATTGAACTCTGATCACAAGATTTCACATCAATGGATTATATCAAAGCAATAAACTACCCAATATGCGTGATGAGTGTGACGATAAAACTCACCGAAATTGATTTCTTATCGATAATATCTTGTTGCGATCGGTTGACGACACCGATGATGCCGAGCTTTACCGGGATCACTCGCCCGCACAGGATGTCGATCGCGTCAGTTCCTGGAATCAGATCATCAACATAGAATTTATGTCTACACGCATGATTGAATGGATGTTCCACCTCCTATATGAATAGGTGTTAGCGTCTGTCAACAATATTATTCCTACAAAACTGTTACAGGCGCATTTGGATTCAATAGCAATATTACATTATATAATAATAATTTCACTCCGTAAATATGTTTTCAAATAACTATATCGTTCCAGTTTACCACACTACAAGGACATTGTGGTATTTATATAGAAAAAGTAGATAACCGGATGCCTTGCCAGATGCATTGGTTGAGAATATATTTATATTTACTACTGTTTTTACAACATACAATGTCTCCATAAGTTTCAAACCCATATGAAATAGATTTAAATGTAAATAATTTTAATAATATGTTTGTTTTTTATGTTTTAAGCCGGGTCGGCGACACCATAACAACATCACATATTACACCGTTGCATCTGATTAAAAGTATTTTTTTTATGAAAACTAAAACCTTAAGACTTTTTTTGTTATAATGTTACCAGTTAATGAGGACAAAACAAGCAATGAAAATAAAATTACCAGCATCCATGAGATCAAGTTTAGTAACCACAGCCAATGTTCTTCTGCCATCAGGGTCTACTTCTTTGGACATTTTGATGGCTTCGCTTGTCGCCATGTCAGTGTTGGCGGCAGTCACAGCCAAAATAATTGAGTTAGGGTTGGAAATGTATTTGATAATAAGGTTTCTAATTTGGTTCTCTATATCTTCCGGTTGGTCACCAATTGGTACCTGTGCAAATGCAAATGTATTCGCTTTTTTAACAAATTACTACAGTCCACTATTGAACTACCAATGATTAAATTTAAATGACAGGTTTATTTTAATGTAAAAAGGTTATTATACCGTTAATACCTATCTATGTGAAGAAAATGTCTAGAATGGGGAACATGCACGAAAATAATATATTGTTTTCAATATATTTATAAGAAATAACATTGCTTAAAGTAAAACAAAATTGATTTTAGGTAAAATATAACTGTAATACGGTAATTAGAAATAGAGGTATACCTATCTCTCTCTAAAACAACTTTTACTATGAAAAATGTATGGCGGACGTGTACTGTGACGTCAAGGGTACATATCGGATCTTCTTGTCTAGCACGCGACTTTAATGAGTTGTAAGTTAGGTATTTATCAATATTTTGCGAAAACTCTTTAAGTTTTATTAATTGTAATTAAGTACTATTTATTTTAAGACAAAAAAAAATGCACATTCCCAATTAAATACTGCACTGCTTGCACAGGTATTTATTATTTTCTTGAAAACATACTACTTATTTAATAAGAGGCTGACAACAGTGACCGAGATTCTTGCGATTCTTATTCTCGGGGCTAGCTAATAATATTAGGATAGGAAGCAGTAATAGGATAAAAAAATGGGACGTGAAAAAGTGCTTAATTTAGGCCTATTTAAAGAAATAAATTTAGGTTTTATTGGTTTATAATGACGTCAGTCAATCAAGGTTTTGAATCTTGGCTTGGGAATATAAAAAAAGTCATTGGTCTTGTAAAATATCATGATTATTGTTTACATCAATAATAATCTAATCAAAATATTCTAATACATGAAACTTTGTGTTGCAGCACAAATTCCTGATATGATGAAATAATTTAGATATCAATTAGTGATAAATAAAGTTTAGCATAAAAAGACAAATTTAAGAATATGAAGCACATACCTTAGTAATGCCAGGGAGATCAACTAATGTGAGGTTTACTACTCTGGTAGAGTAGATCTTGAGGTTGATGGCCTCGGGGCAGATGCCTTTGTTGCTGCCGGCCATGCGGTCTGTTTCTCTCTCTATCTCTTGTCTTATTTGATCGAAATCCGAATAGATTCTGTCTTTTGTGTGAAGGAATTTGCCCCATTCTTCTAAGTTTACTGTACCTGAAGCAATCAGAGATAGTGCTCTTTTATTGAGACTAAGACTTTGTTATCACCATGTAGTGTTTTTTACAGTCGCAAATTACTAGCCATGAAATGTAGTTTAGATTACCTCTTTAGATTTAGATTATTACGATTCATAATATCGTAATCACAATTATTGTGTATGGCGTGAGAATAGAAATAACAAACAATAGTTAGTTAGTACATTTGAACAGGTAAAACCATTCACTGAACCACTATTAGTATTTCTGTTTGAAAGATTCAATAGTATGTTATAAAGGCTAGAGGAAGTATGTTGAATTAATAAGGATGTAACAACACAATTATCAGTTTTTTATAGCATACCTTTGGAAAATATTGAGTTGGTAAGCTGAGCTACTGGATTCCATGTTGTCACTTCAGTACTCTGTGTTCCTAGCACTAGTTTGGAGATACATGTAGCATAAACATTGAGCAATTAAATATATTCTTGTTATTCTTTCTTTGACTAGCCAAGTATCTATACTAATATTGTAGAGGTAAAGTGCTAAAACTACATAGCCGATTTTAATAATTCTTTAACCAATGTTTATAATTCACCTGCCGGATGGACATAAGCTACTTTCTATTCAGAAAAAAATATATTTCCTGAAGGATAGATGCCAAATGCTAGTTAGGATCATAAATAAGTTTTTTTTTAAACTTTTTACTGTGCGAAATAGTACCTACTGACCCCAGAGTACACTTCTCAGACTTCTTATTAGCACTTGGTCCTGCTTTTAGTTGGAGTATTTAATTTCATATTGCAAATTTTATTTAGAAAATGGTATCAATATAAACAAATAAAAAAATGCACAAACAGAACACATTTACAATGCATCATTATACAGTATTTCAATTAAATGTCAGCTAGGCAGCCTGACACATAATTGAATGTTATTATTATTGACAAATAATTATTTGTGAACTAAGCAGTCAATAATGAATGCTCATTGAATTGAATTCATCCACAAGCTGAACAATAACACTGATACAAATAATTAGCGTGGCCTTGAAGAGTACCAAAGCATGCTATACAGAATTAACATATTTCCTATAATATATTCAGTTCACTAAGAAAATTATGATTAATTGAACAATAATTTAAAATAATATAATTTGACTTAATTTAAAATCAATTAGAATAAGAATTTCTCACTTCAAAATAACTTGCTGTTTACTCAACAAAGACAATCAAGAGGTTTGAAAAAAAAACATACACATTAAATGTTTAAGCTCGTGTTTAAGGGATATTTGATATAATGTAGGTTTGTGAAGGAATTTCTTTTTACTAGTAAATAAAAATATGGGTTAGTTCATGGTTCCAAATTACCAGTGTATCACAGGAGTAATCTAACTCACAAATGCTCAACATACCTTCTTCAGCAGATCGATGTTCCTTGCTGTCTTTGGGACTGTACACCAGCTGCAGAATAAGAGGGCGCCTGGTGACTATGCCTGGGCCCCGAGGCAGGAAGGAGCGGCCTACTAGGCTCTCGATCACAGAACTTTTGCCAGAACTCTGTTAAAAAGTGGTATGTGGTAATGTACTGTAAAGTGGCACTGGTAGATAGTTACATTAAATTCAAAATATTTTGCATTTGAAAAAATAATTAATGTTTAGTTTCATCATAATTATAAAATCACTAGTTATTCAAATATTATTTTCATTAATCAGATAATCATTTTTAGAGTGTAAAAAGATGAGAGGACAAAATTATTCCTAATTATTACTTAAACAAGTACATAGTGCAAATTTGTACAAAATTATTTTAACTGGAACAAACATGAGCAGCTATTTATTGTTGTGTTACAAGCCAATAAAATCGCATGCTTACATCTAATAAATGATCATGAACGGGGGCACGGTCAATGACAGGGTAGTGCGATTTATTGAATTGGGGACAAAGAACTTTGGTGGCACCTTTACATAACCATCACAAATATTTATTCTGATTGAGAATTATCATCAGAATCAACTTTAAAAAAAAGGAAATTAGTCATTTCCATTGAAAATATTTACCTGTGTTCCTAAAACTATTATTTGAGGTAATTGGATGGCATCAGCTCCGACTGTATTGAAAACGTCTTGTAACTTATTAATAACCGGGATCAGTGCTTCCATAATTATTTAGATAATTGTAAACACAACTAATATCAAATTTATTTGTGAATCTAAGCTGTTTTATGTAACCAGAATTGATATTTCAATCAATTATCAAAACAGTCAAACCAACCGGTAAAAGTCGGCCATATTGATTTGTTTTTTTTTTTGTTACTTTCGAGGTAATCTCCGCTGATCAGTTATTCACTAGGTACGTACGACCCACTGACATAAAATAAATGTGGACTGACTATTTTATATAAATGATTTTGTATGCCCATTTAAAGCGCGACAAATAAGTATCTAAATCTAGAACAAATTTTGACGTATCTAACGGTAAATAGGTAATAATAATATCAGTTTAACTATACAGGGTGTCCCAAAACTCGACGTCAACCCGAAACCGGGTGAAAAGGCAAGTCATGCTGGTTGTCAAAAAAATGTAAAAAAAAAACTTAGTTGCATGTTTTCAAAATTATAGGCATTATCAGAAAATCGAAAAATTTAGACCCTCTGACAGTCTTTTCACTCTTGTTGCCACAAATCTCTACTTTTCCAATTTTTTTTAACTGTTGTGTAACCCTGAATAATGCTTCTCTAAACTGTTATACAAATTTCTAAACCAGCTGCTCTAGCTTGCGTAACAAATAGGACTTATTTCCTAAAAAAATCAAAATAAAAAATCGCCTAGTTTTAACTTAATGTGTTGAAAAAAAAAGTACTACGCGAGTTTGGCAAGTGGCGTCTAAAGTTGGCGCATTTAGTAAGGATTCCAAAATGGTATGACACTCGATAAATTGTAGCTGCAATCTTAGACTTTTTTATCGTAAAAACCCAATTTTTTACAAATTTTTCCAATAGACTAGTTGACTCATATCAAAATTAATTAAACAAAGAATTATTTCAAATAGTATTCGACTTTAGGAAACTAGACATTTCGATTTCAATACTTAAAAATAGAAGATGACTGTAAAAATCAAATTTAAAAAACAAAAAAAAAACTATAATTTGAAAATCTGAAAACGCTATCCGCCATGATCGCGACGTGAGTGACGTCACTCATATGGTAAACGATCAAATGTCATTCGAGTCTTTGATGTATTTTTGCATTCTGGAACGATACAGTACATTAATTACTATATTTTTTGTGTAAACTATTAGAAATCATGTTTGATTAATTCAGAGAGTTTGTATTCGTAAAGACGTCTAAGTTGTTTGTTTTTTGATTGACACTACAATATTGACACCTGGTCGCAGCAGTCAATATTGTGGTGAGTGGGAAGGAGGGAGATGGACAAAACCAGTCGATTTAAGTAAGGTTAGAAGTTTATGGGATCTTGAGGAATCCTTTCAGGAATACATCAGTATTGAAATTGCCCATAATGATGTGGTGGGAAGATTCAGTGCTCAGCGACTCCAAGGCGAATTCAAGATGGGAAAAGTAATCAACACTAGGAGATCAATACACAACCCCAAGAACAGCCCTAGCTCCACCAAGATAAATCTCAATAAACAAATATTTAGCAGTAGCCGAATAATTAGAGGGAGAAGAAGATATGATTTTAAATTAAATATCCGCATTGAGGTAAATGGCCATGCCGCCACCACCCTTTCTAGTACGATCATTCCGAATAAGAATGAAATCAGGCAAGCTATACGAAACTGATGATAGAGACGGTTTAAGCCAGGATTCAGAGACAAGAATGGCATGAATTTGGTCAGATGAAAGGCTATTAGATTATTGTAATTGTTCGTAATACTCTGAGTATTAATATGGCAAAAGATTGTTCTTATTATTATGAAATAGTTTTGGAGTTGAATATAAAGCGCGTCAATAGTAGAATCGTTCAAGGAATCATTGCAAGAATGATAGAAATTAAAGAGTTAGCTGAAAAATATGAATCGTTTACAGACATAATTGCATAAAAATATATGTAATAAAAATAATACACGTAATGATATTAATTAAATTTCAAAAAAAGTTGAATACAGAATATCTACTTCTTTTTGCATCACCCACCAGCAGTACTTCACAATTAATTTATGACTAAAACAATTTTACTAACTCACTCGCAAAACAGAAATCCATAGTCGCAAACAAGAACTAGTTACAAAGAAAAGAGAGAAAAAAAAACAACAAGCTTTTACTTGTAACATTAAACATATTGGGAACGTGAAATATTAACTAAGAATTAAAGTTTTATCAATGATTTTAAAAAACTTCCATTTATACAAACTTAAACAAGGCTTACGAATGGCTGCATTGGTTCAGAATCAAGTCAATAAAATAAAATAAAATAAAAAAACAATCCGAACCTAGTCCACTTAGTAGACAATAATACCATTGTCTATCTACCCACTGTAATTATTATAGTAACAACATCTATCTAAATCGTTTTTGATTAAAAATAATAAGATTATGGATTTTTAAATACGATTTTCTTGTATTCTAGACTCGACCTTGAACCACTTTCTAAAACTTGGCTCATATTTTCTTTATCACCATGTATACCGTAACAGGAAATTTTAGGATTCTATTCTATGCAACCAGTCACAGTCACACTGTAACTATATATATAATAATAATAAATAATGAAGATCGAAAAACGTTTCGAATATCGACTTGGGGACATAACTAATTTACTTCCAAGTTCCGATACTACGACCTACAGACAGCGCTAAAGTGGCGAATTCAAGATCAGAAGGTACTTATGACACTTGGCGTTTTCCGTTTCACCCATACTATTTACGACAATATTTTATAAAATATATTTTTAATTTTTAATTTATATCATTGTAAAAACACAATAATCTTTGCCTCTAAAAATCTAAGCAAAAATTGCAAACCAATAATATATCTTAATGATTTAATGAATAAATTGATAGGATTTCTTTCAAATACTTGATGCGTAAAACGGAAAGTTTACTTATAGGGATTGACAATACTTAGTCAGAACTAAATAGATTAATCGGTTCGGTCGTCATGTGAAAATCTATGCGTTGACGTCAGTAGTACGAGAGCGTCTGCCTTGTATGTTTAAAGAATAGATATGTTTAAAGATATTTGAAGAATCTTGATATCAATAAGGGTATAGTAAGCATCTGGCAGTTCCTCTTTCATCGCTATTTAGTATTTTTTTAAAGCAAGGTGCCCTCGATTTCGATACAATCGATTGTTGTCCCAATTTTAAAGAATGGGGACAAACATAATATTACTAACAATCGTGGTATCTCCAAATTGTCGGTTATACTCAAGCTTTTCGAAAAAAAATTATACGATTCTCTTTTTCCTGCAATTAAGCCGCTAATAGCTTCAAGTCAGCATGGTTTTTTCCCTGGACGATCCACTGAAACTAACTTGTGTGAATTTTTGGATTTGACTTTAGAGGCCATGGAAAATGGCTCGGGTCGGGTGGACGTTGTGTATACCGATTTTTCAAAAGCATTTGATAAAATTTCTCACAATCAATTCATTACGAAACTTGGAAATGTCGGTATACACGGCGATCTCTTGAGATGGTTGACCTCATATTTGCGCGATAGATCCCAGGCGGTGGCTGTCAAGGGTTATACCTCGAGTTTTGTACCGATCACTTCTGGTGTGCCCCAGGGTTCTCATATCGGTCCTCTTCTTCTTAATATATTTATCAACGGTGTCATGCGTTGCTTTCATCATTCCAAAGCATTGTTATATGCTGATGACACCAAAATATTTTCGTTTGTTATATCTGTCGAACACTCGTTGCTATTTTAAAATGACTTGAACAATTTTTATGAATACTGTTCAGCTAACAATCTAAAATTAAATATTAATAAATGTCGTACTATAACTTATTCCCGAAAAAAACGACCAATTAACTATAATTATAAATTAAATAACATCTTGATTAAAAGTGTAACAGGGGTGAGGGACCTGGGAGTATACCTAGACAATAAACTAGATTTTGCGTCTCATGTTGACAAGGTCACTGCTAAAGCATAATGGTACTAATAATTCCTTAGTAAAAAGTAATTTAAAATACGCATCTACGGTGTGGAACCCTATTTATGTTACTTATATAGAACAGGTGGAAAGGATTCAAAATACGTTACTAAGAAGACTGAGTTATAAATTTAGAGACCATTCAACGCAACTTCAGTCATTGGAATTACGGCGTGAACATAAGGATCAGGTGTTTTTGTTTAAAATTATAAATAACTGTATAGATTCTCCGTTCCTGCTCAGCCGTATTTCATTCAGATGCCCTAGGTTGAATCGCTCCAACGCAGTTTTCTCTGCTCCTTTCTGCAGAACTAACTATTCGAAAAATCGTTTTCTTGTCTGTGCTTGCAACACACATAATGATCGTTATAACCATATTGATATATTTAACTCCTAGCTTCGTAGTTATATTTTATCTGTTAAGCAAGTTGACCAAGCATAATGGTTTGTATATTGATTTGCCTGTATATTAATAATAAAATTTGAAAAAAAATTCAAACAATAACTTACCATGCACATCAGCATGTATAAAACTTACCTATTTCATTATTCTTCGCTATGTAAATCTTATGTGTGAAACTCCTCTGGCTAATGTGTTAATAACATAATTCTTACACCTAAGAGATATAAATGCTGTATGATTCTTTGAATACAAAAAAAAACATTTCAATCCCGCCTAGACTTACAATTTGGTCACCCTATTTAGAAAGGGACACAATCCACCAGTTGGTTATTTCTGTCGGCACGTTTTTTTCGCACACTGCTCAATCTTTTTAGAAAGAGTGTTAAATCCATGGTGCAGCAGCCAGAAGTGGTGTGTGACAGGTGACAGCTAAGAAAAAAAAAACAAATTGTGAAATTGTTTGGTTTGGTTGTTGTTGGAATTTGAACCAAATATAAATCCTAAATTAACTTGAAATAGTATATAAGTCGGTTCTATTTTATCTCAAATTATTTGTTCAAATGCTTCATTCAGAAGTAAGTAAATTACCGCTTTACAGTGTCGATTAAAGGTTATTTTTCTTGATTTTTGATCATTTGGTGATATTAATATAATATTACAGGAGAATCGTGTAGATTCCGGCCGATATGCTACAAATTCGCAATCAATCCAGTTCGGACCTTGGCACATAGCCTACGATGTTAGTTGTATCCTTCCAAGTGTGTGCTCCACCAAAGTTGTTTGTGAACGCGATGATGATCAATACTGTCAATTTTGTATGTAAGTATTTAGCCAAATGTAAAAAACCAAACCTACATTACAATACCAATACTATATTAGATATAACTTACTTTTATCCTAAATTCACATTACATAAGTTACTAAGACATTGCCCCTCTAAGGCTGCACCATTACTGATAATAATATCAGAATCCTCTGTCTTCTGTTAACTGCAATACCCAATAACGCCCACAACAATTGACTTTTTGTAGACATTCAGCAGCCCTCTGCTCCAGTGACCCTTTACTATGGTGGTCTTCAATCTATAACTTCATTCACTTCATATTTGAATGTTGGAACCACTGTAAAATTGACATTTATTTTCATGTTTTCAGCTATTGCAAGGAGCTGGAAATTCCACATTTTCCTGATATGGTTTTTCCTAAGAACATACTATCTTTGAGTCATAAAAATGGTGCTAAAATATTTTTTAACCCATTACATGCTTTAAAATGTGTAGCAAATACAGTAAGAGCTATTGAAGTGTCTTGTTCTGAAGCATGGTTGGAGGCTCGGTAAGCAACTTGGAATTTTGGATATGTTTGTTTGGTGCCTTCATCTACCAATCCATGGTTAATATTATTTCCTTAAATTTTAAGACAATTTTGCATTGTTCGATGTTTTCTATGTTAAAGACCTGATGCTGAAAAGAAAAAGAAATCATTTGATTGGACCTTCTCAACTGATTATAAAGGTACACTCAGTGATGACATAGTTGTTGAGCCCACAGATGAAACCATCAATTATGATCTTCTGAAACAGAAAGAGCAAATCTTATTCTACCATGACCTTACTTTGTTTGAAGATGAATTACATGATCATGGAATTTCAAAGCTTTCTGTGAAAATAGTAAGTATAAATGTATAATTTGATATTTACAACAAACATAATTATTACCTTTTCTGTAATACTCCATATAGGCAACTAAACAATTGGGCTTAAGAATAATGCTATAGCTAACACAAATAGAAAGATATTTTGCATTTCTTTTCTTCAATTTGTTGTTTAACTCATCAAGCATCCATAATCGAGACTCAATAGAAATTCTATTGTTATGCGGTCTCATGAGACCGCTTGGATGTTAACAAGTTAAATTATCACATTCATGTTTCATGAGTTCTATAAGGCAAATTTTTTATTATTGTTTCCACTAAGCTCTAAATTGTAATTTTTTTATTTACAGAGAGTTATGCCATCTTACTGGTACATATTGCTGAGATACTTCCTAAGAGTGGATGATGTATTGGTGCGCTCTAATGAAACCAGAATGTTTCATATGGTTAATACTAATTATGTGCTTAGAGAATTTACAGCAAAGGAATCAAAAGCGCAAGATATAAATGTAGGTACATTATTAAAAATCTGACAAAATTTTATGATACAAACTGAACAAAACCAGCCGATTTAAAACTGACTTTTTCTGTTAATAAGTAGTGTTTTAATATTTGTTGGTATTGGAATGATTATGCGTTCAATATTTGATTTATATATATGACTACACTTTACTAACCACATGTCTGGTGTCTGATGATGTGTAATGTGTGTAGTGGTGGTGTCTGAAAACCAATTTGCCATGTTGCAAAATGTTAAAAGCAGACCAAAAAACAACCAAATTGATTGATGATAAAAAAGACTGTTGTCAAAGAATCATTGTCTTGTTGAATTATAAATTATAACTAGTTAATTTGTCAAAAAATTAAAGAATACACTAAGTTATTCCTGTGCATGCATCTGTTTTTCAGTAAATATAATAATATATCGGACAATGTCACATACATTGCTCTGATCTTAAGAAAAATAGCTAAAGCACTTGTGTTATAGAAATCAGAAACAACGACGGTACCACAACACCCAGACCCGAGATAATATAGAAAAGTTAGTTTTCTACATTGACTCAATGGCGACACCAAGTCCGGCGTGCTCGCCTTTCGGCTACGGAGGTCGTCAAGTAAAGATTCCTCCCCCTGCCCCTGTAAATCTATATATTTAAAAATGAATTGCTGTTGGTTTGTCTCGCTAAAACTCGACAATGGCTAGACTGATTTGGCTAATTTTGATCTTGAAATATTTGTGGAAGTTCAGGGAAGGTTAAGATGTAAAAAGGTAAGAAAATATAAAGTAATTGCAAGGAAAGTAGTAGAAACAACTATTTTATTTTTCCATACAAACTGTTCGTATTGTAAACCGTCAAACAAGACAGTTCAGTAATTATATAGATAAATTCAGTCAGTTTTTGTTGGCGGTACGAAGTTCGCTGGGTCAGCTAGTCTTTAATAAATATTCTTATTTACGTTAAGCATCTAAGCATCAAATTTTTTTCTGTTTTAGATGCCAACAAGCCAGATGAAGGAAGCAGATGACGTCATTCCTTTTCTCGCCGTGAAAGAGAAAGTAACACAAAAGTTAATAGTTAACTCTCAAAATAATTCATAGTTCGCCTTGATCTCTGTTGTATTGTATGTATAAGGTAAGCAATAAAATGAATCAATAAAATTTTAAATACTTATACCTGACTATTTTCTGAACATATTATACAGATACCAACCACTACATATTATATATACCAACCACTATATCTACACCGAATAGAAAATACCCTGAACCATAATATTTCTTACTTACTTATGTTTTTTATTGGTTAGCACACCGCAATTGATGCATATCAAATGTTGTCATTAAACTTTATTTAAATAGGATCTAATTAAGATTTTAATAGCTTAGATGCTATATCAGGATGTTTATTTAATATTTATTATAAATATACAATGTATTTTGAACAAACTTTTATGAAAATGAATGTTAACCAATTTAAAACAAGTTTATTTAATTAATGGCTTGTCTCACGTACTTTTTATGACATATAGGATTTCCTAAATAATATAAATTAATTTTATTTTATGACATGATTATGGGTTATGATGACTGATATTTAAAGAATTTCAATACTTAATTTATGTTCTCAATTCATTAAATTTGCATGCCTTTTTAATTGGCTAAATATTATTAGTACATAATTTTCTTTGTAAAACCTTGGTATACCATGTTTAAGGCAAATAAAGTTTATTATATTTAATTTTTTATTTTATGACATTTGTCCATAAGTATTAAACGAGCGAAAAAAAAACAAATCCATACGAAATGACACTGGATTTGTTCACATAAATTCTTTTAATATTTTGGCTCAGCTATATAGTTATTTTACATCTTTCTGTATATTTATGAAACTAATTCGGGTTAGTTACACCATTTATAATTAAAAAACGGCTAAACCTATTATTATGATCTTGATTAGTTGGATTCGTCTCCGCTTCGAATAACAGAATAACTATTGAAACAGAAAATTTACGCAATATCTATGTACGCCTGGGGCGAAGCCAATTACCAACCACAATTATATAGTTAATATTTATAAACAAAAAATATGGACATCATGCATTCGATTCATGTAAAATATATCCCATACTTTTACATGTTATCTGCTTAATAAATACTTATATAAATCCTTTATCCTGATACTGAACAAGGGAAGCGCGGATGAATAATAAGTTGTCGACAGTCGTTGAAAAAGGTCAGTTTATCGTGTTAAAATGGCGTGTTTTGTATAGAAGTGAGCCTCTGTAGTTGTACTACTAATATTAGGATTTTAAGCGATCCAAACATTTAATGTGCATCCACCCTGGTTTATGAGAGATGAGACGTTTATGCTGAGCCAGAAATGATGGTACACACACTAACCCATAGAGTAGTAAAACGAGCGAGTGCTAAGCTGATTACGATATGATATTTATTTTTAAATTCAAGATGGTGAAAATGCATTTTCGAAGAAATAAAATGAACTTAGGTACCGAAGTTAGTAATTGTTTAAATATGAGCGGTTTATCGTGGTGCTGAAATATAAAAATATATTTTCAAAACACAGATCTTAATTAAATAAATATGTACCTAGGTATGTTTGAGAAAAATTATATGGTTGTGATTTTATATCCTTATTTATTTTATTCATATTAATAAGTAGGTACTTTGTGTATAACCCTAGGTGTGGAGAATGTGTCGGCATTTGCACAAACATCAATCAAAGGCTTTTCACCACTGTTCTATCTATGGGTATTTACACAGTGGTTCGAATATGAGTTCTCTCTCTCAAAAGAGTTGGCGCCGCCTGGTTTAGTGAGTTGAAAAAGAATAGAAGCCTTCATTCAAGGCCACGTACCGGCAAGCGCAGCGTAGGACGTCCACCTACAAGGTGGACAGACGACCTGGTAAAGGTTGCGGGAAGCCGCTGGATGCGGGTCGCTTCCAACCGGCCAATCTGGAAGTCACTGGGGGAGGCCTATGTTCAGCAGTGGACGTCCTATGGCTGAAATGATGTTGATTATGAGAAGCCTTCATCTCATATGGTTTATCGGCGAAGGATAACACGTACAACGGTTTATGTTGAAGTTGGCAACGAAATCGGGCCTTCATTACAAGTGCAATTTTGATCGTTATCAAGATAAATAATATCTTCATCAACAAGATAATTACAATGTTGATAGATACGTAGGCACTCAGGTTATTCCATTAGGAGAAAGGAATAGGAAGAATTGCTGACAAATGCAATCAATATGCATTTTCGATTAGATACGTTACAAAATCTGTGATTTAATTACTGATATTTGGTTGGGTGAGAGCGACGTCTGCTGTGAAAATGTGTTATCCTAAGTTAATTGAAGTTTTTGTGCTCATACTCGGTTAGTAATATGTATTATTTTTTATAATTTTTATTATTATCTACATGTAGCAATTTAGCTACTTTGCTCATAAAGTATGAACAAATATATAAAATTCGACTTTTTGCTTTCAGTAGAAGCAAAGGTGTGTGTGTGTGTTAAACCTATATGGACTTTTCTCCAAAAGGAGTTGCTACCAGTTAAACACGACCATAAAATCCTAAACTTGACAAGTCCGATTGCACTATAAAAGTAAATAATTCGGTATAATCGAACATATTTTTTCGATGTCAGGATACAACGCTGTCCAAGCGAACATCCCCGCTTATGACATCGATTTAAAAGATCTCCTCAAGATGCAAAAGGGGCTGGGCTGGCCAAGCGTGATGCAAATCGCGAAAGGGCAGGAGGCCTTGATGAAGCTCACCGTGCTGCTCACCAACCAACAGTCATGTCAAGTGACCACCCCTTCGGGAGAAGTGTTTGACGTATCATCACCTTCTAACAACAGGTGAGCCCTTTAAATCAACAAGCTATAAAAACAACTTTGGTATCTTTATCTACCTATTTTGATGAACATAAGAGCCTGCGCCCACAGCTACTTTCCATGTAAGTAATGTAACGTTTGTACGAATGGTACAATACAGGAAAAAGCTCAATAAGAAAAGCATTTCCATGTTATGTAAAGTTGGTGCGAATGCTCGAAGCTACGTTCGACGCGATTTACCTATAAAATTTATTTCTGAGGTGCTTGTAATGTTGTTGGTATAGTGTTTACCAAAGTTAAGCAACCCACGCCGCGGTTGTGAGTGGATGGGTGGGTGACCATTCCGACCATATTTAGTAAAATTTATCACAAGCATCTTCGTGCTTCGGAAGGCACGTTAAAAGTTGGTCCCGGCTAATATCGCTTGATACTAGTCTTAAATCCTAGTCAGAGGCCTTAAGAGGGCTTGATTACATCTGACAGTAAGGTTTAGTCACTGGCCTTATAACACCCCTCTACCAATCCGCACTGGGCTCGCGTAGTGGAGTAGGTATAGCTCAAACCCAGAGGCGGTTTATCCTCAAGAAAAACTAGGTACGTGCCTAGGGGCGCGAGGATACAAAGGGGCGCGCGGGCGGAATTGTAAAATAAAGAAAAAAAAAATTGCGTGCCGCTGCTGCTGCATATCGCAGTTGCCAATGCCGTCGCCGCGCCGCGCCGTTGGACTCTAGTGTAAAAATGCCTTTTTTTAATTTCTCAAAAAAAATTCGCTTACATTACAATAGTCTTTTTTACCACAATACTTATAAAAATATAAGTACTTATCTTTAAAATATTAAAAGCCCAAAAAAATTTCTCGTAATAATTTGCAAATAACAAGCTGAACCCACCCTGGGTTACGTATGTAAGTTATTGTAGTCATTGTCGCTGCAAGGTTTTAAAAAAAATATATTTTAGTATTATTAATGTAATCAAATGGAAGTCTGTCCTGGCTGGACTTAGACTAAGCCCCCTAATGTAATTCTTAATGGTCTCACCTCTATGAGGCTAATTGACTTTCGTGTGTTTAAAAAAGGGTTTTTTTTTGCCTGTTTTTGGTTCTGTAAAAACTAAGTCGGTATAGTGGAGCGTGACCCGCAGCACTCTTGCCATGAACGCTGAACAGTACTTAAACAATGTTGTTTTTACGTCAATCTTTATATAAGTATTCTGGAGTACCAATCCAGCGGTCGCAGGTTTGAATTGGCAAATGCTTGTGTGATATTAATAAATCCACCACCACATAAAACGCTTATGCCTTCATGTTCCACGGGTAGCTACCCGACCGGAAAAACAATTTTTAAAAATTATAGTGGCATGTCATACAAAATTACCTACTTCATATTTTATTCGGCTGTTTTTAAACTTTATCGGTCAAGCCATACTCGAGGTTTTGTGAGATTATCGCAAGGCAAATAATATACCTATATCCATTCGTTATCTAGTTGCCATAGTACAAACTCTGCTTTGTCTGGGGCTAGGTAATTATTAGTGTGATTGATAAAAATGTGAAAACCCTTTTATTATAATTAATACTATATTTATTCAAGTAAAAATATAATATAATCGGCCAATATACTCAGCACAAGCTGCACAAGCATCATTGTAATTTTCATCATCATCATCATTTCAGCCATAGGACGTCCACTGCTGAACACAAGCCTCCCCCAATTACTTTCATTGGGGGGGATTGCCAATACTCGCCACGCTTGGCAGGCGGGTGAGCGCAGTTTTTTATAAGATTTCGCACGCAGACGCTGCTGCCCGTCTCGTGCTACAGCGACACGCCTCCTGTTGGCGGTGGGGAAGTTCTTTACAGTAATTAATTGTAATAATTAATTGTAATTTTACAGTGTTTTATTTACGCACGTGTGTGTGTGTTTGATAGTTTGCTTTTTGGTTTGTTCTTTGGTTCAGTCAGGACTAGCTGTTAAACGTAGATATTATGCATTAAATTTTCCGCGGCTAATTGTATGTTGTTGTATGTGTTGTTTTTTTAGTATTATTGTTTTGTACTTTTATCTGTATGATGTGACGCAGGTAAATGAAACTGAAGTACGGACATTTCATCAACCTATCATAAAACATTAATACTGATCTCTATGTGAACGACTTCAAGTTGAAAATCGGTGGAATGACCTTTAACTTTTTGTGTAGATTGACCAGCGGTTGACTGTACCTACTGTATTAGAAATCTTTTATCTTATTTGGCGCAGATACGAAAGATGGAGTGAGGGCTGCGGGCTGCGGGTTCGGAATGTGGTGGAGTCAGATCAGGGTCGCTGGCGCCTCACTGCTTCCAGC
This sequence comes from Anania hortulata, assembly GCA_963576865.1. Classification (NCBI taxonomy): domain Eukaryota; kingdom Metazoa; phylum Arthropoda; class Insecta; order Lepidoptera; family Crambidae; genus Anania; species Anania hortulata. The sequence goes on along the minus strand of OY756394.1, from coordinate 8,998,988 downwards.
GGCACAAGCCATGTCACAGGATGGATCGAGGTCAATATTGAAGGTATTTTATCTTCATCATCACTTCATCAGCCATAGGACGTCCACTGCTGAATATAAGCCTTCCCCAGGGATTTCCAGATTGGCCGGTTGGAAGGGACCTGCATCCAGCGGCTTCCTGCAATCAGGGACTGGGGGCCTGGTCTTATCTGTACTACTCATTACGGGGGGGATTGACAATACTCGCCACGCTTGGTAGACGGGTTGGTTGGTTGAAGGTATCTACTTACTACTCTTTATTTGGATGAATACGAAAGATGGAGTGAAAGCTGCGGGCTAATGGTACGGAATGTGGTGGAGTCAGATCAGGGTCGCTAGCGCCTCACTGCTGCCAGCGGCACACGCCAGGATTGAGGTGAACATTGAAGATACTTACAATCTTTATTTGGATTATCCGTTTGGGCAAGTAGTGTGTTGTAAGTAGTTGGGTAAGTAGCCAAAGCACTTGTGTTACAGAAATCAGAAACAACTACGGTACCACAACACCCAGACCTACAATATAGAAAAGTTTTTAATTTCTACATTGACCGACTGACCGGGAATCGAACCCGGGACCACAGAGATAGTGAGACATGTCCGGTATGCTCGCCTCTTGGCTACGGAAGTCGTTACACCAATCATCTAGCCGTTAACTAAGTGTAATACCTACCTACTTTATTTTTTAGGGACCTAATGTGTAGTAATACAATATCGTAACTGTTAAGTTTAGCACATTCCAATATTTATTATTACAAATTGCAGAGGACACACCATCATACACAGCCCCGACTATATCTCTCCAAGATGGCGAAACTCACAGAGACATAGAGCTGACCAGTCTTGACAACTCTTATTGTCTCGTCGCGCAACCGTTCTCCGAGAGCTCATTGATATCGGGCCACTGTCGTGTCAGGTTGGACAAAACCACGAGAGCGGTTCAAGGAGACTGGGATATCTTGATCGGTCTACCGGGAAGAATAGCTGAACTGCATGTGGAAAGACGTGTAACAGTCGAAGGTTAGTCTCTGATATATATCCATATAATCGAGTTCTTTTTGTTTTCCGGAAATTTTACCCAGTGACATCTTGTTGTATTTTTTGTTCATAAGAACTAAAAAAGTAAGAATTAAAAAACAAACTTTTAATATGTCTATCGGGTGCTATGAACACGGAGAACTTTTTAGTTTCCTGTTGCGGCAACTAGCTTTTTTTATTTTATAATTTTGAGCAACTGCTCAGCAAAGTAACAAGCAACTAGTTGCGAGTTTTGTCAATCATAACTGTTTCCGGTGGCTGCAAAAGGTGATTTAAATTGCCCAAACTTAAAGTACCTATGTACCACCAGTTACGCTGGTTTCCGCATCCGGCAAAGTGTATCGTCGTCAACCCCAGCCTCTCTCATTAACACATAGATTTCAAGTTAATTTAAAACTGGAGCAACTTTAAACTAGGCCTTGAGGCGCTATGCATACGGATCAACTTCAGTTGACTCTCGTTGACAACTCTCAACTTTTGTAACTGCTTAAAAAAATTTACGTCAACTGAAGTTGCTCCGTGTGCATAGCGCCACGGTCTTACTTATACTTATTAACAGTAAAAAAAAAAGAACACGTTGTATACAGCTTGACAGCATAAGGGCGTGTTATATGACTCACACGTCACACGAGTTTGCCCGCGTTAGGCGGTCACTGTGCGGATGCCACACTTGTGTACATCGCCTTGATATAGAAACATGGCTCTATTTACTTAGAAACTACATTCTGATTGAAGTGGGCGGAGAGAGCCAAGAATTGTGGATAGTGGATATGATTAGGAAATAGAATTCAGAATCGCGGCGGTCGCACTAAAACTAAAAGAACAACTAGCAATCCTTATTTAGTACAATTATCTATTCTCTGACTCAGTACACTCTGATTTCCATTGATAATAAACCGGTTTCAGCAGGTTTTCAGTACCTATCTTCAATTTAATAAGCATGTTAAATTTATATTTCAAGTAGGTACTATTCAAGTATTAACAAATTTTGCATATCATGAACAGTCGGATTTATTCAATTAAGGATAAGTTCCTGGCAGTTTTGTTAACATTTAAGTGGAAAATTAAATTGTACAAATCTTTGAGCTTGCAGTTTGCTAAATCAAAGCGTTGTCTCTTTCACCCATGCGTCAAGAAATCAGCCGGGTTCTGTTAAAGCTAAAGTAAAAGTTAAATTACCTTTTTTTATTTCAGCTGAACGTCTCAACGTTGGATTTATTCACGACTCCAATACTAACAAACTGCACCTTTTCTGCAACATTCTTCATACAAATAAGAATATCACCTTCTGCCGTTTCCAGAAGACAAGTAATACTTTGGGGTTTAACGTCATGGAAGGTTTAAGCGATGGCGTACATAGGTAAGAAATTATCACCCCCTTTTTTAGATGTTAAATAATATCTTCTTCATCATCATCTATACGGTCAATCCCGGTTGCGTCCAAAGCCATTGCTTTGGAGCCCAGGGTCCGCTTTCCTTGATTTGCTCCTCCACTTCGCGCGGTCTTGAGCGTCTCTAGTTGTGAGATCATTGGCTCGCATGTCAGCCCTCACAACGTCAAGCCAGCATTTCTTGGGTCTACCCCTTTTGCCAGGACCTGGCGGTCGCGGCATGGCCAGACATTTGTTTCCTACGTAGCTTGCCGGTTTCCGCAAAACATGGCCGTACCAGCGTAGGCGACTCTCCTGCAGTTTGTCTGCAATATCACGGACACGAAGGCTACCGCGGATGCGCGAGTTCCTCACGCGGTCCTTACGCGTGACTCCGCACATCCACCGCAGCATATTCATCTCCGTGACACGCAGCTCCTGCTTGTGTCGCTCAAGTAGCGGCCATGCTTCGCTGCCATATAAAAGAACAGGCCTAATGATGGACTTATAGATCTGTCCTTTAAGCTTAACCGGCATTCTGGGGTCACAAATGACACCAGTCACCTCTCGCCATTTGGCCCACGCAGCAGCAATGCGTGCTTTGACGTCGCAATCGATGTCTCCGGACGCGTGAAGTACAGATCCAAGGTATTTAAACTGGTCCTTGCGCTCGACCTTGTCTCCGCCTATGCGAACGGGTGTCGGATCTGTAGAGTTACAGGCCAGGTACTCGGTCTTCGCCACATTGAGTTTCAGACCACCGCTCTCAAGCGACTTCTTCCACTCGTTCACCCGTCTCACCAGCCTGCCCCTGTCCGCGTCCACCAGTGCGATATCGTCAGCATACATCAGCAGCCATGGTGGCTGCTCATGTGAGTCTCTGATGCTGTCTGACACAACGTCTAATATCACACTGAACAGAAACGGACTGAGGACGGAACCCTGGTGTACTCCGACGGTGATGGGGAACGGTTTGGTGTCGCCAACAGCGGTCCGAACCATAGAATCGGAGCTGCGGTACATGTCCCGAATAATGTCAATATATGCCTCGGGGACCCCTTTGGATCTCAGTGCCCACCAGATCACCACTCGAGGGACACAGTCGAAGGCCTTCTGCAGGTCAAGAAAGAGCAAGTGCAGAGGCGTGTTCTTCGCCCTGTATCTCTCCATGACGGTCCTTAGGGCAAAGACAGGGTCCATAGTACCGTTGCCAGGACGAAACCCATATTGACACTCCGAGACATCACACTCCTGTCGGATCCGGGAGTCCACAATCCGCTCAAGGAGCTTCATGGTGTGGGACATGACCTTTATACCGCGGTAGTTGCTGCACTCTTGCACTGATCCCTTGCCTTTGAAGACCGGAGTAATAATACTCATTCTCCATTGGCTCGGGATCAGCCCGCTTAAGAGTATGCGGTTGTAAAGGTAGGTTAGGATGTCCACACCAAGAGGGCCCATCGCCTTCCAGGCTTCGATTGGGACTCCATCGGCTCCGACAGCTTTACGATTCTTCATGCGGCGAAGAGCAAACCTTTTCTGCAACATTCTTCATACAAATAAGAATATCACCTTCTGCCGTTTCCAGAAGACAAGTAATACTTTGGGGTTTAACGTCATGGAAGGTTTAAGCGATGGCGTACATAGGTAAGAAATTATCACCCCCTTTTTTAGATGTTAAATAATATCTTCTTGTATATTAAAAAATGTTTTAACTTAAAATTTCTAAAACGCCTAGAAAACTCAAAATATATATTATGTCTTTATTTTCCATCCAAATCAGTTGTTTTAATTTAGCCAGAGCAAAATATTTAAAAATAAATAAAATACCTATGTGTATTTACCCGATAAAATATTGTCCAAAACACGAATTAAGTACATTGAAACCCAAAAGAAAGAAATACCTTATCACGCATCTCTAGAAAACGTGATTTTTATCCTGATAAAAAATGCCTGTTTTAATACAATACCTACGAGTATGTCTCTTTATCAAATTTCAATCATATCTATTCATCTAATATCGAATAATGCGTGATAATGACAAAATTAACACAACTTCAAACGTTTATGCGCTCTGCAAAACGTAGACACTTTTTGTTGCCGACAAGGCACTCCATCACAGGGAACCGTAGTTGCTGTGTCCTGTAGCGGTGATCGGACACAGTCGCCCTTTGCTACTACTGGTCACTGGTAACCGTAGTTGCTGTGTCCGGTGGCAGCAATCGGACAAAATCACCGGCCGCTCCTTCTGGCCACAATTCGTTGCTTGTTTTCCGTCAGTTTTACGATATATGTCGATGAAAAAACAATATCTCTGCTGGTTGTGTTGATTATACGTCGACGTACATGTCGTCGTCGCCGTCAATATTCACTGGCAAATCAACCATGTCAATGCTAACAGTTTTATCAGTTCTGGATACAACCCGCGCTCGTGCGCCACCTGTTCAGTGTGCGTGGCTTGTGTCGCACACAGGAGACGGACACCGAATGCAACTCCACCGTTTGCGTAGCTCAGTACAATTGACAACATTTCAATATTTTACATACCAATTTTAATTGTTTATTTAAAACTATAATAAAAAATAAGGTATACATATATTTTCTTTCATTCCTCTGAAATTAAATAATTAAAAACTGCTCATTCTAAAAGAGCATAAGTACAAGAGTGAGGTTGTGTAGACATGGTGCCATTGCCAAATTTAGTAGCTAACCAAAAAAAAAAGCTGCCACTGATGTCATAAGAGTTGGTGCTGTGACACTAAAAGGAACTTAAAAATATCGATATCTTAAAAAATAAAATGCGAAGAGATCTTTTTGGTAAAAGACATCGCTTAACTACATTTTCTTCATTCATTGTGCATGTACATTTCCTTGAGCAGATATATTATCTATCGTAAAGACTGAGCAACATGTTTGTCACGATGCAATCCAGAGGGCCTAGTGTAAGTTTTATAACGTATCGCATAAATCAATCTAAAAGTAATACAAAATAACGTTGACTTAAAAAATAAAATTAAAAGAAAGTTTTAGTTTTTTTTAAGCTCACTATCGATAGTATACAACTATTGCTGAACTGAACTGAAACATTTCTAGATTAAATAAAAATAAATATAATATAAAAGTAAAAGTAACGATATTAGCGTCCTACCAAAACGCAAACACACAGATACACACACACACACACACAAATACACACACACACACTAATACAAACACTTCGTGCACACTTACGCACACGTGGACTTTTTATGGGTACTTGTCCTTAGGCATTAAGAAAATCATAGTATCTGATAAGTAGGTATTACCTGCTCTATTCTATGTAATTCGCTGTATGGAGAGCGGGGCTTTCTAACACAAGTATTTAATTACTTAAAAGAAATCCTCGATCGTAATGCAGAAATGTAAAAGCCTGATACTTAATAAATAATTTGAATTTGAATTTGAATTGATAGTATCGATAATAGGTTATAAAACTCGAGCAACAAACGCAACAACATACGTCAAAGTGACAGCTAGCGTGAATCTGTGTTTTTTTTATACACTCTGTTGTAAGACAATGGCGTATACGTGTACAATGCCTATCTCGCCTAGGCCATAAAAAAATCTAAAAAAATACTTAACGTGTTAGGCATCGCTAAATCTCCAAATGGTTTTTGAATTTTTGTACCTTAATGTAAATGAAATGTTGTCAATTGTAAGGAAATTTGTTAATGTAGCTTGTGTCTTCAACTGACGACTTTTAGTTTCCAGTTACCGACAACGAACACTTTTTGATCATCATGAGTATGAGTCAAGTGGAAGCAACTACACATAAAATGTTTACGCATGCGAAGGGAGTGGATGATTTCATATTGGTTCTATAGAAATCAAATATTCATCGGTAGCTTGTTTCTGACACAAGACACAAAAGTATCCACGTTTGCGCCCTGCCTTAAATACGATAAAAATGTAGATGCATACTAAATCAAGTTAACGTTTCAGCTACTACGGCGATGGCTTCGTAGCGAAACAGTGCGGTATCACCATCGAGCACCCGAGCGGGCAGGACTACGGCACATGGCGCTGCTCGGTGGGGTCCCAGCGCTGGGTCGGCAACGCGCTGTCGCAGGAGACCCCCATGCAGGCTCTCATCAACGTCATTTCTAACCCTCGCAGTTAGTTCATTTGTTTATTTAGATAGTTCCTCTAATATCATCTTAAGTTATCAGCAACTGTTGCCCTATATGAGTCTCGCCGATGAACTTGGCTTAGTATAAGGTCTAACCGATAACCAATATTTCTAGAGATCAAAGAGTACATGATAAGGATCTTCGTTATAAAATTATTGAATTTCCAACATTAAAATCACAAAGATAAGCTTATATATTATTATAATTTTTATTTATTTCTATGAGCTGTTTAAAATGGAATTCATGGATAATTTACTGTAAATCAATTTAATTGCACCCTATGTGGACTGCACAAGATTCTTGTGGCGGAAAGCCACCTCACGTTTTTTTTTTTTTTCGGAAATTTAAAATAAGATAAAGCGTTATCAATAGGAAGTTTGTAACAAATTATTGGTGGCCGAGCGGTTGCATTAGACCACGTAACAATAACATTTCTATTGTGCCTTGTTTTTAGGGGTTAACAATTACAGTGTATAAAACTATTCCTCGTTTTCACCAGCTTATGTCTATTCCTATTAGGTGTAAAAGAAGCACGAGAAGCCATACCATACCAAGACGTGAAGACAGTGTTCGTGCAAAAAGACCGAAGTTTCACAATGATGTGCCACGCTGAGGTGTCGTTGTCATACTGTTGGTTCCTACACCCGAACGGGTCTCAGTTCTCGCCTGTGCAGCTTGTCAATGAAGAGCAACCATTTTGGTTAGTACAGTCAAAGCCAAAATATTTTTCTTCTTCTTTTGGACAATGGGCTAGTTTCCTGGGTCAAAAAATGATTATTCTATTTAGCCCGTCAGTAAGATTATCAAAAAATATTAGACCCATATTTTGTCTTTTGTCAATCAAACAAAAAATGACAAAGATAAAGCGCATCAAAGTGAGCACGTGACGTCACGTCTTGCTAAGAAGTGATGCAAGGCGTGACGTTACGCGGAACTTTAACGGGCTATATCTTCATAATTTTTTGTTTGATTCAGAAAAGAAAAAATACGAGTCCAATATTTTCTGTTAATCCAACTGACGGACTAATTAGATTTTTTTAGGAAACTAGCCCATTAAACCTAATAAATTAAAATAACCATTTCCTTGTGTCAATCCTTTGACAAAATATGAACATCTGAAACTAGCCATGTAAAAACACAACCGTTTACAATTGTTCATAAATTGACAAATGATTGATACAAGTAGGTTAATTTTGATTTATTAGGTTTGTTCGTCCAAACGGACGAAACATTTTCGTAGTAGGCTTTTGTCAGTTGGATCGAGCTCAAAGTGAAATGTCATAAATCTATGTACTTACATACATCACTCATCGAATACATCAAGCATACTTGTTTCTGTTATATTATGTTATTATCGTGTTAACGCCTTATTTGTGTATCATTCCTAAAATTTGAAGAGAAGTGAGATGAGATTGAAACATGTACCTCCGAATCCGTACCGAGTCCAACGTCCTATGCGTAGACAAGTAAACCTCATAATCTATAACTAAAAAACAGTACCGTGACAGACAAACAACCTTAAAGCCTTTGGTAGATCTATAAATTCGAAAACTGAAAATTACAGGCATACAAGACAGGGTTTTCCGAAAGTGAAAATCCATTACTATAAGGGTAACAATAAGGGAATAAAAGTTTGTATGGAATTTAAAATTGCGCGGAGCAATCTTATAATATCATTTATGCAGCTAACCTCATATAAGGCAAATCGATATTATTATATCGATGTAAGGGCTTACATAGAGGCTGAATTATTTTTACTTGAGTGTGAATAAAGTGTTAGCAAAACTAAATGTTGTTTTTCACCAGGTATGCAGGTCAAAGTCTTCAAACAGGAGACTGTGGGATCACCTTTTCTCATGCCAACACAAGCGACGCTGGTGACTGGGTCTGCCACATGGGTGCGACCGAAGAACCCGGAATCGAAATCACGGACCACATCCAAGTCCGAGTTACCGGGCCTTTGGCAGCGAACAAGAAGGAGATAGGAGTTAGGCCTGGGCAGAACGTAACTCTGTATTGTCACACATCGAATGGCAATCGCCCGTTAGATTACTGCAGATTCTTGTCCCCAAACTTTTTGGGGATCAGTTTGGATTCTACTGTGACGCGTTACAGGTGAGTTCATAGCAAATAACATTACATAAAACACTAATTAGCCTTTAGCGTGTGGTAGATCCTTAATGCGCTAAGCTAATAGAATTGAGACAGGAGTGCAACATCATATCGTCATATCAGTCAACAAACTGACCGCTGCTAAACATATGCCTCTTTTAAACCACGCCACTGAGCCCGTTCCTTGGATATTCTTTAGAAAACAATAATACTAATCAACCATCTGGTGTAGTGGGTAGCGCTCCGGACTACAAAGCCAGCGGTTGCGGGCTCGTATTCATGACCACCACAGAGCACAGTACCACCTAAGGGTTGAGTGTTTCTGTGGTAAGCACGAGCTTTGCTTAGTTTGGGGCTTCTAATATAATAAATTGGAAAGTAGCTCTGCCTGTCTATCTGTCTGTTACGTTTTCACGCCTAAGCCACTGAACTGAAACTACTTTTTGGTAAAAAGATAGATTGTGATGGTATCAACTATTTAATTCTTAGTGTTAAGATTTTACAATTTCTTAAAATTTTTATAATTAATAAAAGAAAACTTTAAACAAACTAACTTAACCTAAAACTAAAAACTACCTACTCAAAAATAAAAGCGTGTCCGTGAGGCGAGGATACTGACAGCGATTCCTCGCTGAATTGCTAAACTAAGCCTTTGTGCGAGGAACGAACCATCTTTTTTATTTTCTAAAATAAAAATAAATTTTGGTGCTATTTTGCCAAAAAGTGATGTGATTGTGGAAATAATTTAATAATTATTACGATAAGGCACATAAAACATTTTAGGGCGATATTAGACCGGTTCTTCTTCACGCCCGGCCGCAGCTTGGACTACGGCGACTGTTCCCTGACCATCGTAGCGGTGCAGCCAGAGGACATCGGTAAATGGACTTGCGCTGCTAAGATCGGCACTGAAGCTTTGGAGTCGAAAGACACGATGCAGATTTATATAGACGATTCAAGTAAGTAAAAAAATCTATTTGTAAGAAATATCATTATAATTCAAAGTAATATTTAGTAAAAAACCGGACAAGTGCGAGTAGGTCTCGCCCACTCCGTACAAATTTGTAGGTAGTACACATGACACATGTAAATAACATGTAGTTATAAATACATAGTTCAGGAATCGAGTCTCGCAGTTTTTTCCGAGCTTTTCCAGAAACTTTAATTAAAGACTATATATTATTATGATTTAGTTACAAATGTCTAGTTTCAGATTTTTTCCTGTACTTATACTGTGTTGAAATATATGTATTTTGCGGCATAAACGGCCGTATCTTTTTAACGTTTACGGTGTTTTTTACAGTTTCAAGGGACTAGACCTGAATATATAGTTTTAATTTTAACTCGATCCTTCACGCTTTTCTGAGAATTAGGGCCTTTACAGACAGATAGAGGGCGACAGGCACGCTGTTTAATTGACTGACCTTACCGTAACTGAAACACTGTACCTAGTACATTCTCTAAAGTGTGGATTGTTAATTTTATCTTGAACTATTCATAATATTTGTTGCTTAGTTTGTATAATATTGACAGACGTTATAATTCCGTAACCCCTTTACGTTTTTTTCCTTCCTTAACACACACACATCTAATGACAGCTGAAATTTCAGTTCCGCCGTCCAGAATATTATCGCGAGCTGGCATCGCCGGTATGGTAATAGGGATAACAACGCTTGTCGTGTTACTTGCTGGCGTTGTGTGGTACAAGAAGGACATGCCAGTGCCTTGGAGGAGAGCCCAGACCCCACCGGCGAGTGTAGGAGACATGCGTTTTGATCTGATGTCAGTGAACTCTGTACACAGGAGTAGTAATTCGACGACGAGCAGCAATGACAATTCTAGTATATGTGATACTACAGGAGATGTAGGCGTAACGACCAATCCTGTACACCAGGGAGTCATTACGAGGGATATGATGCTGACCGGTACATCATAATCTTTGAAGACCAACCGTTGATAATATTATTTGTCCGTGTATGATTACAATGTGTAAAAATGTCATTGACCTTTGTACCACACAAATTACGAATTTTTGGCTTTTCAATAAAATATATTTATTTTTGCAAATAGAATACGAGTGGCAGTTTTACACGTCCCAATTTTATTTACCCTATCATTGCTTCGGAACAATTTTGTTTAGGAAAAATTGCGTTTCGGTCATAGTCAATGTCTTTATCAAAAAAAAAAAAAAAATTGATCAGATCTCATTTAGGGTGCTTCATCTTATTGTTATTAAGCACACATTATTATAAGCCAACAAGTCATTAATGCGAGGTACTCAATATAAGACTAAAACAATTTTCCCTATGGCCATTAAAATTTACAATAAATTGCCTAAATCCTTCAATTCTGCCTTTAACGATATTTGACGCAGTTAGAGTACCAGCACACTGGCGAATTGCAAGCGAATTCAGTAATCATTTATTCATTTTAACAATAGAATATAAGGTTTAAAGCTAGATCATTTATATTCATACTATAGTTCTTTCAAGTTATGAAGGGTTTTGTGACACTTCACTGTTGACACGTATAGTGATGTGCCCTAACGAAATCCAATGATTCATTTTGAAAATCGAGAAAGTTTATAAAGAAAGTTTAATCGATTTTAAATTAAGTGACCTTTTTTAAATAATACGTATACGGCAATGTTCTACCACTAAAGTGCCATAAACTGTTTTTAGACAAGCCTTTTTTGCTCATTTTGACATTTTGACAAATAATAACAAAAACTTCACAAAAAACTCAACAAAAGCCAGAGCAGAAACTACGCGAAGCACAACGAAAACACCGCACCGCCTACAAGGCAGACACTTTCGTATTGACGACAACGCACAAGTTTTCACAAGACGACCGAACCGATTCATCAATTTAGAGTCGATTATGTATTGTCAGTCCCTATAAACCTTCCGTTCTATGCATCAAGTATATATTTGAAGGAAATCATATTAATTTATTTTAGATATCAATATGCTATATTATTGGTTTACAATTTCTGTTTAAATTTTAAGAAGCAAAGATTGTTGTGTTTTTGGTATCATATATATATTTTTTAAAATATCGTAAGTTGTTTAAACGCACAATTTTGAAGTGTCACAAAACTCTTCTTATCTTGAAAGAACTAGTGTGATCAGACTCTTAAAAACTTCAAAGAAAAAATTCAAAGGAAATTAAATCTAATTTAGGAATTCTGGTGTTTAATAAATAATTATTACTTTCATTTTATTTATAACTATAATAGATGTAGTGGCGAACTTTGTACCGCCCCTGCACACTTTTTTTTTTCGTGAATTTTTCCGTTTTTTATAGTTATTCTGCTATTAGGGGCGGAGACAAATTCAACAAACGAATGATCATAAAAATCGGTCCAGCCGTTCTTGATTTATAAATGGTGTAACAAACCCGACTTTGTTTTATAGTTATTTATTACTTGCTGTACTGGCAAACTTCGTACCGCCTCTTTTTTGTGACTGCTTCTGATTTTTTCTTAGTTAATCTGCTATTCGGGGCAGAGACAAATCCAACAAACCGAAAATGATAAAAATCGGTCAAGCCGTTCTTGACTTATAAATGGTGTAAAAAACCCGACTTTTTTTTAAACAGTGTGTGGCCCGGAACCGGGGATAATATTGAAATCAGAGACTCTATAGGGCATTAGTAATTGAATTGTTTTGGTCCAAACTAATTAAAATTAAAACTTTACTTTTTGATTTTTTCTAACAAACTTAATCGTAAATACAATGTAATGCAAACAATGCAATAGTTCCGCTCAACTCGATCAATTGAGTTATCTGCATCGTACTTAATCGGAGCTACTCGGAACGTCTCTTTGACACGACATTGACAACGTTAGTGATAATATCGTTTTGCAATAATACACTGATTATGAATCGTAACTTTAAAATCTTATTGCGTGTAATGCATGGGTTTTGGTTGGCTGGAATCTTTTTAGAAAAAATACGAATATTCTAGAGGGTCTCGGTTTTGAATATTATCCCCGGTTCTAGGCCACACACTGTATAATAGATAGATATAGATTATCAAATTTGATAACACCATCTACATAAAATGTTTGAAATAAAAAAAATATATATATACATAAATGTTATAATATATATATATATATATACATAAATAATGTTTGAAAAAATTATAATGTTTGAAATTTTATTCAGTATAATGTAAATATTTGCATGACAATGTGAGGACATCAATATTACGAGTACTACATCTTAGTATATCGGGTGTAAAAAAAGGCTTAACGAAGCCGAATACCACATATTCTACGTATTATTACGATCATTTTTTTCTTTTACACTATGCCTGGGAAATGATGGGTTACCGAGTTATTGACAGTCAAAGTTACAATTTTTTTTCATAGATTTTTACAAAATTGACTTCTGTTTGATAAAACTAAACTTTTTTCCAAAGAAACATGATTAAAGTTTTCAGTACTTCTTTCATAAAAGGCCTTTAAAGGGTACAGCCGGCAATGAATCGTGCGCACGCACACAACTACGCCGTCTTTCAAATGTGCATGCGCGCTCGCTGTATAGCGCTCACTCGTGTGCGCGCGATCAGCTGTTAGCAGTTATCGAGTTCAATGACGCCTTGCCTTGTACAGACTCGCTCATAGTCTTAGATCGATTGGTTTAATCCATCTTATGAAATTGGTCGAAATAAGGAATTTTGTGACTGGCAATTCATTATCTGTTAATTAATTAATAATTTTTAATTATTTATTTATTGAATAACAACAAATCAAATCAACATATCATTTTACGTACATAAACAATTTGAGAAGAAAAAACAAGTTTAAAAGATTATGCCTGTGCAGGTGCATACAACACTTTTACATTAGTACTCGTACGAGATCGACTAAGAAAAAAAACTTTGTAATTAACTTTTACACAATACAAATTATTTCAACAATCCAAATTTGTGGTAGGTTGATGAGCTGTTGTCTGTACATCGAAAGGTCCTACATTTGAGACATAGTCCGCTTCTCCTTATCGTGTGGGCTGCAGAAACTGATGTTAGAATTTAAGCCTCCGTAGGAGTCTGACATGACTTCTGTAACGACTGCTGCCAGAAGAAGCAATAGCCAGGATCCACGCCGAAGCACGAAATCTTGTCTTATCTATCAGATAATCAGGTTTATTTAGGCCTGTATTCAATTCTAACCAAATTTTATTAGTGTGCCCACTTGGAAATCAAACGCTGGACCTCCGGATTACGAGCCAACACTCTAACCATTAGAAAACTGAGACGCGCAGTTTACTACAAACTCCTCAACACAAGTTGTTTGTTTTATTTTCGAATAGCAATTAAACGTACCGAAAACAAGCCAGTCAGATAATCGAGTCTAATATTCAGGCCTGTAATCAATATTCTATCCAAACTGGGAACCACCTGACCCTGAAAAAGTATTTATTGCTAACTTGTGTGCCTACCTAAAAATCGAACGCAGGACCTCCGGATCCAGAGCCACCACTCTAATCATTAGAAGATTTAGAAGACAGAGGAGTGCAGTCTACTACAAATTCCTAATCAAAAGTTGCTAGTTTTATTATCGAATATTATTTAAACGTACAACAATTTATTGTTTTAATTGTTGAATACGGCATTAGCTATTTTACGATAAGTACCTAAGTTAAAATCTAACTGGCAAAGGAATAAACGTTAAAAGTTCTGTTGATAAAAACCCCTACGAAAAAAAATAGCAATTCTTTATAACGGATAAATCAAACTAATTTCTTTTAGTTAGGCTCGTACTTTCACATATCGAGCTATAATCAAGAAATAAAATAAAGCTTCATGGCATTTCCTGTTGGAATAATAATAATTTTAAATTTACTCATCATAACTTACTTTAAAACATTTAATTTTTTGAGCACGATTTAAAATAAACGTACCTTTATTTGCCCATAAATTATGAAAAACGAAGCGCCTTATAAAATCTTCACAAAGTTTTTTGTAGGTTGTTTAGTTATTCAATGGTTGAACTCCCAGACCCGGAGGTTCTGAGTTCGATTCCCAGGCGCTCGCACACAAAAGCATTAAATTTATTGTCTTTTTCTTATCTTATAAGCAACTCTAGTGCCATAGGCGTCTGACATGACTCATGTAACGACTACTAACGACCGATGCCAGAGGCTGGTACTGCCTACTGTAGCCAGGACCGACAGCTTGTCGTGCCCTTTGAAGCATGGAATCATCTCATATCGGACAATCTGATTGATGGATTCAAGCCTGTAATTTAAAATTATAACTAACCAATTTATTGGAAACTTACTAACTTTGTGTTCCCACTTTAGAATTGAACCCACGATCTTCCAAAAATCTAACCACTAAACCACTAAGGCGTAATTTGGTCGCGGACCTTAAATAAAACATTTCAGAAAGAATTGACATGGGTCGTCTGATTTACCAAGAGCAAAGCTAAATTGGCTAAGAGCAAAGCCGATATCATTGTTTTCAAAAAATCGTTACGTTGACTTAAAAATTGTGGCAATACCTACAGAAAGTTTTACCCCGAGACCAGTGAGGCTCGCTCGCCCCCGTGGCCGTGCGTGATGGGCGCGGAGCGCGGGGCGCGGTGTGCGGGGGAGTTTGCGCCAGCGGCGGCGGCGAAATCAAAGCCGAAGAATAATAATGTAATTTGTGAAAATTTAGTTCGGTTTCTAACTTCATCGAATGCGCTTATTACTTGTGATTTTTACTGTTTCCTCTTACAGTTTGTGTTGTGGTGGCAAGTAGTTGAGATTAGTGTGATAGTGGAGTGTTTGTGAAGATGCCTTGGCATCAGTTTAGTGCTCGCGAGTATGTAAACATGGTTTACTGCTACGGTATGGCCCATGGCGCATCCTGATGCGCATCACCCTCGTGATCCGCAAGTGATCACTCGGGCTGTTCAGCGTTTGCTGGACAATCAGCCGATTGTACCCGTTTCGGAGACAGGGCGCGGGTCAATACGCTCTACCACGGAACAAACCATTTTAGACGTCATGCGGGAAAATCCACGTTTAGGCATGCGAACAGCTGCTAAAGTGCTGCGGAGAAGGCGAGGTTAGCTTAATTAACGGTTATGTAACGAATACTTTAGAAGACATGCCACTAGTCCAGCTGCGAGAGACGTGGTACCAGCATGATGGAGCGCCGCCTCACATTGTGAGACCGGTTCGAGAGCGGCTTACGGAGTTATTTGGTGACCACTGGATCGGGAGGTATGGGCCTCACGCGTGGCCTGACCTAACTCACCTTGACTTTTTTTGTGGGGTTTCGTCAAAGACAGGGTTTTTGACCGTCCTTGTGAAAATAGTGCTCAAATGCGTCAAAAAATTATCGACGTATTTGATGAATTAAAACAACGATCAGTGCGTAAAGGGATTTTGGAGCGAGTGCATCAAAACACGCTATACCGAGCGCGTGTTTGTTTGGAAATGGGAGGTCGTCAGTTCGAACCACAACTGATTCGTATGGAGAGGCCTGATTTGAGAGGTAAGTAGCTAAACAACTTACAAACATAAGAGGTACCTAATTTAATTGAAACGTGATATTCGTTGTTGTGTTTTTTAAGTAAATTTATACTCATTTGGTGCGCGCGCCGTAATCGGGCGCAGTGCTCTCGCGCCGCCCGCTCGCCCGCCGACCAAGCGTAACACACACAGAAGGCGTGAGCGGAACGGGTCGTTTCTCCGACGTGAGTTGCGCGGTTCGTCGTCTTCACACAGAGAACGGGTCGTGCGCGGAGCGGTTCGGCGGCGGTTTTGGAGCGATTCGAAGGCGCGGCTCGGGTTTGTGCTATGGTCAATAACGCATATAAAATATGAAGCTTCTTTAACACGATAACTTTACATTTAGTCACTAAATGTTGATTTGCCACGGTCACCCATTCAATGGTCAGGTCAAAACCACGGTCCCATCACTCCCATCCTAGTATCCATACTTAAGGTTCTTTAACCACGGTCCACTTTTATGACATTGATATTTTGGGTGACGATTGTTAAGCAACCTCAAATTTGGACACTAAATGGATGGGTGACCGTGAATAAGCAACCTCAAGTTTGGTTAATAAATGGATGGGTGACCCTGGTTAAGCAACCTCAAGTTTGGCCACCAAATGGATGGGTGACCGTGGTTAAGCAACCTCAAGTTTGGCCTTTAAATGGATGGGTGACCGTGGTTAAGCAACCTCAACCTTGGACTAAATGGATGGGTGACCGTGGCTAAGCAGCCTCAGGTATAGCCCCAAAATGGATGGGTGACCGTAGTTAAGCAACCTCAAGCTTGGACACTAAATGGATGGGTTACCGTGGTTAAGCAACCTCAAGTTTGGTCCCAAAATGGATGGGTGACCGTGGTTAAGCAACATCAAGTTTGGTCCCAAAATGGATGGGTGACCGTGGGTTACGTAACCTCAAATTTGAACACTAAATGGATGGGTGACCGTGGATAAGCAACGTCAAGTTTGGTCAATAAACGGATGGATGACTGTGGTTAATCAACCTCAAGTTTGGCCACTAAATGGATGGGTGACCGTGGTTAAGCAACCTCAAGTGTGGACACTAAATGGATGGGTGACCGTAGTACAGCAACCTTGAGTTTAGTAGATTATTACCTAGTTCGTACAAACATTTTATTTCCTCACATATTTAATTACTTTTTTCATTCAAATCCATAGCGAAAAATGATAATGTTTTGTAAAATAACACAACAGTCGTAGTATACGCGCGGCACCCGTTCCGCGCACGACCCGCGCACGCTCTCTGTGTGAGCGCTTTGGTCTGAATGCGTGTATCACGACGAATGTAACGAACGCCGCACCCGCGCACCACCCGTCCGCCCGCCGCCTATCTGTGACGGCGGAAGGGCCGCGCGGGACCCGTTCCGCGCACGACCCGCTGCCGTTCCGCGCACGCTCGCTGTCTGTGGGCGCCCATTTAAACCTATGTTAATAGACCCGCCGTACTGCCGTCGTGACCCGTCGCCGTCCCGCGCACGCTCTCTGTGTGTGTTACGCTTTATACACACAGGCATAGACTGTGGCGTGCGCACTATACATTGCGGGTTAGAAATAAGTTATTCTTTTTGATATCCAAAAATAAAAGTCATTTCCCAGCAATTTTATTTTTTGCATTCTACTTGTTTTTATGTATAGAATTCGTGGTTTTGGGCTTCGTTAAGCCTTTTTTTACACCCTGTATTTATGTTTCACGGAAACAAATAAATTAAAATCATTTCAAAACTGTATACTTAACAAGCAAGTGAAATATTAAATTTATAATATATTGATCGTCTGTTTTTTTTTTCAATAAGTTTATGTAAATAAGACTAATTAGTGATACATCACAGTCCATTGACCACCTGTTAATCTGACGCACTCAATAATGTTAGCTAGCTATTTCTTTGTCTGTCATAGCTTAGGTAGTATTCATAAAATCAAAATCTGATGTGTGGTAGAAATGAAATTGTGATGACTGTCTTATATAGTAGTTCGCGCTACTAGACTACGAAGCCAGACGTTTTTTGCGGGTTCGAATCCCGAAAGGGGCAAATGTTTGTGTGATGAGCAATAGCATTTGTACCAAAGTCGTTTATGGTTATAAATGTATTTATGTATGTTTATCCATTATCAAGTCGCGATTGTACACAAGCAATGATTAGTTAAGGGCTAGGTAGGTAATTGGTGTGTTTGTAGGAAGTGAAAGAAAGATAGGTGATGTTGTATAATAAAGCTTTTAATGTTTTTTTTGCTACAGTTACCACAATGTAATCTCACTAACAACAGCTGATTATACGCAATAAGTTGCTATTTACTTTGTATCACAGTAAAACATTATGAGATGATCATTATTTGCTAGGGAACACAATATCGTCTTTGTGGAATTCCGCTTAATTTTATTTTCACTTTCTTCACTGTTAATAATCAATTACATATTAAAAATCTATCTATTTTAAGAAGCTAATCGAACAGATAAAGGCCATTTATAAACACTTGTTTGACATAATCAATTGGGATGTTGTCACCATTCACGAATAAATCCAAGACACAATTTGAAAGTTTAAAAATTCAATGTTTTTGTTTGCACCGACTCCAAAAGTAACTGATTAGGTACTTAAGTGTTAGGATTATTTTTAGCATTTCAGTGTTTTGAAGTCGGTTTTATTTTTTTAAATAAAATTTACTTATTTCATCTATTTTTAGTGATAAATCCTAATCTAACTGCTGAACACCGATTTCATCCCCTATTTTCCTACCCTTAGGGGTGATTTTTATTTTGCAAACTTTTATCATATTATCTTTGAAGTATAAGCTATTAAATAAAACAAAAATCATCAAAATCGGCTCATATTTGTCGAAGATAGGTAACAAGAACCACAACCAAAATATTATCTGGGTATATATTTGTTGATTTTCTCAAAAAGTTCTAAATCAATTACGATAAAATTTATATGGGACCACCTCTGAAGTATGATCTACCAAACAAAAAAAGAATCATTAAAATCGATTCATAATTGGCGGAGTAATCGCGTAACAAATATACAAAAAAAAAAAAAAAAAAACATACAGTCGAATTGAGAACCTCCTCCTTTTTTGAAGTCGGTTAAAAATATAATTTTAAACATTATTTTAATTTATAAAATTCAATCAATTATTTATTATAATTTATTTGATTTTAAGAAGTGTCGTCATAACTATGTATTTCCGTACAAATTTTATGGGGATATCACGTATTGACAGCTCATAAAAAGTAAGTCAATTGATTAATGGTGTCATCATCCCTTGTCTATTGTCATGATTCTATATCTTAATTTAATAAATAACTTCCGCATCTTAATCACACTGTTACCTAAATCTATCTGAATATAAAATATCACAATTTATAGTCGATCTTTGTATCCGATGACCATTTTCCCGATGGGTATGTTCGAGAAGAATTTGTTGATGGCCTTGACACAGGTAACCACTATTTGCTTGATGGCTGGCGGGGCCAGTTCGTCCATGAGCTGTCTCCAGTTCTCGTTCGCGAACTTTAGAGTTGTTTCCGCTGCAAAAAGAGGTCGTTATTATGTTAATTAAATTTTATCGTAATTTTTAATAGGGATGACGACTAACTTTTTTTTCTTCGTCCATCAGCTAGATTAGCAAAAAGTATTGGACACGTATTTTTTTCTTTTTTGCATAATCAAAATAGTACATTTATTAAAACTGACACCTTATTTTAGGCCTAATAACCCGGCACATTATAATTAATTTGAAAAATTCGATTTTTAACTGTTCCAACATCAATAAAAAGTTATGTTGAGTTAGGTAAACAGTGACGTCATAGTTTGCTATCGCCATATAAATTATATGGAAGAGTAGCGTTAAGACAGTTTTTAAAAAGTATGTCAATGATTAGTGGTGACAACTGCCATATTGATTTGAAATGTCGCATGACGTCACGTCTTGGTACAATTTTTGCTTAGAAGTGACGTCACGAGGGATTCCCGAACTGACGCGTTTTATCTTATAATAAATGCCATTATTTTATGATAATCTAACTGACGGATTAAATAGAATTTTATTTTCTTTACCTAGTCGTCATCCCTATTGCATAGGTATGTATGACGAGATTCTAAAACTTCAATATGTTTTTGTAGTTTTCCCGGTGCAAAACATAAAACTATTAGCCGTTTATAGGCCAGGCTGAGCCTGAGGTGTTTTATCTTAATTATTTTTAGATAGATGTCAAGTGAATGAGATCATCATAGTCGATATTTTGTTTGGAAGCTGTTCAGTGCTAATTTTATTTGCGATGTGATTGTAAATGTTGATTTTGCATTTTTTAATGCGCAAAAATATATCGAAGATTATATTGCACTTAAAAGAAAAATCAACTACTTTAGGTGGGAATCGAACCCGCGCTCGTAGCTATCTGGGCGACTGCACTTCCACTGAGATACCGAGGAGATTACCGATGAGAAAACCCTGGCTTTGAGAGCGAAATACTAATTTTAAATTCAGGTTAACTAATAATGGTCCACGATAGCACAGTAGGAAGAGCAGTCGCCTCGAAATGTCTTAGCTTTGCTTTTCCTGCGTCTCGCCCGTATAGCAAAGAGATGTAGGTTCGAATCCCTCGTGAGGCGGTCGATTTTTTTCAATTGTATTTTTTATATATTTATTTAATAACATCAACATTTCACTGTCATTAGAGGTAAGTCCTAATGTGACAGTAAAGTAAAAGTAGGTTATAACATAATACAAAACAATAACAAATTATCTTCTATTTTAAAATTAGGACTCTGTATTCAACATGTGAATTTAGTTAGTTTGGTGCCCAAGATTGTTAATCTAATAGAGTGGCTCAAGCTGAGTGAGGTCCCATTATCCTGGACATCACAGGCATATAGTGGCACCGATTGATTTTTCAATTTAAAATACTTGTTTTTTTAAATGTTTTGTTTGTTTCATCATTATTTCAGCCATAGGACGTCCACTGCTGAACAAAGGCCTTCCCCAGTGACTTCCAGAGTGGCCGGTTGAAAGCGGCCCGCATCCAGCGGCTTCCTTCCTTGTTTGTATGTTTTTATGTCATTTGTGTGTGATGTCCAATGTTTAATGAATGTTTTTTTCTTCTTCATAATAGAACTTTGGCTTACCCAATTGTTTGTTGCCGTTGAAGAGATTCTTTAGATCAAAAGTAGTGCGCTCGATGTCATACTTATACGTAGGGGTGGTGAGTTTGAAGTGCTCGCCTTTGCTGTTCTTCACGTGAATGATCTTGCTGTCAATACGCACTTGGACTCCCTCTGTACATAAAAACATGTTTTTTTTTGTTATTTTATAGGTGTGTGTGTTAAGGTGCAAAACAAAAACGACTAAGTAACGTTTTGAACTTTCTTGTAGCATTTTTATGGTTAATACTATACACTGTTAGCATAGTTTGGCGGACTGACTATACCACGCACGGCCACAAATAATGAAATGATATTTTTCATTGCGCTCGGGCAGACGACGCCGTACATCGGCAGTGACCATGGTTGATGCAATTGGAACGAATCGTCGAGAAAACCTAATCATAAAATAGGTAAGTACGTGTTGCATTTATATTTGAGTAGTATAGTGTTAGGGTGTACGGACCCGCGACGTTGCGGGGCGTAATATAAAAACGCATCGAGCCAGCGAGCATGTTACGTTACGCCGTGTGCTAAAATCCGTGTAAATCCGGCTCGTTGCTCGTTTGTTTCCCCGTACTGACTGCACGAATGCTCGCTTTGTAATATGTTATAATGTTACATGTTGTTGTGATTTGTTGCCTGTGATTTCGTTCGCGTTGTCTAAAGGCTAGTGTTACATATTGTTTTTCAAATTCATTTTTTTTTTCTAACTAAACAGCTACACAAATCGTAAGATGCGCTATCTATAATAACAATTATCTTGCATTCTTCGGGAATCGCACATTATTCCGGGATAAAAAGTAACCTATCTGCTATTTCTATTTCTGTGCCAAACTTTATCTAGATCCATGTAGCTGTTTTGGCGTGATTGAGTAACAGACATATATCCATTCAAACTTTTACATTGATAATATTAGTAAGTAAGGACCTATCGGTCAATAAGTGCCTGTTACGTTTGAAGAGCATAATTTTGTAGTTAGCTATTTATAGCGTATATATCTATGATTGTGCATGTATCTGTTTCTTTCTAACTTATGAATTAAATGTTTATCTGCCTCTCTAGAACTACTATTGGTATCAATTCCTTTCTAGCTGCCGTTTATCTAGTAGAGTCAACGGCTTATATTTTTTATAAATAATAAATGCCATATTTTCTCAACGTTTCATTTAAGCGGCTGTTTCAAAAATATTCTAAATACCTAATCAACAAATGTAAAAAATCAAAGCCCTGTATGGATGATGATGATGACGGCATAAAATAAAAATTAACGTCACTCTCTTTATAATTAAGTATAAATTACGTTCCTATTCTACTAATTAATAGCTGATTGTTTTGATTTTGTCATGCATTGTTGTCAACTAATATGAGAATAAAATCCATATTTTAAGTGTTGTGCACCCAACTACTTACCTACTAAGGATATACAACATATCAATAAATTATGATTATTCGATACGATTGCTATACCTACCTATTATTTTATAGCTAGGTAAGTACCTACTTTATACCACTTGTCTAGATTATTATAACAATCACATCAATCGTCTAACCCACCAACCACAGCTAATTATTACCTAAGTAATATTTCCACTTACGCGCAAATACAAAGGCATCTCCTTTTCCTTTGATAGGTAGAATCAAGATGCGACCGTCCACTTCGTATTGAGCCGTTAAACTCAAATTGCTTTTGAATGACAAGGAAAATTCTTCATCGACTTCTCCAATATTCAGTCTGAAAACAAAAAAAACAAGTCAAGTAAAAAACAAAAGACACTACAGCGCGTCCAAAGAATGAAACATGACTTAGTATTTTTTAGCTTTGTTTTACCTAGGTATTAAAGTAGCAGGTTAGATATTTACGCGACGACGAAATAAGGACAATCATAATTTACATACAATGTGCACTGTTTTGCGCAAGACAGTTTGTTTATGCGTCGCATCATAATAATTGTAATCAATTATTAATCGATTGACCATGCTTCAAGCGAGTCCATCCTCTATTCAAACTCATTTCCGCCCTTTATTGACACGTTAAGTATAAAGACTAATTGCAATCCTGATTGTGTTAAATAAAAAAACTGTAATTGTCATGTCGAAATCAGAGTAGGTACTTATGATATGCTAATGTGCAGTTTTACGAGACTTAAGTATTGGTAAAGTCTAGGTAAGGTTTGTTAAAGGTGTGTTTCTTATCCCCAAATGATTGCTGCCTTTGTAGAGAATACTTAGAAAAATAACATTCAGGAAGTTTTATTTTCCTTACGCATATTACGTGGGAATCATCCCAAAATGGTACCTACACAATAAAGAAAAATTTTAAAATGTTATATTAAATTATGATGAAACAACTTTACCAAAACACGTTATATTTGTCTAATATGTTAACAAATTACAGGAAAATCACATGAAAAATATATTTGCAAACGAATTTCGATATATGTTAATAAAGTATGCAAATACCTATTTAATTGGATTAAAATGGAGCTAAATACAGAAAAAAATAAAAATTTGCTTAGTCAGATATACTTAGTATAAAGAATATATTCATTGTATTCATTGTCTATTTAATGTAATTATTTATTTATAACTTCATCATCATAATCATTTCAGTCATAGGACGTCCACTGCTTATGTTCAGCAGTTAACTTGAATTATAACTTCAAAATTATCTATTCGTCTCCGATACGGCTTGTGCCGTTTTCTGTTATTCTTTCTGATTAAACATTGCCTCTTCCCGAAATATTTTAAATTCTATTAATTGATTTAAATTTTAATGTAGGACAATGTATTTTTAAACACATTCGCCGAGTCGAGTCATCTAGTCGCAAAGTCGCCGATCGCGGATGCTAGCGATCGATCGCATAGTGTCGCCAACCAAAACGCGATGCAGTATCCGATATTGAATTGCGATTGCATATCGATGCAGTCGCAAAATCGCCGATAGCGAATGCCAAAAGTCGCAATGTGCGCAGGCTCTAAACCTAAAATAAAACTAATATTTAATTTCAAAGTTAACAACTCACTTAAGATCTGTAAGCTCGGCGTTGCTGAGCCCGTGCATAGCGGCCTCGGTGAACTTCAGAATGAGACCGTTGCCGTCGATCTTGATGTCGTCTAGATTGACTGGGTCCAGAGACGGAACCTTCAGCTCGGGTACTCCTTTAGTGAAGTGCGGAAGACTAGCTACTATCTGCTCTCTTATGCATTGCGTTAAATTTTCATCGTCTATGTCACATCTTTGGATGTATGACGCTGAAACAAAAAATTAGGTAGGACCTATCGTAAGAAAAAAAATACAACTAGACCAGTTATCTTGACGCATTGACGTAACGTTGGAGTAGGTAGGAAATAAAATAGGTGTGCTGTCCAGCTACGCACTTGCTGCGATCTTATTTACTGGTTGCCCTGTCCAAGAGCAGACACAATAGGCAAATCCATTTTAATACATAGGACGAAACTGTTATTTCACGTACATTCTATCTATTACATACCTATAAAAAAACCCTGTTCGATCCAAAAGGGCCGATTCTGGTGATCAAATACAATAACTTTTACTATGGGACCAACATAGCAAAAGAAAAACACCTCTATACAAATTAATGTCAGCTGGTTGGCGGATTGGTATGGGTAAGTAATTTTTTTGCAGTTCTGATGTTGATTTCATAGTAAAAGTTGTTGAATTTAAGCAATGTTATTTTTACACCTATTATCAGGGCTTATACCTACATATTTAAAACTTTTCGCCCACTACTTACTACCGTTTTGAGACGTCAATATAACAAAATCTAAAAGAACGTTTCGAAGGTGGTAAAATTAAGATTATGTTACTTGTAATTGTAATTATTTTTTCCGAGTAGGTAACTCGGAAAATTGTTTGATCAACATTGTTTAAATCATTTTTATCTTCTATAGAAATTGTTCAAGATAGGAACTGAGTACAATATAATCCTTGGTTTATAGTATTAGCAAAATACCGTGTTAACAGTCACGGGTAACATTGGGAGAGGCTGAAGAGTGATCAAGAGCAAGCCCACTCTATAAAAAACTTATTGGCGGAATAGTTTACAAAAATAAATTATTAGACATCACAGTCAGAACTCATTACCGGTCACAATTCGTTTTGATTGATTTTAGACAGTATAAATAATCAGCCATATTTTATATGTTATTGATATTGCTGTACCCTTCAATAACTTTTCCAACAAAGGGTTATAAAAAAATGACCCTTCCAAACACAGCCCGGTCAACTAAGGTTAGGTAAGGTTAGAAGAACAGTAAACATAAGTAAATTTTATTTAAAAAAATAAAACCGACTTCAAAACACTAAAATGCTAAAAATAATCCTAACAGTTAAGTACCTAATCAGTTAATTTTGGAGTCGGTGCAAACAAAAACATTGAATCTCTCATCGGCTGGCCCCTATTTTCCTACCCTTAGGGTGATTTTTATTTTGCAAACTTTTATCATAGCATCTTTGAAGTATAAGCTATTCAATAAAACAAAAATCATCAAAATCGGCTCATATTTGTCGAAGATATGTAACAAGAACCACAACCAAAATATTATTTGGGTATATATTTGTTGATTTTCTCAAAAAGCTCTAAATCAATTTCGATAAAATTTATATGGGACCACCTCTGAAGTATGTTCTACCAAACAAAAAAAGAATCATTAAAATCGATTCATAATTGGCGGAGTAATCGCGTAACATACATACAAAAAAAAAACTTACAGTCGAATTGAGAACCTCCTCCTTTTTTGAAGTCGGTTGAAAACATTGCGTGAGCGCCAATGATGAGCGCGAACTTAATATTAGACCAGCAAAGCACCAATACCAGTTTTACCATATACCTAATGTTGGGTGAGTTATACCTGTCTGATCCCCTGAATCCGATACCCTAGGGGATCGGGATCGGGATTTTATAATATTTTCTATTCCGGTCTGATCCACCGTGCAGAGGATCACAAATATGTTTAAATATTTTATTCCGGTCCGATACCCTATAGTTATCTAATAGATATTAGAACAGTCATCAACCAAATATATGTACAGCGTTTATTGAAATACATAATTATGTTCGTAATGTAATGAAGACATACATAAGACATACAACTTATGTACAGTTAGTAATGAGGAACAACGACTCCAGATTTTTGTCTTGGCCAAGACATTGCACCCGATTTGAACGCTTTTCACTTGACCCGAAACCACAGACCAATAATGTGTGAATACTGTATGATTTTATATAGTAATTTTAAGTTCTGTCTTGGTTGTTTAATTAAGATGGTCAACATCTTTTTTCTAATTATGGTTTATCCAAATAAAGAGACCAAATTTTTGATTATTGTGATTATTATACTTAACAATTAATTTAAAAAATATTAACTGTTAAGCTACATAAACGAATACTGGTTTACTCGCAGCGTTTATCTCATAAGTTTATGTTACCAGTAAATCGAGATATTTAAATCGCGAGTTATTAATTAAATGATAATATCTGCTAAGTGGCCATTTATCTACCTTTTCGCACCACGATGAGATAATAATATCTTTATTGGAGTGCTGAATAAAATGAATAAATTATAAACACTGGGGGTAATCTTGAACTTCCAATTCCAAACTGCCTTGAAAGCCATGACCTTGTTCTCTGACCTTACGGAACGCGGCATAGCATTGGTGGACGTGCGTTTTCCTTACCTACACGACAAAAATCTTACTGTTTTTTAACCAAGCAATAAATTTCAGATGAAATTTCGTTTTCAGTATCATGATTTGGTTTAGATTATAACGCTAGCCGCTTTTGTGTTTATTAATGTGGGTTATTAATTTCCAGAACATTTTACTGCTTAATTTATTTCACGACTTTCGCTTGTTAGGCTTTTAAAAAGTTTTTAAGTATGAACGAACGAATGAAAATATGAACCGAAAACAACTTTGTAATCCGTATGAATTTGCATTGCTAGTAAAGCTTATTTTTTTTAAACTTATAATTACCGACAACCCGTAAAGAGCAATTAAGTACCTAATAAAAATAAAAGTACAACGGCATTGTATCGCTATTGCCTGATAATTAGAATAATTATTACTTTAGTTTTACATGGATATGATGGACCCTCTAGGTCCTTGGTTTAAAAATATTTACAGATTCCTAAAAATAAGTTAAGGAGTTCAAAACACAAAAAAGAGATATTTTATTATTCCCATCGATAATGTAGAGTCTAGTTTCACCTAAAATCTATATATGGAGAATGTACATATATATATTTAAGTAGGTAATTTTATTTAATATAATTTATACATGTTATATGATTATAATAGGAAACTTTTGTAATATATGTCTTAAAAGAATATTGAGTTAAAGACCAGTAAGTAGGTAAGTTTTTAAGTACACTGTGTATCTTTCGACCGTAATTTAAATGGTTAATGACATTATGGCTAGCAAATAATAGTACCTTCAACATGCTACTCCTACTACGGTATCGTCTACCGAAAATAGCTAACAAAAAACATACTAACACTTCTGGGCAAGCTTCATGTTTTTTTTTGGGAAAACTACTTACTATTGTATACTTTTAAAATTTTTGTGCAATAAAGTTTTAAATAAATAAACAACTTCTTCAGTAGAACATACCTAAATCAAAATTTCATCACGAACTCTGGTGGTTATCTTAACCTTACTTATTAAATTTACTAGACTGGATTTGGTAGTACGAGTATAGTACAAAATTAAAAAAAAAAACAAGTCAAGCTGAACATTTTCCGGTTGAAAGCGGCCTGCATTTATTACATATTTTTAAATTTTCCTATGCATTGCAGGAAAAGTCAATCAATTTACTTAATATTACATATTGTCAAAACATTATATTTTGAAAGTTTATTTCGCCTCAAAGGGATAAATAAAACTTATTTATTACCTACTGTTTGAGCTATGACGCTCCATAATACATAGGAGGAAATGATACACGATAGCTTTTCCAGAAGTCTGTACACGTGCATGTACATGGTCGGACCTGATTGTTTGTGTCTAATGTAGTTAAAATGCGTATCACAACAATACATTAAAGGTTCAGAGATATAGAGAACCTACGCTATGTAAGTATTTCTAATCTCACTGTATGAAAAAAATGCTTATAGAGGTATTTTGGCATTTTAAAAGTGTAGCGGGTCCCAAGTATCGATTAGGTTACCTATTATCGGATTAGATTTTTTAATTCATCGGTATAAACATATTTTTCACAATAATTATTTACCATTTCTTTCGAGTTGAAGTTGGTTTTATTACCTATCTTGTATCTTTTTTGTCACGATTCATGGTTTGATTAATGTCATCAAGGTATTACAGGAAATTGGTTCAAGTATAAATATCGAGACCAATTTTATCAATTTCATCATCAATTTAGTTTGGTACGAAAACCTGAATGAAAGATATTTAAAAAAAAAGTTTACGAATAAACTACATAATATTGCTTAATGCGGCTGCGAATTCCGTAAATAGACGTAAGATTTGTAAATGTATGTGATTTTGTCAATATTTATTTATTTGTTCATGTAGTGTGTCTCGAGCGGAAGCTCTCTTTATCTCTTGTTGTGTTTATCAGCGACTGTAAGCCTAATAAGCTAGCAAATTTTTAACTGCAAGAGTTTAGCTACTCCGCGAAATTGTTAGCCTATCAGAATGTTAAGGGCTGTGTTAATATTTGTGCTTTTAAGCTAGTCATCTACATTCCATTACACTATCGAACATGGGATATGAACCTTGTACGTGTTTGTACCAAAAAGCATATTTTATGTCTTTTATAATGCGATTAAGTACTTAGTTAGTTATTAAATTGGAAAATGGTTATTAAGCAAGTTCCTAAGCAACTCTACCCATAGGAAAACACGATACGACACTCCAAGCGATGTCACGTCTATATCTCTGCCTAGTCTTTTCATTTGCATTCTTCAACTAATCCTAGTTCAACCAAATAACCGTCTGATGTGAAATCACGCACCGGACTACAAAGCCAGCGGTTGCGGGTTCGAATCCCGCAAGGGGCAAACGTATGTGTGGTGAGCACGAGTATTTGTACCTAAGTCATGGATTTTTATAAACGTATCCAATAACTAGACGCCATAGTACAAGCTTTTCTTAGTTTGGGGCTAGTGAATTAGTGTAACGTAAATTTTTATTTATTTATTTAATTAGTTCCAGTATGGTTTTCAACATCAACACAAGCAAGATAGTGTGGACTTAGGTACCTTTAAGGGATGAGGTTAATTGTCTTCACAAACAGAATACTTATGATTACTTACTTTCTAAACGATTTTTAAAAGAACAGTTTTTAATTGATATGGATTTATACCAGTTCAACAGTGTTCTACCTATTTATTATCTAGATACCAATCCATTTTATAATTACATACAACGTATTGTTGTAAGGAAAACATATCAGACTAGTTAGGTGAGAACGTAAAGGCACTAACGAACACTACAGCTTGACTTAGGTAGATCCACAACGCTAGCAAGTTAATTGATGAAAGAAATCTCGTTTTTCAATTGTTTACTTTTTTGCTACAAAATACACACTTCATTTATCAGAGTTAACTTTTTATTACTTAATATTACTTAGCTACACGAGGCTAGAGAAGGAGGTAGAAATTAGTTGTCACACAAGTAATTATTGCGCATCAATTAACTCTGTTAGGTTAGATTATTGGGACAGAAAGTACATTATTCTGGTTTGTACAGAAATACAAGGTGTTCTTTTTGATTTCCCATAACTTTAACCAACAATGCTATAACGTAAAGAATGTGTTTGTCGAAAGAATAAAATGTATCAGTCGCACTGTGTTGGAGATACCAGTTATATACTAGTACAATTGTATAGAGTTTTTGCTGGAATGACAGATAGCGCCTTAAATGTTACGCACATAGTCGCCTTGGTCAATATAAGTGGTAAAAACATTAGAAGTTGCTATTTGTCATACATAAGACATCAAGTGCTTGATGATTTCGAAAAAATCTTTCAACATGTGGTTTTTTGAAGGAAGTCTAACTTGTCTCCTCAATTTGTGGTAAATCAAAACACGTTGTATATTTAAAAAATAAAATTGACTAGTAATAAAAAAAATGCGCCACACAACATACCAATTATTGACATGGTCTCGAAGTAAGGAATCAACGTACTTGAGTTACGTGGTACCAGACACTGTAAGTTTGTATCTCCTTTATCGCACCGCCCACAAAACATCTATGTTTAGCTATGTCGACTGGTAGAGAATGCCTCATGGCCCCCTTATTTACTTTTTAAATAAATAAATATATTTTGCCAGGGGCGTTTCCCAGCACACCCATGGTCGATAAAAATTAGAAATGATTGTTTTGCAAATTAACCCGAACCGGGAATTGAACCGGGGCCCCTTTGCCTTCAAGGCGAATTACTGCGCCGCTACACCAATCGGCTGGTAACATGAAATTTTATGCTACGGAACTTAATGTGATTCGTAGGTATCCGAATTGAGCTAAGTTGCATTACGCGTAACGTGGAATCGCTTTCATAGTAAGTTGGTTTGGTAATTAAGTAGATTTTAAGAATTGAAAGATAAAGAAACATCATTTTAGTTTAATTAAGCTATTTATTGCTATTTATGCGCGCAAAATGATAAATTCCTAGTGTAACATATGTATTAAATAAACTTTTAATTAACATGTTTGTTAATTTCACAAAATACCTGGATACCGTTGCGGCGAAAATTCAAACAATACAGCCTTTCCTTTGTTCAAGACGTTTTTATATAGAAGACGAATTTTAATATTGTAAACTACATAAGGATTTGTTTATACCCATGATAACAAATAACTTTGCCTAATTAACTAGTTACCTTTCTCAACTAAATTGGCTCAATTTAAATGTGTACGAAACATATTCGGACGGCAAACCTACACTAGTAAAATTAAGTTGAGAAATAATTTAATTTCTTGGACAGTTGTTTGTTATTATGAGTATATTACAAGCCCTTAAGTATTTTACACTATTAAAAATACATCCTAGTTTTCCAATAGTCCGTTGATAAAAAACCATCTAGTTAAGATGTAAAAATATCACACCTAAATTCGGACGCACAAATTTTCTCATTGAAACTATCACGATTATAAATACGTACGTAAAATCACTTTTTCTTCTCCGAGAGTAACGCAGAAAAGGCTGAGAAGCACAAAACTTAACGTCGACTGCATGGTGCTGCTGCTCTCTGGGTTTTGTAATTTAATTTTAATTAATTATTTGCCAATAAGTTTTCAGTTCAAGAGCCCGGCACCTACTGTGAAGCCTCCGGCACTGGTCGTCCTATATATGATTCGATGATGTTTACGTCTCGGAGTATTGTCAGCACGCGGCCAATACATTTTGTGTTGTGCTCATAACTCATTAAGATTGAAGACTTCTTTTACTAAATGATCAATATTTATTTTGTCCTCCCGCTTTGGGAAAATGCCAATTATAGTATACTCGGTAAGTACAATACGATACGTGGCTTGATGAAAAAATCTAGTAAGTCAAAATCAATCAAACATAAGTATTAAAATGCGAAAGTTTGGATAGATGGATGTTTGTTACTTAATCAGAACGGCTGAACGGATCTAGATGAAATTTGGCACATAAATGGACTATAGACTAGAATAGCAGATAGAGTACTTTTATAAAAATGTATGGTTCCCGAGGGATGCAAGATAACTGTCATAAGTCATTATCGATGGCGCTTCATACCGTTAGATGTCGCAATGTTAGCAAACATTTTCGAATGTGAAAAAATATGTAACAGCCACTGACATCTATCGGTAAGAAGCGCCATCTGTTATGAATAAAACAGAACAGGTATGACACACTACGCTCGGCTAATAAAATCACACGATAAAAATTATCAAAACTTTAACAGCACAGTTTTTTTAATTTAAAACATTACCTGTCGGTAATCCGATTGACCCAGTGATGAAGGGTCATTCGTCTTGAGTGAAGCGCTGTATTTAGAAAATGAACTTTTATGAATAGGCTTGTACCTATCTAGGTGCGCTGGCAATGCCCCCGACAAAAATCGTTGTCTGTTACCTTGATTTATTGCAACATATTATAATATATGTTACATCCTTACTTTGAGACAATGACAATTGCTGAGTTGTGGTGGCATACACACACATGTTTAGCATAATAAGTTTATTATCATTTATTTCATTTATTCATTATTTAATTTTAGTCAAAATCTATTGCATTGTATAAAACTTAATAATTAAATTAAATTCACAAGTACAGTCAGGCCGCGCGCCTTGTTTAGCAAAACTGCTTACGCTCGCGATACACGGGCTTTTGTTCTCGCCTGCGCATAAGCACAGTGCTGCATTACCACAGTCCGAATCTGTATCCGACGGCGAATGCACGCACGAATTTCGCTCGCTCATTAGCATCGCGCGCGCGCTTATATGTATAGATAACATCTCTGTGCAAATAATTATTTTCCTAACTTTTCTAACTTCTATCGACTTGTATCTTCCTCTGTTACTTCTATTAGCCTTCTGTGTACGTTGAACTATTTTCTTTCTACATTTATATGTGGAAATCCGTGTTTGTGGAATAATATTTTATTTCTATTCTAAATAGACTTTTACTTAGATATTCCAGATAGGGTTTCCCATAGAGTGTTAGGCGCATATTTTTATTTGTATACTAAAGGTGGAAACTGACTGGCGTTACGGGGCGTAATGTAACATGTAAGGGATCGTCCATTATTCACGTGAAACTCAGAACAAATTACGAAATATCACAAAAGAAAAATAAGTAAACGCGCAATTTGTAAACCGAAAATCGGCGCGTGACCCTGACTCGTCGTTGCCTGGGAACGAAAAAAAAATATTATGAATAATTTAATTAGATTGTACCTGTACTTAAAGATATTATTCTGTATTTTTTTAAGATTTCATGGTAGGTACAAAAAATACAAGTGATTTTGGGAGGCGAGTCTAAGCCTCACCATGTTATCATCAGTGGGGAGAGGGGGTTAAAGAGTTGCTAAAATCGGCACGACGGCAACGCCTTACAGAGAGAGCCTTTGTGTAGTCAGTACGGGGTGTCAAGAGAGCAACGAGCGGGATTGACACGGATTTTGCACATGACGTTACACAACATGCTCGCTGCGAATGTTACATTACGCCCCTTAACGCTGGTCTGACCCACCCACCATTACATTACATTTGCATTTAGGTACTTACACGGTAATATTTTTCATAAATCAGTCGGATAATTGTTAAATCATAGATACGTACATACTTAAGATACTTTTTGTTAGCTCTCATAAATATATCCAAGTTTATTATAATTACAGCTATAAAGTGATCAGTTATATGCAATGTAATTACGTTGTAATTGTGATATTAGATGATCATCAATCCCATGAAAACAATTATGTTGTTACCAATTATCTACACGTGTAAACTTTACAGATATTCGTTCAGGTACCTACATATTTGGATAAAAGTGGGTTAGATAAGGTTATACAGGGCTGGGTTGATCAGAGTCACCTCCACGTGCGGCGGGGTGTTACTTATTACACTCGGTTACGATCGGGTGTAAGGAGTAGCATCCTGCCCTGGTTCATCCTGGGCAACGGGGGTTAGTAATTTCCTTCGGGGATTGCTAGCTCACGGCTAAACTCTGTGGGTGGGGGGGGGGGGGATAAGCGAGGCGCTTCCGGTGGGCTAGGGCAGCCCGTTTGTGGATGCGTCTTCGCGAAGGCGGCACGTGTGGGGGGTGAAGACTCCCTGCTCGTACGGCCTAGACGGTGGCCGCGAGTCCTGACCCTGCGGTTGGTGGAAGTCTCTCGCTTCCCAGTATGGTTCAAGCTATGCTGGGCGGCGAGAGGGGAACTGTTGAACAAAAGTTTCCAGAACACGGGTGCCCATGTATTGCCTGCATACGTTAGTGTGGTACACCGCAGGTTTTTTAGGGAGTCCTACATTACCTTTCGCTGCCCCCGCGGCGGTAGGTATGCGAAATGCATTTTTCCTGCGACAAAAAAAAAAGGTTATACAGGGCTACACTACAATGCAAGGTAGAGCCAAATTTAAAAAAATGTTCTTAAGAATAATTAATTTTAAAATTTTGTGTTTTCGAATACTTCGTAAATGAATATTATTTTTAAATTTTCGAAAAAAAAAAAAACGCAAGGTGCGCCTGTCTTTCATCACAGATCACACACAGGAGTACGCCGTGAAGCGTCGCCAACAATGACCTTATGCAGTGCTGCATACGGTGCAATTATTCGACCAATCGTAAATTATTCTTGAGTTTTTTTTTTATTGCAGATATAGGGTAATTACAAATTTAAAAAAATGATTTGTTTGTTCTTTACATAGATCGATTCTGATTCTGAATCACTGCTGAAAATTTGACACTGCCTAGAAATGGCATTAAGCCATACATAAATACATCTACCTTTTGTACGATTACATTTTTTGTACAAAAATGTTTGAATAAATAAATGTAACCATGTATAGGAAATCAATTTTTAGTTGGATTTATTAAGTACATTTAAAAGTCATCAACGTTTTTATTAATAAGTAAATTGCCTTATTATAGTGCATACTTACGATGTAGCAATATTTGCTTAGGGTATTGTTTAGGTATTCCATAGACTTAGAAAACGCTACGTTCAGTTATTCGAAGTTAGTTTCTTACAACTAACGGTAAAAAAAAAATTGATTGGATTTAATGCTGGATTATGTACTACCACAGAATATATAATAGGGGTACTACTATGGACACCTTGTTAAGGCTGTTTTGGTATTTTTGTGATTTACTTTAGTTTTAATCAAAACAGTCACTTAACCCTGCGCACCTTGGATTTTGAACCTACGGTTTTACATTGCCTACTAATTTTAGAACTAAATCCGGAAAATATTTAATTACATAAACAATATTCAAATAAGCTAATAAAGCCTGCATGAGAGGCGTAGACTCGTAGGTTTTTTTAGCAAGTTTTTAAAATAAATGCGACTAGATAACGGATAGATAGATTTTAGGTAAGTGTTTGTGTGTATTTGATATTTATTATGCTATGGGTATTATTAGTTTCAATAGGATATTGTAATTGTAATTTTTGGTAAAAAATCGTCGTGGAAAAGTAAAGAATGATGCGATAAATTGTTGTCTTCGTGGCATTGACATTTGACACGTAAAAGTACATTCTCGTTTCCGTTTCCGGCGTGTAAATGCTATCTTTCATCACACCTATAATAAAATTTAAATTATCCTTCCTTGCAATCAACGCCTTTCCACTTTTTCGACATTAATTGTTTTACCACCTAATAAAGATAAGATCAAAGTCATACCGAAGTACAAGTAATGACGACGATAATCAACTATTATTATACATTTGTTTGTCTTAAGTTTAGACCGGGCGGTCACAGGCATCTAGTCACACGTAGATACTTACATACTCGTATGTATTCAAAAATATGTACTTATGTATATAGATCTTAATGCACTACCTTTAGAAAGAATGACCTTGGATAATTTTCTTATTATCCTTCTAACTATATAGAGAGTAAATACCTACTTCCTACTTAGGTCTCGTTAGTTAGGTCATTCTAAGTAGGTTAAAAATACATAAAATGGTTCAAAGGTATCTAAGTAGTAAGTATAAAAAATAAATAATAAAAACATAATATAAAGTTGGAAGTTGATTGAATTTTTAAAAATGCAAAAATATTGTTTTTTACATGGTTACATTGCAAAGGGGTGCCCAATCTTTAGGAGTGGCTCAGAATTAGTAACTCAATCGAACTATGCAAAGAACTTTTTTTTTAAAATTAATTATTCCTATGTGTAGTCTCTCAATTGACTTTATTTTCGGATATTTTAAAGTAATGTTTTTTGTAACATACGATTATTAAAAATAATAACGACTAAGACGCTTCTTTATATTGTTCCCTAAATCTTATTTTTAAAATTTGGCACCCCTTTGCAATGTAACCCTGTATTAAAAGCGATAAATCCGTAAGACTGGAATATAAAATATTCTGAAGTGCTTTTTATCTTGCTCTTGGAAAGGAATAATATAGTACCTAAGGATTTTGCATAAAATACGTAATGCGTGCATATGTATATAACTTAGTACTTACATGTAATTCTAAGCTGGAGTCTTAAATAGTAAAAAAAAAAAACAGAAACATGGTGTGAATGATTAGATAAACTATAATTAAAATTAATTTATCATCCAGTTTTTTTTGGATGATGGATAACTGAATATACCTATATGATAAATGATTTAGGCTTCTTTAAAACTTATGGTAAAATTTTAATACAACCAATTAATTAACTTATTATAACTTAAGTTACTTTACTTGCACCTAACGTCTGCTTATAAATAAGCTTTTGTCAATCCTTAGAGACTAAAGAAACATTATGTTGGTGTTAGGTGTCCAATTTGTAGGAAGCAAGATAAAAATATAACATCTGGCACAAAGGGATTTGAAAGGACCATTTATATGAGAACAAATGGGATGAGGTAACCAGAGATATAAAGGTGTGGTACCTTGTTTGGCATTTCTAACGCAATAGTGACTCATTTAATTTGTAGTGTTTACCTACAACAGGGATGTTGGTTCTATTTACGGATTTTAACTCTTAGCTTGTCCGTGAGGCAAAAATCGTAAGGAAACCTGAACTTTTACATAAGACTGTAATGTAAGACCTGTCAAGGGTTAATGCTGGTCTGATGGCATATTCTAATATAATGTCTAAACCTAAATTTCGTACCAAATATTTATTACCAAATATCTGTTTTTCACCAAAGTTTCAACTGCTAGTAACGACAGGACTAATGCTTTACTTTCATTTTAAAAAAACCGACTTAAAAAAACTAAAAAGTTAAAAATAATCTTAACACGTAAGGTACCTAATCAGTTACTTTTGGAGTCGGTGCAAATAGAAACGTTGAATCTCTCATCGGTTGGCACCGACTCCAAAAGTAAGTGATTAGGTACCTTACGTTTAGGTATTCTGTGCTACGTAAGCAGATAAGATTATTTTTAGCTTTTTAGTTTTTTGAAGTCGTTTTTTTTAAAAATAAAATTTACCTATAAGTATAAGTAAATTTTCACTCTTAAGAATTTTCAGATCTTAAGAGTGCAAACAAAATTTAATTGCTGAACTCCGATTATTCCACTCTTAGGGGTCAATTTTTTTCCGCAAATTTTTATTATAGTATCTTTAAAGTATAAGCCATTCAATAAAAAAAGAATCGTCAAAATCGGTTCCCATTCGTCAAAGAAATTGGGTAACATGGATACAAAAATCAGTTAGCGTGGTATGGAGTTCAGGCAATGTTTGATGATTTTCTTATAGATGACATCATCAGAGTTTGACCAAATTTATATGGGACCATTCTGAAAGTATAACCTATTGAGCAAAAAAAGAATTATCGCTGAACATACATAAAAAATAAATATAAAGATTCCGACGTATTGAGAACCTCCTCCTTTTTTGAAGTCGGTTAAAAAACAGTTAAGTAGGCAGGTATATTCTTTCCAATACTTCATTAATTCATAGCATTTAAAAGTAAGTAGGTACTTGACCCTTGTCTGTACTTCTGTCGCAATGTTCACCTTACTTGCATGGATGGTGACAATAAAAAGTCATAAAGTTAGAACGAGCTGATTCTGCGACAAGTTGTAAAATGTAGCTGTGTTTTTCTTAAATGGTGTAGCTTAAACTTCAGGAGTGTAAGTATATCTTAATTTAGATAAGTATTAACTTCTAGGGTGTGATTCAACTGCTTAAATACCTACAACAACTATTTCTATTCAAAACAAAAATCAATATCGCAAAAAAACACTCCTCTATACTAAACCTCCGACCAGCTGACATGAGTTTGTTTAAAGAATTATATATTTTTTTGAGACTTTCACAAAAAAATTACAGAAGAAGTATTTAAGCAGTAATTCACACCCTAAAAAGTTAAGTAATTCATTAGAACCTTTTATTTGCGGTACTTTATTTGTTTTCTGTTTCTGTGGAGTGCATTAAAGAGTATTTAATAAAAAATATAAGTCTATTAGGTTATACGCGTCCAACCTATTCATGCATGATGTCTCGTCATAAAATGAGGATTGTCGATGAGTCAACGTTTTACTTTAAGAAGTACTGTAATAGCAGTAATAAGTTAGATACTTATCTATCGTCTCATTACTTTGTAGTGGTTGCGGCAATTAATATACATGCTAAGCAAAATTTGCCTATCAATCGCAGTAATCTGAGCATGTCCGCGTACAATCGATATTAATTAGTTCACAGAATAGATTATTACTATGCAACTACTTCATCCAGTGTTTGTGACTGCAATGAAAATTGTATGGTGATTGTTGACGTAAGTCCTAGCTTTCGTTATTTGCTGATTCAATAGCATCTTACTTTCGTAATCAATTAAATAAATCATGTAGGTACTTCCGAACAAGTCTTAGCAATGAGGAACACGAAATAAGTCATAATAGACTGTAAAAGTTTCTTCAGGAAAGTTAATTACTTATAACGTAAAGAGCTGTTTATTATGAACTGACTACAGCTAGCTTTTATTGTATCGTGTACTGAATATAAAAACAAACAAATCCCAAGTTTCTCTCCTAAACAACAAAAGGCAATTTTATTAGGGAGCAATCCGGTCCTTTTGTACCTTACTTAAAGACTAAGATTTGGCCGAGTGTAACAAGGGCTCTATGATAAAATTCTGCTGTAAGTGTCGTGTTTACGGCGTAAAAACGTGGTAAGGACGACATTATTGTGGTAGACATTATTGTCCAACGGCAAGAGTGACCGTGAGGAGGTCCTATAGACAGTAAAATATCCATTAACATAGTAACAGAGAGCACCAGGAAACTGAAACAGACTATTTGAACGTACTGCCTGTTAATAAAAGTACTCGTAATACTTACTTAGTGGCATAATGTTGAACTACTCGTGTAGTATTTTAATGAGGAACACATTTGACAAATTTTGGCAGACTGGTCTTTAGATTAGAGAAATAACTGTTTGGTATGAGCTGATAATAATTATTTCATTGGCTGTAAACTTTGTCGTAGGCTTAGGACTTGACTGACCCGTAGGGCATTGCAATATATTAAAAATAGTAAAAATATGCTGGATTGTCTATTATGAATTTGGATTTCCAAATGTCTGGTAAATTACCCCTGCGATCAGTAGGTACCATAGATTACTTAAAATTATGTAGGTATAGCTAATCAGTACGACCCTGTACCTACGTCAATGAAAGGCCATGACACCGTTACATTTTTCGCCAAACATTTTCCATCTATTTCTGCCAACACCAGACGTGAAAAAAAAACAGGAAACGCCAGTTTCTACTCGTATTTCTTTGTCTTTAGGTGCTGGTATTATTAATTATAAACCAAACGCCTGCTATTTTAGCACGACAGCTGCGCACACAATCGCCGTATACTGCGGAGGCGGTCAGGCGTCGCGTGTTAGTAACTGTTCATAATCAACCTCTGCAGTCCGCAGTTTCAGCCTGCCTTCAATTAAAACACGTTAATCGAGCTTGTAATGTGACTCAAATGCGGTAATATTAAACAAATTGCTGTAGGAGGCAGCCATAATCTGTTTTATGATACAAGGGTTGGCGTTAAACATAATTGAATTGACTATCTAGCTAGTCTAGCTATAATAATAGTAAGTAGGTGAGGGCATTTCTACAGAGGAGGTCAGGAAATCCTGACATCATTGCCTAAAAATGTAACTATTCCTAGCTTTTTCGATTTTATTTTTATTGAAATCGAGCTTAAAACTATCACGGCAAACATAAATAGTATAGAATTTAAACTGTCCCAAAAACACTATTTAAAAAAAACCTAGTTTAAGTAAGGTTAGCTAACTCGTTTTAAAGAGCTGACAACTAGAAAACATTAAACTAAGTACTTAGGTAGGTAGGTTTATAACATATATGTGTTTATATATCTAGAGTTTAATTAATATTACTTAAACTCTAGATTAAGTAGAGTTTACCTATAGAGGTAAATCGATATTCATGCGATTTGATCGGAAGTTGGTGACAAGTATATGTCTACTATTAATACCATACCACGTATACAATGGAATACAGAAGTTATGCTTTTACGTTGTTTTTACTGGAAATGCAAAAAGAAAAACCCAACAAAAACCTCTCAAAGGTTCCTGAAAATTGATATGTTGTTGTGCGTAACTGTAGGACTTAACTTTTCCCTTTGAACTTAGTCTCTTGGATTAACAATTTGGCAGTATGATATTGGGGAGCAGCTAAAAGCTGTCCTAAAGTGAATCCATTGTGCGGCGAGAGCTTAGCTGAAACTGTTTCAGAGTTCAGTTAGTTATACGCGCTCCGCACTGTCGGGAGGATGTCCGTGTTCCCGCGTTTGAAACATTTCGCGAACGAAACTTCGCAACTTTAATCTCTCAATTGTATCTTAATGGTATTAGTTCCGCAAAGATCCTTATCTGCTGACTTCAATCAACATTATCCACTTAAGTAAATAAACTGCAAATTTCAATCTAATCAGTACATGTTATGCTTACTTAGTAGGTATTGTGAAGAAAAACGAGGTTTTGTATCTAAATTTTAATCGAGTTTACAGACTATTCGAAAGTGTAATGGTGATCTGCCTTATTACGTCTTGATCTAACGTTTATTCTATTCGTTACATTATTTATTTTTAAAACCCTTTTTTTATCTACAAATACCTAACTACTTAGGTATGTGAAGGACCTTCGACCCTTTTGATAAGGAGTAAGTATTTAATTAAGTTTTATAAAGTAACAACGAAGATTAATTGATCTGTAACATTCGATTTTGTTGAGTCTGTTGTAGGGTAATTTATCACAGAAGGTACTTATTGCTTTTCCGTCAAGCTACGTTGCAGGTCAAGGCAATTTATCTCATTTATTGTTGCGGACTCCATTTGAGATGCCAATTTTTTTTCGAAGTATTTACGAGTAGGTCTAAGGTTGTGTTCCGTCTTTAGTCCTGTTAGACTTATATAACGAAATACGGCATTGCAGATTATTTGCTTTAGGATTTGACGTTGTCAGAGCTATCGTGATGAGAATCAAGATGGGTGGGTAGTGAACTAGAAATAGGTATGATTAATACTTTATTTGAAAGTACCTAATAATGATGTAGGTAATATTTTGCTTGTTATGTAAAAAAAACGAACGCGTTTAGGTTTAGATACTGAGAATTTTGCCAGTGAGCCAAGTTTATGGCGGTGGTCCAGAATCGAGTCTAGAATACGGTAAAAATATTATAAAAAATCCACAGTTTTAAAAAAAATTATTATTAGAACGAGTATACCTGCAGAAGAAAAAAAACATTTTCTATTTCATTTCTTCGCATGAGTAACTAAAGGTCACTTACCTACCTACTTTACTTTAGAATCTAGAATCTGGATTCGCCTAAAATTTGGCTCGTACTTTTTTAACACCTTGTATAGTGAAACATAAATTTATTGGTTTTCGGTTTATTTAAGTAATTTATAGATC
The DNA here is from genome assembly GCA_963576865.1 of Anania hortulata. Taxonomy (NCBI): domain Eukaryota; kingdom Metazoa; phylum Arthropoda; class Insecta; order Lepidoptera; family Crambidae; genus Anania; species Anania hortulata. The sequence continues at coordinate 8,957,064 of OY756394.1, read as the reverse complement.
GCGATTTTTAAACGATTCATGGTTTATGTCAAATCTATTTTCGTCTGCACTCTCGTTCTTATTTAAACATGCAAATAAACAGCCCGTAGATAATAAATAACGATTGTTAAAAAACATCGCGATATTGAAGATTTCACTAAATTGAATGTTAAACTTCAAAGTTTTCAGAGTGCTATTCGCCATAAAACCGACGATGCGTTTATTTTTTTCTTTCAATATCGCCATTTATTTGTAAGGTTATTTTTTCAAGGTTTAGGCATCATATCGGGTCGAGATTCTCGAGGTTAACTTAAATTTTATAATTCTTAGAAGGTACCTAATCCTACTGCGCTACAATACGACAATGGTTGCCCCAAAAGTAGTGTAAAGCAGAAATATAGAGGTAAATAATATAGTTGTAATTAAAAAAAACTGACTTCCTTTTACACCATTTTTACAAGCTTTATTTGTACAAATTCCAAACTTACACACTTATAAGGTCACGCAAGATTTTTGTAATAATGGTCGCATAGTCATTGAATTGTAGGGTACACATCATTCCGCTTCAGTTTTCTGTATAAGTAAGTACAGACAACAGCTCGTCAACCTACCACAAAACGTCAAATTTTCTCGATTGATATTGATCTCTACGCGTAGGACTTGAAGTTGAAAAACGGTTCAATTACCTTTAAATTTTTAAGTAGGTTGACCTGCCGTTGACTGTACCTAAAGCTTGGCGACATCAAGAGTATTTCGACGTGATTGTCTCTTGTTGTGAAAAGACATGAATTATGAAAAGGAGTTAAGTGCCAAAACCGGGATTTGGGCCAACGTGCTGTACGTAAGGTTACCTACAAGTTTGTAGTCCAGTCAGGTCCATTTATAAAACGCAACTAGGCTTCACAAAGTTTTACCATCTCTTTCTTTTCTCAATTTTTTTTTAACTCGGTCTTTTGGGTAGACGATCAATCCCAGCATTTTGGAATACTAAATATACCGATAGGCACCAGACAGTACATAATTATTAAAGTTTGATCGAGGCAAGAAGTCCTCTGCACAGCCTGCGAACCTTGAATTGGTGATATTTCGGACAAACCAATTTGGTGGAGGCGACTAATAAAATATGCAAACATTTCTGTCTGAGCCAGCTTCCATAACAAGATTTTGGGCTGCTCCACCTGTCAGAAATTCAGAATCCATACTTTATCTTTATTAATATTATCAATATCTACTTAATATTATAAAGCTGAAGATTTTGTTTGTTTGGTTATTTCGTTGAACGCGCTAATCTCAGGAAGTACTGGTTCGAATTAAAAAAAAGTTTGGATAGACCATTTATTGAGGAAGGTTATAGGCTACATAAAGTCACGCTACAACTAAAAGGAGCAGAGTATTCATGAAAAATGTTGCAAAAATGGGGAAAAAATCCCATTGAGAGCTATCGTTGCGTAAACTGTTAAAAATCATCAATGACGGAATAAAAGTCCTTGACAGAATATGTCTATCTTTTTTGGTTGACTCACTAAGTAGGGGATACCGGGGATAGTTGACTATAGTGTTAGGTTGACTAACTATCTAAAAATTTACCTTTTTGTATTATTCCAATGAGTGAGTATAACTGTTTTCTCTCCTCGCTCAGTCGCCAGACATTGCATGTCTCGTGCATTGTTAATTGACGCAACACTAACAAATAAGTTTATTTTTGAACAGTTAGTCAACCTATACCTATAGTAAATTATCCCCGGTCTCCCCTTTAACCTTTTTTATGGTAATCAAATATGTTATAAAATAATGCATTTGCGCTAGCGTCGCTTTTTCTTATACTTTAGAGATCAGCGTTGATGTGATTAAGGGCTTATTGTGATATAGGATCTTATTTTGGGCTAGGAAGTGACATCGGTCGTTGATAAAGACTTGTGACAGCTTAGATCGGACTCCACGTGGAGGGGTGCCTCCGCGTGAAGTCTGCGCTGCTAGTTGTGTAAATAAAATTATTCAGTGTTAAAGACTACAATTATTTATATTATTTACAAGGTGGATTTTCATGTTTTATATGCTGAATTCTCCTGTTGAAATACAACAACTTTTTGTATGGGTCCAACTTCATACAGTCTCAAAGAAATACACTTACTAATACTAAAAGATAAAACAGCTGTTACGATTTGTTTGGGGAATAGTTTTTTTTTAATTTTGACGTTTCCGTTCCCCTAGTAAAAGTTGTTTTATTTGAGCAGGAGAATTAGGCTAATTAAGCTTCATAACCAATGAAAATTCACCGCATATATTATGAAAAACAATTTCCAAACTATGTCGAGAAATCACGAAAGATCTACGTCCCTATGAGAAAGTATTTTACGACGGTACGTGACCACGAAACGAAATAAAATAACTTAGATGGATATAGTCCCGGCGACCCGTGATCAAATCAGCCCAAGCCGTTGTTTATTATCATTGCAAATACAAGCGAGTATATGGCGCACTGGGTGGAAAAGTTCCTCTAGGACTCAAGTTTAGAACACATAGTTTGTATTTCCAGTGGAATCAAATTGTTTCTCTTCTAACGATCAACTTGTTTGGATTGTTGAACTGAGTAAAACAACGTCTGATTGGACGTAACAACATTGTGACGACCTTCGTAGCCGAGAGGAGCACGCCGGACTTGGTGGTCGCTATTTCTAAGGTCTCAGGTTCGATTCCCGGTTGGTCCATGTAGAAAAATTAATTTTATATATTGTCTTGGGTATGGGTGTTGTAGTACCATCGTTGTTTCTGATTTCTGTAACACAAGTGCTTTTGCCATTTACCATAGGATCAGAGCAATGTATGTGATTTTGTCCAGTATTTATTATTTTTTAATTTATAGAGTAGGTAATTTTGGTCTGTTATTTTAATAGCCTAAGACCGAATTTAATGCATTACGAAACCAAGTATGACCTTCCGTCATATGAACTAATCCTCTGTTATAATAGTGACTAACTAGGCTTTGTATATAGATAGGTAGTTTCATTTTAATCGAAACACAGCCTAAACGGTAGGGTAGACCTTGAAGATTTGATTATTAGGACACATTCCATTGGTACCCTTCAAAACATTAAAAGCCTCTTTAAAAATATCTCTATAAATGTAGGTACACTGGCGAAATTACTTTCAACTTTTTGTAAAGACTATATAGATAATCTGCAATTTATATATTATTAGATATTACTAGCACAGAAACTGCACAAATAGAGGAACTCTTCTTAATTAGAATTATTAGTATTGTCTAGCAGACGTTCAAAGTTATTAACAGACAGCTCCTGACAATGACGAATGAAGCTTATGAAACAATTACCAAGAGGTTTATAAGAATAGACTGCTAGTATTCTGAAGTAGCTCCGAAAAACTATTTGGCAGATTTTCGCGAAGAATTTAATACTCTTTATTTATTTTTAAAACAGCACCGTGACATAAGTACTGACTGACTAACAGATAGGTAACGCACAGCCTAAATGCTTGTTTACGTTGAGACGCTGGCGCTTTTACGAAATATCAAACATATGAGATAATATCTATGTGAGCCCCCGATTCAGAACGTTTCGAAAACAAGTTTTCAAACGGTGAATCGCCGGTGGTGCCGTGAGGGGACGGCCGTAAATGATACACTTCCCAACCACCAACAGGAGGCGTGTCGTAAGAGGCGACTAATTCCTGTAGCACGAGACGGGCAGCAGCGTCTGCGTGCGAAATGTTATAAAAAACTGCGCTCGTCAACCCGCCTGCCAAGCGTGGCGAGTTTTGGCCATCCCCCCCGATAAAAGTTATTGGGGGAGGCCTATGTTCAGCAGTCGACGTCGTATGGCTGAGATGATGATGACGACCCGGTCAATCAAATGTCATTAATGTTAAGTCCTATAGTGTCACACGTGGTTTTCCGGTTGATAATTTGTTACCGAACGGTTCTGAATCGGGGGCTGATTATGTAAGACAAGCACGTATGATGTGAGTAGCGGATGGATCAAGCGTTGTGCTTACCATTTCGCTATGTTTAAATGCGCTTAAAAAACGCTTTAGCTACGTCCTTCACCCCCTATGTTCTCAAACGCGATTCGGATGGATCGGCATTGGATTGGCAATGTGTCAAAATGTGAACAGAACAGCGCCTTTGCTGTAAATAAATTATTTTGCTTCCTTTGTTAATGTCCTTTCTTTTAATTTTATGGATCTTTGAAGTGTTCGAATTCTGCGCGCAGATGTGAACAATGAATGTACACTGGAACATGTCCAAAATGTTGAACTATATGAGAAGTTGAATAATAATGCTGATGTTAGTGATAAGGACCGCGTGACAAAATGTGTAAGAACGTGAAGAGTGTGACGTGGGAGACTGAGACTTTGATGGGGACGCCGCCCAAGTCGCGATGGAGTCAGTTCTGTCCGAGGGGGGCGTTGTCCCATGTGGGGCTGCTGGTGGCGCTTATGCTGTATACTGCAGGTGGAGGATTGGTAAGCACAAAACAAATATTTACCTTAATAACTTTAAGACAAGAACATACATAATAGGAGGCTGTAAGGTGTTCTTACTGCAAGAGGAGTGTTGTACAACCTTATTTTTCAGTATGCACACATAAATGTTTACAATAGATGGTGCATACATTTTTTTTGATTAAATAACTACATTAAATAGCCTTCTTTACGTGCCTAAGTTCATAACAATTATTCTAAAGTAGTCTGATTTAGTTCTAGCAAAATGATTTAAATTACTCGAATCATCGATTGTATCTTTCTGGAAATGTAGGTAAGCTTTCAGGAAACGATTACCAACCTACAAATACGTAGAATATTATACAAATGATTTATAGTAATTAATGTAATGCACATGAGTTTTAGTTTCACGTGAACTGAAAAGTGCTGGTGCTGGAAGAAATAGTAAAACAAGGACCTGCCGTTGCGACATCGACATAGATCTTTAGCGACTGATTTAGATTTATTAGTCCTGTCGATGACATTGTTAAGTCGATGACATTGTTAATAGGTACTAACTACTTATAACTCACCGACCGATATCGGTTGTAAAATGTTCGCTATCAATATGAAATCGAGACGCAAAGGTAGGAGTTGGATTCTTACTGTAACCGCGACGGGTTCCCATCTTGTTGCGATGGGTAGGGCTTGATAGCCGCGGGTGGTGCCGCGGTAAAGCCAAGAGGTGCGCCGATCTCCCGGTCCTGCTGCTGCTTCCCCCGAGGCGGTATGGTATGCAAAAAGCATTTTCCCTGCGCTACAAGGATTCCTACCGTGGGAGGACTACTTACGTTGGTGTTGAAATGATTCAGTAACTAGTTAGTCGTACCTACTCTCAGCACACCTACACTTTGAGTGTCTAAGCACCTACATTAGATAGGGCTACAAAGGGTATTCGGGAAAAATTCTCATGTAATGTAATCCCTAATTATTACACGTTGCCTTTCTGACCTGCTCGAAATCCGCCATTTTATCACACGTCCCTTTTAGGGTATTGCCAATTTATTGGGCTCAGTCAGACTTGGACAATTTCATTCATCATGATTGTAACATGGAAGTCAAAGAGAGGTATTTCTTTTTTAATTCTTTCATTAGGTCTACAAGCGTCGGTTTACTTTTTTAGACAACTATCAGGTCACAAATCACAATATTTTTTAAAGAAAATAATATGATAAAATATTTTGTCACGCCACGCAAATAATAAATATTTTATTGTTAATAAGCGATGTAACAAGATTAAAAGTTTAATTACTTTTTAAATTGTTGACTGCTCTCAACGTTTAACATTGGTTTTGTACTACCCTCGACGAACTCAGATGATTTTCTTCATTTAAATAGTTACGGCTACGGTACACAACCACAAATGTTTTAAACGAACTATTTAACGACACTCCACACCATGCGATAGACGAGTAGAAGTTTTTTACGGTTATTTTAAGTTTGGTACGGGATATCAGGCACTGCAATGAAAATGCAAAATCTATAGATATTTGTTCCACCACCTAAACGAAAAGAGCCTCGGCGAAAAGACACTGTATTACAAATAAAACTCAAAGGACTGGTACAAAGCACTTTACTTTATTATTGGGCAAACTCTGCCCGAGTCTTGCCACTGTTTCTACAGGAACAAAAAATTTCACTTTAAAGTTTAATATTTCGTAAATGGAGCATTAAATAGAAGAATGGTATTAGCAACCTCTAAGTAATTTTAAAAGACCTACTCAACGATAACCCACACGATGGGGTAGACGTTCGAAAAAAAATCATACCCACTTCACATGTAGAGGACACCTACAATATTACGGCTTTCTAATGCTAACGGTCTCTTAACAAAACCTCGGAGGGACAGACAGGCAGACGGACATGACGAAACTATAAGGGTTCCTTGTCGGGACTACGGAACCCTAAAAATCTACCGTATTTAGCCAGTTTGCTAAATAAGTAAGTAAAAGTAGTACTAGTTTTTCAGGTCCTGTTGCCATAACTGTATGTAAATGGGGAAGGCCTATGTTCAGCAGTCGACGTCCTGTGCAGTGTTACCGTAACTGAGTTCCGAAAGAAGGTATAAATCAGTGTTGAAAAAGTATATTAATTTTAGAGTAAAAACGGAAGCATTTTTTAAATACCAAAATCACTCACTAGCTTCTCTTGCTCTTTATGTATGCGAAAGAGCGAGAGACTGCAAGCTCGAAGTACTATTTTTTAATTCTTGGCGTGAGAAGACGCGTTACATGCAACGTTCATATCGTTTTACTTAGATTCTAAATAAGTTTAAATGGTAAGTAAATAAACACTTTTACACATTACACATGGGAGAATAAAAAGAAGTATGATTCTAGAAATTAATTAATTCTGTTTATAAAAATACCTTGACTAAAGTACATAAAGTACTTGTTTCAAGTATAGGTAATTATCGTAATTAAATCTATATATATAAAATAAAGTCGGGTTAGTTACACCATTTATAAGTCGAGAACGGCTGGACTGATTTTTATGATCTTTAATTTGTTAAACTCGTTTCTGCCCCGAATAGCAGAATAACTATAAAAAACACGGAAAAAAACACAAAAAAAATGTGTGAAGGGGCGTTACGAAGTTCGCCGGGATAGCTAGTAAATAATAAATTGTTCCCACAATCACACCAATTAGCTAGCCCCAAACTAGCAAAGCTTGTACTATGGGGACGGATAAACATACTTAAATACATTTATAAACATCCATGACTTAGGTAATGCTCGTGCTCATCACACAAACATTGGCCCCTTGCGGGATTCGAACCCGCATCCCCTGCCTTTGTAGTCCGGAGCGCAACCCACTACACCAGACGGTCGTCAATTATAGAAAAAAAGTCAGCTCTGGTCCTGCATGGTAACACAACACAAAAATTGAGATTAAAAAACTTAAAATACATAAATAAGACATTTAATATGTTCGTTAAATACTTAACACATGACATACTGCTAACATTAAATGTTACCGAACTAAACGTTTTAGTTTCTATCTTAAAAACAAAAATAAGTCTTATGAAACTAATTAAACTTAAAATATCCATAAAAGGCAAATACTTTGTCAGCTTATGTTTCTTTTAGTGTTAAAAGTCGGCAAATTCATCTTCATACAAGCATATGGGGCTATCTTTTATTTTTTCTTCTTCGAAAGAATCAAAGTTGGCTGAATCGCCTGGCGAACGGATTTTTGGTATAAATGGAGGCTGCACCCGACTGTTCAGAAGGCTATCCCAGTCGATCTCTTTAAACCATTTATGATTTTTAAAATCTAAAACACCATCCTTTAAATTTCCATAACGCCGGGAAATGTCAACTTGTAGAATATGATTTATCAAATCTTTCAATTCGGGCGAGAAATGCGACGGGCAGCGGTATTTTCCTGATACAATTTTCTCGTAAATTCTCATTGGATCAGAGGCGTAAAAAGGCGGATGACCTGCGCTCATTTCGAAAAGGAGTATTCCAAGTGACCACCAATCTACCGACATTCCATAACCTTTACTTAAAATAATTTCTGGGGCCAAATATTCTGGAGTGCCGCAAAGAGTCCAAGTTCGGCCGCGAATCAGCTTACAAAACCCAAAATCGGTTATTTTAATGTAGCCCGCCCTATCTATGAGAATATTTTCCGGCTTTAGATCTCGATATACCAATTCGCAGGCATGGAGATACTCCAAGGCAAGAACTACTTGAGCGCCATAAAATTTCGCTGCCATTTCTTCAAACTTGCCCATTTTTCTGAGATGAGTAAACATTTCACCGCCGGCAATAAAAGGCAAAACATAATACAGATATATATTATCTTTGAAAAAATATTTCATATATACCACGAATGGGAAGTTAAGACCGCATAATATTTTCTTTTCATAATAGCTGTGCTCTATTTGCTTCAATCTCACAATTTTTTCCTTTTCTAACATTTTCATGGCATAGTATTTTGAAGTCACGTTGTGCTTAACTAAATAAACAACACCAAACGCACCTGTACCCAAAACATTTTGAATTTCAAAGTCACCCAATTTGGCATTGCTGTCGGTCTTTTCGTTCCAAGATTCAATAAAGTCTTGGTGCAGTTTTTTCAAGTATTGTGAATATTGTTCTTGTTTCGAGTTCGAGTAGCCTCCAGAATAGCCCGAATAAATCCGACGCTTGGCATCATCTGCCATGTTAACAATTTCTTCCGCTGAAAGCAGCTTGAACAATTTAATTAGTACTTTTTCTCAAAATTGAAAATATCTTTTAGGAAATGTTGATTCATAGTTCACTTTCTGAAACAAAGAAGCCGAAAAAGTCAAGAAGAAGTATTTTCTATGGTCGGATATTGGTTAACTTCAAACTTGAACTTTTGTTAAATTCAAACTTCTTTTTTAAGATGATTACATAGTGACATTTAGCAAGAAGGCGAACACTCTTTTTTAAATAAATAAATAAGTTCCGTAAAGTTATTATAAAGTTGAACTAACATTAAATTTAGCTAACGCAACCATTTATAACATCATTTTGTTTCTTCTACATGAAATTGGTTTTTCAACTGACTTTAAAAAAGGAGGACATATTTTTTTATGTATGAATACGCCTACCTACCATTTTTTTATTGGAAGTAATGGGCCGACCAATGTTGTTTTTTTTTTGGATAGAACATGTTGAAGTTGGCTGAGTGGAAAATGGCTATAGTGAGACTAGTTCCTAAGACCGAACACCCTAGCGAGTACAAAGAATTACGTCCCATTAGTATACTTCCATTTATGTCCAAGATCGTCGAAAGAGTTAACCCCACAGTCTTGTTAGCCAAACTAGCGTATTACGGTTTCAATCTAATGTCTTTAAAATGGTTTGCCAGCTACCTTACCGGACGATCCCAATATGTCGAAGTTCGTAATGGCAACAGTTCTGTTTCTAATTCCACCATATCTAAAGTAGTCAGAGGTGTCCCACAAGGATCAATATTAGGACCAATACTCTTTGTGTTATATACTGCTGATATCATCAAAAATTAAAAAAATTGCAAATATAGTAAGTATAGTACACTTATACGCTGATGATCTACAATGGTACATTTCATTCAAACCCGAAAGTACTACTGCAGCAGTGGACAGACTAACTGAGGACTTGGATCGTGTTAGCCACTGGAGCGATCGCCATAACTTAGTTATAAACCCCAAAAAATCCAAATTTATAATAATGGGTTCAAAAATCACCATCGACGAAATTACGCCTCAGGACCCAAATGTGTCTATGATGGGTAAACGACTAGAAAACGTATAACAAGCCATAATCAAGGTCTTCTAATGGATGAAAAGTTACAATTTTAAGGACATGTATTAAAAACAATGCGCAGCTGTTTTTACAGAATTAAGGTTCTTTATCGTATCCACGATTACATAGATGTAAAGACGAGAATTATGTTATGCAAAGTGCCTGTACTTTCTAAACTCAACTACGTTGATACTGTATTTGGAGGGTGTTTATTAGGACGGACGAAGAAAGTGCTCCAGCGTATTTAAAACGCATGTGCTCGTTTTTGCTTGCCTGTACCTAGACGCTTACATATAATTCCTTTCTTAAATCGCAACAACCTATTAAAAATGGCCGCTAAGCAAACCTTGCCCTTTGCATCATTGCTTTTTGAAGTCATCGTTAGTCAGAAACCGACATCTATTCCAGAAATTGAAATTCGCCCTATGTAAAATGAGGATTGCTAAACGTCTAATGTGTCTAGAATACAGAACGACGGCCTTTCGTGGTAGCTTTCGCTACGCTGCTACGAAGTATTGGAACAACCTGCCACCGCCGACCTTCACCTACGCCATCGCACATGCTACCATTTGGTTCCTTAACACTAATTCCAAAATGTATAATAAGATGTATTTTCTTTTCCTTGTTGTCTCCTTTAGTTTAGTTTATTTGTAATAAAGTTATTATGTGTGTTTATGGACCAATAAAAAAAATCTTTTCTATTATAATCTATTCTTAAGTTGGTTTTTAAAATGTATTATTTCTACAAAAAAGTTAATAAACCGACCAACTAAAAAGAGGTACTTATAATAATTATTCAAATTCAAATTCAAATGCTTTTTTGCGTTAATTGCCAATTAAGTGTACAACTGAGATTTTAAAAATATATAATGTAACTTAAATACTTAATTACCCTTTTCAGGTGTGAAAACGAATAAATACAAATCATGGATCATTATCTCTATCTTTAGGTATAATAATATATAAAACAAAGACGGGTTAGTTATGCCATTTATAAGTCGAGGACGGCTGGACCGATTTTTATGATCTTTGATTTGTAAAATTTGTCTCCGCCCCGAATAGCAGAATAACTATTAAAACATCGGAAAAATTCACAAAAAAATAATTTTTTTAAGTTAAAAAATAAAAGTTTTGGGGCTGTGAGCGATATATTAAATATAATATGTTGCTAAAACGCACTTCAAACTCACATACGCACGCTCACAGCCCAACACACGAACGTATACACACACATGTACTTAATTACGTTATGGAATTAAAAACTTTTATTTTTTACTTTACAAAATTATTTTTTTGTGCATTTTTATTAAATAAAAATAAAAATTTTATTTAGTCAAATATAACCCTGCTAGCCCTGCGATTAGTGTCATGCCCCCTTAGCATGCCCACCAAAACACGATATGATATGATATGATATAGCGATATATCAACACCAACTGTAAAAATATGATAGATACAGCCGCCATTTTGAATTTTTGACGAAACAGCGGACATAACATTTGACGTCACCGGCACGGCGATTCAACATGGCGGCTATATCTATAAAAAAAATTCAGTTGGTGTCGTTATATCGCTATATCATATCATATCATATCGTGTTTTAGTGCTCATGCTAGGAAGGCTGGGTTAGTCTTGAGACTAGAAAAGAGAATGTGTGTGTACGTCCGTGTGTGTATGGGGCTGTGCGTGTGCGTATGTGAGTTTGGAGTGCGTTTTAGCAACATGTATTTATTTAGTCAGATATATAACCCTGCAGCCATGCGATTTGTGTCCTGGGTTAGAAAGAAAAGAGAAGACAAGTTAGTAGTTACGTTATATTATCTAGGTGCTATATGAAGTCCGAAAAGGTCCGCGAACAGTTTATATCTCGCTTTCTCTGTAAAGGTTGCTAGTGGGTTAGCTAGGTGGTTTCATATTGATTCCTAGTAAGTAGTTTTGATCTCTTTATTAGCAATTTTGTTTAAATGCCATTAGTCATTTAACAGGACACCCTCTGTCTGCATGTTTTCATCACAGTTTCTTTATCTGAAAAATAAAACCTTTACCAGATTTATGTCAATAGCTGTCAATTGTCAAGAAGGGATTATGTCACAACCACATAATATTGTGATTTGGAAACAGTTTATCGAATGATTTTTTTACAAATTTATTTTTCTGAGGTTATTTTATGATTGGGAGGATTTTTAAATGGGCTGTTATTTTATTGGCAGGACATGTCAAAGTCCTCATATACTCAACAGAACCATCATGATCACAGTAGATATTTAGAGATGCTAAAAGGAGAATTTCAGAAGAAGTTCGAAGATCCTCCAGAATTTGAGAAAACTCCGGATAATTACGATAGAATTAAAGCGATTGGTAACGGTGCTTATGGAGAAGTGTTTTTAGTTAGAGACAAAGGTACTTTTACATATCATGCAATGAAAGTTGTTGAGAAAGAGGTTGTCGTAGAAAGAAAACACGTGAAACATTTAATATTGGAAAAGAAAATTCTGCAGTGTGTACAGTTTCCTTTTATTGTAGCACTAGACGTCGCTTTTAAAGACAACTTGTATCTCTACTTCGTACTTCCCTACATATCTGGAGGAGAAATGTTTACGTACATACAAAAGTACGGGAACTTTTCAGATAATTTATCTAAATTTTACGCCAGTCAAGTAGTTTTAGCATTAGAATATTTACATTTTTGTCAGATAGTACATAGAGACCTCAAACCAGAAAACATATTGGTAGATACAAACGGCTATATAAAGATTTGTGATTTTGGATTTTGTAAAGTATTAAAAAAAAAGACGTGGACGTTATGTGGCACTCCTGAATATTTGGCGCCAGAAGTGATTATGTCAAAAGGATATTCGTTCCCAGTGGACTGGTGGGCGTTAGGTGTGCTAATTTTTGAAATGCAGGCCGGACATCCTCCGTTTTTTGCATCTGATCCAAGTAAACTTTATGAGAAAATTCTTGAAGGATCGTACAAATGCACAGATTCAATAAGCCCAGAAGCCAAGGGTCTAATAAAGGGATTACTCCAAATAGACCAAACGAAACGGTTGGGCTCTTTAAAAGGGGGAGTATATGATATAAAAAGTCATTCGTGGTTTAATGATATTATATGGCAATCAATTTTGCATCAACGTATTCAGCCACCATTCGTACCAATATGCCCGTCTCCGGGGGATACGAGTAATTTTCCAGATATAGCACAACCTAAGTTGAGACGGGCGTCTAAATGTCTGTACGAAAAGGAATTTGAAGAATTTTGAAAAAATTATCAAACGAGATATACGATGTTGGTCAAGTGTTCAATAAACAGAAAAAAAGATTACTTTTTGTGATTAGTGTATATTGTATAGTTTAAATATTATGTTAATGATAACATGATTGTGTAAGTGAATAAAATCATCTCCATCCAGCTACTGTATAATACATTGAATTGAATTAATAAAATAATGTTTTTTTCTTCTTGTTTTTTTACTAATGCTAGCTAGGTACTCAGCCGATGAGTGTGGAAGACATTTGTATAAAATAATTTAAATTCAAGCATAAAATTAAACAGCTTTCGTTTAGTATTATTAAAGAGAGAGAGAGCCCTACCCGATTACTAATATTTTGAATGCGAAAGTAACTCTGACTGTCTGTCTGTCCTTTACGTTTTCACGCCTAAACCGCTTTTTTTATTTTTGGTAAAAAGATAGATTGGACCTTTGATAAGGACATGGGCTACTTTTTGTCGTGAAAACTAAACCGATTTTGATGAAACTTTGTACGTAAAAAGCTTGAACCCTAGGGAAGGACATAGGCTACTATTTGTATTACACCTCTTATGCGAGTAAAATAGAGTACCTATGACAAACCGTATTCCAGCTAACGTATTCCACGGGCATGGCTAGTACGTACAAATATTTTACACAGTAATAAATATTGGACAGCATCACATATTATGCTTCATAAGGCAAGTAGCTAAGGTACTTGTGTAAAGACGGTACATATTACACACAAAATTAAAAATATTACATTCTCTTTTTTGTCCCGGAGCTTGTCGATATTTGGGTTATAAGATAAGATAAGATAAGATAAGATTTTATTCATAATATTCATTACATGTCAAGAAATAGTAAATTACATCATTAATTTAAATCAATAACAAATCCTAATCAAATTAACTTTCAAAAAATTATTTGATGAGACTCAAAAATATTTATATTATATTTTCCCCTATATTAATTTCCTCTTTGATGAGACTTCTGAAGATCATTTAAATAAAAAAACAGCCAATATGACATGTATTTTTTTATACAAAAAAGTTAGTCATGGCAGCAACTTTTATCTGACTATTTGATACTCTTTCTCTTTGAGTATTTATAGTCAAAGCTCTTTCCTTTCTGCTGTGTATATTTTGGAATATTATTGTTTCTTAATTCAACGAAATCGACCCACTACTTTTGGATGGATCGATTTTTTCCATAGTAGGAAATAAAAATCGTAATCTATTTAAGTAAGATTAAGTATTTGTTTTTAGTTAAAAAAATGTTTGATGTTTGAATTCCGCGGACTGCCTTGAACGATTCCTCATAATAAAAGTACGTGATTTTTGTGTGTGACGTATTACTGACTTTTTTCAAGTGTAAGGTTATACTGTGTTACAATAAAAAGATAAGTCTGTGTGTATACGATACATTTTAAAACGAAGTGTACTTGTCTCCTTGTCCCTGAGCAAAAGTGGCTCAAAATAAATTTTGTGATCTTTCATTAAGTTCTTTTGTTCTTCTATGCTCCATTCACTTTATCTTTAGAGTACAGACTTCATCCACTTATTTAAACTCACACTAATTTTATTAGCTATATAATTCTGTAAGTAAACCTCTCTGTATGAGCTGTTATAGAGATGCTGGAAGGAAATTGAAAAATGTTCTCAATTGTCTGTGGTATTTATTTTCATGTGTATGATGTCAAATCTAAAATTGTTATCCTTTAGCATGGAAAAAAACGTTACTCATGTTTTGCAACTTGTATTTGGGATAAGATTTAAGAAAGATAGTTATAACTATATAACCTCATATTTTACAGCTGGTAGTCTAGTCATATTTTTGTACAAAATTTATGAGTATTTTAAGAGGTGAAGCTAATGTACCCTACACTCATGATCTTCAGGTTAATCACAACCGGTATTTAGATCACTTGAAGCAAGAATTTGTACAGAGATACAGCAAAACCGATGAATATGAACCTAAATCACCAGAAGATTTTGACAAAATTAAAACAATCGGCACAGGCGCATTTGGTACAGTATTCTTAGTTCGAGATAAGTTAACCTTTATGTATCACGCTATGAAAGCAATCGAGAAAGCAGTTGTCGTAAAGAAAAAGAGCATAAAGCAACTACTTCTAGAGAAAAAAATATTGCAAGGCGTACATTTTCCATTTTTGATTTCACTAGACTACTGCTGTAAAGATAACGTTTACATTTACCTTTTGCTGCCTTACCAACCTGGTGGTGAGATGTATAGTCTAATTAAAAAATTGGGTGTTTTATCAGAACCTCTAGCACAGTTTTATGCAGCGCAGATGGTTTTAGCTTTGGAATATTTACACCACTGTGACATTGTTCATAGAGATCTCAAACCAGAAAATATATTGTTATGTGAATCAGGTTTCATAAAATTGGCTGATTTTGGATTCTGTAAGATTTTAAAAACGCGAACCTGGACGTTGTGCGGTACACCAGAATACTTAGCTCCAGAAATAATAACCTCGAAAGGATACACTTATTCTGTCGATTGGTGGTCGACGGGTGTTCTGATTTATGAAATGATTGCCGGGTATCCTCCTTTCTACAGTTCAAATCCAATGAAGCTGTACGAAAAAGTGCTTGCTGGTCATTTTAAGACGCCAGATATAATGACTCCCGTTTGCAAGTCTTTAGTCAAGAGTTTATTACAAGTGGACCCGACGAAACGATTTGGTTCTCTTAAAGCTGGTGTTTTCGATATTAAAAGTCATAAGTGGTTTTATGAAATAAATTGGAATTTAATATTGCACCAAAAATTGCATCCACCTTACGTTCCTGTCTGTAGGAATTCAGGCGATGTTTCAAATTTTCCGGAGTTTGATGACAGCAAGCTTCAAAAGTCTCCTAAATGCCTCTATGAGAAAGAATTCGAGGACTTTTAAATATGATGATACTGATAATTGTTAGTTACAGTTTATTGATTTTTATAAATATATTATTGAATTTTTTATTTTGAAAAAAAATTGGTGTGATAATTAAAAGATTGGAAGACATTTGCAGTTAAGGTACCTACGTTCTGTGAGTCGATCGTTTTAAAAATCGACAGGATTTTTACATTGCTTATTATTTACAGGTATTTCGGGCGTTAGAGTACCCAGCTGAGCTAGCCAAACAAGAATTTCATCGGGAGAGGCTACTTACAGAACGGTGGAACCTCATACGTTTCGTTTCGGAACGCAACGGGAATTTAACAATAGATGCCGGTGTTGAAAAAATATTAAGCGATCAATTAGCACTTTATGAAAAGGTAAACTTATTTATGAAAATATTAAAATTAAAACAGCACTAAAATTATGATAAAGTAGTATATTGCATGACTGATATGTCGTTAATACCCTAAAACTATAGGACTGAGTAGTATCATAAAGTATAATTTTCTTAAATTCTAGTTTTTGAAAAAAAAAAAACGTTTTTTTGTAGGTATTAGAAGAAGCATCTTCCAGTGGGCTATCATTAGAAATAGAAAGGAATTTCCCTCCAGCTGAAGAAAAATGGAGCATATTACAAGCTGTGTTTTTTTCTTCCACAGTGCTCACCACAATAGGTGTGTAAGGCCATGTAAGCATTACAGCTTATATTACAGATAATATTTACAACTCAGGACTGTAACTAAAATCGTGAAAATTACTTCAGAACCAAATTGACGAGCAGATAGCAATCATTATAGGTATATTGCGTGCCGAGTTCAATCGTAAACGAAAATTGAGTCATCGCCTCTCCATTATTCTAATGTGTAAACAAAGTTTTACTGTAGTGTTAGTAATACGGTTTTATTTTGAGAACCACTTATAACCTAATATTGGTTTATAAGACTGAACAGTTTATTATCCGTAAAATCGTCTCGTCTTCTTATAAGAAGCACACAAACTCGTCAAAATATTGTTTTGTCAAAGTAATTGATGTACATAGTAGGTAGACACTTATAATATTTTTTTTATCTATTCGTTTGAAATAGTGAAAATTTTATTTTCAGGATATGGGAACATTGTTCCAGAAACTTTTTGGGGAAGATTATTTTGCATCGCTTACGCGCTTATTGGAATCCCATTGACGCTGACAGTTATCGCCGACCTGGGTCGAGTGTTTGCGACTTGCGTATCGTTTATCGCAAAACAGTTACCCGCTATGCCCCGTAAGTCTAATGAATTAAACCTGGGTCTAGGTAGAAATGTTGTCGGTATCCGGGTCGGAAAATAAACGAAAAAATATTTTAATATTTATTCGTTTACATAACTGAATGTACAAAATGTTGTATTTTAGTAGTGTATGGCACCTAAAGTATTACCGCGTTTATGTTTTGAAGTCTAAGCATTGCATATTTTTATAAATCTAATACATATGAATCGATTCCTAACATTTGAATTTTATTCTGAAAACATAAAATGTTGTGCTTGCAAGAAATATCAAACCGGTCTAAAAATAAAATTAAAAAAACAAAACTAACAGATATTACTATAAGGTCGTACCACGAACCGTGGATTTGCCTTTAAAATTACGCTTTGTGACATTAGGTACAACAAACTGACACTATTCACTAATTTTAAAACATGTTTTCTGTAAAATAACAATTCATTTAACACCTGAAAACTTGGTTTGAATATTTTATTACTTATTGAAAATTTCGTTTTACCTAAAATTTAAGTCGTTACTACGTATTTCTTTCATTTATTGACAGATCGAAAGTATTTAAATTGATTGGTGGTGACATCATCTCTATGATATTATTCGTTTTTCCAGAATGTTGCAAAAGAGTTAGTGAAGCAAATCCCGCTAGTCAGCGATCTCTTTACGCCTTTGGTGCTGTGGGGTTTCTCTTCGTGTACTTATCTGCAGGGGCAGGGCTCTTTAAGATGTGGGAGGATGACTGGAGTTTCTACGATGGCTTCTACTTTTGTTTCATCACCATGACGACTATTGGGTTCGGAGATCTTGTACCAAGTAAGTAAATGTATATACATTCTATTTTCCTTAGCCTTTACTTGTATACAGTGGTCACGACTTACTTGATAATACTTGTCCATTTGGACTGGCCGCTAATATTTATATAGCTGCCAAAATGTATAATTTTGTATAGATTAAATGGTCCTACAAATATAAGAAAATGTATATCACCAGTACTGTGTCTTGGTGTTCAAATGCATGGAAATAAGCTAGTTTAATTTTTGGTTATAAAAGTGCTGAACATAGTATTATGAATTGGTTTGTAAATAAACAAGGTTTGCGTTTCATCATTATCATCATTACAGCCATAGGACGTCCACTGCTAAACAAAGGCCAATACTCGCCACGCTTGGCAGGCGGGTTGGCGAGCGCAGTTTTTAACAGGATTTCGCACGCTGACGTTGCTGCCCGTCTCGTGCTACAGGAATTAGTCATCTCTTACGACACACTTCCTGTTGGCGGTGGGGAAGTGTATTCTTTACGGCCGTCCCCACAAGGCACGGTAGCTTGCGTTTATCTACACATACAAGTTACCGTAATACCAGACGTGATAAATAAGGGTGGATATGTTACTGTATCCATAGCAACCATGAACAGCGATTGCAAGGCAAACACCTCGGGCTAGAGACAAATATCTATTTCATCCACAGTCATTTGTCCTCGCTCCAGCGCGTAACCACTGGGTCAGACAGACTCATTTACATATTAGCGTTATTTAAAAACGTTGTGTCAAGCTTTCTGTTTTCTGTTGACAAGAATTTTCTGGTAATGCTTCAGACCACAATCGTCGTGAGATAAAGTTGCTTGAACTGATAATACATAGTTACGAGTATTTTAGTGCCATTACGAATTCATTGCTAAATGTATCCAAAAGTCAACGACATATTAATCACCGGATAAATAGTGCCAGTTCTTGTGATATAGTAATATAACTACAAACCATGACCTTTAATGTCACGGTCATTTATCACTTCGCAAAATAACATTATTCATCCAGTGGCGAATTTATTTTAGCAGGTAGAGTGCCAAAACCGTATGTATCTAGACAGATAATTATTTGGTGGAAAAAGCAGACTTATATTAATCA
Organism: Anania hortulata; assembly: GCA_963576865.1. Taxonomy (NCBI): domain Eukaryota; kingdom Metazoa; phylum Arthropoda; class Insecta; order Lepidoptera; family Crambidae; genus Anania; species Anania hortulata. Next base: position 8,938,004 of record OY756394.1, on the reverse strand, counting down.
TTAATAAGCTCATAGCACTAATTGTTTGCATAATAATAATAACTTGGCATTTAAAAAAATAATTTATTCCAAATGAATCTAACTTCAAAACAATCTAAAACTCTCAAAGCTAGTTCGAGGCTAAACTTATTACCAACACTATACACTACAAGGGTATTATGCAACACATACCTCTTTTTACGTCATTGATTTTCCAGACATTTCGACCTAATTGCATAGGCCGTGGTCACGGGATGACAAAGAATGACGGGATAAAAAAGAGGTACTTATGAGTTGCATAATACCCATGTAGTGTATAGTGTAAGTTAAAAATCTTATTATCAAACGCTAAAATGTTTTATTTCTTTTATCAGAAAGGCCGAAATACATGCTCCTGTGCACGCTGTATATTCTCATCGGCCTGGCTCTAACTTCGACTATCATCGAGCTGGTCAGGCGGCAGTACGCTAGGTCCTGGCAACAGTTGCGGGCGCTCTCGGGCCCCCTCGCAGACACGCTGCGAAGACTCGGCGACGCCGGCCGTGGAGTCGACGTGTCTGACCTTCGAAAAGTTCTCACAGTGGTAAGTGTCGTTCCACTTTTTGGGGCAAGGTCACAGGGGTTAACGAGGGAAACTGGGTGATCGTTAATGCGATAGGAAGATAATTGATAACACAACTATTGCTAAATAAAGATACGAGCGCAAAGTGAATTTGCATTTTTCTCAAAAAATATTTGTAATCGTAGTGTTACTAACTGTATACGTAGACATACCTGCATTTGGATATTATTGTTAATACAATAATTCCTTGTACAAATTTTACGAACATGAAGAATTTTTTTGCAATTTTCTCATAGTATTGCATAGTTAAGAACATGGCATCACCCACGCAGTTATCGGAAAAACTGTCTGCTACTCAAAATACGGTTGCAAATGTGTCTGAAATATTTCCATGTACATGATTTAGGATTTTGCAGGCATTACTCCTGTCGGAAAAGCAGTTATATGGAAATGTATTGCAGGTGTTATTTAAGATAGTCAGTGGCTTAAACATGAAGCACATTATAGATTAGAAATGACATTCATTTTGTTCGACAAAATTTTCCGCAATTTTTATCTATCCGCTCCTGTACAGTTTTAGTATGGGTGGAGTTGATAGGACTTTTCATTTCATAATAAACCTAAGTGAAAAATCACTGTGAAAGATGGTTCGTGTTCGTAATGTTCGTATTGCTGCTCTTAGGGTATGTGCTCAAAAGGTTTAAATAACCATTACCAGAAGAATAATATATATTTCTACAAATACATTGATGCGTTTGGGTCCGATAGAAGCAAACTACTTGATGCCACGCTCGTCCGAGATCAATGCGCTGTGTCGACAGGCGCTGTCTGTCGCGTAAACATGAATTTCGCGCGCTGCTGACTGACGCTTTGTTTGTTCCTTCTATAAACTGGAGTTTCAGTGAATACTCGTGAAATAAACGAACACTCTCAGTCAGAATATTGAATAAAATGCTAACATGTATGATTCTTTCCTAAAAAGTATTTTTTTTCTTCTGGTCGTTCATAAGTATATTATACACATGTACTCTAATAAAAATATGCCCGATTTTGTGGTTGGTTTGGGTTCTTTACGATTTAAGTGGAGATATTTAAGCTGACTTCCCTACAAGCGAATCCTATCTAATAGAGATGACGACTGGGTAAAGAAAATGAGATTCTATGTAGTCCGTCAGTAAGATTATCAAAAAAATAATGCACTCTTTATTTTTTCTTTTGTCAATCAACCAGAAAATAACAAAGATAAAGCGCGTCAAAGTTCGGGAGTGGCTCTCGTGACGTCACTTCTTAGTAAAAATTGTACATTGACGTTACGTAATGCGAAATTTCAAATTAATATACAGGGTGGCCAGAAAAGTGACATCAAAAATTTTTTTTAGTTGCCTCGTGTTAAGAGGTATCTGAATCACCCCTATGTATGTTCTACGATTTTTCTTAGTTTTCGAGTTACGATTTTTTTTAAATAGTCTATGAAGCCTATGAGGTACTACTTTTTTATTATTATTATGAAAACTTAAGTCTAGCGCATTCTCTGAAGCTACTTAGAAACTAAGAAATTATCAGTTTAGATTTTCAATATATACTCACTTAACATAAATTCTCAACTTTATGTCAATTTTGTAGTAACTTCCATTAAAATTATGAGACTGTTTATTTTATACATAAATGCACAGTTCGTAGAGATTTAGCTGTAAGAAATAAAATTCTACGAAACCTACTTTTATTTTAGAAATTTTTCAAACTTGCAAAAATTCATAAAAAAATCATAATTTAGAAAACTACGAAAAATCATAGAACATAGATTTTTTGGACGTCACTTTTCTGGCCAGCCTGTATCTCTGTAATATTTTAATCATAATTAATTTACACGTATTTTTTTTTCACATACATATATGTGAAAAAAAAAAAACGTGTCCAATACTTTTTGATAATCTACCTTAAAGATTAAGAATTTTTAATCTACATAATTAGATAAATTAATCTATAATCGTCGATACATTTAACATGCCATAACCTTACTCAACTTCTGATATTATACCAGTCTGCATAGTAAACATTTTAACGTTTCTTTGTGTGTTCTTAAAGTCTGTGGAAACTAAAGTCGTCTATTGTATGAAATGACTTAGATTTATGAATGTTCACTCTATTCCATCCGTGTTTGCATTTTTTACTGTGTTGATTTGCGAGTCACGATTAAGTATATTTTCCTTTGGATATTTTAGGGTTCCGTAGTAAAATGAGAGGCCCTTAAAGTTTCGCCAAGGTTTAACTCTTGCTACGGTAGGGCTGTAATTTGACATAGTTATACGATGATGCCATATTTGTTGAATTGTCTTTAATTATATTTTTTTATATAGTGGCAGTACAATTAATAAAATATAAAAAAATATTTGAAAATGTCGTTGCTATTCGAATTTGCATTTATATTGCTAGTCGGGCCGAAACTCATACAAGTAGGTATATTCTTCCTGGTTGTGTTTGGTAGTAGAGTTCCGAATTACAAACGTACGTTATTTTTATTTTGTTTTTTCAATCGGAAAATCGTTTAAAAATACCGTGCAGTTTATTCGTTTAAAAATGTGACAACCGTATTCGTTTCGGGAGTTTATTCGGGTCAGCGCGATCCTTTGGCTTCATTTGTTTGTGAAACAGAGCTGGCTCTAATTTATTTGCAACTGAATAACTCCGCTAAGAACTTAGGCATGTGGGTTTATTTCCGTCGAAAAGAATATATTTGCCCAGCCTTTTTGTTGTTTTTGTTGGAGCGTCATTTGAATATATATTTCTAAATTTAAATAATCTCCGGATTTTAATGGGACATAATGAAAACGCGCTGGTGAAGCTTAGTTTTTACAACATAATTAAAAAGTGTATCTGCAAATCATTAAAATGTACTACTACTAATATAGATATTTAGAAAACTTTTTTATTTGTGGCAGTACAAAAATAAGAAACTGGCAAGTTAGATAAGTTAAATATTTATTTTCTTATTACAGTGTGACCCTTGCAATACCAAAAGAGGGTAAAACTAGACCAAAACAACAAATTTTTTTTTTTAGATTTTCTTGATGAATTCTTGAATGATTTTTTTCTTACTGGACTTTACATCATGTCCGGTAGTTAATTGTAAAAGCTCTTAGCCTTTTTTGTGAGTTCGTTCTACGTAACTTTTTTGATATTTGAATGCAGCTTTTATACATTATGTACTATGTACGAGTATAATAAAAATTAATAGTAAATTAAAACACTTTTTAAAGGGTTTGTAATATGTAAAAACATGTTTTTATCTTTTAAACCTTGTTTACCATCCTTTTTTCGGTCACTAAACCTGTAAGTAGCTCAGCCGAAGATCCAAGAGCTAAGCTGACCCGACACTATACCGAAGATATCCCGGACATCAGCCTATACGAGATTAGGATGGCCCTCAAACAGTTTAGGAACAACAAGGCGCCGGGTGATGACGGAATCACATCAGAGCTTCTGAATGCGGGTGGAACACCGATACTGAAAGTCCTTCAGAGACTCTTCAACTCCGTCTTGCTCGAGGGAATAACGCCGGAGGCGTGGAACAGGGGTGTGGTGGTGCTCTTCTTTAAGAAAGGAGATAAAACCTTATTGAAGAATTACAGACCCATCTCACTTCTAAGTCATGTCTACAAGCTGTTTTCGAGAGTCATCACGAATCGTCTCGCGCGTAGGTTCGATGACTTCCAGCCTCCCGAACAAGCCGGTTTCCGAAAAGGCTTTAGTACCATAGACCACATCCATACGCTGCGGCAAATTATACAGAAGACCGAGGAGTATAACTTGCCACTATGCTTAGCGTTCGTGGACTATGAGAAAGCCTTTGATTCGATCGAGACCTGGGCAGTGCTACAGTCTCTCCAGCGGTGCCATATTGACTATCGGTACATCGAGGTGTTGAAGTGTTTATACAGAAACGCCACCATGTCGGTCCGAGTACAGGAGCAGAGCACGAAGGCGATTCCTCTGCAGCGAGGCGTAAGACAGGGAGATGTTATATCTCCGAAACTGTTCACCGCTGCATTGGAAGACGCTTTCAAGCTCCTGGAATGGAAAGGATTTGGCATCAACATCAACGGCGAGTACATCACTCACCTTCGGTTTGCCGACGATATTGTGGTCATGGCAGAATCGCTTGAAGACCTCAGCACAATGCTCGATGACCTTACTCGAGTCTCCCAACAAGTAGGCCTGCGAATGAACATGGACAAAACCAAGCTCATGTCGAATGCCCATGTTGCGCCCTACCCAGTATCCGTTGGGAGCTCTACTCTCGAAATTGTTGACAAATATGTCTACTTAGGACAAGTTATCCAGTTGGGTAAATCCAATTTTGAGAAGGAGGTCAATCGTCGAATCCAACTCGGCTGGGCAGCGTTCGGGAAACTACACCACGTCTTCTCGTCCAAAATACCTCAGTGCCTCAAGACGAAAGTGTGTGTTACCAGTGATGACATATGGAACTGAAACGTGGCCTCTCACTATGGGCCTCATAAGAAAGCTCAAGGTCGCACAGCGTGCTATGGAAAGGGCTATGCTTGGTGTTTCCTTGCGGGATCTCTTCATTTCTGATTCGATCTCGCAAGGAAACACCAAGCATAGCCCTTTCCATAGCACGAACAAAAGTCGCTGACATAGCCCAACGGATTAGCAAGCTGAAGTGGCAGTGGGCGGGGCACATAGCACGTAGAACTGATGGCCGATGGGGCAGAAAGGTTCTAGAATGGAGGCCGCGTACCGGCAAGCGCAGCGTAGGACGTCCACTCACAAGGTGGTCAGACGACCTGGTAAAGGTCGCAGGAAGACGCTGGATGCAGGCCGCTTCCAACCGGCCAATCTGGAAGTCAATGGGGGAGGCCTATGTTCAGCAGTGGACGTCCTATGGCTGAAATGATGATGATGATGATTATCATCCTTTCCTCTATTTGTTACTTTTAATTTTTCTCGTTAAGTATTTGAGAATTATTTTTATTTTAACGAACTCGAGTAACTCTACCCACTAGATGAATAATGATTTAGATACAATCATTTTAAAAGGTTTTCTTTTTCCAAGGTAAGAAGTAAGAATCGTTATTTATTAATGAACACTTTAATTATTATTATTATTATTTTTCATGTGTATTACAATAATTTTAGTCTAATTTCTCCCTTTTTCGTGATTGCACTTTATCCAGAGACACATTGTATTGTCCTTTAGTTAATATGAATTTGCTATAGGTACAAGAATTTATTTAGTAGTTTAGGATTTATTTCACGTAGAGGAAACACATTACTTCCAATCCTAGCAAAAGCTGAGTGCAGCGATGTATCCCCTAAAGATTAATAGTACATTCCCAAAAGTAATGTTTTCGGTACGAGCGTGAATACCACATGACTGATTTTTGCCAGGTTTGAGTGCAACGAAATTTATTTTCGCTTGCAGAAGAAGAAGAAGTTGTTTGGAAAATGAAATATTTCTTTAAAGCAGCAATGCATAATTGATAGATAGATAATATGGTAGGTAGGTCACGTATAGGTTGCCAAATAAACTGGACTTTGCATTAAAACATTAAACAAACAACAATATCTGACGACAGTCTGGTGCAGTGGTTCGAGTTCCGGACTACAATGCCAGCGGTTGCTGGTTCGAATCTCGCAAGCGGCAAATGTGTGTGTGATGAGCACGAGCATTTGTACCTTAGTAATGGTTGTTTCTAAATGTATTTAAGTATATTTATAAACAATCATTTGTTTGTGCATATTTACTGTAACTAGTCGCCATAGTACATACAAGCTTTGCTTAGTTTGGGGCTAGATAATTGGTGTGATTGTTAAAACAACAAAAAAAAAAATGCTTTTATCTGTGGGCTCTGTCCAGCAGTCACACACAGGACTATTATATTTCTGCAGTTTATATGCCATCTCAGTTAATGTTTTCCTTTATAAGTAATGGCAATGCCGAAATAACCTCTTGAACATATTTTTTTAGTAAATACTAATGTATGTAAGTATTAATTAATAGACGTACACGATTATCACCGTTTACACGTCTCTTTCCGCGCGCGTCATTTAATATCTATCCAGATGATGAGATAATTAACAAAGTGTCCCTATAATGGCCTAGTAAGCAGCGCGGAGAAGCACTTAGGCGCAAATATAATTTGATGTACGCCTCTATCGCACCGGTAACGCTTATACACACAGACCGTAAGTCCGGATCGAGGCCGCCGCTTGTTTCAATGTCGCAATAGCCACCCTTTTAGTTTTAGTGCCCAATAAAATTCGGCGTACGGCTCAGTAATACTTACTTTATTTCCTAATGCTTAAACTTTCAGGAAATACAGACGGCCTTTTTAATTGAACGCTCAGCTTTATGAGGCTGACTGTCTCGACTAATAATAAATCTGAAGAGCGCGGGTCCGAGGCTTGGGATAGACGGTGTCGCTAAAATACCAAAACGGTAATAAAATGTAATTGTTTCAGTTTAAATAAAAATACATAAGCTGTGCACGTGTACAAAGTACTTATCATGTTTGATTTGAATAACCGAACCAAAATTCAAGTTATAGCTAACACAGTAGGTAAGACTATTTACGTGGATATATAATGTACTTTAATATTCGACTTCTTTTTGTAGACAAACTGTCGGCGACTGAAATAAATGGTATGTCATATGATTGTGTTTACACAAGTACAGAAACTCAATACTACTGTTGTTTTACACAAGAGTTTTATTCTCAGTCGTAAACAGTTCACTGCGGAATTAGAGATTGTTTGTGGTAAATAAGATATATCGATCCGGGACGGATGATATATTTACTGCTGTTTCGGATTTTACAATCAATAAGACGGATGTTGTTTGAATTTTTTTATGTTTCCGATTGATCGTTCGTAAAACAGCGATGGGTAGCCGAGATACTGTGACCTTCAAAGAAAATATTTCTTTACGTAATAATGACACATGGTAAAAAGCAGTTGTACATTAATCCTCATGGGTTGGGTTGGGTTATTTAAAATAAATGTGATGCAAAATGTTTTGCCTTGTGCATCTTGATCTTGATTGCTACTACATAGCCAAAAGATTTTTCAATTCAATATTAGGTTTTGTATCCACAATCCCAATTTCTGATATGTATTACCAATTTCTTTTACGAGCCAGAAACTCATTATGACATATTGACGCACGGACACTGTGCTGTATGTATGTCGTGATAGCAATAATTCGTTTCCTGTAGGTTTACCGCTTTTACCGTTTATTGTGAATATGTAGGTACCGTTCCTGAAATAAATGAGTTTTTATTTTATTTAAAAGGGACAAACTTTGTCAGAGAGATTGCTTAATCTTGGTTTTGCAGAAATACAAAAGTGAACAATATTAAAGGTAAAATGTCGAAGTTAGAGGATATCATTAGCAAAAAATTGAATAAAGAAAATAGACTTGGCCTTCATGTTTCCCAAAAGAATACAGTCTACAAAAGCGATGCTTCAGCCGTCTATTACATTAAAAAATATAAACAAAACTGAATATGCTGACATCTTGAAACTTACTACTTTCTATTCCTAAAATAACATTTTAGTCGAGTGTTCTGTAACAGCTGGAGTTTGTTGCTTATTGTGGTAATTAAGCTCATTTCTTGAGTTTCGTTTTAGTTTAGTTTTCTTAATTACTCTTCGCAGAAAAATAGCTTTTAACTTTAAATTTATAAAGTATAGTTTTTATGAAGTATCATTATTAAGAATATCCTATTATGTGAAATACATATACAAGGTCGCCTTTTATAAACGGGTGAAACTTTAATAGAACTTCTAATTTTATTAGAGAAACCGTTTATATTATATTTTCGTTCTTAAAATCGGGCTAGTTTTCATTTTCAACCGACTTCAAAAAACGAGGAGGTTCTCAATTCGACTGTATGTTTTTTTTTTTTGTATATTTGTTACGCGATTACTCCGCCAATTATGAATCGATTTTAATGATTCTTTTTTTGTTTGGTAGATCATACTTCAGAGGTGGTCCCATATAAATTTTATCGAAATTGATTTAGAACTTTTTGAGAAAATCAACAAATATATACCCAGATAGTATTTTGGTTGTGGTTCTTGTTACCTATCTTCGTCAAATATGCGCCGATTTTGATGATTTTTATTTTATTGAATAGCTTATACTTCAAAGATAATATGCTAAAAGTTTACAAAATAAAAATCACCCCTAAGGGTAGGAAAATAGGGGATGAAATCGGTGTTCAGCAGTTAGATTAGGATTAATCACTAAAAATTGATGAAATAAGTAAATTTTATTAAAAAAAATAAAACCGACTTCAAAACACTAAAATGCAAAAAATAATCCTAACACTTAAGTACCTAATCAGTTACTTTTGGAGTCGGTGCAAACAAAAACATTGAATCTCTCATCGGCTGGCACCGACTCCAAAAGTAACTGATTAGGTACTTAAGTGTTAGGATTATTTTTTGCATTTTAGTGTTTTGAAGTCGGTTTTATTTTTTTTAATAAAATTTACTTATTACTATTCCTAACAAAAAATAATGTTTAAGAGTTTCCTGTCTAGTCTGAAACGTCCCTACGTCATCGCCTCTGTCTCTCTCATTTCAATCGTGCCCAACTCTTCCCTCGGGGTGCACGCACGGGGCACGGGGTGTATTATTTTACGTTGAAATCAAAATAGTTTTTGGCGTTTTTCTCGAAAACTAACGTATAAAATTTTCTTTTTTTTAACAAAAATGATTCATTTATGTTTTTGTAATTGCTCTTTAAATTTCACCCGTTTATAAAAGGCGACCTTATATGTAGTACGAGTATTAAACTTTAAGTTTACATTAAATAGATTTACGTATGTATTTGTGATGAATTGTTTTTAAACAAACTGTTGCGATGAAAAGTTGAGTCTGAATACTTCAGACGCAACTCAAATATGTACGGAAGACCGATGCGTCAGTCACGTTGCTCGCACTGAAATAGGTACTTTCGGGTGCTGTGATTCATTGTGAGGAACATTTATTATGTCCCTTATTTACACAATTCTGGGAAAGGAAGATTTTCAGAACGTATTTGACTCGTTGATTCGAAATGCAGACGCAAATAGGTGTATGACCGTTTGAATTACGTAATAACCGGGGCGTAAAAGTGATATATAAGTGGTTGTGGATCGATGAGAGGTTACCGGAATCATATTTGAGGAGTTCTAGATAGGTCCGTTTGGTTCAGATTATGGCACTGCCTAAAACTTTTCAAATGATTTAAGGAAACTATAAACTAACTAAGCTCTATAACATACATTCTCATGCAGTGCCTATTTTTGTCATCAGTCTTTTTCTTACAACCGCATCTTCGCAGGTACCGATTGTCTCGAAGCAGTAGTAGGGTAAACTTTGCTATCCAGTATTTAGCTGTTTATGTACTTTACCCGAGGTGGCGTTAAAATTCTATGTATATCATAATCATCCTTGCGTATAGTCGGTTTTTAATTACTCTTATAACTTAACCCCATTATGTTCAGCCCAAATCACATACTTCGTCGTTAGTTATTTGGTTCATCATTAGCATCAAAGATGCAGAGGAGCAAGCACGAGTTGCAGTTAAGCAAATGGGTTAACATTTCAAGAGTTTTGTTAAACGCGAGAGGGAGAGGCTTAAACGAAATTTGCTAATGTTGTCCCTTCTCGGAGACCACCTGAGTTTACTAAGTGTTGTTTTCTTAGTATAGGTATAGTACATTACTATTTAATTTTGACCTGCAGAAATTATGAGGAAGGGTTAGTAACTGCCATCCCAACCAGCAAGTGTCAGGTAGGAATGGAATATGCTTCAAAATTATTTTTGATTTAAAATATCAGTCATACGTTTATGCTTAAGCTCCAATGTATATACGTATTACAAAAAAAATATAAGCAATAAAGTAATCACTCAACATTTTATCAACAAAATATGCTGGAGTTTAATCAACTCAAGCAAAGAACACCAGCTTGATACGGCATTAAACGATAGGGTGTTTTAATAAAATGGGGCAAACTCCCCGCGGACACGTAAAAACCGCATTAGTCGCGCGGTGGCCGATACCGCGACCGCAAACGGGCTTCGTGGCTTTTGCATGAAAGATATCTTAAAAAACTACACACTAGGGACTTTTAGAAATGGGAATGTCGGTGAACTCGTAGAGATAGCGAATTTTCACCTCGTTTAGTTGTGGTGTTAAGCGATTACTGACATTATACTCTAGAGTAAGCAGAAAGTGTTTGCTGCTGTGGCAATATTAGTATTTCTTGTATAAAGTTGTAAATTAAAATTTTACAATTTGTTTATTTAAATAAAAAAAGAAGTAACAACGAAATGCAATCAACTGCAATAAAACTTAAAGTAATAAATATTGATTTTCCAGGGCTCAGAGACTCAAAAGAAGGTACTTGAACGTATACAACGCTTCATTCTGTTTATAGATCTTTTATACGTTGATTTACAAACATGAAAGATCTATCAGCCTGACAAGTAGTTTAGGCATAAACTTTTTAACGATATAATTATCTCGCTTTACTGCTGTTCATACACCGGGGAGATAATATCGCAATGAAGCCTTTTGTTTGTTTTGTAATTTGCGCCATACATTGAGCCTTACTGAACACAGCTTCGCTACTGACATAAATAATGTGCTCCCGTTATAATGGTTGCAGATTAAAGTCGTTAAAGTGATAACTCTGTTTAAATCGGCTTAGTAGTTTCGGCGCCAAGATGCTGGGTCATATTTTCAGCTCCGTTGCCAGAACCTTTTAGTTCAAGCGTTATGCAGAACCCATAATTATTGCACTGCAGTAACAATGCTATCGAGAAATAACTTTTTTAAATTTGAAATCTATTTCAGCTTTTTACCATTAAAATGTTAGTTATTATATTATTATTTTAGAATATCATTTACAATATTTTAACGCAAAATAAAATTTATTTTGTTTCTTAATTCTGCTTTAAAAGAAAGTTCAACTGTTCAAGTAACTGCGTAAAATTGTTTTCAATCAATATAATATGCTATTTCCTCATCATATCTTTAAGATTTTTATTTTATTTTACACGTTATTTTAATGTGCTTACAGTTGCATCTTTCACAGGTTACGATGCCCCGGCTGAGCGCAAGCAAGGATGGGCTCTCGGACAAGCGACAGCTGGAGTGGGAGGCAGCCGTCGAAGCTGTCATTCGGGACATCACGTCTCCCACCACCCCGCAAGCCAAGCCACCAATCGTCCAAATAGTCATATACGAGTCCTCGGTATAGTGCAATAAAGATTGGACACTGGTGTCTGCCGAAAGGCGCGTGACAAATTTCTGTTGAGATAAACTCTTTTTTGTACTTTTTGGTACCAGTCTTTTATTATACGTGGTGTGTATAATAAAAGACTGGTACCAAAATATTTTTCATTGTTAACAGGATGCAATTGATCTAAAACAAATATATTAGCTCAGAAATACCTACCTACCTATAACCGCATACGTTCGGCAGACACCAGCGTGACTGATACGTCGCGTTAATATCTAGCTTTAATTGTTCACTCTTGTCACATAAAGCTTCGAGCAAATTATGTCGTTGTTGGAGGTAATGAAGATTATCATTTCGGTGCGCCCAAAATATTGGGCATTCTATTACGCCACAATGACGAGGGTCGATCACGAACGAACGCGTCAGTTCCGCGTGACATTTCGACATTAAGGACCTTACACTACACCTGAAAGTTCAAGGCCTCATTCGATCGGTGCTGCAACTGATGCATAACACTGGAAATGGTGACTAAAGTGCCGTTATTTTAAATGATTCTGTGCTTTTTTAGGGCTCTATACTTTTAACTTTAACCTGTGAAATACAATCACCGTTATTTATGCTAGAGACTACAGAAAGTAAAGGAAACAAAATATTAATGTATTAACCAAAACCAATATTTTTAACTCTTGATACGAAGTGATGACGAATACACTGTCTATGGTATAATATAGCTTAAACTAACAGTTATAGTTAAAAATTCGTTATATTGCATTCAGAAATTTCATTTTTACTTTTATTCATATTTAACTTTGTTTTTTAAAACAATTACTTAGATACGATTAGGATATTTACGATGCACTGCATTGTTAGTGCCATTTGTTTTGTTTTTTAAATTTGTGACATTTTAATTCCGGCAGTGACAGACAATGAGTTTAACAATGGTATGTGGAAACGTTTGCGTGCCAATTTCAGAAAAAGATGTGACTTGCTGTTTGTGTACATTGAACTTTATGTTTGACGTTCCGTAAAGATGTTTTTGGCGGCCTGTTGTCTAGACATGGCATGTGATAAACCTAATGTATTCATTTAGATTATTCTCGTCGATAGTTCAATGTTAATTGTTCAGATTTTGTGTAAATGTGTAAATGGAAAAATGCTGAAATTTTGGAGATGTCCTATGCCATAATTATGTAATTTGTATGACTATTACAGAGCACTTATGTACTTATTTTAAGAGTTTAGAACAATTTATTGCAATAAGTAATTTAACTTATTAGATTAAGATCCTTTAGAAAAATTACAAGAAAATTACTTGTATATAATTTGTTGTAAAATAAATTTATACATTTTAATTTTACAAATTATTATAAACTTTATGAAGCTAAAGCTGTTGCTTGCTGTCTTGCAAAATGTTATTCCTTTTCTGTATCTACGTATAAAAAGACATGCATTTACGTTATTTATCTATACTTATTTGTTAATTAAATTATGAACAAGAGCGAGTTTGTATTAAGTATTATATTTAAACTTTGCTGTACTTAGATTTAATATTATTACTATATTAATTAAAAGGACATTGTCGTTCGAAAATTTGTTTCTTTTATTTAAACTCCCGTTTTTGGTTTTAATTAATGCGATTTGTGCATGTAATAAAATAATTATTTGTAAACTATTAGGTTTATAGATGAGTCAATAAGTACTTATTATTTGGAAGTTAAGTTTACTTTTAATGCAATTTGGTAAGAAGTAGGATATCGGGCTTAGTGGTAGGAGAGGTCTATGTCCAACAGTCTGACGGTAGGCTACCGTTCATGCATATAAATAAATAAAGTCTTAGTTACATAAAAATCAAGAGAAAATATATTATAAATCCTATCGGCCATACATTGTCATTCGCCACTGCCTACAAATAATACGAAATAACACAGATGTGTTTACGTTGCGAATCATGTAATTTTACTGGCTGTAGTAAATTGTACAGTTTAGTTTCATGCTGTACAGTTTCATAGCGTAGCTATTAGAATATTTTAGAAACGTAATGTTCGTTTATAAAATGATCAGGTATTTGCAGAAGAAATGGTAGTTTATCGAATTCTAAATGCAACCAGGTACCTAATTAATTAACGAAGATTTATATTAAAATTTGTTGGAATTAAACTAATTTGTTGAATGTAATTTAATTTGTGAGAACTAACTAGCCCATAAATAGGTTAAAATAGGGAGACCTTAAGTGAAATTATGATTCAGATTTATAACGAATTTTAATTTAATTATATTAATTTATTTAGAAGGACCTCAATATAGTCATAATTTCAATGGTTTCCTGGTAACCTAACAGTATTTTTGTCAATCATTGTGATTATATAGATAGATAGAGTACAAAAGGGCACATACAACTTGTACATGATATCCGTTGACCTTAAAACCTTTTGTGGTGAGCCCTTAAGAAAGGTGTGCCTCGGAAATACCTGCAGTTGATTGGAGCTCTCTTGGAGCAAATTTGGCCCGTAGTCGGAACTAGTACTAGTTTAAGTATGGCTGTGGGCTTGTACCAAGAGTCGGCACTTAGCCCATAACTCTTTCTTATTATAATGGATGCTCTGACGTCCTACCAGCGACCTACAGAAAGAGGCCCAGATGCCCTTAAGGGCAAATATTACCCTCTTTAAACCAAAAAGCTAAATTTACAAAACCGTTTTACGATCTGTTTTACTAGTATGGATCTATAAATGCTGCAGCAGAAATGAGAATGTTAAGGTGGATGTGTCACGATGTGTGGGATAACAAGAATGGACAAGATAAGGAATGAATAATAGGGAGTGTGAAATTGGCACCTGTAACAGAAAAGATGAAAGGAAACAGATTGTCTTGGTACGGACATGAGATGTGAAGGGAAGAGGGGTACGTAACGAAGAGGGTGATTGGTATGAGTATTGATAGGTAGAATACAACCTAAGAAGAGATGGATGGATTGTGTGTGGGGTGATATGACTGAGAAGGAAGTGAATGATTCGATTACAAGTGACCGGATTGCCCTGGATGACCAGGCTAATGATGATGATGAATGTGATAATATTGAGAATAACATTGCATATGTGCTGGCTCATTCAAGTGTCGTAATACCCACAAATATACAAAAAAATATTATAAAGAAACATTTGACGGAATAAAATCAATGGTTACCTAAATAAATAAAAAAATAAAGGCCGAATAGATTACATAAAAATATTACCAACATAAAAGTTACGACGTAAATAACATTTTAGACTAAACAATCGCCTTTGCTGAATAAGTTTTCAGCATAGCCTTGGTCTATTTTGTTGTTTCGAATATACAAAAAAATATTACAAAGAAACATTTGACGGAATAAAATCGATAGTTACCTAAATAAATAAAGGCCGAATAGATTACATAAAATTATTACCAACATAAAAGTTAAGACGTAAATAACATTTAAGACTAAACAATCGCCTTTGCTGAATAAGTATTCAGCATAGCCTTGGTCTATTTTGTTGCTTCCTACGATCAGTGCGTGGTGCGATCTCTTGTACTCAGTCTTCGATTTTATAGCGTAATAAAATATATTCTGCTGTTTGTATAATTCATAATTTATCGCGTAAACACACACTGGGATTCCACGGAGCGTGCGAACGGTTGACCGACTCCCGAGTATAATACAGATCGTTGAAACGTGTTTTGTTGTTCATAATTCAACCATATAATGACCGTTTAGTGCTGAAAATATTATGATGGTGTTTTAAAAGGTTTACGTTTCCTAATGACTGGTTGTGGCTGAAACAAGGTAATTAATTGATGTAAATCAGATAAATAGACTTTAAACGGCTATTAAATCAAAGCAAAGTTTATTTTTATTCTACTCGATTTGATTTTGCATAGTGATTCGCCATAAAAGCAAGAGGTTTGGTTCCCGGTTTCGGTCAATTTTTTATATATTTTTTCTAAATTGTTTCGAATCAGGGTGGCTCCAGTAGTGTTGCCGCTCGATAGGTCAATATCGATTGTCTATTGATAGCCTATCGATAGTTGAAGGGAAAACGATACTATCGATTCTATCGATACTATCGATAGTATCGATATCTCTTTTACTGCATTACTATCGGTAAACAGCAATACTATCGATAGTATCGATAGTTGCGATCGCTGCCAACCAATCAACTATCGATAGTATCGACACTATCGATAGTATTGCTCTTCAATATCTAATAGACTATCGATAGTATCGATAGTGATATTTATTTCAATAGTATTATATTCAGTATGCAGGCATAATGAGTGGTATATTCAACGAAATCAAATTAATTAACTAGTGTATTGGACTTTACTTAAACGTAACGTTTATTTTAACGTTTTTTTTAAATAAAGATGGCAATTCTTTGAATTCTTAGGTGGCAATACTATTGAATTAAAGCTCACTATCAATAGTACAAAACTATCGATAGTATCGATACTATCGATAGTCTTCTCGATATTGAAGAGTAATACTATCGATAGTATCGATAGTTCATTAGTTGGCAACGATCGAAACTATCGATACTCGATATTCTCGATACTCGATACTCGATAGTATTGCAGTTTACTGATAGTAGTAATAATGGTCGACTGGTAGAGAATGCCACATGGCATTAAGTCCACCTTTTGTACGATTTTATTTTGTGTGATAAAGTTTAAATAAATAAATATCGGTAGTGTCGATGCTATCGATTGTCCTATCGATCGTATAGATGAATTTGGCGTTCAACTATCGATTGCAAAACTATCGGTTTTTCGGCAACACTAGGCTCCAGAATTGGCAGAATTCAATGTCTTGCACCTGGTAACAGAAGGATGTTAATTGATTACTTCGAAACCATGATAATTCGTATGTTGTCTGGCGCTATAACTTTATCATTAGGAATAAAACAAACCAAATTTATTAAAACCGGTTTCATAAATTAAACTATGGTAGAGTCTCTAGTCAGATACCAATAAATAGCTGTACATATCGATTTTTGTTTACATATTCTACATAAACTCTCTCTACACTTTGTAAATAGGCTTGCAGCCGAAATGCGGTATCCGCCTAAGCGTTTGAAGAGAATGTCAGCAATCACAGTTCGGCAGTAACATTAAACAGTTGCAGGTATATGCGTATTACAGTTTATTTTTAGCAGTAACAGTTTCGAACAGCTCTTAAGTAGAACCAATTTTATTTTTAGACGCATCCTTCAGATGTTCTATTTTGGAAATGCGACTAGCAGCTTGTCTGTTGTACCAGTGACTCAGTTGTCGATGCTTCCAGGAAATAGTTTTCCGATATTGTTATAAATGTACCAAAGTACTGGAAACGCTTATTTTGATATTGGAGACGTTATCGACTCATCGTGGCGCGTGCATGACGTAAGCTTAAATGGTTCTGGATCTATAAAGATTGATGAACTGAACCCAATTCGGTTTAGTTTCATAGATTTAAAGCCAGCAACTGAATAGTATCTTGTATTGATATTTTTTTTTATAAATATTTTTGTAAATCGTTTTTGATTATCTTTTTTTAAAATAATTATATAAATAAATATTGAACAACATCACATACCATACCAAAGCACTTGTGTTATAGAAATCACAAAAACAGTAACCGTACCACATTATCCAGACGCCAAGGCATGCTCGCCTCTCGGCTACGAAGGTTGTCAAATTTAATGTAATAATTTTACTTATTTTTTATCATCCCTAAAACTCCAACTATTATGAGTGAGTGACCGTTTTATTATAGCACAGTCAAATAATTTTTAAATGAGTTTTCTTTATTTGTGCCACCTTTAGCAAATTACTAAATCACGAATATCACTTCATTGCCATAAATCAGAGGGCGAAGTCCATATGTCAAAGTCACAAGTCCGTATTATGATTCGAAGGTTTGGGCGTGCCGGTGAAACTTGCTCCTTTAACCCGGGCATTAGGCTTATTGACCAATGAACGCGGAAGGTGTTTGTATATGATGTATTAATTAATTTCTCTGTCGCTCAAACTTTGCAATGTGAAAAACAAAGTTCATTACTCACGGTTCATTGTGTAAGATTATTTTTATTTGAAAATTAGGTATTCTCAACTAGGGCATGTAATATCGGAAGGTTTTCAATTCCGATATTGAATTCCGATATTGGATCTCAATATCGGAATTCCGATATTAATATCGGAATTGAATTTATGTGCTATAAATTGTATATTTGGTTATATTCGTAACAATTCTGCATTGTATACAATAAAAAATGATTTTAATCAAATTCTTAAATTTGGTACAAAACAGCACTTCTTAAAATATAAAAATTTGCAGGCAAAATTAACTATCAGGTACAACAATTTTTCAAAATTATAACAGTCATCAGTGTTTATTAGATTAAATCACAACTTTCTATGCTATATACTATTTAAAATGACTAGGAATCAACATTAATATAACTTCTTAATATTATATACTTAAAATGTGCAGCAAAATCAACAACTGGGAACAACAATTATTTAAAATAGGGACTAGGAATGTTTACTTTTTGAATGCGCGTTTTTCTTGGTCTCGCGAACAATAAAGCGTCAAGCATTTTGTCGGACAGTGAACTAGGTACGTATTTTATTACAAAAATATCCGGCCGACGAAAAAAAACATTATCGCAATAGTATTAATTGGCGTTTTAGGTAAGTCGTAACCATTTTTTTTGAAGAGATGGCAGAAATCTTCACTCTTAGAAAATAATTTAAAACATGCACCACACCATTTAAAGCAGTCATTCGAGAAACAATAGCTTCCATTGAATCTGAAGACCTAAAGTAATCAGTCATTAGTTTACGTTTCTTGAGTTTTGTCATTTGTGTTGGTGATGTTTATGATGTGCTTGGAGTGACGCTATTTGCTGATGAAGGGGGCTCAACTGTGGTGTCGTTAACAGCAGTGATGTTTGAGTGCATAGTTCGTAAATGTTCGTAAATTGGCAGGATGTTTGTTTGTGTGAATGAATGAAAAAGACTTACACCGCGCATTAAAAGTGAGAGAGAGAACACTATAATAGCTCTTGTATCACATGCATAGCAGGCAGGGCACACTCAGCGAGCTGGCAACAGGAATAGGATTAAATTAAAAATTCAAAATATTTATTTGCTATTAAATAGGGTGGGTACAAATAAATGTTGATGGTAAAATTAAATAACATAGTAACCATATTTAGCCATATACAAATAGCATGCAAATAAGTTACATTAAAATTATAAAAATAGACAACACTAAAAAAGTACTTAATGTCAAATTAATATGTATGTATCGATTATTTTATTATTCTTCTTAAATGTTCTTGTTTTCTAAAAATTCTTCTACAGAATAAAATGTTTTTTCCAAAAGCCATCGACGCAACGATTTGTTAAACATTGGGGGTGATAGTAGCTTAATAGGTTCTGGAATTTTATTATAAATAGCCGTGCACATAGCAGAACAATTTTTCAAGAAGCGTTTCGTTTTAGGCACTGTCAAGTATAAGTCGGTTAGGGTTTCTGAGATTTCTATCCGTAGTTTTATTTAATTGTAGGAATAGGTGACTATTTTGTTTAACAAATTTTGCTATCTCGAGTATATACAGACAAGGTAATGGTAGTGGTAATTTAGGCTTCTGAAATAGGGGAACCACGATATATCAGATGGTATGCCACATATAGCGCGTATACATCTTTTCTGAGCATCAAAAACTTTTTCTATGTTAGTGCTATTCCCCCAGATTATGAGCCCATACCTCAACACCGACTCAACATATGCAAAGTCGCAGTGACGGCAGTACTTTTTTTTGCAACTCTTGTAAGCTTATACAGTGCAAACGCGAACCTATTGACCTTGTCGCAAACTTTTTCTATCTGTTCTTTCCAATCTAATTTAGAATTCATGACTAAACCTAAAAAAGTCACCTTTTCAGCATTACACAAGATTTTGTCATTAAAGTTAATACATATTGAACAATTATTAATTTTTTTAAAGTTTTGTATACTAGTTTTACTTAAATTTATTTGTAGATTATTTTTATTAAGCCATTGAATTATTTTTATTAGAGTCATTTTTATGTTGTTATAAACTGATTTTTTTATTAGTCGTAACAGTTATTGAAACATCATCAGCAAATAGCGTCGTCTTATGATCAAGTATATCTGGCAAATCATTTATGTAAACCAAGAACAGCAATGGACCGAGAATGCTACCCTGCGGCACGCCAAGGTTATTTTGACGAAATTCTGATCTCTATACCAGATCTGATCTGCTCTCATTAACTTGTGTTACCTCGACACATTGCTGCCGATTCCCTAGCTAAGACTTTAGCCAGCCTAACGCGGGACCTCTAATCCCATAGTGCTCGAGTTTGCTTAGCAAAAGTTTGTGTGAAACGAGATCAAAAGCTTTTGTCATATCCAGGAACATCACTGTAGTATAATTAAGTTTGTTTACACTTTGTAAGATTTCAGTAACTAAGTTAAAAGCTGCATGTACGGTAGACTTGCGTTTTTGAAAACCATGCTGATTCTGATTTATTATGTAATGTTAATAAAAAAAAGAAGCCAGTTTCTCATACATAACTTTACAAATATTTTTGAAAAAATTGAATATAATGCTATTGGACGATAATTTTTGATATCAAACTTATTTCCTTTTTTGTGTAGAGGCTTCAGTACAGATATCTTCAACTCATTTGGGAAAGTCCCAGTTTCCAGCGATAGATTGATCCGGAATGTTAATACTGGACCAAGTTCGTCTCTAGTCTTTAACTACCTGGGTACATATGTGGTCGTAACCTTCCGATTTTGTGTTATTGAGAGTCCCTATTATCTTCTTAAGGTCTGCTACGTCAACTGGTTTGAGAAAATTTTAATTTTGTAAATAATTTTAGATGTATTTTCTAAATTGTCATTAGTTTGGTCAGTATTATAGATAAAATAATTATTAAATGTTATGGCAATTTCTGTAGGTTTTGTGGTTTCCTTACCTCCACAAACTATTTTGTTTATACAATGTCTAGTGCGTGCACCCCTGTTTCATATTTTATAACCACCCATGTCCATTCGCAGTAAGCACACCAACGAAATGCACAGGGCGAGAGCGAAAATATAGGTACATAATATTTAATTTTGGGCTTTGTGGCAGGTTGTGGCGCGTTTAAACGCTTTGTTTAAAATCTCAATTAAAACCTTTATCTGATTCCGATATTACGATATTGGGTCGCTCAATATCGGAATTGTAATATCGGATCTCGCATTCCGAGATTCCGATATTACGAGATTCCGAGATTCCGATATTCATGCCTTATTCTCAACCTAAATATTGCGAAATATTAAATTTACAATTTGGATAACTATTATAATAGCGGATACCTGGCGTGTGCTACTACGCTAAAAAAAACATTTGTATCATAGACAAAAATAGTATGGGAAAAATCGAAAATTTACTTATTGACGATTGACTTGACCGAGAATGTGCGTAATTTCTAAAAAACATTTTTATATCCGTCTGGTCTGGGCCACCCTGTATGCAAAATCTAAGACCTTATCAGACTAGGAGGTTACATATACAAGTTATCGTGTTACTTTCGACATGGTAAACACATGGTACTTGCTTTTAATGAGTTTTTTAATTAATTGGCTTACAAAGTATGTAAATATTTGTAATTAAAAGGCCGCAACCCTTCATTTCAACTTACTTGATTTTCTTTTTGTTTTTAATTACACGGTAAGTAACAATTACATAATTATATGCTGGCCTTATTTGTACTTAATACCAAAGTTAAATAACTCAATTTTGATTTTGTCTTTGTAAGGTAAACACGTATTACGAACGCAAAATTTTACATTGATAAAAGGTTTAAATCTATTTAGAATGAGCAAAGAAGAAATCTTATTCGCAAAAGCTTTAAAAAGAGTAAATGACTTTCTAAAAGTCTCTGGCACATACTTTGACGAGGAAGACATCAATAGAAATGTGCCCCAACGTTTCTTTAGTCGGAAGTTCTATTGTTTTAACATGTTCTGGATAGTCAGTCATATAATCGGAGAAGTCTTGTGGGTCATCGATGGATTGAGAACCAAAGAAAGCATCGTGAAACTAACGTATCTTATACCTTGTTTAACCTTAAGTCTATTAGGTTGTTGCAAATCATATTTCCTGATCAAAAATGGCGATCTAGTCAGTGAACTAATTAGGACCATTAAGTCACTACAGTCTGATAGTGCTAAATCGGAGCCTAATACCGAAATAGAGAATGAGTTAAGCAAGCGAATGGTTATTCTTACTACAGTACTAACCGCGAATATCTTTCTGGATGGGTTTGGACTCAGTGTGTTTGCGGTAGGCCCATTGGTACTTTCGTGGCTAATTTATAACTCAACGGGGGAACTGGTAATGCAGCTACCATTTTTGGCTAAGTTTCCTTTTGATGAGACAGATATAAAGTTTTGGCCGCTTGCTTATGTTCATCAGATATGGGCAGGTATGTAAAGGCATTTATCTTCTTCTTCTAAGTCGCGCTCTTGACAGAGCGGTCGTGGTCGTCATGAATTGTACAGTGGGTGGATGTAACTCGCCTCTTGATTACACTTATATATACTTAGGCACTTATACCTAAGTTTGCACAGCGTGCTACGGAAAGGGCTATGTTCGGCGTTTCTTTGCGAGATCGAATCAGGAATGAGGAGATTCGTAAACGAACAAAAGTTGCTGACATAGCCCAACAGATAAGCAAGCTGAAGTGGCAGTGGGCGGGGCACATAGCACGTAGAACTGACGGCCGATGGGGCAGAAAGGTTCTGGAATGGAGGCCACGTACCAGCAAGCGCAGCGTAGGACGTCCACCTACAAGGTGGACAGACGACCTGGTAAAGGTTGCAGGAAGCCGCTGGATGGCCGCTTTCAACCGGCCAATCTGGAAATCACTGGGGGAGGCCTATGTTCAGCAGTAGACGTCTTATGGCTAAAATGATGATGATAATGATTATACGTAAGTATAAAGTTTTTTCATCATCATCATCATCATCATTTCAGACATAGGAGGTCCACTGTTGAACAAAGGCCTATCCCAATAACCGATCACCGGAGGGGATTGCCAATACTCGCCACGCTTGGCAGGCGGGTTGGCGAGCGCAGTTTTTTTTATGAGATTTTGCACGAAGACACTGCTGCCCGTCTCGTGCTACAGGAATTAGTCGACTGTTACGACACGCCTCCTGTTGGCGGTGGGGAAGTGTATTCTTTACGGCCGTCCCCACACGGAAAAGTTTTTTTACGATACCATAGAACGCCACCAGTGAAGTGGCTCCGGGTCGTTTGTATCCAGCGACTTCCCGCAATCTTGACTAGGTTTAGTTTATAGTAATAACGTGTTGATTTGACGCGTTCAAGCACACTATCCCATACTCATCAAAAGTTTTACGGTTATTAAATGGACTCTGTGCATGAGCGTTTTTACAGTTTTATGGAATGTGCCCCCTGACCACACCGAGAGAGGAGAGTACTGGCGCTCTGTAACACAGGACATCTTCCTAGTATAGACGCCAGTTTCTCACAATCTATGTTATTTATATAGCACATAATTATCTAGTACCAATGTATAGTTAAGACTTAGATTGTGAAAGACAAATAAATACTTTTTATTTATTATTTTTATTATAGGTTATCAGTCCACCAGGTGTCCCTGGAAGTATGGATCAAATCGAACAGGTGCATAGCAGTGGTCATTCCTGAACTTTTTAGCTCTATGAATGTAGCCTCCATTTTCAACGTATACAAAGTTGTATTTTTTTATAATATTGTCAATGATGCTCAATTGTCTAGATTGAGCATACTGATTGAATCGTACTAAAAAACAAGCCAACATTGGTCGAAAATTAGGTACTCGGCGAAGGTATTACACTTTTCAACCGACTTCAAAAAAGGAGGAGGTTCTCAATTCGACTGTATGTTTTTTTTTTCTTTTTTTGTATGTTTGTTACGCGATTACTGCGCCAATTGTGAATCGATTTTAATGATTCTTTTTTTGTTTGGTAGATCATACTTCAGAGGTGGTCCCATATAAATTTTATCGAAATTGATTTAGAACTTTTTGAGAAAATCAACAAATATATACCCAGATAATATTTTGGTTGTGGTTCTTGTTACCTATCTTCGACAAATATGAGCCGATTTTGATGATTTTTGTTTTATTGAATAGCTTATACTTCAAAGATGCTATGATAAAAGTTTGCAAAATAAAAATTACCCCTAAGGGTAGGAAAATAGAGGATGAAATCGGTGTTCAGCAGTTAGATTAGGATTTATCACTAAAATAGATAAAATAAGTAAATTTTATTAAAATTATGGAGTCGGTGCCAGCCGATGAGAGATTCGATGTTTTTGTTTGCACCGACTCCAAAAGTAACTGATTAGGTACTTAAGTGTTAGGATTATTTTTAGAATTACAGTGTTTTGAAGTCGGTTTTATTTTTTTAAATAAAATTTACTTATTTATTTATCTTGTCTTCCTTTATAGTTTCTAATTTCTTCACACATTATTAGGACAAATCGCCATTTCCGACACCTCAATTTTGCCTAGTGGCATGTACATCCCCAGTGATGAGAAGAGATTTAACGACCAGGATCTGGAACAATTTTTGTTGCAGTGTTCGCTACATCGACTGTCCGTCTAGATAATTGTATACTTGGTTGAAAAATATTGCATATGTAGCTACAGCTCAATAAATAGAAATACAAAAAAACAAAGCTTCCTAGGTTCTAAAAAAAATTAAATGTTCGCTTTTACAGTTTAAAATCAATTTTTTGTCGGTTGAAAATGGAACCTACATTTATAGTGCCAAAAATTTTCGGAATGCGCCATGCGCCTGTTCGGTTTGATCCATACTTGCATGTACATTGGGTATGCATAAGTATTAAAAGTCTGTACCCGATCAACTAGTGACTATTGTGAATTGGTTATAATTCATATTTATTCTGTATTACAGGATTTATCGCAATATCAACAGTTCACGGGCCAGACGGTTTCTATTCGCTCTCGTGTACTTTCCTTATAATCCAGTTCAGAACACTTCAGTACGACGTAGAGAGGATTATTTCCGAAAATGTAGATTTTGCTCTAGTGGGGACGCAAGATGAATTTAGAGCGCGATTGAACAATATTGTTAGACGCCATCTTGAGCTTATTAGGTAAGTAAGTCTTACGGATAAAAAAAAGTTATATTTTACGATATCTACATGGCTGTATTAATTTACACTTACAGGTACAGTACGGGTACTTATAATAGAGAACTGAAATTTCAATTAAATTTTCATTATTAGATGTGATAAAAGTACCTCTTATTTCAGATGCGTAGATATAGTAGAGGCTATTTTCTCAATATCGACTTTATGTAATGTGGCAGTAAGCGCTATCGTCATGTGCATATCTGCTTTCAATATAACAGTAAGTAAACATAACACAAATTAAAATGATGTTTACAGATATTTTAAATTGTTTGGCAATTCTTCAGTCCTGGATTAAATCTAGACAATTATTTTGGAAGGAGAAGTGTGATTTATTTCTCAAAAAGGTGCTTTTTCTTAATATTCCACCCCGCCTTTGATGCAAGCAACACTATTTCAAAAACAAGAGAAGATGGTCTCTTTGTTGCCGGTTGTGTTCGCTTGGATGACCATGCACCTATCTAATATTTTCAGTTTTTACTTTCAGACTATTGATGACTTCTTTTTAATGGCACCGTTCATAGCGTTTCTTATAATGTGGACAATCCAAGTGTTCATACTTTGTTACTACAGCGACCTGCTCATAGAATCCGTAAGTTGTTTTTATTAAAATTTGTAAAATCATGTGGATTTAACTAAAAACACGTGAGACAGTTTGAGAATTAAAGCTTCTATGTTTAATTGCGAAGTTTTTGCCTAATCCGTTTTTAACTATAGAAATTTGCACAAAGATCTTATGGCTATTCAAGTAAGACTGATATTTAGGACTTTCTTCTCTTCTCAATAGTTTTGTTCATTTTCGAAAATCACGTTCCTAAAAGGCCTTCGCGGATTTCCTTACAATTTCCCGCTATTTTGTTAGGTTTTCAGCACCAGTGCATTCTGTCTGTACAGTGCCTGGCGAGTCACGACAGTACAGTGGCCAGTATCACCACACAGCATTTAACACCATAGCGGCCTGGACCTGACATGGCACCGGGTGTTAGCGGATCGCATAGTTTTACTCTCTTTACATGGACCGCTTTCATAGGGTTTCTTGGGATGATAGTGCAGAGGTTTCCCCTGGTCTTCTTCGCAGTAGCATTACATTGGTCAGTACGTCCTGCTGCCAACGTCCCACTATTCGGTGAAGTGCTCTTTCTCCCGTAGTTATAGTCACCAGTGTCACTACAATCTCGACGATAGGTTGCTCGACGGGAATGGAGTTGGTAAGGAGAGGCTAGGCGACTGTTCTTGCTATGCAGACTTGCGCTTCACTCACTCTACAAATTCAGCGATTGACCGTAATGAAAATTAAACCGTAATCCACTTTTTTTGCATCATTTAGGTTCATTTGCATTTGCTAAATGCAATAGCATGGTTAGGTATAAAGACTTTATGTTTAAAAAGACAAATAAGTCACTTACAAGGAAATGAAATTTAAAATAAAATCTCATTTATCTTTGGGCTACGTGTAGTAAACCATATTTCGTATCATAACACTGCCACAAGCTAGCTACTTTAAAAAAATGCAATTGATTGTTGTTCTTTGCACTAACTTCTCACCTACTATTTGTATTGCTTATATTTGCAGAGTACGGAAGTTAGTAACGCTGTTTACAGGAGTAAGTGGTATACAACTAATTCTGTTGTAATGAAGGACTTACTTTTTGTTCTAACCAGGTATAATAATAGATAGATATATTTGACAATGATTAGTAATGTAATATTTAAACGTTTTATGTGGGTAAGTACTATAACAAACTTCGCTGTTTCAGATCTCAAAAGCCATGTAAACTAACTGCAGCCGGATTCACAGACCTGAATCTAAGAGTCTTTAATAAGGTAGGCATAATATATTTTAAATGCAATCTTCATCCTAATAGAGTATTCCGGTTTGCTAGAATGTTAGTTATTATTACTAAATTACGTCTGAATAGTATGACTTCGTGCCGTAATTTATTAATTATTTAATGAAATTCCGGACTTTATCAATTATTTAATGAAATTCCGGACTGTTCGTTTGTCAGCTTATAAATACCTTCCGTAATGTTCTATTTACTCATGAAGTTTATTAAGTAATTAATCGAACAAGTAATCCAACAGAAAGCATTACACTCGTATCCGGTCAGTAAAAAATAAGAATTTTCTTTTTGTTAACAGATTATGAGCTCAGCTTGGTCGTATTTTGCCCTACTACACACAGTTTACAACAAATAAACGCAGAAATAATATATAACTTCGATTGTACAAGTAGATATAAGTTTAATGTAGACATCACCGTGAACTTATTAGAATATCCCGTCTACACAATCACCCGAAACTGAATTAGCTGAATTAGCGTCCAACGTGACAAATTGAGAGTTGGGTAGGTAAGTGCAAACTTTTTGAAGATGACTAATATTGAATTGATGAATATTTTCAATAACTAAGTTAATATTGAGAAAGTTTTATTTAGTTGAAATTGTAATTTAATCTTATTTGGTATGCGTGTGATCGACTCTCGTGCGATGTATTCGAGTGTGGTGGTTTTCGATTGCACCAATCACCATCTCGTTGCGATGAACGATAGTATGGTCGGGACATAAAGGTGACCGCGCACTTATCGGCACCGCAGTATCCGTAATACGTACTATCCGCAATATCCACACTAGCCGCACTATCTGCATAATAAGAAAGACATAATTTATATTCAGTCAGAGTGGACGTGTGCTTAGTGCTATTGATTTCGATATGGCTGTACGCATCACCCTTATCGGCCGCAGCGTAAGCGCCGAGTCTCATCAGACTGTGCTCGCCATCCGTAGAAGTAGCACAGTATATGTAAAACACAAGACCGTCAAACCAGATATGTGTTCGAAAAAATTGAAATTTACTCTGCCTATTCTGTTAAGTGTTTTAAATTCACATTTCAAAAATGGCAATTGTGTATTTTGCACATATCAACAAATGTAATTCATTAACCAGAGGGTTTAGACACATGAAAGTTTTTGCATTCGATGAAGAATACAAAAATAAAGCCCATAACGCGAAAAACAAAAAATCTTAAAAATGCACATATCAGGTTTGGCAGGCGCAGCGACGATATATAATAGGATAGTATATTATGCGGCCGATGCGGCCGTTGCGGCGCGGCTAGGTGGGCGCGGTTCCATACCATTTCATACAAAGAATTCTAAAATAAGATGAATTCTGCGGCGCGTGCGGATTCGGCGCCTTTGCGGTGATGATAGGTGCTCGGTCACCTTAATACCCCTGTATGGATAGATTTTCTGAAAGTCATATCTTAGTGCAACCCATAGAGCCCTATAGAGCAGTGTTACGGAACATCTATCTCCAAAATTGATCAGTGTTTCGAAAATAGACAATAATTTTTCGCGTATAAGTTGATACGTCTTGTTAACACTTGCCCGCACTAAAACAGTGCGTCACTGATTAAATAATGCCGGATTAGGACTATAAGCATCCGGAATTTTTCAGAACCCCATACAAAACGGATTGAATTCGGGCTTGTCCGGAGCCGTTTTGTATGGAGTTCTGTTAAATTCCGGATGCATTTGGTCCAGGCCTTACTGTCCAACAAAATAAATGACATTTCTACTTAAAGGATGTGCTCGAAAGTGCAGCCGAAGTGTGTACCTTCGAACAATAATTACTTATGCTGTTCTTATTTAATGTTTCTTCGGTTCGATATCGGCAGGGCGTAGTCAGTCAGTTTGTTAGTCAGTAAGTCACAGCACTGGTGATAGGGATATTAGTGCATTTTAGACAAGTGTAGAAGACTTTATAAAATAAAAAAATCTTTATTAATTTTGCAGATTTCATTCATCACATACTATTTTACGAAAAATACATGTAGAATTGTAAGTAGCTATGTTATACGTTGGTCACCACGCCTCTCTGTATACATGTTCATAATCATTGAGCCAGCTATAAACCGGATGATTTATTACGCACTATAAACGCATGTTTTCAAAGAGATCAATTTTACACACTCTGTAGTACTTACTTGTGTTGTTCATAGTTCCTTGTATGTCACTTACCTACTTAGTTTTTACGTAAAAAAAAAGATATGCAATTTGGCAATTTGTGATATAAACGATATAAAAACGATGTTGCTCTTCATTTACAGGTAACATGCCTTTATTACTGTATTTTTAAAACACCGGTTGTATTGATGTTAATATTGTTTTCTTTCTTCAATTCAATTTGAATGCAATGCAATCATGCATTATATGCATTATATTGTAATATTACAGAATTTTATTTTATTTTTTATAACTGGATATAAATAAAATAACACAAAACCTCTTAACTATTGTAATTACATTTTGGATTTCATTAAATATCCATACATATTCGATATGTACGAACACTGAACAAGTAATACTTGTGTACGAACATATGAAAACTGCCTAACTAATACCCGTGTCACGATTTTTGTGTCTGTATATTGATTGACATTAATTTGGCATATAGAATCATGGCCAAAATGTCACTGGAGGGCCTATACCTACATCCTTCATGCTAGAGAGTCATTGGACAAAAATCGTAGCAGAGGCCTAACCATGAGCTCCATAAACAGTAATAATTCAACAAAAGTTTTGTTTTTTCTGTAGAGATTTAAGTAAAAACAACAAACAACACTCCCCAGGGAACTCAATAGTTAACTCTGAGCAATCTCAGAGTTCCTGTTTAGGCCCCGGTCTCTTCTCTAGCTGGTATTTCACCTGTCATCTTCAACTGAAATCCACGTGATACAATATTGTAACTTAAATCACAATATTCTGCTGCAGTGTTATGATTCTATTAAGGCCTTAGACTCGATTCGATCAACCTGGAGAACGTTTTTGCTTGAAAGTAAACGCTTGAGTAAGCAGATTTTTCATTTTACCAACAACTAATCTAAGATTATGTTGATTAAATACGAATATACAAACATTTAAACGAGTGATTTTGACTGATTAAGACTGGATTCGACCAAGCTGGTGTAAGTTTTAACTTGAGAGTATACTACTTCTTAATCTAGAGTAAGCAGATTATTCATTTTACCAACCACTAATCTATAAAAAATATTTAAACGGGCGATTTTGATAATGTATAATTTTTTTAATTTTTTTTAAATTATTGACTTATCCCGCTCTATATGCAGAGCGGTGATTCTGCCAATGTAGAGTATTTTTGGTATAGTGTTCACAATAAATAACGGGTGTTTAGTTTTTATTGCTTTTCTTGGATTCAGTGAAGGCTACTCTTCCCGTAGAAGCAGGTTTCAAGACGCTATCGGGTCTAAAGCAAGTTGTCTTGAGACAAGTCACTTGACACTCGATGTGGCGTTGAATACAATGATATTTCAATAGTTTCAGGTCTTTATCACTTCACCAAACATTAGAACACAAACTACACCAAACTTGCACTCTAAAACTCTTTAAATGGTAAATAAAAACCATTAAAATAGATCCACCAATGTTTAAATTATACTGAGAATAAGTAAATGTTAAAGTTGTCACGTTGTCAAATCCACTCTTGTCACCTAGAAACTGACAAGTTATATAATCTACCATTGGTATTCTGTTATCCTACAAAATTTTATTGTTGTGGCAATTGATGACAACCTAGAAGAAATAGATTACATGGATTTTAGTGGGTTTATCCATTCGTTTATCATTCACAATAAAATAAAACTGAGAATAGTGTATTCCTGAAGTAAGTTGAAAAAACGCAAATGAAGTTATCAAAAAGTAAATTCAAGAAATAAAGTTATTCCTGTTACTGGTTTAACTTTGTGTTTGGTCGAATCGGGCCTAAAAGATTTTAGTTAGATAGTTGTCACTTGTCAAATCCACTCTTGTCACCTTGAAACTAACAAGTTGGCAACATCTCTCATCATCATCATACTCTAATGTTTATTACTGTGTATTTGTACTACTCGTACTTATATTTTGTAGCAGCGAAATAAACGTAAATAAACGTAAATGAGTCTAGCATTGACACTCTATTATCCTACAAAATTAAATGTTGTGTCATTTCAGACTTGAAATGTACCCATGTAATCTATTTCTTCTAGGTTGACTAACCTAGAAGAAATAGATTACATGGGTTTTAGTAGGTTTATTAATTCGTTGATCATTCACTTTGAACTATATAATAACAATACCTATAGTATTTTGCCCGAAAAACGTAATCGATATAACATCGACATAAATCGAATTTACCCTTGGATAACCAAGGGTAAATTCAGGAAGTAAAATTATACCCGTAATAGTTATTCTGGTATAGCTTTGTGTTTGGTCGAATCGGCCCTTAGTCATATTATTATTATTGATTTTATGTAACGATGACAAACAAATAAAGAAGCCTTATTAATGAGTAAATTTCTCAATTGCCAGTTCGTGAGATAATATTATTAAAATTATTATAATTTATTTAAGGGTAGGTACGTTTTCTATTTACATTATTAGCCGTTCGTGAGATGCTGAATATCTTGAGCAATATTTAAATACTTACGTGACGCGAATGGTATAAATTTAACATAAAACTGAGTTTGATAACTTGTTCATAAGTTTATTTTATATTATAAGATTTTGATTGACGACCTAATAAACTATAGAATGATAACACTTTTACTTAGTTTGATTGCTTTTTTTGAGTCCTCGAAGTAGTTGATTAGTGGTGAAATTGTAAGACTTAGGTCATACTGAAAGTTTTTAGATTCTGATAAATAAGACCAGAAATCAGACTTATAATATTTATATTATATTGATTTATTGTTTTTTTTATTTTTTACAATTAACATATACCTTTTTGCATTCGCTGGAACCATAGAAAAAAGCAGTTGGACCTGCAGTCTTCCTTACGGACCTCTTTAATGGCTTCGTGGAATGCATGCATGCTTCAGGACTTATGCTTTTAAGTTTATCTTTAATTTTAGGAAATTAAAGGAGGTGCAGGTGCGAGGTCTGCTCTGGACTGCATGGCGGATGCGTCATCAGTTCTACATTTGCAGCTCACAAATACAGTACAATTTTCGTTCAGTTAAAAAATCAGGCAGTCTTTTTACGTAGATATTGGTTGACAATGTGTTGTTAATCATGGTTGACAAGACCAAATACGCTGGCGCCATCTGAGAATAGCTTTGTCTGTGCTCCCTCATTTTTGGAACATTACTCAAATGAGATCTGTATTACATAATAAATAAACGTATCTTCATTTAACCATACTATTTTTATTTGCCCTGTGATTGGGCGGAAATCGGAAAATAATAAAAACAATTCTGGAAATCCGTAAACTTTCTATAACGTTTTACTGAGCAGAAACACTGCCAACCTATATTCTATGGAAGTCAAGACAAGCTCTTTTATATTTTACTAGCTGTTTCCCGCGTGTTCGTTGGCGTGGTCATCAGTTTATTGATAAAGGATTTTTTGTGCAGCTTTCTTAATTTTTCTTTCATAAGAACCTTCTCCTGACAATAATTAACACAACAAAAAAAGAATTAGAGAAATTGTTCCATCCGTTCACGCGTGATGCGATGACCAATGGAAAAGTAGATTATTTTTTATATATTAGATAGATTTATGATGATTTATGTCACTGCGAGTGGCCTATGTTCTGTAACTAGATTATTGATTTTATTTCGAGTTAGACATATAATTAGAAAAATATACTGTTACATTTGCTCTCGATTCATAAACAACGCAACTTATCATTGGGATCGAAATAGATAGAGACATGAATAATACGTTAATTTACGACCGCGGAAAGGTCCAACAAAAACAAGAATCCGTTCTGAATGAGGTGATTAGTTGGGGGAGTAGCGTGTCCAGATTTCCAACTAACCGACAACTCGTATATTTGCTTATTTAACTACTATCTATTATAAAGCTTGCTTGATACTTCATCCAGTATCAAAATCATTATTATTTATGTTGGTGTCATAGCTTTGATATAACATTTATTAATTTTACTAATATTGTAAACGTGAATATTTGAATATTTGATACTCAATCACGCTTTAAAAGCTGGGAAGGACACTGCACATTCATCCTGATAGGTGTCGCATTGTGTTTGGTTACTCATTGTGATTATTTGATCATGGGTCTGCTATGTTATCCACAGAACATGTCATCAGTACAAAATCCAATATAACCTAATTAATTATTATTTCTGTTCAAAACCTCTAGTAGTGCAGATACATTTTTGTGTGTTGTTTTGCTGAAAAATAATTGTTTGAGTCTAAAAAACTGCATGTTTTCCTTCGCTAGATTAATGGCGCGAAATATTGACATTGTTGATAAAACCAAACACGCTAGCGCCATCTGAGATTAGTTATGCTTGTGCTTCCCCGTTAGCAAAGGTTTGGCACTCAATTTGGAAAAACGTAAATGCAGTTAACGTTAAACGTTAAAGTCCAAGGGTAAATTCAAGGATTAAAATTATACCCGTAATAGTTATTCTGGTACAACTTTGGGTTTGGTTGAATTGGCCCTTATAGATATTGATCTTACCTACTTAACACATTGGTAATCCCATTTTTGTACTCCCATGGGATAGTTAGCCATTCTTCTATTATTCAATTTAAAGTCTACGTAGATGAAGTCCCAGGAAGAAGTTAGTCTGTAGCTAGAAGATATTATTATTCTGTATGGCTTATTTTATGTAAGCTGCAAAATCATTATTAGCGACGCCACAGTGACCGCACATAAATCATTGTGTGCGTTGGTAGAGGCGGTGCTTTATCGTAATTTATGTCTCTAATAGATATTTAGTAAATCGGGATTTCTGAAACGGTCCTGCGATCCTTGTCTCCCGGATTTAGGACAAAACCTTAGACATAGCTTGTGGGATTGGCCTGGTGACTTCATTTATAAAGAAATATTTTTCTGCTTAGACCTCAACAAGACATCAAGACCTCTAAAGAAAAAAACATCTTCTTAATTAACTATTGATTTTATTGACTACTAACTGTCCCGGCGAACTTCGTTTCATTAAAAAAAACGTTCTTAAAAAAATATGTTTTCTTTTTCTAAATTTTGTGATATTTTAATAGTTTATTCTGCTATTCGGGGCGATGACAAATTAAACAAAACAAAAATCATAAAAATCGGTCAAGCCGTTCTTGATTTATAATGGTGTAACTAACCCGACATTCTTTTATTTAAATAGGTAGATTATAATTCTTTTCCTTAGCAAACATTTCTTAGATATTTATTCAGAGGCTGGTAGGTATATATTTAGGTACACTTGGATCAAATTAAAAGAAAAAAATCTTTGTGATATTGATTGAATAAAATTTAAATAGTGTGATTAGGTTTGTAAAACAATTTATCAAATTCCAGTGATAGCATTTTGTATCTCATACAAAATTAAATTAAGACACGTCTTATATCTAAAACGTTTACCACCGTTCACTGCTGGTTATAGGCCTTTACTTAATATAATAATAATTAAAGGATACAAGAAGGGTTCATAACAGGGCTCGGATACCGGTTTATTTTTCTAAACGGTTTCGTCTTAAATACATAAAAAACAATTTGTTTCGGATAGGTTTAAACGGTACGTTAAAGGTAACGTTTGTGAACAGAAATGAAAGAATCGTTTTCGATTAATAAAACGTTTTTGACCATTTCTGTTATTTTCTGGGTCTGTACATGAACTTCATAATACTTAAATGTACTATTATCCATGTTCACACTATTCCCACTAATCAACAATGTAATACGTGAATACACATAACTCAAGATTGGCTTGCAATAAACCGCAAGATTTATGGCCCACAACAGATGTTCCGCAACGCATCTACTGTATACAGTCTGTAAACTAGTTTTGTCTACTAGACTAATATAATATTAGTTTATTTCATTACCTTTAGTACGTACTAATAGGAGTTACGATTTGTTACCGAGCAACTCGCTGAAGGAGGTAATTGCTTGTAGTTTATTGTAAGACATAGCTAAGCAACTTAAACCAATTACAAGTTGTTGTAAGGCTGTGATCGTAGTTATGCCGAGTCTTGCTTTTTATTAGAAAATTGTACTATTTTTAATTTTCTTTGTCTTTCAAAAATAAAGCTAAGGTAACAAAAGTACCTCAAAACTAAAATGAACATCACATATTTATTTTATTTATTAAACACCGATATCCACACTTTAACAGGTAAGACAGATTATATATCTTTTTTTAATATTAGTAGTACCTAAGTATCTACTAGCTAAATCATTCTTCATGGGGGGCAGGTGCAATTGTTGAAAGTGATGATGTTTGATTAGATATTCGCTATGTGCAAAGGGGTAGCGGGGGCATCAAATCGATCGCAGCACGCTATTTGGCAGAAATGTGAAAAAACTCTGGACTGTCTCCATAGAAATCCCTAATAACGTTATTAAGTATTTTTAAGTAAAAACGTAATGTGGGTCACAGTATGTGTTGTGTTATAAAGTGTAGAAACAATGGAAAAAACAGTTCGTACAAGTTTTATTCGTTTTCAACATCAAGATGGAAATTGGAGCATAGGAATAAATGGATAGCTGCTGTGAAAAGAAAAAAGTTTGTAGGGGGTTTGTGTCACAGACGTTTGTCTTATGATCACAGCTCTTATTAAGTAGCTTTGTCCGTTAGTTCTAAGCTCTTTAGGGTCTCTCACATGCTGTGCTACTACTAATTCTCACCCTTTTTGCACAGTTTAAGGTTGTAAAGTTATATCATGTTGTATCGATTCAAATCCCATACGTATTATAACATTTTTAGTTAAAGTAAGAAATTCACTTATTATAATATGCACAAACTTTTTAGATATTTTCATCTAATTTTGAAGAAAAACAATCCGAAAATCATTTTAAAACCATCCAGTTGCCATAATTTGAGAGATTCCACACTAATTGTGGTCACTAGGGGCGCTGTCATCGCGCACACAGCGCACACTACCTTGAAATGTAACCCTGTATAATAAAAAAAGTTACAGGAACAATTTACGATTTGGTTTTGATAGTCTTAATACTGAAAAAGTATACTAAAGAGGTATCCCATTAGGAAAACAAGTCAGGCGAGGCGAGTTTGACATTTGACGGGGGATCCCGCAGTCGGATCTCAGTTCTAGCATGAATTTTTGTTTTGCATCGAAAAACAAGCCGCAGGAGAGACACGGAGACAAAATTGAACGTCAAAACTACACGTGTCAAGGAATATTTCTAAAGCCACTTCTGTAATTAATCTGAAAATAGAGTACCAAATAAACATGCAAAGTGATAAACTGTACCAATACAAATAAATTAATGTTGGCTATTTAGGCATTACCGACCAAAAACAGGAATCTTGAATGTTTATTTAAAAAACCACGTTATTTTGCTGCGCATGGTGAACAAAGACAAATCTGGCTATCGTAAATGTCTTTTTAATTCTTCATTAGTAAACTATCTAAATACGATTTTTTCCGTGTGCAATTACATTTTGTATTTAATCTTATAGCTGTAAGCACACAATATAAGAAAAACGTCGTATTGTCAATAGTGAAACTAACCAATAGTTTTTGGAATCATGCACCTTTATGTGCAAAAACGTTTATTTCGGCTATATATCATTCGCTCGCGGACTGATAAACTAAAGAACTTGAATATTTTATAGCGTGCTTCTTCTAGGAATAGGCGCATAAATATGTCAAAATATTATTCTTGGAGTGTGAATTGATGGATGACGCTAGTGCCAAAGGTAACAGTTATTTTTATCAGCTGTATAGAAAATGTAGGTGCTGATTCACTGATTCTTAGAAAATTAAATAGTTGACGTGGGATGTTAATGAAAGCTCAATAGTAATAGGTATATAATAAAACCCATATTTACCTATGACATATAAATTCTTATTCTGGTATCAAAAGCACATTATTAAAAGTTTTTCGTCGTATTTTAGAAATTTTATTAATTCGTATGGGGCTTTGATTGGTAAACGCATATTGAAAATCGTTATGCTGTTTTTATTAGAAACTTGTAAAAGTTATCATGCGAAAAAATCATTCAGTTCAGTTTATGAGAAACAAGTCTTTATCTACTTGCCTTTTTTGACAAATACTTACCGATCCTATATTGTGCATTTTATAGTTAAAATATCAATTCACTTGCTGAATTCAGTACAGGCACAAGTCTAAAAACACAGTTATGAGATAACGCGCTTTAAAGTTTTTGAAAGTGGGGGGCGCACATATTGCTCCTTACTGACTGCTATTTAAGGCCTGCCTGCTGCTGCTTGATGCTTGTGTTTTCCTAATCTGTGTTATATACCCAATAAACGAAAATAAACAAAAAATATTACTTAGTATTGATTTGAATAATATAGGAGTCTAAAGATGCGCGCTTTGACTTGCGCCGGTATTGTATAAATAGTTTTGATAATTTTTGCTATATTGCCAGATGAAACTACTACAAAAAATTGTACTGCATTAAGTAAGTAATAGATTTAAAACAGGCTTTTGATAATCACTGTGATAAGAATGATAAACATCACAACAAAAAAGCAGACTTGCTTGCTTAAAGGGATGGTTTTAAAGATCGTAAAAGTTAGAAAAGAAAAATATACTGCAGACCATTGAAAATTAGAGAGGAATCATGCTGCTCAAAGGTAATAGCAAATACATGCTTTTATAATTAAGAATACAGTAGAAATGATGTGGAGTGGAGGAGAAGAAAATCTAGAAGACAAATTCAAGGAAAAGCGGGTGTTTTATCAGTCAGTCGAGCTTATCATGAGATCACGAAAATGGTATGAAATGTAGAGAAGAAAGTTTGAAACTCTGTCGACAAAATTAGTCATGATGATGCCAGATGATAACCATTAACTTGGTATTCTTTTTAATTTTTTAAATCTTTTTTATGTCCTTCACTTGTATTAGAGTCGCTTACTATGCGATATTGGTAAACTCTTAGCTTATTTAGGTTCTTGCATAGCAGCCAAGTCTTTAAATCGTAAGTTAATTATAGTAGTAGCATGAATTCAATAATTTCTGTATCTTATTATTTGTTCCATGTTTTCCAGAAATAATTTGGCCAAAGTATTTGTAGTTTTAAACATATTGTAGTGTTTGGTATCTAGTAATATGTCTGATATTCCATACTGTTTATCGTGAGCTTAGTTTTTAAAGTGTTTATTCCTATGTCTTCTGTTTTGCTACAATATTTCAGTTGTTGAAACATCAAATTTAATGCTACAGGATCTGATCGATTGCAAAAAAAAATATTAATCGGTGGTTTTAGAAATTATTGCCATCAATGCTTATGCCACATTTTGACCAGTTCATTTTCCTTCACACTGACTCAAGCATCTGAGTTTAGATGAAATTTGTTGATTTTATCATATCCATCACTTCCTTTTGAATAAGGAACGTCCCTCTAGTTCTATTCTGTTTTATTTTGTTTTAAACTGCTCTTATAGTAGTAAAAACCGACTTCAAAACACTAAAATGCTAAAAATAATCCTAACACTTAACCTAATCAGTTAATTTTGGAGTCGGTGCAAACAAAAACATTGTATCTTTCATCGGCTGGCACCGACTCCAAAAGTAACTGATTAGGTACTTAAGTGTTAGGATTATTTTTAGCATTTTAGTGTTTTGAAGTCGGTTTTTTTAAAAAAATAAAATTTACTTATTTCATCTATTTTTAGTGATAAATCCTAATCTAACTGCTGAACACCGATTTCATCCCTTATTTTCCTACCCTTAGGGGTGATTTTTATTTTGCAAACTTTTATCATAGTATCTTTGAAGTATAAGCTATTCAATAAAACAAAAATCATCAAAATCGGCTCATATTTGTCGAAGATAGGTAACAAGAA
Source organism: Anania hortulata (assembly GCA_963576865.1). NCBI lineage: Eukaryota > Metazoa > Arthropoda > Insecta > Lepidoptera > Crambidae > Anania > Anania hortulata. Next base: position 8,899,160 of record OY756394.1, on the reverse strand, counting down.
CCATAACAAAAATATTATCTGGGTATATATTTGTTCATTTTCTCAAAAAGTTCTAGATCAATTTCGATAAAATTTATATGGGACCACCTCTGAAGTATGATCTACTAAACAAAAAAAGAATTATTAAAATCGATTCATAATTGGCGGAGTAATCGCGTAACATACATACAAAAAAAACATACAGTCGAATTGAGAACCTCCTCCTTTTTTGAAGTCAGTTGAAAAGTAAACAAAAATAATATGCAACATTTATACGTTACTTTACTTTACTAACACATTGCTTTACTTTGGTAAATCTCTTCTTCTTCTTCATCTATACGGTCAATCCCGGTTGCGTCCAAAGCCATTGCTTTGAAGCCCAGGGTCCGCTTTGCTTGATTTACTCCTCCACTTCGCACGGTCTTGAGCGTCTCTAGTTGTGAGATCTTTGGCACGCATGTCCGCCCTCACGACGTCAAGCCATCATTTCTTGGGTCTACCTCTTTTGCCAGGACCTGGCGGTGGTGGCATGGCCAGACATTTGTTTCCTACGTAGCTTGCCGGTTTCCGCTAAAAATGGTCGTACCAGCGTAGGCGACTCTCCTGCAGTTTTTCTGCAATATCACGGACACGAAGGCTACCGCGGATGCGCGAGTTCCTCACGCGGTCCTTTCGCGTCACTCCGCACATCCACCGCAGCATATTCATCTCCGTGTCACGCAGCTCCTGCTTGTGTCGCTCAAGTAGCGGCCAAGCTTCGCTGCCATATAAAAGGACAGGCCTAATGATGGACTTATAGATCTGTCCTTTAAGCTTAACCGACATTCTGGGGTCACAAATGACACCAGTCACCTCTCGCCATTTGGCCCACGCAGCAGCAATGCATGCTTTGACGTCGCAATCGATGTCTCCTGACGCGTGAAGTACAGATCCAAGGAATTTAAAATGGTCCGTGCGCTCGACCTTGTCTCCGCCTATGCGGACGGGCGTTGGATCTGTAGAGTTACAGGCCAGGGACTCGGTGTTCGCTACATTGAGTTTCAGACCACCGCTCTCAAGCGACTGCTTCCACTCGTTCAGCCGTCTCGCCAGCCTCCCTGTCCGCGTCCACCAGTGCGATATCGTCAGCATACATCAGCAGCCATGGTGGCTGCTCATGTAAGTCTCTGATGCTGTCTGACACAACGTCTAATATCACACTGAACAGAAACGGACTGAGGACTGAACCCTGGTGTACTCCGACGGTGATGGGGAACGATTTGGATTCGCCAACAGCAGTCCAAACCATAGAATCGGAGCTGCGGTACATGTCTCGAATAATGTCAATATATGCCTCGGGGACCCCTTTGGATCTCAGTGCCCACCAGATCACCACACACAGGGACACAGTCGAAGACCTTCTGCAGATCAAGAAAGAGCAAGTTCTAAGGTGTGTTGTCCTGTATCTCTCCATGACGATCCTTAGGGCGAAAACAGGGTCCATAGTCCCGTTGCCAGGACGAAACCCATATTGACACTCTGAGACATCACACTCCTGTCGGATCCGGGTGTCCACAATTCGCTCAAGGAGCTTCATGGTGTGGGACATGACCTTTGTACTGCGGTAGTTGCCGCAATCTTGCACCGATCCCTAGCCTTTGAAAACCGGAGTAATAATACTCATTCTCCATTGGCTCGGGATTAGCCCTGTTAAGAGTATGCGGTTGTAAAGGTAGGTTAAGATGTTCACCCTAAGAGGGCCCATCGGCTTCCTGGCTTCGATTGGGACTCCATCGGCTCCGACAGCTTTACGATTCTTCATGCGGCGAAGAGTGAACTGGACTTCTTCAAGCGTTACTAGTGGTACTAGTCCCTGATTCGGAGGGAGGTCCAGTGGCTGCACTGCAACTCTTTGTGCTGCTTATTTAGCAGCTCATGGAAATAAGAGCGCCATCTCTCCTTCACCGTATGGTCCTCGCATAACAGGTTACCCCCAGGGTCTTTAACACAGCGACACTGGGAAATATCCTATGCCGCTTTGACCCTGGAGCGCGCCAACTTATAAATTAGCTTCTGCCCCTCAGACGATTCCTACTTGTCATAGATCGTATGAAAGTGGTCCCGCCTAGCTCTGGCTACATTTACTTTAGTAAATCTGTTAAGGACAATTTTTTTCCTATATTTTTAATCTTCTGTAACTGTTCCGTTGCTTTCTTGATGATCGTTCTTTCTACGTGATTTCTAAAGATATCACTTTGTTTTTTCTTTCTGTCTGTTTTGTGTATTTTTTTATATTCTTGGTTAGGGTTCCAATGCCTTTTAACTTTAAGCACTTTTGTCCCTTTTTATTTTAGTAAGGTTTTTGTCTGCTTTTATTATATTTAATTTATCTATAGGTAATATATATACTACCGAAAACAGCTTGCTCTCCCCTTTAAATCCAAATGGCCAAATACGGCTCAACTAAAAATCAACATTCAGTATTTTACATAAAACTGGCCTAACTCGAAAGTGCCAGTGTTGCATGACGAAGACGATCAATTTTGTCTCGTGCACTATAGGCACAAGTACCACTAACTGGCTTAATAATGTACAAAAACTTTGGTTCTTTATTGCATAAAATAAAGCTCGATGCGTAGAACGCGAATCCGTTACTAACTCAATTTGGCCAAATTTTGAGTTGTGCCACTACTGAATTCAGCAAGCGAATTTTGGTTGATCTAACAAACAAACTTTAGATAAAGTAAAATATAATTAGATTTATCAAGCCTAACAGCGGTTGGGTGTACGGATTGAAAAACCACAAAACCCAATCTCAGTTGCGTTGGCGCGGGTGTGTCGCTTGTAATTAAGTGGGGAGTGTCCAAATTGGTGTAATCCTGCATGTGTACATAGGGGGAAGTGTATAACTGGGTGCTATTAGGCGTACTCTGCTCAACAAACTAGAGATGTTACAAACTTCGACTCCGACTCCGGAAGGTCAAAATGTCGATTAATTTTACACTTCCGACTCCAACTTCGGCACCGATAATTTTTGATCGGAAGTAATACCGATCAAGACAAAAAATTCAACTATTATTTGTCGTTTCCACTAAGCTCATGGACGTAATACAACTTTTTAGTGGAGTCATGTCCATACATAACTGAACTCTCTTCTACTTCCGCTTTTGATTCCAGTTTCGACTCCGATTAATCAAATTTAAAACCTTTAATCGGAACCGGAGTTGGGTTCCGGTTCCTAAAAAAACACCTGTAACATCCCCGCAACAAATTACGTTTTAATTAAACAAAACGACCCATTAAAGAGTTGTTTATCAAATATTTGTGATATCTATGACGTTCGACTCTATTTTTAACCTTTTAAAGGTTCCATGTTCGGCTGTATGTAACTTTTATTATGTACTTATGTTCACCGTTATTTTTCTTAATTAGTGTTCAATTAAAAAAAAAAACCTTGTTTGAAAGGCTATGGTTACTCGCGGGGTGGTCCTATTTTCACCAAGTTAGGATCTGATGATGGAATCTTAGGTAAAGACGGAAAAATTCTTAAAAATTATAGTTGTTAACTTTTATAACTTATTTAGGTGTTTGCGTCTGCGAAGCAACATAAAATACCTACTGCAGAGTTGATCATACAAGCCATAGAACTCCTTATAGATTAGAAGTCAGTAGATAATAATGAGATTTATCGACAGAACGTAATTTGTAGTTTCTTGGGCAGACGTGGCGTTTACGAGATACCAGACAGCAATTCTATTTACTGGGGGCGTAACCCAGCACACCCAGAGACAAGCCAAATAAGAAAAGTTTGTTTTTCAATAAGTATTGAACCCAAGAACTCGGGAACTGAAAATGACTGCCTCAGGTGCCATCAAACCTACGTACTTTCCCTTTTTTTAAAGTGGATATTATCTTATATTTTACTAGGATATGCATCTAAAAAGAACTGTGACACTTAGGTACCTAGTATTGAATATTGATGCCTATTTATATACTAGATTGCTCATCGTATCCGCCTAGTATCTTCGTCAAGGCAATTAGCAGTAACAAACGTAGTAAAACGTATCAACGCAGCATTGATACGTTTATTGTTTAAGGAATATGACCTGTTAAATTTTATTGTTAAACAATTTATAATTGCTATCAAAACTCATTTTTACTCAGTTATATAAAGAAAATTTCTCATCACAAAAGCAAGATAATTAAAGTTAAAAATAAAATTAGATTTCATTCAGTTGTAACTATTATATATATATATTATGGCTTTTACCCACGTATGTACTTTATAGAATGAAGTATACTAATCGTTTAACTAGATTTAATTTTCTTTTAACATTCTTGGAGCAAATGAAATTACTTGGTTTGTATAACAAGTACCTACAACACATAATACTGACTAGATGGTATCATAACAAGCAGACTGAAATAATACTCTTGTTGAGCAAGCAAAGACTTATTAACGAAGTTTTTTTAAGCTCCGACATTTTATCGTGCTGAAGGTAATAAATTTAATTAAGTAAGTAATATTACTGTTTGTCCGAAAGCCAAATTGGACGCAGGCTGTTTACATGAACGTGTAATATCGTCAATAGACTTATTTTAATTATTTAATCTCACTCATCAGTTCCAATATAAACTACAGCTCTTTAAATGATAAATAAAATCCTTTAAAATAGAACGACCATGCTTTTCGTTCGACTACCCTCCACCGAATCTCAACATGGTGTTCTTGTGCAATTTAAATCGGTGACATTGACTGAAGGGAACAACAATAAGTCAATTTAGCGATCAGTATGACCTAACAAAAAGACAATTTTACACAATCACCCAATTAGATTGTACCAGGCTTCTGAAAAAACCTTTTTAACTCTTGAGTCAATGCATAAGACAAAGATAGATATAATGGCATGTTCGCGGATGCTCACACAGATGGCTTCCATGCCATCCTCCGTAAAAGAGCTGCCTCGATACTAAGCCGTATTCGTGGGAGCTCCAATAGTATTCTGCGTGTTGTGCCTGGGCGAGTAGATTGCTCATATATATGAAGCATTAGGTTCGGCTACACGTCGTAACCTAAATGCGTTTATTTTTTATATTTTTTTGCAATTTATAAGCTAACTTTTGTAATTTGTTACTTAACTATGGACCACTGTGTCTGAAATAAACGTTTTGAATTTGAATAATTTCCCCGTTTCAAGACTGTTTATTGAGTTCAGTGTAGGTACCTATCGGTAGTTCTTTTTTTGGCTCGTTGTTGTTGGCAGTCACCAAAATATCATCACCAAAAGAAGATTTAGTTGCAATGATTATCTAAAGGTACTACTTATGTTATAACTGTTTTAAAACCAAAATAAATTTAGTAATAAATTGGTGACACAGCCTTTGGCGTCGAAACACTAGGTCCGTGGGGTCCTAACGCACTTTTTTTTATAAAGTATAAAGCGATTGCGAAAATATTAGTTGACAACTCCCTGGAACTTCCCCACCGCTGGAAACTACCTCGCACAACGACCGCATCCCAATTCACCGAGGTAATGCCACATCTTGGAACCCTACAACGATAACCATGTTTATAATTTTTACCATTCTATCTATCATCAATTATCATCTATAACTTATATTTGTTTGAAATATTTCATAGATGTATCGCCCTACTTAATAGCTTCTCTCTTGTCTGTAAAGTCTTTTCTATCTAGTGTAATTTAATGTACTGAGAAAATGTTCTAAAGAGCTCACAGTACAAAATACACTTACTATTTCCGAGCTATATATTTTGTTATGAAGAAGACGACATTTATGCTCGATCGTTACAAATGTCGTCGACTTTATTTTATTTCAATGGACTGGAATACCGCAATATGATATTTCACTCCAGAATGGGTATTTTGCGCCATTTCGGCAGCGATGAACGTTCTTTGATGTTTGTACGTTTTAATGATCCGTAGCTTGAAGCGGTTTGGGTGCATAACGAGGCTAAACTAATGGTAAGGTTACATTTTTGTATCTAACTCCGTTTTTAAAAGTAATATAGGATGTCCCAAAAACAGTGTCAAGAAAATGTCCAAAGGTGTATGACCATAAGTTTTTTAAATTGAACTTACTTTAGATTTTTTTATGCCACAATAGTGTCAGCTCGACCTACTGTTGTTTGTTGTAAGAGTAACGCATGTTATGTTTTTTTTAAATTTATATAATCCCACTTCTGGGAAAAGGTCTCCCCCAGACACTTTCATCCATCGCTATCCATCAAAAATGACTTTCAATCCCTCAGTTAACTAAATCATCGCACATTATATTCTTGGTACTACTTCTTCGGCGATAGTCGTCCATAGGTATCCATTAACATTATGTACTTATCTCGAAAAAAAAAAAAACTTAAGCAAGTATCTCAAAAATACATGTCGTCAAGGTTTGAAAACAAAAATCTTTGGACTTCTGGTCTTCCGCTTGACACAAGTTTTTAGAACATCCTTAATTATTTATCTTGATAAAGATTATCCTAGCTAGATACGATTTTCAATGGCCTTAAAGACAAATTCTGTAACTAGTTTATCTCGAAAATCTTGAGTTACAAAAACTTTTTACCTAGAAGTTCTGACGGACATGACATGTTTAAGTTGTGACCTGACTTATTTTGTTAGTAAATTACAATTCAGGATATTATATTTTTCCTTAAACCTAACTTTTCGAGAATTGAAGAATCCAGTCGCATACTAACACTTTTATGTACGACAACAATTTTTTTGTATTTGAAATTACTAATCCTCATAATTATATCCATAAAAGTATTAAACTCATTAACTGAAATCAACTGAAAAAACTGGCAGATTGGCCGGTTGGAAGCAACCTGCATCCAGCGGCTTCCTGACAGGTCAGACAGACAACCTCGTAAAGATTAATTATATGATGATGATTCTAAAAGTCATTGTTCGCAATTTGAAATGTTGAGTGGGAATGATTCCACTTAGAAACAGACTGAAACACAAACATTTAATGAACTCAAAAGAACATTAAAGTACTTTATAGGGCGCTACGATGTTAAAATGAAAGTTATGAAATATTTATGGCAATATAAAATCCTTTTGCATGATTTATGGAACAATATTAAATGGATATCATGAACATAACTATGAACAAGTATAAGTACTTACTATAATATATGTCTAAGGACGTCATAACAGTGAACACACTTGTATTATCTTTCCAAAGGTATTTTAAATTATTTGTTACATTGACGTCTGTCAAGCTGTGTCAAGCGTCATGTCAATAAATTTAATAAAAGTTAAACATATATTGAAAGCGTAAATATTAAATATTGTTAAACATGAGAACATGCACTAAAAATATTAATCTACCTAATTAGTACAAAAACAATGAACCTAAAACTAAAAACCTTAAAAATATATATATACTCGTATATTATATAATAACTAAAATAAATTATTAAAAGGAGTCCCTTTAGGCAAGGTCCCGAAGATACTGGCAGCGTTCCCCCTTTGAATAGCTAGACTGATTCTTAATCCGAGGTAGCTGCCAGCTCTTCGGTCTCCTGTATTGTCGACTAACCTTTTTGCTATTTCCTTAAAAAGCCTTATAGCGCTAGGACCCCACGGACCAAGGGTCTCAACACCGAATGGGACAAAAGTATATTCGGAGCCTAGACCCCTGTATTTGCATGCTTTAGCTTTTTCAGCCGCTTCACAAGCCGCACCAGCTCTGTTGTTGGTTCCATGTAGATGGGAAGGGGCCAGCGTGTCTGAACAGGTTGCATCCCATACCAGCACCCGGCCCATCTTCCATGGAATCAAACTCATACCGTCCGGTCTCTTGCCATCGTCTCTTGCAATAAAAGTCGGTTCAAGTAGACTTGGCATGTTGACGGTGGCAAGGGACCGGCGCACGATATCGTTAAGTGCGGCATTCAATAGTTCAATATTAATTTGTTTTTACCAAACATTTTCAAAACAAAAACTGTGTTGTCATAGATGGCTAGTGGAGCAGATTTTTTAACTTCCCAGTTTTTAGGGTGAGGTTGACTGACTTGCAAAATTATAAGCTACTTATCATAATAATATCACCATCTATATGCAAGTAGCAGGATTCAAATGGCAATTCATTGCGGCAGTTTTATTGAGCTCTATACACGATAGCAATGAAATATGGCTAGTTCCCTTCAAGTCAGTGATAAATAACTTTAATCTCTAAGGGTTGTGGAATAAGGGGGAGAGTTCTGATAACATCAAGTTCTTGCAACTTTATTTTAGTTCAGGTGGATAGGAAATGCCTCCATGTAACTATAAAAATCTTTGTTTGTTACTGACATTCATTGTTATAGATGTTCAGATTGATCATTTTGATTTAATGGCACTCTTGTAAATCAGTATACTTTGTAACTAATTTGTTCTATGTGAAAGTGAGCCCGTACACTAATAAAGTTAGCAATCTATTTTAAACGTGAATCTACAAAAGAAACGCTACTTAAAAACACGTCATCAGTTGCTTATACAACGTGTTCCTTTTTTTTTTGCATAAAATACGGTACATTAAAGATGTTTTCTTAATCTAAAACAATTTCCAGCGTATTTTACCGATTTGTCGGTAGGCAAAATTGTAATCGAAAAATTACTAAACTAGTGAAGTTATATTAATAATTGATGTCGTCCGTAATATTATTTAACAATTAAGATTTGAGTTAATAATAATTAAAAATTTAATTAAAAGTTAATAATGTCAAAATTTGAGTTTAATATAATTTGTCATAAATTAATAACTAGTAATAATAAGATAGTAGTTATTAGAATTAACACACTCCTTTTGTATGTGAAATCGTGTTGTAATGTGTTGTCTCATTTGTTGCGTATGTACCTACCAATTTTGACAAATTAATGAAAAACATGACATCTTATTTGAATAATGTAATTAATATTTTGACATTAGAACTAAATAATTTACTTACTTAAATTTATTTTTCTTTATTTGTCATTTGCATGCTACTAAGTTAGCGAAACATGTATGAACATTATTCTAAAATGTAACACCTTATCTACGAGTATACCTTGTTTCTTGTGAATAAATGAATTTGAATTTAAATTTGTTTCCCATAAATTGAGGAGACAAGTTAGACTTCTTCCAGGAACGACATGTTCAAAGATTTTTACGAAATGATCACTTTTTTTTAAATTTCATAAAACTATTTATAAGCACTTGATGTCTTATGGCAAGTAGCCATTTTTAATGTTTTTTCCACTTATGTTGACCAAGGCGATCTTAACATTTAAGGCGCTATCTGTCATTGTAGCAAAAACTTCATACGATTGTATATAACTTGTATCACCAACACAGTGCGACTGGAACAATTTATTCTTTTGACAAACACATTCTTTTACGTTAAAGCATCGTTGGTTAAGGCGCCGGGTAAGGAGAATAAAAAGAGGTGTTTTTGGACAAGTTTTCTGGCGAAAATACTGGATATAGGATGTGAAAATTAATATATCATGTAACTTATATGTTGAAGTTTTTCCTGTTGTATCTAAATGCTAGTTATTAATTCTTATAAATACAAAAATTATTTCAAAGTACCGCAAATATCACGAGCTTGTACACATTTATATTTTAAACGACGTTATTGTTTAGCTTCAAAGTTGGTTTAGTAATTTATAACATTCGTGCCTTTAGGGTGAAGTTTTTCTTTTTTCATAATCAACCAACTAAGAATTATTCATAGCGCCTACTTTTTTATGAGCGGATATTTTGCTCGCAATGATAATCTATTTGCACAGGAGCGCAACGGATGGATGTTTAGTCTGCGAGAAGCATTTGTATTATCTTAGGCACGTAATAGAAGTCGCATTAAGTTATGGGAAATCAAAAAGAACACGTTGTATACAACAACTTTTGATAATAATATGATGGGAGCAACATCGAAATCTTCAATTGTTCCTCACCTCAATAATAATGTTTAGAGCACATAAAAACACGATTGTTTTGATTGATTGTTACAAGCGTTTTTATAAGGCGAACCGAATATTGGATATCCGATTTAAGACCATCTAATATCCAGTATTAGAGTACAAAAAAAATAACAGAATTAATTTGTGTCATTTTGAATACAAAAAAAACTATTTAATAGATTTAAGACTTGGTTTAATAATGTAAAGTATACTAATACGCAATAATTGTGAGTGCAATGAATAAATATATTTTATAATTTATGTGTTTTTTCTATTATTTTTTAAAAAGTATCCTTTATATGGTATTTCTCTCTACCTATAAACTATAGTAAATAATAATAATAAATAAATATTGGACATCACATACATTGCTCTGATCCTATGGTCATCAAAAACAACGACGGTACCACAACACCCAGACCCGAGACAATATAGAAAAGTAATTTTTCTACATTGACCGACCGGGCATCGAACCCGAAACCTCCCGAAACCTACGGAGGTCGTCAATGATAGTAATGCATTGAGCTCAAAAGTGCTGCCTATTTAAATAGCTTTTGATAGATTCTTAAATGTGTGATTCTCTTTCTTAAATGAAATTGTTTAACCAAACTGAACTACTTAACTGTAAATTATAATTAAGTCATGTAACTTGTAAACAGCCTATGCAAAAACTCCTTTCATTTTACAGGACTGGAGTCGTTATAAGGTTGACTGACTTTAATCACAGTTTGCGTGTATAGTATTTGTTATTTTAAAAAGCATTTAATTTTATCTCACGAAAGATCTGTTACGACATAAAGCTTCGCTTGAGGCAAAAATTGATTTAGTATAACCGCAGTAGTTAGTGTAGGAACGAGCGTGTAACGATTTAAAACATTAAACATTAATTTAATGTAAATGTTAATGGGACAGTATTTCGTTAATTAATCACCAGTATCTCCCGCTTTAATGCGACAAACCCGGATAATAAATCGCCTGCTTTTTAGAAGATTTAGTGAAAGTGAGTTTTATTTTAAATAAGTGCAAATATTTTTCAGTAACTGTTTCACTTAGTTTTGATTTCTTATACGGCTGTCAAAAATAGCATTTGATATTATAATTTTGTAGCCGTACATATTGAGAAATTGTAAAGCTAAAATGAAAATAACATTTTTGGATAATAACTTTCTTTCTATGGTTAATATTTATAAATTATAACACTACGAATAAGAACAGATTTCATAATATTATACTCAATGCCAGAAATCACGCAATATTATACTAACAATTTGTATTATGCTATGTAGGCACTAATAACTCTAAGTAATAAATTATTAGTTAGATAGGAAGGTACATACTTGTTTATTTACGTGGGGTTTTACGTAAAATACGTTTCCTCTACCAATACTACCACGAAACAGACGTCATGAATTGTATGAAGTAGGTAAACAAGAGTCCGGCTTTCTGTTACATTCGGTAATCTAGAGTATTGCGTAACCATTTGTACTAACGATGAAAACAAGTATAACTTTTTAATAGAGTTTATCCATAATTTAACCTTGTTGAACGTTTGTACGAGTAAGTGTGTTGTAAGAGTTCTGGATATACTCAACTCAGTATAGTAATATTAAGCTTTAAAATGCTATTTTTTCTTAGTGTCAAGTGTCCACCTCATCCAGCTAAATGGTTATTTTATTTTACGAAATGTGAAAAAATTCATGACAGTAGTATTTACTCATAAATAACCAAGTTAAAAGGAAAACTAGTCGGCTTTACAAGCTACCGAGATAGCGTATAAAATAAACTTAGTGAAGAATATTACTTAGATAAAATGTTTGATATGTGATATGTTAACTATATAGCCCACGTCAGTTCACTGCTGGACATAGGCCTCTCCCAATGCACGCCACTGAGCCCGTGGCTCGGCTATTCACACAAGAAGAGTACACATTCTGCTGTATTATAGATCAATCCCCTGGGGCATGACTAAGTACATTAAACAGTTCAAAACGTGCTAACTGTGCACCCACTTTTCGCCGCATTTAGAAGCTAGTGAACTACACACTGTTCTCATGAGTAGCAAACAAGTTAACATCAAAGAAATATTAGACTCTTACATTCTCTCATTCAGCTCTCAAAGTATATAAACGCGTTTATATTTCTAGCCTTTGATCGCACTGCTAGATCAACTCGATGAGTTCATTTTTGATTGTATTCGAATACAGTTTTTAGATACTTAGAATGTTTTAAATCGATACGATTGCAATATTTGATTACATGAACTTTGTTAAATGCGAGTTTGAAATACCAAACAACCTATGGTCTAATTCTTTTTCTAACACTTGTGTTTCGTATTTAGTGTAAAAACTACAAATTCGAACTACATTACTAAAATTTAATCTTAAACGTACGAACACCTTCCGTTGTCCAACTTTTTTTAACATCGGGTATGATGAAACGTCAAAACTCCATTTGTGCAATTTTTTTTGTGTGCTCTACGTTATAAATTGCTAACATTGCTTTAAAAACTTTGTCCACTGCAGTGAATGAAATTTCGCATTTTACGTAAGTAGCGCTTTCGTTCGATTTTCAAAGGCTTCATTTCCTCCGCTATGTAAATACATTTGAATTTAGCGTGGTTAATATTCGGAGCAGGGAACCATTCACAGCAATAACGGTTCTGATTACTGCAGTTTGTGCAATAATATTGATAATTTTTGACGTGGATAAATGCATATTGGTTGTACAATATTTTTAATAACAAAAAGAAGGCACCGACTTTATGACTCAGCCCGCCGCGTGCATATTACGTTGCGCATTTTTGGAGCAACAAAGTTTGACCCAGATTTAAACTTATTGATGTAGTGAAAAAAAACCTGCTAGTATAAGGTTACATACATAGCACGTAGAACTGACGGCCGATGGGACAAAATTATTCTAGAATGGAAGCCACGTACCGGCAAGCGCAGTGTGGGACGTCCACCTACAATGTGGACAGACCACCTGGGAGACGTTGAGGAAAGCCGCTGGATGCAGGCTGCTTCCAACCGGCCATTTTGGAAGTCATTATGAAGCCTATGTTTAGCAGTGGACGTCCTATAGCTGAAATTATGATGATGGTGATGATGATAAGGTTACAATGTATAGGTTATATAATGTATCTAAGATATTTATCCGTTAAATACTCGTCACTGTACAGGGTCTGCTTATTTTAGAGCTAGATAATTGGTGTGATGGTTTAAATAATGTATTTTATAATTTTGGTGGAGTAGCATGATTGACTTCCACAACCTTGGATTACGTTTCTTATTACAAGTATACTCAGCTGAGTAATAGATGAATGGCAATGGCACGTATGGGCTACGTCATTTATCTAAAAACCAAGATATTCCATATTATGTAACATTAGGAGCTGTGTCTGCAGCTGTGATTTATTATCTATAGTATGTGCGTTGTAAGGTAAAGCAAGCAGATTTATAGAAATAGGTATATTTCTACTCCTTTAGCGGCATTTTTGTGATAAAAAGAGAAAATGTTTGTAGATCTATACTACATTTTCAGACATTTATTACAACTGACAGCGCTATCTACCCTAGAGGTTTTTGTATTTGCTATGCAAATCGCTTCCTGTGTTGTTCCCGGAGATAAAACTCTAGTATCTAATGGAATATTGCTTGAAAATATATTCCTTCTATTACTATCATATTTGGTTTTTAAATGCTATTATTATTTTCAGGCACATACAATTCACATGAGATCAAAAAGTTGAGTTACCTTTTAGGTATTAAGACCATGGCTCAGATTCACAATTATATTGAGATTTTAAAAGTATTATAATGATGAAAATAATCTTTAATGCAAAACAAACTAGTATTGTGAGGCTACTGTTATTATATTAAAATTGCCATTTAAATGCAAATAAGTTTAGGTAATAGGACTAGCTTTACATGGTATGCAAATCCAATGGTTTGCGTCCACATGTGAACACTGCTGTGGAGCGATTTCCGCATCTCGTGACACGGAACCATTCATCTTCGTCCCCTCGCCCACTAATAGATAGGTGACCAACCATCCATCTCTAAGCAAAAATAACAATTTATTTACGCCTAACCTAATTCCCGACATTGTATGGAATATTTTTAATATGTATTATACACAGTAGGTACGTAGAACGGTTCGCTTACAGAAAATGGTTGACAAACAATACTGTTTTTGGCTGCTGAAATAATGTATCTTTATTTTATTACCTATACGTAAGTTTCTTGGAGTTTATTTTGTTGGTGGACTGGAAATTATTGTAGATAAGAGTTGCCTTTAGATTATAATTAAATAAATATACGCCAGACAACACAATCATTGTCATGGTCTGGAAGTAACAAATTAACATCCTTGTATTACGAGCTACCAGACTGATAATTTTGAAAATATTCGCCAAGCTTGGCAGGCGGTTTGGCGAGTACAGTTTTTTAAAATAATATTTCGCACGCAGGGAATTAGTCGCCTCTTACGACGCGCCTCCAGTTCTAGGTAAGTGTATTTTTTACAGATGTCCTTATACGGCAAAATGATGGCAATTATTTGCCTAAAATCAAATGAAACCTTGATTGATATACGCATAATCGGATGCATTAGCCTTTGACTACAGGTACTCAAAGGCATTAGCTGTAGAAACTGGCACGGAAAATTCTTTCGGCACAATCAGGGCGGACACCATTATACAACGGCCCGCCCTTTGAACGGTGTCATCGCTAGACAAAAGTCAAAACATAGAGGTGTGATTGAGGGCTGTCTCTGTACGTTTTGTAGAGTTTTTTAAAAATAATAACGTTAAATTAAAACTCGTATTAGACATAAAAAATAACAATATTTTACCATTTTAAAATATAAGAAAACAATATATTTATTTACCTTTAAATCTATTTGTCTCTTAGCATTTTCTTCTGGTTTTTTTTTACTACAGAAAATTTCACTGAAACCTACTTAAATTCTTCTACTTGTTTGTTAAATTCAATAAATTAGTATAAAAATTAGAGGCTAAAACTTTTACTTAAGTAAGAAGGGGATAATGGTGCTGGTTGTACAATAAGTAACAGTAATGTAAAACAATTTGTAATTAAATTGTATAATTGTTATTGTCCATAATATAATACATGGGGCACACTAAAAGTTTTGCACTTCTAGCTAATTGGAACTATTTGAATTTCGAATGTTACATTTTTTTAAACGTTGCAACCTTCTTAGTAATAAAAAAACAATTGGCGGGAAATGATTTGACAATTGTTTTTTATCACAGATCAAAGTTCTACATACGCAACGAAAATGGAATTAAGTCGAAAAGATTTTAGAGCAATGATTTTTTATGATTTTAAAAGTTCTCTCTGTCCGCAAGACTGTGCCGCTCGTCTTCAAAATGCTTTTAGGAGAGAAGCACCTTGTTTGAGCACTGTCTACGACATAAAACCTTTTTTGTTATTTTTATACTTTTTACTCATTGACATAATTTGTCATTTTTCGTTATTCAATTTTTTCACTCTCTTGTCATGTTACAATTTTATCTTACAAAATAAATCTTTAAATACATAATATTTCATTATATTTTATTTACAAGCCTAGCAGTAATCACGCAGGCATTTACAAAATTTGGTGCCGAAACCTGGGATAACATTACATACCACTAAACATGGATGAGTCGGTAAGCGAAACATCGAGCGATGAGACAGTCAAACCAGTAAGTGCGCTTTCATTAAAATCTTTAAGAATAACCAGGGGACAACAAAAAAGGGCTCTTACTAATCTAGAAAAATGTTTCGAGTCTATAGTAATGGACGCCATCGCACTCAAAATCCGCAGGAAGATTTTAGATTATTTTTTTTTAATTTTCAAAATACGCAACATGCTATTTTGTGTATTGATGAGCATGACGATTGACGACGATATTACGATTTATTAACAAAAATCGAAACATTACTACAAAATTGCGACTTTTAACAAGTCCATGAACTCTACAGCGTCGAGCTATTTAAAACTTCCACGCATCGAGATTTGTACTTTTGATGGCAAACTAGAAGATTACAAATCATTCTGGGACTTATTTTATTCAATGATAAACCAAGATTCAAAACTATCGAATGTACAAAAATTAGATTATTTAAAGCAATATTTGAAAGGAGAGCCGTTAAAAATCATAGATAATTTACCACTTACAAACGAGTCTTACATTTCTGCAATTGAGTTGCTAAAGAAAAGATATGACAATCCTTCTATTTTGATTACAAAACACATCAATACAATTTTGGACTTTCCTACATTACAACGCGGTTCTGCGGAGCAACTTAGAGGCCTTACTATTAAGGTTCGGCAGCAACTGATGGCATTGCAAAACTTAAAGCAGCCAGTCGACCAATGGAACTCTATTTTGTTTTGTATCATAAGTAGAAAACTAGATACTCTTACACTGCGACTTTATTACTCGGAGATTTCAAGTGAAGAATTGCCAAATATTAAATCTCTGCTTGATTTTATTGATAAAAAAGCAAGTTCTTTAGAGGCAAGCCCTTCTGCGACAATCACAAAAACTAACGTTGCAAGGGTGACCAATGTTGCAAGCGAAACAAAGAAACTTAACAGTTGCATCATGTGCTCAAAGGATCACAAGCTGTACAAATGTCCTAATTTCATTTTAATGTCACCGCAGAAGAGGTATGATTTTACGAATGATAAAAAACTCTGCAAGTTGTGTCTAACCTCACATGAAAAACCTTGCCGATATAAATTCAAATGCACAGTTTGCAGCCAAGATCACAATGCGCTTATTCACATAGACAAGGAGAGTATCAGTAAATCCGATCATGTTTTATACTCAGTTAACTCAAAGTGAACACAATGTACTATTGCCTACTGCCAAAGTTTTAGTCACAGATGCTTCTAATAACAAGTACATTGTGCACGCTTTACTTGACTCAGGAAGTCAAACTTCCTTTTGCACAAAAGCCTTAGCTTTAAAGCTAGGTATTCCAACATTTAAATTACATAAAAATATTGTTACACTAGGAGAAAATACTAAGAAAGTTAGCAAAGGGATTAATTTGCATTTATATTCTCTTACAGAAAACTTTGATGTCAATGTAACATGTAACATTGACCATTGTGGACAAGATTACAGTTAGCTTGCCACAAAATAATTTTGATATTTCAAGGTTTACAATCCCAAGCTTTGTCAAACTAGCTGATCAGAATTTCAATGTTTCAGGAGAGATTTTACTTCTTCTGGCCGCCGATGTCTTCTTCAGAGTTTTGAAGGATGGAAAGGTAGAAGGCGGTCCCAACGAGCCAATTTTACTTAATACTCATTTCGGCCACATTGTTTCTGGTAACGTACTGCCCTCTAATAATTTTTCCATTTCAATGCATTTAAAAGAACATATTCTTGATCAAGATTTTTATGTTAAAAAACTGTGGGAGACTGAAAAGGTACCGGAAACGTTTATTGAGTCTTTACCGGAACAAGACTATAGCGAGATGATTTTTCAGGAATCTGTTACATTACAAAATAAGCGATTCGAGGTTCGCATGCCAAACAAGTGTGATTTAGATGATTATGATTTATCAGATTCATTTTTGATTTCTTTACGACGATTTTACAACTTGGAAAAAAGATTTGACAAGGACCCATTATATCATTATTTATATACCAATTTTTTAAACGAATATCTTACATTAGGACACGCTAAAATAATAGACATGGATAGTTGTTTGCCTGAAGAACGTCCGTTCTACTTCCTTCCGCATCACGGGGTGCTTCGTCCGGAAAGGATGACGACTAAGTTAAGAGTTGTGTTCGATGGGAGCGCGAGATCGGGTAAATGTCCAGCCTTAAATGATGTTCTTTGCAATGGACCCGTTGTTCAAAAACCATTATTTGATATTTTATTGCGTTTTCGACCTCATAAATACCTTCTTATGTGTGATATTAGGCATATGTACAGGCAAATTTTAATTCATTCTGATGATCGCGTTTTACAAAACATTATTTGGCGTGAAAATAAAAGTAAACCCTTACAATGCTTACAATTACAAACTATTACATACGGTCTAACCAGTTTAGCCTTTTTAGCTACTCGTTGTTTAATTGAGTTGGCAAACAGATATAAAGACGATTACAAATTAGCAAGCGAAGCCATTTTGACAAGCTCCTATGTCGATGACGTGCTATGTGGTAACAGTACTTATCATGGCGCAATTGAGTTAAAACAAGAGCTTTTTGGTTTGCTAGAGTTAGGTGGTTTCGATCCACATAAATGGTGTTCTAATGACAATATGTCTATTTTGCAAGATATTCCAAAAGAAAAATATAGTTTTCAACAAAAATATCTTGATCAGGACTTAACAGTTAAAACGCTAGGTCTTTCTTTCGATATTAATAAAGATGTTTTTGTGCTTAGTGGGAAAGTTGTAACTGCTCCTGAGATTCCCACAAAGCGGACTGTTTTAAGTTCCGTTAGTAGGTTTTTTGACCCAATGGGTTATGCTGGCCCTGTTGTTGTCAAAGCTAAACTGATTTTACAATTACTTTGGAAACACAATCTCGATTCTCGAGTGGGACGCGCCTCTTCCTTCTGATCTTCAAAATATCTGGGAAGATTTTCATGCCTCAATATCCAGCATGGATAAAATATTAATTTCTCGGGACTTACATTTACATGAGTCAGAAGAAGTGGAACGGCTCGGATTTTGTGATGCATCTTCTGACGCATACGGTTGTTGTTTATATTTAAAAGTGCGAACCACTGACAACAAGTTTCACATAAATTTATTATGAGCCAAATCTCGTATTGTTGGCATAGATTCTAAACTTACTATTCCAAAACTAGAGCTCAATGGAGCGCTACTTTAGTGAAACTTGCATCGAAGGTTTTGACAGTTCTAAATGTAAATAAGATATTTCTATTTTGTGACTCAAAAATATCTTTGGGATGGATTAATACTGTTGAGGAAAAATTACCGCCATATATGGCCAATCGCGTCAAAGAAATCAATAAGTTGACTAACGGTATGACATGGAAATTTACTCCAGGTTCGTTTAATCCAGCCGACATTTTGTATACTACTATAGACTCGAGATATTTTTATAGATTAGTAAGAGCCCTTTTTTGTTGTCCCCTGGTTATTCTTAAAGATTTTAATGAAAGCGCACTTACTGGTTTGACTGTCTCATCGCTCGATGTTTCGCTTACCGACTCATCCATGTTTAGTGGTATGTAATGTTATCCCGGGTTTCGGCACCAAATTTTGTAAATGCCTGCGTGATTACTGCTAGTCTTGTAAATAAAATATAATGAAATATTATGTATTTAAAGATTTATTTTGTAAGATAAAATTGTAACATGACAAGAGAGTGAAAAAATTGAATAACGAAAAATGACAAATTATGTCAATGAGTAAAAAGTATAAAAATAACAAAAAAGGTTTTATGTCGTAGACATGCACCGTGAGGCGATGGTTTGCTGAATTTGAGAGAGGTCGAATTTCTTTACATGACGAATTTCGTGAAGGGCGGCCTTCAACTGTCGTCATCGAAAATAATTTGGCTACTGTTAAGCGGCTAATTGAAGAAAACCCGCGGATTACCTATGAGACAATTTGAGGACTATTGGGGATTGGTATGAGCCAAATTCAGAAAATTTTACACGAAGGATTGAAAGTTCGAAAACTTTGCTGTCGTTGGATCCCTCATGACTGACAGCGGAGCAGAAGCGGGCTCGCGTGGAATGGTGCTCACAGATGCTACTGAAGTACGACCACGGACATTCTAATGCTGTTTATGACATTGTCACAGGAGACGAAACGTGGATTTATTGTTTTGAACCCGAAAAAAAACAGCAATCTTGTGAATGGGTGTTTGAAAATGAGAACAGGCCAACAAAAGTGAGGCCGGCGAGAAACGTTGGTAAAAAAATGATGGTTTTTTTTTTCTCAGCTACGGGTACCATCTGTACACTTTCACTTGAAGATCAAAAGAGTGTTAATGCCGAGTGGTATTCTTCCATTTGTTTACCCAGGGTGTTAGAAAAAGTTCGCGAAAGACGACCCAAAAGCCGCGTTCTCCTACATCATGACAACGCTTCTTTACACATGGCCAACAAAACAAAGTCATTTTCAGCTTCCGAAAAAGTACAACTCGTCACCCATCCTGCGCATAGCCCCGACCTAGCACCCTGTGATTTCAGTATCTTCCCCAAAATCAAAGATTTGATGAGAGGTTTTACTTTTACCAACTCCGAAGAGGCAGTGATAGCGTTCAATCAGCACGTAGAAAACATGCCTTCAGATCTGTGGTCCTCCTGTTTTAAAAAATGGTTCGATCGCATGAAAAAGTCTTTAAAATGTAAAGGAGAGTATTTTGAAAAGCAATAAACATAATATTTTGGTTATAACATGTTGTTTTTTTAAGTTACGGCAAAACTTGTAGTGTGATCTACGTACAATTAAAATAAAATGTAATGCGCAATTTTTGTGTAAAAATAACGATATATAAAAATTACGAGTGCTAGACAGGTACTCTAGAGCAGACTTTCTGACTGTAAAGTCCTCGGACTCGTATGGCTTTAGAAGTTGTGAAATAAATTTGACTCTTACCCGGGGCTCAGCTTTATTGCGGTTCCTAAAATCGCTCTTTTCAGTAGTTTGTTAGGAAAAAAGCTTGAAATGTTACATCTGTTTTATTCTTGAATAAATAATAATCTTAGTACATGTAGCAAAATATACTTTTAGGACGAGCTGCTTAAACTAAATTGAACCATTCTAAATTTATTGTTTCTCTGTACTGATTGTTTTGTGTAGTGTAAAATAAAGATAATCTATCTAAGTATCTATAAAAATGCTAACTCTGTAAACCCCTTAAAAATCTTGGAATTTATAGAACGTGTCATAGATATGGAAAGAAGCAATTACTTTTGGGTTCAACGAACACCGCTCGATTTTCTTTATGATAGGTAGTTGAATAATCTTCGTTGAAGCTTTGGACATTTTCGATTTTACGGCTACTTCCTTTATTATTGAGTTATTGTAAAGGACCTGCAGAGTGTTATGATACTTAAAATACAGGGTTACCTTGCAAAGTGGTGCCAAATCTTTAGGAGTGGCTCAACAAATCATTTTTTTTTTCACATTTAATTATTCCTATCCGCTGTACGCGTGGATAATTTAACTCATTCGTGAAAAAATTGGACCATATGTGCACTGAGTAAGGTCCTTGAGGCTCGCCGTACCTACGCCTCTGATGAACGACCGCGCGGTTGTCGTAATCTCTCTTTTGACTTTATTTTTGGAAACTTTAAAGTATTTTTTGTGTAAAATACGATTATTAAAAATATTAACGATTAAGAATCTGCTTTATATTGTTCCCTAGATCTTATTTTTTTTTAATTGGCACCCCTCTGCAATGTAACCCTGTATTAGTTCTCAACTATTCCTTAGATTTAGCTACAGAATTCGATGTTTTGTCCTATGGTAAGTTTTTTTTTCATTTATTCAAGCAACGTCAGATACAATACAAGTCATACATGGAAAGAAATTGTTTTACACATGCCTATTGTAGATTATTTTCAAAAGACTTACTTACAGTGCCGGTATACATTAAATAATTTGTTGGTATTAGAATTGTATCTTAATCAACTATCGAGTAAAGGCTCAAACTTTAATTCTACTTCTTTGAGTAGACGGTAATATTTGAGCGCTAGAATAGTAGTGAGTAGTAGAATACTCCCTTGAGGTATACATCATCGTCATGTCACCCTATATTGCGTTCCACTACACAAAAGAGCCAGGTAAGATACCTCATATTGCATAAACAAAAACTAATTTTGTAAAAATTTACTGTATCTTGTTATCAAAAATCCATAATATGTCCAGTTTCGGAGACGGTTAATTAACATTGCCTTCTTAGTTGATTCGCGTCCGAGAAACCAGGGGCTAAAGCGCGTCAGTTCTGTTACTTTCATCATCATCATCATTTCAGCCATATGACGTCCACTGCTGAACAAAGGCCTATGACTTATCATCTGGGAGGATTGCCAATTATCGCCACGCTTGGCAGGCGGGTTAGCAAGCGCAGTTTTTTATAAGATTTCGCACGAAGACGCTGCTGCCCGTCTCGTGCTGTAATCATCTCGTGCTGTACTGTTCATCATCATCATCATCATTTCAGCCATAGGACGTCCACTGCTGAACATAGGCCTCCCCCATTGACTTCCAGATTGGCCGGTTGGAAGCGGCCTGCATCCAGCGTCTTCCTGCGACCTTTACCAGGTCGTCTGACCACCTTGTGAGTGGACGTCCTACGCTGCGCTTGCCGGTACGCGGCCTCCATTCTAGAACCTTTCTGCCCCATCGGCCATCAGTTCTACGTGCTATGTGCCCCGCCCACTGCCACTTCAGCTTGCTAATCCGTTGGGCTATATCAGCGACTTTTGTTCGTTTACGGATCTCTTCATTTCTGATTCGATCTCGCAAGGAAACACCAAGCATAGCCCTTTCCATAGCACGCTGTGCGACCTGCGCTGTACTGTTACATAACTGTTATCCATTCTGGAGCTATAGCAAGAAGATGCTACCAATCAAGTCACTGTTTTACTTACTTACGTAGAATAGCTTCGACTATAAAGTTTTCATACGAGTATTCATGTCTGTGGATCATAACTCCGCGTGAACGAACGTCTAGCAGTTTCCGTCGACTGCGGTTGTTTCGCATTGCAGTCGCGCTTGATTTTATGCGAAGCGTCATTTCACCGACATTCTAACACATTCCGCGCGCTTTCCGTGGTATCACGTAAAAAAATCACGGGAAAAAATTCGACTTTTGCGGATACAATAATTCAAATTGACATTGTACAAGTAACGTTCTGAGCATAACAAATTTCGATTACGGACTTAATAACATAATACAATGCTTTTAGTCTACGTATATAAATTGAATACCCCTCACCGCAAAGTCTAATTAAGAAACCACTTACTGTAGGGATGTGACATGGTTTTTCAGTACGACTGCAAAGTCGGTACGGCGGAGCGCGCAGTGATTGTTCAAGCCTTGCATTATCATACCAAACTCAAATAGCGTTAAACGAAGTTCTCTCATACAAATAGTGTAATTGGCAGTTTTTGATTTGCGACCTATTATATAGGGTGATTTTCATTAGTGTAAAATACTTTAGGGTTTGTAAACACTCATGATAACTGACAACTGCGTTGGTGCGCGTCGTCGTGCCAAGATGAAATTGCTTAAATTCGCACCCTTGTCACACGCTAAGTATACTTAATGCCATATCCAAGGAAATAGATATTTTTCTCTGAAGCCTGGCGAAGTTTACAAAAGTGTCAGTAAGCCTTATTAAAAATATGTCCTAGTTTGTGAGTATTTTAAAATGTTTTATCGTTTTCCTTGCAATGTTGTTTTTGGTATTTACTGTTATGGCGTTGTAAGTGTTTTAATAAAAAATACAACTAAATTTTGCTAGAGTGCGAAAACTTCCTAAATATTTTACACAAATATTAATAAATCACATAAATAAATAAATAAATATTGGACAACATCACTCCTGTGGTCTCCAACATCCTGTGGTAAGTAGCCAAAGCACTTGTGTTATAGAAATCAGAAACAACGACGGTACCACAATACCCAGACCCGAGACAATATAGAAAAGATATTTTTCTACATTGACCCGACCGGGAATCGAACCCGGATCCTCAGAGATAGCGACACTAAGTCCGGTATGCTCGCCTCTCGGCTACGGAGGTCGTCAAACATGGTTTATCTTGAGTGACGTATTTATAACGGATCAGCTCCTTGGTGACAGCTTCAAATGAGATATTACCGATCTCGATCCGAAGCCCGAAGATAAATTCATACGATAAAATTCATTCTGGTTTTCGATATTATAGATGGGATTTACGCTGCTCAGTTTTGTGTCATAAACGCGGGATTTACTTGAAGTAATTTCGGGAGAGAATTATTACCTTTGTTGAGCTTTATAACCTCATCTAGTTATTAAACTTAAATAAAATGAGGTAGTCCTTATCCTTAAAGTAATATATAATAAATAGTAAGGTTTACCTTTTCAAGTATTCAAAAAAGTTAAATAATACCTAACTTTGTCTTTACAGAGTTCTGTACCTTGGAAACCCTTACAGGATCGTTTTTTATCCGTTCAGGTAGAGGTAGAGGTTAAAGGTCAAGTTAAAATTAATATCCATTACTGGGTCTAAGGAATCTACAGTGTGTAACGAAAAGGTGAAATAAAACTTTAAAGGGTTATTCTACGGCTAAATTACATCAACTTTTTCTATGGGACCAACATCAAAATCTCAAAAAAAAAATTGACGTTTCCATACAAACTGATGCCAGCTGGTCGCGTTTTAGTATGGGAAAGTGTTTCTTTTTTTGCGATTTCGATGTTGGTCCCATAGAAAAAGTTGATGTAATTTACCCGTAGAATAACCCCTTAAAGTTTTATTTCACCTTTTCGTTACACTCTGTATAGTTTCTTGGAGTCGGATAACCTCCGTAGCCGAGAGGCGAGCATACCGGTCTTGGTGTCGCTATCTCTGAGGTTCCGGTTCGATTCTCAGTCGGCCAATGTAGAAAAAAAAACTTTTCTATGTTGTCTCGGGTCTGGGTGTTATAGTACCGTCGTTCTTTCTGATTTCTGTAACACAAGTGCTTCAACTACTTACCATAGGATCAGAGAAATGCATATGATGGTGTCCAATATTAAAAAAAGAAAACCAAGAATGTACCCGTCAGTCGTAATAACCATGACTCAAAACATATAGGGTGGGTACTTACTTAACCTATAAGTTGATCTTAATTCATCCCAAATCATGAAATTTGGCAATAATTATGCTAGGACTCAGTGTACTTAAAAGTAAGTGCAGTTGGAGCATAAACTATCCACATACATACTAATTAAGTTAGTTCGGGACCCTCAAGGCAAGTAATCTGGTGATATTTTTCAGTTTTTTTTAAATGTCGAGTTTCTTATTCTAAATTCTAACTTTTGATACCGACACAAAGAAAACTTGATTAAGTACTAGCTATTGCCCGCGACATCGTTCGCATGTTTTTTTTTTGTAAGAACCTTCTTATGACAATAATTAACACAACAAAAAAGAATTAGCGAAATTGTTCCATCCGTTTACGCGTGATACGATGACCAAGGGAAATATAAATTCATTTTTATATATACGATTAACCTAACACCCTGTATATAATTAATACGTCAGTTTTCCAAGTATCCACTTAAAATTTTAACTCAGGATGTTTGCTCTTTAGAATTCTCTATTTTTGTCCCCATTGGTATGACAGTCATAAACTTTTCCAGCCGTTTTTCGTACTAACATACTCTTCATTTGCATAAGAAAGGTCGAAGTTTTTTATTACCCTACTTTTAAGAAAAGTGTCGTAAGCCGACTCTTTTCATTATCTTATCCTTTTTATTGGTTTTATACCCACAGGAATCGGTTACTTAATGAATGGTTATTGTAATTCTATTTTTTGCAAATTAAGGCTTATAAATGAAATAAATAAATTACTTGCTATTAATTGGGTTTGGTCGGTTCAGTTTCAAGTTTGAGTTAGATTTGGAGATAATGAGTGTTAAAAGAGGGCAAGCTAAAGAAAGATATAAAGCCGGAAAATTCCTGAATATTTTAAATGATGTAGAATTATCTAGAATGTTTGAGAACGATGGAAAATAATCTAGATATTCAGAAATGATGGAGAAAACTGAAGGTTTGTTTCACTTGAAAAACGATTATTATACATTCTGTCAAAAAAAGTATGAGAAATTGATAATTTGTTTATGGTTCCAAATTCTGTTTTTAAAAAATGTATTGTTGCTAGTTTTTTTAGCTGTTTTCCATTTTGGCGCGGAGTTTGGGTTGCATCTGTCATTTAAATTAATTGTTGTTCTTTGCTGTTGGATTCAAGGAATTTATAAGTACTACGCTACCTACGAAAAAAAAATCGTTGTGTTCTTAGTATTCAATCAAAGCGTCTTGGATTAAATTACCGACATGAACCTAATAACTTTGTTGTTACCAAACTCTTTCTAACACTGACAAACGAGTTTATTTTGAGAAAACTACCAATTGAATGAATGAATTTGACACAAATAGTCTGTGTGCTTGTCAAGTTTTTCAACGTCAATTTTTAACTCATAGAAAACATGGAAAAAACATGCTCCACGGAGAAGAATCACAATGAACGGATAAATTAGAAATAAGAGCAGAAATGCCGCTCTCAGCAAATTTCAGACGTGGTAAGATAAAATATATTAGAAAATTCACCTCGCAATAACACTTTACACTCTCTTACTTTATTCAAGATTGACTGAAATAAATCCTTAAGGAATTTTTCATTAAGCGAACTTAGGTGTGTACAAATTTACTTAAGTTGCACAATTTTATATCCCTTGCATTACAAAAGGAAAATGCTCTAAATAGTTTTAAAGCGGACAGGCAAGAGTCGTAATACAAACAGCCCGTACTTCAGAAAATATACCATTTAATTGTGCATAAAATCCAAATCTAGGCTTAAAAACTTTGATGTTGTATTTTCAGAAATGCTAGTGGCTATAAAACAAGCAAAGAAGAATAAAGACAAGCAACCAGACTCAGAGGATGCTGAGAATGAGAATACAAATGATGAATCAAACGTTGTGACTTTGGAAGGTTCAGTGAGCTCTAAGCCAACTGAAATAAGCGATGGAAACCAAGCAAAGGAAGGGGCTAAGGACATTGCATCTAGAGTTGTAAAAAAATAAAACTCATTGACTTGTAGATGGCATTGATTCTATTTATTTAATTCGCTCTAATATAACTTAATAAAGTGTAATTTCAAAGGCACATCATGTTTTTATGTTATATAGGAAGAGTAAAATGATTGTATCATCAAACCATAAAATATTGATATCATGACATTTTAATGAAACTTTACATTATCGTTGTTTGTATAAAAATCAGATGCCGTGCGTTACTTGAAAATGGCTTGAACTATTTGTTTTATTTTAATTTTATTTAATACTTTGTCATATCTATCATTTAGTAAACGAGAAGTTCTTGTATCTATACTTATTATAAAATTGTAACAGGTGCAATTCTTTAGATTAAAGATTATGCCTTCCAAAAAATACAAAATATCTTAGTCGATACTGAAGGAAGACATAACTGTAATCGTTTTCATTTTTGTCTGTGTGTCTGTCTGATTGTATCTTGGCCGTGTATTACTCCGTGGCTACCAACTGAATAAATACAATTGAAATTTGATATGATTTAAGTTCATACTAAGAGGAAGGACACTGGATATTGGTTTTCTTGAGAGAGGATAGAAGTCAAAACATGTGCTTAGTTGTAATTCATTAACGGTAGTCCTATTTTATTCATTCTTTTTTTATAAGAAAGGAAGTTCTGTAAAGATTGTCCCGTAAATATTCTAAGGTCATCCGTTTTTTAGTTTGAAAATTACAGACATCACAACCATCACTCTTCTTTTGTAAACTTACTCGCCAGCTGGACAAGTCAAGAAAGCGGGCACAGAACAGAGGCCCAATTCTCGTAATTTAACATCACCCGCAATCTAGAGTTGTTCGCTCCCAGTAACATTACTATCTAGAATGATATTCTCGTAAACCCAAAAAATGCAATTATAGTTCGTAAAGTGACTAAAAATAGAAAAAAATACAAAATAAGTTTTTTTTTGGTTTATTTGCAGTCGTATTGGGATAGTTATACCGTTTTTGATAGTAATTTTATTAGAGGCGGATCGATACTGGATTGTAACGAGTGTTAAAAATTCAATCCGACCGATTTTGTGCTCCTCATGGGCCCGGAGTCCGTTGGAGGGATTTGGGATTCTCTGGTGGTCCGATGTGCCGCTGCGTCGCTGCACTTTCCAGCGTCCGAGGTTCCCGCCGAAAATCAGCGTCGTGATAAGTCCGTGGCTGTCACGACAAATGCTGAGCGGGCATCTTTTCAATACATCTAATTTATATTGTTTTGTGTATTTTTTTTTCTCTCGTGTGTCGAATAAACGTTTCTTTCTTTCTTTCAATCCAGGGGTAATTGGTTTGCTAGTAAGGCACGCTACACAGGTAGAGGAGTGAAACGCTTATATCTATAATAAGATGTGGGTAGGTACTTTACGCATCTGACATGTCCACATTGCCTTTAAAATTGACGTCTACCTAAGTGGCAAGTAGGTACCCGTGCGGCTCAGACGCGTCGGCTTCCTAAGCAATGTACGCATCCGAATTGGGTTTAAAATCTCCATATTTCGTAAATGTTAATTCGAATAAAAAGTTATTTTCAGAACTTACTTAAACATTTATGAACCACAATAAAGTGTCTTAGTTCGTCGACAACACTTGAGGACTTTTAGTATGTTCATCTAGGCAAGGTATAACTGTACCAATATCAAAACTGCATGTATTAATTCCCCTGATTGC
This sequence comes from Anania hortulata, assembly GCA_963576865.1. Taxonomy (NCBI): domain Eukaryota; kingdom Metazoa; phylum Arthropoda; class Insecta; order Lepidoptera; family Crambidae; genus Anania; species Anania hortulata. The sequence goes on along the minus strand of OY756394.1, from coordinate 8,870,776 downwards.
CCTTTGACCCGGGCCCGGCTATTCTAACTTAATTTCTAAACCTTTATAGGCTACTACACCTTTGAGGTGGGTATGAAACCCTCAATTGCTTCAGGTCTGAGATATCAGGTCATTTGCTAATCTATGGCGGATCTCCAATACCGCCTATTAAAGTCGCAAGCACGTATTCCCAGTATTACCTAATAGTTACTCTGGGGTGGAATTGATCGCGCCGACACGACGGTTTGGCGCCAAACCAGGCTCTGATAAGCTAAGCTAAAACACACCAAAAAGCTTAATGTTGATTTGCACTCTATGCGAGGCTTAAGCCTATAAAGCCTTTGTAAGCATTATTAAGGTTTTTAACCTTATCCAGATACCACATTAATGTAATTTCGTAATGAATAAACGAACAAGTTTAAATCAAGATTAATATAAAACAATAAACATTGTAGGAATGAAAGTAGGCATTAAGAAAAAGTGATTATTTTGAGAGATAGCCAAAAGTAGACAATCCTTGATCTTGAATACTAGTTCAAGCGTTACGTTTTATTTTAAGTAGCGTATTTTAGTATTGCCGTACTAATCGACCATGCTTATTTGTTCGTACACCAATAAATCGTACAACTCTTTGGTTCTGTATTTTTTTTCCGGGCGTTTTGTTAAATACGTTTTCGTAAGTTTTATAAAAAAAATTGACAAACTTAAAGATTGGGAATATTAACAGTGAGATATTCCAACAATCACACCTAATATCTGGCCCCAAATAAACATACTTATAAATTTATAAGAATCCATGACAGGTTCATATGCTCGTGCTCATCACACAAACAATAAAGCCCCTTCCGAGATTCGAACCGGCAATCGAATGGCTTTGTAGACGAGACCATGGTTGTCTACATCGTAATAGTTTAAATACTTTTTATTAAAATTTGACTCCATCAAACTGCAAATAGGTACTGTTTTTTTTTTGTCGGACCTATCGCTGAGTGCCTTTGAGGAAGGCCTGCTTCAGCTTAAACCGGGCAGTTGTGGCGTGCGCTGAAGGCGCACAGCCTAGGTCCGCCACGCTAGCGGTCGCCGCGACCCGGCCGAGTGTAAGGCTTCGCGCAGCGAAGCCTCAGATTCGTACGTGTCGAGCCCCATACTAGCAGGCGTGATCGGGCCAATGTGGAGTGCAAAGGGCACCCTACCAAGCGGCGAACCCGCTAGTGGTGGTGCCGACGGGACCGGAACTGCCAAAAGAGGCCGGACCGCTGTCGAGTGTCGCTAGCGAGCCCGATCTAGGGGTGAGTCGGACTCTGCAAATAGGTACTGCTGAGCAATGGTAATCTTATCAAAGTTATTACGTCATCTATTGAAATCTATTAAAAGTGACTAGGTAAGTTCATTTCAGTATGAACACAATGCTTAACCATAACTTATATATGCTTACTTCAGAATGATATAAATTAATACAAATATGCGCCAGACGACACCTTAATTATGATGGTCTCGATATAAGGACTTAAAATCCGTGGGTGAATTTTGCCAGAAGAGTCTACCAGCACACCCAGTCCCGAGCCATAGTAGATAAGTTCGTCTTCTTAGTTGGGTGGACAGACGACCTAGTAAAAGTTGCAGGCGCTTCCAACCCAATTTTTATATCACTGGGGGAGGCCTCTGTTCAGCAGTGGACGTCCTATGGCTGAAGTGATGATGATGAAGAAATTTTATTATTGCGAAGTTTCGTGCAACTTATAAGTAAAATCAAGACCCTTTGGTTAAAGTTTTTTTTACAATTACACTGAATCTATAGTGGTTGAGCAGATAACCTTTTGAAAGTTACACTGAATCTTACAGTAACGAAAAGGTGAAATAAAACGGCTAAATTACATCAACTTTTTCTATGGGACCAACATTTACGAATTGGCAAAAAAAAAAAAACACTTTCCAATACTAAAACGCAACCAGCTGGCATCAGTTTGTATGGTCAATAATAATAAATAATAATAAATAATAAACGTCAATTTTTTTTTTGAGATTTCGATGTTGGTCCCATGAAAAGTTGATGTAATTTAGCCGTAGAGTAACCCCTTAAAGTTTTATTTCACCTTTTCGTTACACCCTGTACCTATAGTAGTTGAGCAGATAACCTTTTGAAATTTTATTATTCGAATAATGTGGCATACAGTGGCATATTATACTGTATCTCTACTCGAATGTTTTCCTTCGTTAAATTGGGTTCTATTGGTAATATTAACCTACCTTCATAATTATTTCTACTCTATAAAAGGCCACACAATGAGAAAGTTAATGTCATGCCGTTTCATCAGAGGTATATAACCCAACTTTGTTCATTATTTTGCGTTGCGTTGTCATAATTTTCTCCTTTATTTGCCTTTGGGGATTTTCCCACAAGTTGATATCTCAATTAACTATGAATTATAATTACGTTTATAATTGTAAATATATATCTTCCGTGAGTCTCTGTCTATATAATTTATATGATCGGACTAACTTACCTAGTGACGTCCGATCCTCAATTATGTGAAGTAATCTCGTCCTCATTGTGTACAATGTAGTACGCACTTTTTGCTACTGCACTGATTACAATCTTCAAAGTTAGGCGCGTGCATGAACGCGTCAATAAACTAAAAAATAAATAACCGGAACGTGCCCGCACCGTCACCTATCAATGTCATCTGTCACCTGTCAATGTCATTATTTCAAAGGATAAAACTGGACACAACTTTCAAAAAGAAGGGAAACTAAGTAGTATGTAGGTATTTATAGCATATAATCTTTTTTGTACTTTAAGGATTGATAAATACATACTAACTGGGTCGGGCTGGGGATAGGATGAGGACGAGATTACTTCACATAATTGAGGATCGGACGTCACTAGGTAAGTTAGTCCGATCATATAAATTATGTTCCATAATCTCGTCCTCATTGTGTACAATGTAGATGTTCAAAGAGGAAAGTTGTGTCGACAAAGCAATATAAACATTTATTATGATCATTTATATGATTTGCTAAAGTCTTCGCACATGATAAAACTTTATTTTATTAACTATCTATCTATTGGTAGATGCTTAATTCAAGTTTTATCTAACAAGGATATAGTTGTTTGATTAATTCATTGGAATTAATCAACCAACCCTGTATATCGATACAACCCTGTATATCGATACAACCCTGTATATCGATACAATCCTGTATGATGATACACCTTGTGTGATGATACACCCTGTATGATGATACACCCTGTATGATAATACAACCCTGTATGATGATATAACCCCGTATGCTAATACAACCATGTATATTGATACAGTCCCATCCCATTTGATGACACAAACCTGTACCTATTTTATACCATACAGGTGGGCCAAAAAATGTGTAGGAATTCTATAAAATCGAAAATAGCAAATTTTACTTAAATTGCAATTCTCTTTTATTTTTGTTAAAACTGTAAGTCTTTATGAATTTATAGATTTGCTGGGACTGAGACTGATAATCCACCTGTTGTACACTTTTAAGTTTGTGCAATAAAGTTTTAAATAAATACCCCGCGCTATTAAGTAGGTATATTCTTTACGAATAAACTAGAGATCACGCAAACGAAATCGCGGGGCAACAGCTAGTTTAATAAGTTGTCATGGAAATGGAGCCAATGCTTTGAACTATTAATATCCGTCTCATTTATCCAGTAGTATGTAGTACATACTTAGTATATGGTTACCTAACAAGGTAAATTTATCGATGTGCAAGTAGGTAGTTAAGCTAGTATTTCTTCTGAAAAGACTTATTTTATTTTATATAATAAGAAAATCTAGTAACCTTTTAAGTTATCATTGTCTGTAATACAATTTTTTATGCAAATAAATTAGTCTTAGGTATTCTTAATAACTCCTGTTCAAGGTGTAGTTCCAAAGTAAAGGAAACTAAAAAAAATAATATGGATGTTTACTATCGCAAATTTTTCATTGATTATATGTTATAAATAAGGAAATTATATACAAATACTACTAGTATTGTTCCAGTAGGGATCCTATTTTGTTGACAATTTCAACAGTTTCAACATTATTTTACTGAGAAAGATTGATTTTTACTCATCTTCTTAGAAAACCGTTATATGTGTTACACTTGTATGGCTGGAAATCAGTATGAGACTTCCTGCACTTTATGTGTGGATCCCTGGTAGGGGATATTAATAAGTTAATGAAACAGTCTGAATACTTATTTATAAAAAGATTCAATGACTGGTCAATTCTTGTAAGCTAATAAAAAATAATAATTAAATAAGTAATAATTTACCAATACATCACATCGGATAAGATAGAAAGTTTACTCCGGCTCAAAATACTTGTAGCAGCCTTACAGCCTTAGTCCAATAACAAGGTAAGGCAACATTTATTGCCTGCATTGCCTTAATTATTGCCACTGATCAATGCCTCTATCGTCTCATCAATTTTTTTTTTTTTTTTTTTTCATTTAGAAATTTTCTGTCATTATTTATCATCTCCATTTTTGCTTTACATGGTAATTTAATATCTAATAAAATTATTTATACATAGACTTACATAGGTACTTGACAATCTTCAATTATAATTGTAAGATTCATGCCTTAATTTAAATAATAATTTTAAGTCAGTAGTATATTTTTTATGAAGTTTATAGTTTCATGGATACAATTTTAATTTTTTAAATTATGTTTTAATAAATCATATTTTATTATAATCATCTATTTAAATATAAACCTTTGTTATCCACCTGGGATAATTCAGTTTATTTACTATCTTTAGTATCTTGATAATTTAATGATTGGATGATTATTTATCTTTGTCTTCAATTTTTGGTATCAAACATTTTCACAAATAATAAAATGTCTAGAAATATATGGTTTATAACAAAAATATATTAAAAATATATTTAGGTCAGATTTGAAAATTCAAGTTATCATTGGAACTTTGTGTCTAGTTTTGAATTTCTCTTACTTTTCCAAAGGTAGCAGGTACCTACTTAAAAATTAAAATAATTGGTTTTCGACCTTATGACAAGTACATAAGGATCAATTATGGTGCGACATTTTTGCCTGTAAATAAAGCTGCATAAATCTTTCCATGGGTTTTTACTGACTGAAAATATTGGAATATAACATACAGTTACAGTTAAAAAAGTTTTTAATTATGGTAATTTTTATCTTGTTGATAACAAGGAGAATTATTTTTCCATTTCTGTAACAGTGATCTTCACTCACATTATTTGTAAGTAACACTCATCTTGAGTGTGTCTTTATTTCACTTGATGAAGACTAGAAATAATCTAACTAGCCATGGCGATCAGCTAATAACCTTAAGTCAGTAACAGTGTTAAATTTTAATTGCTTTCATAGATTATTATAGAATCTTGAGAATTAAGCTTGATACTATGAGAATTTAAGGTTTACCCGGTTGTAACCAGATCTAATATTATAAGTTACACAAATGGGATACCATATCAGTTGTATAGGAACATACAAACATGCACCAGCCAGCATCAATTTGTCATGGTCTCCAAACAGGGAGTCAACTTCCCTGTATTATGAGGTACAAGACAATGTATCTCGCCAGGGTCATTCGACCAGAGTATCGAACCTGGGACCTTTTACGTTAAGGCACTTCACTAATGAATTTTAAGTCACAGATATCAATTAGCAATGTCAAGTAATTTTTATTTATTTATTTAAGCTTTTTAGTAAAATATAAGAGAAAAAAAAAAAAACTTAATATGGTCATAACTACATGAACTATTGGAGTAAACAGGTTGTTTTCTATGGTATGCTTTATAAAGTCTTGCCCTCTTGGGCCAACATCAAGAAGTATCTCAATTACTTGTGGTAAAAAACTTGTGGAAATCCACACCGAGATAAACCATAATTTGTAAAAGCGCTATTTATCATTGACTTGTATGTATATAAATGGGGCAGAATAAGACAAGCAGATCTGAGACCAACAGATTGTCTTGGTACCATTAATGGTTGCCAAAGGCCCAATTTGATAGTAACAACTGATGAAATTATTAAAAACTTAAAATCTTTATAAAAAGACTGAAATTGTCTAGGTAAGTATATGACTTGTTTACACAATACTCAGAATTCCTTAAGCCTTCAATATCAGCAGGCAAAGGAGCTTCTTTCATAGCCTCCTTAGAGTCAAAGTGTTAAGTTGAAAAAAATACTAAGACGGAGGGCATTACCTCATGGTCTCGGTACCCATATTCTCCCTCCTCTCTTTTTTTCTTCAGTGGAATTCGAAGATATGTATCGTCTTGATACTTTTGTGTTCGACTATATTTTCAACTTCAATTAATGAAGTCGGTCTCTGGTCAACCTTATAAGATTTGCAGACCCGCAATATTATAACAAAAATTTTAAGCCACAGGCTAACCCCTCGTGAAAGCAAGTGGAAGTGTTATAATTCTGCTGCGAGACAGAAAAGAGGAATAATTGTTCTCTCGGTACATATGATGCGCTAGAAGAATTTTATAATATTAATAACTTACCTTATGCTATTACAGATCCTTTGTAGTATATTTTTGGTGCAACATTGTATCGGTCTCATGGTCAACTCTTCATGAAGACTAGAGCCATAATGTTACGTCTCAGGAGGAATCCCTCGAGGAGACGCTTCAGACTGAACAAAAACCCACTGGCCACTCCATCGTAAAGGCCAGTGCTTCTGTACAGAGCAGTTTCTGTGGAGTCATTCGGAGACATGACAGACAACTAGAATGAACATATTGATCACCAACGGCCAACCTCCCGTGAAGGCTCCGATGTCATTCATTCTGAGACATGAGAGACAACTAGAATGAACTTAATGATCACCACGGCCAACCTCCCGTGAAAGCTCCGATGTCATTCATTCTGTCTCGTTTGCGGGCTGAAGAATAACGCAACTCTGTCCACGAGGCCACGTCTCGGCGAACGTAGTGTAGGACGCTTCTCAACTCGATGGGCCGACGAACTCGGGAATATGGCTAGATACATTTGTATCAAAGCAGGAGATCGTACTCCTTGGCGCTCTTTGCGTCCTTCCCGTACGTCCAGCAGTGGGCTGTAATAGGCTGAGATGATGGTGATGGTGATGATATTATAAATATAATAACACTAAAGTTAGTGTGCTGTGGTGGTGATAGAAATCGTAGTAATCGTAATAATTGAGCCGAGGTATCGGTCCAACAATTTCACAAATTCAACTGATAAGTTTTGTTTTCCAGCCACCATACTTTTACACAAACATCACCGTATTTTCTTCTTGGTTTTTTGCATTTGTATGTAAGCTGTAAATCACTAATTAGTTTAAAAACTAATTTATTCTAAATATTTATGTCTTCAGTGCTGTGTACAAAAAAGTACAATGACATTGACAGGTGACAGATGACATTGATAGGTGACGGTGCGGGCACGTTCCGGTTATTTATTTTTTAGTTTATTGACGCGTTCATGCACGCGCCTAACTTTGAAGATTGTAATCAGTGCAGTAGCAAAAAGTGCGTACTACATTGTACACAATGAGGACGAGATTATGGAACATAATCTTCCGTGAGCCTAAGTAGAGCATATGACAGTGCCGAAATATATATATATATAAATGTAAGAACACGATAGGAAAACCTAATTTAATTTTTTTTAATTAATCATTTTGGTCTTATTATCTATAATCTTACACCGACTAAAATCATAACTTATAGTCAGTTAAATTACTTAGCCATTTATATTTGATATAAATTAAAATTTTGAAGAATTGTTATATAGTAAACACGTAGGTACTATTGGATAGGACTTCGGTTTATGGTTACTATTAATTAATTAAGCAATTATTAATAATATAATTTTTTTTATTTTTGTTTCCTAATCACGCTTTAACGGCTAACACGCTAATATTTATTAGTATCTATATAATATAGTAATCTATTTAGATTGATCTAGTTTAACATGATAATAATAATAATATCATTTTTACCGTGCGATATTTTTTATCCATTTCTCTTTGGCTTAATTATATGGCCAAAATATACTTCGAAATTATTGCTAGTTAATAAAACGGTGAAGGTTAAACATTGTGAGCAAACCTGCACACTGGTTAGTATAAAACTATTGTGTGTGAAATTCAGAAGGCTTTAAAAAGGAAACCATTTTAACCATTTCAACACATGCCAAGGGAGTCGGTGTGCATGTCTTATTCTCTATGTACCTATTTTATTTTATCGCGACTCTCAGCACAAAAATTCAATCGCTTGCATTGCATAGCTTGGGCAGATGAAATATAAATTGCTGGGTAAACACGTTCACACTGTTGCAACTTGCAAGTAGTATGAAATGTATGACCCTTAGTTGTTTTCACAGAAAACCAGCGTCAAATAAAATAGTTTTTTTACTTAAATGTATTTTATATTATTTGATCTAGATGTTTTTTTATATTTACCTCATCTACCTTTTATAAATGGGCTAGTTTCCTAAAAAATCTAATGACTTCGTCAGTTGGATTAACAGAAAATATTGGTTAAATAAAAATTGGTTAATTAAAAATGATAAAGATAAAGCCCGTATAAGTTCCGCGTAACGTCACGCCTTGCGACACTTTTTAGCAAGGCGAGACGTCACGTGCTCCCATTTCAAAACTTTGATGCGCTTTATCCTCGTCATTTTTTGTTTGATTGACAAAAAACAAAATATGGGTCCAATATTTTTTGATAATCTATTTTCTATTATTGTTCTTTTTTATTGCGGCACCGCCTGTACTTCTCTGTTTCAGGGTGCTGGTCAGGTAGAGAATGCTACCTTCTTCTTGGCATAAAGTCTGCCATTTGTACCTACAATTATTTTTAAATGAGCAATAACGTATAAATAAACAGACAGACAGATGGACGGGCGGACTAAAAAGGAAATAATATTTACCGAATAAATAATATTAAAACAAAGCATTAGAGTGCTAAAAGCGCCACATCTTAGGCACCTATTACTACAAAAGATTTTCCATTTTTCATCTAAACTTAAAATAAATAAATGAAAAATTTCAAGTTATGTAGATACTATTTATTATTTTAGTTTTAGTATAGAACTACAAAAACGAACTTGTGGATTTTTGTGGTATCACATGAAAATTTCATAGTTAAAACACGAAAAATGATTGTCTGTCCGCAACTTGGTACTAGAAAGCCGTAATTTCGCAAGGGTTTACATACAAAAATACGACTTCTGACATGGAGTTTTAGTATTACCAATTTTTTTATATTATGAATGTCAAACCTGATTCTCTCTAGGAAAACCATTGTCAAGCAAGCATTGTCAATTTTGTTTGTTGTTTTGATTATTGTTTCATTGTAAGATAAGCACATTTGCTTGCATTCGACTGTACTGAAGGATACAAGAAGATAACAATTGTTTTATTTTATTTATTTAGACACACAAAACAGAATATAATTACAAGAGCACAGGTATTACTAAATAGGTATTTAAGTAACAAACTAAATTATATTCCAAAACTTGCATGCACAGAAACATTGAAATACTTTGAGAACAGTTAAAATATGAGAACACTCAAATGTGTATCATTTTTAAGTTTTTCCACATTCTCATCTCGATAGTTATAAATTAAAACTTTTTAGCAAATTATGTATTGGAATTCCCGCAAATCCCAAAAAAAAGTTTCTTGAATTTAGCCGTACCTAAATCAAACATGTCAAGGATGTCAATTTTTTCAACTATAATATATTACTAACTAACACTGGAAATAATAATTATTTCTTAACAAAACTATCATCTTCAATGTACCTTGTGTCAAATAAATTACTTTTGATTCTTAATTCGCCTAACCATATTTTTCGCATACGAATACCCAAAATATCAGGAGACGTATTTTTGAATCATGCGAATTCCAATTCGAACACGAAATCGCAAGATTCGCATGCGAATTCCTAAAATCACAATTTTTGAAAATTGATTCCGTGAATTCTGCAACGACCACTCGTTTTTGTTTTCTACTAGTAGAAAGTACGAAAGAATTACATTGACAAGTAAACGTATGTTTGACAGAAATTTGACATAATAACTTTTTATTTACGTTCGTTAGTGAGTTTTTGCTTTGTGGTTTATGATATTTTCTGCGTGAAACTAAAATAGTTACAAGATTTCAATCTAATAGCGACACCTATTTCGAGTCATTCAAAAATGCGTAAAATCGGAAGCAATAGAAACTATTTTCATACACGAATTTTCGTGTTCGAATTCAAGATTCATTTCTAATGCTTCAAAAATACGTCTCCAGAAACAAGGAGCGTTGCCTCATAAACGCACAAATTTTTGGGTCGAATAAGAAACCAAAGAAATGTTTTGCCGTCCCTTTTGTCGAATGGCAAAACCTATAAACCTTAACAAGATTGCTTGTAAAAAATAACAAGCAGAACCATCCAAAAATATATCCCCATTAATGTAACGTTGTTTGGTATTTTATGACGAAATTGGGAAAATTACACCAAAAAAACGCCTATCCTTTTTGTGTTAGCAATTCATTTTGTATCGGAACGTGCTAGTATTTTATTTACTCCGCAATGTAACTTTTTTACATTTCTAAGAAAAATTGTGAATTAAATCAAATATTAAATTTATAATGTAGGATTCCGGCTTGGTTTGATGTAGACATCAAAAAGCAACATAAAATATAAATTACGAATTGAAAGACTTACCTCCTACCTACTTCTTCTACTTAAAATATTAAATAAACCCGTAAAAATTTTGCGGGGTAGGTATTGTATTTTGGTAATTTTGATTATTTATTTCTCTATATAGAGTCCTCCTGTAATCAATCGAAAACACATTATCAATAATAGGTAAAACAAAATGTAATTTATTTGTAATAAAAAAAATGGACTGTGGATCTCAAAAAAACTGACGTCTATCAAATTTTCGCCACATCCTGTGATAGTATTTTTTGTGATAGTATTTTTTACCTAACATTAACCTGTTTTGTATTGCGTGTATGTAAAGCGTTTAGGAGCGCAAAATGAAAAATGATCCTTTGAGTATCTAGTAAAGAGTGAAGCATAATTTGCGTCACGATACTGGCCATACTAGTCGCGTAGATATGTTATTAAAAACTTGCTACACTTTTTGGCATTGACACTGTCACAACTATAACAACAAAATCATACTCGTTAACATAGTTAGCTTTTTTTACAAATTACACTTTATTTATAAAAGTATATATATGTTAGAAGTTTTGACGAGGGTGCCGTAATAGAATAACAATCATGACGTCCCGGGCAGCGTTGAAGAGGCGGCAGCTGCCCAAACTTATGGCTTGTATGACTAAAACTAGTTTGGAGAACATGAGAAACAAGGCTTTGTTTAGCTTGGACATGCTTGATGCAAAAGGAATACGAAGGTTCGTGGACTTCAGCATATTTCATCACCAATAAAACTAAAATAAATAGTGGAAAGTAAAATTATGTTAAAAGAAGTGCATGATTAATTAGGTAATAATATTTAATTTCCTCAAATGATGACACATAAGTAAAGGCTTAGTTCATAGGTAAGTACAACAACTTTCACCGTGGAATTAATTGTAATATAGTTAGAGCAGAGTTATTAAAACGCTGATCGGTTGTATAAGAGAGATGTCGACGTTTTGGGGTCCCAGAAAGTTGTTAAAAATTAAAATTCAAAATCAAGTACCTAATGTACCTAACACAATAAGTCATCTTTTGCTTTAATTTCAGGAGGAAATTTCCTTTACATGAATGTCTTATTTTAGAATTGAGAGAGGCTGGTTATACGGAATCTTCGGATTACCTCCAAGACCTAATTTACGACAATATTCAGCTCGTCGCCGAGGACGACATCGGGATTGTGGTCGATTTGAGAAAGAGAGTCGATTATTTGGAACACATTTGCGCAGGCTTGCAGAAAGCTGAAAAACATAGAGATAAAGGTATCCAATGAAATTCGATTTCACTAATATTTTGAGACATTGGAGCAAATGAAGTAAAATTTCTCCACGTCATGTATTCACACATAGGTTTTAATTTTTGTTTAAGTTTAAAGAAAGTGTAAACAAATTATGTAGTACCTTGTTTTTAGGTTCTAATAAAACATAATAGTATTTTGCTCACACTACAACCTTTAGGTAACATATACAACAGAAATAGGTGAGTAAACACTACCTATTCTGGATGCGAGAACACAAAGTTGTAAAGATAAATAACTATCACTAGCAAGTTTTCTCATTGTGTAATTAATGTGGAAGGTTAATTACTTACCTAGTTGCACTGTTACTTAGTGCTCATGTTAGTAATCAATTTTCATAAGATCTGATCTTACTACAGTAGGAACAAATATTCCGTTGAGTTTTTCGCTTATTTTTATTCTTATTATTGTCTTGGTGTTTGCCACTGGGCTCGCTAATAGCCTATAAATTTCTGTCACAGTTCGAACTATTTGTTGCTTATGTTAGCATCGATATAAAATACATTTTCGGACTAGTGCGTTCCGGGACTCGACTACATTATTGTGAGGATTTATGTTACGTTTTATGGTTTACGTAAAAAATCTGCAGCATCAACATTGACGAATATTGGGTTTTTTAATTCATTTTACCAATGAGTACGAGCTAAGTACCGAAACTGTAATATGATTTTGATTTGACAGTTTACGTGTATTCATATTAATTCATCTAGGTAATGGAAACGACTTCGTGGTACTACCTTCAAAATAAGCTAAAAGTCAGTGGCTTTTTGTTTTTCATAGTTAGTTGAGATAGGATAGGTAGGTTACAACCGTCAAATTATGAAGTTGTCAGACATGTCATACTCTTAGCACCACAAATTATTTTGGAAGGCGTTAAGTCACAAATCTAATATCGTAAAAAGATTAGACAAAAGTAGTTATGACAGATCCAAATATTTATGATAATTTGTACAGTAAGGAGACTATTTGACTATTTGGTTTCGTGAGAGTTTTACTTTCATCTAAATCGCATCACTTTTTTAGATTATCACATTTTTTATTTATTTATTTATTGCAAACCTTTACAGCATGTCAATTTAACTTAAAACACTTCGAATTAAGTGCTTATGAAGCTAATAAAGCATTGGCACATTAAAATTAACATTAAAAGACGATTAAACACGGAAGGGCTATAGGGAGAAAATAACCAAAACGTTATAACAAAACAAAGAAATAATAAAAACAAGACTAAAAACACCAAGCATACATATCAAGCCTAATAAAATAAGACAGCGTTTAGTTAATACTCGTTTCTCATTTCTAGGAAATACGAAAAAGGAATGTCTAGGACTTCTAAGCCTGGCAATGCACTACGCTGAGCTAGGAAAGGGCATTTTGTGGTTGGCGGAGAAGTTCTATTTGGCTGCCATCGCAGTGTCGAGCCAATATCTGATAGACGGCGGCCGCCAGAAGGCATGCTGTAAATATCACTATGCCAAGTTCCTACTGGACAAATGTAAGATTTGCCTCTCGTAAACTTTTCCAGACATTTTTTTTCAGCACACAAGCAATAAAGCAATCATTTATACAATAATTTTCTGATATATATGTTCAAGGTTTTATTTTACCTTTTTAATAACTTATTTTAAAAGATGATTCTACTGCATAGGTAAAAGCCATTTTACATTGTCTGCGCGAAAACTTATATTTCCTGGGCCTAATTAGCAACCTTAGGTAAAGTTAGATTAAGTAAATGAAAAACAAAGCCTAATCGTTCGTGGTGACATTTAATGTTTCACATTTGCAAATAAAACCATTTATCATTATACTTGTAACTGTCAATCCCGCTACCTCGATTAACGAAGTGTTTGCTTTGTCAATTTCAAGCATCATAATAATTGCTGAAAAACAATGTCAAAATATCAGACATATAATTTTGTCAATGTTTAGACAAGAATTTTTATTTTTTTAAAAAATAATAAGCAATTTGTAAATTTTCAGAATAATGGCGCTATTTTACTACAGACTTTTGTTTTAAATTAGGCATATTTACAATCAAAGGTTTATGTCAGAATTGCCTTTGATCTTTCTTCGAAATATGCAATTATATTGACAATACAATCAGGCCCCCGATTTAGGTAACATATTGCCGATCGGAAAACTACGTGACACTATATGATTTAACATTAGAGTCACGTGGACTACCGGTTGTCAATTCGCTATTGAAGGGTTTTAAATCAGGGGCCAGGAGACGTATTTTTGAATCATGCGAATTCCAATCCGAATACGAAATCGCAAGATTCGCATGCGAATTCCCAAAATCACTATTTTTGAAAATTCATTCCGTGAATTCTGTAACGAGTGGTCCGACCCACTCGTTTTTCGTTTTCTACTAGTATAAAGTACGGAAGAATGACATTGACAATTAAACATATGATTGACATTGATTTGACATATTAAATTTTTTATTTACGTTCGTTATTGCGTTTTTGCTTTATTGTTTGTAATATTTTCTGCGTGAAACAAAAATAGTTACAAGATATCAGTTTAATAGCAACACTTATTTCGAGTGATTCAAAAATGCGTAAAATCGGAAGCAATAGAAACCATTTTCATACACGAATTGTTTTCGTGTTCGAATTCGAAATTCATTTCTAATGCTTCAAAAATACGTCTCCAGGTCAAAAACGTTATGAAACCTCTCCCTAAATCCTAACTTTACGATCGCTCACAAGCGCGCGCTCCACGTGATTATGTGAAATGGCTTAAGAGCCAACATACCTTTATTATACGACAACTTTCACTTTGTAACCAACATCGGAATCTCTCAGGAAAATTACCTATTTTTCCATACAACCTATAGGTAACAGCTGATCGGCTATTAAAATAGATAGATAAACACTCTTTACTGCACACCATATGAAATATATCATTATTATACATATTTTTTACAGTAAGATGTATATTAATCGCTAATAGGGATCTCTTCCAGACAACCTTCAGATCGAAGATAACCATAGAGAAAGGGTTAGGTGATGCAGAGTAATAATATATTCTACGTAACCTGATACAAAATAAAAATCTATAATTTAGTATGGAAAAGTAAATATTATTTCGCAATTTGAATGTTAGCCCCTTAAAGAAAATGTTGTACTTGCGCAGTAGAATCTCTCCTAAAAGAAAGTAAACTTATAAAATAGTACCTACCTTAAATTACTTAAATAATAAGCATTAAACGCGTAAATGGCATGATGACTATGACCCTTATAATCTTACGCTTACAGTAGTAAACAACAGCGATGATGCCAATATTATATTTAATTAAAGCTATCGCAATCCCTATGGCCAATGCGATATCTTGGTATCTATTAAAATAACCTGATTCCGCAAAGGCCGTAGTTATTATTTACATATTTATTCTAAATAGGATATACATATAGGTAAATAATAGTACGCGAAGAGGAAGTAATGTGGTAAGTTATCCTTCGTTATGAGGAAATTAGTGTTTACAATCTCCTTTACAAAAGTAAAACTGGAATACCTATATCTACTTCTTGTCGCATTTTATACAAAATGGTTTCTTCCGAAGTAAATTAACAGTTATTTTAAATTTGTAATATAATTAACTCTATTAAATCTATTCTATCAAATATTTAAATATAATTTATGATATTATCAAATTAGTGTCGTTAGTTAAGAAATTATTTAAACAAAAAAGACAATAACCGGTTTTATAAGCGAACCACAAAATACGGGTAATACCCGTAGTTTCCCAGTCATTAAATAGGCGGCACGGGACTGCATTGGATGGTACCATTTTTTAATTTTTTATTATGTGACACATGACCCTTTGTTGCCCATGTGGTGTGATTATTCGTAACACCATTTGCTATAGATAATTAAATGTGTCAAGATATTTTATAACATGTTTAGTTACAACAGGTTTTTAAATTAGTTAATGTTAATGTTATCGATAATTTACTGCCTTCATCTCGAGTAAGCTGATATTTAACGAGTTAAAATATAAAAATATGTAATAGACATCTCGTAGTTTTTACTCTTTGCGTAACTGAAAACTGTTTTAAAGATGAATGTTCGGTGACCCTGCTTTTTCCATATTTGACGACTCCAGTTTAACCACCTCTAAGTAAAAAAGGATTAAAACGTAGAACGCTGAATTGATATATTTTCAAAAGTAACTTTTAAAAATGTTTTCATCCGGCTATAGTACTCAATATCATAGTTCCAGGAGCGGATACAGAAGAGCCAGCCTCGATACTCACCGAGGTTAGGGATAACGCTATAGGAAAGGTACGTAAAAAACCTACAGTATCTATTTCATTTCTAATGTTTTAGGAGAATAAATATAAATCTCCCTATAAAATAGAGATACTGAGAATATTAAAAAAACATTTCCACCAATTGTAATCTTTAAAATAACACTATAGAGGTTGTCAGAAAGTTCCAGCCAATGATTCATTATTGAGTATAGTCACTAATTTGGTACTATGTACGTATAGTATAGAAAACATAATAATAATATATTACAAAACTCGGCGAAATGCGAGTCGGACTCGCGTATTGAGAGTTCCGTATAAACACGTAGATCGAATGACGGACGCACGGACAACAAAGTGATCTTAAGTATAAAGCTCGGACTACATGCATCCGGAATTTTTCAGAACTCCATACAAAACGGCTCCGGACAAGCCCGATTTGTATGGGGAACCTTTTGATGTGCGGAACCTTAAACAACATTGTTATGTTAAAAAAGCATTGCATTTTGACAGTGTAAATTAGGATGTCAATTTGTTTTTAGTGCCATAAACATACCAACACCCAATAGAGTAGAAATATATTTTAGCGCTAGATCTAGCGCTGGCATTGTTGTTGATACGTGAAGTACCTACATACGCGTTTTATGCCGAAAAGACAGTGAAAAGACGTTATTATGTGGACCTCCACATAATAATATCATGTCTTAGACATGACGCACTGACATTCGCAGTAAATACCCTTTAATGTCCTTTTTTATTCTGTGACGGGTTAATATTTATTGTAGTTAATATTAACATGTAAAACGAGTTTTTTTGTACACAGTAAGTAGGTATGTTTAGCAATTTCCTACTTTACTGTGTCTACGATGAGAATATTTTAGCGTTAATTATGTTTTTTAATGTATGGAAATGTATTTAGAAAAATCTTGATTTACACTTATACAGAGTTACATTTCAAGTTAGTGCCAAATTTTAAAAATAAGGTCTATAGAACAATATTAATAATACAAATTTATCGTAATTTATTTCAGTCGTCGTATTTTTGGAGTAAAATATACTTAAGTATTTCCGAAAAAAAAAGAAAACGCGAGATGCGCCGACGCCGCTCCAACAAGAACCTCATGCAGTGCACATACGGTGCAATTTAATCGAGTAATCGTAAATTTTCTACGTATTCTATTTTCAAATGCAGAAAGGAAGAATTAAAAAAAAAGAGTTTGTTTTTTACGTAGATTGATTTAGTCACTGATTCTGAGTGGCCCCTTAAAATTGGCACTACCGTGAAATGTAACCCTGTATACAGGCTGAAACAAATAAACTTTACATCCATGGAAGCTACATTAAATAGCGAATTAAGTAATAATAATTTCTTTCAACAATCACATCAATAATAATAATATCAGAAGTTTTTT
Source organism: Anania hortulata (assembly GCA_963576865.1). Lineage (NCBI taxonomy): Eukaryota > Metazoa > Arthropoda > Insecta > Lepidoptera > Crambidae > Anania > Anania hortulata. The sequence continues at coordinate 8,853,137 of OY756394.1, read as the reverse complement.
ACTTTATTATTATTATTTAAATCTCTAACAGCTGTATTTTGACGACCGCCGTAGCCGAGAGGAGCATACTAGACTAGGTGTCGCTATCTCTGAGGTCCTGGGTTTCATTCCCGGTCGGTCGATGTAGAAAAAAAACTTTTTTATATTGTCTCAGGTCTGGGTGTTGTAGTACTGTCGTTGTTTCTGATTTCTGTAACACAAGTGCTTCTTATCATAGGTTCAGAGCAATGTATGTGATGTAGGATGTTGTCCAATATTTATTTATTATTGTTATAATAATTTTGAATTTATGAAGACATTCATTAAGGACGTCCACTGCTGTCAGGGCTCGGAACCGGTATTGAAAATACAGGTAAAATAAGGGTTATACCGGTATTTTCTATTTTGGTTCCTGTATTACAGGTATTACAATAATACAGGTATTTATACCTAAATAATACCTGTATTTTTTACGACATTGCCAGTACAATTGCCAGACACGCGCACACCGGCCGGAAGCGCAACTCGATTGAAATGCGATGTTGCCGTTTTAAAAATAAAAATATTTATTTATCAGATTACAAAAGATCCATGTGTTAGTAACAGCAAGCTTATCAACTATGTTAGTACTTAATAGTTAAAAGCGACCTTGTTAATTTGCTTAAATGCTCGATTAGTGGATGGTCCCCACTGTCGGCTATGACTTGTAGAACATTGTTGCGGCGGCCACGAACTCGCCGTAGAAGTGAGCCGGCTTTTTTGCGCAGTATGGCCGGGAAACTGTCGACATCTGCGTACGCGAACATGGTTGAGGCACTACAGTATCGTGGCAGCCTCAACAATGCCCTGAAAGCATTATTGTATTGTATGCGCCGAGCGTTATACGATTTCTGGGTGTAACTGACCCACAGAGTGCTCGAGTAGAATGATGTGCAATATGCTTTAAAAAGCGTGATTTTGACCGGTACTGAACATCGAGCGAATCTGCGAGCTATCATGTTAGCCCTCACACACAACGCCCTGCGTTCTCTTTCTAAATCACAAGCACATGGCACTCAGCTAAGTGAAGATACACTTCTATTTCTCTCACTCGCACATTTGATATTAGTTATCTTGGCTGGTACTGGTATCAAAACCTGTATTATATCTCCAAAATACTATTATTTTTAAAGGTATAAAACTTTGACTATACCAGTATACAAGAAATAATACCCGTATTATTATTACCGGTATAAACTATATTACCTGTTATGTTGTCGAGGCCACTGATATAGGTATTTGAAAATACCGGTATTTAAAGCCCTGACTGCTGTACATAGGCCTTCCCCAATGACTTCCAGATTGGCCGGTTAGAAGTGGCCTGCATTCAGCGGCTTCCTGCAACCTTTACCACTTCGTCTGCCACCTTGTGGGTAGACGTCCTACGCTGCACTTGACAGTACGTGTGGCCTCGATTCCAGAACCTTTCTGCCCCATCGGCCGTCAGTTCTACGTGCTATGTGCCCCGCCCACTGCCACTACAGATTGTTAATCCTCTGGGCTATGTCAGCGACTTTTGTTATTTTACGGATCTCCTCGTTTCTGATTGCGAGAGCAAAGAAACACCGAACTCTTTCCATAGTACGCTTTGCAACCTTGCGGAAATCCAAACTAAATAAATGAAATGAAATTATTTTGCTTACAATTTCCGCTTAGTAACGCTGGCTCCCAATCATATCAACTGCACCCACACTCTGTAAACAACAACAAATAAAATGCAAAGAGCCAACTACCCGCTCGTCAAATTGCATGCGAGACAGATGAATGAAAAAGTTAGTACCCAACACCGACATAAAAACCTTGACGCGTTTCGCTACTACACGTGTTGCCACGTCTACGTAATCCACGATGATTCTAGAGATGGCCCATAGTGAGATTCCATATACCATCACTGGTAGCACACACTGGTTGTAGACTTTGGTCCTAAGGCACTGAGGTATACAGGACGAGAAGACGTTGTGTAGTTTCCCAAACGCTGCCTAGCCGAGTTGGATTCGACAATTGACCTCCTTCTCAGAATTGGACCTACCTAACTGGATCACTTGTCCCAGGGTCACATTCACATTCGGCTTCTTGCAACTGTTTTAAATATAACCTTGATATTTTTTGTTCCATACCTTACGTCGCGTATTGCATCTGTTCTTCTTCAGGACTGGCCTCTCTTCGAGCCGGAGAAGGAAGATGAAGAGGTTCCTCCCGACACGGTGTTCGCGATGACAGCAGTACAACTACACCGAGTTCTGCTAACCAAAGCCAGAGCTATCAGGAAAACTGATACTGCTAAGTCTGAGAGACTTTCACGATTGGCAGAGAGAAGGGCTCACGACGGTAAAAAACCCAAGAAGGAATAGTAAATCATCACTATCAACCTCCAAAGCCTATTGCTATATATAAGCTTCGCCACAACGAGCGGCGGAGCCCTTTGCATCCAACAGCTTTCTGCAACCATTAGCCTTCTGACCCCCGATAATGAATTGACAGCCGGTAAGTCACTTGACACCAATGTTAAATCATATAGTGTTACGTGGTATTTCGGTCGACTATTTGTTACGAACGATTCTGATTCGGGGTCCTAATCTAACGAGTAAATGATACCAAAATGAAATAAATTCTTCAAAGGTCAGCTGATGTACAAATGCGTTAGTTTGAAAATGTTATCTTTTTGTCTACGAAGCTACGTTGAAGAAGAAGAAGAAAAAGCTACGTAAGCTACTATAATAAGTACTTATAAACAGTAAGTTACTGTTAAGCTAATGTAATTTTAACTGAACTATTTTTTTTTCTTAGCTGACGATATCGACAAAACCGCAGAAGCGATAATTGAAATTGGCATCTGTCAGCTAATGATGAATAATTTAAACAATGCCCAGAAGACTTTTGAGAGGGCCTTCAAGATCCACACGGCAAGTAAAAATATCGAAGGTTTGTGTGAGACGAGAATGCACCTTGCTGCTGTAATGCAAAGGTGATAATTCCTAAAGCAAAATAGAATATTATTGTTAACTCGAAATTTTTCCATTTCATTGTAACTAATTCCTATGCTTTTATGATTGCGGTTAATTAAGTACAACCGTAAAATCTTTTAGTACCGTACCGTAGGTTTATCACCGTCAATTCATGTTTGATTTCTTATTTAAATATGTACCATGATGTCATAATAATTATAACGTAGTTCTGATCACAGCATAAAATACAAACTTATGCTGATGCACCTTTATATTAGCGCGTATTATTCATGTCCCTGATGCGCAATTTGCAACTACATCAATATTAATTGTTTACATTGCACTAACATAACATTATTAGACTTTCTAATTAAAGCTCATGAAAAATAAGTGTGACAAACAGAATCATATTTTACATTCTACTATATCATTTTTTTAAATAAAATAATATTGTAATAATAAAAGTGCCGAGTGGGGACGGCCGTAAAGAATACACTTCCCCACCGTCAACAGGAGGCGTGTCGTAAGAGGCGACTAATTCCTGTAGCACGAGACGGGCAGCAGCGTCTTCGCGCAAAATCTTATAAAAAACTGCGCTCGCCAACCCGCCTGCCAAGCGTGCTGAGTAATGGCAATCCCCCCGATGATAGGTTATTGGGGGAGGCCTATGTTCAGCACTGGACGTCTTATGGCTGAAATGATGATGATGATGATGATGAAAATAATATAAACTTTTTACGGACATACCTTCTTATCACGGGGAGAACACTAAGACTTCTAGGCAATTCATCTCTCTAGTGGTTAATTAAAGTAAATCCATACCTAAGGGTTGAGTTGGAACTGGGAGTCCGACCGCTGCCCACATCCAGCCCAAACGAACGTCACAATTTTTTCTCACAAAAGATGATTTATTTTTATTTTATTTTATTTAGCGGAAATGACGTCTTCGTACCATTATCACTTTATGTACTATCGAGGTCTCTCGCGCCTCACCACTTTGTAGAGAGATTCCTGTGCAAGCGCTACGCGCCGGCAGGACGTAACCTGCCCTGATTGGTTACGCATTTTACTACGTTTTACTACGACCAATTAGAGACAAATAGCTGTTTACTAACAAACATGTTTTTTGTAACCGCCCTTGGGGTCAGTCTGCTTTTTGCATTCGCGAACTGTCGACATCTCTCCTATTTTTTTTTTGTAAAGTGTTTAACGATCCCTACGACCTCTGCCTTCTTATCGGACTGATTGATTTCGTTGTGTGTTGACCCCTGCTAGTATTTGGACTGTTTGATTGCTTTATTATTGACCTCTGCGCGACTATGGCGTCTCGAAATCTTTCAATTGAAGAAAGAGGGAGAATAGCTGCTCTACATGAGCTTGGCAGAAATATTACGCAAATTTCGCAGGAACTTGGATTTTCGGTAAGTTTTAATAACTTTTAAAATAATAATAATGATTAAAAACTATTTATCATTTTAACAAATAGGTTGTATTTCGATAGTTATTATTTATAACTTAGCGGTCACTCAATATCATAATCATCATCTTCAGCCTCTAGAAGTCCACTGCTGTCAGACTGGGCCTCCTCTATAGAACGCAACAGCGATCGGCTTTAGGCAGTTTGCATCCAGCGGCTGCCCGTAACCTTGACCAGGTCGTCAGTCCACCGCGTGGGAGGCCTGTTCACGTTGCGTCACTCAATATAGATAATATTTAATCGTGAAGATACTGGCTATTACCCGTAAATTCTTTTAATATTTTATTATTTAGTGTCTTAAAAAATGAGTTACACGCTTTAAAGTTTCGCCGCATTGTTTGATGTTCTTAAAGTTTATTACCTTTTATTTATGGCCGTTATCAGTAGAAGTAGAAGACAATTGGTCGATCGACCACGGCGGCCACATCCGTATCTAATAGACCAAAGACAATCTCAAGAAATGGTTAGAAGATACGCAGCAGAGCCGTTTACGCCTACACGGGTATTCGCTCAGCAATTTGACTGCAGTTTAAGGACCGTAAGGAGGGCACTTCATCGCGCTGGGATGCACCACAGAAAACCCGCAACAAAAATAATATTAAGAGAACAAAATAAGGCAGCGAGAGTCCAGTTCGCTCGAGAGTATAGGGATTTCGATTTTTCTCGTGCCATATTTGCCGATGAAAAAAGTTTTAAATCAAACCAAATTTGTCGTCGGCATTTATGGCGCGTGGACAACACTCGTTATGAGCCGCGTAACGTGAACCCAAACAATAACTCGGGTAGAATCTGCGTGAATATGTGGGGATGGATGAGTGCCGCTGGACTCGGGGAACTAATTGAAGCCTCCTCCTAGAAATTTCAGTCCCAATCCTTTAGGAGGCCACTGGGCAGTCCTATCTCGAGCTTCTCCAAGAGTCGATGGTTCCTACTGTGCGCGTGGTATATCCGGAGACAGAAGTGCCGGATTTTATAATTATGCAGGACAACTGCCCCATTCATACCGCGCGTGTGGTGCAGAGCTGGCTTCAGGCACAGCCTGATATTCGAACAGTGCGTTGGCCCTCGCGATCTCCAGATCTAAACCCCATAGAAAATCTCTGGGGATTGATGGTCCAGCGGTGGGACACATTAAATGAAAGGTCCAGGACAAATTTAATTGCGACCGAATTTGGGATTCACTAAGAGGCTCAGACTTGTGCGAAATTCTTGTGTGCTCAATGCGGGCGCGATGTGATGTAGTCATAGCCGCCAATGGGGCATCAACTAAATATTAAAACATTTGATTAATTAATTTATTTTGGCGGCGCGCACAAATGATTTTAGTTTAGCCTAACGATATACTGGTAGAAAATGCCACATCGCATTCAGTCAACTTTTTGTATGTTTTTTTAAATCTGGGCAACAAAGTGTAAGCATATTTTGTGTATGGCAATGTAGTTATTGATGGGTGACTTTAAAATACAACACCACAACTTTTTATTTTTTATTATTAGCTTAACATTGTTTTGATTTAGGAATTTACTAATATTCCTTCATATTTTATTGGAATCTGATGTTGTTTGTTGATTCAATGCAAATAAGCATAGTTTTTATTTTTACCTACTTACTTAGAGATATACTTAATATGTAGCAGAGCATAGCATAGTATTATAATTTAGTTACTGCACCTTTGTTACTAATGCTAAATCGATATAAGTTTATTTTTTGTGTAATTAGTGCTCCCTCATTAAATTGAAACCTTCGTGACATGAAAAATTGATAGTTTATCGTTCCTATAGATGTTAAGAAATAAATAAATAGTAGCTATAATTGCAATCGGACCTTCTAGTGTCCCATTCAATGACTTATAGATATTACATTAAAAAATTAACCTGATCGGTAGAACTGTTCTCAGGTAATACATTTAAGTGTATGATCTAACAAACTTTATTTAATTTGTATAGTATTAATAGATGTTAAGATATTTATACTCAATAAACAATATATATAAAACTGAAAATGTTACGTTATTCAACACGCATAACTTTAATTAACCATCAACTAGTAATCCGTTCCTTACGAATATTACAAATGCGAAAGTGAGTTTGTTTGTTTCGCTTTGTCACCTCAACTACTCATTAAAATGAGATTTGCACAAACATTGTTAGGAGAATAGAAAAGGACATATGCTACACTTTTTATCGCACGGTTCCCGTGGAATTTGCAATAGCAATTTTATAATAATACAAATTTCACGCGGGCGAACCCGCGGTCGAACGCTAGTTATTCATATTTTACACAAAGCTCTGTTTATATTTGGTGTCGCGAATCCTAATGCTAAGCGCTTCGTATTTACTGAAATGCGACGTTGCCAAACCGAATCGTATCACAAGATAAGCGAATACTCAAGCGATACTCAACCTAAAACGCTTCCTATAGAGCTTAAACTTCTTTATGCTTCACTCGGTTGTTTGTTGGTCTGCTGCGTCCATTGAATCCGAAACATTAATGAACGGAGGGCGTGGCTTAAAGTGAGCGGCAACGCAGTGTAAGCAAACGATTTTAGCTCTAAGACTGGTAAGGCGCCTGTGTCCTCGATAGTACCATAAATTATATATAGAGACATGTAATACGCCAAAAACGTAGACTAAGATTTTCATCTACCTATGTTAACAGACTAGGTGACCACGAAATGGCGGCCAAGCTGCTCACTGAGATGGGTGCCCTAGCCATGGAGCACGGCTTACGTAGGCAGCTGGGGCGAGCTCTTCATCTCCTAGGTGAACTGCATTTACGGCGTGAGCGCCCTGAGCTAGGGACGCAACATCTCTCCGAAGCGTTCACTTGCTTCATGGGAACTACATTTCAGAAGGTAAACTAAGCAAGTCTCTTTTTTCATGGGTACTTAAATAAATCACGTATAGCCTCTTACCGAGGGGGCAGTTAGAACGTTGAGTGAGACCCAAATTCCTAATAAGACCGATGTACCTACTTACTAAAACTTCATGGTGGTCATCTATCACGTTTACAAAAGGGCGCCGGGATCCCCACAGGTCTTGGCGGAAATTGGCTAGTGGCCTTGAGCACGCTATATCACTTTTGGCATCCCAACTCAGGTGGAGCAGCAACCGCTGATATCCTCCACAGTGTGCTTGTAGTAATACGGCAACACATTGCTCTAGCATCCACCTCGGGATCACCTGTATAAATTATACAAACATTCGCTCGAATGGATGCACGGGGACTCTGTCGAATTTTTCCGCAATTCTGATGGTAAGGCTTATATTTGCCACTTACAGACAGCAGACGGGTTTTATTCTAACTCCTCGAATGAATTACGCAACGTAAGTGATTTAGCTGACATTTCGATCGATTTAGCGATCATGCTCTTGGCTCTTTATTTAATAAAGTTAATACCAAACAAGTTTTAAACCTATCCTGGCGCCTAAAACCGAGGAGGGCCGGCCCCAAATAATGGAGAAGGCAAGGAAGAAGACCAGTTTTAAACAAGTTTTAAGTCGTGCATTTGTTTAAAATGCAATAAGTTTTTTTTTATATCTCAAAAAACTTTTGAAATAATTTCAGCCCAGCATGTCTCAGTTTGATATTGGTGGTGGTCAGGATGACGATGAAGGATTTATTTACAATGCGCGTAAGAAGGAAATATTTGAAGAAGAAGCGGAGCAGTCGCGGCTAATGATGGCGATATCTGCAGGTAAAACTATGTTACAGTAAAAACCCGTTTTTAGGTGGATTGCTTTTTCTCTTCTTAAAACTAGTTTAACTGGATGCCTTTGTTGTTACAACTAGAATTTCTAAGCAGTGTCTAGAATACTAAGATTGCTTTAATTTTTTTTATCTAAAAACTGGTTATCTTTGCTTGTCAAATTTTGTACATAATCTTGACATTCCTTTTAAAAGAAATAGTTCGTTTAGTGTTTTTAAATCAAGGTAAGCGGGCCCTGGGCTCCAAAGCAATGGCTTTGGACGCAACCGGGATTGACCGTATAGATGAAGAAGAAGAAGAGTTAGTTTAGTGTTTTAGAAGTCGGTTTTTTTTTAAATAAAAATATTTGGCTGTTTTTAGTGATAAATTCTCATCAAGATGAAATGATAAGAGTGCAAACACATTATGTCCTGAGTAGGCTCGTGTAGTGTGTCGTATTTATTGTAATAATTTAATGAAGTCTATTGAAACAATACTTAACATACTATACAGGGAAAAAAAAACAAATGGGCCCAAATTTAAAGTTTTTACTAGTGGTCGTTGAAGAGTTCCACTATCCACCTCCTAGCTCCAGAATCAGATTTGTTTAATTGTATCACATGACTGTATAGTCATCCGGATCACAATTAAAATCGATACGATAATTAGAAATAGGTTAAAAACGACTTCTAAGAAATATTTACACTTGCCAAGGTAGGTCTGTCGAAGACGACGTCGATTTTTCTCAGCTATTACATAAGAAACTTGATATGTAATAAATTATTCATTCCATTTACTTCAATTTGTCAGTTGCAGATAGGTACACGATCCTACGTTAACTTTTATAACAGGGAAAAAAATATTGAAGTAACCTCTCATAAAACAGAGATTTGTATTTTACAGGCAAACCAGACCGTTTTATGCCTCTAAATTTTATAAGTAGATAAGTCAAAACATGCACTTGACTTTGACTTATACATTTGTATGACGATTTGATGACCTTGTGGTATAACGTTTTCGAATTAATTATTTAGCGATACATCAATAAGACACATTTGACATACTTATCATAAAATAAAGAGAAAGGAGAAAACAATCAAAGGGTTCGGGACTGCGACGACGGGTCGTTTTAATGTTAGTACGTAGTGGCATTAGGCTGCGTAGGCATTTCGATTTAATACGGCGATAATATGTATATCTAGGTTTTTTGATCATAGGCGTAATAAGCGTCTAGGCGTAATTGACAGCCTACCTTAGGCGATTAGTTACAAATGAAGCTAATAAAAGGGTGTTAAAAGTGTGGGGTGGAAGAATAACTTACATAATTTGTCATTGGTTTATCACGCAATATCCGCCTAACATCCATCAACTCACCTTTCATAACGGATCAAAGTTCGGCATACTATAACATATTATGTTATTTTAAAAAATTCTGATCTAACTCTATAAATAAATAACTCATTAGTATTTATTTATTGATTTATTGATTGATATAAATTTATTTATTAAAGCCCAATGGGGCTTTCTAACAATATAATTTTCATTGACTTAGGTCAAGAATTAATGGCCACCTACTTCAGCCTTTTGCGAGAGGCAGGTACGTGCGCTGTGGCCCAAACGAAGACCATAGAGTGGAAGCTATCTCACGCGGGCTGGTGGGTTAAAAAGAAGAGCCATGACTTCGTCCCTTGTCTGTGCCCTAAACACAATCGAACGCCATTGGACATCTTATGGTAAATACATGCATTTCATATTTTATCTATATTTTGCATTACGTTGCCATGTTCTATCTCTCTTATACATGGGGCACACTAAAAGTTTTTCACTTCTAGCTAATCGGAACTATTTGAATTTCGAATGTTATATTTTTTTTAAAGTTGCAATCTTCTTAGTAATAAAAAAAAAACAATTGGCGGGAAATGATTTGTCAATTGTTTTTTATCACACATCAAAGTTCTACGTACGCAACGAAAATGGAATTAAGTCGAAAAGATTTTAGAGCGATGATTTTTTTATGATTTTAAAAGTTCTCTCTCTCCGCAAGACTGTGCCGCTCGTCTTCAAAATGCTTTTGGGAGAGAAGCACCTTGTTTGAGCACCGTAAGGCGATGGTTTGCTGAATTTGGGAGCGGTCGAGTTTCTTTACATGACAAATTTTGTGAAGGGCGGCCTTCAACTGCCGTCAACGAAAATAATTTGACTACTGTTAAGCGGCTAATTAAAGAAAACCCGCGGATTACCTATGAGACAATTCGAGGACTATTGGGGATTGGTATGAACCAAATTCAAAAAAATTTACGTTTTAAGTTCGGAAACTTTGCTGTCGTTGGATCCCTCATGAACTGACAGCAGAGCAGAAGCGGGCTCGCGTGGAATGGTCCTCACAGATGCTACTGAAGTATGACCACGGACATTCTAATGCTGTTTATGACATTGTCACAGGAGACAAAACGTGGATTTATTGTTTTGAACCCGAAAAAAAAACAGCAATCTTGTGAATGGGTGTTTGATAATGAGAACAGGCCAACAAAAGTGAAGCAGGCGAGAAACGGTAAAAAAATGATCGCGTTTTTTTCTCAGCTACGGGTCCCATCTGTACAATTCCACTTGAAGATCAAAAGAGTGTTAATGCCGTGTGGCATTCTACCATTTGTTTACCCAGGGTGATAGAAAAAGTTCGCAAAAGACGACCCAAAAGCCGCGTTCTCCTACATCATGACAACGCTTCTTCACACACGGCCAACAAAACAAAGTCATTTTCAGCTTCCGAAAAAGTACAACTCGTCACTCATCCTGCGCATAGCCCCGACGTAGCACCCTGTGATTTCTGTATTTTCCCCAAAATCAAAGATTTGATGAGAGGTTTTACTTTTACCAACTCCGAAGAGGCAGTGATAGCGTTCAATCAGCACGTAGAAAACATGCCTTCAGATCTGTGGTCCTGCTGTTATAAAAAATGGTTCGATCGCATGAAAAAATGTTTAAAATGTAAAGTATTTTGAAAAGCAATAAACATAATATTTTGGTTATAACATGTTGTTTTTTTAAGTTACGCAAAACTTATAGTGTGGCCTACGTATTAAGCTGCTACGAAGTAAAAGTGTTTACTTGCGTTGTTATGTACTAAACAATGTATTGGCCAGACACGGCCATCTCGCAGCACACGCAGACCCGTATAGATTAAAATGTTCCTTTTTTATTAACTTCAAGGTGAATCCCTGCTTCACTACGCCAAATCGGAACGTGAAAATGTCAATTGTTTATGCTTATTTAATTCAGAAAACAAACTTTCTTTAAAAATTTCTTGGATCTGGGTGTGCTGAAAGATGCCTCTGGAAAAAATAATAAAATTGTCGGGTACCTCATGGTCATGACATAAGAATATTAGTTCCTTACTTTGAGACCATGACAAGTATAACCATGTATAACCATGCATACAGTGGACTAACGAATGTACTAGTAAAAAGTAATGGGCGGGGTACCTAAAGGATGCGGGCGGCAAACGGTCGCATCACACGAACTCGCTTAGTTGAGTAAGTCGTTCAATGAGTGAGTTCGCAAACGCGTTTCGCATTTTTTTTAAGGTAAACACGAAAGAAAATGTTCCAAATCACTTAAAGAATAAGTTTTTTTTTTAAACCGACTTCAAAACACTAAAAAGCTAAAAATAATATCAACACATGTACCTAACAGTTACTTTTGGAGTCGGTGCAACAAAACATTCAAACTCTAATTAGCTTGCACCGACTCCAAAAGTAACTAATTAGGTACTTAAGTTGCAATATTATTTTTAGCTTTTTAGTGTTTTAAAGTCGGTTTTATATTTCTAAATAAAATTTACTCATTTCATCTATTTTAAGTGATAAATCCTAATCTAACTGATGAACACCGATTTCATCCTCTTTTTTTCACCCTCAGGGGTACAATTTTCCCGAATTTTTTCAATGTAGTATTTCTAAAGTATTAGCTATTCAATAAAAAAAGAATCATTAAAATCGGTTTACATTTGTCGAAGATATTGGGTAACATAGCTACAAGAATCACGAACCAAAACATTATCTGGGTATATATTTTGTTATTTTCTCAAAAAATGCTAAATAAATTTCGATAAAATGTTTATGATACACACCTCTGAAATATGATCTACCAAACAAAAAAAAGAATCATCAAAATATATTCATAATTGGCGAAGTAATCGCGTAACATACATACAAAAAAAAACATGCAGTCGAATTGAGAACTTTCTCCTTTTTTAAAGTCGGTTGAGAAACTAACTACCAGAACCAAGGATTGAAATTTCTATAGATTTCCGTGTGATGCGAGATAGGTTATCCATTTTTGGGAATACATTAATTCTTCAATAGGTTCAATATGTTATAGCACTAATGATGAATAATTAGAATAAAATCCTCGTGAAATTCATTACGCTTAACCTTAATAGCTAATACTAATGTTCACATTAGTATTGACTATTAAGGTTAGTAACAAATTGAGTATACAATCATATTTTTACGGCACTACGCGTGCGTCGTAGATCACAGGTCAATACACTTTTATCGCCGTCAAAAAAAAAAAGAAACAGTAATGATCGAAATGTGTACATGTATATGTTGCATGTGTTTGTGTGAATGTGGCAATTTCTATCTGACTCAAAGGAGGAGGGTAATGTTTTCCTAGTGTTTAAGAATTTGCATTACTTTAAAAATGGTTTAAGGTATTTTGAAATACAAGATGTCGTTAGATAAATTTTAAGTTTTGTAGTTTGTTTTTAAGGCAGTTTTTGGGTTTTTAGTTGACTTTGTGTTTATGAGAGCAAACATTTAAGGCATAATGTGTTTATGGATACCATTTAAAGGATCTTCCTCATTTTATAAAAGCTGAAAGTTTATCTTTCCCCAACAAATAAGATGTAGTATAGGAACGATCGCCGACTAAGAAGTTGGGATCATTGCGGCTTTGGTACGTACGGTCAGCAACAAAATTCGATGACCATATTCAGATTTTCAAAATACTATAATGTTATAATACACCATACCTAAATCGCTCAACATAGCAAACGCCAGAATTGGCCTTATATGTTAATCATATAATTTTGACATTTGTAATTTATTTATTATAACTTTATTGCACAAATAAAAATCTTACAAACGGCATTAAATCAATTAATGCCATGTGGCTTTCTCTGCCTGCCAGTCGATAGCGATTTTGACAATCTGAATGTGGTCATCGACTTTTGATGCTGACCGTACCAGGTAGCAAGGGTGTATAAAATTATTCCTAAAACTCGTTACATACGTAGTGTTTTTTTACATTTTCTTCGGAATAACATTATAAATCACTTAATTTATTGCCAGATACTTAGTACGGTCGCAAACTCCCACCATTGCTAAACTGTGCAATTTGTATGTTCTATGGCCCATATTTATATTTATTATTTTTATTAGGATGAAGCTGGACCTGAAAGAGTCGATCTTAAATACAGGTGATTATTCCTTGGGCGCCGTTCTGGAAAGGACAGACACTGTGGATGACATGAGAAAATTAAGGAGCAGCTATAATAAGGACCTAAGATCCGAATCAAAAGACGCCGCTACATAATTAGTATTATTAATGTTGTAATCATTACAACATAAAATTTTATTCAGTTGTTATTTTGCTTGAAATGTGTAGCTTTTAATTTCTTATTTGTTGTCACTTTGTAATGAACTAGACTGTCATGGTAATTAAATTACTTAATAAATAAGATTTCAAAGCTTAATTTTATTTTATTTACAATCATGTTGCTAGTCCTCATTATCAAGTCCATTATGGTACTCTAAAGAATCTAAAAATATTTAACGTGCTATTTGCTGTAATTTAATTGGCTTTTGACCTACAGGTGAAGGTGGTGTTATGTCTCAGCATTTATACAGGGTACACAAAATAATAGGAAATTCCTTAAAACCACGTAGTTAGCAACTCATAAACAACATTTACTATGAAAGCAAGATCATCATCATCATCATCTCAGCCTATTTCAGTCCACTGCTGGACGTAATTCTCCCCCAAAGAGCACGATCTCCCGCTTTTTTTATCCAGCCACAGCCAGCAATGTTCCTAAGGTCGTCGGTCTATTGAGCTTTTGTTGCTCTATATAAACTGATAAAATAATGTATGAACCATTTCGTATTTTTCACAATTTCTAAGTTCATTATCATCATCATCATTACAGCCATAGGACGTCCACTGCTGAACATAGGCCTCCCCCATTGACTTCCAGATTGGCTGGAAGTGGCCTGCATCGAGCGTTTTCCTGCAATCTTTACCAGGTCGTCTGTCCACCTTGTGTGTGGACAACTTACGATGCGCTTGCCGGTACGTGGCCTCCATTCTAGAACCTTTCTGCCCCATCGGCCGTCAGTTCTACGTGTTATGTGCCCCACCCACTGCCACTTTAGCTTGCTAATCCGTTCGGCGATGTCAGCGACTTTGTTTGTTTACGGATCTACTTATTTCTGATTCGATCTCGCAAGGAAATACTGAGTCCTTTCCATAGCACGCTGTTGCTGCTCTGTTCTGATCCTAAGGCAAGTAAGTCTAAAGTAAGGCTTCAGCTCTTGTGTTATAGAAATCAGAAACAACGACGGTACCACAACACCCAGACCCGAGATATTATAGAAAAGTTAATTATCTGTATCGACCTGACCGGGTATCGAACCCAAGACCTCAGATAGTCTAGTGCTCGACTTTCGGCTTCAGAGGTCGTCAAATATCCATGAAGGTACAAATGCTCGTGTTCATCACAAAAACATTTGCCCATTGCGGGATTCGAACCCGCAACCGCTGGCTTTATAGTCCAGAGCTCAAACCACTTCACCAGACAATCGTCAACAAAGGTCGTCATACCAAATACGCCAGATTTAAGTACGTTGGAATAAATGACAAATAGCCCATTTATCTTTATTCTCCTCACTTAAGGAGTTCCTAATCAAGTTTCTATTTGATTGTATTCGATTGCCCTGCAGTTTAACAAAAATATTAATTGTTTGTCTATTTCACCATCATCATCATCATCATCATCTATACGGTCAATCCCGGTTGCGTCCAAAGCCATTGCTTTGGAGCCCAGGGTCCGCTTTCCTTGATTTGCTCCTCCACTTCGCGCGGTCTTGAGCGTCTCTAGTTGTGAGATCATTGGCACGCATGTCAGCCCTCACAACGTTAAGCCAGCATTTCTTGGGTCTACCCCTTTTGCCAGGACCTGGCGGTGGCGGCATGGCCAGACATTTGTTTCCTACGTAGCTTGCCGGTTTCCGCAAAACATGGCCGTACCAGTGTAGGCAACTCTCCTGCAGTTTGTCTGCAATATCACGGACACGAAGGCTACCGCGGATGCGCGAGTTCCTCACGCGGTCCTTACGCGTGACTCCGCACATCCACCGCAGCATAGTCATCTCCGTGACACGCAGCTCCTGCTTGTGTCGCTCAAGTAGCGGCCATGCTTCGCTGCCATATAAAAGGACAGGCCTAATAATGGACTTATAGATCTGTCCTTTAAGCTTAACCGGCATTCTGGGGTCACAAATGACACCAGTCACCTCTCGCCATTTGGCCCACGCAGCAGCAATGCGTGCTTTGACGTCGCAATCGATGTCTCCGCACGCGTGAAGTACAGATCCAAGGTATTTAAACTGGTCCTTGCGCTCGACCTTGTCTCCGCCTATGCGAACGGGTGTTGGATCTGTAGAGTTACAGGCCAGGTACTCGGTCTTCGCCACATTGAGTTTCAGACCACCGCTCTCAAGCGACTGCTTCCACTCGTTCACCCGTCTCACCAGTCTGCCCCTGTCCGCGTCCACCAGTGCGATATCGTCAGCATACATCAGCAGCCATGGTGGCTGCTCATGTGAGTCCCTGATGCTGTCTGACACAACGTCTAATATCACACTGAACAGAAACGGACTGAGGACGGAACCCTGGTGTACTCCGACGGTGATGGGGAACGGCTTGGTGTCGCCAACAGCGGTCCGAACCATAGAACCGGAGCTGAGCTGCGGTACATGTCTCGAATAATGTCAATATATGCCTCGGGGACCCCTTTGGATCTCAGTGCCCACCAGATCACCACTCGAGGGACACAGTCGAAGGCCTTCTGCAGATCAAGAAAGAGCAAGTGCAGAGGCGTGTTCTTCGCCCTGTATCTCTCCATGACGGTCCTTAGGGCGAAGATAGGGTCCATAGTACCGTTGCCAGGACGAAACCCATATTGACACTCCGAGACATCGCACTCCTGTCGGATCCGGGAGTCCACAATCCGCTCAAGGAGCTTCTTGGTGTGGGACATGACCTTTATACCGCGGTAGTTGCTGCACTCTTGCACTGATCCCTTGCCTTTGAAGACCGGAGTAATAATACTCATTCTCCATTGGCTCGGGATCAGCCCGCTTAAGAGTATGCGGTTGTAAAGGTAGGTTAGGATGTCCACACCAAGAGGGCCCATCACCTTCCAGGCTTCGATTGGGACTCCATCGGCTCCGACAGCTTTACGGTTCTTCATGCGGCGAAGAGCAAACTGGACTTCTTCAGGCGTTACCGGTGGTACTAGTCCCTGATTCGGAGGGAGGTCCGGTGGCTACACCTCTTTGTGCTGCTTATTCAGCAACTCATGGAAATAAGAGCGCCAGCTCTCCTTCACCGCGAGGTCCTCGCATAGCAGGTTGCCCCCAGGGTCTTTAACACAGCGACACTGGGGAATATCCTGTGCCGCTTTGACCCGGGAGCGCGCTAACTTATAGATTAGCTTTTGCCCCTCAGACGATTCCAACTTGTCATAGAGCGTATGAAAGTGGTCTCGCCTGGCTCTGGCTACAGCTCTCTTAGCAGCGCGTTTTGCACCTTTGTACGCGTCGTGGTCTTCAGGAGATCTGGACGCTTGCCACTTGTCTATTTCACCATTATTTTATTACTACGATCAGCCAAAGTACAAACAACAGCTCGTCAACCTACCACAAAACGTCAAATTTTCTCAATTGATATTGATCCTTACGGGTCAGACTTAAAGTTGAAAATCGGTATAAATGACCTTTAACTTTTTGGATAGGTTGACCTGCCGTTGACTGTACATATTTTTAGATAGTAAATAGAATATTCTTGATAGAATTTCCGATCCCTTAACAACGCTTAACAGATATATCGTGTTTCGACGTGCGCTCTTGCAGTACCAAAATCTATAAGTAATCATTGTATGAAAATACATTTTAAGTAGATATTATATAGCTATTGGAATTAGCGACAAACAAAATCTTTTGTTTCAATTTTGTATTTTGTTCCGAAAAGTATTTAGATACTTACGTAAATGTGTGTGTGTGTGTGTGTAAAAGTGTTGTCCGTAGCGTGTCTGCTAGTAATTTAGAAAGCTTTAAATAAAAAATTTAACGTACCGGCAAACGCAGCGTAGGACGTCGACTTACAATGTGGACAGACGACCTGGTAAAGGTTGCAGGAAGCCGCTGGATGCAGGCCGCTTTCAACCGGCTAATCTTTTCGCTCGCTAAGTGTGGCTTAGCTTGGCTTAGGCTTCAGCAGTAGACGTCCTATGGCTGAAAAGAGATTTTGTTACAAGTTTATACATACTTTGGGCGAAAATACTTTTTCCCCAACATAGTATTACTACGGCCACGTGTTAGTTGTTAAATAAATAATAAATAAATAAATAATTCTTTATTTGCAATAAAACATGGTATTACACAGGTGTTAATAACATTACAAACAACAACATATTACAAAATATAGCTTAATGACATGTTTTGCCTAATTTAACAAAGCATGCAAAATGTATGGCTAAATCGAGGCGTCGTCTTAAATCGTTGTATTAAAATCAGGTATAAACATTTCAGTCCTTATAATATAGTAGTCCAGCTTTTATAACTAAGGTATTCTTTAACATTATAGAATATAGTAGTTAGTATAGTTTCTTCTATTATTACAATAAAACACTAGCTAAACAAAAACATGTTTAAATAAACTGGAACACTGAAATGGTAAAATACAAAATTCGTCAACAAAATCACCTAACTTTCTAAATCTCGTCTACCTACGACCCCATGGAGCACAGGGTCGTTTGTCCTATTATTACTTAAAAGTTGTACTTTTTTTTCCGCCATGATTTAATCTGTGACTACTATTTTCCGGCGATAGTTGACAGGACCTTTCAGTTCATACCCACCACAGAGCACTTTATAATACCTACTAAGTGTAAGTAAAAATCACTAACGATTTTCGGAAAAAGATGATCGGTATTGCTACTCTATAGGGTATGTGCTCGATGTGCAGCCCTGTCAGTCGTACAGCAACTGAGCCAGAGCAAACCAGTTTGTACCCGGGCGGCTCGGCGTCAGTGAAGCCATCGGTATCTATGAGAGGTAAGAGGTCTGAAGTGAGTGTACCTACAGCGGGCCACTTATAGACAGCTTGGATTCTGTTGTGATATTTATTTATGCGAGTATACTTTACATGGGCAAATGTACAATACAGTGGCATTGCCGCCGTAGATAGTAATCCACAACAAATTTCACCGGATTGATCCACACGTGTTGCCGAGCAATCATTGCTTAAAAAAATTCTAGGAAAAGGGAAATTGATAGTTACTCTTAAAACTGGACGCATATAAAGTGTAAAATAAAACTAATATATTTATGTAATATTTTATTTAACCAAAGTAATCATAAATCACAAATAAACTTAACTAGCTATTTACAATTTTAAGAAATAATGAACTATTTTGAGCAATAATGCTAACTTTCACCAACATCACACCCGTAGTGTAACTGCCACCGATAAATCGACTCCTCTTTCTATAGGATCCTTATTTTATTTATTTACTCAGAACGTATCACAAATGCTGAATGCTGACCGTCTTAAAATTAAACAATGATTTACTCAATAATGTTTGGATTTATTTATTTAATAGAAAGATTTGTTTGGCACAAATATACTCTTAAGACTACGACTCTACTTAAGACAATAATTGTTCCAAAAAGATCACCCGAACATTTATCATAATTAAGAATTATAATTATTATTGTCTACATATATAACTATGTATTTATTGTCAATAGTTTTGAACTCAGTTGCTGCTCAAAGTATATAAAAGTGCCTAAGGGAACGTTCTTTAAAATACAGGTAAGTACTTATCACTGAAAACACGTTATGCTATAGGTACATAAGTCAATATTTCTCAAATTTAATAACTAATTCAATTTTGACTTAAATTTTAGTTACACCAATTTCAGTGATAATTAAAATCAGTAACTCCGTTGTAATACTACTTGGCAACATTTTAAGAATAATATTATAGAAGAATTGAAATCTTGACATGATAATGGCCATCAATGCTTCCCATGCATTAAATAATTTTAGTTAACTTTTGTCTACAAACAATCTTGACAATATGCTAATTATTGCTAATGTTTATGACGCGACCTTTGGCCCTCTTTTCCTCGGCTCTAGGCGAACTTTAAATCCTTCTGCTCGCTTTAGAATGATGTCTGCCTGTAGGTTGAAATCTGACTCCTTGAGATCAGAGTGAACTCTGAAGTTCCTTAGGATGGTGGATAGAATGATCTTCAGTTTCAGCATGGCGTATTTGCGACCTGATAGTGAAAAAGGATTTGATTAACTTGCAAAACAAGTTGACGAAATTCCCTTATTTTTATTGATGTAGTAATTTTTGTTCCTCTAATAAATGTTTTTTAACATATAATAAAACTACTTTAGCTGGTTTTAATAACTACTAGTATTTGTATCGTAACTATTTTAATGATGAAGCATTTAATCATTTGAATATTTTCCATTTGTTTCTAGTAATAACTAGGGATATTTCACTTACCAACACAACTTCTTGGCCCGGCAGAGAAGGGTATGAAGGCGTAGTAGTGGCGGTTAGCTGATTGCTCTGGCAGGAAGTTATCAGGGTTGAACTTGTCTGGGTTGGGGTACACGTCAGGACGGCGATGCAGCTTGTATGTCGCGATAATCACTGTGGTTCCAGCTGGAACTTGCTTGCCGCTTGACGCTGTAACAAATAAGTGGTATAATTAGTCAGTTTATACTTAGGCTCCTGCTGACCCGATATCGGTTCACCATAATTCAAGAACATCGACACACAACTCGTTTTTAGACAGAGAAAACTTTACTCACGTAAAGTCACATCTTGATTGAGTTGGCGAGCGATGATTGGCACTGGAGGATAGATCCTCAAAGTTTCCATCAAACATCTTTCCAAATATTTCATTTCAAGCGTATCTTGGAAGGTAGCTGGGCGGTCTGAATCTCCGAAAATCTGATCTAGTTCTTCAATGACTTTGTCTTGGATGTGTTGATGTATTCCCATCATGGATAAGAAGAAACTGCTGCCGGCGGCCGTAGTGTCATGGCCCTGAATAAATTACAATTATTATAATTTAGGTTCATTAGATTTTAAAAGCAAAGTTATTTTGGTACTAATTATATTAATGATATCGCAAACATCAAATCTTAAACGCACCTCAAACATGATTGTGTCGACTTGCTCT
Source organism: Anania hortulata (assembly GCA_963576865.1). Lineage (NCBI taxonomy): Eukaryota > Metazoa > Arthropoda > Insecta > Lepidoptera > Crambidae > Anania > Anania hortulata. Next base: position 8,832,458 of record OY756394.1, on the reverse strand, counting down.
TTAATTTCTTCATCAGTAATGACGACACCACTTTGTGAACTCTCCAAAAGCAGGTCAAGAAAAGCGAGACGTTTCTTTTGTCCAACGTCGTTGTCATCAACGTCCAGATCGTCCTTAAGACCTGCGGACTGACCGAAAGATAGACCTTCTACTGACGTGGTTTTGGTCGTTGGAGTTACAGTCGTAGCTGCAGCTTCACTTTCCGCCAACACTGAGGGTTTCTTTCCAGCTTCGAACTCTTCCTTCTTCCTCTTAATGACCTGATAAACAAGGAAAATAATATGTTATTTATCAATTCAAAAACAATTTTAATGACACTCAGTTCGTTACAAATTAATATATGTTAATATAATACAATTGATGTTAACCATAGTCAAATCAGGGTGGTAATAAATCAATAACCTAATAAATATTCTACATGGGTTCAAATAGATTTTAACGTGAGCAAAAATTTACATAAAATATGACGTAAACCTGAACAGCAAGTTTATGATTACTATTTTTACTATTAAAATGCTTATCTCAAGTTAACTACGACTACGTGACGCTCACCTTCTTGGTCAATCCGTGTATGACGTCAAGGAGTTTCGTTTGGTTCTTAGCGTACTGCGTAAAGTTGAACAAAAACTCTGGTCTCAACCAGATCTTTGTGTGTCTCAAGTGAAGGATGTCGCACATTTTCATCACAGCCATCGCATATTCAAATCCACTCTGATCTTGCGTGCTCTTACTAACGCCCATAGCAGTCTCTGTAAAATTTAACGTCACCAAATTAATATACTCATTATTTACATGACTCATATTAAAAAAGAAAGAGCTATTAACCTTCATAGTATTCAAAGCTGGTTGGGTAACGTGGATCGTAACAGCTAGCTACTCGTAACATTCAGTGCCCGTTGATGGCGAAAATTGGCCATAATCAATACGTGTGTCGTGGGAGGTCGCCAAACTCATTTCAATACTACGTGTCATCAACAAATGATTCAATAACTAACATACTTCTCTTTGAGTTGAGTGGACGTACCACGATATGGATCGCCGACTATTCTGAGTAGGTAAACAACATACTTAAGTTCCGTAAACTTTCAAACATAATATTATACATAGTAACTTAGTGTACTATTTAACAGCACTATATCATTAAAATAACCACTGTTATTACTTAAAATATCTCTAACACATCGGCAAATAGGTTATTACGATATAAGTCAACGTAATATAGCTTCAGTTTTGTGTGGTTCAGTATCAACCAGTTCTGTAGTGATGTAAATATCGTAATCGTCAATAGTTTTATGTTCTGTATTTAAGTCTGTGGGATTGGTGTGCAATTCGCGGTTCGTTTCGCAAACTCTAAATCGCACTCGCTCAAGAACACCGTCTAGTGTTCCGGCGGGCCGGCGCGGCGTGACCTGTGTTGTCACTTACTTCGCGACGTGACTTCACTGACGAATTACCTATTATCCTATATTATTTTCGCGTGGAAACCTTGAGATTTGGGGCGCTTTTTAATACGCGATTTATGCTTATTCGTTTATTCGCTGACCGTATAACTTCCGCTGTGACGATCAAACGTTGTGTAATTTTTACTGGTATTTTTTTTGTAATTTTCCTTAAACTGTCGTCAGCAAATTTATTACTTAATATGTTAATAAATGTTTCAATGTACTTATATCGATGATTTATCGTCAATAAGCACGTGTTTAAATTTAGCAATTAACAGTCGAAACCTGATAAATAAAGTATAATCATTATTATACTATTATTATGTAAATTACGACAAGATATGGTATACGTGATGAAAATATTATCTACTGGAACTATAGGTACACATTTACAATATCTGATGCGACGTCGTTATCTTTAAAAATCCTCCATCTTTGAAATCTCGCATCGCTCGAATATTTAAAAGCTTGATTTTTTAAGAAAAACTTTATTATTGGTTAATGTTTTACTATCTGTAACAATATATAAAAGTGCGAGCTATTAAAAAGGATAGTCGTGAGAACAACATCACGTATGAGCGACGAAAATCGATACAAAAACACACAGACAGACAGTTATTTGGTTTGGATTACTTGAACAGTTTAGGACATAAGTATTTTTATAAATTATATGGATAAATGGCGATATTTTCGAATTTTTGCTTTGTCAACATGGCATAATTTTTGAACGTTACAAAAAGATACGAAACCTTACGAACCTTACTTAGTGAACCTTAAACAAAACCTATTTAATTTTATAGTCTACAGCTCAGTTCTAATCAAACACAAAAATGGTGATATGGCCCATTTTGTAAGGCCCTCAAGAAATGTAAGAGATCATAATCATTTGGAACTTGAATCGAACGTCGTACTTTAAAATGGAATATTTAATACATTGCTGTCATTTAAGGTACATTTCATATTATTGAGGGTTTTGTTTTAGTTTTTTAGCCCAAAACAGAAAATTTGCAAAGAATACGTTAAAATTTATATGAAATACCAAAAACCCCTCAAAACTTGCCAGGAAAACTATCAATTAATTATTAGACTACTCTGTCAATGAAGCAAACCGTTCTGACGGCGTTGAACTGGCTTAGTATTCCGCTCGCAATTGAAATCATGATGGGCGCCTATCGAATAACTCATAGAGGTAGAGGGACGATATTAGTGACGCACCATATTTTTTTTTGGTAACCCATAAATCCATTGAGGGGCCTGACGATCATTCAAATGAGCTTTTAATGGACTATAAATTCGTTCACAATAAAATAGATGTTGAATTTAACATCTCTTGATTTGGAAATTTTAAGACTGCACGATATCCACTGGTACTAACTTACTATTATATCAACAATTTATATGTTTGTTGTAAAAACTATTCGATTGAGAAGTTTATTTGTACGTTAATGGATAAAGCCTGTTAAATTTATAGATTTTTAAGTGTTGAAGCATGTCATAGTTTAAGCATAGAATAAAGAATCAACAATATCATAGTTTTTTTGGTTTCATTATGCAAACAAAAAAACTATGAGAAACGTACCGAGTAAAATCTCGACTGTGCACTCGCTCATGTAGTCATGGCAATCGAAAGACCCGCTCTCCTTTTTGAGTTTGTCCACCACTGCCCTGGAGTTGGCGTTAAATAGATCAATAAAACTCTTCAATACATTTAAATGAAATGTTGGTGCAATCAGTTTGCGGTGGGAGCGCCATTTTTGTCCTGGAACAACGAAATAGTAAAATCAAATAAAGATGCATAAATTGGGTTAATCTTTGCAGATAAACAATCATATTTGAGATGTTGACACCATTCACGAATTAAGATCAAATTTTAAGTTAAAATTATACTTTTGAATTTTTTTGTTTATTTATTTATTAATTTAAAGACACCATTTAAAAAAAATATCTCCTAAAACATATTTTTAATTTATCTTTAATTTATTTAATTTTCTATTATTTGTAAAAAAAATGTAATCACTTTGGCACGTGTCAATTGTCATGCTTAGAGCGAACAAGAAAATTAGATAAGAGCATATCAAAACCCAATAGTATACAAAATTTTGAAACATCCAACTTTGTATGTTTCAAACAAAAACTAATATATTTTGGTATTCCTTGTTAGCATTTTGTGATGAGGGCAAGTATTAGTAATTTTCCATAATCAATCACATAAGGTATGTTATGTCAAGGAATAACTTGTTGAGTTATTAGGGCGTCATTTAAATATTTCAAAACTTTATGCAAGAGTCAAGAAACAAACACGTTCTCTTCTCCGTAAAAATTACTAACTTCGAGGCTGTGGTGACCATGATCTAGAATTAAGTAAAATACAAGTCAGTTTCCTTATATCGAAAAACTTTTAACAAAAGGTAAACGGGTAAACAGTTCGGTAAGTAAATAAATTCTAACGTCATTAACGCGGAAAGTTTTAAACAGGTTTATTATTGCATTCATTCCTTGTTGAAAAGGAGATGCAAAAACAGTATTTACCAGTGCTGATGAGAAGTCCATTTCCGAGCCAAGGTTTGAAAAATCTGTATTCGTCGGCCTTGTCGATGTAAACATGACTGCTGAGGATGAGCTCTACGTCGCGAGGGTCGTACAGGAACACCAACAGTCTGGGTCCGATCCAGATCTTCACAACAGCCTCCTTGTCGAAAGGTGCACTCTTCGCTACAAGGTTCTTGAATATATCTGTCGACAAACATTGCTCAGTCAAAAATGTCTCGAGCAAATAGATAATCTGTTGAGAAATCGCACACATTCACCGCGCGCAATTAATGATCTGTATCACTAAAAACATTTATAATAAGGTCAAGGTGGTTCATGTTTCAGTCGAAAACATATTATCGTTGGTTTATTTCGAGGTTTTCTTAAAGGTCTTAAATTATTTCGTTTGCGCTAAATCATAATGACTTAAGTAATCATGATTTATTATCGTTAGAGCGCTATCATAACGGCTTTATAATAGTTTATATGAAGTTAGATAAAAAATATATTATTATTTAGAACTGTTTAATCTAAATATGAATCTGTTTTTTTCCAAACAATCAAAAATGTATTTTAAGCAAAGATTTTTTGGATTCACGTTCAAATTTGTTCTAGTGATATCATCGTTTGAGAGATAGGATCGCATCCAAAACGTGCGAATAGGTGAAAACATATTCTATTCTAATCTAAAGTGTGATCGTATGAAAACGTTTGCTTTGATGATGGAGAAGAAAATTAGAAGTAAGGTTTACCAGCTGATCCTCCAGTAAACTCCAAAGCATTTCCGATAAGCGGTAGGCCAGGAGGCCCCTCTAGTTTTGAAGCAAGCTCGTACATGTGTCTTCGAGACATTCTCCAGTAGGCGTACCATAATGCCAGGGCTGGTACTAGAAGCATATAGAAGAAGCTCGTCGCTGCCCAGGTACTGGTCTGCACCACGTTCTCCGCCGAATAACTCATCTTAGGATTTTACCTGTTCCTGTGAACAAAATATAAAAACTAAAAATCAGGTGACATGAGTTGCAACAAGAATCTGTTTACTTGGCAGATTGTACACTTGCAAACGTTGATTAGTTTCTTGCAATGTGAGGCAACTTGGTTATAAAAGATCAGCGTAATTTAATGACACTTATATACACGTTCTGCAGTTTGTAGGTATTTCAAACATAAGTATATAAAACGCTTTTAAACAAATGAATATTGATGAACTCTATTGTTTTGTATTATTATTTGCATTTAAACTTATTTCTCTAATGTTAAGTTAGACATATAATTAATTATTTTTTAAACAGTTTTATTTATTTTATTCCTAAACTCAATATACCTATATAGTTTGCAAGTATGATAAGATAACAGTCAAAGGTGCTGTAAATTATCGAACTATGTGATAATAAATCTGCTTATTTCTTAAAGCCATATTATTGTTACAGACTGCGGAACAAACATTAATCCTTAGTTAGCTATCGGAAAACGAAGTAAATTGCAGTTACCTTATTGAGATATGATGATGTTGAAATATGGTTACAGAAATTATACTATTTAAGGAATTACTCTTTTGATATGTCTTACCAAATCATAAAAAGGTGACTCAACTTAATATTATAGTGATAATAATACTATCGTGGGCTATATATATTTAATTTAGTGTTGTCTATTGGGCTATCAATTTTTCTGCTGCTGCTAGAGATGACGATAAAATTAGTTGTATTTATGTTAATCATTCGTATTATAGCATGATGATATTTGTTTAAATAATGTATTTATTTAAGCCTCGCACAAACCAACGCGATTCATCGCGGCGATCTGTGATCAGTGCAATGGGACATACAATCGGCTTTAATCTGCGTGCGAGGTTGCGGTAGCGGTCGCGATCAGATACTGCAAATTGTGCTTGTGGCAGTTAGCACCGTGTCCAAACATAAATATAGATCGCCACCCTCGACTCAAAAAATTCTACGAAAAGACTGTTTTGTGGATATTGATAGTAAAAATTGTAGTAGACTGCAAAAATAAGCTGTTCCTTTATTTTCACCCGCGTCGATTATTCTCAATAGTAAATAATATTCGATATTTCCTCATTCAACGTTTTTTGAAAACTAAACAGAGAGCTATGTATGTCTAAGTTATGTTTAAGTTGACGACCTCCGTAGCCGAGAGGCGAGCATACCGGACTTGGTGTCGCTATCTCTGAGGTTCCGGGTTCGATTCCCGGTCGGTCAATGTAGAAAAATAACTTTTTTATATTGTTTGGGGTCTGAGTGTTGTGGTGCCGTCGTTGTGTCTGATTTCTGTAACACAAGTGCTTAAGCTTCTTATCATAGGATCAGAGCGATGTATGTAATCTTGTCCAATATTTATTTCTTTCAATTCACAGAAATTTACTTCTGTCCTGTCTCCTGTTAGAATAGGGAATATAACTATTTTGTCATTTATCCCGAAACCCTCGGAAAATTATTTTAGAGATATAAGGGATATAAGTAACAGTTTCAAAAAGGTTTATTATAAATACTAGTCAAAATTATTAGTTCAGGAAAAAGCTTTCTACATACGAACCTCTTTATATTATTATTAATATAGATTAAACTAAATACTATGGCTAATCGCGTAGTTTTTGATGTGAATGACTTTATCCCGCAAGTATTTGGCGACAGCAATTTAGCCGCTGTAATGTGTCCTAACCTTAGACACCTACTCAGGTCATAATAAGATGGTTTGTACATTTAATTACGAGGCTCATTTCGTAATAAGGACAAATAGAGAAAAAAAACTTATCCATTCAGAATGTTTACATGTGTGATTATTATAAATGTATAACTGTTTTATGCAGAACTATTACATTTCGCTCTGTGGTTTAGTAAGTACTCGTAATGCTATTAAGTTCGTGAGAGCGTTTTCTGCAGCAATTGAACTTATGTAATAATAAAGTATAGTATTTTCATTTAACAAAATTTGTTATTATTTAAACAAAGGTAACCTCTACAGAGAATGAGTCTATAAATGTTTTCAGAACGAGACGAGAAATATATTATTACGAGCCTTAGTTTACAAATGGCCGAATTAGAACTACATACTTTTATATATGTCGAGTTCGATATGTGTGTTAATTCAAATGGATGCAAAAATAAGATAAACCTTCCTCGAGCGTCGTTCCAGACCTCGTCTAGAATTTAACAGTTACATTATTTTTAATTTTAAAAAGAAGATTATTTATTTGATAATAATGTAAATTTCTCCAATGTCACCTAGAGTTAAAAATATACTGGCTATTCAGCTTGCAACCCATTAAGAAAAAAACCGGCCAAGTGCGAGTCGGACTCACTCACGGAGGGTTCCGGACTATCTATAATATTCGTGAATTCAAGCATCTACCTGTTGCCGTTATTATTTTTAACAAAAAACGGCAATAAGATCACGTTTGTTGTATGGGAGACCAAATTAAATATTTAATTTTATTCTGTTTTAGTATTTAGTTAAGTTATAGCGGCAACAAAAATACATCATCTGTGAAAATTTCAACTGTCTAGCTATCACGGTTCATAAGATACAGCCTAGTGACAGACAGACAGACAAGATCGACAGTGAAGTCTTAGTATTAGTAATAGGGTCCCGTTTTTACCCTTTGGTTATGGAACCCTAAAAAAAGTCAAAAATATGTTTCCTGCTAATTTACATTTCTCCAATGATAGAGTTAAAAAAAACATACTGGTTGTTCAGCTTGCAACCCATTAAGAAAAAAAGTAAAAAATATGTTTGCTACTAATTTACATTTCGCACAACCTCAATAAAGTTTTATGCACCCATGCAAAGTATGCAAATCTGATCTCTATAGTCAACAAAATATATTACACAACTTCACCTTATGAATATTACGGTCATTAGAAAATTATTGAGTTCATCAGCATGTCACACGTATACGGTAAATTTTAATTGAATTTATATGAAAAATTATTAAAATGAAATAATAAAAAACACAGCTTTTACTAGTCAAAAAAGTAAGTCTTACTAATGAGAACAACATCAAAATAATGTCAGAACTGGCTATAAGAATATTTAAAAAACCATTTTTAAAAGTATCGTAAATTTGTAATTAAAAATTAATTAATTTTATGTGAAAGGTAAGTAGCCAGTAGATATTTTTATTTGTATCTGATGCATTTGTTGCAAAAGTCTAAAATGTTTCTTAAATTGTTTCAACTTAAATATGTAAACTAAGTTAACTTATATTAAATATAAGCATTTTTTAAAGTAAATCACATGACCAAAACAGAAAAGCGTCAATTTTTCAAAAATAAATGAAATAATCTAATTAAATTTCTATTTAAACGTTATTATGTCCAGTTTTTAATAATATATTAAATGAACATCTTAAATGTGGTTTATTTTTTAATAAATGGTACTCACCACTCAACTGCACAATAAATATGACAATGCAAATAAATTAAATATTTCCTAAAAAATGCACTTAATTGTAGTATTTTATTTTAAAATTGAATGACTTAGCGCCGCTTAACACACGTCCGTAATCACTTCCCTACCTTATAAAACAACAAGTCTTCTCAGGCCTCACTTTGTACTTCCTTTATAAATCGGACTTATCCCAAAAGGAGTCGAAGCGTGTCGCGATCTCGACTATTAAATAGACTCCTGCGCAAGCGACTATATACACGGAGCCTACGTCACATAGTTCCATACGACGCACGCGCTGCAGGCAACGCGGTTATTCTTGATCAGTTCGCGGGTGTCCAGTCTTGATCAATAAAAAATCAATAGGATTATTTGTTGGTATGTACGATAAAGGTCCCTAAATAAGTTGTTATTTATTCATTTATTTATTGTCATACCTACATATCTGTAAATTTTAAATGTAAGAGTTCTCTCGGTTATGGTGATTATTATTAGAAAACAATGGTACCTAAACACTAAATAGGTATTATGATGATGATTAACTTAGTGAAGACATTTAGAAGTATTCAGTACAGTTTACTATTACAGTTTTTTAGTAGTACATTGGTGTTTTTAAAAACATATGTATGTACCTCATTTAGACCCATTTAAAGGAATACAGTTTGATTTCATTTAAATTAATCACAAGCTAAAATTTATTTATTACATACAATAAACTTTTTATGAAACATTTCATATTGTGTTATGTGTAATAGAGTACCTTACAAAATTTTAATAAATACAATTATTGTAAAACTTTCAGTCTTATTTTATAGTTGATTTTAACAATTGACAATTATAAGTGCTACTATAATAATAAGAAATAGCAGCTCGCCTTAATTTTGCACGTCTCGAACGAATATCACAAAGTATCTTACAAATTCTAACCCTCGCGAGTCGTGAATCAGTCTATCTGTAAGTAAAATCGTATCAAAATCCCTACAGCAATTTCAGAGATCTACCAATAGATAAGACTACAGAAAACGTGGTACTTGACTTTGATTAATTAAGCTAGTTACCTTTGCGTTTATCAAAGCCAGTTCCTAAATGTTCTAGATCATTCTGAAATATGTAAGAACATTATTTATCATTACAGAACATTTAAGGTCATTTCTAGAGCATTTTAGATCATTCTGTACCTACATTCGATATTTTGTGTCCTCTTTAAAATCTTAGTACCCAAAAATAAGATCAAGTCACACACACTAACTTTAATACATATAAAACATCAAAATAATGTTATAATGACTCTATATTTTTCGAGCACGTCAGAGTCAATAATTAAAAAATATATATCAGATTATTACACGCTGTTGGTATAATAATAGGTACCTAGGTAAGGTTCTTTGTTATCAGTTATGTAATGCATTTATCTAAGTCAACGATTGCTTTACAATAGATTGATAGATTCAAAACTAAGAATGTTTACACAATCAGTTATATTCATAAACATTATTTAACGTCAAAAAAGGCTTTAAATAATTATTAACAAAATTTTTATTCATAAATGCTATTAGAAACAACCGCTTCACCTATCTTTTATTAAGTTAATCATCAAAATTGCGTCTATCTAACATCTGACTTTGTTTCTTTGTATCAAATGTATATTTTCAATTCGACATTTGGCAAGAATAACGCGTCTCCCATAAAAAACTTGACATTAGCAGAATCACTACTCTACATAAAGAGAGGGTTTAAAAAATAACGATGTGTTTAACTAAGCAACATCTAGGAATACATTTTTTTAAATCACACTCTTAATTAGCTTAATAATGCTTAACAAGTTGCTTAACAGCTTTTTATGTAATAACGCTGTAAGTTACTAATATCTAAGCAATAAAAGTTGGTAATTTTGTCCTTGATATGTACATAAAATAGTTCCGTATAAAAATGCCTTACATATTAAAAGCCTATACGATGCTAAAAACATAATCTTATAAAGGATGTCCTGAAAAATTGTGTAAAGAAGTTTTGCGAAAATGTCCATCATTATAATATTAATTTTAATGCTATATTGGATAGCTGAACCGGCGAACTTTGTACCGCCTCTTCAAATTGTTAATTTTCCCGGTGTTTTCTTAGTTATTCTGATATTTGGGACGGAGACAATTTAAACAAATCAAAGATCATAAAAATCGATCTAACCATTGTAGTTATAAATGGTGTAACTTACCCGAGTCTGTTTTTATGTAGATTTGCAGAACAGACCTTAAAATTGCAATAATGGATTTTTTATTATTTTACCAATGGCGATTACTAAAAATTAAAGCCTCGCAAACCACTTTCGTTGTTGACTGCAAGTGAGGATCTAACTTAATATTAGCTTGTTATTTATGTAGTGTTATTTAAGCATCAATTTGGCTATTGGCGTGTTGACCAGATATGGTAAATGTTTGTCTAATGAACGATCTCCGTAATAGTTTTGAACCCTGGGTACAACGTACTTGCCGCTCGAAGCAGCCCTAGTGTGGTAACATAGGGTGGTAACAACATTTACAAACTATCCGAAAGGCTATCCCGGGGAAATTCCACCTTCTTTACCCGTCTTGAATTCGGTTAGTCACAGAAATGATTAAACGGAAGTTTTTCGGGACCTACCTCGTTGAGTATTATCAGAACGCAAAACAGTTACTTAAAAAAAAGTCAGTTCACCTTGGCAGAACTTGGCAGGTTGTGTACAATGATGAAAAAAGTAGGAATCTTTAATGAGGTTTCGTTCATAAAAAATAAGGCATTACTCTAGCGTTCAAATAGAACCACTTCTCAATAATAATTAGTATTCATACATAATCTTACTTCTTACTAATATCATATATGCGAAAGTTTGGATAGATGGATGTTTGTTACTGAATCACACCAGAACGGATGAACGGATCTGGATTAAATTTGGCGCAGAGATAAATTATATTTGGAAATAGCATATAGGTTACTATTTATCCCATGTATGGTTTCCGTGGGATTGATTTGTTTATTGTTTTTACAGAGCAAGGGATCGCCATGAATTATTGCCTAGTGGTAGTTTAGGGGTCAGAGAATGACTTCTATTTCAATATACTTTTGATGGCTTTTAATCAAGGCGGGTATAGCTAGTGTATTATATAATCTATCTATATTATAACAACCCTTTTTTGAATCTACTCTATAGTGTTATCGTTAGTGGGATCTAGGTCAAAAAAGCCTATCATTCGCAGGAATAGTATAACTTTTTTGTAGTAAAATTTTTTTTTGAATTTTAATTTTAATTCTAAAATTTACCTATTACCTCTTTACATAAAAGCAATCGACGGTAAATTTGACCTCTATATCTCTTTGTAATTTTAGCATACTTAGTAGATCAAATATAACTAAACACATTTCTGGGAACTTATCAGGAAGACATCAAAGCAGTGTAAATATAAAAGAGCTTTCCCCACTACCACGTACCTAAATTCAATTTTAGCAAACTATTGTCTTTGTAACAAAAGGAGCCGATAAAACCATACACTAAGTGCAAACAAAGTTCAAGGCACATTTTTTTTCTGTTCTATTTTTGTTAATTAGCAAATTAAATTAAATACGATCATTGACTTATTCTAGTATTCATGGTCAAGGCAAACTGGGTATCTATATCGCATTACAGTGCAAGACTTTGGGTTTTTGTCCACTGCAAACGTCAAAAAACAACTTTTGGAGCAAAAACGAAAACAAACATACTTTATCTACTTAACTGAGATTTTCAATAATGATTTTCAATGATTTTAAAAAAAATAACTGCCTATATTAGGATTCGAAACCACGACCTTTCGCTATCTGGACAGCAGTTGTAAAATTCGCCAACATAACTACATAGTTAATACCAACTAAGTAACATTAAATTAAGAGTAAACTAACATTATTGTGAATGCAAAAAATAAAAAGTTTAAATAAGATTTCCAAATCTAGGATGGCGGACATGTGACCTCCGTAAAAAAAATTACAGGTTTTTTTGTTGATGATAACTAATATGACAGCCATTTTTAAATCCAGATGTTAAACTGACTCTCTTTGCATAAATCAACAGTCGTAATTTTTGTGGGTTTACGAAAAAAACGTTTCAATTGTATTTTTTAAACTAATCTAATCTTTAAGTTGTAAAGCTCATTTTACATAATATTATATTGTTTGATTATCATGAAAGCAAGCATGCAAATAAAACAAGCATGCAAGCAAGTATGCATGCAACTAAGTATGAAAACTTTTTCTGATTAGAACCGAATAAATCAAAGGTCAATGAAACGCACAGGTAGTAAATTATATGGTCCTATTTTATAAAATAACTTACTTTTAGGAGGTTGTTGGCGTTGTTGTTAAGCTGTTGGGTTGAGTCAGCGACTTTTGTTCGTTAACAGATCTCATTTCTGATTTGATCTCGCACAGAAACACCGAGCCGAGCACCAATTTCTTTAGCATGCTTTGCAACCTTTAGCTTTCTTATGAGGCCCACAGTGAACCAATAAAGTATAAAGGGCCCATAATTGTGATCGCGTATGTAATAGACACTACAAAGCCATTAGCCGGTAGTAGACAACACAGTCTGTAAAACGCTCGGTAGCTATTTAGCGACGTCATCTCGTTCTCGGTTGATGGCTCAGTGGACATACGTCCTAAGGCATTCGTTCAGTTGGACCTCCTCGTTGTATACAAAACGTTTTCCGAATTTCACGGAAGCACCTAGTAACCTACTTAAGTTATCGAAGTGCATACAAATATGGTGATCGATATTAAAACAAGATACTACTATTAACCAAAACCATTCATGGTCGATGCTTTATGTTAAAAAAAGACTTTAATTTAATTTTAAACTAGTGAGTGCCCAATCAACCACCGACCACCACCTCATCCAAGACAATGAAGTTCTTGTGGATATTCTAATTAAAATGCTGGGCTAAATGTGTATATTGGTGAAAGTCCGTACCATTCACACATCCATGTTTGCAAGGGCCAGACGTACAACGTACTACAGGGAAACTATTAACTATAAATAAAATAACGAATGCAGATTATTTAAAAAAAATGGTGCTACTTATGACTTACCTTGTGTTTACTTATTTAGTAACTACCTATGTTTATCGCCAACCCGAGAAACATCTAGAAATTATATTATTATAATCATTTAAAATATTACTACGCAAATTAAGTTATATAAAATGGTGTATTATTCTAAAAACATCCTAGGCGGTCCTATATACCAGTTATGGTCTGACTAAAAGTTATTATTAGCACCCTGCGTACATTTCCACAGCCTTGACGTCAATACAGCCTCCGATGTTGTTACAATAACTTTTATAAGTCATAAACAAAATGTATCACGCATTCGAAATTTTGGAACGATTCCCAAATAAAAAACTAATGTCCATGAAATTAATAAAAACCGGTCAAATTTGTCCTGGAACATGCGCAGTAGAAAGTTCCGCCTCAACATCTAAGCGGTCTTAAGAGACCGCATAACAATGGAATTTCTATGGTGTCTCATTTATGCCCAAAAAGTAAGGACATACATGTTTACAAAGTTTTGTGTTTAAAAAGCAAAATTATATTTGCGGTTGCTTTAAAATTAACCAACCTAGACCATGAATATTTGGCCATGTAAGATACATGTTTAGTTTGGTCACATGTACCTACATGTCTAGGTCTAGGCAGCAAGCACAATGACTGACAGAAAGATAGAAATGGCAAAATAAGAGTTTATTTTCTCATACGGAACCCTAAAAATGTGCAGTGAAGTAAGAATGACGCTGGAGGTTGCGTTATTTCTAAATGCGCCACTTACCTACCTCGGATTACTTTCATTACTATTGAACTGCCCTGTGTTATGAAATAATAGTATGCATTTGCCTTGCAAAAAGATCGTGCCAACAAAAAACGTGCACTTATGAATTTTCTAGAATTACGCATTGACGTCAGTAAAATGTTTTATTTTTTCATTTTCAATGCATGCGTCTTTGGGTTTCAAGTCAGCAATGCACTGTAGGTGTGTATTTGCTCCCGTTCTCTTCTCTAACTGACGTCATAAAGGTTACTAAACTGTGGAAACTTTTACAATAACTCGCTTTATTTTTAGCGCAGTTCCAATAATAAGTTACTTCCTTTCGTTTATACGTATAGTGTCCTTCTACGTAGCTAAAAATACGACGCACAGAATACTCAATACTGTAGCAGGTTGATAGTAAGTGTTAATAAAAGAAAATATTACATAATAATGATACACAAAAAGCTTTGCCAAAGGTCAAAAGTATTTATAAATAGGATGTTGCATAACCTTATTAATGTGCTCATCTGTGTTAATGTAGGTACTTTATAGTAAATAGAAAAATCTGTTTTTCAATCAAATCTGTTGCATTTTAATGCTAATTAGATAAACATAGATCAAACAAATGCAAATCTCGATAAACAAATTTATAAGTTCTGTCAGGAGCCCAACTAATGATATTTATTTGAACATGTTTAACCAACGGGAAAGAAGACAAAAAGATAAGATATAAATATTTTGTTTATTAATCCATGCCATGTTGCTATATTTATAAATCTATTTATAAACATCCTCGGCCGGTTATTTAACGGTCACTGCCATGATTATGTGTGCCCAAAACTTTCCAAATAGGTAGGTATTATTAATATAATGCGAGAGCGCGTTGCAAAACATGCGGCTCGAGCATTTTGTGTGTCCTTAAAGATTCAGTCCATATTTCTAAATAGTTGCTTAGACACCGATTAAAATCTTCACGGGCACTATTTAGACAATTGTCCTAAATAAACATAACAAAAACAAGTATATTCTCTTATTTTATTTTCACTAGGTAATTTATTTTAATTACAAAAAGTAAAACAGTGAACAGAACTTTACTTTACTCTGTGTTAATGTATGAAAGTGTTTAATGTTATCGTTTTGGCTATTTCTCTTTCTTATAAAAAGTTTTTAACATCATTTTACTCATTAGGTACATACATGTAGCATACTTTCGATAACAGCTTAAATATTTTTCATATTTATAATTTGTTCGAAATAATCACCAGTATTTACAGATATTTATTCCGCGGGAATCGATAGCGTCACATCATCTATGTATTTAAATTGATGCGAAATCATACAAAACAAACTTAGTAACAAATATCAGTTAAAAGATCTTTATTCCTAGTCATTGTTCACTTATAATACAGGATATAGATAACTGCAGGATCGGGCAGTGGGTGGGCCACTGCCTGATCCTGCAGTTATCTGTTTTTTTGATGAAATTAATTTTAAATAAATGTTAAGGAAGTATTTAATGGATTAGCGATAGGTTGCCTATAAAATATATATGTATATATTTATCTTTATTGAAAGCATGGTAACCTCTGCTTACGGCCATTTTTTAACTGGCAATAGTCCATACTATTGTAAATAGGGAATACAAAACTTAAATTTTGTGTTTTTTTTTAACCGATGACTGCAAATTATTAACAGTAACATACCTGTTTACACCTGGCAAACTTAGTGTTGCGGCAGACTGAGAGCTGGCAACCATTTTTTTTTTTCTATTCTTTATATCATTTTATTTAAAATGCCGTAAAATTGATTTAAAAAACATATAGCTACAATTTATATTACCAAGTTAATTATACAAAAATTAATTACAGGTAATTGCGGATATTTTTTTATAGGCAACCTATATGCTAATCCATTGAATACTTCCTCAACATTATTTTAAAATTAGTTTCATCAAAAAATCAGATACCTGCAGGATCGAGCCGTGGGATCTTAGACTATTACTTATGAACTAACTAAGCCATAACATAAGAAAACTGTAGATTTATTTATTTATTTATTTAAAACTATTATTAATTATTATTTAATATAATTTAAACACTTAATTGTACAGAAATAAACATTGAAGAATTTACTTGGAATTTACACCCATAGCCAAACCACTTTTACGGTATTTAAAATATAAAATCAATTATAATAGATAATATTTATTAGAATCACAGGGATTATAATGTTGATGTAACCACAGCATAGTTGAGGTGAGGCCTGTGCCCTACACTGGGACGTATACAGGGTTACATTTCACGGTAGTGCCAATTTTTCAGAGACTTTTCAGAGATTTTTCAGAGACAGTAACTAAATCGATCTACGTAAAAAACAAACTATTTTTTTTTTCATTTTTAATTCTTACATTCTGTATTTATTTATTGCACCGTGTGTGCACTGCATGATGTTCTTGTTGGAGCGGCGTCGGCATATGCCTGTAATCTCTGATGAATGACGGCGCATATCGCGTTTTTTTTACGGAAATATTTAAGTATATTTTACTTCAAAAATACGATGACTGAAATTAATTACGATACATTTGCATTATTATATTGTCCTATAGACCTTATTTTTTAATTTGGCACTACCTTGAAATGTAACCCTGTATAGGCATACTTTACTAAATCAATATTTTATTAGTACATCTAATACAAAAAACTAAAAAACTATAAGTATCACAATATCGAAGTTGTCACGAAGGAATAATTCCATTCATTTGGCTTGAAAAAACCCGATTAGAGGAGCAATGAATGACTAGAGAAAATGTGTCTGCTTCATTTGTATTTAACTACCGACCGCCAAACGACTTCACATTTGTAGGGTTCCGTACCCATGAGTGACAATTTACGCTATTACTCTGGCCCCGCTTTCTGTGTGCCACAATCTTTACTAGGTCGTCTGTCCACCTTATAGGACGACTTCCTACACTGCGCTTGTCGGTACATAGCCTCCATTCTAGAACCTTTCTGCCCCATCGGCCTTCAATTCTACGTGCTAGCTATGTGACCCGCCGTATAGCTGATGCCAGCTGGTCGCGTTTTAGTATGGGAAAGTGTTTTTTTTTTGGGAATTCGATGTTGGTCCCATAGAAAAAGTTAATGTAATTTAGCCGTAGAATAACCCCTTAAAGTTTATAGCACCTTTTCGTTACACTCTGTGTAAATCTGACGATATTCTAATCGTTTGATTTATTTTAAGAATCGGCCTAACCAATATCTTTGTTTAGTTATGCATCCCGGTTCCTAAACTATGAATGAACTATTAATGATAAAAACATTTTACATGTTTAGTTTTTAGGATTCACGAAACACCAGTAATGGCACGGTCCCACATCTTGCAAAGTTTTTAAAAATCTTAGTTAGATAGATAAATACTCTTTATTGCACACCATACAAGTAAATTACACATGATTTTTACAGAAAGACGTACAATTTAGGCAGCCTTAAGTACATCTATTAGTACAAAAATCAAATCATAGTTACTTGTATGTTGTTTTAAAGCCCGTATCTTGGTAAATCTTAAGTTTGACTAGTAAATTTTAGGATATACCAACAAGAGTTGATTGGCTACCTAGACTTCGTGACATAATAAAATCTATGAGTCTACCGAGTAAAGCAGTATTTTTATCAATGATGTTATATTGTCTAGATTGAGCATACTGCTTGAATCGTACTAAACTGGATCAATTTTTGTTGCTGCGTTCGCTGCCTCGACTATCCGTCTAGATATTATATACTTGGTCAGAGATTTTTTAAATAGTTTTTCAGCAACTTTGATTGTTCTCGTGTCAAACTAAATAATACGAATTATCATTATCTTTGTAACCGCTGGCCCGCTACGAGCATTTGAATCTAGCAACATCGCGCGATCACCGGTGATCGGTATAGTATTTTCTTTTTAGCATTTATTTTGTGATTTTTTTCACTTATCCTTCAGTCAAGTCAATTACCTCTTAGTTATGCTTTCTTAAGCTAGTAAGGCTGCAGACGGCCCACGAGTACAAGACAATGCACCAAAAATGTGTAAACATGTCGCTTTTTTAACATTTACTGCGTCTCTGGGTTTTTTTTTATTTTTAAATTTTTTTATGCGGCTCAGTCGCCGGAATATTCCTTCAGGATTGATTTTCTGAGGGTTTTCTTTTCATTCTTTTTTTTATCCTCCTTTTTTTCTTTTATCTTTATTGAAATAAAATGCCACTTGTCTTTATTTCTTACATATAGTACATTTAGTCTTAGTTCAATAGTTATACATTTCGAAATTACGTTTCTATTATTTAATTTAATTCTTGAAATTGAATGAACGAATGAATGAATAGTAACCTTATATGGTTTTGACTTAATTTACATCTTATGAGTTACATTTTAATCTGACACAGTGTGAGATCTTAACCTACAACGTAAGATTAACGTTAAGATTTTTGTAACCATTTGACGACGCTTATTGCTGATATAATTTTATTTTAATTATGCATAATGTGAATTGATATGTAATATTGTATGTTGGATAATAAAAAAGTAATTATATTATTGTAAGTAAAATATTTAAAAAAACCTACAACATACAACTTCACTTTACAATTTTCTATATATAAACTTAGAACTACGGGCCTTTTTCTTATTATTTAGGTACAGTTTTTTTTAAATATTTTTTTTTCTACTTCGTTACAATTAGTTTGCTTATTTCTAATTACTTAATTGCTATTAGGTGTATTATTCATAATAATAGTAATAGCAAATCTTATTTATCTATGTTTTGTTTTTTCTAACAGCTTTTTATACAGTATGAAATAAAATACTCTCTAATATCTTTATTTTTTAACAATATATGAAGGCTATCTAGGCCAACTTTAATTCCAGCTTTCTGTTCCAGGTCATATCTCAGTCTGCCGTGTTGAGGACATTCGGTGAGAAGATGGGGTACGGTTTCGGTTATTTCGGGGTCACAGTCGCATGATGGACTCTCTCTGCACTTGAACCGATGCAGTACTGGGAGAATCCACCATGCCCTGTGAGGATATGCGTAAGCAAACCTGCTGGCTGTATTTCCCGCACTAAACGGTACGCGTCCCCGGCGCTCGGGAAGAACAGTTTTGTAACAGACGCGGTCTCACCTATTTTATACCGATCGTTCCATTTTATAATGGGACGCTCTCGTGTTGTCCTTTTGGCAAAGGATACCGGGCACCGGTCGTAGTCTGGCTTCCTTTTGGAAGTCAGAGCGGCCTCCTTAGCCTGCGTCTCTGGGTTAGAATCTTAGAGATAAAAGTTCAAAATAAACGATGATCACAGAACAGTTGATTATCACAAAATAGTTAGTTGGCATTAGGTTTTACAGGAAAACCTTAGGATTTACCAGAGTTACGGCTTTTGCAGAAACATGTACTTCTGACAAATGAAGGATGATCGTTCGGACAAATTGGAGATCGCCGCGGTAGATCGCTTAGGTAGGTGTATGTTTCTACTACACTATGCCAGTAACTATCGCTGCCGCGACCGCCACCGCACCCGCATGTTTTGTCCGAAGATGAACTATTATAAGAGCAGTTTCAGAGCATTTTTTTGTCGCGCGATTTGATTTTTTGAGTATATACACTTACACGCACGTTACATTTCTATTCTTAATCAATGAACCGAACGTGCATACACGCGCTTATTCATAGCAAGTTCAAATAAGGTAATAATCTCATCTAAGCGTTAAATACAAACAAACCTGTAATAATGATTTTTGGTAAATTTTTGTATAGTTTTAAAAATTAAAAGTATGATATTTACTTTATAAATACCTTAGTAAATAGCATTTATGTACATACATTTTCCAATATGTGTTTATGTTAATAAATATTGATGTTAGATAAGAGGACACCTACAGCATAATTATCATTAGTTTCTAAAAACAATATAGTCAATGTCAAAAATCATTTATACATTATTTATTTATTATTTATACATACCTAATCTATTAAAAATTACAACATACAACTAGATACGCTCAAGACCGCGTGAAGTGGAGGAGTAAATCAAGGAAAGCGGACCCTGCGCTCCAAAACAATGGCCTTTGGCGCATTGACCGTATAGATGAAGAAGAAGAAGCCATAAATAACGAAAATACCAAGGCGATTATCAGCGATCCAAGATATATTAATTCACTGACTTTTTCATATCCATCGAGTGCGTACCCCTGGAAGTACTTGCACTCTGTCGGGGTAGAACGCCTACGAGATGGTCAGACGCGGCGAAGAAAAAATTGGGCGGAAATATGTATCGTGCGGTCCACACATCGTATGATCGCGGTCTGTGGAGGAACATTGTATGTGGTCGCGATCCTCATCAGTGAGGCACCGAGGAAGAACTAAGTCGATGATTTTATACTCCCTTTAAACTAAGTTCCCGGAAATTACTATCTTAATAAATAATAATAATAATATAATAAATATTGGACAACATCACATATATTGATCTGATCCTATGATAAGTAGCTTAAGCACTTGTGTTACAGAAATCAGAAACAACGACGGTACCACAACATCCAGACCCGAGCCAATATAGAAAAGTTATTTTTCTACATTAACCGACCGGGAATCGAACCCGGGACCTCAGAGATAGCCACACCAAGTCCGGTGTACTCGCCTCTCGGCTACGGAGGTCGTATCTTGGTATTTTATAACTTTGTACTGAGAGCCCAGTAAATAAAATACTGAATCCTAATTACGTCCGGCGCAACCTGGGCAATCTGTAAAGTTCCGTTAGCGCGTATTGACGAATTCTTTCCCCACAATGGCCAATCGAAATAAAAACCAAAAAGACGACTTTGCGGCTTTCACACGTATCTTTTATAGCTTTGACGACCTCCGTAGCCGAGAGGCGAGCATACCGGACTTGGTTTCGCTATATCTGAGGTCCCGGGTTCGATTCCGGGTCGGTCAATGTAGAAAAATAACCTTTCTATACTGTCTCGGGTGTGGGATGTTGTCGTACAGTCGTTGTTTCTGATTTCTGTAACACAAGTTACTATTTCTTTGGCTACTTACCACAGGATCAGAGCAATGTATCTGATGCTGTCCAATATTTATTTATTATTTATAGTTCAGACACTCCAGTCTCTCACAAAAGTCAAATGCTGTTTTGTACAATGTATGAAAATGAAGTATGCGTTATTTTGTAAATAGAAAATAAATCATTTATTATCAATAAAAATAGAAATAAGAATAATTTTCTATCATATAAACCAAATATGAAATTTTACAAGGCATTATGTCCTAAACGCCAAAAGAATTGTATCGGAATAATCTATTTTTGATGAACGTGTCATAGTGCACTTAACACAAAAAATCCGATATTTTAATATGGGTGTTGCAACAGCCCTGCGAGCTAACTTTATGACAACATATTATCTGTAGTCGTGCGTAACAATAAAATAAAGAGTTGCTAATTAATGAAATGCTATGAAAATTTATTACGGCCTTTGACGTCATATTTCATTAAACGAATTGATTGTAAACAAAAAATGGTTTACCATTTCAAACTAGTTTTTCTGGTTAAAGCGTAGTTAACGCAAGAGAGGTCTAAAAACTGAGGGTGAGAACTAATTCCAACGGACAGACCTTGTCCATTGCCGCCATTTGTACAGCAACAGGTTATGATGTTTGTCATCATCGCGGTTCAATGAAGCAAGAGTAGAGACATTACATTTTGCAAAGCGTTAAGCCGCGGCCACACTAATGAATGCTTCGTTATGCGCATTCAGTGCGGCGGGTCCCGTATAATTATGCTCGTACGTTTCTCTCTTGCTGTCTCATTTATAGAATAAATAATTGATAGGTATCAGAAGTTAAGCTTCATACAATACGCGGTAGAGCACCGCACACATACAAATCGCTCACAGTCCCAAAATTTTGGAACGCTCGGGATTCAACTCAGACTTGAACTCGTCAGAGTGTTTCACGATGTATGTATCCAATGCTGCTCCAGCGCGCATTGTTAGAAGCTTTAATTTTGATACCCATATCTACTATTTATTCTGTGCCTATCTAAGAATCCAGCAGTTCGGCTGCGGTTTTAGTGATTTAGAGACCAAAAGAGTTGCATTGCCGTAGGATACCCACATTATTTCAATAAAAAATAAAGAAATGTTTTTGCCTGCTATTCTTTACAATGTTAGGCATATTTAATGGGTTAAACCAAGCTGTGGTTAAACCATTGACGGTATTTCTTTCAAATTACGCTTCAAAAGCTATACTAAGAATTAGGATGGACGGGCGGACGGGCACACAGACAGATAGTGTAAATATAGTTACAAAGTCTTGTTAGCAATCTCAAAAAGAGATCTCGAAGAAAATCACATTGTACTAGCTTGAATAATATTACTTTTTGGCGGTGGATTCCCCCGTTGACCTAGGTTACCTATGGGTTCTGCATGGAATATTTAAAATTACTAGTAACCCTGTATAATATGATTGGGATTCTTATTAGTTATTTACTAAATTAAAAATGACTACTTCCTGCCCAAGGTTTATGGCACACGCATTTACGCAATTGACGTCACAACTGGTCCTACAACATGAGCATAGAAACTAGTTAATCAATAACGATAAAAAATAACAAGAAACAACAAAATGATATTTAAGTAAGGTCTAGATATCATAAAAAACCGACTAAGTATGAGTACCGAATGTTTTGGACACCATTTTTTATACACGTTTGTATTGTTACTGAATAACTATCTTTGTATTTAAATCTTGGATTTCGATTTTAACTTACTTCTTTTATTAAAAAATTACTGACATATTGATTTAAAACTTTGTTATTATGTGACAATTTGATATTACAAAAATAATACCTACCATCAAGCAGATCTGCTGCACCTCGATTCAGAACCTTACGATAACTCTGCTATCGACGGATTCGGTTAGATATCGGTTGATACTAATAATTTTAATTCGTTCGCCATCTTCCATCTGTCTGTCAGTCCACGGCTTAGCTTAGTACTAAAAAGCGTAATTCAGCATGCGTATCCGCTGGTGGTAAAATAAAATAATTATTAGGCTACCTCCTATTTATTTGCAAAGTAAGGATGAATTATCCCATGATGAGGTTATCGTTCGATAGATCACCCACACTGCGCGGGGCCCACACGAACTTGGCCGGCTTATTAACATTAGCTATTTTACTCTGTAGTTAAATAAATAGAAAAAAAACCGGTAAATGAGTTTTGAATTATAATCAGACCATGTTTGTTTAAAGCTTGTATTGGTACAAGCGTATGTAACAAAAATGGCTAAAAACCAGTAATCGTACACAAATTTAAGCCAGAGTTTTTAAAAAAATTATATTTAACACACTTTTTATTAGCTTCACTTGTAACTAAACTACCTAACAAACTAACTATGTGATCGCACCTTGAAAGTAGGTTTTAACCTACTTTTAACCGAAGCATCGATTTTAAACTTTGTAAGTATCTGACATTCGGATGACAATACAATAATTTGATACTATCATGCTGATCTGATGAGGAAGCTATGAGGTGGATAGTGGAACTCTATAACGACTACTAGTAAAACCTTCGTGTTTGGTCTCATTTGATTGGTTTTGACGAGTCCAATACATATAAAAGTGTGTTTTACAGTTTTTCTAAACGTTAATGTTTTTTAAAATTGATCGACTCGATTGCCGTAGTCGCTCGGTGTTGCGCCTTGAGCATTCCCAGCTTGCGCCAATTTTGAAAAGTGTTTTTTTCTTAATTGTCTCAGATCCGCTTGGGGTTCTGGAAGACGCCTCTAGCCAACTCATTGTCTGGTACCTCGTTATACAAGGATGTGAATCCCTTAGTTCGAAACCAAGTTGTATAGCGCATATTTTTGTCTATTAAGCATCACAAGAAACTTTACAGCACGAGTAATATCTTAGGTAATGTGATAAGTTAATATCATTTTACCTTGCCATAATCAAATGGTAAAGTATTAAATTGACATACTTTATAGTACATGTACCTCTATCAGCACGTGTTTATTGCACATACTGGCTTCATCACACAGAGTGCATGACATGTCCTACATTATCATTCATATAAAGAATCTAGCAGTCAAACTGGTTATTTGAATAAACTTAAATATCTAGTTATTCCTCTTTAGGTACTTGACCTTGTAAATAAATTGCTATTTAACTTGTTATAAAACTTTAACAAAATCGGGAAATTAATAAGTATTATGATATCTACTTAGTGTTTATAAATCTGGGTACATTGTGTCTGAAGCGACAATTTTTTTCGCGTTATTGATATCAGCTTCTTATTGTCAATTTTATACTTAGTTGCATAAGAGTTTCTCTTAAGCTGCTCTCACAGGACACCTAAGGGATTGGTGTAGATGTCCTCTAAGGCGTAGGACATACACAAGAGGCGTCGGGCATTTCCTTTAGCGTATGTCCCGCACGGATACGACACGCTTGTCGGATAAATCATCCCAGACACAATGTACAGTCAAAGGCTAATCATCAGACTTACTACAAAGCGTCAATTTTTCTCAATCGACATTAAATTATCTGTTTGACTTTTAAGTTTAAAATCGGTAGGAGCGCTATCCTTATATGAAAAAAATTAAATAACTTTAGATCCCTACATATCAGCATTTATGAGGGTTTGAAAAAAAAACAAGTAGAAGTAGTAGTAAACAAGATTTTTCTCATGGGCTACATTGAAACCTTTTTTATTTAAAATTTATTATTCCTATCTACTGTTTTTTTTTTTTTTTTTAATTTAAATTCAATTGCACACTCCACTAACAGCTTATAGCCAAAGCGTGGAGTGAGCCAGTTACAGTTTTATAACATTTTTTACAAACACACATACTATCAATATTAGCCTAAAAAACTAACACAATGATTCACAAATTGTCTATGCTTATTATAAAACAAGTCAGTTTCTGTTAAAATATACCTTGTGTTAGTTAATTCAATTGCAATGTATTTGCTCTGCATAAGGTCCTTGTGAGCGGCGTGGATGTAAACCTTTGATATCTGATGAACAACGGAGCAACTCGCGTTTTCTTTTTTTTTGATTTTTTTTGAATACGAAGATTATAGTTTAATACGATATCGTAATAGAGTCGTATTTTTATATGTACTGACTATTGCCCGCGTCTTCGTTCGCGTGGTCTTTAGTTTATTCATTAATGATTTTCTGCGTAACTTTCAATTTTTTTTTTCCTTAACAACCTTCTCCTGACAGTAATTAACAAAAAAAATTTAATGTAATAAATGTAAATTTAGTGTAAGTTTTCATAAAGTGCACAATATTAAAATTAGAAATTCTATGGTTAATTTTATCGACAGCAAACGTATTAAAAAAAAACACTTTTTATGGATTTTTTAAAGTATTTGTTCCATACTGTAAACAAGACCGAGTATTTTTTAAACTAATTGACTTGTAATAATGAAACTAACTTATTATTAACTGGAATGATCAGGCTTCCTCTCAAAAGTGAAATCCATAAAAAAACTAGCGTCAATCGAGAATAAGTATTTATTAACATAAACTAGCAATTTTTAAAAATAATTTTAAATATACTAGGTCTAGTCGTAAAGTCTAGTCTAAGGCCTTAAGGCGACTTGATTACATCTGACAATAAGGTTAAGTCACTGGCCTTACAACACCCCTTCACCAATCTGCACTGGGCCCGCGTGATGGAGTATGGCCCAAACCACATCATAGGTGAGGTGAGGCTTGGGCCCTGCAGTGGTTTATGGGCATATTTTACTTTTTTAATTCTACTACTACTTTAAAAGAAGTGGCGTCGCACTTTCGCCACACTCGTGGCAAAACGACGCTCGACGTCTATTGTGTATGTCCCACACCTAAGAAAAGTTGACTGGTGCTATCAAAGTATCGATAGTTTGACTATCGATAGTATCGATACTACCGATTGCTTAAATATACCAATACTATTGATACGTAATAATACTATCATTATTATTAATAGTTTATCAACATTGACGAGAAATTCTATATACTATGGTTACTTTGTTAGTTCTAAGGGATCAACACGATACTATATTCTACTATCGATACTATCAATGTCAAAGTCAAAAAGTCAAAGTCAAAAATCATTTATTCAATTCAGGACAAAATTGCCACTTATGAACGTCAATAACAACATTATAGGCCCCTAGGGGGCCAGAACATGTCTCCTTATTTTTTTGGGCCCTACTAGCGCTTCGAGACAAGACACAGACAATCTGGCAAGTGCTGAGAAGAAACGCCGGAACAAACTCAGTCACCACTAGCTGCCACACAAAAAATATAAATCAAAATAAACAGGTAGGTACATCAGTTTAGTGCAGGCTGGACTGACCATACATTCTTGTCATCAAGATAGTCTTGAATTTTATAATACCCCTTAGACATCAGTGTAGTTTGACATGTGACTTAAATTTATTAATAGGAAGTTTGGTAACATTGTGAGGTATATTATTGAAAAATTTAATACAATTTCCCAAGAATGAATTACTTGTTTTGGCCAATCTAAAGTTTGGGACTACAAGTTTGTTTTTGTTTCTGGTGTTATATGAATGAATATCACTTTTCTTTATAAAAAAATCTAAATTTTTGCGTACGTACATGATATTATCAAATATGTATTGAGAGGCCACAGTGAGTATGTTAATTTCTTTAAAGAAATCTCTCAGGGATTCACGCGGACTAAGTTTGTATATAGCACGAATAGCTCTTTTCTGTAAAATAAAGATGGTATCGATGTCCGCAGCAGAACCCCACAAGAGAAGACCATAAGACATAATACTATGAAAGTAGCTGAAATACACCAGCCTTGCCGTTACAACGTCAGTTAGATGTCTAATTTTTCTAACCGCAAAGGCAGCCGAAGCAAGTCTCCCAGCCAGAGTGTCAACATGTGGTCCCCATTGCAACTTCGAATCCAATGTAATGCCCAGAAAAACAGTGGAGTTTGATAGATCAAGTTTTTCACCATTTAGTAAAATTACTGTGTTAGCTTGTTTCACGTTAGGCATAGTAAAAATAGGCCTCTATTAGTGTGAGCTATCGAGCGGCAATACTACTTGACATATTAGGAACTTTCCTAGAGCTCTCAATGTCAAGGCGATAATTACAAAACTTTGAATAATTATCCTGTGGATTAATAAATTAACGTAACACTGTTCCGAGTTTATAAAGAAGTTAGAAACACTGCATCATTCCTAAAAATAAATATTAATGATATGCCTACTATATTGACGCGTTCTAAAGGAAAAAAACCAATAAAAACAATCTTTAACAGTAAAATCTCACATATCACGTTAAATTAGCTGTTTACGTATATTGGATACTATATAAATTGATTGACAAAAGAAGCGTAAAATCATAAACACTTTAATAAATGGTTACTATTCAAATTGGCAAAGGGCGTGTCAAATCAAAAGACGTATAGCATAGGGTTCCGTGATCATACGGTGATCTGCTTATTTGTTTCAATTCATTCAATATCATCAGACCCTTGCTAGGCGAGTCGGATTTTTCAAGTATATCCCGAATTGAATATTTGGTTTTAAAAAAAAGACTACATTTCTTTCATTTAAATACATAACACAAAGGTCCGGAATCCGCGATGTGTCAGTTCAACTTGCACTTGGCTGGGATTTTATTTCATCGTATCGTTCGATATGTATTTTATTTCATATCTTCTTAGAAATATCCATCTGTGGGGTACATAATAAAATAAACTGCCAAGCGCACTGTATTTATATCGTGCCACTTATTCGGCAACGATAAGTAAATGAATGACTGTGACACATAGACCGATAGACACTGCGAAAGATTTACAACGGAACCCAAAAATGTTTATTGACCGAAAACTTTACCGAAATAAGTCTTATGAACGTTGTTTATAATCTAAAAACAACCTTTTTCACACTTACATCTTACGTCACATCTATGAAAAGTAATTTAATGTCATGCCATTAATGTCAGGAACAAAATTTTGTGTGTAGTTTAATGTTTTAAAAGCCAATTATGTATCAGAAGCAAAAAGGAGTAAAACCTAAATCCCCACCATACAAGAAAGGACGACCGATTCCAGGGCCATTAAATTATATGCCACAAATTGAAAAATCCAATATCAGTCTTGAATCGCAGCCGATCAAGGAGGAAACAAAAGCGGAGTTAGCTGAGGAGGGCCAGGAACAATACGAGCCCAATGAGGCTTTCAAATCTGAGGTCGAGCGTTTCATCGAAATTTCTAAATATTTTTCGAGCCCTCTTCGAAAAACGGCGTCGTACATATGCGAGAATAGGCTCGTTTCATATCCGAATCCGTATAGAATCGAATACAAGCGTGGCGGCGTTACGACACAGCATATAAAGTTTTGCAATCTCACGCTGGAGCCCGTATACATCAAGCTTTACAAACTAATACCTGATTTGGAACAGCTCAAGTATATAAACTTGTCGTTGTCAAGGTGCAAAAGGATACCCCCCGGTCTCTCTTTTAACTTGGGATTCGTTTACGATGATGTGAACGAAAAGCCGTCGTGTAATGCAAAAATGGTCTTCGTAGCTTCTCGGAAAACGACAACGCCGTGCTACCAGATATGCGAGATAGATTTGCAAATAGATGCACTGAAGGTGAGACTGGTTACTATTTAATCAGCAAAATTTGAAACTTGTCAATGTCATTTGTCGTTGCTGTGTTGTAAAACAAAATCCTTTTCTAAGTAAATTATGATTTGACTCCACTTGCTGTTTTAGTGACACCGATGACTGCTATGCGTTACTATTCCATCATGTTTTTAACAATAGCTTACATTATAATATTGAATTGTTTTTTATGTTTAGGTAAGTAAATACAGTATGTTAATGTGTTTAAATATGGTACGTAGGGTTAAAAAGGTGGAAGTACCTACAGAATATTTTTCTAGTCATTAAACAATCCAGTTAGTAAGCTAATTTAGAATACAGCCTAGTAGTTGATATCAAAATCCTGATTTTTAGTAAGTTTTGGTGGCAAATTTTGTTTTTAGTTTTTCAAAAGAAATAAAGTGAAAATATCAATCAATATGGTAAACCACCGGGAAACTCATAAAACGCTGAATATTCACCCTTTTAAGATTTAATTGTGCTAAAAAGTTTCAGAATCTTATTGATTTATTAAAGGAAATAATGTTGCATAACTTTCATTAGAATACCTAGTTCAGGAGTTAAATGTTATTTCTGTTTAGATTTTTAACTTAGTAGCTGTTAGTTAGCGACTTTGCGTGGTCTTCAATCTACGAGTTACGTGGTCGCACAAAAACTTGCCAAAATTTCATCGCATTCGGTAAAATGGTTTAGTAACGCGTACGAGAAACACAAATATTTATTTCAAAGCTTAATAATAGTAATTGGTCTTCAGTACCTTTCTGATTTTTTAAATATCTTTATCAAAACCAGCTTGTTTTTAGCATGCTAACTAGGGCCATTAATTATTATCAGGTTGTATTCGGAATACTGATCTCTTATTAATTTTAAGTAATCGCCAAAATAATACAGGGTTACATTGCAAAGGGGTGCCAAATTTTTAAGAGTGGCTCAGAATCTGTAACTGAATGTTGCAAAGTAAGTAAGTATGCAAAGAACAAGAAATATTTTTTACACATTTAATTTTTCCTATCTGCTGTTAAAAATGCGTACGTACGCGTGGATAATTTAACTCATGTCAATGAAAAAATTGCACCTTATGTCCACTGCGTAAGGTTGTCCTTGTTGGCTCGCCGTACTGATAAATGACCGCACGGCTTTCGTAGTCTCTCTGTTGACTTTATTTTTGGATATTTAAATTTTTTTTTGGAACATATGATTATTAAAAATAATAACGATAAAGACGCTTTTTTATATTGTTCCCCAGATCTTATATTTTAATTTTGGCACCCCTTTGCAATGTAATTCTGTATATAAGCAGTATAACTACGTAAATATGAATGCAAGGAAAACCGGTAACTGCACGCGTTGGAACATTTCAATGTAATATTCAATATTGTTGGTTCTGGAAAATTACGCATAATGATGATTAGCAAGTAATGTACTCTATCTGCTTGTTAACGTTACGCGTTACACTGTACAGTGATACGTTGTTCATTAAGTTTTCCACCTCAATTACATAGTCACAGAAAATGTAATTTGAATTATGCCTCTGACGTAGCTCGCGCTATTAGTTTTAGAATAGGTGAATAGTCACAAATTCCGTTCTAAGAGAGACTATAATATGTTTTTTCTTTCTTGATTAGGTATTAATCTATCATAATAATTGATAGCTTGGTCAATAACTTTGTCTTTGTTTGTGTTTATTACTTAGTAGATTATGGCTACACTAATTAATAAAAAAATGATAAGTTTTTAATGTGTAAGTTGACGATTAATACGTAATAAATAAAAATCCGTCGTTTTATAAACTTCTTTAAACCTATGTAACACATCGGAAGAAATTTTCCTGTTAGATACATCATACATGTATATCGTTAAAAGAAAGTAGATAAGGTCGTGTAATTACATGAAATATTTATTCTGACTGTATTCTAAAGAGTAAAAATTACTGAAATTATAATTATGTAACCTACTTGTTTACTTAATTACAGTTTTTAATATAAGTATATTAGGGTATCAAAATCAAAAACGATAGAGCTAGCCTAGAAGCGATTCTCTATAAATTTATATGATTTTAACCCGTTAACATCCAAGCGGTCTCATGAGACCGCATAACAATAGAATTTCTACTGTGTCTCGTTTACGTATGCTTGATCAGTTTTTGTAGTGATAGTTATTCACACAAAACTAGTTTAGTACCTATAATTTACATAGAGCCAAAAATTCAAGCATTGCTCGGAAAACTGTACGACCAAGAATATTTAGTAGCGCACTCTATGGCTGTTTTCTGGAACTAAGTAGTCTGTTAATCGCATGCTTTTATGTACGCGTACCTGAAGGCTATGCTTTTACATAGTTCCGTAGGGCACAAACAATTTAAATACAACAACGTTGAAGAGATGGCGCTAAATGGGAATTTTCATTTTTCCTCGTAGAATTCAGCGTCTACGGAAAATCCGTAGCACTAAACTTGGCATTTCGAATTTTGTGGCGGCATTTATTTATTATGTAGTCGTGTGATGTACTTAAAAAACATGAATTTTATAGTACCTTTATTTGCCTGTCGGATCAGTAGGTATAGACAAAACCAGGCTAAAAATTACTCGTAACATGCTAACACAATATTAGACTAGTCTCACAGCAACTCTACTAAGTAATAGCAAATAATTACTTTACAAAGTTTTTCCTGTAAGGTGCCAAAAGGGCGCGCGGGTGAGGTATGGGGAGTACTATATATACATACTATACCTATATATATGATTGAACCCCTATATGTTTCGCAATTTGTCGTTGCTTTCGAGATTATAAGACTTATTTTCCAGATTTTTTACAGAACTAGCATTTACGATTATAGTGGCCTGGTAGTCCTGATACGTAGCAGTTGGAAAAAATCGATACAAATCGCTGGCTCTTCACAGAAAATCAAGAAGTTTGATGAGGGCATCTGTTTTGACATCGACAGTTAATCTTCTCTTTATATAAAACAAAGTCGGGTTTCGATTTTTATGATCTTTGATTTGGTGGATTTGTCTTCGCTCCGAAAATCAGAATAACTATTAAAAAATCGGTAATCGGTATCGGTACGAAGTTCGCCGGGACAGCTAGTTTTAAATAAAATTAACGTTTATATAATCTTTATATGGTATTCTTCTCCCCAGCACCAGCTACAATAACATGAAACATTCCAGTGTGGTTTAAAAACTACGAGTATGCATGGGTGTGGTTAATAATTTAACTTATTCTCAGTAACGCGAACATTCTCAAGTGTAGGTATGGCTTTGTCTTAATTTAATGTATTTAGAATATGCTATCATTCACAATAGATTTAGCTCAGAGTTACTTTTTATTATTTATTCTATACAAAGTTTAAACTGGTGGATGTTATGTGTGTCGGTCGTTATACAATCATTATGTTAATGAAGTGAGGTTTAAAGACCTAATGCCTAAAACGTAACAGGGTTATAAGAGAATCGTTGTTGTGTGCGGCGTTTTAAACATAGCACAGCTCAAACAGGTCAGTAAGTCCACTTAGTAGGCAAACTATGTTTTAAATAATATGATTTACTGGTGGTAACTTTTCAACCAGTTGCAACCAAGAGTTAAATAGTAAATGTCATAGTCGTCGGCTACGTGTATTTTTTAAGGATCCTTGTAGGTATTTCGTTATAGTATCCGACAGAGTTGAATTTTCTATCTCCCTAATTTATGAAAAAAGACATACCTACTAACCCGCTGACCAGACGTGAAAACAAACATTATTTCCACTTGATCGCTAAGATAGAGTGGTCTCAAGATAAAGTTTCATCTATTTTGGATCTTATTCAGGTTGTCCCAAGACGGGTGCATCAGCGCGCGTCTGATGTTAGAGGACACTACGAGTATTACCTATCGATTTGACTTTGATTTTTGTTTCATTTTATTTATTATTGGATTTTGAATTGTTTATGCTTATTTATATATGTATTTTTAATTTATTAATGATGTAGATAAACTGACTCAAGGGAACGTCCTCTGTTATTTTACATAACACTATTTATACATTTAAAAAAAAGACCAAAAGTCTTGGATAATACTTACGTAATCATACCTACCTAATTAGGTAGGTATTTTTGGAGTCGATGCCAGGCTAGCCAAGAAGTGTAATTTTTTTCATTTGCACCAACCCCAAAAATAACAAATTAAGTTTGTTTAAGAGGGTAAATAACATATTTAGTTGCATTAGTTTGGTTTATTATTAATTAAAGTCGGTTTTATTAGTACATACTGGCTGTTCTGTTCGTGGCGTTATTGTTCCGACCGCAGTCAGGACGGAGGTCCCGTTAGCTCCAAGTAGGCCACGCGACTCAATGCCATTGCCGCGAAAGAATTATGTGGACATTTTGCAGATCTAATCTTGTGGATTAGCGTGTGCCAGAACAATCGACAGGGGTTGTCGGTTGAATTTTTGATCGACTTTAGTTTTTAAAATACCTCTTTCAACTAAAAATAGGTAATTAATCATTTGAAGCGGGGCCAAGTATAACGAAGAACAGGTTTTCATTTTTTAAAGTGTTTAGTACTTGGATCTGCGTAACAAAACTGTTACTGATTAGATTATTTACAAACAAAATAATACACACTAATTTTAATATGTTCTATCCCTAATAAAATAAGGACCAATAAAATGTAAAATATGTACAAAGTAATGTGTGTTCATACCTACGTAACAAAACAAAATATACTAACGCGTTTACTAAAAATCGTCTTCCGGGTTTTTGGTTGAAATATGATAACTAGTTTTTTTTTTAAACATTGGACTACAATATATACATTGTACTGATCCTATGATAAGTAGCTTAAGCACTTGTGTTACAGAAATCAGGAACAACGGCGGTACCACAACACCCAGACCCGAGATAATATAGTAAAGTTATTTTTCTACATTGACCGACCGGGAATCGAACCCTGCACCTCAGAGATAGCAACACCAAGTCCGGTATGCTCGTCTCACGGTTAAGGAGGTCGTCGTTAGTTAAAAAAAAAAGTTTCTTTAAAGAATGATAGTCTGATTATTTATTTAAGAGAAATCTGAGGATCTAATTATCATAACGCCTAATAAGTATTAAGTATTAGGAACTACTAATGCTAGTATTCTATATCACTAAAGCCTGGTTCGGGCTAGGCTACTAACTTTAAAGCTAGTTGTGGCTCATAAAAAAAAATGAGTACCTACTTAGTAAGAAGTACTTCGATCCAGCTAATAGTACAGTCAACATCAAAAGTAGCTCAGTATTTAAATTTTCTGAATCTCATTGCAAAACATATCACAATTGTCTGACAAAGTCTCTGTGTAAAATTCAAACAAAAAAGTCAGGTGACATTTAGAAGAGTCAGTTCTTTTGAATCTTAATTTTTGATCAGCTACTTTTGATGCTGACTGTACCTAACTCGGTCACTCGCTACTCTACTAATTAAATAATACTTAAATTGCGAACTACACTTTGGTAAAAATAAATTTGGAATAAAATTATGTAAAAGGTCTCGCCAACAAGTCACAATATCATACAGAAATTAATGTGTTTGAATAAATTACACCGTAAACATGAAATATGTATTTATGGTATTTTGTGTAGATCATATTAATAGCGGCTGAAACCAGCATTAAACGATTTTAGACCAACCTAGAAGTTTAGCGAGACCCATAACTAGTGTTGGTATTGAGATGGTTAATATGTGTTGTTAGATGTTATCTTTTTCAACCGAATCTTTGAACCGGGTTAATATAATTGTAATCTTTCGCCCAGCATTTAATTTGGTCCTGGACTCCTGCCACAGTTCTAAGAATCTAACCGAAGAGTAAATTAGTGAACCTAACCCTTTTCACGTTGAGTTAGGTTATGGGAGGCGTCCTTGAGGATAATGACGTTGCAGTTCGGTGTGTTGATTTTTTTGGTGTGTGTAATAATCAAGTCTCAGTGGATTCAAAAATTAAATTTTATTTGTAAGTATTCGCATAGGTTAATTAATGCATTTTCTTGAAAGATTGGTAAATAATCAGCGAGTTAGTTTTAATTTACTACTTTTACATGTGTTTTACAATAAACTAACATCGATGGAAGAAACAGGTTCTTCATATTTTATGGTCTAGCTAGGTGAGTTATGTGGTTACTTTGTGAATAAACGTTGATTTTTGAAAAAGCATGATGTTGCTTCTATAGAATAGAATACTTAATTAATAGGTATCACTTAATCAAGTATTAACAATTATTGTTTATTTCAACAAACAAATTACGTTTTTGTATTACCCTTGTATTTTTTGTGAGGATCATTAAAGACAATATTGAAAGTTTTTTTTGTCTTAATATTAGTCTTATTCACAAACTAGCATATATGTTTGACCTATGTGCCAAATGTGTTAACCTGAAACTTTATAAAGCTACACGCACACATGTCAACTTGGTTGGGCTAGGTTCTGACGACGCATTGAAAATGACGCAACTTACAACACAATGGGTACAGTTATAATAATACAGTTGGTGCGTGGTACTTGTGTCAATGGCAATGATATTAACCTTAGTTGCGACTTCCTATCGAACTGTAAAAGGTTCTCAAAGCCTGACATTAATGCAAGTAGGTATTATGTAATAATGTCTCAAACTTTGAAAACCTTTGGTTTAAATGTTAATAATTGTATGTGTACTAGACTTTTGTTTCGGACAATTTTAGTTTTTAACTATCTTATTTATCGATATGAGTTAGGTAAGACACTGGTGGACGTGAAAGTCAGCATGGTAATGATGTGTATTAATAGTAATATTTTTTATTTATCACCACCTGTTCTAAGCTGAGACGGTAGTATATTATAAAATTCACTGGACCTGTTGTTGATTTGTTGCTTAATTTTTTTGATATTATCATCATCATCATCATTTCAGCCCTAGGACGTCCACTGCTGGACATAGCCTTCCCTAATGACTTCTAGATTGGCCGGTAAGTTATTTGTTAACTTCCTTATATACAGGGTGGCCAAAAAAGTGACGCCCTAAAATTTTTTTTAGGTGCCTCGTGTTAATAGGTCTCTGAATCACCCCTATGTATGTTCTACGATTTTTTTATGAATTTTTGCAACTGGATCAGTTTAAAAAAAAAGCAGAATGTTTCTTCGTTTTTTTTTCTTGCAGCTAAATCTCTATAAACTGTGCAAAATTGACCTAAAGTTGAGAATTTATGTTAAGCAAGTTATCATTTAAATTTTCAACTTAAAATCGAAGCTTTCATAATAATCATAAAAAAGTAATACTTCATAGGCTTCATAGGCTATTTAAAAAAAATCGTAACTCGTAAACACCGAAAAATCGTAGAACATACATAGGGGTGATTCAGATACCTCTCAACACGAGGCACCTAAAAAATCTTTTGGACGTCACTTCTGGCCACTCGGTTTATATTTTTTGGACGGACCTATCGTTGGCGGTCTTTGAGGATGGTCCAGCTTCACCGGCTAGTTTTGGCGTGCGCTGAAGGCGCACAGCCTAGGTCCGCCCCACTTGCGGTCGCCGTAACCTGGCCGAGTGTGAGGCTTCCGGCTCGTACGAGTCGGGCGCCATACTAGTGGGCGTGATCGAGCCAGTGTCGAGTGAGTAAGGCACACTACCAAGCGGCGAACCTGCTAGTGGTAGAACCCACGGGACCGGGACTGCCGAAACAGGCCGGACCGCTAGCAGGCCCGATCTGAGGGTGAATGGGACTCGTTCTTCTAGGGTGAGATTCTACTGCTTAAATTTTGCAACTGTTACATTGCACAAGTACTAACTGATATCTGATGTTAGATGGTCGATGGTAGTATAGGTAGGTGTTTATTTTTTCGATTTCGATGTTGATCTTATTGAAAATGTTCCTGTATTAACTATCTTTTTAACCGACTTCAAAAAAGGAGGAGGTTCTCAATTCGTCAGTATCTTTGTTTTTTTTTTATGCACTAGAATCACACCCTAGAAGAAAGTTAGCTAATTAAGCAATGCTTAAAATATCAATAAAGTAAACTAATTATGTTGATAAAGTGAAACTTTTCAATGCATGACATGTGGGTATATTTTGTATCTACGTCACTTGTCATTTTCTTGTTTTGTGCTGGTATTTAAATTAGGCTGCGGTGATGTCCTTGAAGCAATCGATATTACAGTTACAACCATAAACTTGTTGCGTAGGCGATTGGGCATGCGTCATTTCACCAAACAGAGCCTTGAGATTGGTTAACATTATTTCGTTAAAAGACACGATTCAACAATACAAATAATTTGTTTGATACGATACATGACATGTGTTGACAATAAAATCCAGCATCAGAGATTCCCACTAATAGTACAGCAATGACACTGAAATATTTAGGAATTTTCTGATATTTTTAACTAACTCAAAATTGTTTCCTGCTCTTTACACCAATGATATTTAGACGATATCATCATAATTATTATTGCGTTTTTTTCCCCTGTGCACGTGTAGACGTTTGAGACAACAGATAGAAATTCCTAGTAAGAAATCATGGGTAAGTGCCAATTCTAATGCTGTTTTTCACAGCAGAGAGCATGTTATTCACAAAATGGAGTCGTCATTGCACGCAGCAGCCGTAGATTTGTGCGGATGTGACTAACTGCCATTCAAATAAATTGTTCATGGGAATGATAATGACAATGATATTTAGGCGGGAAAATTGAAATCGGCTGCCCAACAACAATAGAGACAGAATGATAATGTTTTTATTAGGATCACCTTTCTGTCTCTGAATAGTGATTTTATTGCACAATTTTCCGATGAAAGTGGTTTATTAGCACTATTGTTGCTGTTGACTTTTATTTTAGTTATTATTATTACCTTTATCTAAATACATAAGTTGTGTCTATTCAACTACTCATAAAATAATAACATAAAATCGCATTCGTAAATTAGAACTACTAAAAATATTCATTCCTTTTTTTGTTTAGTAACAAACTCAATTATTTTTAAGTAAGTAATCACTTTGCAAATGATTAAAAGTTAAATTTAATTTCGCGTGCGAAGGAATGCGAAAGTCTGAATTGCGAGAAATATGGCCAGTAAATGAGTCGTCAGCCTCATGAGTCTCATGAGTCATGCTAATACCACGCTTGTTTTCCTCCGCGGCTGCGCGGGCGCCGCGAGCCGGCCCATCATGATGGCACAATGGTGCCCGCTTTAACGGGAGCTTTCCATCTCAGCCCGCCAGGGTAACGGGATCACTCCCTCCGATTTCAGTTTCGAACGCCTTTCGATTTCGAGTGTTGTGTCGCCCGACCTCCGCTTTGCGTCACCTTGCTGTAATCGGGTTTTAGAAAATGAAATTCAGCGCGCTCGTGCACTTCTTTATATGGACACACTATGATCTTTTGATCACCATTTGCGGTCGCACTTATGACATCGACTTGAAACGAGGACTCCTTAACCTTCCTCTTCGATTTTCAACTCTACATTCTTGTACAAGAATTGGTTTTTTAGATGTCATTGACCCAGTAGACACCGGATGGTTGTCGTCAATAGTTTTAATTATTTATGACCAGAATGCGCTTATCTGCTCAAGCCCCGCGGAACTCGTAGGAAACTAAATATTTTAATGATGGAGTTCCTACTTTGAAAATCAAATAACCTATCTCTTGCTTTAATTTTAATTTTTAATTTGCTTGTTTTCCTGAATAAAAAACGGGCAGAATATTGAATGCAATATTATAATTTTAATATAAATAAATAATGGCAAACTACATGATTAATTTAAAAATAAATTTTAATTAGGTTATAAAACTACTTCACCGTATATTAACATAAATACTTAAAATCCTTGCTGTTTGTAATTGCGGACCAATAAAATTTGCACGCAACCATTTTATATTTTTGCATACAAAAATATGCGGTAAAATGGAACTTGATAGTGATATCAATTAATTCAGAGCTTAGGCCAGAATTTTTTTTTAAGTAAACATATACTTTTCGGAAATGTAGATATAGAAATTTTATTTTAAGTAAAAAAAAAAAAAATGCAATTGAAGTTTGATTATTAGTCTTTATTCATTACATTCAATATCCTAAGGTCCACTTGCGCACCACTGAGTTAGTTTAGTACCGGATTAAGACATCTATCTGACTCTGTCAACGCCATACAACCTGACAGCTATAGAACGATGTATAATACCGTGTTAGTGGTAGTCCAGGATAAAATTGGCTAATCCTGAGATGCGAAAGTATAGCAAAAGATGAATAAAAAAATGACAAAATCATCTAAGAAAACAAATAAACCGTGTAGGTAAATGTCACAGTTTGATGAAACTATGTCGATAGTTTGATTTTGTTTTTGTGTTTATCAGTGTACTCAGAATTTTGCAAAGAAGCAAATTTAATTTATGTAACGTATTTTTCATATTAAATAATAATAGATCACAATGTCAAAATATTTGACGATGTAATAATGAAAACTGTAAAGTTAGACGTACTAATGTTGTAACAAAACCATGCCGTCTAACAAAACAGTAAAATAAAAAATCGGTTAAATATTTACCGGACTCTGTCCAAGAGCAGACACAATAGGAAAAACCATTGTAATCTATTGCAGGTGTCATAAGAAGGGTGTACCAGGGGCGTCAAGTGATAGAGGACACTAATACCTACGCACACGCGAGTAACAGCACTGCGACGACTGCAAAAGAAGCTTAAAACTAGATCGTTTGCCTGTAAAATGCTAATGTCTTGCTAAGGTTACTTCTATATTTTTTATCTCAGAAGTTAACAAATCGTGTTTCTGGAGCTGAAAAATAGCTTTGAATGAAATAAAGAATCAGTTTATCAAATATCAATTTCATATGTTCTGTTATTTCTGAGTAAAATAGCAAAACATCCTATGGGTCGTCTTAACTACCGTATGTGTATGCGCATATATTGTAGACGATTACGATAAGGTGAAAATACATTAATTTTGTTAAGTGATTGAAATAGTCTAATTCAAAGTAGGTAGGTACGTGTCATGTCACAGGTAAAATGATCTATGAAAAGTTTCAAAACATCAAGAAATTGTTCCTTGAAATTTAAAAACAAACATTTTATATTTCAATAAAAGCACAACAAAAAGAAAAGTACTGGCGAGATGAGAGGGCAATGACTTGAGCGTATGAAAAAATCTATAAAGACGTTTCGTCACCTAACGATTTTATATAGAAAATATTAAATATTGTATTTACTGTAACAAGGAAAATGATACAATATAATATTCCTGCATTCAAAATTAAAATGCATTCTTTTAAAAAGTTCCAATTTAAAATATTTAAATCAATAATCTTAATGCAATGCATATTATTGCAATACTTGTGCGTAATTATGTTTATTATTATAAATTCTACCTCATTTAAAATGGAAAAATATTTTATGTCAAATGAAACGAACTATAAAACCACGAACAATATAAAATAATTACTCAATTATTATCGGTATTTCTTTATAAAAACTTACAGCGACATACCACTTTAAAGTTTTTACATCATCAGCGCTTGCGCCGCAGCCTGCGCCATTTTCCGAACGCATGCGAAAATATTCCGGGAGTAAAGGAGAGCGCGCGAGTCGTAGTTCAAGTGTAAGAGAGACGGACAATTCTACGTTGTTGCGGTAGAGGTCAGGGAACCACAAGTGGGTCGGCTCCATCCTTCCACAAGAGTAGGCCCCAGTTGAGTGACCTTGGTACTCTAGAAGACTCGATCCAAGCCGTGCAAATAGTTACAAGGTATTAACTATTTTAATGTCACATACCTTTAAATTTATGTATAGCTTTTTTTACCTTTAAGGCTTTTGTTATCGGCGACTAAGATTACTTACCTACTCGTATTAGTTATAGTATTGGCCCTAAAAGCTTCTTTAAACGTAATTTATTTAACGTGCTTAACTATTAAACACTTTTTATCGTATAAAAGTATGATATTCCATTTGAAGATTATTGTCTTTCCGATCGTTTCTTATGATAGATGACGTACAATTTTTATTTTAGGTCAAGTCGGGCCTTAAGCGACTCTAGCGCAGAGCTGTGGTTGTTGAACTTGGGCACGAAACACGGTTTTTGAATATAGAACGCAGTTTGGATTCCTTTTGAAGGCAACTAATGACATGCGCAAATGCTGACTTGTCGCTTTGCGTCATTTAAGAGGATATTTATGTCTAGATAAGTACCTACATTATGTTGGTTTGAACTAAACACCTACTTTTTAAATTATTAATAAAGCTTAATATAAATTATGAATCAGAGTTTTTGAAGAGGCCTTATTCCCGCTTTTAGAGGCTTTCAAAGGATGAATTTTCAAAAACGCAAAGATCACAATTTAAAATCAATCTCAAAAAAATCCCATTCCATCTTAATCGGCTGATTTATGTTACTTTGATTTACGTTTAAATGTTGATACCTTATAAAAAATATTAAATCACAGCTATGGAAAAATAAAATTGGTTCAAGTTCACATGATTGTTATCTTGGCTCACCTCCTTTTTCTGACACCACCAAATCCGGTGTCAGCAATATCTACAACAGGATAGCACGACTGTCCCAATATAAATTGCTTTTTCATATTTAGACATCAGACACATTTGAGCATGCCAACAGCATACTATAGTTGCAATGCGCATTTACCAGTCGCGCCAATGGGTCTCCTATTAAATGATCTTCAAATTCAAGTCTCGAATGAATGACGCAACCGCCAAAATGGTCAACGGCGGTCATTTCACTTTGGCCAACTTACGCATTGAACTATCACTTATCCCTTTCTACCCACCTCCAAAATTAAGTGAAAGAAAGAAACGTAAAGACGTACGAGCTTTCATTCGAATATGAAATGCTTTCAAGCCTTTCGTGAGCCTCTCGAAACCAGAATTATTCTGACTGCTTTATCTATGTAATGCCGAACTTGTAATAATGTTTGTATTGATGATGAAATGATAGGTATAGAGACTTTGTGACACAAGGACTGTAATAAAGTAAGATTCGTTATAACTAAAGAAAATAAAACATGTTTGTATTTCCAGGAAAGATTTTGTTTTAAGTTTGTGTAAGTTTAAAAAAAATGGTTTTACTTATAGCATAAAATAAAGTAATGCTACTAGAAATTTAATACCTTAGACTAGAATTTATAAGCATAGTTACATACCTACTATTTTCACAGATTTACAATAAGTAGATAAGTAATTTTGCCGAGTTTGAACCGACGCCTGACATGATCATAATAATACTTAAAACACGGTATTTTAGAAGTAATCAACAATAGATTCTATTCAAGCTATAAGTCGTTAAATATTTCGTGGCAAATTCTTCAAAGGCTGCCAAAGTTGTGACGTCAGACGATTTATGACAGCTGTATTCTTAAATATGCTAAAATAAACCTTTCCTCTTCCTTTTAAAATCTTTACAGTTTTACTTTCAATAATAAACACAAATACACAATTGAGTACACGGACTACATTACATTTGTGCATTTGGGACAATACAGTTAGAAACAATAAATTTATATTGCCCTAAGAAATAGAAAGTAGAGTTAAAGCGAAAGATTCTTTTATATTACTTTTTGTTTTGAACCTCGCAAGGACAATATAGTGAAACCAAAAGGCCTCCTGTTCAACAAATACAATTTTATGCAATAAAAAAGGATTTGTGGCTCAATGCTACGCTACTTTACGCGTCAAGATAAAAGGAGAATATTTGTGGGTATTTCTAAGTAAACAATTTCAATGATTTTTTCAGATGAAAACTAAATTATTATTTTTTTTGGATTGACAAAAATAATAGTAGCGGTCAATTTGGCCTTTTAGAAAGACATGATACATGTTTAACTGTAATTAGGTCCACTCTGACTTTAAAAGTTCAACATTAATGAGATATTAATAACTCAATTTTTAGATGTGTAAAACCCGATTGCAAATACAATTATGACTCCTGTCTTATGAGTGCTAATAGCAATAAATAAATTTAGAAGTTATACCCATGGTGTGTGCATACAGTTCTGTAATTGTTTTGTGGACAATGGAAATAACATTATTAATATGTTTAATAAATAAATAAACATATTGAAGTTTGTAGATACAGCGGAGGGTACATAATGTATTTCTTGTCAGTCTATAAATTTACGTAGTTGATAATAATTGGACTAAACCATCACTTAAAATAAGATATATTTGCATATCAGCTAAACTGTAACTTTTTTACTAAGTGCGCAACTGTAACGCAAGCGCAGTTATTGCCCAATATTAAGTGAAAACCTTAAAAAGCGTATGTTAAAACATACGCTTATTTAATGGCAGTAAATCGAATTAAAAAAGATAGTAAACAAAAGTAGCTTTAAAATAAAATATAAAAAAACTTTTTTTAGAATAATGCTATTATTTTGTAAAACATTTTATAAAATGTAATGGAAACATTGTCTAACATTAAGTACTAAGGAGTAATTTAATTTATTCTATTTATTTTTTTGATATATATTCTTTAATAATTAAATAAAAAATAATAGATATCAAAGTCTATTAATACTAATGATATTAATAGACTTTGATATCTATTATTTTTAATTTAATTATTTTAATATTGTACTGTATTTTTAATTATTGATCCACACCATGTATATTGTTATTGAATAAATGGATTGATTGGTTGATTGAGTACGCAGTGCTGTATTTCAGGTCAACCGTAGGGTCACGTGGCACTGCTGCAGGCTGAAGCGGGCCTGCGAACTCCTCTCCTCACGTTGAAGTGCGTGCGTCGCTGGAACGTCTCCATGCATGTGTATTTTAGATTTTCAGGGTTGGCTATTCTGTATAACAAGGAGTTTATGGACCAGTC
Organism: Anania hortulata; assembly: GCA_963576865.1. Lineage (NCBI taxonomy): Eukaryota > Metazoa > Arthropoda > Insecta > Lepidoptera > Crambidae > Anania > Anania hortulata. Next base: position 8,788,768 of record OY756394.1, on the reverse strand, counting down.
AAATACATTAATTAATTTCATTGGAAATGTTGGCGGATTGATTAATGTTTATGTCATTAAAGCCTTTATTTTCATGGTTATCTTCGCTCTTTATCTCATACCTAGTTGGGTTTCACCTGACTATGATTCTGGATGTGGCAAGTCTAGTTATTATATTTGAAGCAATTGTAATTCTGATAATTTTAGACCATGGCTACAGAAGATTATGTGGTATTTAATTGGCCAGTTGATCATGCATTAATAATGTAGGATCAAACAAAATTAAGACGAGAATCAAAGTTCGAAGTGGATTTTATAGGCCACGCTACTTTTAACTTTAAAAAAATATATTACGTCATCGTAACGAGAAATAGTTATGATACCTATGTACGTCGAAACATCCTTCTATTTACTTGTTTAGTCAAAAAGAAATCCTTATAGTTTCACCATGTTTGTCAGTCCGTCTGTCTGTCTGTCTGTCCGCGCTCAGAGAATCTTAGTATTAGAAATTCGTAATTTTGCAAGGGATACATATTGAGCACGCCGACAGTGGTAGAATTAAATCTTGAATAAAAAAGTGGGGATGTTTTTTATCCGCATGGTGATATTATTGACCCTCGGATTTGTGGGGTGTCGTTAGATATAAAAGGTCGTTAAAATATTATGGGTGTGCAAACAAATATTAAGCTTTAAAGTGCAAATACTTTGTTGCCAAAATGGTTGCATTCATAAATGTTTAAAAAAAACTCGACAGTAGTACTCATATAGCGAAGTTAAAAGAAAAACTATCACAGCTAGTTTATTTATTTATTGCAATAATGTACATTATCAATACAATTTATATTATACTGTTTCTTGTGATCTACAACCCTAGGATTAAAACCATGAGCTGGTTAGGATAATCAGTCATCCAGATTCATGTATTCTAATTTGCCTACTGTGTTTTCAGAGCGAGGACCTATGGTAACCTGGCGAAATGACGCCAGCTTATGTTAACATTGAGAATAAGCATTAATGGCATTCGATTAACTATTAGGTGTTAGTTGCTTAACGTTTGTTGGTTGGAATTTATTTTATTTGTAGCCTCCTTTACATGAATGTAACCTACTCCTAATTAGAAGTGCTTATTGGTATCTATTGAGAACATCTTCTTTATAAACAAGTTTGTACTTTAGAAAATATATAACGATTGATTACTCGTTTATGAATTAATTACAACTTTTCTATAGCATGTAATAGCACCATGAAAATCAGAGAAATTCAGCGTTGGCAAGAATAGTATTAAGGCAATGTTGTATATTTTTCCATTTACATAATGTAATGTAATGTCTGTTGCTTATCATCATCATTTCAGCCATAGGACTTCCATTGCTGAACACAGACCTCCCCCTATGTTTTTCATTGGGGGGGACTGCCAATACTCGCCACGCACGGCAGTTTGGCAGGCGTTGGCGAGCGCAGTTTTTTATAAGCTTTCGCACGCAGACGCTGCTGCTCGTCTCGCTCTCTGCTACAGGAATTAGTCACCTCTTACGACACGTCTCCTGTTGGCGGTAGGGAAGTGTATTCCTTACGGCTGTCCCCACACGACACCTAATGTCTGTTTCTAAAATAATATATTTATAATTATACTGTTTGTTGTCTTGCCTTATCAGATTAAATGAATTAAGTCTGTTTTTCAGAGCACAGTAGAAAATTGAAATGTAGCAAGTTTTGAAATAAGGTGCATAAATCTCATAATTTCAATGGTATAATGGTATTCCATAAGAAAAATCTGATTTTGAATTTTTCTTTATAGGAGAAATAAATACTATAATTAGTATTTTGAATTAAGTAAACACTATACACTGTACAGTCCTAAGACCAACGCAATTAAATATGGCCTATTGACTAGAAAATTATGAAGTTAAAGACATAAAGGTTATATAATTTACTGGCTTGAATAGTTTTCTTACCCTTCAACAATAACATCTCGAACACATCATTTCGGCTTACATAACCTAAACTCTCAACATAACATACTCGTAACTCAAGGTGACATAAATTGTGTTCAATGAATTCAGAATAGTTTTAAATAGCTAACTATTTAAAACAAAAATGAAATAAAAATATGACAATGTGGTTCACGTATAACATTTCTTCCCAGTCATAGGTGTGTTGTACTTGATACTATATACTATACTATGTACCATTTAGTTATTGAGTCTGCAAAAGTACAGTCAGTATCAAAAGTCGATGACAAATTAAAAATAGCTAGAAACAACATTTTGCTTGTTTGTATTTTTTTGTAATGTTTCTGTTTTAATGTTATCAAAAGCAGCCAGAAACAAATCGTACAGTTAAATAGATTTTATTACAAGTTTATACATAATTCGATAATACTTTTTCCCCATTTTACCCAAGACCCAAGAAATGCTGGCTTGACGTCGTGAGGGCTGACATGCGTGCCAATGATCTCACAACTAGAGACGCTCAAAACCGTGCGAAGTGGAGGAGTAAATCAAGGAAAGCGGACCCTGGGCTCCAAAGCAATGGCTTTGGACGCAACCGGGATTGCCCGTATAGATGAAACAAAAAATCTTTTCCCCCATTATAATAAAGCCAGATTTGTCAAACTTTTTACGAGATAAGAAATAAATATAGTTTTAGATTTCACAAAATCATAGACGCGGGGGTCGCTACTGAATCTATAATACATAAAGCTAATTTAACATAATAATGTCAAAACAAAGCAGGAGGACAGGAGTCTCGAATTAATGCTAGTTTCTACTAGCTAGGTTAATGTTTCTAAATCTTCATTAGATTCAATTACTTCAGATTATGGATACCTTTGTCTTGTACCTTAAATAAATAAATTAAATTTGTGCCAACATGCACTTGAACAGTTTTTATTTCCAAATATCTTCAAGCTAAACTGCCATACATAAGTAAGGTTCGCTTCTGTTTGCAGTGCATTACCTCATCACCAGTTCTCACGACCAATCGTATACATTCGAGACAATGTATTTATTCCAGACACGCCCGTGCCACTGAATGCCACAGACAATACCAAAATGACAAGTAACTGTTCTTGACGACAAATATCGATCGGGCACCGCGATCCAAAAGAACGAATGGTGCGACTTTTTTGTTTTGAAGGTTGAGGGCGATCTAAGGTTAAATTGCGTCGTGATATGTTTATATAAGGAAAAGTTTTACATACATTTGATTATTACTTACCTATACAACTGAGGTAAAACCCATAACAGAGTTAAGATAGTAATATGTATTCGTACGTTCTTTATAAATGCGATAGTTTAAATGTAGATTATCAAATCGTGAATAATTGTATAATAAAACAGTTTTCAGATTATTTCTATAGAAAAACCGGCCAAGTACGAGTCAGAGTCATGCACCGAGGGTTCCTTACCATCTACTTATTATATTTTATTCAGTTTAACATTATTACCGTGGGTCTGGCTTGCACTTTACCGGTTATAATTATTTATTGTTTTGATATGATTTTGAATTGATATTTCTTACCGAATCTGTTGTCCGTATCTTTTTTTTTTACCTTAACTTTGAAATTTGAATTTTTTACAGCTTCAAGGGACTGTAGACCTGAGTGACTGAGTATATGGTTTTAATTTTAACTTGCTACCTCCACGCGTTCCTGAGATGGGTCTTGACAGACATACGGACAGACAGACAGACGGACAAGAAAGTGATCATTTAAGGCTTTAAATTTTTCTTTTTTAGGTACGGAACCCTAAAAATAAAACCGAATTAAAAAATATATATACTTAGGTACCTACCTAATCGGTTACTTTTGGAGTCGGTGCCCGATGAGATTTTGATTTTTTTCTTTTTTTGGTAAGACACTATAATAACACATACTTATTATCTAAAATCTTCAAGCGGCTACCTATTTATTATGGTTCTAACGATAGAGCAGAGACGGAAGTACGACGTAGACTCAGCAAAAGGGTCTCGTTAGCACTCTGAACTACGGCTAATATTCTAATTATTCTAACTACAAACTATAATCTCGTAGGTAGTGGCATCAAATTAAAACAAATATATTGCTCCCCGTCCAGTTTGTTTAGAATATAGGACACTTTATCTCCCTGCATACGTCTTCGGCGCGTCTCCATTCTTCAAGCGCCGGCGCAGTAATTGCATACAAAGCGCGGAACGCATTGCCGACAATGCACGGTTGCTGTGACACTATTGTCAACCAATTCTTTCATACTGATTAGTGGGTATTTAGTTAATTATGATTTCTTTCAGATTTTTTACTTTGAATAAAAACACCATTAAAACTATAATTTTCAAAAAAAATATCTACAAAATTAGAGTAATAATTGTGGTTTTGATTAGTATATTTTATTAATCCGTTTACAAATCTAATGTAACAAACTACAATGAATTTGACCCAGCTGTGCACAGTATGTTATGTGTAATAAGTATATAACAATGTTTTATGTAAGTGTAACATTAAGTTTTGTACATTTATTTTGAAGTCCCTTGTTGAAATCGAAGTACTATTTTGGTATAAGTACAAACTTTGTTGATAATATAGACAATTCATTACGCATGATAATCGCATGCATGAATTCAACCGCGACCTGTCTTCAAGTGTTTGACTGTTCAGGTAACGAGAAACCAGTTATAAATGAGCTAACAGATAGGATACGTGTTTGCCGATGAAGTCAGATTGCTGTGTCCACATAACATTACCGTTTTGTCTTTATTAGCCTGTCTAGCCAGCACAGTTAATCTAAGTCGTTTAAGTAGTTGCCTCTCAGAAACCCAACTGCGTTTTTTAGGGTTCCGTACCCAAAGGATAAAACAGGACCCTATTACTAAGACTTCACTATCCGGCTGTCTGTCACCAAGCTGTATCTCATGAACCGTGATAGCTAGACAGTTTAATTTTTTACAGATGATGTATTTCTGTTTGTTATTGTACAACAAACACTAAACACTAAACAGAATAAAATAAATATTTAAGTAGGGCTTCCGATTTTATTGCCGTTTTTTGCTCGATATTAATATTATAGATAGTGGTACGGAACCCTCCGTGCTCGAGACCGACATGCACTTGGCCGATTTTTATTCTTGTAATAGGCTACCAGGAAGTCTATCCTGGCGAGTTTCAGGAAATATAAACATCTCCTTTTTATGACCAAATTGTAGATAGAATAGATAGGCCATATAGGTAGTGTTAAAGCAGAACTCTATTTTTATGCATTTAATTGTATTGATGATTCACAAACAATTGAAAAAGAAAAGCTTGACCAACATTGTTGCTAACATTGCTTTTTAATAATATTGTTTAGAATTTATGGTTAATATACTTCAGTTAACGTAACTGAAATTCAAATACTTGTGGATATTTTTAATTAATGTTAATGTTTCTGATCTCCGTGAATCAAGTTCGACTGGTATGATCCCTTAAAATAAAAGACAACTAATTAAATATGTTTAACTATATCTTATATCTGCGGTATCAATTAAAACTGAAGAGTTTACGTCTACCCAGCGAGGCTCTGGTACGTGGCAAGAGGCTCTTATCTCGAGAGGCTGGCCGGCTTTATTTATAGAGGCAAAATAACCCGAATGGCGACTGGAATAATAATAAACCGCTGCACTTGAGTACGGTTTCAGATTAAAAAATGCTGCACTTCAGTCAAACATCAAAATATCAAAATATGTCTACGCAAAAGTATTTGTCGCTTGAAAAACTTAGAAGTATCTATAAAAAGAGAGACTATTTTAAATAGTTTTTCAAGCGAATAGGAGGAGATTTTCAATTCGTGCATATGTTACGCGATGATGTCTTTATCAAATGGGAACCGATTCTGTTGATTCTTTTTTAAATTATTAGAGCATAAAACAAAGGAATTAAAAAGAGGATCGATGTACAGCAGATATCTTTTGTTTTTACTTAAATGATTTGTCTTGGGGAGGAATTAGCACTAAAATATAAAATAAAGTAAAACCAACTTAAAAAATAAACTAAAAAGCTTAAAATAGTATTTACTAAAATACCCAATCAGTACCTAATCATAACTATTTCTGTATAGTGCCAATGAAAACATGAAAACTTTTAAGGACCTCGTTCTATTTTACTTATTTAGGGTTAAGTTACTTGTATTTTAGTTTATTCTTGTCCTACCTTAAGCCTTAAAAGATTATTTGTTTTACTTAACCTTGAACCTTCTCTTATGGTATCCACGTATCAGGGCAAGGCCAGTGACATTCATTGTACTACACGACGCCTCCAGCAATAGCGATGCTAACCATAACAATGCCGTGGTCATTACTCATACAACCCACTGTAAATGAACGGAAGGTCATCGTGGGTTTAACGAGCAGCTGTAAAGCACCTATCAATCGAGTAGCGTGGTACATCTTAAGAGCACCTTTGCTGTTATCTGTTAAATCTTAATATACATTATACATAATTTAGAAAAAGGAAATAGGCTATTTGACTGTTTTCTGAAATAGAGTTATTATGTTGGTATTATATTCAAATGAAGCGTCAACAATTTTATTTCAATTTTAAACCTTTGAATATAATCAAAAATAGTAATTCATTCTTTACGTTTTTAAAAGCCTGCGAAAACGCCGTCGGCCATGAAGTACTTGTTTGTGACGTCACGAACCTTTAAATATCCATTGAGTTATAAAGTACTAGAACGGGCATGTTAAAAAACCTTCGTCGACAGTCGCTCTCTGCTACTCTACTCATACTTTGTGCGAGCGTAGCGCAAAATCTCGCTTTGCGATGTGTTGTTCTAGAACAATGTTACTCAATGGTAGCGTGCCTGTCATTGTGGCCGGCGTTTTTAACAATAATATAATATAAGAAATAGAGAGAGAGAAATATTCAATAGGTAATTACGGTGATAAACAAGTTTATTGGCTTACTGTACATAGATGGATAGTCTTGTAAAAGCATGGAGCATATACCTTATAAAGTAGACATGTCATTTAATTAGTTCCACAATAATTCCGCCAATAATTAATCTGAAGCCGACAGGACTTGTCAGTTCATACTAAATGTAAGTAAACAATCACTAATGTGTTTCGGAGAAAATTGTCCGTATTGCTGGAGTATGTGCTCGATGCGTTAAATCTACACTTAACGATTAACTAGCCTGTGACACTATCTACTGCCTTCAGATTGTCGATCTTTTAAACTGCAGGCATTCTACTGGGCACTTGGGCAGTTACTGGCAATTCATTCGACTTTTGACAAACCACTATCTCATCCACAATCACACACCAATCGATGGGAGCCTGCAACAGCATAACAGCGTAACCAAATCGATCAACCCGTTGACTCCACCTACTCTATTACAATCAGATTGTCAGACAGGCTCCACTCCTACGCTATCCCAATTTATTGATAGCTTTCCTATGCTTTTCGCTTTATCGAGTACACAGTTTTTCGAGGTCTTATAAGAGCAGCCATGTGAGCACTTACCTACGTGCTACGTCACGGAATAAAGTACAAAGTTGGTACCTGCTAATATCGCTTGATACCAGTCTTGAAGCCCAGTCAGAGGCAAGGGTAGGATTATATCTGTAAACTTTAGTCACTGACCTTACAATACCCCTCCATCAATTCATATTAGGCCCGCGTGGTAGAGTATGGCCCAAACCACCTATAAGGTGAAGTCTGTGCTCTGATATGGGACGTATTAAACAGGTTGTGGTTTTGAATAGGAGCTAAATTTAAGAAGGTGTATGTATTCATCAATTCAAACAACTTTTACTAAGCGGTTTTTTGTTTCTCCATACAAGCTTACGCTCTACCTTAATGATAGTGTATGGATCAGCAATTTTTTGGTCATAATTTTAATGTTGACCTCTATTTTAATGTTGACTAATGTTTAATGTTTTAATGTTGACTTTTACTATGAGTAGTAAGAGTTGTATGTAACGATGAACGAATTCATCTTCTTAAAATTGGCTACTGTTCAAAACCACAGCCTGTAGTTATTAGGCTTACTTTATGTTTTTACACTAAATAGAAACATCCATGACCATTTTTCTCTCATATTTTTTACTCCTACGTCTACTCCGGCTATTTAATAATGACATCGGATTAAAATTTCCGCCTACATGCTTTAAGCCCTATGAGCTCCTTCTAACACATAAATAACCAATTCATGATGTTTATCTAAGTAGGTAGCACAGAACTACTGAATTGACCTAACAAATAGGCTCTTGAATTATTAATCAGATGACTAAGCCCTATGAAAGCGATTGCCAATTTGGCGAGCCTGTGAGCCTATGCGCATATTCCCCGCACGTCTATTTGTTTTAGGACGTTGAATGGCAAATGCTTTCCAAGAAATTACTGATTGGCAGTACCGTTATCAGACTCGGCAGAGGCGAACTTGACGGCGACACGGCTGTGTGGTGTGTTACCGCCGTATCTTGTAATCTCACAATAACATTACGTGACAATAGTTCACATGCAATTATACTTTGTAGGGCATCGCGAGAGAATTACGGACCGTTAGTCGTTAGAGATTGTTGGAAGTGCAAGTTACTCACGTATTGTTACTAGACTATTTAAACTATTAAGTAATTTTTTTGTAAGAACATTGTACCTACAGGATTACAAAAGTATCAAAGCACCAACTACTAAATAGCTACTAATAGACAATAAACAACTGACGGTCTGAATTAAAGAATTTAAAAAACGAGGTAATGCTGGCCGAAACGTATGAGAAAGAAAATATACACAATAAATTAGCTTGTTTACGCATGCGATAAAAGCAGTTAAAGATAACTTCAATTTAAAAGCCTTGACATCGACGCCGCACCAAACGGTACGAACCGTACCGACAAGTATTCGCGGTGCTCCGGCGCAGCTAACGGCGCAACGAGCAAGCGTTATGTCACTCGGCCTTGGCCTAGCGCTCGCGTTACAAGAGCAACCAACGGACCGCTGCTGGCGCGACTCTAGCGAGTTACAATGTAGAGATAACCTGACGAGGTAATACGTTAAGTTCGGTGTGAACTAACTTGTACTTGTATTACTTACGTCTTTGGATGATTATCGTGTTGGTGAGGATGTTGTGTATGCTTCTGATTTTATGAAAACAAAAACTTATTTGGTAGTGTTTGTCAAAATTAGTAATGAATTAATCCACGCTCTAATCTACGGATTGGGGCGGGGTAATTATTCCGATCATCTATTGTAAAATGTTGCCAAAAATTCAGGGTGAATTGTTAAATGGGTATGGTTGGTCAAATCCGAAACTAAAAAGAATGGAAATACACAAAATATAATATCACGCCCGTTTTAAGAAAATTTTAACTGTATTATTTTTGGAAAATCTAAATTGATTTTGAAGAAAAAAACACACTGGTATTACCCTTGGTCCCATCCATATAGTGTCGCTATATGGATCAAATTCTAGGAAGTAATGTAAAATTTAAGGAAAATGTTGAATTTTAATAACTTGATTAATATTTAAAAGTAGGTAGGACTTTGATTCATTATTACATTACTTAAACATTGTTCAAAATGATATTCAATTTTAAGCGCAGTTCTAGTTTTAATCTATAATACTCGTGCTGGGGTCTAACCATTGTCTCTTATAGCAGTGTTACTTCAACCTTGTTTCGTTTATTTTGTATAGAGTTTGATGTTAAAACAATAGAAGTAAAACAACACCGCCTCAAAACGCACGTTATTACACATTCTTGGATCCAGCTGTTGCTTGGTAACAGTTATAAAGGAGTCTATAGACATAAAGTGGCTAAATCACTTTGGTCAGAGATTGTTCACATGTCTTACTCTATCTCACGCCACTGTTCAGTTCGTGGCTCGTGGGTTTCATGAAACTTTGATAAGGCCGGGCACCAGGCCGTATGGGATCGCCTATATGAGACGTATTTAAAGTAGGTCATCATTACAGCCATATGACGTCCACTGCTGAACTTAGGCCTCCTCCATTGACAGATGGAGGATGAAGTATAGAGAAACTATTTGTGTAGTAAATTGCCTTTATTTTAACGATAATACCTTTTATGTGAAGATAGTAAAACAGTTTTAAGTCTTAAATTTTTATTTAACTGTAGAGACATTTAGAGAAGGCCTATATCACTACTACGCATACACTGTCATATAATTACGTTGATTTGTTTGTTTAAGATCCGCTACAATTTCATATTGCTTAAATTACCTACTAATATACAATCGGCAGCCTTAATGCCTGATGGCATTCTCTACCAGCCAACCACTAGGTAAAGCAAAAATATTAAAAGAACGTTTCATATGTCACACCTTTATAATTTAAAGTAAGGTTTTTATAAAATCTATTTAAACATTGAAAAAAACAAACATAAACACAACTACATACGAGTATATATATACCTACGCATTATATACAACACAAAAAGTAAATAAAATATCAACTGGAGAAAAGTATGGCAAAAAGAGCTCAAATTATTGACTGGAGCTAATTAGAGAGAAATAAATCGCAGATGTACCTTATGAGAATGTTTTTAAGCAAACATTATTATCTCTATACGATGCATATTGAGTAAGTACCTACACAACACATCTTACTAAACAAAGTACTTAAAGATTACGGTACGTATTGAGATGAACGTCTAGTAAAAGTCAATAACTAACATGAACATTGTCGGAATTCATAAATAACAACACTTAGAAGCTGTGTGCAATTTGATGCACCTGTGCTAACTGCATGCTTAGGCCATTAGATGCATCATCCCTGCATAGTAAGTAAGCGGAAAATCTCGTTTTCGTTATGTACAGTCAACGGCAAGTCAACCTACCCAAAAAGTTAAAGGTCATTGAGCAGATTTTCAACTTTAAGTCCGACATGTAGAGATCAAATCTATTGAGAAAATTTGATGTTTTGTGGTAGGTTGACGATCTGTGGTCTGTACAAACAACAACAAAACCTACCACATGTAAAAGGACAATGGGCGATATTGGTCTAAAAGCCACCACGATTCAGACACATATTAAATGAAGTCTAAAAGCCACCACGATTCAGACACATATCAAATGAAAGGGTATTTAAAAAGATGACAATTGATTGTTAGTACCAGTTTTATGGTCCCGGTCATTGGAATTGCACTGCTAAACAAAGGCGGGGATGCCTTTGCCTTGGGGATTGCTTATCTTCCGAGATTTAAGAGAAATAGTTGAATGTTAGACAAAATAAACAAAACCTCTAAATGATAAGTTTCATTATTCTGATTAAGAGGTTTTTAATTATTCTGAGGAGGAAATTACTGTAACAGATTTTGGTATACTTCTGCGTGCCTAAAGACAACTTTTTACCCTTCATTTGGCATATATCTATAACGTGGCAGCTCCTGGACCATTTTCCATGAGATGATTGTCATTTCCTCTACCGATTTTGAACTTAAATTTCAACGAATAGAATTTAATATCAATTGATAAAACTTAAGCTTTTTCGTAGGTTGATAAGCGGTTGAATGTACCTACTGCTAATGCTATTAACGAAGATATCCAGTTATCCCTTTATTAAAATTAAAATAATGTTTTCTTACATAAAGGATTTTCCCTTAACTTGAACTCTTTTAATGCTATATCGAGTAGGTACTAGCTGAGCCCGCGGTTTGCCTGCGTCTAATACGCCAAATTACCTATATTTTGCTCCCTTAGGAGGTGGATTGAAAAATAGTAGCTTTAGCCCTTCCCTAGGGTTTAAGCTTTTTTCCTACTAAATTACATCGAAATCAATTCAGTTTTTGCGATAAAAAGTAGACTATGTCCTTCTTCAAGGTCCGATCTATCTCTTTGCCAAAAATTATCAACATTGGTTCAGCGACTTAGGTATGAAAACGTAACAGATAGACAGAGTTACTTTCGCATTTATAATATTAGTATGGATTAACAAGACAAAATGTAAATTTTATTAATCTTACAGATACAGCAGTAGGTACCTATTAAAATAACTAATAAAGAAGACAAATAGCAAATCAAAGTGGCAATTTTATTTACCTTATAGGTAATGTTATTGTGAGTTGTGGACAAATGACCTGGTAAAGGTTGCAAGTCTAGTGGTTGATTTTGAATTACTTTACTTTTTGGTAGATATCCAAACTTTTAGTAAAAGGAAACTAATTAAGTCGTAACAACTAAATACGTCAAACCCGACCGACTGATTCATTAGTACAATTTTACCGTGTACTAACAGACCATGGAAATTAAGCGTAAGGAACTCAATTAAGGATCTATGTGAAGTAACGGCGAGGCAAATTACGGACGTAGGCGGCTAACTTTATTGCCCGTGTTTGATCTATATAAAATAGATAACTGCAAAGGTAATCAGCGTAAGTTTCATGATCTACTATGTTGCTCTAGGTTTATTGGCTTATTGAGGACTGTTAATATAATGATGAATATTGGATAATTAAGGGATTTCAGCATCTGCACCTGCAAAGTGCACCCACTACTGATAGTAAAACTAGATCTATATTTAAAATACTACATGAAGTACAAGTTTTAATATTTTTAGCATTTTTACTGCACTACCCCGCCCGGCTTCGCACGGGTACCTGTTTTACATAATTAACAAATCATCTAAGTAATTTTCTTTGTCAATTAGATTTCAAGCTAACTCTCTAACTTGTAAAGCCTACCTAGCTGTGATAGATTCCTTCTAAGTATGTTGTTGTTTTGTCGTGAATTTTTTCACATTTCATAAAGCAACCTGGCACACTTGACTAACTAAAAAGAAACACTCGGATACCTAAATCGAAAAATAGTTATTACACACTTACAATATTTTTAAATGACACATTTAACGACACCACACACCATGGGATAGAAGAGAAAAAACTAATTCATCACCACTGTATGTGTAGGGGAGGTACCCTAACAACTTTTTTTTTCTACCGTTCCTTCGGCACCGTTCGGGAAACTTCGTAATATCTTTTTATCCGATATTCCCTAGCCACTGGATGCAAACGGTACAGATGCTCTATGTGGCATTCTATAGGGAAGGCTTATAGACACGAAATTTCGGACCACTTAGGACCAATGCGAGCGCGAGTGCAGCCTCTCTGAACTAATTATTTGCCATATTTCCTGTCAGATTATTATTTTTCAGTTAATGTCAGCAGACGTCAGTAGTTTATCGGAAAAATATTGATAATGGTATTTTTAAAGTAAATTTAATAATTAATTTCGTAGTACAATAATTTAAAAGATGACTATTTTTGTTATTACTATATTTATATCCCGAACAAGCCGGTTTCCGAAAAGGCTTTAGTACCATAGACCACATCCATACGCTGCGGCAAATTATACAGAAGACCGAGGAGTATAACTTGCCACTATGCTTGGCGTTCGTGAACTATGAGAAGGCTTTTGATTTGATTGAGACCTGGGCAGTGCTACACTCTCTCCAGCGCGCAGCGGTGCCATATTGACTATCGGTACATCGAGGTGTTGAAGAGTTTATACCAAAACGCCACCATGTCAGTCCGAGTACATGAGCAGAGCACGAAGGCAATTCCTCTGCAGCGAGGCGTAAGACAGGGAGATGTTATATCTCCGAAACTGTTTACCGCTGCATTGGAAGACGCTTTCAAGCTCCTGGAATGGAAAGGATTTGGCATCAACATCAACGACGAGTACATCACTCACCCTCGGTTTGCCGACGATATTGTGGTCATGGCAGAATCGCTTGACGACCTCAGCACAATGCTCGATGACCTTACTTGAGTCTCCCAACAAGTAGGCATGTCAAATGCCCATGGTGCGCCCTACCCAGTATCCGTTGGGAGCTCTACTCTTAAAATTGTTGACAAATATGTCTACTTAGGACAAGTTATCCAGTTGGGTAGATCCAATTTTGAGAAGGAGGTCAATCGTCAAATCCAACTCGGCTGGGCAGCGTTCCGGAAACTACACCACGTCTTCTCGTCCAAAATACCTCAGTGCCTTAGCAAGCTGAAGTGGCAGTGGGCGGGGCACATAGCACGTAGAACTGACGGCCGATGGGGCAGAAAGGTTCTAGAATGGAGGCCGCGTACCGGCAAGCGCAGCGTAGGACGTCCACTCACAAGGTGACGGACGACGAAGTCTGACGAAGGTCAGACGACCTGATAAGGGTCGCAGGAAGACGCTGGATGCAGGCCGCTTCCAACCGGCCAATCTGGTAGTCAATGGGGGAGGCCTATGTTTAGCAGTAGACGTCCTATAGCTGAAATTATGATGATTTATATGAAAAATATACCACCAATATTATTAAAGTAATTTCATTTTTGGAAAATAAAAATGTTGGTCATTTCCTCGCTCAAAGGCTTAGTATAGCCATTCAGCGAGGAAACGAAAGCGATGCAAGCATTTTCGCCTCGTTGCCTCATGAACATGCTTTTATTTTTGAATAAGTAGATTTTAGGGGTTATTTTACTTTTAGGATAGTTTATTTTTGTATTAGATTCAATAAAGTATCTAACCTAAAAATATTACCTATAAAATATTAAAATTACAATTGTCTAACATAGACAAAATAAAACATCAATCTGTTAATGTCAGTTTAGACTATGGTTTAGACAAAGAGTAAGACAAATAAGAATGTTATTCGATAAATAACAATACAATATTTTATAATTGGTCTTTATGTAAATTTTATCTGTTTCATTCTTAACAACCAATTAAATAACTAGTTATTTTCAAATATTTATTTAAGTGCCACCGCCACAAAAGTTTTTATTTCTCTGCATCACACCTTGTTTTAGAGATCAGCCCTAGCGCGATCACCAAGCTTTAGTATAACAAATGGAGTACATACATAAGCATTACTTCTGATATTTTCTTTTCTATAACCTTCTTCGATAAATGGACTATCCAACACCTACATATTTTTTTCAATTCTAATCAGCAGTTCCAGAGATTAGCACGGTCAAACAAGCAAGCAAACAAACTCTTTAGCTATATAGTATTAACTTAAGTATAGATTATAGTATAGATATAAATCAATAAAGATATGCGCCAGATCAGATAACACCACCAATTGTCATGGTCTCGAAATAAGGAAAATCGAATCACTGCGCCCATGGAGCACATACCCTGTATAGTAGGAATGTCATTTAATTTGTTACCTGTAAGTTCCATAACAGTAACAGTAACAGTTGTAAGTTCCATACTGTTTTCGGTAGACCTATCAAAATTTTCAAAATCATTATTATAATACCATAATCATATTTAACTTATAGCTTTCTGAAAATATAGGTAAGTGAGCGCTAACGTGCTATTCAGTGCTAATAGTAATTAGTAGTAAATAACTCCGATAACGATGGGCTGGTCGTAAAATAAGTAATAAGTACTGTCGGTTTATGTTGCTGGAAGCAATCCCGTGGCCCTAATTAAGGTTATAAATTTCAGTTTCATAGTATAATGACCCACTGCACAAGCCAATAGATGAAAGCGATAGGTAAAATTAAATATTCGCTGAATTTTGAATTTAGTAAAACTCAGATTGTGTAGTACATAATTTGGAATTTTATTTTTAACAACCTATTTTAACTGAAATTATAAATTTTAATTGTTGTTTTATTTTACTAAATAACATACCATTTAATTTTTAACCATTGGCATATTATTGGATTTTAAATTGAATTATCTAATATTTTATAATGCTCTGATTTTAATCATATTTAATGTAAAACTAGCTGTCCCGGCGAACTTCGTACCGCCTTCATATAATGTTTTAATAGTTATTCTGCTATTCGGGACGTACACAAATTTAAAAAATCAAAGATCCTAAAATTCTGTTTAGCCTTTCTCGAGTTATAAATGGTGTAACTAACCCAACTTTGTTTCATATTATACTAGCTATCCCGGTGAACTTCATGCCGCTCATTCATACCTATTTTTTTCTTGAATTTTTTCCAGTTTTTTAGAGTTATTCTGCTGTATGCTACAAATTCAACAAATTAAAAATCATAAAAATCGGTCCCGCCGTTCTTGACTTACAAATGGTGTAACTAACCCGACTTTATTTTATATATATAGATTATCAAAAACTTTATAATGCTTTGATTTTAGTAATTTTTTTTTTATTTCAATTGCATTTTATTAGTGAATTTTTTATATCATGTAATTTATGGATGCTGTTTGTCTGAAATAAATGAATTTTAACTTCATCATCATCATGTCAGCCTATTGCAGTCCGCTGCTCGACGTAAGTCTCCCCCAAAAAGCGCCAAAGAACTCGATCTCCCGCTTTTTTCACCCACTGCCACAACCACTGGTAGCCATCTTCCTAAGTTTGTCGCTCGGTCCATCGAGCTGGGGGGCTGAATTTTAATTTAATTTAATTAGCCAATAGGAATTTGCCACATTACATTCACATTCAAATAAAATAATGGTCTAATACAAGGTTTACCTACTTGACTCTCGAATCAAGCCCGTAAACCCACGCAACAGATCTATATCGAATAAATACCAGTACGGGCTGTTCTCAGACTGACACTTTGAATTATGTTCCTTAAAAATTTTTAGGTTTAAGTAATCTAGCATAAACATTTTATGTAATTTAATGTAATAAAATATTAGTCAATATCACGTACATTGCTCTGATCTTATGGTAAGTAGCCAAAGCATTTGTGTTACAGAAATCAGAAGCAACGACGGTACCACAACACCCAGACCCGAGATAATATAGAAAAGTTATTTTTCTACATTAACCTTTTGTCCTTTCTTTTCAGGTCATTGTATTTCACCACACTTTTATTAGCTTACTTGTAACTAACTAACTATGTAATCAAATGTAATATGCATATTTGTAAGTTAATGAAAGCAATAAACTCATTTTTCATTCATTCATTTTCATTCATTTCATTCATTCACTCAAATCTCGGAAGTTGTTTTTAACCTACTTCTAACTGACGTATCGGTTTAAAACTTTGTAAGAATTTAACATTCAGTCAGTCAGTCATTAATTCAGATGACAGTACAATAATTTGATACCATCATGCTGATCTAATGATGGAGTCAGGAGGTGGATATAGTGAACCTTTTCAACAACTACTTGTAAAACCTTCGTGTTTAGGCTCATTTGATTTGTTTTGACGAGTACAATGCACAATATAAAAGTGTCTTTTATAGGTTTTTAAGAATGAACTTATTTTACTTAATAGTTATTTATACACGTCATTTACAAACCAAACACAAAACTTAATTACCTACCTATTCCTAAAAATTAACGCTCCAGCATTGTTGGTAAAATATTTAACCTGCAAAAAGATGTGTTACCTATTTTATTCATCATTATCATTTCAGCCATAGGACGTCCACTGCTGTACAACGGCCTCCCCCAATGACTTATCATTGGGGGGGATTACCAATACTCGCCACGCTTGACAGGCGGGTTGGCGAGCCTTTTTTTTGCTACAAAGTAACTATTTATAATTTCCTATCTATCTGGTTGTGTGGGACAAACAACTGGCAAAAAACATTTATTTTCTGCCACCTCGTAACTTAAGGATGTTAATCACTTTAGATCAAAAAAATCGGTGTGTTAGGTGAGGTATAATTTATTAATGACGACCGTCTGGTGTAGTGGTTCGCGCCCCGGACTACAAAGCCAGCGGTTGCGGGTTCGAATCCCGCAAGGGGCAAATGTTTGTGTAATGAGCACGAGCATTTGTACCTAAGTCATGGATGTTTATAAAAGTATTTAAGTATGTTTATCCGTTATCTAGTCGCCATAGTACAAGCTTTGCTTAGTTTGGGGCTAGATAATTGGTGTGATTGTGTAAAAAAAATGTTAATAGTACGAGTATATCCTTAGATACAATATGTCACCAACACATATAAGGCAATCATCACTAAAAGTCTTAACGCAGCCAAAAATACTTCAAACATAAAGATCCGGTTAAAAGTGTTCTTCTAAATTCACAATGAGTTTTACATTACGAATGTATCTCAAAAATCAAGGTTGTGCATTGTGGCAACTGCTTTGTTGAGAGCGTTGCGACGCCCACACAGTGTTCTTTGTGGAGAACAAAAACTGTCTGATGGATGGCTGACAAATCACAGCCCTTGCGCAGACTTATTCAGCCAGGGTTGTCAATGCACTATGTACTTTTTTTAAAATTAATAAATGTAACAAATTGTAGTTCCAGGTTTACTGTCCAAAAATTAACTATTAAAAATCAATTGTTATGTATCATCTATCTGTAGGACTGTTAACCGGTTAATAACACATAAAAAAATGAGGTTTAGTTCGGGAAAATAAAGCCTAGTTTTGCTTTAATTGGATTCTATAAAAAAATATCGTCCTTTATACAGTGTGTAACGAAAAGGTGAAATAAAACTTTAAGGGGTTATCCTACGGCTAAATTACATCAACTTTTTCTATGGGACCAACATCAAAATCTCAAAAAAAAAAAATTTACGTTTCCATACAAACTGATGCCAGCTGGTCGCGTTTTAGTATGGGAAAGTGTTTTTTTTTTGCGATTTCGATGTTGGTCCCATAGAAAAAGTTGATGTAATTTAGCCGTAGAATAACCCCTTAAAGTTTTATTTCACCTTTTCGTTACACCCTGTATAAGAAAAATGTGGTGATCTCATTATAACGTATAAGCTAATAACTATGCCACTATGCTGACAACCCTAGACTCGACTTACAAAGAGGGCACTGTGCGCATTACATATTGGTACAAATACAAATGTGTTTTGAAGAAACGGAATATCACTCAGATTTTTTACTCGCGCAAATTATCAGATGATAACTTGGCAACGATCTAAATATAAATAAATACTAGCTGTTGCCCGCGACTTCGTCTGCGTGGTCTTTAGGGGTATGAAAAATAGATGTTGGCCGATTCTCAGACCTACTCAATATGCTTACAAAATTTCATGAGAATCGGTCAAGCCGTTTCGGAGGAGTACGGGAACGAACATTGTGACACGAGAATTTTATGTATAAGATAATTATTGGACAACAACAACATACATTGCCCTGATCCTTAGGTAAGTAGCTAAATGAATGAATAAATGGATTTAACAATGACAAGTTGTTAGAGGTTATAAAATATGTTATATATATATATATATATATATATATATTAAAGATAGTGAAAATAACAAAATTTTAAGTTTAAAATGGCCATTTCTACACCACCCCCGAATCGGCATAAGAACGGTTTATAGGCAGTCTAGTTATGCTGTTACCGCTCGCTTGCACTTGTGTTATATAAATTAAAAACTATTTCGGTACCGCAACACCCAGACCCAAGAGAAAAGTTCGTTTTCTATATTAACCCGACCGGGAAACGAATTCGGGACCTCAGAGATGTAGACGCCAAGTCCGGCGTACTCTTCTTTCGGCTACGGAGGTCACCGTCTCATCACATCTCTTCTGAAAAAAATACCTGGCAACATATTGTATTAAAAGATATTTATTATTATCGGAATTGTGCATGCAAATGTGAAATTTTAAATATTAGCACCTGAGGGTCCTAATTAATAATCTGTCTCAAGTTAAGGTATTATTTTACTGCGTTTACAGATTTTTTTACAATGCGATCAACTTTATATTGATATATAGAATATTAATATATAGAATTCTTCTTTATTCTTCGTGATTTCGATGTTGGTCCCATGGTAAAAATGATTGTATTTGAACAATAGAATCACCTTCTAAAAGGAACTATACCTATTACTTAGACTACTTTGCTTATTTACAGAAAAGTACACAATCTTACCAATATATTATTTCAAAAAACGGACTGTTTACCTGTCTCATTGATAGCTAGAAATAGATTTAGTTAACAATTTCGGACTCAAATGATTAAATCATAAAAAAACAACGAATAGGTAAATAAACAGAAAAATATAACCGCATTTTATTGCGAAGCTATCTATAATGAAACATATTATATTAAAAATAATAAAACGTACCTCGCAGGCCAGCCCACATTCCGCAATAAATAATATCATGCGTTGTAGTTTGTTCATATGACTTTGCCAGTCAATTTAACCTTTACGTTGAGTAGTTGATATTTGATTTTTTAGCTTAAGATTAAATATCGATTGAAGCCTTTAGTCATCTTGAAGAATGGACCCACGTCAAGTGTATCGAAATAAAAATTAATGCGATATCAAAGAGCATTCATATAGATATTAATCAGTAAATATCAAAGGTTTTATTTACCAAAATGTATTGTTGATAAGTTGTACATATTTTTTTAACTATGTACGTGATGATTCAGCTTAAACGCAAAGGATACTGGGATCGAATCCTGGTTTGTATAAATTCAGAAAAAAAAATCTCTTGGTTCTAGGACTTTTAGGAAACGCCGTTAGAATAAAACGTATTATCAAGTACCTAGTAATACAGTGATGTTGTTTCTTACTTCGAGATCATGGTAATTGATGTGTTGTCTGTCGGATACGATATGTATTTGTAGATAAGACATATATATACATATAAATATTTGATAAAATAATATAATATTTAAATAAAGGCTACTAAAACTAGGTAACAACAAAAAACCACTTTACATCCCTGTAATCAATGGTCCTAAAAGGTACTGGAAATCTCCCAAAGATTCCAAAATGGATTAATGTACATTGGCTGCTTTACACGCCTTCCTAAATTTCAGCATAGATATATATTGCGATATGAATAAGATACCACTATCAATCTTTTGAGTTTAACGATCTTGCGATCCGAGCAAGTCTCTGGGCAGACACTCCACATATAATTGACAGTATTACATAATTTTAATTGGGTACATGTAATACCAACACAGGTGGCCGGTTCTTCTCGAAACGCATGCCGGAAACGCATGTGTGGGTACTGGACATGTGGATGCTCTTATTTTCTTATTACGCAGTCTAATTACGGCAATATGTTATTGCCTTAATTATGTAGATTGCAACTGGAGTGGCGGTAAGATTAAATTATCATAAATATATCGGCTATCTTAGAATTTAATGCTTGTATAGTTGTAATTTTGGTAATCTAAAAAATCTAACAGATAATGAAACTTTCTTAAAATGCTGCTTACTTATTTGAAAAAATGGTTATAAAATTTCATTATCTAATATTTTTTGCGGATGCAATAACAGTAATAAGTAGTGATTGGCTAACGTTAAATGTCAAATTTTAAATAAAAGCTAAATCAAATGAATCTCATGACATTTTGTGTATGAACATAATAATTACTTGAGTGATGCTGGTGTGTTAATAATTTATTTTAAAATGAAGTGTCATTAACATATTCTACAACTAGCTGTATAGTTTTTTTTTAATTACAGTAACGTCAATCCATTGTATTTGTTTTTCTAACATGGGTGTGTCTTCAATTCAATGTTATTATGAAGTTTTTTTCTTAAACTAACAGGACAATCGAATTTTCGTCTCCCTCCGTACGTTCTGTAAAGAGACAAAATCGACTTTTTGCTAAAAGTGGCCATTTATGGTAAAAACGCCGACTAAAACCAAAGGATAAAAAAAAGCTGTCGACAGATATTTAAAAAATCTAAGAGATACTTTTTGAGGTCGAAGCGTTTCCAGTTTTTTAATAATTGGTGTAATTTAGATGTATTTAAAAAAAACAATTTGCGGCGCTAGGTAGCGCGCTGCACCATCTTGAGAAAAAAATATCAATACTGATCGTTTAGGCTATATCACCGCAACGCAATATGCTCATAGCATTTTCCTGTTCAGTGGTGTTTATTAGCGGTAACGGTAGACGACGTCATGTTATGCCTTGGTGTGGGCACTTATGACACTTATAGTAAGTGCAGTCATGTGGACTCACGTAACGCTTATTGTTATGTATCGTTTGCAGTAATGTGATGTAGCAAAGTGGCGCACATACTGCACCGCACATTGTAAGAAAATTGCCTTAAAATATTTCACTAATGTAGAGCAAGCTAACGGAATATAAATCTATAAGAACAACAGAGTAGGAAAAGAAACAGGCTGTTCAATTATTAAAGATGTAACTTAAAATATGTTTGCACCACAGTGGAGTCCGCTCGAGACCGCTGGTGCTCGTGTTATAATTTCTATGAAAATACAGTTTCTCTCCTCTAAACCTAAGCCTAAGTTTACGAATTACAATTGCTTTAACGACCCATCAAGTTCGTCGTGCGCGATCTTTAGACAGACGCTGAAGACGGAGTGCGCTATCAACTGTGGCTGGAGTTGCAGTGGGGAAGTTAAAAGCGCCCCTCATTACTAAGTTAGCTATATCATTACGAGTAATTATTGAACTAAAATGTACCTACCTACGTCCTGTACAATAAAAGTCTTGTTTAAGTAGGTAGGAACATAAAATACTATAATAGAATAACTTAATAGAAATAATCAGTTAAGTATGTGCTTAATTTTTTGTGATCTCAGAAGGTCATGCTTACTTTAACTAATTGTTCAATCGACATTCTTATACGAGCTACAAAACATTAATTTAAGATCTTAATGTTCTTCAGTATCAAGCTTTTATTATAAATGTAATACAAAATAATGTATTGTATCATGACGTGTATAATCAGACGTTCGCATCAGAGCCGATGTAGACCTTGACCGTGACTGCGCAGCGGTGCGCTCCACTCCCGCGCACCCCACCATTGCCTTCCAAGCATGCGCCCAAAGAACACGGAAAAACAGAGATACCGCGTCTTTGAAATTTTGTTACTCCAGGTTTTTTCTATTTAACGCATGCCACTATTTAATTTAACAGAAATACAAAAAAAGCAGAGACACCGTCCATACGAGACGACCGTCTCGTGTAGTGGTTTGCGCTCCGGACTACAAATCCAGCGGTTGCGGGTTCGAATCTCGCAAGGGGCAAATGTTTGTATGATGGGAACGCGCATTTGTATGTCATGGATGTTTATAAACGTATTTAAGTATGTTTATCCATTATCTAATCGCCATGCCATAGTACAAGCTTTGCTTAGTTTGGGGCTAGATAATTGGTGTGATTGTATTTGAATTGAAACAATTTATAATTTTATTCAATTAATTTAATTTTGTCTTATTTTTTAAAAGGTTAAGTTTGGTTTTTTTATACTAAAATGGCGGCCATATAAGACGAATGGCGGTGTAACATATTGAGCAGCGTATATTATAACAGTAAGTAGGTAATCAGGTCTTTTAAAATAAAATCACCATCATAATAGTTTGCTTTTTACGGAGTCAACTTTTTCACTTTAATACGCTTAAGTAATCGTATTTTTTAATTTCATTAATTTGTCATTAAAGCCGTTTTTTACTGCACATTATTTTTTGCTAAAGATTATTTTTTACTTTAAGCTATTTTTACACGCGATGTTGTTCAAAGCAGAGATGCTGATTTCTAATAGGTTTATAAAACTAAGCTTTAGAACTTTGATAATCATACTTTATATGTGCTCATTACAACCTACTGTGCTCAGATATAGTTGATTCCTAGAAACTTTATGTTTTCAAATGTTGACTTAGATTTTTTAAAGACATCTTGCACGGTTTATGCTATTATTTAGGTACAAAAAGTCAAATTTAATCCTACTACTCTGACGCGCTACATAATCTTTGCTAGGTAATGCGCGGCACACTCGGCCGCAATTCGTGTCGCAAAATTACGGTCTCTTGTGTAACGCCGCGCAATGCTTGTACTTATGATGATCTTATCATTGCCGACGGAGCCGCTTCTGCATTCGCTTATTATGATGCAATGTGCATCTAAAGGTGGCTGGTATAAATATAAAACTGAATGTTTGGTTGTTTGTTCTGTATACGTCTGACATTCGTTTGGGATGAAACATCAGTTAGTAGCTTGCCGCCGTTTTTCGAATTGAATGAAATATTATGCAAAAAAAAGTCGCTGGCAACAACTGATTTAAATATAAATAATAGTTTTTAAAGTTAGAATACTTTATGAAAGTAACTATATTAGTTTTTTTATTTTATTTTTCTTTGTTGAGAAAACCAACAGCGTATTTATACAATGTTAACATACATTATTTAACACACAATATGGCCAATAACAGGTTTCCCTTATCTTGTCAATAGCACATCAAAAGGTTGGAAATGCTACCAACCACCATACAACACAGTATAATATACAACAAAACAAAGACCAACTCGACAGCCAACTCAATGTTATTTGAAAGATAAAAGACATTAACTAGTTTTAATCATTAAACTTTATTTTAAATCTATTTTATTTTTATTATTATTATGTTACTCTTAGTTATTTATTTATTTATTGCATATCCCTGCACCCGAATCCAACAATGCACCTAGTTCTTTCTTAAATATGCGCTTAGTGTTCGCAAAGGCGTCGACACCTTCAAAACGCGCGTTATATTCACGAGTCAGCCGTAGCAAAACTGAATTTTGAAGGTAGTTTGTACGATCCGCATGGTTTCCAAAAGTGGGGTATGACGGGTTTGGTATTTAGGCGTACGAAATGTGATCTTGGAGACCAGATACGGACAGTCGACTTTACTATTTACTATGTCGTGCAGAAGACCCATATCTAACAATATGCGCCGCTGCTCCAGTGGTTAGATATTATGTTCGGTGCAGCCGTCCTCATAAGTATCAAAGGTTTTACGACTACGATATTTTAGGTGGTTAACAAATTTTTTTTGTATACGCTCCAGACGGGATTTGTATATAGAATAATGGGGAGACCATATAAGGCTAGTATTCGAGGACACCTCTCACATATGCGTTATAAAAGTTACTTATTATCATCATCATCATTTCAGCCATTTTACGTTCCTTGCTGAAATAGGCCTCCTCATTGACTTCCAGATTGGCCGGAAGGAAGCGGCCTGCGTCCAGCGTCTCCCTGCCCTGCAACCTTTACCAGGTTATCTGACCTCCTTGTGGGTGGACGTCCTACGCTGCGCTTGCTGGTAGGTGTTCTCTATTCTAGAATCTTTCTGCCCCATCGGACGTCAGTTCTACGTGCTATATGCCCCGCCCACAGCCACTCTAGCTCGCTAATCCGTTGGGCTATATCAGTGAATTGGTTCGTTTTCTTATTTTTGGGATCATATTCTTCGTAAATTATATTTAATGCATTTGATATTATAAATACTTTTGTTATATTACAAAGTTAACGAATGAATACAAATTTAGGATGTCAATTTTACTCTACTTCTAATTTATGTTGACAATACACGAAAAACTAAATTGCTCTTACACTACACATTCAATGTTAAAAACAATTCTAGGAACCGTCGTAATTGCAGCTTATAAGCTCAACCACTCCTTAAGGAGCCAGTTATGTAGGATGTAGTTTTTGCCACGTAGGCTGCGCAGAGACCGGTCGGTGTCCTGCTCTTGTCCGCTAGTAATACCACAGTGTACTAAAGGGTACACCAGACAGAAGAAACCGGTCATCCTACTTTAATGTCAAAAGTTTAAGCCTTTGTCTTGACCCAATGTGGATGGGTGACCACGTTGCTACACTTAGCACATACGAGTAGTGCATGTAGAGTGCTAATGGTTATTGAAAAAAAAAATACAGTCTGTGGCCTAGAACCAGGGATAATATTCAAAACTAAGACTCTCTAGAGTGTTAGTATTTTTTCTGAAAAGATTCCAGTCAACCAAAACTCATGCATTATGCGCAATAAGAATTTAAAGTTACGATTCATAATTAATCAGTGTATTATTGCAAAACGATATTATCGCTAACGTTGTCAATGACGTGTCATAGAGGTATACGTTCCGAGTAGCTCCGAATAAGTACGATGCAGATGAACTCAATCGATCAAGTTGAGCGGAACTATTGCATTGTTTCCATTACATTGAATTTACGATTAAGTTTGTTAGAAAATTAAAAAGTAAAGTTTTAATTTTAACAAGTTGGGACCACAATGATTCAATTATTTATGATAGGTCTGTGTTTTCAATATTATCCCCGGTTCCAGGCCACACACTGTATATGCAGTATTTTATTGAGAAAGTCTTGTTTGTTTAAGAGAATTGATTAGTAGCGTAATAACCAAGGAATAGATTCAGTGGCCGAACGAAAAGCATGGTCATTTATAATTTAAGAGCTTTAGAGCCACTTGCACCACTTGCTAATAAGTTCCTGATAACCTATGTGGCACTTGTTTTGACAGCTAACGTATGGATTATCTGTGCCCTTAGAGTGCAAGTTTGGTGTAGTTTGTGTTCTAATGTTTGGTGAAATGATAAAGATCTGAAATATCATTGTATTCAACGCCGCATCGAGTGTCAAGTGACTTGTCTCAAGACAACTTGCTTTAGACCCGATAGCGTCCTGAAACCTGCTTCTACGGAAGAAAAACGAAACACCCGTTCTTTATTGAGAACTATGTCAAGCTTTGACTATATATATATCAAGAATACACTCGACATTGACAGAATCACTGCTATACTTTAAGAGCGCGATGAGTCTATATTTAAAAAATACCACGGGATAAGTAGAAAAGTTCTTGGTGCATATTAACAGTGTCTTCATGAATTGTATCATAAATAAAGGTTATGTTTTTTGATCTTGCGTAGATTTAATTCTCAAATAAGGCCAACTACTTTTATCAATTGATATCAGACTCAGTATTGAAATTGATTTACGTAGTTTCCATCTACAGGGTTACATTGCAAAGGGGTGCCAAATCCTTAGGAGTGGCTCAGAATCAGTAATTTAATCGAACTATGCAAAGAATTTTAAAAAAAAGACAATGTTAAAAATCGTACGCGTTGATAATTCAATTCATTCATGAAAAAATTGCACCGTATCTGAACTGCGTAAGGTCCTTGTTGGCTCGCCGTACCTACGTTTCTAATGAATGACCGTTTTCGCTTTCGTAGTGTCTCTATTGACTTCATTTTCGGATATTTTAAAGTATTTTTTCCTAACATACGACTATTAAAAATAATAACGATTTATATTGTTCCCTAGATCTTATTTTTTAAATTTGGCACCCCTGTGCAATGTAACCCTGTATGTAAAGTCCTTTCCTCCTCCCTATTCTATTTCTACACCCTATACGTCGTTTTGAAATGAATTTACAAATTAGTATAATGTACCACAAAGTACATTCTAAATATATTTAAAACAATGTTCGGGTCTGGGTGTGCTGAGAGCCGCCTCTGGAAAAATACATCGTCCTTTACCTCGTAATATAAGGATGTTAATGTACTTGGACACAAAGTGTGTTGTCAGGGACATTTTTTTATGAAGTACGTAACATCAAATAGTTAAATGTATAATTATTTGAAGG
Organism: Anania hortulata; assembly: GCA_963576865.1. Taxonomy (NCBI): domain Eukaryota; kingdom Metazoa; phylum Arthropoda; class Insecta; order Lepidoptera; family Crambidae; genus Anania; species Anania hortulata. The sequence goes on along the minus strand of OY756394.1, from coordinate 8,761,557 downwards.
TCATTCCTAACAAAGTTGTACAGGTGAATACTAAGTTTTAAAAATATATATAAACAAGAAGTTTTGAAATTTGTTAACGAAAATATGAGTGAACATACATAGGTAGAAGTAAAAACACATAGAAGATCATAGAACCTCTTTTTTGTAATCGCAACCAAACAAACCAATCCCAACAAACTAACACTAAAATATCGAATATCCGTAACGCATTATCTGAACATAAAATGTCTTAATTAGGTATCAGGAAAGCGTTTCATTTAAAGCTTTTGGTTGCAGACATTTAACTCCGAAATAATTAAAATATTCACAAAATAATGGTTTAAAATTTTGATTTTGTGATCTTTCTATTAGAATCTTCTTACTATTTAGGCGGCTAGGGATATTTGAGGCGGCTACTCGCTCCAGTTTTTTCTACTTAATCATCCTGATTGGTTAAATTACAAGATACTCGGTTGTTTTTGTAGCTACACCGGACTTGGTATCGCCATCTCTGAGGTCCCGAGTTCGATTCTCGGTCGGGTTGATGTCAATAACGAACTTTCCTATGTTGTCTCGGGTCTGTGTGTTGTGGTACCGTCGTTGTTTTGGAGTTTTATAACAGAAGTGCTTCAGCTACCTTAGGATTAGAGCAATGTATGTGATGTTGTCCAATATATTTCTTTTACATATTATGTACCTATTTATAGTTTCTGAGTCAACCCAATACAACCAAAGTAGGTTGACACATCGAAAAATCGATTTGGGAGCATACATCACCTATCACCTTCGTCTCCGAGAACGGAAAATGTAACGCTCTAATGAGAAAGCAAAGCGACAAATGTCTTCGACCTCACATCACGACAACGATGTGCTAAATTCGTTGGGCGACAACCGTGACATACCACTATTGAGTTGTTTGAACTGACTATCAAAAAAATATGAAACTCAAATTGCAGTGTAGGACACGAATAGTTTATTTTCAGTCCTGGTCAAATTTTAAAGGACACCTACAAAAGCTCAACTTCCGTAATTGAACAAGTCGCAATCCAGTGTCAATTCCGTCTCAGTAACATTACTATCAAAAACGGTATTCTCGTAAACTTTTAATTTTACGTAAAATTATCAAAACCGTTATCATGCCACTGAAAATATAACAAATAAAAATCTTAGTTTGGTTTCTTCAATTTTCAATCGCATTACAAACTATAATTGTATTTTTTTTAGTTTACGAAAATACCGTTTTTGATCGTAATTTTACTGGGAGCCAATCGACATTGAATTGCGACTTTTGTTAAATTACGGGAACTAGGCCTGAGGACTTAGTCGGACACGCTTGATACTATCTGCGTCAAGTCTAAGTATTAGAATTGGAGCCATTACCATCAGGCCTCGTAGGCCTTCAGGGGAAACAGACCACCTTTAATTATTATTATTTATTATGCATACAACATATTACAATTTTTTAGTATTATAGTATATTATTATTATTATTACATATTATAGTATGTCCACTGTTATCGGAATGTGCAGGTTTCCTTTCGATGTTTTTTCCTTAGCCCAAAAGCAAGTAGTGTAAATCCGTTCATATTTTCTAAAATATCAATAGGTAAGTGCTGGGATTCAAACTTCGAATTTGACCGTTGAACTACAATAAAAATTTAATGCATTTTGTTTATTCCAGGTCTTTTTTTCTTCAAAAAAAGAATAATGATTTATTTAATTACTAAAAAGATTGTAGTTTACTAAGAGCCGATTTTTCAACAGCCAGATAACTTTTATTTGAAGAATAATTTTGACATGTTGACAGTTTTTGTATAGAAAATTTGTCAAAGCGGCATTTTTATTCGTTAAATAAAAGTTATCTGGCGTTTGAAAAATCGGCCTTTAACAGAATAGCTTTACTTGACGTTCTGCACGACGTATTGCAAAAAACTAGGATCTAAAGTGGCTCAAAATTTTACCTAAAAATAATTTGAGTCAAAGTCAAATAAATCTGAAGTACAAAAAAGTGTTGGTTTCCGAATTGTAGTGGTGAGGCGGAGGTCAATACTCCTACGATATGTAGGCCGCCAGCGAGGCCCTACTATGGCATGCACAATGACCACGTCGTGGAAAGAACTTCAATTATTTTACAAAGACGTAGATGCTGGCAATTTAATTCGGTTCTTGACATGGTACTTTGATTAGTAGGTGAACAATAAAATAGAACCCTTTTTTTCAAAGTTTAAAAGGTATTTGATAACCTAAATTTGTTTTTACTTACGTTCAATATTATTGTATGTATAAATGAATCTCTATTTCCCTTGGTCACGCCATAACTTGAGAACAACTTTACCGATTTCATCTTTTTTTTTTTTTTTAAGTTTTTTATAACTCCGACAAAGGTTTTTAGCGAAAAAAAATATGAATAAGTTACGCAGACAATTTTTTTACGCAAAAAAACCACGCGAACGAAGTCGCAGGCAACAGCATTTTTTTAAAGATTGTTAAACAAGATTAATTTAGTTTTTATAAATAAATTATGTGAATTATTGTAGATAAATACTTCATAAATTTTTCTCCTTGCCACCAGCCAGCTTGCCAAAAAAATCAACATTAAGGTTTTTTTTCATAATAACTGTACAAAAAATTCTGAAACTTTTGTGCAAAACAGTTAAACTATCTTTTAAAAGTAATCTTTATATGTTTTATAAAATACGAATTTTGGCCTTATAAAAATCTTAATTTTTATTTGGATTTTCCAGAAGGATTTCACGAGAAGTAATAAAGAGCGGTTTTAATGTTGTTATTACGAACGGAGGCAAGGTCAATACTCCGGGAGTAGGTCAGCAATAACTTGGCGGAGAGGCCCGCACTCCGGCAGGTCCTCTGGGCTACTTACACGCTCGCTCGCTAAATATTCGCTCCTGCGAATCGCGTGGACTGCGGTGAGGTTTATGATGGGAAAAATATGTCTCTGGTTTTTAGTTTCAGCTGATCAAATGTAAAAACATAATACGGATCAAATTCAAAACCAACTTCTTTGGGTTTTTTTTGCATAGATATAAACTTTTTCTTTTAAGAAAATTCATTTACCATTATACTAATAAACCTAAATTCTGAACGGCTTGCTTTCTTAAACTATTGTGATGTAGGTATACATAATATACTCGACCAAGAAGAGAACTATTGCCTATATCACAGGCCGCGGCTTAGTTTACGTGATAGCTGTTTATTGTAGTCTCAAATAATTGATATATGTTAATTTTTTTATCTGTTTGGAGATGTGATGTACTCTTTTTTCTGAATAACGAAATAAAGAAATAATAATTAATTAATTAATTAATACAACAAATTAAAGATTTACACAAACAAACAAAAAATTGCTTTAATTATAAAAGGTACTTAAATAATTTATTTCTTCTTAAAGCCTTTTTATTGTAGTACTATTATTTTGAATTTTATAAATTAAATACAGGTATTGTAATGTAAGATAGGTGGACCTGCCAAAGTACGCCTTGCCAAGAAAAAAAAACTATGGCTATGGCTATACGTCCTATGGCTCAAATGATGATGATGATGAATTAAAAACAAATATTTTAGTGTCAGGCGGAGTCAAATATGATGACAAACCAAGGTTTTTATTTGGGTTTACTAGTATTCGTCACTATTTAAGATGATTACTAGTATACCTCTTTATTTTGGTTTATTAGTATTTGTAGAAAAAAAAACAATTCTTTGTGATATAAAGTCTTGATCTGAAGTTCTATTACCGCGACAAATCGATCTATAAAAAAACCGCTGGTTAAAAGTGAATGAAATTTTAATGAGACTACCTTCATAATCGTGACTTTAAAAAAATTGAGTTAATAAAATTTCACGTCACTATAGGTATGTATACCCGTCAAATTTAAAACCTCTTTGTGAGTTTTCCGCAGTCGGTTGAGAAAAAATGTCAACTGTGTTACAATAAAGAAACAAACAACTGTTCCGTATCAAAATAAGGTTTCATTGCAATTAAATCGTACGTTTTTATATCGGAAGGTCATACAAAATAGGCTAACTAATGGAGCTCTGGGTATATGTCCCTAAACCGAGGGCACAGATCAATGACTCATGAGGAAAAAAACTATAATAACCTGAAAATGTAATTTTCTCATTATAATTATGCAATGTCCAGAGGTTAACTACGGCTGTGACACAGAATACTAGCAATTATGGCAATAATGAACTCATTTAAGGCTTATAATTAGGTTTAGGTACAGTTTTACTAGCAATTATATTTAGGAGGCTCGGTTATCCTAAGAAATTGCCTAGGTAAATAAAGCATGCATATGTATTATTAAGGCTAAAATGATGACGATGATGAAAAAAAAACACGCCCTAACTTTTTCAAAAAAATATTTTAGCTTAAGGACGGCGCTTTGTAGGTGTGCAGCCCTTTAAAATAAGGTAGGTCTGTCAAATTACGCATCTAGACGCTAATTACCTTCTCCTATGATAAAAATAAACCTAGATACAATATAACCAAACTGAATCTTAATGTCTACGTACTAAGATTAACTCTCGTCGACTCTCGTCGCAGTCCTAAACTGTTCAATTTATTCTTTCTCTTTCATCATCATGTCAGCCATAGAACGTACCCTGCTGAACAAAGGCCCCCCCAATGACTTATCATCGCGGGGGATTGCCAATACTCGCCACGCTTGGCATGCAGGTTGGCGAGCGCAGTTTTTTTTATAAAATTTCGCACGAAGACGCTGCTGTCCGCCTCGTGCTACAGGAATTAGTCGCCTCTTAAGACACGTCTCCTGTTGACGGTGGGGAAGTGTATTCTTTACGGCTGTCCCAACACGGCACTTTCTCTTTCTCTTTAGTCTAAGATAATATGGGACAAATCAGTTTAAAACGAAAGATTTCGCTATCGTCAGACCTACCTTATTCTGAAGGCTCTTAAATTCTATTTATTAAGTATGATAACATGAAAAAAACTTTTTGTTGAGCACGGCGAGCAACAGCTTCTTGTGAACCGGCATTTCCTCTTCCATGACATTATACGATCGTCAAACGGATGTAGTTCATGTTATTCCAGTTCTTACTTAAGAACATGTAACAACCATAAAAACATATAACGATAGATTTATCAAAGCCCGGCAACATTTTTGATTATGTTTAATATGAATAGACCGAGTAATTTAATCGTTTCATTTGAACATACTATATTTTCGGATATTATCGACATTAATATCAATTCGTAATTGATAATGATCTTTAAGTTTACGGAAACAAAATTCATAATGATTTATCAATGTTTGATTTACATAGACAAAAGTCTCTCTTTAGATATACGAAATAAATGCATTAAGATCTAATTAGCATACAAATATCTGTTGCGGTCGTTGCTCCAAAATGCTCGTTCACTGCTTAAAATATAAAACTTTGCATAAAAATCCATTTTAAACCCGCGAGTGGTCCTACAGATTATTATGCCAAATTATGTTTATACGTTGTAGGTATTGGAATACAAGATTTCTGTGTCATGTATTTATGTTTACGTTTATAGGTTTTGACATAAGTTATTATGTAAAATAGATTTTTTATATTAAATATATTAACCCTTCAGCCCTGCAACACGAGACACAATATCAATTTTATTTTTACGCGGTCTCATTCAACCGCCAGGCATCCAAAAGTTAAATTAAAAGCAGAAAATATGCTTTACAGAATATTAAAATTAGAATATCAATTTAACTTTCACTGTATCTCGTTTTTGTACTTTTAAGTAAGTTTGAAATAAAAATTACCCTTGTGACAAATAGCAAGATACACGCACCTATCAAAGCGCTGTGCAAAGTGTGACAGCCGCGACCGCGAGCAGGCTGCGAGCTTTAGCGAGGGGCCATAGACATAGCTCTTGTAGAGGACAAGAGAGGGCATTCACCTTGCTCTATTATACGCAATCTTAGTATGGATATTATCTTATTTATATTTATTTAGTGATATTCTAACCCTAAGTCTAAAAAAAAAGACAAAAACAGTGTTATGCATGCATATATATTATAACGAAAGCTATGTGATAGCCCCAGCAAAATTTTGTAAGGTTTAACTCGTAGATTGTACTTTTTTACAGACAATTTTAATAGGTTAGTACTACTATTATATTTATTCCTAAACTGATCTGAATCTTAATAAATATATAGAGTGCATTTTATTTGTACAAAATATAGTTTTTATTTAAAATGTCTGTTGCTATATTTATTTATAGCTTCGAAAATTATATTAAAAATCTGTAAAAAATATAGTAGGTATAAGGTATATATAGGTATTTCCAGAATGCTTATGTATTTACCAACAAATAAAAAAACCGGTCACAGTTGGGTGTATCCATACTAAAACTATCATCACCTAGATGCAGAACCAGCAAGGGACAGACAGAGTAAGCTCGCGGAAATAGAGCTGTAACAAAAAATAACATTGAAATCGTTCACGAGCCAGCAGTTCGCAATCGACCCAGCGATCATTACGCGTCTTCACCGCAATTTTAAACTTCAAACAGATTTTGCTTGCAAGAAATAAAGTACACACACTTTGTGGTACATTGATCTATGCTGGACCTAATCGAGGGTCAGAGTGTGAATGGTTCGTAATTAAAAGATTTGGAAGCATCATGTTTTTAAATTGCATGCTTTTTTGTTGTAAGTGGTTAATTATTCATTATAACTCACATTTTGACCCCAGACATGGTTCACGTTTATAAGAATGAACGGTACATTACTATATGTTTCCATAAATGGTTTTCATTCCCTTATTTTATTTTACGTTTTAATGGTTACTTTATCATTCATTAGAGCTGCAACCAAAAGATGACTGACATTAATTAACACCTACAATGTATCGAAGGTCTGCCGCGATCTAATCAGTATCAGGTTTTTGCATGTTAAATACTAAAATATTTATCACGATTGAAATTAAAAATATAAATTCGTACTTTTAAGAGCACGTACTGTAGACAAAAGCAATACTTAATTAAAACTAAATATTAAACAATAAAATAAATCCTCCTCCTCCCTCTCATTCCTCATATATCCAACTCGTGCAGGTTTGTTAGGCATGTGGACCTAAATCTATTTAAAGAGTCAAAGTAAATATTATCATTTCTATTTGTGGACTTAAACAGCGAATTATATTGCGAGAACATTATATTCAAAGGGGGAAAGTTAAATCAAAATTTGGTTTAGAGTTCCGGTCGTAAATAAGTTAAATCGAGATTTCCTCGGCAATTCTAAATTAAACTTATATATAGCATAAACAGCAGGCAGGCACAGACACCACTTAAACCATGTAGTATCAAACATAAAACATACTCAAAACGCAATACGTTCTGCGCGCCTGTTTGTCTGGTAATTAAGGCCACACAAATACTCGGGTCGGTCTTTATATTCCGAAGTGATTGATTGTAGACCGCTTAGTATACCTCTAGTGTTTAGAGAACCATCTTCATTATTGACGCATCTGTTCAGCAAAATTTGGTATCCAATTTGGATTCTGATTAGTATTTTAGTCCGGTTTTTCTTGTTAAATATATGACCCTAAAATGTATTATTGTTATTAACACTATCTCAGATTGCACAAGGTAGGAAGTTCATTCATGGGAAAATGAATGTCCAAATGTCACAAATTGTCCCGAAGCAGTAGTAGGGCAAGAAAATAATATTAAGACGTGTAAAAGTGCTGTTAATGGCCTATTTGAAAAATTAAATGATTATTTTTCAATGTGAAAGTTTGTATGTTGATGATTGTTACACAGCCACGATTTTATAGCACGCTTATAAATGGAATTAGCTGTTTTTGTTTGTGGTTCTGTTGGATTATTATTCATTCGTCGTTGGCTTCATTTTGGAGTCTAGACAGAAGTAGTCGCGGACAGAAGCTAGTCATAAATAAGATTTTAAAAATCCCTGGAAATTCATTATTGTGTAAGTAGATTTGCTGTTAAGTAATCGACCTCTCTACTACTGCTAAGTACATGCTGCTTTTTACAGTGTCACTTCTTACGGCTCTCTGCCAATCTCTCCTAATTTGTTTGCTAGCACAACATAATTTTGCAAGTATTCGTTATAGATAGTGCTTTGCAAATGTTAAAATCGAAAAAGACATATATTTGAAACAGGTTTCTTGCATTTTAATTTATTTACCCATTTGTCATTCACAATGCATTTGTTTGATAAATATGATTTATAAATTTAAAAGTCATACAGCCATGTGTGTATTTTAAAGTAAAGGTGGTCACTGGTACTTTTACTTTATTGTAAAGTTATTCACGTGATTGATCACGCCGTGGGTGCTTGAGACACCTTGAGCGGCGCAATACACGCAATGTGTTTGCGTCAGTTGTAACTTTGGAACTGTCACACATTTGCCGATTATTCATAATTGCAACTTGCACATTGAAAAAGCTACTTTGAATTTCAAATACAATAATTTACAAACATGACTACTTTTATTGGCAAACGGTTCTGTATACTACGAAATCATGTCTATATATATAAAAATGAATCTCAATTTCCCTTGGTCATCGCATCACGCGTGAACGGGTGGAACAATTTCACCAATTCTTTTTATGTTGTGTTAATTATTGTTAGGAGAAGGTTCTTTTGAAAGAAAAAATTAGGAAAGTTCCGCAGAAAATCCTAAACTATAGACCACGCAAACGAAGTCGCGGGCAACAACTAGTAGCTTAAAATAATATGAGGTTTACCACAAAAGACGATTTAGGTTGGTTCATAAAAAACTTTAAAAAAATATAGAGGACTTAATTCAATATATTCTTCATGTGTTTGTGATTGTGTATTATTATTATTACTGTTTCTTGTGCTGTTAAAAATTAAGCTCATTGTGATTTTGTTACGTATATGTCGTGGCCAGTTCGTAAAATTGATCATTTCATGATGTAACTGATCATTTCATAAAATGGAACAGAAAACATCATGATGTGGTCTGACCAGATCAATGAATACTTAGCGTTTGACGATATAAACAGTTAAACGCACGAATACTTCATGAAATGGTCAAACATTAATGATCATATTGTAAAATCGTTACATTACCCACCGGCAGAGGCGCTAATGTTGCTTTGTTTTTGTGATGAGTAATGGCGGCGGACAAAAATTTTATTCTAAAAGTGAATAATAATGTGTAAATTAAAAGTGAAAGTGCAGTGAAATATCATTACGACACCAAGCTAGGCGATATTTATGAAATTTACTCAAAAAAACAGGCGCAACGTCAAAAAATCAAGGAGATCGAAACGTAATTTGAGAGGTTAGTTAGGTTATTTAGCTATTCAAGTGTTTTTATTTATTAGTTTTGTTTAAAATAATAACTATTTAAAATGTTTAATTTATCTATCGACCAAGATTACAACTATTAAACAAATTCACGTAACTTGATATGGCCAAACGTGGATTGACATTTCATCGAATGTTGACGTTTAAACGATATGGTCAGTTTTAGTTGGCCATATCATGAAATACCACCATTTTATGAAATGATCGGTCACATCATGAATTGGTCAATTTTACGATCTGGCTACGACATATACATGACCATGTTAGTTGATGATCATAAAACCTCACGTTTGAGCAAAAATATCAACTATTACGTACGTGAGTGATAATTAATTTTATCTCGCAGAAAACTTTATTGCTATTCTAGATTGGCGTAGTAGCCGTGACAATCTATGTATATATAAAACAAAGTTGGGTTAGTTACACCATTTTTAAATCAAGAACGGCGGGACCGATTTTTATGATGTTAATTTGTTGGATTTGTCTTCTCCCTGAATAGATGAATAACTATTAAAGCATCGGAAAAATTCACAGAAAAAAAACGAATAAAGAGGCGGTACGAAGTTCACCGGGACAGCTAGTAATAAATAATAATACCTAATACATCTACTGTTTCCACAATTATACTAATTATCTAGCCCTAAACTAAGCAAAGCTTGTACTATGGCGACTAGATAACGGATATACATACTTAAATTAAATACATTTATAAACTTTCAATAATGTATCTGCACGCCGGCAACCTTGCTTCCGGGTTCACTTCCCTGTTTGGCTTAATTAGAGAAATAACTTTTTCTAAATTTGCTCAAGTCTGGCTGTGCTAATCAACGATAAAATATCGTTAGTGCTAATAGATGCCCTTAGCAATAATTCTTTGTTACCTCATAACACAAGGACGTTAATTCCTTACTTCGATTTTAATATTATTCTAGCAATAGGTACTAGAGTACCTATTATGTTATTTGTTATTAATTATGTTGATTGATTAGAATCAATTAACATAATTTTAAGCTGTTAAAATGCGATATTTTCATAGATTTTGTATTGGAATACATACGAGTAGTAGTGACGTTACTTATGTGAAGCCCAAAACGAAGTGAATTGACTAAATATTTAATGATTTCAAATCGATGGGTAATCGATCTTTGCAAATAATTATTAGTAATGTCTTCAATAAGTAGTTATTTTAAAGACATAGTTTCATAGAGTTATTTGTGAATGGTATCATCATTCCAAAACGAAACCCTAAAAAATCATCGCAAATGTGTCGAATTAGTGCAGCCTGTGCGTGCGTTGCGCGCAACTTCGCTTTATTATTCTGCGCAAGTGCAAGGGACATAGCAGATGTCGCCTAACATTGTTGTACAACCAAACCGCTTCGGGGAAACCTCAACTAATTCGCTTTCAATCAAGGTTCCGAGCATGTGCCTTTCAAATCAAGGTTTCGAATATGCCTCATTCGAGCTTAATAGTAAAAATATTGGTTTAACTATTTTATTACGATGCCTATAAATATACATCATCCCATTAAAAAAGGAATTGACTGTCATAGGAAATATACTGCCACTTATTTTATATTATTAGTATTTCTATCGTTTATCTTATTGGTTGACGAGCTATCGCATGAGACCAGATAATAATAAAATTTCCATTTAATCTTGATTTGCTGGGCTGAAAAGTTAACTGAAGCATATCTATACTTATATGTATATAAAACAAAGTCGGGTTACACCATTTAACTTATAAATGGTGTAACTAACCCGACCCGAGAATGGCTGGACCGATTTTTATGATCTTTGATTTGTTGAATTTGTCTCCGCCCCGAATAGCAGAATAACTATAAAAAACTCAAAAAAATTATCACGAAAAAAAATTTATCAAGGGGTGGTACGAAGTTCACCGGGACAGCTAGTTTTAAATAGAATGACTCACTACTTTTGCACGCCTTTATGGGTCTTTAGTCGTTTCGCACTACGAGTTATTCGCCCCGCGGGGCGAATCGTCCAAGACCTTTGACATAGGCACGCATTTAAGGCATAAAACTAGGTTTTCATTACAAACCTTACCTATTTATTTCATGTTCATAAAAAAACAAATATTACTTATCTAATCAAATCGTCAGCCCTAAGCAAATCACAGTGTACCTACCCCTGCTCAATATGTGAAGCATTTGGCAAATACATCGCGCATGATTCTCCGTAAGCTCGTAACAACGCTTTGTACCACAAGCGCGGACGGTGGTTAACTTAATGCACTTTTTCGTGCCTTCCGGTATTTAAAAGACAGATGCAAATAATTTGACATGAGTTTCATTAAGAAACAATTTTCAAAAATTGGGTTGAATCTTATTTTTGTTTGATGAAAAAATCTAAAATAACGTTTTAAACTAAACCAAACCAAATTATGTAATTTGCAATTTAAGAGTGTATTACAAAATATGTTTATTATTTATCGTACAAAATTGATAGCAATTGATTTCAGTGTACAATGACTTGATTCGTCCATCAAAATGTTTACAGCTCGTAGCGAAATATCTTGATGCGTTGATGTCTTTTGAATACACAATACGCTTACTCATGCTCATCGTATTTAATCGTTCTGATTTACTGTACACAGTTTCAACTATTTAGGGAATCTTTAAAATATTGTGCAATAATTCGTTGTCTAAATGTGTATTAGTGTGTATGTATGTTATATCATCCAGACCGTACCTGAGTTATATCTCAAAGTTCTACAATAATGTTTTATTTATTGTAGTGGCCCGGTGATCGCCTTTCCGAGTTCCCGGTTCGGGTCGGTTTACAAAATAAATTTTTGCTGTGTGTTTTTGGTGAGCTAGAAGACGCCTCTAGCAAAATAATTTGTTTTGAGCTCATGACCTAAAAACAAATTATTTTGCTAGAGGCGTCTTCTAGCTCACCAAAAACACACAGCAAAAATTTATTTTGTAAACCGACCCGAACCGGGAACTCGGAAAGGCGATCACCGGGCCACTACAATAAATAAAACATTATTGTAGAACTTTGAGATATAACTCAGGTACGGTCTGGATGATATAACATACATACACACTAATACACATTTAGACAACGAATTATTGCACAATATTTTAAAGATTCCCTAAATAGTTGAAACTGTGTACAGTAAATCAGAACGATTAAATACGATGAGCATGAGTAAGCGTATTGTGTATTCAAAAGACATCAACGCATCAAGATATTTCGCTACGAGCTGTAAACATTTTGATGGACGAATCAAGTCATTGTACACTGAAATCAATTGCTATCAATTTTGTACGATAAATAATAAACATATTTTGTAATACACTCTTAAATTGCAAATTACATAATTTGGTTTGGTTTAGTTTAAAACGTTATTTTAGATTTTTTCATCAAACAAAAATAAGATTCAACCCAATTTTTGAAAATTGTTTCTTAATGAAACTCATGTCAAATTATTTGCATCTGTCTTTTAAATACCGGAAGGCACGAAAAAGTGCATTAAGTTAACCACCGTCCGCGCTTGTGGTACAAAGCGTTGTTACGAGCTTACGGAGAATCATGCGCGATGTATTTGCCAAATGCTTCACATATTGAGCAGGGGTAGGTACACTGTGATTTGCTTAGGGCTGACGATTTGATTAGATAAGTAATATTTGTTTTTTTATGAACATGAAATAAATAGGTAAGGTTTGTAATGAAAACCTAGTTTTATGCCTTAAATGCGTGCCTATGTCAAAGGTCTTGGACGATTCGCCCCGCGGGGCGAATAACTCGTAGTGCGAAACGACTAAAGACCCATAAAGGCGTGCAAAAGTAGTGAGTCATTCTATTTAAAACTAGCTGTCCCGGTGAACTTCGTACCACCCCTTGATAAATTTTTTTTCGTGATAATTTTTTTGAGTTTTTTATAGTTATTCTGCTATTCGGGGCGGAGACAAATTCAACAAATCAAAGATCATAAAAATCGGTCCAGCCATTCTCGGGTCGGGTTAGTTACACCATTTATAAGTTAAATGGTGTAACCCGACTTTGTTTTATATACATATAAGTATAGATATGCTTCAGTTAACTTTTCAGCCCAGCAAATCAAGATTAAATGGAAATTTTATTATTATCTGGTCTCATGCGATAGCTCGTCAACCAATAAGATAAACGATAGAAATACTAATAATATAAAATAAGTGGCAGTATATTTCCTATGACAGTCAATTCCTTTTTTAATGGGATGATGTATATTTATAGGCATCGTAATAAAATAGTTAAACCAATATTTTTACTATTAAGCTCGAATGAGGCATATTCGAAACCTTGATTTGAAAGGCACATGCTCGGAACCTTGATTGAAAGCGAATTAGTTGAGGTTTCCCCGAAGCGGTTTGGTTGTACAACAATGTTAGGCGACATCTGCTATGTCCCTTGCACTTGCGCAGAATAATAAAGCGAAGTTGCGCGCAACGCACGCACAGGCTGCACTAATTCGACACATTTGCGATGATTTTTTAGGGTTTCGTTTTGGAATGATGATACCATTCACAAATAACTCTATGAAACTATGTCTTTAAAATAACTACTTATTGAAGACATTACTAATAATTATTTGCAAAGATCGATTACCCATCGATTTGAAATCATTAAATATTTAGTCAATTCACTTCGTTTTGGGCTTCACATAAGTAACGTCACTACTACTCGTATGTATTCCAATACAAAATCTATGAAAATATCGCATTTTAACAGCTTAAAATTATGTTAATTGATTCTAATCAATCAACATAATTAATAACAAATAACATAATAGGTACTCTAGTACCTATTGCTAGAATAATATTAAAATCGAAGTAAGGAATTAACGTCCTTGTGTTATGAGGTAACAAAGAATTATTGCTAAGGGCATCTATTAGCACTAACGATATTTTATCGTTGATTAGCACAGCCAGACTTGAGCAAATTTAGAAAAAGTTATTTCTCTAATTAAGCCAAACAGGGAAGTGAACCCGGAAGCAAGGTTGCCGGCGTGCAGATACATTATTGAAAGTTTATAAATGTATTTAATTTAAGTATGTATATCCGTTATCTAGTCGCCATAGTACAAGCTTTGCTTAGTTTAGGGCTAGATAATTAGTATAATTGTGGAAACAGTAGATGTATTAGGTATTATTATTTATTACTAGCTGTCCCGGTGAACTTCGTACCGCCTCTTTATTCGTTTTTTTTCTGTGAATTTTTCCGATGCTTTAATAGTTATTCATCTATTCAGGGAGAAGACAAATCCAACAAATTAACATCATAAAAATCGGTCCCGCCGTTCTTGATTTAAAAATGGTGTAACTAACCCAACTTTGTTTTATATATACATAGATTGTCACGGCTACTACGCCAATCTAGAATAGCAATAAAGTTTTCTGCGAGATAAAATTAATTATCACTCACGTACGTAATAGTTGATATTTTTGCTCAAACGTGAGGTTTTATGATCATCAACTAACATGGTCATGTATATGTCGTAGCCAGATCGTAAAATTGACCAATTCATGATGTGACCGATCATTTCATAAAATGGTGGTATTTCATGATATGGCCAACTAAAACTGACCATATCGTTTAAACGTCAACATTCGATGAAATGTCAATCCACGTTTGGCCATATCAAGTTACGTGAATTTGTTTAATAGTTGTAATCTTGGTCGATAGATAAATTAAACATTTTAAATAGTTATTATTTTAAACAAAACTATTTTTGTTGAATCTTATTTTTGTTTGATGAAAAAATCTAAAATAACGTTTTAAACTAAACCAAACCAAATTATGTAATTTGCAATTTAAGAGTGTATTACAAAATATGTTTATTATTTATCGTACAAAATTGATAGCAATTGATTTCAGTGTACAATGACTTGATTCGTCCATCAAAATGTTTACAGCTCGTAGCGAAATATCTTGATGCGTTGATGTCTTTTGAATACACAATACGCTTACTCATGCTCATCGTATTTAATCGTTCTGATTTACTGTACACAGTTTCAACTATTTAGGGAATCTTTAAAATATTGTGCAATAATTCGTTGTCTAAATGTGTATTAGTGTGTATGTATGTTATATCATCCAGACCGTACCTGAGTTATATCTCAAAGTTCTACAATAATGTTTTATTTATTGTAGTGGCCCGGTGATCGCCTTTCCGAGTTCCCGGTTCGGGTCGGTTTACAAAATAAATTTTTGCTGTGTGTTTTTGGTGAGCTAGAAGACGCCTCTAGCAAAATAATTTGTTTTGAGCTCATGACCTAAAAACGTTGGTATGTTTTCTTGATAACAAATAGTTGAAATTTTACATGTATATTTTTTTAAACTATTTATAAGTAACTGGAGCCATTACTTGAACCTCTCGGCAGGTCCCCGGGGCTGGAGGCGTCCGCGCAATCCTTCCGCGCCCGTGGGAACCGCGGCAGATGCGCTCTAGCCGGGTTCAGGCTTTTTTCTAAATCCTTATTTCTAGGGTGACCCTGTATGAAATAAAATATCGGACATCTACTAAGCTGTGATGATAAATATAACATGAAAACAGGAAGAAAAACTGTAGCAGGATTACAATGATTGTATAAAAAAATCTTTTAAAACAAAATAATTCAAATGTATTTCTTTTAATTTAATGTCTCTTGGGAATTATCGTTATTTATTTTGCGACTAATGTTTAATAAACAAATCATCATCATCATCATCATTTCAAATGTAGGACGTCCACTACTGAACACAGGCCTCCCCGAGAAGGGGGGGGAATTGCCAATACTCGCCACGCTTGGCAGGCGGGTTGGCAAACGCAGTTTTTATAACATTTCGCACTCAGACGCTGCTGCCCGTCTCGTGCTACAGGAATTCGTCGCCTCTTACGACACGCCTGCTGTTGGCGGTGGGGAAGTGTATTCTTTACGGCCGTCCCTACACGGCACAATAAACAAATAAATATATAAAATCAATTATTCAATAAAACTTTAACTATTATTTACTAGTCTTCGACTTATTTAGGTTATTGCAACCAATTTAAAATGTGTAAACTACAAAATAAAAAAATTTTGAGTTCTAATAAGGATAATTTAGGATATTATCAAAAGTATAACTATATTTTCTTTTGGGTAAAACGTTAATCTGTGAATATTTTTATTACAGTTACTAATGTTTTTCACATGAATATAAAAATAACAAAGCACGTCCCGAAATAAATTTAGTAATTTTGGACACTTTTTGATATGTGTATCGAAAGTTTTCAATGGGACAGGAAACAAGGGCTCCTTTCTAGTAACATATTTTTGGGAAACATCGATTTTGGAGTTAAGTGAAGTTTTTGTGATCAAGGGTTAAATTGCATCCGGCAAATGCGACACTTGTGAGATTTTTGCAAACTGCAAATTCGCATCAAAGTTTTTTTTATTAAAATATCGATCGACGAATCTGAAAAATTATAAAAGCATTTTTAATTTGTAAGTGGCCTCTTTACAAATAAATTTCACTGATAAAGTTACTTAATTCTTAAGCAATATTAACGGTACAATTCCCGTAGCAATTATGAGTTCGACAAGAAACTGATAACAGCATATAAAGTATATATATAATTTGTAAGGTTTCTTTAAAATTCTGCCGCTCACAATAAACGTTTCTTATCTATCTCAAAAGTTACTGGTCAATTTCCCAGAGAAAGTTAAAAGGAGCGGCCTCTTTTGATGTTAACCTTCAGTTAAACATTTACCTGTTTCGCAAAGGAGACTGAGGTTATTGTGTCCACTCATAAAACTTTCATCGGAAACGGGTCACCTATTGTGCCGGTTCGAATTTGTCCCTGGAGACATTGCACAGCATGCCTTGTTGTTTTAAACGAACTATTTGGCTTTTACGTACTTAGTTTTAGTATTTTTTATTTTATGGTCACGGTAAATTTCAACTATGGTTCAATTTTTATTTGAAGTCAGTAATGAATTGTTGTAATGTCCTTTAAGCTACTTCTAACCTAAAAATAATGGTTGAATTTCCTTTAATAGAATAGAACAGAACTTGTAGCAAGAAATAAGTCGAATATCAGATTACTGACTAGAATAATTAAAAATTAAACTTGGGATGATGATGATATGAAACAATGTGTGCTATGTACAAAACAACAGTGTTTGATTCTGGTAGAGTAGTGCAGTGTCGTTTGGACTCCTTTATACGAGGTGTATGAACTCCGTTTGGAATCCATTCAAAAATATCCTATTTACAACTCACGATTGAAACAATTTAAACTTACTAGTCTGGAAAATCGTATGAACATTTTGGATAGTTTATTATTGTATAAAATAATTAGTCATGTTGATTGTCCTGATCTTATAGTAGATAAACTACAAGGTTCCCTAGGTTTTAGGACAAAGTGACGTCATTTTTCACACACACATTTTAGTAAATTGCCACGTTCCCTCGGTGCCAATATTGCTATGTCTTATTCACTAAGTAATTTTAAAATAACCTTCTCTGAATTATTCGTTTCTTACAGGTAAATTATGCAACACTGTACTATTTATCCATGTTTTTAGCGTGGGTACTTTTGGAAGTGCTTACGTTGTAAGCATAGTTTAGGATAAGTGACGTTAATTTAAGTAATTTTCTAACAATAATACTTTTTATGCATTTCGTGGCAGCCTTTAATTAAAGCAACACCTTCTAATTTATTTTAAGGCTGAATGACTGTCAATGTATGGTAGGTATGCTTGATGTTGGTTGTCCTTAAATAAATAAATAAATAAATAAACATGTGCTAGAGGGTAAATAATCAATCTGTAGTACTTAGTGCCTTTTACTTTTATTTAATACGTTGATTTTAATTAATTTTAGCTACTATAATTTTTAGTCTATTATTAGCATAGACAACAATTCAAAGTAACTAAAATTAGAATAGTGTAATAATAAAACGAATTCTTTAAAAAACCGTGATATTAAAATATCTAACGGTTATTATGTTAAATAAGCATAACAACCTTAGAACAATTATTTAAAAATGCTTTTAAACACAATTGATAGGAAACAATAGTTAACGCTACAATAACAACAGTATAAATTAACCGACTTCGTATAAAGACTTATTTCACTGCTAATACAAACTTAGTACCTACCTACATAATCGTGAATGGACACGGTACGTGTTTCAAACCGCAATTAAGGCGAGTACTGCTTCTAAATTAGCGACTCGATGCGTGTTGGTCCGAACCATGGACCACATACCCTATAGAGTAGAAATGTCATATGATTTGTTCAACAAAAAGTTCCGCCATTTTTTAATCTGTATCTGTCCTTTTTTGTATGGGCAAGCGTTGAAAGGAGCTATCATTTAATATTAAATGTAAGTGAAAAATTACTTACTAGTTTCGGAGAAAGATGATTTGTATTGCTGCTCTATAGGGTACGTACTCGATGGTACGAACTAATACTTAAAATACGGTTCAGCAATCTACGTATAAACGTATTAAACGAAAAAAATCGGAACCTATTGTTTTTAACTTTTGTTCTAAAGTATAAGTCCTGAAAGTAAATCCTATGCTAAAAATAATGCCTACACATTATTTTCAATTTATAGTCAATTTTCAATTTTTAGCATAATTATTTTTTAAATATTTTTCTGACAATTTAAGCTTACGTAAGTAGTAAGCTTTTTAAAACTAAATGCTACACACATACAATTACATGTGACTGTAGGTACTGCCCCTTAATACAAATAGTAATGTTATAGTCTAGTGAAGGCAAATTGATTGGTTACAGGGGTCACATGTTTGCGATAACAGAACTAAACGGTAGTTATTAGTACTAATTAGGTACTGCAATGCCTTATTGTTGTTACACGGAATATCAGCAGCTAACAAGTCAAGGATTTGTTATGAAAACCACTAATTGTTATTAAAAGTGAAAAAATAACACTTTTGATGTGTTTAGACCCGACTGGCGTAGTGGCGAGATTAGCCTTAAACTCAAAGAGTCCCGGATTCAATTCCCGGTTCGGGTTGGTTCAGAAAACGTACTTTTCTAAACTGACTTGGGTCTGGATGTGCTGAACCTTTAACAAATTAATTGTCTACCTCGTAACACAAGGATGTTAATTTCTACTTCGAGCCCGTGACAATTAATGGGTTTTCTGGAACATAGGTATTTTTTTATATCGCAAAAATCGTGTCCTATAAAGATCTTTGAGCATTATATGATTAGATTTCTTAAATATCTAAAAATCCTACAACCTCATTGTATAATTATGCAACAATGCATAAAATTAAATGTTAGACTACATCTTTTTATAGTCCTCGGTAACTTCCGGTGAAATCTCGACCCAAAAATGTGAAAAAACTAATCTAAACAACAAGCCATAGACAAAAAATACTGCAGATGGCGCCTTAACGGAAATCGAAAGGGATTTTTTTACGCAATTCACCATTATGTCAATAGCAAAAAACATGATCATACACTGAGACAAAAAACCAGTGAAAGCCGGTATCACTCGTGAGAAATAAAATCATGTAAATTGATATTTTGGTTGCCTTTTTATTAAGTCGCCACAAAAACCATAATTTAGAAAACAACTGTTCATATTTCTAAATAGACATTTTTTGTGGATGTTGAGGATGATGAATAATATTTGTATTAAATCATTAATAATCATAATTTTCTTTTACTCATGTTTGATTAAAATACAATACTTTTACGTTTTTAAGTTACTTAAATAAAATAGGCATTATTATTAATTAACCTTTATTTGTAAATCGTCATGCCTCACATTAATGAATCCAGTCCCGCTAACTAATAAAGCACTTTATACTCAAGTTGAAAAATCGTAAAGAGCACTATACGATTCAGGATAATTAAAATAATTTGCTTCTGAAATGGTAGCCAAGCCTGATACTCATGCTTATTTATGGGATATAAACGATCGAAATCGCAGTAATGTTAAATTGTTTATTCGCAAAAAATGCTACACTTGCTTTATGTATTTAGTGTGTCTATAAATTGTTACATTAGGTTTCAGCAACTTAAAGTACTGCACAACATGTAACAATAAGGTTGCGCCATTTCTGAATATGGTTGGGCTCATCAAACTAAAAATCTATCTAAAGTAGTTTATGACAAATATTTTTTCCTAAAAATGTAAATGGATCAGCTTACCGCCTGGTCAAAACATGTTAGTCCTCCCATACAAAATTTCCCAAAAAAATTTTATGGGAAGAACAACTTTTTTTTCTCAGTATGTTTCTTTTGCTAACTTGTTTAATTTCATAGGCACAAGCATATACTAAATGTCTATCACTGTATCTTTCTGTTACACGTTGTATAAATACCTTTTTTTTGGACAAAGTAAACCATATTTCTGCATACATAAGACGTTAGAAAATGTGGAATCTTATAACTGACGATTAAGTCACTGATTTTGAAGGTTAAAGCTTTGCGAATATATAAAAAATAAATGAGTCAAAAACCGTTGCTCTTATGATTGCATAAATTTGATAATTGGCAAAATCAAGTTACCACTATTGTTTTTTAACATTGACTTTACTAGAATTAAATACTCGCTGAATTTTAACAACTAGTACTTTTATTTCAAACAACAAACAATAAATGTAGTGGTAGAATGGTCGATAGAGCACCTCAAAGCGTGGGAGATCTCCGCAGGTGTGGCGTTTCCTTCCTCGGACGTCGCAGATGCGTTAGGTGTTGAGTAAAGTTAGTATAGACCATAGAGTTGCAATCGTCTAGAATAAGACGTTTAGATAGCAGTTTAACAAAAAGATTGCAAGTAATAGAAAATAATCTTAGGTAACAAATGAGGTTATGAAAACAAATAGGTAATTCTATTTTGGACAACAATTTATTTTGATGAATTCATGATATTAAAGAAAACTACAACATTTTTGTAGCTGTTTTATACTCGTGTGTGAAACAAACCTATAAAAATGTGATGTAAAAGCTGACTAGTTCCAATGGAATGTCGGAAAAAGGACCAGTCTGACACTTTCGATGTTCTATCGGTACAGAGTCACTAATGGTTTTTTGCTAGTTTAATCGTTAGTCTTGCGATGGTTTCAAGTAATAGGTATTACCGTATAAATAAATGGACGTCTCTGTTTTTAACCCTATTCATCTTGATCTTAAAGACGACATACTTCAATGTAACTTTGTTATAAAAACCTACACGTTATGAAACAAAAATAAAAGAAAAGTAAAAAGCCCACCTGTTTCTTTTTCAATAAACCTTCCTTTTCGATAAGATTTGATAGCACAAGGTGCAAAACTAAAGAAACCGAACACCTTATTAGCATCCTTCGCCCGAAGCAATCACTTCAGTCCCAAACAAAGCAAATCAATATTCGATAATAGCGTCCAAAATTATGGCCTTAGTAACCCATTCCTGACCTACACCTGCACTGCTTTTACCCATATGTTACAAATATAGGTCAATTTAAATCAAACATTTTACGCGATTAGGGATTTTATGTCCTTTCTATTTAGATCTGTTTTGTGTAAAATTTTACGCAGATCAACGGAATCTCGCACGAAATGAGGCGGTTGTAATGAATCTTTGGAAACTGAAGGGATCTGATTAATATTATTTGTGGTAGGAAATTGGTGACAGGTGCAGATGTTCGCAAGTGATCATTTGTTATAAGAGACAGGATTAGATCTACATTGAGTTATTATTTGGACATTAGAAAGTGGTCGTTTTTTATAAGTTTAATCTTTGCTTGTTTGTTTTGTAACAATTTCATTTTGATGATAGCTCTTTGCCTTTTGCATCCTTTCGTGGTAGTTTATTTAATTATTGATATATAACCTATTTTAATTTAGATTTTGTTTTTTTGTGAAGTTTTTGATCTAATCTTTACTTTCAGGACTTCAGTATTAATGAAAACGCTGAAATTCTGTCTGCTAAAAAGCAAATATGTATAACCTAATTACCGTACGAGTGTAATTATAGTTGCACCTAGGAATTTCTTATTAAAGATATCCCATTCCTACCTCCAGGGAGTAAATTGCTTTATAATGTACGTGAGCCTCCATCATTCATTACCTGTTGACGGCCTTTCTTCAGCCATTCGCATGAAAATAAGAAGCAGACGGTACAAAGTCGTTGGCAATTAACATTTTAAGAGTGAACAAGTACCCACGATTGTGAGGCATTGGCGGTTCCCACATCATAACAGTCATAATACGATGCCTTCGCGTGATATTGCTTGTGATAAATAGCGAAGTCGAACGTTTATAACGTGCTAGGATTCTGTAGTTCTATTGTGCCTACTGCAATGAAGTACTTTTGCATTTTCAGACAATGAATTTTCTTCAGTAAGGAGACAATACGAATATAAAATAATGAAATTACTAGATTTTATCTCTGTATGTGCTGCTTATCGCTGCTATGATGTGTAAATTTGTTAGGAAACACCCAAACTTATATCAAAACCGCGCTAATCTACATTACTCGCTAAGATATAAAAATAAATTGATTCTACCTACTGTCCGTCTAAAGATTCATTCTTCCAGCCCATACGTTATGTCCATACGAATTTACAACAGATTGCCGGAGTCTATGAAAAATGAAGTAAATGATTAAAATTTATAAAACAATTAAAATTTATGTTAATAAAAAAATGTTATTACACAATAAACGAATACTTAAATGACAACAATCTAAAACAATAAATGAAATCCAAAGATAAATAAATATTTAAATGCCTAAAAATACTATTTATTTGATTATGTTATTCAATAAATTATTCAATAATTATCATATGATTTCTTAATTATTTTAATTCTTTACAACTTCTTAAAATAAACAAATTAATCTAATTATGCATGGCGTCATCCTCTCTGCCCACAATACCTATCTTATTGTTGTGCCCTACAGGGTCTATATTGATCTATTTTATGTATCTAATTATAACACCTGTGTAACATTATAGAATGCAATAAATATATTGAATTGAATTGAATTGAAAATGATGCGTGTACCATATCCTCCTCAGAAACCAACTTGGGGTTCGTCGAATTCAGACAAACACGTACGTGATGTGTGATGATTTGAGATACCCCTTAAAAAGAACTTGAAGACGTTGACGTGGCTCAAAAAGGGAATTGGTCTATAACAGGTAAGCTTATAACCAATTTCTGAAGAGCAAAATTTACCATTTTTACAGATTTAGGGCCTCTTACACCACTTGCTGATAAGTTCCAGATAACCTATCTGGCACTTTTTTGACAGCTAGTTGTATGGGTTATCTGTCAAAACAAGTGCGAGATAGGTTATCCGGAACATATGAGCAAGTGGTGAAAGTGGCCCTTGATCTTTTTATATTTTATTTTCATATATGTAATTTAAATTGCATTTAAATTAATATCGAATTTTATATTAACTTGAGTATTATTTTTGTCTGCTCTAGAGGTGTATTTATCTGAATTATAGATCTATAATAAAAATAAATATTTACAGGACAGGTATTGGTGCGGGTTTTCGTTTGCAGTTTTTTCATTCTCATAGCCATATATGGCTACGTATGCCGGAAATCAGCATATAGACGAAATTCATATCATTTTCGTTTACAGCCTCTTTCATGTGGTAACATTTTAATATGGCCCGAGAATCTTCAATGTTATTTTGAAGATCATTGCACTGAAAATAACAAAGCTTATTTCGTAAAATAACTTCACTGCCAATATCATGGTAAAACCATTTTCCAAGGAACCCTGACATATTTCTCAATCATTTTTATTCGCGAGGAAGGTACCGGATGCTTCTCGTAACTAACAGCGCTTCTAATGTCAATGTGAAGCAAATTAAAAACGTATTGTGGTTCGTGCATTAGCATTTTAAGATTCAATCATTCATAGGTTTTATGACTATTTACAAGTACGCAGACAATACTCGTATTTATCAAGTTATACAATAGGGTTGACTATACATTTTTAGAAGAAAAAAGAAACTTCGAAAATGGTAATTTACCTTAAAATGATATAGGAACGTATTTCACCACAACCATACATTTGACTCAGACTTTATGCAATATAAAGTTCTGAATCATAAAACAATAAAAATCCAAGATCGGTGGGATAGTGTCGGTAGATCTACCTCATCTAGTACAAAGCAGAACACACCATATATAGGGCGAAAGACAAAAGTTACACTAAACAAAGTCTAGGTCTATGCCTTGCACGGGAACTTGGCAGGTGTACAATTACGAAAAAAGTGACCCAATTTCAGATGATCCCTTTTTGTAACAAAATTTAAGGAGCAATTCTCCTGCTCAAGTAAAACAACCTTCTTTAAAGACCTAAAAATAAAATTTCAACAACAAATCGATATTGCCCTAAAAAAATCACAAAATTTATTTTTTTATCATTAATAGCACCAAATATTGTAAGTCTAAAATACGCAAACACATTATCTCAACAAGACTCGCTTTTCATCTAAACAGTGACCTTATACAATAAATCGAATCATGATCACGTTAAGCTTGGACAAATGCCGTTACTAGTATTTGAACATATTTAATGCTTCCTTTAATAAAACTAGAAACCTGTCCGGCCCCAAAATATGTGGTAACTACTACTAGTACTGGTTAATTGCGGATTATTATAATCGGTTGATAGAAAATCAACTGATAGGTTCCTAAAGGCCTTCATAGCGCGGGTGGCTCGAGCATGCTCTAACAGCAAGCGATAATGGAATAGGTTTTGGAAAAAGTTCTCGATTGGGTTATTTTTATATGGTTATATATCGTAAACGGAACGAACAAAAGCCTTATAAAGCCTAATGAAGCCTGTTGTCTATTGATCCGTTTGTTTTTAGATCTACACTAGGCGCTTTTTATTAGGCGCAGCAAAAGTACCCAATGAACAGTAATATTAAGGTTTAATAATAATATCTTCAATCAAATAATCAAATAATATCCCTTGAATGTTTAAAAAAGAGTTACTTATTATATGATTACATGCAATATTGTCTAATGTTAAAGTTCAGTCAATACGTGATTGTTGTACCGTCGGTATTCAAAGATACATCGTTATTACAATCGTGCTTGCATTGAATTCGTTTTTCATTAGCCTACTTAAATCACCCCGTGTGGCATTTGGATCTTTATTTGTTACTTACCGTGCACTCTTCCATGTACTTTTCTTTTTAGTGTTTTATTTACGTACTTTCCCATGACTAATTTTGTTTATAAATTATATGGTATTCTAATAAAATAAAGCAAATTATAGCAGAGATCAACTTAATGTAGAATCTAGCTCTGGTAGGTGTTAAAGACACATTTTATAACAATCATTCAATCTAACTCTTTATGGTGCCATCAATCATGTCACAAACAAAAATTCCAATTCATTTACAAAATGAGAAGATTATTACAGTAAAACTGTATATACTTGTGTTACATTAGTTACATAGTGCGCCATAATGCCAAGTAGCCGGCGACAACGTAACCGCGATGTAATGGCTGCGCGCAATCTTCCGTGATAGTGAACTTGAGTTTTTTCGCGGCGCGCGCGCACCGTTAGCTTGAGCTACATTCCGCGGTTGCCGCTGCCAGCCGCGCGGCGGAGCCACCACCGCAATACCTCGTTCTTGCGCTTTTAAAATTACTTTTCTTGCTACTGCAATCTAATGTTAGGAATCCGGATCTCTTGCTGCTGTTTTTGTGCTTATACGCGCTTTATAAGTAAGTACTGATTGCTTAATGGAGTGCTAATGTCTGCGTGATCGAGGGACTCAACTGCTACATCTACCTAATTAGTGCTAATACGACTGTACCATGTAGAGGAAGATAAAGTATGTACATATTAAGCAGTAAAATTAATAAAAACGATATAATGTATCTTTATACTAAAAATGTATTCTTAATAATGTAGTCTAAATACCTATGTGTTTTGTATACACTTACTAGGAATAAAAATTTACACAACTAATCTACTTCAATAGTAGTTTAGAAATAAATGCAGCTGGTTTAAAATTGGTCTGGAAACTAGAACTCTCAATTTAGATGGCCTCATTTCCTTTATTTTGCTGCATTGAATCTAACATCAAAGACTTGCAAATCTCTAGTTTCTGTTACATTTACACCCAGAGGTACCCCTTCATTTAGAATTTATCCAACGCCAAATTGCGCGGTGAATAACACAGTCGCACAGTAAAATAAAAACATGATGGAAAATAACAACCTCTCTAATGCCAGATCTAAGCTTCGAAGGTTGCGCGCGCGCAGTTCATCGACCCTCCATTGCCAATGTCAGCCATCTTGAGTTCCGCAGTCGCTTACGTTCTTCACGTAAGAGGCTGTAACTCCGCGCTAGTGTGGGTAACGCTTGTTTTCAATGTCCGTCGCGCCAGTGTGCGTGATTAGAAGCAAATAGTATGGGCACACTAGTGTAACTTTTACTGGTGTGCAACTATAGATTGCAGTTTTCGTAGCGTTATACTAGATGGAGCTGCAAGACTAGTCTAGGCTAGATCATTATTTCCTTACAAAGTAAGTTGATAATATTGTTAGGTAATACAATATCATTAGAAGATAATATTCATTTTCTTGTGCTGTCGAGCCAGCAGATGTTACAAGCTAAACAAACTTTTTGTGAACATGGTATGCAATTGAATAAAGGTTTTTAATGCATTTGGTTACGGTACCTGTAAAACTATTCTATTTTTATAATTTATAAAAGTAGTAAAATTTGGTATATAAATTAACTTATTGGCTGCCAAGCGGTCGCTTGAGACCGCGTAACAAAAAATATTTTATGTTGTGTTTCGTTTTGCTGGGCTGAGGGGTTAATATATTTTAGCTGGTTTGTTTTGTCACTGGCTGAAAATAATACCATGAAAAAAGCTTGTAAAAAAAAAACTTCAACTAAGAATAAAAAATACTTTTAGTGTAATATTTAATCAACCAATAATAACCTCATCCAAAAGTATTTTTTGGTAATCATGTTATTTGCCACTTCCCACTTCCAAATCCAGTTTTTTGGTAATCATGTTATTTGCCACTTCGTTCACGCACGAATAGCTTTATAGAGATTATTAGGTTTATTTTCAGACAATATCCTTGAACACGAGAAAATAGCGCAAGTATCCAATAATGTACTATGGGTATATTTTATTGCTATAGGTAGAGCACACGTTATTTCTCAGTAGGTATAATTAACGGTTAGCAAGCCGTGCGTCACTGTTTTACTTACAATAACATTACCTTGCTTATCCCCCCATATTAGAATCCCCAATTTGATATGTACATTTTGTTGTTTATTTTATGTGTGATAGAAAACGTGCGTTAATTAAAACATTAAAATTAGATCACCCAGTAAAAAGTTATGTTACTTGACGAACTAATTTTAATGTCATTATGAACTGGTTTGTTATTAGCTTCACTCTTAATTAACTAACAAATAACTTACTACGTAGGGAATCAAATTATGGAAGTCGTGTTTAACCTACTTAACTGTTTCGATTTGAACCTCTTTTTTTTGCAAATACAAGTAGGGTATGAGATTACTAAAGGTTAAATAATAAAGTAGGAGTAAAAGTTTAAGGTTAATGAAAACCTATTTATTAGTTTATTTTCGTTTTGATAATTATTACGAAACTATTTCAACTTAGGAAAGACCTATACTTTTAAAATACAAAAATGTTTAGTGACCTCTAACTCTATATTATATAAAATTTACTAATAATGTAGTAAAATCAATGAGCAGACCTGAAATTTAAAAATATATGACTCTACACCATCTCTTGGAATAGTTAAACAAAAATCCGTACCACCAATGATATCTGAAAGTCATATTTGTCAAGGTCTGTAAAAAAAGATTTTAATGACCTAAAGAGGTTGGACCTTAGACTAAGGAAGAAAAATGAAACGGAAATAATGTAGAAAAAAAAAACTTTACCGAAAAAAGAGTTTCTTCATTAAAAAAAAAAAACAAAACTAAAAATTATTACAATTTTCAAACAATTTAAAATTTAAATCTGAAGACGCAAATAATTGTGTTATAAGCCCGAGCATTCGTACCTGAGTGATAGATTTTTATAAAATATTTTAAATATGCCGCCATCATATCTAGCCGCCAATTAATACAAGATATTCTTAGTAAGGGGTTAGAAGATGATTGGTGTACCTATAGTTAGAGGATTTTTTTATTTGCATACAAATTTTAAAGGTTTTAACTTTCCTTTGTAATTTTGTTATGGTAATTTATAACCCTTTGAGACTTTAAGGCTGGCTAGTGTTTCAGAAAGAATAAGTAGTATTTTAGGCCACCCAAGAAGCGACACTCAGGCCGTAATGTTTAGCTCCAACGTCTATTAAGACCAAAGTAAAATAACCCAGGCGTTCCCGTAGGCCACGACCTGAAGTCGGGATTTATAAAGATAGTTGATGATAGATCGCCTAAGTTTTTTTAATTTTTTTTATTACAAGATCCACAGCTCTAATGACAATTTAGATGAACTTAAGAACTAAACTTACAGCTTTATAATTATTTAAGAAAACAATAAGTACAAGTATTATCTAATTTCTTGCATTGTAACATAATATGTTACAATGCAAGAAAAAAAAAATGCTAAATATGAAGAAGTATTAGTTTCATAAATATAGATAGGTAAAAACTACTTACATAATAGTATTTATACAAAACGTAAGTATTGTATACCTACGATGAAATCTGAAATCAATATGTTGTTCGACTTTAAAAGAGATAGTAAGTATTCATATATTTTGTGACTTACAAGATAGGTATAAAATAAATCGAAGATTACAATAATACAAGGTAATATTTCAATAGCATTTATTTAAATACGACAATGTTTACATTAAATTAAATCAGTGAATACTGATGCGTCTCGAATAACGTTATTGATGAAACGTAATAAGAACCTTTTGTATTAAGATCACGATCGCCAGTGACAGGAGTAAATAAATAAGTAGGATTTAATAATGAAAACAATAAAACATAAAGGACTATCTCTGTCGTAGTCAATGGGGTATATCCAAAGGTGAAATATGGAGAGAACACACACTGATCTTAATGCTTGGAGAGGCACAATAAATTCGAGCGAATGAATTACGGCTTCAGGATTGTGTTGACCACGATCTTATTTATTTTGAAAACAGTATTTTAACGCAAATATCGGTTTACCTATTATCCATGCATAATAATTTGCGATTGTTTCATACAAGAAAGGCAATTATGTACTCTCACTATTCATTATTAGATTATGCACTGGTACTTCCACAAAATGTTACTACGATAAAACGACACATAAAAGTCAGGCTTCTAACGTCTACGGCATAACCTGACAAGTCATAATATCGTAAAGCTTCAATTACGTTATAATTACAATAACAATAACTGATAAGGATCAAAGAAGACTAAATAAATTATAAATAAATAACTAAATATTTTTTTTGTAAATTGTTACAGAATTATTGTTATAATTACTATAGACTAAGTAACTTTCTCTATGTAATTAGTTTCATAAAATTTATATTTGCTGCACCCTAACAGGGTTTTGTACTGTATTCAATTGTATTGTACATTATTGCAATAAATAAATAAATTGTTTCTACAATCACACGTATTGTCCTGCCCCAAACTAAACAAAGCTTGTACTACGGCGACTAGATAACGGATAAACATACTTAAATAATTTTATAAACATCCATCACTAAGGTACAAATGCTCGAGCTCATCACACAAACATTTGCCCCTTGCGAGATTCGAACCCGCAACCGCTGGCTTTGTAGTCTGGAGCGCGAACCATTACACCAGACAGTCGTCAAAATAAATATTTAAGGATACAAAACGATATCTATGTGCCGTTTCAGTATTCAGGCACACACACATTAATCATCAAATTGTAAATTATTTCAAAAAGTTACAACATCAACTTTTTTTAAATCTTAATTATTTTTATAGGGATTTTTCCAAAAAATATGTAATCATTTACTCATTTACTCCCATAATATCATCATCATGTAACATAAAATAACAACCTTAAATTATATTTGACAAGGTGTTAATAAAAAACCCAAAAGCTCTTAAGGACTGATTCTGGTGTTCAAATACAACAAATGTTTGTATGTGAACAACATTGTATTCTCAATAAAAAAATACATTTTGCGATTCAGTATAGGATAGTGTTTTTTTTATTTGAGTTTTTGATGTTGGCTACATAGAAAAAGTTGCTGTTAGTATTTGGTAACAAGCTAAAAAGGTTTTGCGTTATTTTTTTTTTATTTTAAATTAAAATAAAAAACCTTAATAAAAATAAGTCTTACTTTTTCACGATCAGGAAAACATTTGCGGGCACTCAGTTTTTCTATTATCGTTGATCTTTTGATACGTTAGCTAGATTGCATTCACTAAGCAAAAAAATTCGACCTCGTGTCTAGGGACCTTCACCGAAATGTTACCGGGGTTCGATAACCCGGGCCATTGTTCCACGACTCATTCCCATTTATTTATCGCAATCACGATCGCCTTCGTTATTTCCGCGTCATGAGCCACGTAATTTAATCATTAAACTTTACGATACACGGGAATTTATGGCGTTTCGGAGGAGCACCGCGAAGATTTATGCGCCGCAAACAATTATTGTTGGTATAATTTAATGCACGGGCAGTCCTTGTGTTCGTTAATCCGATTTATTGCTGTCCCACATGACGCGGCCAAGATAGACGATTTGGGTCCTCTGCGCCATACGTAGCTCTTACGTGATCTTGTGACAAAATAAGTATTTTTGTAACAAACATGAATTTCGAAATATTAATAAAATTCAAGGACCAAATTTAGTTAATATAGTTACTAGCTTCCGCCCGCGGCTACGCCCGCGTGGAGTTCGATCTGACACTTAAATTATTAAGATTTCTTATACCACATTTAGCAAATAAATATTTCTATTTCTATTTCTTAAAGTCTTTATCAACGACTCATGTCACTTCCCACCTCAAAATAATTAAATAATACATTATACCACATCAATATCTTGCTCTTAAAGTAAAACAAAAAGCGACGCAATCGCCGATGCATTATTTTTGAACAAATTTAATTACCATGAAAAAGGTTATAGTACCTAAGTCAACTTTAAAAGATAGACCTATGAGTATACTGTCACAGACTTTTTTTTCGTCATACATAATTTTTGCGTAACTTAAACCGTTTACGCATCGCACCCAACAGAAGCTCTCGAAAGGAATATTTTTCATTGATTCTCCGCTCTTATTGGTTTTAGCGTGATATAATATAGCCTAAAACGTTTCTCGATAAATGGACTACCCAACACAAAAAGGATTTTTCAATTCGAACCTGTAGTTCCTGAGATTGGCGCGTTCAACCAAACAAACAAACTCTTCATCATCATCATCATCATTTCAGCCATAGGACGTCCACTGCTGAACATAGGCCTCCCCCATTGACTTCCAGATTCGCCGGTTGGAAGCGGCCTGCATCCAGCGTCTTCCTGCGACCCTTACCGGGTCGTCTGACCACCTTGTGAGTGGACGTCCTACGCTGCGCTTGCCGTTACGCGGCCACCATTCTAGAACCTTTCTGTGTCATCGGCCATCAGTTCTACGTGCTATGTGCCCCGCCCACTGCCACTTCAGCTTGCTAATTCGTTGGGCTATGCCAGCGACTTTTGTTCGTTTACGGATCTCCTCATTTCTAATAACAAACTCTTAGCTTTATAATATTAGTATAGATCTAGGGGGTGGATTAGCCTGCTCAACAACTTTTTATATGTACCAACATCAACGTCGCAAAAATAATTCTTTTCCTCTTATTAAATTTAAATCCGAATCGATTGCTATTTTTAAAAATCGGCTTAAAGCACACTTTCTTTCTTCTTGACACAAACTGCCTTTATATCTTAGAATATTACTGGTCACTGTTAGTTTCGACATCTCCTCGCATATATCAAGTAGTATGTATGTTTATTGTATGTATGTATAATTATTGTTATGTATTTATTTTATTTTATTTTTATTTATTTATTACTGTTTGTATACGTTTATGCCATAAATTTATGCAATTCTATTTGTATCAGGTAAGAATTTTAAGAACTCTGCAACACCTTCCCCTTTCTTTAATGGTTGTCCTCTACCCAAAGGTTGTCTGGAAGAGATCGCTATTAGCGATAAGACCGCCTAAATTGTACATCTTTCTGTAAAAATCATGTGTATTTTACTTGTATGGTGTGCAATAAAGAGTATCTATCTATCTATCTAAACTGCCGACTAGCTGATATCAGTTTGTATGGAGAAGTGTTTTATTAGATTAATTCATTTTGGTTAGTATTTGAGGTGTAAAATCACCCCTAGAAGGAAGTTAAATATTAAATCAGGACCTTATATAACAATTATTGTCCTATTTCATACATATTTTATCTCAAATCTCAACACATTTTTGAAGTGTAAAATACTTGCTAATAACAGAATGGGAGTCAACGAAGACGACCTCTGTAGCCGAGAGGCGAACATACCGGACTTGGTGTCGCTATCTCTGAGGTCCCGGGTACGATTCCCGGTCGGTCAATAAAAAATAACTTTTCTATATTGTCTCGAGTCTGGGAGTTATGGTACCGTCGTTGTTTCTGATTTCTGTAACACAAGTGCTTTGGCTACTTACCATAGGATCAGAGCAATGTAAGTGATGTAGTCCAATATTGTTTAAAAAAAAAACGAAGTATTTTTGCGTAAGAGGGTAAATTCGTTTTTAATTATCATCATCATCATCATCATTTCAGCCATAGGACGTCCACTGCTGAACATAGGCCTCCCCCATTGACTTCCAGATTGGCCGGTTGGAAGCGGCCTGCATCCAGCCTTATATGCATTTTTAATTATAGTGTGCTATTAAATAAAGCCATATATATAACATAATTAGTACTTCCAACGAAATATTGCAGTATAGATAATGATATATTATGAATATTTGTCATAAGTTTTACAGTATGTTTTTATTAGTCCGCACTAACGACTGCACAGACAGACGTATTTCTTAATTTAAATTGATGACGCATGGAATTAAGTAATTGAATCATTATTATTTATTTTAAGTATTGGTATTCACATTATTTGCATGTAATTTTTAGTTTATTTTATTTATGTATTTTTAAAATAAATATTGGACAACATCACATACATTGCTCTAATTTTAGCATTTATTATACGACGGTATCACAACACCCAGACCCGAGACAATACCGAAAAGTGATAGAAAATAGAGACAATACATAAATCTTAATTAGTTCGAAATAATAAAAAGAGATACAAAAAACAAGTTTCGTCAGTCCATAGTTGTTGTATTTGGAGTCTTTATAACGCTATAACGTTGTGTGTATGTGATAAAATATACATAATTCTTAACTGCTATTATAGCAAAGCAAAAACATATTAAGTACTGAGATGAATGTAATATTTTATGAAGAAGGACCTTAGTGTCTTATAAAGTTGTAAGTAGGTACTCAATATTGAGGCCATAAAGAGGCCTACTGTATGGGTCTTTTATAATCGCCGCCATTAACATCGGTCCCCTTCCGTTTCCTTCGCCTTTGTTTGTACTTCCTTATCCTTTATAATATAATTTGAATATTCAAGCGCCTACTTTGAATATAGATTTTTGTCTATTCACAAACCAATGAAATACTTGAAAATTAACAGATTTGAACTTCGTTATACGATATTATAATGAGCATTTAGCACAACAACACAATACAAAATCATCAATAAGCAAATATACTGGCAACTACATTATGTATACCCAAGATTTTCGTGTTATAAGCAGTGTTACGCAAACGCAAAAAGACATATTGTTTGCCACGGAGCGCTCATGAATATTTTTTTCAATATTTTTCGACAACAACTGACCGAAATGACGCCACTTATAACCAAATCCGTTTTCACCTTGACCCATCTTATTGTCCCGGTAACGTAAAACTCGACGGTTATAACGTATTTCTCATACACCTACGAGCTACCTGTGTTCACCCCCGACATTCAAAGCCTTTTGATTCACGGGGGCGAAATACAATAGTTCAACGAACAACTCGATCGTGGGAACACATCTATGAATGAACGCACCTGTAGGAGAGGATGCGAAGGCGTTGTCAGTTATTTTATTTACAGAAAAAATCAAAGAACAATTATTAGTATAGTGTGTGAAAACGTCGTGACAATAGTGGTAACTTATTGATTGATAAGTTTAAAAGGTAAGAAAGTTATATCAGTATTTTTATGTTTTTACGAGTAGATTAGTGTATCCTTATGTTTTTAAAATAAGTCTAGAGCTATTAGCCCAGCCAAATTAGTTTTAAGCTGATTTTAAATTACGACTCTACTCGTCTGGAAAATGTGTCAAAGTCGGAATGCCATTTTTTCATGCAAGAAACAGAGAAACAAACAAAAAAACATCAGAATAAACACGTATAAAAATTCAATTATTTTAACCTGCAATCTATCTTCTTCCTAAAATATAGAAAAAAAACACGTCGAAAACTACAAAATATCGCGGAACATACATGAGGGTGATTCCGATAGGTATCGGTACGAGAGACCAAAAAAATGTTTTAACATCACTGTTTGAGCACAGGTTTACATCTTTTCAATAAATCGTAGACTATCGTATAGACTAGGTACTTTCTTTTTTTTTCTTTCACCAAGCGCCGCAGTTTAGTTGACAAAAAAATTACATGTAAAAAAAACAATCCGTTAAATGCAGGCAAAGTTGCGAGCACAAATAGTAACTATAAAACTACGTGATATGTCGTTTTTAAAATCCTCACGCTATCTCTTACGGCTACTGTCTGTTTGGGTGTGCAATTTAAGTCTTCATTCTGTATTATAAATATTTAAGCAATATATAAATTTAATAAAAACGAGTTACCACTCGAGCCTGCCTTGCTTTTTGCAAAAAGACTGAAGAGTTTGTATCAACTTATAAATATTTTTTGCGTGGTTCTTACATCACTTTTGTATTGTTTTACATAATATCTCTTTGATAGTACTTACGTTTTTGTACTGTAGTTGTTATGTAAGCCATAGACATCAATTTATTTCCGAGAAGAAAACATGTAATTTTTATGATGTGAAAAAGTAAGAATGCGCAATCATAATATACATCTATAATGCATGTTTACCGAACATGGAACGATGTTCTACATAATAACAAATGTACTTTTATTTATTATTTTATAGACTTAACTCTTTAAATGATATTACATAATCTAATATAGTTTTATTTTAATTTATAAAGTCAAGTCAAAATGAAAAGTTTCGAACAGTATCTTATTATAAATAACTAAATAATAAATAAATATTGGACAACATCTCATACATTTCTCTGATCCTATGGTAAGTGGCTAAAGCACTTGTGTGACAGAAATCCGAAACAACGACGGTACGGTACCACAACATCCAGACCCGAGACAATATAGAAAAGTTATTTTTCTACATTGACCGACCGGGAATCAAACCTGGGATCTCAGAGATAGCGACACGAAGTCCGGTATGCTCGCCTCTCGGCTACGGAGATCGTAAATATGATGATGATAATGATCGCATCTAGACATCCCTGTATAACTTACTGAACTGTATAAATATTTCACGTGCGGGGGTCACCTTGACTATGTCTCCTTGTTTTTATGACATGAATCGATAGCAATATTTTTGCAAATCAAGAAGGTTGCGTAATGTTTAGAAAATATCCTGAATACATTTGTGTGTGGT
The DNA here is from genome assembly GCA_963576865.1 of Anania hortulata. Classification (NCBI taxonomy): domain Eukaryota; kingdom Metazoa; phylum Arthropoda; class Insecta; order Lepidoptera; family Crambidae; genus Anania; species Anania hortulata. The sequence continues at coordinate 8,725,497 of OY756394.1, read as the reverse complement.
TCCGTATGCATTCTTATTTACTTGTGATGTGAACATTACATTTTATTATTTTAATCTAACTTAATGCTTACGAATTCCACCTTACCTATGATGACAACATTATCTTAAAGTAACTAATCAGGCTTGTATATAAAGAAACTGGCCAAAAGAAAGCCGAATTCGCGCCCCGAAGGTCTCTATCACCGTATTTTCTTCCATTTGGTTTGGGATCGTTAGCGTAAGCCTAATTCACACTTGACTTGTTTTTATTATATGTTATTTTATTTACCTACATAGTTTGCGTTATAATCACACCAACTTTGATGTTTTTGTGAAAGAACGTTTTCACTATAGAGTCCGTAACAAAAATGGTGTAAAATTGACAATTAATCACACTTTGTTTTAATACTTATTGAATTTGAGATCTTAAGAGAAATGCAAGTATATGATATAGGTATTAGGGTGCGTTCAAATATATTATGATTGTAGTCTTAGTTTAAAAATATATAATCTTGAATTTTTTACATCAAAATAATATAAAAATTTACTCGTTCTATTAGAAATATTTTTTTTTTTGTTAACTTTATATTTAAATAATACATATTACCAGTGATTAGTAAAAGGGTCTTGATTGACGGACTACCAGTCTATCTGAAAGGGTTCCGTTGTTTTGTTTTAAAGCTCGAAACTCGAAAAATATCGATTCACAATTGACCGTATTTTTTTTGTATTTGTTGTTTTACTAAGAGCATCCATACTAGTTCAGACGTTTGTAAGTAGTATTGCTATTATTATCTAAACAAAAAAATTACACTTTCTTGTATTTTGACACCTCTTATTTATTTAAGTATATATTATTATATTAATTGATATAGCGGACATAGTACTAAACACTGTTGAAAAATTGAATGTCAACCGGTTCAAAAGATACAGCCCTGTAACAGACTGACAGAGACAACGCAGCCAGAGTAGGTAGGTAATAGGGTTGGCACCCTTTGAGTACGGAAACCTAATACGTTTAATTAATTACAGTTCAAACCGATGATTTAAGATAATAGTAAGTTCAGTCAACATGCCGCCCGCCCATGCTACGAGCTACATGCTACAGGCGCTACACCGCTACAAGTCAACCAGCTGCCAGAAAGCAATAGGCTATTTGCCTTGTACCAAAATTTACTTAACTAATTATTTAGTTTAATAGATTGCACCATATGGACCGAAACATATTAATAGTTATTAAAAATAATACATGATTACTGTAAAAAATACATTTTCGAATGTTATATTTTTATCGGTATTTTACATTGTCAAATACGCCAGCAACAATGACAGGCACGTCACCATTGACTAACTTTGTACTAGAACTGATATCCCAAAGCTAGATTATGCGCTACGCTCGCACATTGTATGAGTAGTGTGACCGTCGACGAAGGTTTTTAACATGCCTGTTCTAGTACTTTATAACTCAATGGGTATGTAAAGGCTCGTGACGTCACGAACAAGAACATCGACGACCGACGGCGTTTTCGCTGGCTTTTAAAAACATAAAGAATGAAATACTATTTTTTATTATTTTCAAAGGTTTAAAAATTAAAATAAAATTGTTGACGCTTTATTTAAATATACCAACAATAATAACTCTATTTCAGAAAATAGTCAAATAGCCTATTAGTAGCAGTCTTTTAACAAAACAAGCGGTATATAAAGTCTTAATTTATTAACTAACTTCCTTCTAGGCCTAGGGGGTATTCTTCTGCTCAAATACAAAGAAACAACATTGGAAAAGCAAAAAATACCTTTGTTTTAGATAATTAGATGTTGTTCCTAAAGATAAAGTTGTTATTTTTTTGCAGGAGAAACATCCCTAGACCAAAGTTAACTTTAAAATTAAGACATTATATACCGCTTAGGTACTTAATAATTTTAAGGTTAATAAAGTAAATTGAAAAATCTTAGTTATATAAGGCTCTGAGGAACAGTTAAATTGCAGTTTTTAGTTATAAATCTTGTTGCACGAGTATTATTGACTGCAGCTAGATTTACCGATTATATGACGCTCACTTTTGATCAGTCAATCTGGCTCAACATCAACGTTAGTATCGTCTGATTAAAAAAAATTAAAACCTGTCATAGTGAAATCAGATCAAATAATGATGCACCATTTTGAAATGGTCGACTAGTTTTTTAGCTAAGTTTTTTTGTAATAAGACCGGTACTGAGAGGCCGGCCTGTTTCATTCGAGGAGTTTTACTGACGTAAAACATTATCAATAAATTTTAGTTTAACATAGGAAAATTCCTACTGTCGAAATACAAGTCATAATATTAAACTTCAATATATTTTAATTTGAGATACGGTGACTTTACGTTAAAATGCGTATTGTTGTTACGCAAGGCTCATTATTTAGTAAAATAACAATGCACCCTTTTCTCGAAATATATGTTAGTTATATCCATGCATACGTACGGACGAAAAGTGAAATCATCACGAATCGGTATACTCGGTTTGGGTTAAAAATAGCCAAGTGAAGTAACACTCAAGCCCAGCATGATAGCGGGATCTGCTGAATAACACAACATTGCGTCACGTGTTCACTCTCGTCCAGTCAATTGTTCAATGGCACCTTCATGTGTTTCTGATATTTTTGTTTTAGTTCTTATAGAAGTTTTCTTTTATATATTTTTTTAAATTATATACAATGTTTGGCGTCCTTGGTCCGTCCAGGCCTCAGATTCCATGACTAAATTAGTAATTACAATAGACTAGTTTCCTGGGTCAAATAAAGATTATTCTATTTAGTCCGTCAGTTAGATTATCAAAAAATATTGCATATTTTGTCTTTTGTCAATTAAGCAAAAAATAACGAAGATAAAACGCATCAAAGTGAGCACGTGATTTCACGCCTTGCTGAAAATGTCTCAAGGCGTGACGTTAAGCAGAACTTTAACGGGCTATAATTTCATCATTTTTTGTTTGACACTGACGGACTAATTAGATTTTTTTAGGAAACTAGCCCATTAAATTAGGACCACTAGAACTTCATTTTTGTTTCTTACTTTAGTTTTAAAGAGATTTAAATGAAGTATCAGGAGTAAGCTGGAGGTTATTAGTTCGACGCGTTTAATTTGTATTTTTGTTCTTGTATGACAAAGAGTATTTAATTTAGATAATTCTTTACAGCCATCCAAAAAAAAATATTTTTGAATATTAAAGTGTATCCTATTAAAATATCACGTAAGTTTGAACAAGCTGTTATATAAATCATTCTCCTCAAAGTAGGAGATAAAAAACTAACAAGGTTTAGTTTCTAACCGACTTCAGCTAAAAAGGTAAATCTGATCCATAGTTGATAGATAAGATAAGGTTGATAGGTAATCGAAAATATATATTTTTATGTAACTACAAATTTATGATGTAACCGTTATTTGTGCCAAAAGACATTACTCCTTGCCAAATTCAATGATTCTAGGTTAACAGTAAATACACTATAGGTTTTGATTTCCCTGTGAGTATCAAGATGCAGCATAACCGGCCGTATCTTTTGATTGCGTTTTTTTAGTTACCAAAAATTGCAGACCTGAAAATTCAGTATTAATTTAATCTTAATACTTCCACGCATTCTGAACAAAGAGTCTTGAAAGACGGACAACAAAGTGATCCTTTCTCTTATCTTCATTCACCTTCATACCATTTAAGATAAAGAACCCTAAAAAATCTAATTTTATTACCCAGCTACTTATCAACAAACAAAATTTAATACAAATCGCGACTATAATAGCCACGTGACAGCCTATGGAAATCTAGAATATACGCTGACGGTTACACAATAAGCGAAAATGTGACTTAACAAACGTGATGAAAAGCTTACTTAATATAATGTTGAATGAAGGTCATGTTTTCGACAAACAACGCCGTATTTTTTAACGTATCTTATATATTTAAACTGAAGTTTTACCTTATATTATTATTGTCAACACTGTACAGTTTCGCATTTGTAATAACGACAAAATGAAATAATACCGTCTGGTGTAGTGGTTCGCGCTCCGGACTACAAAGCCGAGCGGTTGCGAGTTCGAATCCCGAGCAAATGTATGTGTTATAAGCACGAGCATTTGTACCTAAGTCATGGATGTTTATAACGTATTTAAATATGGTTATCTATTATCATATTATTCGTACAAGCTTTGCTTAGTTTTGGGCTACCTAATTGGTGTGATTGTGGAAATATTTTATTATTATTAGAGGAAAGTAACCAAATATGGAATACCATTTTGTTTTTGTATTATATAAAAAAAAGTTATTGTAAATCAAAAACTTTTATTATTATTTATTGTCAGTCATATATTTGCGCTTAACTTATTAACAGTCTTGTTTTATATATATCAATTTAAAACATATAATTTCCCTAAAAACAAAATCAACATAAAGGTACCTAATTATGGAATAGGTACCCAAATATGGACTACTATAAAACTATGAATAACAAGCCTTTACTTTTATGAGATCCAACAGGAACTTTGGTCAGTTTTAAGATGGTACTCAAATTACTTGCAAAAATCACATATCCAGAGTTCGATTCTGCACCTGCGCAAACAGCATGTGCCAAGAGCCCACACACGAGGCATTTTATCCATGTTTTTCCTCGAGTATCTTGAGAAAACACGTTGTAACATAGAATACACTCTGGATCTTCTGAGTCAGGAGCTTCCTGTCCTATGACGGCATCAGGCTCACTGTCCGTGTCAAACTGTATTTCTTCTTCATCGTCTGAATCACTATTCTTAGACTTGGTTTACTCTTTTTGCTTTCTCTCTCTGTTTTCTTTTAGTTTAATTTTTCTTTTTTTTCTGGCACTGGACTGATGTCATAGGGCGAGACCATATTTAGAGTACTGCGAGCAAGCCTGGAAGTTGATGGTTCTAGATCAATCATTTTCTGTTACTTGTCTTGGTGTGAAGGAAATATAGAATAGTCCATATTTAGATCCCAGGGACTGTCCATATTCGGAAATTTCAAAGTAATCATAACGTATATCAGATTTTTTTGTTAAACACAATCAGACAAGAAAAAACCTCTAAAACAATCAAACAAACATGAAATAAATGTATAGTCATAATATACAATACAATTTCCAATCACGTTTTGAGAAATTACTTTGTTTTTACGTACCTTAAAATGTTTTCGCACAGCGCCAAAACAAAACACGCTTACCGCGACCGAAACGGTCGCCCGACTTACAAATCGAAACCTGTACGCAAGTATAATGATGGAAAGAGACAGACGATCACTGTCTTTTGCAACTAGGAGTATTCGTTTTCGAGAAATGGCGGTATTCCATTTTAGGGATACTATTCCATATTTGGTTACTTTCCTCTATTAAAAAGCATTCAGGCGCATAATATCTCTTAGCACCTTCTTCTTCTATCGTATCATTGATAGAAGAAGAAGGTACTATTCGAAGTTACTATATTGGACAGCATCATTTTTAAACAGTTGTATTTTAAATTATTAATTCGGTAGACATTCAACAACTTGTTTTTATCATTGGTCGCCCAACACGTGATACACGTGACTTCAAATTTCACCAAGTATTTGGTTTTGTAAATTTCTGCTAAAAATACCAAATTTAAATCCGCATCCATTCAATTGTATTTTCCAAATAGAATTTCATGAAAATTTTAAATTACAATATAAAAAACCACAATCCATTTTTAGAAAACACTTTCTAGAAACGGTAACGTTGTCGCGGAAAATAACAACTACTGTATCTTCAAAATAACTAGACAATCTAACTATAGCATTATTTAGAATATAAATAATTATTGTTTTTTTTTTTCAATTCACGGCTAGAAGATGAAGAGAATAAAATGAAATAAGTAAAGAAAATGACTAATTGAATGATTATTTGGAAATAACATAATCTTACTAATAATATAAATGCAAAAGTTTCGATGGATGGATATAAATTACTTAATCACGCTAAGATGGCTAGACGGATCTAGATTAAATTTGGCATAGAAATAGATTATAGCCTGGAATAGCAGATAGGTTACTTTTTATTAAATTTTTATTAATTTATAACTGTCATTATAGATTCTTACCGTTAGATGTCGCTGTTCAGTTTGCAAAAAAATAAATAACACTATCTGTTGCCCACGACTTTGTTCGCGTGGTCTTAAGTTAAGACTAACTACGGTTTTGCTAAGGCAATGCGAACGAAGTCGCAGACAACAGCTAGTTATAGTATATCTTAGTTACTAATAAAGTTAAGTACGACCTACTTACTGCTAGTATTTAACTAATGCAGTCGTAGATGTAACCTTGCCCCGTCTACGAGGAAAACGGTCTGTCAGAGAATAGTGTTAAACATTGTCTCTCAGAACCATATATTTACCCGGATAAAAAGTACCAAGATATTTTCTGGATAGACTATCAACTACGCTATACTAGATAATCTGGTACGTGATCGAGTAATAAATTTATCCAAAACATATTCGTAGGTACTAATAAATCGCAAACTTCTTCAGAGCAAACTGTGTTCATTAAAAAACTGTAATTTTATATTTGAGTTATGCTAAAAAAAAAACTGTTTATTTTATTTAAATGAAATTTATTTTACTCATTTCTGATTGCATAATCTATTTCATAATTAATTGTTTTAGAATGACATTGGCTTGCAACCCACCTTTAATGTAGTGCTAAGTCACTTGTGTACTCGTTTCCGTTATAAATATTATTTCATAACATTTTTTTTTATAGGAAAATGGAAAAATTAATTATTAAAGATGTAGGTAACAGTTTAAATAGTATAAATAAATAAATATTAGACAAAATTACTCTGATCCTATGATAAGTAGCTCAAGCAACTATTGTAACAGAAATTAGAAACAACGACGTTACCAAAACACCCCGAGACAATATAGAAAAGTTATTTTTCTACATTGACCAACCAAGAATCGAACCCAGGACCTCAGAGAAAGCGTCATCAAGTCCGTTATGCTTGCCTCTCGGCTACGGAGGTCGTCGATAAAAAAACGGGTGATTTGTACTTACACTTTATCGTTATTTAAATTATTTTTTTTACTTTTTAAAAGTACTAGTAATTACTGGGTTACTGGGCCTTTCCAAATGTACGCCATTGAGCATAATCCTCGGATTATTTTTCATCGGCTGCCAGTATCATCGCTTTACCTTTTGAAAAGGCGGCAGGCTACCCTGCCCTCTTAGCATGACCACCAACACGATATGATGTAGCGATTTATCGACAACCACTGTCTTTTTTAAATATGATGTATATAGCCGCCATGTTGAATTTTTATCGAAACAGTGATCATAACATGTGACATCAGCGGCACGGCGATTCAACATGGCGGTTTTATCTATCATATTTTTACAGTTGGTGTTGATAAATCGCTTTAACATATTATCGTCATGCTATATTGGTAATGCTAAGGGGGCTAAGTTTAAGTAAACTTTGCTGCTATATATTAATTTGGAACCTAATTTATTTTTGATAAACACAATTATGTTTTAAATCTTACTCATAAGAATTTACACATCGTAAATAAGATACTACATTTTCTTACATAGAGACGCATTAATAGTGCCCATCAAATCACTAATACCTACACGTGACGATATGGTTATAGTCTTCGATTTAATAAATAAATTTGAATACTTTCTTTTTTATTCTAATTCAAATCAGTATTAAACAGAATAAACTGTCGCAAATCTATGATTTGAATGAAGTCACCTACGTCTTAAAAATACATCATAATTTATTTTCAGTTGTATTCAGCCTACTTAACAGTCCGGTTTTCCGATATTCTAGAGCTCTATCCAGAATTTCTATTAAGGCAAGCGTTCCTTTTAGTGGCGGTATTTAACGCGTTTTATTTTAAAACAACATACCTTAATTCTGAAAAAAAAAATCTATCTCTTTCTAAAACACTTTAAAAAGGTAACTTCTACTATACTGCAGAGAATCAGATCACAAAGATTACTTTAACTTGAAACGAGTTCTCATTTTAATTGATTCAATTATATTATATAACGTATAGTATGATGGAAAATAAACCAAAGTATTTTTAAATATTATGTGTGATGTATCTTCCAACTATATTTATGTCCTTAATTGTATCTTAATTCTAGTTTCCATATTAATATTTCTTTTAAAATATTGTTTTAATTTTATTAGAGTCGATTTGTTTGATAAATACAAACTTTTAAAATACAGTCAATGAAAAATGACTGCAATTATAACTTAATTAGTTATGGTGTAATAATTAACATAAAGTTTGAAGGATATATCATTTTTCATCAAATTATACACCTTTTTACAACCTAATAAAGGTTATTTTCGAAGTTGTGTAATTATGTCCAATAACTAATAAATTGACAGCAGAAAAATAGAGTTCTTGTCCGAAAATAGGCGAAAATAAATAAATCACAACTTTGAGAGATTTTTATTTTCAATAATTTTATTATTGTTACTTTCACATATAGCCTGTTTATTAGTAAATGCCTGCATTCACCAAAAGTGCAGTCGATATCATAATATAATATGTAATAATATAATCATGCATCTGTCTAGTTCGATAAAAAATAGGTTGTCATTCTTTGACTAATAAATCATTGCCAGAATAATACCAAAGCCAGGAATCCGCTTAAAAGTCCGAAAACAGGCAAAATCACCCCACGTACTAATTTCTCCTGACTACAATTAGGTGTATCTGAACTTTATTTTTAAAAAAAATATTTTTAGCATTTTAGTGTTTTGAAGTCGGTTTTATTTTTTTTAATAAAATTTACTTATTTCATCTATTTTTAGTGATAAATCCTAATCTAACTGCTGAACACCGATTTCATCCCCTATTTTCCTACCTTTAGGGGTGATTTTTATTTTTCAAACTTTTATCATAGCATCTTTGAAGTATAAGCTATTCAATAAAAAAAACATCAAAATCGGCTTATATTTGTCGAAGATAGGTAACAAGAACCACAACCAAAATATTATCTGGGTATATATTTGTTGATTTTCTCAAAAAGTTCTAAATCAATTTCGATAAAATTTATATGGGACCACCTCTGAAGTATGATCTACCAAACAAAAAAAGAATCATTAAAATCGATTCATAATTGGCGGAGTAATCGCGTAACATACATACAAAAAAAAAAAAACATACAGTCGAATTGAGAACCTCCTCCTTTTTTGAAGTCGGTTGAAAATGTATGGTGTCATTTTATTCATGGACAGATACTAAGCGTGCGGTGGGCACGCGTCTCTCGTGCGTCTCACGGTCTCGTTTCGTGACCACCATTATTATGGATCCCGTGACCAGATTTACGTCTTCGCCCGTGACCTGTCACGTGTCAACTCAGTATTAATTTATTAAAGAAATGCCCTGATAGCTAATTCACACTACAGATCATGTTTACCTGCAATTCAAGAACGGCGAGTAAAATTCAATTGCAGGTAAACATGTTCCGTAGTAATCCGTTTTAGAGGGTGAGTTGTTCCCTGAGTAGTTTCAGAAAAATTCTACGCACTAACTAATGAATTGACTTCATTTATAGATAATAAACAATTATTTTATGAAAATTTCAATCCGTAACATCAGGCCATACCATACTCAACAGCTTAGTAATAATATCAAATCAATTAAAAATCAAACTTTATATAAAATGAAAAATGATCATGTTGAATAAATACATGTCTTCATTGAGGAGTTATTTTAATTCAACATCTCAAGACATTACTTAGTGACTGAGTACTAAAATTACTTAATGGCTTTAATTTTAGAAGGAGAAGAAGACAAAGAAAATATCTATGAAACATTGGACATCACACACAAACAACACAAAAAAAAACAACAAGGAGGCCTGTAATGTCCAGCATAAGAACCACACTCAGCTTGAGCCAAGGCGCTGGTGTAGGCCACAACGCTGGTTTTTAGTAGATCCTGCCAAGTGCGGTACACAGACAGACAGCTGACAGAAACTTCTCTCTCTCTCCATCCTTTGTCAATGTTACAGGGCCTGTCAAGGCAAGGTTTGGTGTCCTTTAAATTGTAAGTTAATCTTAGTTTAACAAATAAAGTTTGTTTGTTACCTTGCCACAATTTTTTGTCTCTGCGCCAGGGAAAAAAGAAAATTGTTTTATTTTTTTGTTTTAACTTTATTAAATATTATTTAAGAAATATGCCAAACAACATCTTAGTAATTAAATGTATTTATTTTGAAAATTAAAAGTATCTAATTTTATTTATAAAGTGAAGACCTACAGAGAATTTACACTATTTTGTAAAATAAATACCTTGTTATTTTGAAAAAAAAAAACAGCTTAATTTTATTTTATTTCAAAACAGTAAAACCTTTTTTAACTTTTTTATTTAATGATTAAACAAAAATAGTATTTTTAGTAATAAATAAAAACATCTATCAACTGCACTCTAATTTGTATGTATTAACTATTTAAATCTAATAATCCTAAAGCTCTATGAAAAAAATCAATGGTACGGAGCCTTATGCACTTCGACACTGGCCCGATCACGCCCGCTAGTACTCGTATAGGGTCCGACACATACGAGCCTGAGGCTTCGAAGCGAAGCCGCACACTCGGCCGGGTCCCGGCAACCATCAATAGGGCGGACCTTGGCTGAACGCCTTCAGTCCTCGCCAAAGCCCAAAACTGCCCTGTGTATCTGAATAAGGATTTCCTCAAAGGCTGTCAGCGATAGATACCTACGTTCAAACAAAAAAAAATATATAAAATAGATTTTGAAAAGGAAATCTATTGTCGTGGTACGGACATCTGATAATAAGGGAAGAGTAAGGAGAGTGATGGTTATGTGTGTTGATGGGTGGGATTGAGGATGACCTAAGAAGAGATGGATAGATTGTGTGTGGTATAATATGAAAAGGGATCGGATGACGAATGACCGAATGGACTAGTTTCCTAAAAAAATCGAATTAGTTCGTCATTTGGATCAACTGAAAATATTGGACACGTATTTTTTCTTTTCTAAATCAAACAAAATATGATGAAGATATAGCCCTTTAAAGTTCCGCGTAACGTCACGCCTTGCGACACTTTTTAGCAAGACGTGACGTCACTCCTAAACTTTGATGCGCTTTATCTTCGTCATTTTTTGTTTGATTGACAAAAGACAAAACATGATTTAATATGATAATCTTACTGACGGACTAAATATAGTAATCATTTTTAGGAACAAGAAACTAGCCTTATGCATGAAAGAGGAAAATATACGAATGATGATCTAAAAATACAGTTACTCATGCAACACTTTAGACTGGGGACTTTACACCAAAAACGAGGTTGCAGATGACTAATTATAGTAAACTTTACCAAACTCAAAGTCTCTGCATATATTTTGCATGAGTGATTAATTTTATAAAAAACGAGACAATATCAATTTTATCGTCACAATAAAATTACCATTTCCATTAATTTTTTAATCAGTCCGGACCGGGAATCTAACCCTTTTGCGTTTAAGGCGTATCGCTTGCCAAACGCCTATTAGTTTCGTATACATTTAGTTTACTATTTTAAAATGAAGAAAATATTTAATTTTTTGCAATTGTCTCCATTTTCATCAATGTAGTTAAATAGTACTCTAACAGTTCTGTAACATTTAATGGCATAGAGATGATAATTTCACCATTTAACTAACACTTTTCACTAAAATAAACTATTTACAGATAATACCTATAAACTTACAAACCCAGTTTTTTGTACTAATCTTTTTCTGTAAAACATTTTGTGAGCACTTTGAACTCTATAGCTGTTTTTCGCGCAAAACTACAGACGACTTCCAACTGTAATAACAATAGAATACAATATAGAATTGACTACCTAAATAATTTCGTTTCAACCAATCGATTGAAACGATTCAAACATTGGCATCAAAAAGGTCTATTTTACTCTATAAGGAAGTTAGAGAATTATGCGTTGTATGGTTGGGATAATTACAGTTGATTCTTGTGTGTGCTTAAAAGTAATATGTGACTTTTTTCCCACTGAAGGTAAGTATTGCGCGTAGAATACCTACTGAGCGGAGGCCGAGCAGGGTCGATGGCTTCTTGGAGACACGTGATTTGTACCGTTAGCCTGCACGCCGGGCCTCCAACACATGGAAAGGAAAATCTGAGAGGCTGTACCATCCGCAAATTAAGTGCGCGGAAAAATACTTTGTTATACATTGTTATTACAATTAAATTTATTTTAGCAACCAATGTGTTGTAATTCTAGCAATAACCAAAGAATATAATATTAAAATTAACAAAAACCCAACCATTTCCAAATTTTTAAGCATATTATTAACTCATTGTTTCATAATTAGACTATAGACAATCCACATTTTCGTCCGCGAGAATTCGGTTTGTTGCAAAAGGTCATTACTGCACGTCCCTCGGTATTTGTACTTCTGGGTACATTTTTCTGGGATACAAAATCTAATTCAGATTATGATCCACCTGTCTGCCAAAATTTAAACCCGACAGTTGATGCGTGATTGAGTAACAAACGACTCATCTTTAAAGGTATTTGTATGATTGAGATTGTGCAATCAATTGCACGTCTAGCTTGACTGCTCTAGATTTTGCCATGCTGTCCAGTGCCGTAACCCCTAAAATTGACTTTTATTGTCAAGCGGTAATAATAAGGGATGTAGCTATGTATGCAGTCAAACTAAAATATGAATAGGTGAGCTAGGTAATACACCTAATAGAATAAACCTCAATGAACATCCGCAGACAAACGTTGCCAAAGAAGTCCGCCCCAAAAAGTCGAAGCGACAATTGGGTTATTGCACAAGTGAACGACAAGACAAGGATTGCTAGAGGGATCTGGGAGAGTCCTCTGATCAGCAGTGGGATCATCATTTCAGTCTTTTTGCACTGTTGGACGTAAGCTTCCCCCAGAAAGCGCCAAAGAGCATGAGCACGAGCACGAGCCTTTTTCATCCATCCACTGCCAGCCATCTTCCTAAGGTCGTCGGTCCATCGTTTGCCAAGACGTGGTTTCCATTCAAGAACCCGTTCACTCCACCTTTCATCGGTTCTCCGACAAATGTGGCCAGCCCATTGCTACTTTAGCTTACTACATTTTAGGAATAGCAGTGGGTTACAATAAGTTAATTGGGAAAATAAATAAAAATCTTGTCGAGACCAGACCAACCTTGTCATTACTGTCGGAGTTCTGATTTCAATTGCAAGTATTTTTTGCATTCTTGAGTCCTTTGTTAATTAAACCGGTATGTTATACCCATCGAGCATATACTAGAGCAGTAATACGAACCCATCTTTCCTCAAAACTAGTAAGTGATTTTTCACCTACATTTAGTATGAAATGTTGTCATTTGTTAACGCTCGCCCATACAAAAATAGCGGAAATTTTTGTCGAAGAAATCTATGTGCTATATAGATATGTGCTTCATGGTTATACCCAACTTAAGTTTTATTTGATTAAAAAATATATTGCTAACGTTACTCCTATCTTATTTTAATACGACAAGTAATTTTCTACACTATGTATCACTCTTAAGGTTAAAACTAAACTTGCCTCTTGGTCTGTACATGAGTGCGTGTGTATTTTTTTTACATTCGCAGTGTCAGTAGTACGAGGTTAATACGAAGAATTGGTTTACATCCCTACGTTTGCCAAAATACAACAAGTGACATGAATGCTTGCTATGCAATGACTTTGCGTTTTATTTCAAAAAGTCCCTTTTCTGTTGTTTTCTTAGCTGTAGAATATTACACCACTCAATTGTATTAATAAACTTTTATTTTGTATACTAAGTAGTAAGGACATGCAAAAGTGAATCTTATAACAATTGCAAATTTTATTTGCTATTTTATTTAGTTAAATAAAATATGGTTTTAGAAATTACGACCAAAACTCAAAAATAAAAGTGCCTAAATAATTTGTGCCATTATTTTCAATAAAACGACAAATTATTATTCTGTCTTTATAAACGTGTAACTTATCGTCGACACTTTAAATTCAAGTGAGAGTACGCTCCCGTTGATGTCTTTTGGTAGGAACACCGCGTAGCCGCACATTTCTATTATAATACATTCCTATTTAAATATAAAACTTCTATTATTGTAATTAATTCTAACAATACAGATTCCAAAATATAAAGGTGGGTAGATACTGACCAACGTTACGAGGTGTAGTGTAACATGTTACGCAGCGAGCATTCATGCTGTCAGTACGTAGTGTTACGGGGAAACAAGCGAACAACGAGCCGGATTAACACGGAATTTAGCACTCAGCGTAACGTAACATGCTTGCTGCGAATGTTACATTACGCCTCGTAACATTGGTCAGTACCCACCTTAACAGTAGCATACTTTACTTTAAAATCCGGCTCGTTGCTCGCTTGTCACCCCGTACTGACTGCACGAATGCTCGCTTTGTAACATGTTACATTACGTTATCGTTTATCAGTACCACCTTTATATCTATACTCTGTCTATTGACGACCTCCGTAGCCGAGAGGCGAGCATACCGGACTTTGTGTCTCTGAGGTCCCGGGTTTGATTCCTGGTCGGTCAATGTAGAAAAAAAAACTATATTGTCTCGGGTCTGGGTGTTGTGGTACCGTCGTTGTGTTTGATTTCTGTAACACGTGTGTTTAAGCTACTTATCATAGGATCAGAGCAATGTATGTTATGTCCAATATTTATTTATACTAACGTAATAAAGCTGAAGAATTTGTTTGTTTGTTTGGTTAAACTACTGGTTCGAATCGAAAAATTGTTTTTGGGTTGGATAGTCCATATAACGAGGAAGTATCATATTTTTCATGTATGACGGAAATGTTAAAGTTCTAATAAAAAACCCGTGACAGCATATATCTATATTTTAAAGTTGACATACTATATAACCTTTTTTATTTTAATCAAATTTGTTCTAAAATAATGCATCGGCGATAGCCTCGCTTTTTTTTAACTTTTAGAGTTAGGCATTGATGTGGTTTACTGAATAATTATTTGAGCCGGAAGGTGACAAGTGTCGTTGATAAAGACTTGAAGTGAGAGATCGAACTTCACGCGGGCGTAGCCGCGGGCGGAAGCTAGTACCAGATAAGTCTTCAACAATAGAACGTATCATAGGCCAGATTGATGTTAGCCCTTAGCCGGTACATTACAAGGAAGAAAACTGCATGTGTTTTGATTCTGGCGCGGAAAAACCGACATTACTATTTATTATGGAAATTCATGGTTTTGGAACGTGATATTAGTACCATAACAGCAGAATCGAATACGTCCTGCCCCTGACTTCCTGGAAGCAAAATCAAGGTTTTCGTCACACGCTCTTGTTTACAGCACAGAGTTTGTTTGCATTCTGAATAAGATTTTGAGGTCGTTGTCATCATTCGATAACAGAAGCGGAGTAAGTAGGTCGGTGAGTGTTCTCTGCATCCAGAGGCTGCGGCAGTAACAGATGAACTGGATATTTCAAACTCAGCACGACAGATTACTAGATATAAACGATTTTAATGTGATCCGTTTTTGGTCTGGAATTTTTAATAATGGTCCAACAAAGTATTCCAAAGTAGCAATTTATACAGGGTGTAACGAAAAGGTGAAATAAAACTTTATGGGGTTATTCTACGGCTAAATTACGTCAACTTTTTCTATGGGACCAACATCGAAATCGCAAAAAAAAAAAAACACTTTCCCATACTAAAACGCGACCAGCTGGCATCAGTATGTATGGAAACGTCAATTATTATTTTTTTAATTTGATGTTGGTCCCATAGAAAAAGTTGATGTAATTTAGCCGTAGAATAACTCCTTAATGTTTTATTTCACCTTTTTGTTACACCCTGTATACTCTCAAAATACTATTTGCTGTAACTATCTTAGTTGGGTTCATGAAGCATTCCAACTACTAATGCTGTTTTAGCTATAGGTATAATTAGAAGACCAGATTTTCTTTGGCATTTCTGTTGTATGGAAGGGTAAACTTGTAGTTTACAAGTACAAAGTAGGATAGGAAAGTAAAAAATGCATTTTGTTTTCAGGTACTTTTTTAACCTTTAAGACATTTTTTTTAAATATGCTATTTAAAAAAAAACAGATCTTGGAAACTGCTACCGTATCAGTTATGCTTAATCAACTAAATTAAATTTTATTTAAAAGTTGTCAACTTATTTATTTAAGAGGCTGAGTCAACATGAAAAGAAGAAGAAGAGGACTGAGACACATTGGCACATTTTTTTAAAAAGTAAGGCGAGTAAAAGTAGTAGTTAGTGAATCATCAATATACTGAAAGCCAAAAGTAAAGTTTATGGGTAAAACAAAGATATTTATTGCCACTACGGTTAAACGAAGTCCATGTTTACGTGGTTTTAGTTAAGGCAACAAAAGGCTAGGCCCGCCTTAAAATGGCTGAATCATTCATCCCATACTATTCAGCGCACTTCAAGGCACCTCTCTAATTAATCTTCGCCACTCTGAAAAGTACTTCCTGATGCTTGTTTTCAACCGCAAGACGACAAGTTAAGCAAATTATAAAAACCTCACTAATTTTATTGTTTTTCTCACGCTGAATCATACGCCGACCAAAATAAGCGAGTTGGTCTGAGTGTCCCCATTTTTTGCCACAAACAACTCGCGAGGTCGTTGCTCCGGCTTCGCTGAGACAGCTAGCGAGGCGAATGGCCAAACTATCTCACCACGACGCTAAAGCTCGTAGGCTTCAGTAATCTAAAGCTATTATATACGAAACGAATGGTGAGCCTATAGTTAAATTCATAAGTTTGTACGACTTCTTTTGTAGTACATTGAATCATTTTTTTGATTTTTTTGAGTTATACATTTTAAAGCAATTTGATCCGTCAATCGAGCAAACTATATGAAACTAATTTTGTATTAATTGTATTTAAAAATACCTTTATTTTGTTGAATAAAAACCTTTCACCACTAAAACTAGACTAAAAGTTTCAAGTGATTAAAGTTTAAAATAACTAGTTTATATTGATGTATTAGTAGTTCAAGTTTATGTAGACTTTTATAAATATTCATTCAATAATAAGATTTTTATACATGTTCCATTTAAGTTATGATAACATATTCATAAACCGCAACTATTACTACCTAGTGGCTAATTGAAGTCCAAATTTTGCTTTAATCTAATAAGCAATTTGAAGCTAATTGGTGTCATAAATTGCAAACATTCCTAAATTTTCCTATAAAATCATAAAATAAAACCGGTCCTGCATAATTTCATTTGAGAAAAGCATTTAAAAATTGAAAAATTAGTTTTATAACTTTTTTTAATTATCTTACAAAACCTTCACACGACTTCAGAAGGTTTATCTTCCTTGCGCTGTGTCCTGTTTTCCAGTCGGGGGTTGGTTGACCTTTTACATTAAATAAGACTAGAACCTAATTTAAACTGGAGCGGTTACCATTAGCATACAGGGTTACAGCTGGTTAAGGCTGACACTCGCTTAGGGACTGATCATGTGCTAACAGCATAAAAATTGGGAAATTTTTAAAACCAACTCTAAAGGATACATAGTGTAACAATGTGTTATCTACTAACTTAGTAACAGAACAATGTCATTGACAATAATTTAAAAAAATGGTAATTCAAATACTAACATTGACATCTGGAAACTTTTTTGTTTTAAGAAAACTATCGTTATAATAGCAGCAGTGCGGAAGTTTGTACGTAACCTCTTTTTTGCGATGTCAACAAAATCGAACCATGCCATCGCCCACGGAGGAAGTGACAGACACCATTTAACTTTTCGTGCGAGGACCTAGACTTATATGTATAGATTGGCTTGTACTATAGATTAGCTGCGGTGCTGAAATTGTATTCTAAACAAGTTCATGCGGGTTAAAACTTTCCATATAAGTGTTCAAGAGTAAATAGATAAAATTTAAATAATTATGATAGAGTTTTTAACGAGTTCGATGCTCTGGAAGCACTTGATGTCAAAGATACAATTATTATTTGATTATAAGTACTATTATTTATTTTAATTAATCAGACATGTGACACTTAACTGTCAATTTAATTTAAATCGATTGACATTAATTAATTTTATTACTATATTTCCTTTAATACTATTATTCTATAATTACCATTGTTTAAATCAACCAGATGTGTGATACTTAATTGTCTATTTTTATTTAATTGGATTTGACGTATCCAATTATTTTGATACTGGAATTGCTAATCAACGTCTACTCAAATCATCTGAACTACTTAGTTTAAATAAATAATACATTTCTAGAAGTATCGTCCTGCCTCCGTCCAAAGTTGCTGTGCCCTACTGGGTCCTTATTGTGTAACTGCCAAGATTGTAAGACCTAACTGCTAATATGGTGAAGCAATAAATGATTGAGGAATGAGTAAGTGCTAAATAAAAGAAGCACATAACTGAAATACATACATACAAGTAGTTTTTCGATTTGAAAGCTAAAGTGTAAATGGGCAGGCCACATCGCTCGCAGAACTGACAACATTCGGGGGAAAAAGGTTCTCGAGTGGCGACCACGAACTGGATGACGCAGCGTGGGCAGGCCTCTTACCAAGTTAAGTTTGCGGGTAGCCGCTTTATGCAAACGGCCCAGAGCTTCGCTCTCGCCCATATAGACCGCCACAGCTAAAACGCACAGCAAGCTAGGTAGTGAAGCGTCAAGTTAGCACTCAAACCAGTTGCGAGATTCTTAGAAGGTTTGTTTAAATTCCCATACAAGCTAGGTATCACTAAGCTCTAGGTGCTAAGCAAGTACCCTAGCTTGTAGTATGTATTTCGCCTTTTAATAATATTTAGTTATTTAAGATTGACGGAAACAAATTACATATCATCTCCATAGGCCTCACCTCAATCTTGCCCTATTGGGTTGTTTGGGCCATACTTTAACACCCAGGACCGCAGCGGATTGCTGGAGAGTTTTTGTTAGGCCAGTGGGTGAACCTTAAGATGATGTGAGATGTAATGGTTAAGGGACTTGATAAGGAAAGCTCCCTGGGCGCTCGGAAGGGGCGCTGCAGACACAAAATGTATTGCGCGCTATGAATACGCCAAACATTTAGTTGTTACAATTACCTACACAATTATTTGCCACACCAAGCAGTTCTAAATCCACAAAAACCACAAAACCTCTGATAGTAGTCATTGACACGTCCTGTAAAACTGCCCTGGCCGCGCACCTAGGGCGCTTTCTATATCATTTCACATAACCCTACAGCCTAGCAAAACGAGACACAATATACATTTTATTTTACGGTCTCATGTGACCGCTCGGCATTCAATAAGTTATAGATGGCCTCTGACTTGGCTTTCCGACTAGTATCAAGTGATATTGGCCGGAACCAACTTGAAACGTTTGTGATAAAGGTCACAAAATATGATGGAAAAGATCACCGATCCACTCACTACCGCGACGTGGGTTGATTAACTTTGGTAATTACTCGTACTATTAAAGCACTGTCGCCACTGAGCAGCACCTCACCTTATTTTGTCACTATTGGTATTTAATACAATTTAATTACATACTGCAAGTCTGGAATTGTTAAAGTTTTTTTGATCATCAACTATAGCACAAAAATGTATAGGTACTGTAATGTACATGTTAATATGAATGGATTGAATCCTACAACTTGACACAGATACGGTAGGCTCACACCAAACTCCAAAACAAGTTTCTCACAAAAATACCCTCTTTCTATAAGTATTTGTATATATGCGTAAATCTAGTAGGGACTAGTTAACATAAAATGACTACAACACGTTCCAATATATACAAAGACTTGACAATAGCTCCTGCCTACAAGCGATTGCAAGGGCTCGGCCGCATTTACGAACTACATGTTGGGCATAGTTTTATGTGACATAAACCTACCCTTAAATGACTCTTAGCGTCATAAAATGGACATATATAACATACTGACCATTAGCGATGCACTAAATATATAATTGTTTTATCCACCGAATTCTAGATACATATTATGGTGTTAAAGGGATTTCTAAGACCGGATGCCGGAGTTATGGTAAGCCTAACATTCTTCCGAATATTTGGTAACATCGGTTTTCCGGAAACGTGCCGAAATGTTTTTTTTTTCGCTGAAGGATGGTTTAAAACCGCATCGGTAAAAACTATCCTTCAGCGAAAAGGATACGAAAATATTCGGCGCGTCTCTACATATCTTTTAATAACACATATGTGCTAATAAAAATCAACGAACAATCGAAAATCGCATTTTGATATTTAATTGCAATCGAGTATTCAGATTGTTTTTAGTATAATAATACTGAACCTACTGTCTGTATGTAAGTTGCTGCGATAAGGTTGTTGGCGGTCATCGGCCCCCCGCGCCTCTGCGGCCTCTTTCCGTCAAACCTGACGACTTCATACTGACCACTTCCACCAATAAAGAAGGCAATGCCGGGTGGCTTCCTAAAATTGCCGACTTACATGGAAAATTGGTCGCTGCGTTTATTCGGATTTTTGTCAGTCTATCAAGTGTTGATTACTTTGCTAGTAGTAAAATTTTATTATTATACAAACAAAGTAATGTATGTTCAATTGTGCTTGTTGTTGCGTTTGCAAGATGTTGCGACATATTTTAAGAAATCGGTTTTTCTAAATTTGTTTAGAAAATAAATTGAGTATTGAAATAAATAATGATCAAAGGTAGGATAAAGGATATACTTACATACAGCGACTGGCTTTATGTATATCCTTCTCATTGCATTGCTTCCGCACTTCACTTCATAGTTTTACTGAGATTTTCATTGCATCCTGTAATCATTTCTACCGTTTGCGTTGGTTCGTTTTGTATATACATAACATCGCTCTTGTACAGGCCTTACCTCTGCCGATCCTAGATTACGCTGATTGCTGCTATCTGGACCTCAATGAAAAGTTCCTTGATAAGCTTAAGCGCATTCAAAATTACTGTATCCGCAAAAAAAAATGTCTTCGGAAGTATGACCACGTTTCGAAGTTTACCTCAAAGAACCTTTACCCAATATTGTCGACAAATGAAAACCGATTTTGATGATTCTTTTTTTATTGAATGGCTAATACTTTAAAGATACTAGTTACAATAAAAATTTTGGAATGGTTTTTACCCCTCAGGGTGGAAAAAAAGAGGATGAAATCAGTTACTTTTGAAGTCGGTGCAAGCTGATCAGAGTTTGAATGTTTTCGTTGCACCGATGCATCATCATCATCATTTCAGCCATAGGAAGTCCACTGCTGAACATAGGCCTCCCCCAATGACCTATCATCGTTATTGCCAATACTCGCCACGCTTGGCAGGCCGGTTGGCAAGCACAGTTTTTCTATAAGATTTCTCACGTAGACGCTGTTCCCCGTCTTGTGCTATAGGAATTAGTCCTCTCTTACGTCACGCCTTCTGTTGGCGGTGGGGAAGTGTGTTCTTTACGGCCATCTCCACACGGCACAATTCTATCGGCTGTTTTTCTATGGGAAGTAGATGCATTTTCATGCAAATTTGCGAAAATCATAGAACAAGAGGTGTTCACCATTATACATAGAATATGTGGTTACAAGGTCCTTGAGTTACGGGACACCCTGTATAAGTTGGTTTTGTGTATTGCGATCAATCATTTGTGAAAATATAAAATTTCTGCCTTCATGAGAAGAACCGAATAACGACACTTATTTGCTGTTTTTCCTTTCATGTTATTCACAAACTCGACACAAGACACTGGACAAACGTGTGTCCAGTTGGTGAAACTTAAAATTATTATCACTTATTATTTCGTCATCTGGACACGCCAAGATTTAAACACGTGTCCACATAGTTAAACTTAAATAAAAACACTTTTATGTTTTTGCTAAATCGTAAATAACCCCTGAACTTTATCATGGAGTCATATTTTTATAGTTTACTAGTATACTCACTTTCACTCTATAATAGACCAAATTGTATAATCGCAAAACAATAATAATATAATATGGTTAGAAATATTACCTACAGGAAACACTGATTCATCAAAATTCTAAAAAACATACTTTTCAGGATTTTCAAATTATAATTCTATTTTTCACTTAATTCAGAAATTCTGGAACTCCATTTGACCTGATTACATACATAGACAATGTACCTAAAAACAGTTGCTAGGTGTTGCGTCCTTGCTCACACTAACGGCCTATTTGGTATTCTCGAAGACTAATCAATGACCTTCCTTCACAGTGTGTTTGTAATTCTTGAGACTATAAAATTCCTTCGCCGGGCGAAAATGAATAATAAATATTTGACAACATCACACACATTGCTCTGATCCTAAGGTAATTAGCTAAAGGACTTGTGTTATAAAAAGTCAAAAACATCGATCGTACCACAACATCCAGACCCGAGATAATATAGAAAAAATCCTTTTCTATATTGACCCGACCGGAAACCAAGGCCCTCAGAGATGGCAACGCCAAGTCTTATGCTTGCACCTCAGCTACGGTGGGCGTCAGTAGTGTTGCCAAACGTCCAGTTTTTAGCGGGACGTCCCGTTTTGAGCCTTTTCAGAACTCGTCCCGCTAGAACCCTAAAGCTAGAAGCCTAACAACCTGCTTTTCGTTTACTTATCAACCGCAATTAATAAATTAGTACGAGATTTATAATTCGTCTAGTACATAATGTCTATACCCTACGCTATGTCAGCGACTTTTGTTCGTTTACGGATCTCTTCATTTCTGATTCGATCTCGCAAGGAAACACCAAGCATAGCCCTTTCCATAGCACGCTGTGCGACCTTGAGCTTTCTTATGAGGTCCATAGTGAGAGGCCACGTTTCAGTTCCATATGTCATCACTGGTAACACACACTGGTTGTAGACTTTCGTCTTGAGGCACTGAGGAATTTTGGACGAGAAGACGTGGTGTAGTTTCCCGAACGCTGCCCAGCCGAGTTGGATTCGACGATTGACCTCCTTCTCAAAATTGGATTTACCCAACTGGATAACTTGTCCTAAGTAGACATATTTGTCAACAATTTCGAGAGTAGAGCTCCAAACTTCAGGATATGGTTTGTGCTCATGAAAATAACCAGCCGATATATGAATAATATTTTTGGAGCTTCCATACTAAAGGTATCAGTTGACCAGGAAGTTTGTATGAAAGGGTCATAATTATTTTTCATACTTTTGGGGATGTTATATTGACAAAAATCGAGTTAGCCTGTATAAAATATTTTATAAACCAAATATTTAATAGGTAGGTATTTAACGTAAACAAAAATGGAAAGGGCTTAGAACGGCCGTAGGTAAAAGTACTAGAAACCGATGAAATCATATTGAAGTTGTTTTTAAATTCATATTTCAGTCAAAGTTTTAAAAACTCCGCTTAATTCTAAACGGCTGAACTCACATTCAACCTAAGACCGAATTCGTATAAATCGGGTTCACGAATGATACATTCGTGACTGAATCTGAATCGATTATTGCACAATATTGTTTTTAATTGCCGATCCACAATTAGCGCGCTCGACCGATTTGCTCCACTTATTACCGATTAACTTTTTACAATCGTCTTCGGGCAACCAAGTTTACAGTTAAGCCACTCGTTCTGTTACCGAGTTATGGTGAGCGATATAGAATTAAATTATAAATTTTATTGAAGCACTGCGAATCACCGCAGGTTTGATTATAGTTAATAAGCCCTTGCTTGCAATCATGTGCCTTTCGTTCGAAACATGAATGTGTCGCAGCCGAATCGTGGAATTGCCATTGTTGTTGTTAAGGCTTGTAGGCTGTTGTAAATTGGAATTAAAGTCTGATAAGCAGCGGATCATGGTGACCTGCTTCATTACATGAAGAGTATAGAATATACTATATTATTTGTGTAATAAAATAAGAATTGTATGTGTAGAGTAACATTGATTTCTGTACTAGAAACACAAAATTCTGTAAAGTTGATACCTACCTAAGTTATTTAAAATCTTATAATTTAAGTAATATTTTTTAAGAACCTACAAGAGTCACTCCTGCATCATCTACTTATTTGCCTCGTAATACGGGTTTAAAAATACATATTATTAACGACAAATTCTCCTGATTAACTTTTTAGCTTAAAAGATTTTTTATTATTATTACAAGACCCGAAATAAAAACAAACTTGCTGTTCCGAGCTACAGACTACACAAAGTTGGTAATTCATCCCTGGGGAAAAGTATTAAATTTTACAATAAAGTACCATATCTCTTGTTGAAATTAATGGGTTCGAAATTCACATTTAAATCCTTTAAAAAAAAGATATTATAAAGCGAATGATTGTTTAAAAGAGCCTAGCTGGCACTTACTACATGTCTTGTATTTCCGGAAAAAAAAGGCTGACAAAGGTGACTGAGTTTGTTGAGTAGTTTCTTCTTATCACCAACCGATATGTGGTCCCGGTAGTAGGGCAAAGCTATATTTTTGGGAAGAGTATAAGTGCCCTGAAGAGGGCCTATATTAAATTAATGAGTATTATTGATTATTACGGCTGATTGCGTAGATAAATGCAATGCGTTGATAATAAAGTAGCGAACATTCGTTCAGCCGCATTCTGGCTAAAATTTAACACAGATATCCGATGTGGAAAATTCTACAATATTAACGCATTAATTTGATTAATATAAATGTCACTACCTGCTTATTTCCTAAAAAAGTTGTTAATAAATAGTTATGTTTAAAATAGTTTGGGGCATGACACTGAGAATCTGTTTTATTCCTACGAACCTTCGCAAAATCGAAGACACGGAAGACTTGAAGTACGAACCCAATGACGAACATAAACTAGTTATATAATTATTAGCGTAATATAATTTATAGATAGACATTTAATAAATTGATAAGGCATGGAAATAAGTTTCTGCCATAAACAATTACGTCATCTACCTTGACTGATATTTATCCAATTGCCATTTGGCAATACAAAAATATCTCCTTTTGTATGACCTTGAAATGTTCTTCATCTGTACCTTTATTTTATTTTTTATCACACATAGTACCGTTATTATTTTAATAGGTTTGTTAGTGTTGTGCAAAAACAATTTGCTGCGAAGTCTCGTATTAATAAAGCGTCCTATAGAAAAGTAAAAATCTTATAAAGTTCACTTTGTCGTAAAAATGCATCATCATAAGGTAGTCGCCTACTACCGTTAAATCTTTGTTTCTCATCCTGTGAAATATTGTGCAATAATTTAAGGAATCTGCTAATTCCGTATGCATACCGTACAGTAAGTTCCATTTCAAATATTTAATCAGATAAGCTCTTCATTGAACGTACAACTCAGACGAGTAGGTCATACTCGCTCTTTACCAGTTTCAAGCAGACTGCAATTTCAAATTAATTGCCTTAATTTTGAGCAATAATATTTTTATTCCTTAATTGACAATGCGACGGAAACGACTTATTCAATCTTAAGTGAAAATTAATGTGAGAACGAAGTACAAACTTAAATTGTCAAAAAAAATT
Source organism: Anania hortulata (assembly GCA_963576865.1). NCBI lineage: Eukaryota > Metazoa > Arthropoda > Insecta > Lepidoptera > Crambidae > Anania > Anania hortulata. Next base: position 8,700,042 of record OY756394.1, on the reverse strand, counting down.
GTTATGAGATCGAGTTAAGACGCAAAGTACCTAATGACGTCAAAACAAACACTAAACAATCAATATGAAAAAAGACAAAGACCAAATTGATTTTAAATTCATGTCGCATCCACAAAATGTAGGTAATACTTTAGTATCGAGTGTATCTGCATACGGACACGTTACTTCCGTCGGCGACTGAGGGCGCCCGCATCGCGATACATTTTCACTGGCGATATTCTATTTTTACTAATCGATAGGAAAACACCATCACCTGCTAGCCTGTTACCTTTTAAAAAACGTTTGTTTTTTTTGCTTGTGTGTTAAAAAACAATAGATTTTTCCTCTCCGCAGTTACTTTATGTGGATCAACATTGGAAGACATAGTAACATTATTTCACAGGTACCACCTATATTGTACTCACAATTGGCGACCATAAATAATGCTTTAGAGCATTCTCTACCTCAGAGATGGCAACACCAAGTCCGGTATGCTCACCTCGGCTCGGCTAAGGACGTCGTCCATATAATAAATTAGTATTAAAGGTAAAGATAGAATTATCAATTCAAAAGGGTGCCAAGATTCGCGACGTGCCTTTTTGAAGACAAATTTAGATGAGAATTGTTTGATACGAGTATAAATTTGATACAAGGTGGGAGAGAATTTCAATCACGGATTTATGAGAGGGAATATGGAGAGCAAATTTGTGAGAAGAGCGCAGATTGCGTTAATCGCTTAACTCAATCTGCGCTCTTCTATCACTAGTATGATGGCAAATAAAACGTTGTTACATTTAGCTTGGTGAGTGGAGGTCATGTTGGAGGCCAACGAGCATGCAAAGTGTCCTCAGATCTATGCGTTGACGGATGAGTAGCCATTGAAGTTGAGTGCGAAAAGAAATTATGTAACAATTAATGGGTCTTCCTCAAAAATTACAGACCTTCATCGAACTTTGTTGCTATTCAGGGGATAGAACTTATATTGAAGGGTAAATATTGGGTCGCCTAAATTCTAATTGCCAATGGTACACAATCGGTCAGCATATATTTTTTTTGCACAATTTCACTTTTCCTAATTGTGTTTAGTCTATTTTCACTTCGCCTAACTTTTTATCGCCATATTGTAACTTGCCAAATGTGACATTAGGCGGAACAATTTGTAATCCCTACTATTTACAATTACTAAATAGTAATTCGCATTAAATTGAAACGCATAAAAGTATAATATAAAACAATACCTAAAATATAATATATGCATGCAAAGATGCAAACAAGCAAGCAATGCATGCATGCAAACAAGCAAGCAAGCAGCATGCAAGCAAGCATGCAAACAAGCAAGCAAGCAGCATGCAAGCAAGCATGCAAGCAAGCATGCAGTATGCAACATGCAGCATGCATAGTTTCTGTCACGGCTACGGCACTGCGGGACTCCGGCGGTCCCACGCGTTTCTAAATTACACTCTAGGGGTAGGGCAGACAAGACTGCGTGGAGTCGGTTTTGTATGGTGTCGGTTTTGTGGCAATTCGTTTCTTAGGCCAATACATTTTTTAAATTAGCTATTTCATAACAGAAATTCTAAAATTAGAGCTTCCATTATTAAAGTGATATCATCGTAATGCCGAAAGAAAGTTATGCCGATATAGTTTAGTGCATTTAAAATTAGACGCACTAAAATTAGCGCTTTCAATTCTCAAACCAAACTATAATAGTGCCAAAACAACTGTTAGGCTAAACAATAATTTTACATTATAAGTTTAGCCCAATACGGTTCGGCCATGTTAAATTAGAACTAAAAATTTTAGGCGTGTCGAAGGGCACCCTAAGTTTAGGCCAATACGGTTCGATCATGTTAAATTAGAACTCAAAAATTTAGGCGTGTCGAAGGGCACTCTATATTGAAACATACCCTCACTACATTTCGCGTCTTTTGCTCATGGCGATAAGGCTGTGAATTATCATTCAGCTAATTATATCTGACTCAAGCAGGAGTCTTTTTTTCCACAACAAGGTGGAATACAACGACCGACAATCATATCGTCAAGGACGAAAATTATTTATAAACATTTATGAAAAAGTATAAGCACTAGTATGGATTTGATGCAAACCTTGAAATGCTGTTTGGTACCCCGTTAATTGGGAAATACATCAGATAATTTTGACAAATGCAGTATACGTAAGGAATAAGCGCCCGCGCAGGTGGCACCGGATGCTCGCTGCCGTCGCTTCCGTATGCCATTGTTTAGTGAGCAAATGTTTAGGACGTGCATTTGAAAAATAAAACTTACCACTAGGTACCTACACAGACTTGATACTTCATAAGTTATCATTCTAAACTCACATTCATTTTCTAAAATTTGTTTTTGATTAAAAACATTGGACAGTTCGTCTTCGACCAACCATAATACTGGACAATTTCTTTGTTGCTATATTATTTTCTTGATTCAATCGCACACGTTCTCGAAAGTCGGACACGGTTACTTCAACCCAACCAGATTGTGTATAAGTGAATTATTTGTGTTTGGTTGTGTCTGCAACTTTGTTGCAGTCTATGGGATTGAGTGCATTATTGTATGATGCTGTAATGCAATCATACGGATTCATTTCAAATGTAAATCAAATTGTTCTGTGAATTAGTGAGGAGCCTAAAATTGATGTTTTAAAAAAAACAAGGTTGTAAACTATATTATATACACATATACTGGTAATTTTTGTGATGAATACCTGTTTTTTAAATTATTTTCTGACGAAATAAATAAAATTATTAATAATATCGTAAATAATAATAAAAATTTATATGTAATATCGGTAGGCGCAGCGTAGGACGTCCACCCACAAGGTGGACAGCCGACCTGGTAAAGGACGCAAAAAGACGCGGATGCGGGCCGCTTCCAACCGGCCAATCTGGAAGTCAATGGGGAGGCCTATGTTCGGAGTGGACCTCCTATGGCTGAAATGATGATGGTGATGATACTTAGTATTAGGTAGTAGTTAGGTAGTATCGTAGGTAGTATAGTATCCTTAAATATGAAATTGCCGTTCAGTATTAAAAAAATGAATCACTTATTTTATTGAAATTATTATTTAATCAATTGAAGTATGCGCCGTTGTTATTGATACACTTCCGCCGTTTTATAGGCAGATCATTGATCCCTTTGGAAAGAAAATCCTAGGAGCGAGAGTCTATGAACTGTTTGAAGGCGGTTTTGACTGCCTCATTTGATTTGAATTTTTTTCCTTGTAAAAAATTATCTAAATTTTGAAAAAAGTGCTAATCGGTTTTGACAAGATCTGGAGAGTATGGTGGGTGACGCAAAGGTTCCAGTCGCAGCTCCACCCAGTGTGTGGTCTAGCGTTATCCTGAAGGAGCAGTGGGCTAGAGCAATTCACCAGTCTTGGTTGTTTAATGGCAAGCTGTTCCATCATTGTTTCTAATTGTTGACCACAAGAAGCTATAGTGGATAACACCAGCACTGATCCACCAAACACTAACCAGAATCTTCTTTTTGGTCAGTTTTCGCTTAGGGCAAGGTTTTGCCGGTTCTCCAGGGTTAAGCCATTGTGATGATCGCTTCCGACTGTCGTACAGGATCCATTTCTCATCACAAGTCACGATACGGTTCAAAATCCCCCCGTTATTGTGACGATTGAACAAAGACACGCAGCAAGCGATGCGTGTTTGTTGGTTTGCTTCATTCAATTCGTGCGGTACCCACTTTTCGAGGTTTTTTGCCTTTTCCGATTTGGCACAAATGGATAAGTGCCGTTTTGTCACTTACGCCGAAGGCTGCTGGTAATTCAGAAGTCGTTTAAGATGAATCCGCTTCCACTATCGCCTTCAATTCTTCGTTATTCACTTGAGTATCAGATTGTCCACGAGGCTCATTGTGTAAATCGAAATTTCCAGAACGAAAACGTTGAAACCAAAAACGCACCGTTCGTTCGTTAGCAGTGCCTGGTCCTGGTGCTTTATTTCGAAATAAATTTTAATTTGGAATTCCTAATCAAACGCAAGATTTATTATGTTAAAGTTGCCAGTATTGAGTTTAGGCAATTTCATATGTAGGTAAGGACCTAATATATTATGATGACGCAATACATAGAAGACATTAGCTTTAAGTAGATCTCTGTACAACTTGTAATATTTTAATATGGTTATTCCCTATGCTTTTAAAATACACTAATGTAACCCGTAACCCGTTAGGTTACGCGCATTTAGTCTCATCCGCAATTCGACTCCCCTTCGCAATTTGTCCTATTCGCACTTAGTCCCATTCGCGATTTGTCCCATTCGCGGTTGGTCCCATTCGCACTTAGTCCCATTCGCAATGGGGAATATGCATGTTTGGTCCTAAAGTAAATAGTACTTAATTCTATTTAATAAAACTAAGAATTTTCGAAAAATATAGATATTTATCAATATTTTTCGACTTACAGCCCATTAAAGTCGCGTGTTAGATAAGGAGATCCGATATGTACAGTGACATCACATTACACGTCCGCCATACATTTTTCATAGCAAAAGTTGTTTTAGAAGGAGATAGGTACACCTTAATTTCTAATTACTATATTACAGACCACCACCAATAGGTCCCATTTGCAGTTCGTCCCGTGTATAGGTTGACTCGAATTATGATTATCATAATTATGATTAGGCAGTCGTGTTGTAACTAAATAAAAAACTAGACCATAGGCCTAGATCATGTCTGCTTATTTTTTGGGCCACAGATAATCTGGCAAGTGCTGAGAAGAAACGCCGGAACAAACTCAGTCACCACTAGCTGCCACATAAAAATATAACTCAAAATAAACAGGTAGGTATATCAGTTTAGTGCAGGCTGGACTGACCCAATAGGTTTGATTCCCTTTCGACTATCAAAAATGCGGCATAAACATCTGTCTCAGTCTGCTATTTTTTTCGTCACCGGGATTTAAAATATTGAATTTCTCGATACTTATAATAGTAATCCCTGTACCAAGAAATTCGTCTGATTTTCAACCAGTTAGTTTTACAAAGAATATCAAACACCCTGTAACTATAATACTTTTCAAATAAATCTTCTTAGGATAAAACTCGTTGGCGAAAAATGTTTTTTCTCTTTGTGCCACCTGGCGTGCCTACAGTTAATTAAAAGCCACCTCGAGCTTTAAATTGTTAAGGGCTATTTAGTTTGGCATTCAATAAGCACTAAACAATTAGAGATATCTCTCTAACAAGCCTATTAATTGAAAGCTGAAATTAAAATTTCGTTTTTTTAAAAACACAAGTGGAATTTTATTGTTATTGCCCTTCCACCTGCTAATCAAAATTGCATAACCTTCGCTTGTAGGACCACAGATTAGGTTTCAGCCCTAAGAAAATTCATACCTTTTGGCAGTTAACATGCTGTCAGGTAAGTAGTTCCGGTAGTCTACATTATCATCTGTAGCTAAACATAGTAGCCCTCTACACTCTGCAGGTGTGTCGATCGAAATGATTTTGTCGAAAATTTTGGCAATGTGCAGATTGCTGTCTTAATAATTGAGAGCTGACATTAAAAACAGCACCTGCAGTCAATAAAAAAATTATATAGAGTTTTTAGAAAGTGATTAATATTGTGTTCTTTAATAATACAGAGACGTCGCTTGTTCTTATGCCTTATTTTTAAGACGTAATATTTTTGTTTAAATTATAAACATAATAACGCGTTTGAGGTAAGAAAAAAGTTATACAATTTATTCTATACAGCCTACGTTGACCATAAAAATCGCAAATGGAAACTTACTTCGTTGTAGACATTTAGCAAATAAATGAGTAGGTCGTCATAGCAGTCATAGCGATCTCGCCGCCTGTTATGTCCGTGCGATAATGCCTCATTACAGACGCTATTAACAGAATGACCCTTCATTTAGTGCCGTCTATTGCTGTTAGAATTACAATGTTGCTGGTTTGCAAGATGAATTCATTTGTGCGCTTTAACATGTTGAATTCTAATCTGAAGATCAAGATCAGATAAATGTAGAAAATCAGTTAGATATTATATTATAGGGGTTTTAGTGAAAAACTACTAGTGGCTGATGTCACGGTAGCGTTTACTAATCTTTTTCTTAATAACAACTATTATCTCTATTTTATCTGCCTCCTGGCGCTGTGTCCTATTCCTAGTCGTAGTACATAATATGCATGGAGCACATACCCTGTAGAGTAGAAATGTCATATGATTTGTTCGACAAACTTTTCCGCCATTTTTTAATCTGTACCTGTGCTGTTTTTGTATGGGCGAGCGTTGACAGGAGCTGTCATTTCATACTAAATGTACTTAAGCGAAAAATCAATTACTAGTTTCGGAGAAAGATGGTTTGTATTGCTTCTCTAGAGGATATGTACTCGATGATAATATGTTTATTTACTACATTTGGATCGACTGTCATCAGACCTCCGTAATCCTTAGACAGAAAAACCAGACTATTTGGACCGCGCAGTAGTATTATAATTTGTAGTATAGATTTGAAAAATCTAGAAAATCATGCTGGGATTCAAACACACTAGACCCGATTGTGAGGCGAATCTCTTGACCACTGAGCTTCCGCCGTACTCTACCGTTATCAACCAACTAATCCACCACTATTTAATTACTACCATAATAAATTACATAATTGTCTAGCTTTAAACTCTTTAAATTAAATTAAATTAAAAACATTTATTTCGGACTACAATCCATATTGGTGTTAGTAACAATTTGCTTACTAACTATGTTAGTAAGTTTTCTTAAAATTTAAAAAAGTTTAATAAAACTATTCTCATATGCCCATGTGCTTTACGCATACGGGCACATGAGCACAGGATCAACAGAGCCAGCTAGTACACGCCGCGGCGCAGGGCGGCCGGCGACAGATGCGCAACTACCCAGTGCCTCAACATGCCACTATCCTCCCTTATCGCAATGGTGTTCAGGATGCCATTGACACCACCACGCACCCTACTCATCAGGGAGCCGATTCTTTTACGCACTATCGCATGGAATCCGTCTACGCCAGCTTTAAAGCCCCAGCTCGATGGACCGGCTACCTTAGGAAAATAGCCGGTAGCCGGTAGGCAGCGGCTGGGTGAAAACAGCGGGAGATTATGCTCTTTGCCTCTTTTTGGGGGAGGCTTACATCCAGCAGACTTTATTACAATAATGTCGGTAGCGGTGAATTGCACGCACAATATTGCCGACGCATTTGCGATCTTTTATTTGATTTGTTGTTTGATAGTAATATTAATTTAGTGTGTTCAGTGTTGGTGTGTAAGTAAGTAGATATTAGTCCATGGATAAAAATGCTCTTAAACAATAAGTGCATACAAAAATTTATGATTATTCATGTAGTATTCTGTATTAATATGTTGATAGTAATATTAATTTAGTGTGTTCAGTGTTGGTGTGTAAGTAAGTAGATATTAGTCCATGGATAAAAATGCTCTTAAACAATAAGCGCATACAAAAATTTATGATTATTCATGTAGTATTCTGTATTAATATGTTGATAGTAATATTAATTTAGTGTGTTCAGTGTTGGTGTGTAAGTAAGTAGATATTAGTCCATGGATAAAAATGCTCTTAAACAATAAGTGCATACAAAAATTTATGATTATTCATGTAGTATTCTGTATTAATATGTTTTGAATAGCCGTAAGTATATATGTTTTTAACACTTTTAGAGGTGCGTACAGCCTAAAGTAAATGTTATAAATATTTTGCACATATAATGATGCGGACTAACGTAAGTTATATTGTTGTATAACTCTTATTATCAATAAAGAATTTTGAAAAACAACAACATCTAGCAGTGGTTTGCAATATAATAGGATGAAATGATGATGAAACTCTTTAAAAACTTGAAAAATATTTATATTGTGAACCAAACCGACGCTATGCCAATAAATGTATCGCTAATAACTTTGTTTTATCTTCAATTTTGTGCTAATTTAGACTATACTCGTACGTTTAAAGGAGTAGGGCGCGACTGATGTCTCGAGAGTTCACGACAGTTGACTATGACAAAGAGATCCATGCATATTCATAAACATGGCCTCGTTTCGAATGCCTAATGCTGCGTCGTTGACTTGACACTGTTTCGAACACTCATTCGCGAAGCTAATTTGTCAATGTACGGGTTATGCTGGTTACGTAGACATTTGTTTAAAATACTCGTGTATAACATTACCTGTATTGTTTGGAACATTTAAGATATCTATGTGGCGTTTAAATTTAGGGTATACTCGTAAATATTTGTCACTTACTTTGTTTCTAAATTTGATGACACTTATCTAGGTATTTTAAATTGTTATTCAAACCTTTCAATTAACGGTTTCGTAAAGATTGACTTGTAAGGAATCTAATCAAAGCTCTAAATTACGGCTTTTTTTATAACCATAATGTTACATGAGGTAGTAAATAAGGCTATAAGCTGTACAGATCATTATAGACCCTATCGAGCGCTGCAATTAGAAGAGAGAAAGAATGATCAATCGGGTAACTAGATCAGGAATTAAATTATAAAATATACTAAAAAAAATTATGTATTACACTTACATTACAAATAAAGAAGGTATATAAAGAAACTATAATAGAATTTCGAAATCGACGACCGTCTGGTGTAGTGGTTCGCGCTCCGGACTACAAAGCCAGCGGTTGCGGGTTCGAATCAGGTGTGTGATGAGCACGAGCATTTGTACCTAAGTCATGGATGTTTTTAAAAGTATTTAAGTATGTTTATCTGTTATCTAGTCACTATAGTACAAGCTTTGCTTAGTTTTGGGGTTAGATAATTGGTGTGATTGTAAAAACAGTTTACGATTATTATTTACTTATTTATTTATTTTAATGTGATTTTCCATTAATATGGGACATTAAGTATAATATACCTAGTCTTGCCATAAATACTGAAACAAAGAAAAAAAAAATTGTTTCAAATAACATTTATTACTTTTACAGTGTTAGTTTAATACATAAATATAAAACAAAAAAAAAAAAAAAAAAAAACGTAAATATTTTTGTACATATTTATATTTTTTATTTTTAGGGTTAGTTTTTGTTATTCAATTTTATTTGATTATGTTATTCAATAAATTATTCAATATTTAAAACATAAAAAGCTTATTTGAAGTTGTCTCTATTGGCTGCAATACAGTCCTTTAAACGTTGAGGCCAGTTATCAATAGAAGCACGCACTCTTCCCATGGGATAATTATTCACTGCCAATCATAGGGATTGTTTTAGGGACTTCAAATTATAATGGCGTTTAGAGCAAGCCGTAGTCTCTAAAACTGACCATATATCATAATCCAGCGGATTAAGATCGGGACTAGACGAAGGCCAGTCTTCAGCTCTGATGAAGTCCGAAACGTTCGTTTCCAAGCAAGACTGCGTAGACCGAGCTTTATAACCCGGCGCCGAGTCTTGCTGGAAGGACCATTCTTGGTTGTCATAGGTCTCATTGTACCTATTAAAAGTCCGGTACACAAACATTTTACTAATACCAAGCGTATGGAGAGTTTTAAAAACTGCATTTGGCTCCATACCTACTTTGTGTAATGCAATCACAGCGATTCGGTTCTCTTTATCACCCCACTCCATTTTAATATTGCAAAATATTGTACAATGTATTGACACCAAAATGAGAAAATTCAATGAACGATCCACTGATCAGGTAAAACTACGGAACGATCATATAAAAATGACAGATTTGCAATTCAAATGTAATATTTTGTTTATTTTTAATTGTAACAGTATTTATGGCCAGACTAAGTATATAGGTTAGGTAACCAAGAATGGTTTTACTCTTCATTTCTGAAAGTCATGTACTATGCATGACAGCCACTTGCTTTTTCCACGTTACTAGCTTTCTTAAAAGAAGCAGCATCTATGTTGGGTGTAATGTTTAAGTAAAATAGTTTTATCACACTTTTTCACTTTGTCTTTGTTTAAGGAATACTTAAACGCCACGGAGTTAAATTGTGCAACAGGTTGAAGTTGACTTCTTTGTCTTTTTTACACAATTTGTGCATTTTGAAATAGTGTCGAAACAGAATTGTACGTACCAAACTGATCTTTACCTTGCCCTAAAGTTTTAATTGTTTTCAACATGCTTGATTTAATTTTAACTGCATAAGTAGATCCATTTTGTCTACAAAGGAAGTACGTATATTAAATACAAATTACGTATCTTTGAAAAGTACTAAAAAATACATAGGGCACCCTGCTAATCTTATGATATACATTTTAGCTGTATATATAACTATTGTATATAACAGGTTTAACAAATAACATTTAGAATTTACAACCATTCGTTCTCTAAATGTATTTTTTTTATGCAGACTATCTTAGACCACGCATGACACTAAACAATAATGCCTATTTATATTGGAACACAAATAACATATTTTTTTAATTCATTACAAAACATTTTCCATTCAGATTTATTCGTCATACTCTCATTTTCGGCCATTGGCTGGTGTGCCAACGACCTGCAAAGGGATCTGCGTGATGAATGACAGCTATTCATTACTATGATGACGTCACGATCTTGCAATACCTGCCATTATTAGACCTAACGACAGATGCCAATTATTTGGTCTGATGATGATCTATCATGTGAATGCTAATTAGTACTGCCGCACCTTTCTTAATAGCGTTTATGAATGCTGTTTAAATTCCTGAACTAAAACGGAGAAGTTCGGCGATAATTTTGACCTTTCAAACTTTAAATTCCACTTATCCTAAAGTCAATTCTACCATCAATAAAGAATTGTTTGAGCTGTAAATTAGTGATCTACGTCTCTAAATAAAATGTAAAGTTTCAATTGTATATGATTTATTTAGATATTATGTCGGATTATTGTACTACACGTTCAACGTGCGTTTAAAATGAATGTTTTTGCAAAAATTGATGACACCCGCTTACAGACCAGTTGGAATTATACAGATCGCTTTGTACCGACGAAAAGTCACCGTTTCCTCCTAAAATTAGCAACACGATAAATGATGATGCGAAACACCTTTGTATTTCCATTTGCAAGTTTTTTTCTGATTGCCGGTCAGGTGTTCTATTGGCATAAGATTGTCCTATTTGACTCTTGTACTTATTCATCTAGCCAAAAAAATATTTATCATTTCAGCCATGGACGTCCACTGCTGAACACAGGCCTCCCTTAATGACTTTCATCGGGGGGATTGCCAATACTCGCCACGCTTGGCAGGCGGGTTGGCGACCGCAGTTGTTTATAACATTTCGCACGCAGACGCTGCTGCCCGTCTCGTGCTATAGAAATTAGTCGCCTCTTACTACACGCCTCCTGTTGGCGGAGGGGAAGTGTATTCTTTACGGCAGTCCTCACATGGCACCCAAAACAAAATATTCGATTTAAATTAAATTGGAGTACAAACATGAAATGTTAAATATTTAGTTATACGCACGTAGTTCGATCGTTTAAGTAGTCATTTACCTTCATCAATTCGTGTTCCCTTACCTAATTTGCATAGATACCACACCTTCCTCAAAACCGATGCTCAACAAATGGCTATTTCATTTAAATCAATAACACTAAAATATTACGTCGTAAAACAGCTTAGGGGTTTTTTCTCAGATTCCTGTGACAAAAACGGGTTCTATCGGTTCGTGAGACGCAGCAAGTCTGTGTAGGCAATTTCGTAACATTTTGCTTTCGTGAGGTCTGTGTCTCGGTCAGGGCCAGCGGCGCGGCGGGGCGGGCGGCAGGGGTGTGGGAGAGGGGCAACGTGCGCCCGCGCCGGCGCAAAGCGGAACGCTAGATCGTGATGCACCGTCGAGCGCGACCGCTAAACCCGCCACGACTTGCATTGCAACATCGCTCGCTGTGTAATAGGTTAAGAAGTTTCTTCTCTATCCCATCGTGAGCTTTCTCAGATCTGTCTGAAGTCCAACGTCGAACAACGAAACATTATTTTTTAGTTTGCACGTGTACTATAATCGGTTATAAAGAATCGAAATAATGTGATCCAGATAGATCAATGCCCTTGTTTTACGGAAATGATTTCAAGCAATTCGGCATGCTCGTTGGTTTTGCTCTTTCTCTCTTTTTTTGCTTTTTTAAAGGTGAACGCACACTAGTCCGCGCTAAATTATGAATTCTTTGTATGAAACCCTAAAAAACCTCGCTATCTTATCCGCGCAGAATTAGACACATTTTTTGCGGACCGACCAATGCAAAAGACTTATGGCAACTTGCGTTGCGTAAATGGAAATAGGTACATACAAAAATGCTACACAAAAAACTGAACCATGAAAACCTATATGCAAATACCAAAACACCAAAAGCTAATTAGTCTGGGCTGCCAATAAGTATCTAACAGAAAGTACCCCAAAGTCCAGACCCGTACGAGTATGTCAGAAATAGTAGCAGAAAGTGCAACCTCAATACACATCATGACAGCGGCCCAGCACTGCTACCGGTCGCGTAAGTCGCATAACGTTACCGCTGTTGACGTAAGTGGAATATAAGATATACTTGCTCAGATTATTGTTAAGGTTCCGTACCCAAATTGTGTCAACGAGTAAGGCCCTATTATTACTAAGCCTTCGGATCGTCTGTCCTACTTTTAAAGGTATCTCTTCAATAAAAATAGTTACATGTGTAATTAATCATAAATTCTAACACGAAGTTAAAGCGTGTTTTTTTTTGCTCTATCGCAAAATTGGTACTACAAGCGTAAATTGGTGTTATCTTACTCGAAAAATTAAGAAAACTAGCAAAGTGTATGACGGATTAGGAAAAGAATCCTATATTTAATAAAATAAAATACGTTGGTACGGAGTAACGGAACCTTCGTTGCGCGAGTCTGACTCATACTTGGCCAATTTGGTATTGAATTATAAAAAACAACTAAAAACACTTGTGCTTATTAGTTATTTCGATTACATAAAAGCTTTATGCTAGCTACAATCTAGTCGGACAGCCATGATGAACCATGAGTTGTCGCAGTCGCATGCAAATTGATGATGGAGATATTTTGTGGGCTAATGTTTGAGGCAATTTTTGATCTAAGTGTCATCGCAAAGAAGCTCCAATAAAACCAGTTGCGATGGTAAGACCGGAAGTATAACGCTCAACTATAATTTATCAAGTAGTAGGCAAAAAGGACGGTAAAGGACGGCGAAGAATACTGCGAAGCTTGATTGTGGTCAATAAAGATATAAAGAACTACGATCTCACTGAAGAAGACTAGAGAGAGGAACTGGAAGAGAAAGAGCAGCAAAACAGACCCACACGACAGGATATACGCTGAGAAGTAGAAAAAGATGTTTGAGACAATTCACTGAGCCACTACTCCATCGGATGGTCAAATAGAGGCACATCACTACAGTTTGGGTGAGATTAGAAATATCCATTTGGTCTATAGCACTACTTCGGAGCATTATGAGAATAATATTTTGGTATGATTGAGTCTACAAACCACCAACAGGTGCACATAGTGGCACCGCTTGGCTTACTCTTTTTTCAATTAAAATTTTTTTTTTTTAAATAATGTATTGTGTCTTTTACTGTTTGTGTGTGATGTCCAATGTATAATAAATGTCTTTTCTTTCTTTCTTTCTTTCAACAGCAGAGTATTAAAATCAACTGCTGATAATTTTCGTAAGCCATCATCCTTGCAATGTAGCAAGATAATATTTACTTATCATCAATGATTATAGATAAACATTGTACACATTTATCATTCAAACTGATGACTGCGTGAAGCTTCTTGTTTTTATTTTTTAAAAGTCTTTTTAGTTAAGTCTTCAATCAACACCATGCTTGCTTGCACCTTTAAAAGACATGAAAGAACCAGTTCATTGATACACCCTTTTTCTTTTCTTTTCCGAACACTTGTTAACATTCATTAAAATATCAAACTTAAAGTTTGTATAACTATGGCCTTATTTAATTATATTTAACTATAGTTATAAATAATTACGTGACTATTGAAGTACAACACTACAAATTATTTAATGTCATTTAGTAATATTGCAAAGAAAATTTATGATGACATTCTTTATCAGGCCTCTTAAATTAACCTAAACCAATTCTTTAATTTTTCAAATAAGGTAAGGATTTCGTTCAACAGTTCTAAGGTGGAACCTCTGATCGCTGAGCTAGCTAACTCAAAGGCGCGACTGTAAACCATATGGGTTATCAATAATCATGTTAAAAACATCCCAAGCTATCAGTCAGGTGGGGCAAGAGGAGTAATTTCCATAAGTCAAACGGCTCAGAGGTCGTCGATCTTACAGACCAGTGGGACCGGATCTCGGGAGCTTTTTATGTGACCAACGACTGAGCTGGTATATGTTTACCCAAGGAAAACAGACAACGCCTTAAGTCCCATTTGTGGTGTAGGTACATAATCATGTATTTTAGCGAGGCAATCTGGACAATAAATTAACCGCCACTATAATATACGACACAGTAGTTCCACATCCCAACAAAAACTGTTTTTCTAGTGTGTAATTGTAATTAGAGTTATTTTTTGCTGTATAATAAATAATCAAAAAGAATGTCTTTAAAAACATTAACAGTTCCGGTTTAATTTGCAAACATGATAAAATGTTTTTTAATTAAAATCATTTTTACTAATATTTCAGTAACATCATGCGAAAAATGACGTTTATGTGAGACTATTTAAACAAAAAAAGATGAAAAAAAACGTTTTTGCCACTTATTGTATCACTTTGTCAGGTGAACATAGCATGTTTTTGCCAATTAACACTTTGGTGTCCGCCTTCGTGTTAGTAAATATAACACCGGTTTTATTTTACAGTTCTTAAAGTCAATTCATATAACCTTCATTTATCATTAACATTGTTAGGTGCTATTAAATTATAGTATATTCTACATTAGATATTTAATATCTACTAGACATCTTAAAATTATTACGCTGTTACCGTTTCTCTACAAATTCACAATCAAGCCAATAATCAATTTGAATGTAATAATTTTTCAAAACATTTTGCGTAGCACAAGATTTATTTAAACTCTTTGAAAATCATTACAGACACTAAATCCAACTTTCCAGTTCAAAATGCAGAAAACAGTTATTTTTAATTTTATTGTAAAGCATAATATAAAAGGTATATTTTATGCAATTGTTGTGTCAGGCCAATTTAACGATTACTACTCATTTCTACTTCTTCTTCTTCTGTCGTGTCAATGGCAACTCTAGACTGTCTTCGACCAAAACTTGGCAACTTCTTCGGAGTATTATGTCGCTCTGTTTAAGTCATCCCTCGTGTAGGTGTAGGGACACAAAGGGCAGGAGAGTAGGTGAGCCATAGCCATAGTCATTTCTACAAATAGACTGTGTTCTCATTTAATTTAATCTGCTGTCTAAAGACATTGGTTTTTTATTGGATGGTTTTAACTAAAACGTTTTTAAATTATTAATTATTTACTTACAGTCAAAAGGTTACCAACCTATCAAATTAATCAAATGACAAATTTCGTTGACAGGTGTTTAACTTTAAGATCAACATGTAGAGTTCAATAATTTCAGTTGAGAAAATTAGAGGTTTTGTGGGCTGTTGGTGAGTTCTTGTCTGTTCTAACATTAATCTCTATCCTATATTTCACTTCTAAACACGTCGTATTAATCAAACATAATGTTTTAATTGCGCATGCACATATTGGCATTAAACACCTCGTTTTAGCTTATTACGAGAGTCATTAACGCGGTTATAATTGCATTTTATTAAACACTTTACTTAATCTACGTTACCTTTCTTAGTTTTCTCGCGGGCTAGGTTATCATAGCATAAAAATGCAATTAATACGATTAAATTTTAACATTAAATTTCTGCGATTTTTCGTCTGAATCGATCGAATGCTTTCCTGAAAGTTGCGTAAAATTAAATATTTAAAAAATATTAATATTTCATTTTCTTAAATTAGCTGTCAATATACAATGTGAAAATGATCAAAAATAATCAGACTCCCTTTCAATATAATTTCACTGGTTAAACTCAGTAAATCCCGCTATATGACCCGTGCGCATTAGGGCAGTGTGTGCTTATGCGCTAACGTATACATAACACACACAACAGTGCGCCGTCTGCATTATGGCAAGCACAAATCGTACGGCATTCCTTCGCCGGCGGTGAGCGAGACAACCAAGAGATGATATCGTGCTCTCTCGCTCCACTCGCAATCCTTTCCTCTACCTGTCGCGTTGTTACAAAAACCCGGTCCTTAGGGCCGCTACCTTACGTGAATTGAATGGGTATTGCGGCGAGCTACGGCTCGGCCCATATAAAGATAGGGCAAGGGCTATTATACATACGCAGCGAGCCGAAGCTCGGGAGTCTTGGGACATAATTTACCGTGGGGATGCATGCGGCGAAAAGTCTGGATTGTGTGATTCGGTTGCGTAATCACAAACCCCATTTGGAACGGGAAGGGAACGTGACCAGCGCGCAAATGAACGGGCACTTTTAGAATCTGTTGTATTTATTACATATTTAAATGTGCCTCTTTAATTACTATTATTGCAGAAAATAATTCGTAGCATTTGTTATTTGCAATAAAGGTAAGTAGAGTCAAGCTTCTAATGTCATGTAGAGAGAGACCAAATATATATTTTAACTTCTTAAACATATTTTATGAATAGCTGTTGCCTGGGACTTTATATGCGTGGTCTTTAATTAATTGAGAAATCTTCCCGGTGTGCGCACAACAACTTATCGATGTTTAGAAACGCTTATAGGACAACAAACATTCGGTTCTTCATGTAAGTGTTTTTTAGTTAATTACTTAAAAACTTCTAAAACGATGAAATGCTGAAAGCTTAAAGGTGATCTCAACATTCAACATTTCTTTACTACATAAGACAATTGAAATTTATAAAACGTTACAAAAAAAATTCACAACTTTTTACTACGGATACAAACTTAATTCGTATCTTCCATTCTTTAAATGTTGTGTAATTTGATACGTGTTTAATTTTGTAACTTAAAAAAAATGTACAGAACTTATTTGGTTTCTAAAGCAATTTCGGCATTGGAGTCGTGATCACACTCTGGGTTCTAAATTCGAACGATCCAATCGCGATTGTACAAAGCTCGATCGTGACGTGGCTGACATTCGCTGCGCCTGCGCGGTCCGTGATCTTGGCAATGGTGGCGGCTGCCAGCGCTATTGCGGTCGCTGTACCCGACCGCGGCGCCCGCGCCCCGCCCGCCCCCCGCGCGCGCAGCCTTTGACAACCGGTGTAGTAAGTACGTACAGACATAAATGCTTGAGAATTTTCTGACGTTTAATTCACGTAACGAAGCGTTCCCGCAACCTCACCATTGAACTTTTAATGCTTTTGGGAACGTGACGTGTTTTATTCACGGCAACTTTGTAATATGTTATCTGATGAAGTACTTAAAACCTGCTAAGCACTCACTTAATTAACAAAGTAATGCGAAACGGGAACAAAGTTATACATTTTTTGTTAAAGATCATAATAATTGTTTTATAACATGACCCCAACTGTACAAATTTAGGTATGCTCTAATGATGCATAATGGTGTCATAGTCTTTAACTGTCTACACTAGATGTAATGGAATATGTGTTGTATGGCATATTTACGGTACTAAATTCCCAATATTAAAAATGTTTTATTTTATCAATAGATAGATAAATATTTAACTATAAGACCGCCTAAATTGTACTATTATAAATGTTTTTTTACCTGTACTGTGCATTTTGTGTAGTATGCAATAAAAAGTATCTATATTTTTTATTATCAAAGTCAACTTACCTAAAACATTGACTCATATTAAAACTAAATAAACCATTACAGCAGTTATCCATATAACTTAAAATATATATTAAAAACAAAGTAGATATTGCATAAAATCTAAAAACAAGTCAACACCGAGCGATCGATTTAATCAAAACGACCACTTAATCCGAATAACATAAGATTGGATAAGGCATAAATGTAACGCTATTTTCTAATAAAGTGGTGGACTCGTGCATCCAATTGAATAATATGACTGTCCAGTTGTGGTGTAATCACCGGACCGGTTCTAAACATTAATACTATTGCAATTTATTCGCCTTGATGTTGCGTCGCGCGTGCTCAGGCGCAATCATCGAGAATACATGGTAGAGTCCCGTTGCAGCGATCTATATCGACGGCACACTTGATGTGCTGCCGGAGAACTGATACCATTCTGGCCTAAACGAATTGCCATCAGTCACACGAGTCTCTATCCAGAGATAGAAGATGGTTTGCGAACTACAGTCGAACGTATTTCCCGTTCTAATTAACTACTTACTACTAAGAGAAATGAGAATGAGATGAAAATAAATGTGGTTTTAAAAAAAAGTTCCCAACCCTGAATGAACTTAAGATATCGAAATAAAATTGAACAAAACTTAAAAAAGAACTAAGGTAAATTATTACTCGTATATGTTAAATGTAGAGGTGTAAATAGCAGAAGTATAAGTTAAGTTGAAGACAATCGGAGAAGGCTCGACGCGTGTAGGTAATCTTCAATATTGCTTGTAAATAAATAATTATATTATTTTATAAAACACAGGAACTTAGTGGAGCTTATAGGCTATAAATAAAAATATAAATAAATATATATTGGACAACATCACATACATTGCTCTGATTCTGTAATAAGTAGCTTAAGCACTTGTGTTACAGAAATCAGAAACAACGATGGTACCACAAGACCCGAGACAACATAGAAAAGTTATTTTTCTGCATTGACTGACCAGGAATCGAACCCGGGACCTCAGAGATAGTGACACCAAGTCCGTCTCTCTGCTACGGAAGTCGTCAAAATTTCAAAACCCGACTTCCGAGGTTTGAAATCATATAAAGAAATTAATTTATATTAATTTACATTTATCCCTTGTAACTGTAATTTCTGCCATCAATTCAAAGCATAAATTATGTTTATCTTGATATGACGTCAAAAAGATGTTAAAGCCGTTGCGTCTAGATTTTATATTAATTCAAAATCGACCGATGACTCTGACAAAATATCTAAACAGTTATAGAAGATCTTGAATCTCTATGTGAAGCAATAAAATAAAAGGAAAACTTTTGGTATGGAAAACATATGCAAATTATGCAAGTTAAAGATAGGATTTTATCTACGTACATAACAGGAAGATGTAGTATTATTTGTATCAAGTACTAAATACAAAAAAGTGAATCATTTACTAAAGACGCAGTCACTGTGAAAAGGGCATGTTAATAGCATAGATATGAGTAATTTATACAATCATAAAACTCTAATAAAAAGTGCGATATAAAACACTTCGTTTGTATTAATTCCCTGCGTTGAATAGTTAATAACCAAAAAAACTTGTTATCTTTTCTAGAATATATTTAGAGTGATAAGTGATGAGGAACCAGAGACCATGATGCTTGGTGATGGTGACACCCTAGTGTCACAATTTTACTAAGCATAATAAGGACAAGGACGACCTTCGTAGCCGAGAGGTGAGCATACCGCTCTTGGTGTCGCTCTTAGGTCCGGGGCTAGATTCCCGGTCTATCAATGTAATAAGTAACTTTTCTATATTATCTCGGGTCTAGGTGTTGAGGTAACGTCGTTGATTCTGAATTCTGTAACACAAGTACTTAGGCTACTTCTAATACGATGGAATATGTGATGTAGATCAATATTTATTTATTTAACTATCAATCCCGTAAGAGTCACCAATTTGGTTGAAATTATTTATATATATCGTGAATTTCGTTTAAATAATATTTTACTCAAAAAGTAACATTATTGGACTATTTTAGTAAAACAATTGGGACTCTAGCACTAACTGTTTGGTCGTAACACGGGTTTTTCTGGATCCATTCGCAGTCAGGTCAAAATCCATTCTTAACTAAATATCTCAAGAAACGTTCATTTTTGCTGAACATACATGGGGATAAAATCGATAGTTATTGGTGTCCTCTATCACCTGACGCCCGCTGGTACACCCTTCTTGGTACACCTTGTATAGCTCTTCTATAAGTTAACTTTGCTAGGAATGAAATTAGACAAAGATAGAGAATCCAACTAAGTATGACCTAACTATCTACTGAGAGCGCAGATCATCTAAGGTTATTGATTTTGGTTTTAATATTATTATGATATCAATTTATGACTATTTTTATATCTTTCTCAAATCATGCAAATTGTTATTTGTGAAATTTAATTTATTTGAAATTAAACCTGTATTTTAATTTCAATTTAATGCAATTGCTTATACACATAATATTTCATTACGTATGCACCTTATCAATTTAATATTATAACATCTCATCATTTAATAATTAAATAACATTCCAAATTTATTACGAGGACGAGTTCAACTAGACAACTTATAATTACATTGAAATGAAGACCAATTAATACTCTTTTAATGTAGCAAAATATTAGCTATGTTTTAAGCCAATATAAGACTTCTATATCGACTAAGTATGTCGTGAACAAAAACGGATCAGATGCCTTTCTCTCTTCAGTATTTATCTAGACATAGTTGCGGTAAAACCATGGCGAACCGGCGAACTTATGCTAACCGCATATGTTAGTCAACATCAATGATGATTACGTGTTCATGCCAACCAAGGTTGGGGCGAACGTTGGCGAGTGCCACTTACAGCTAAACTTGAAAGAGGTTAGCGTTGCCGAGAACTTGACGCGAGCAGCGGCGCGGAACCGGCGCGCGCAACACCGCGTTGCGCAATCTGCGCACACGCACCCGCGACCGCCGCAGTCACCGTCGCTCTGCTGAACACAGATCCAAGATCATTATTTTTTCACATAAATCTCAATTAAAATTGTATGAGAAAGATGCAGTATTTACATAAGTGGCCGTTCACTTAATTGATTTTTGCCTCTTAAAATTCAGATGAGGCTTTAAGCTTTATACATTTTGCTCATTATTTGAGTAGTCCCTTTTTATTTTATTTTTTATTTATTCAAGAAGACCGAATAAGAGGTTTTGATAAAAAGAGCAGATTTTTTTACAATCTAGTTACGTATTATACGAGTACTTACAGTTTCATACTGTAATATCTAATCGTTATAATAACCACAATAAAGTATGAGCTTTTTAGCATTTAGTTTATTACTTCAAAGACGTTGATCGCCATCTTAGTTCAGATTTAATGTAGCATGAAGTTAATTAAAATCTCATACAGAGCTTACATTATAGCTCCACGCGAGCACAATTTGAAACGCTCAAACTTGCGCACGATTTTAAAACCCGCGCTTTATAGAAAAGATAACAGTTTTTTAATATTTCAGTCGTCTTTTTAGTTTTATTTTATACTGACATATATTATACTATTAGAATCAATGAATGTATCATAAAAATAATAATAATTTTATTGATACTAAAGTAATTCGTTAAAACTAATTAAGCGGTGGTAGCAGATTCGAACAGCAAGGGGGAAATATTCGTGAGATGAGTACAAACATTTTTGTACATACATAAGTCTACTGTTTGATTATCCGTTGTCTAGTTGCCATAGTACAAGCTGTGCTTAGTTTCGGGCTAGATAATTGGTATTAGAAGAATTTATTAATAATACTTATCTTATTTGGACTATTTTTGCGGTAATTTGACTTTTTGCAGACCTCTTAAACCTAAAGATTAAGCTAACAGACAGATTTCAATTTTCTTGTAATTGATTTTACCTTTTAGTAATGATTATACGAATAATTTAACTAAATAATGTATATGTAATTAGGATATTTTAATAACAACGAAGTTGCCATGCTGAGTCACTTGTTTTTTATTAAAAATCTAAAAAGTAAACAACCATTTCAGTAGCAAGTTACGTTTTGTTTTTATTCCTAACGCGAAACAACATTTTGCCACTTTATGGCCTCGTAAGGTGCATTTATTATAAAAATGATTTATGATCTTTCAAATGAAGCCTTATTCAACCATGAAAATCAACGCAGATTTAATGTCCTCATTATTTTTTATTTATTTTTATTCCACCGGTCAAGTTTAATCATAATAATCATATAACCTGATAATAGTTGATGTTCAGTCTGTAAATACAGTTACTATTTGAATAGATTGAAAAAGTGGGGAAATGTACCAAAAATATTTAATAACAGGATTTTAAATATTAAAAAAAACAGTTTAAACAAAACAGTAATAAATATCACTATTGTTGCAAAAATAATAAGTGAATTCTTAATAACACAGGCAGGTATTCTGCTTTAGAAAGAATCTTTCGGCTTACGCATACTTAAAAAAACCGTTTTCTTGGGATAGAGTCTTATGGCTTATGTTATTTGCACGCAGTAATCTCTTCTTTGCATAGCTTTGCGGATTCCATTGTGATCAGCAAACAAATTTCACAGCTCATCTCTTTAAGTTATTTGCTATGTTTTCAAGTGAAATGCTATCCTCCTTAATGTCGGAATCTTAAAATGAATATTTAATACCTTTTTACATGAGGTGGCACTTCCGTTAAGAATCTATAACACAGGATGTGGACACACTTCATAAGAAAGAGGAAGTCCATTAATTCCTTTAATGAAAAATGTTCAAAAGAATTCATTTTGCGAATGTCTGAGTTAAAGAAAACTCTTAAAACTCTTATTATCAAAATATGAAGTTCTATTTTATAGTTAACTCCTTATTAGGGAATGATTCTGCTGCTCAATTACAACCACTTTTACTACGGGAACAACATCGAAATCATTTAACAGCAGAATCATTTTAATCGTTAGCAGCTATCGCGGGTTGTATATATTTTTTAAATTCTAAATATTGATCTCATAGCAAAAGTTATTGTATTTAAACTGCAGAATCACCCCTAAAAAGAAGTAAGCTAATAAAATAGGATCTTATTTGCATTCCTGCCCCCCACCTAGCATGATCACCAAAACACGATATGATATACCGATTTATCAACACCAATTGTGTGTTTTTTAAATATGATAGATACAGCCGCCATGTTGAATTTTTATCGAAGCAAAGATCATAATATGTGACATCACTGTCACAGCGATTCAACATGGCGGCTATATCTATCATATTTTTACAGTTGCTTTTCACTATATCATGTCGTGTTTTGGTGGTCATGCTAAGGGGGCTGGATGCTATTAATGTTTGCTTAGATACGTTTGAAAAGAAAAAGGTATATACTTACATATGGGATAAGATAAATTTTACCTGCACAAAAATAATAACAATAACTTCCATTAGACAAAACAATCATCAGGAACATATGATAGGAACGGGCGCTACAACAAAGATGCCGACGATACAGAGCAATGGACCAAACAATAAGATTATAATTTTAGCACCAAAACTATAGACATACAAAAGGACTGTAAACTTTATTAGCTTTGCTTTGTACCCGTTTCTTTGTGAAGGAAGATGAACCAGGGACTATTTTCCCTTCAGTGATTACTGTCTGTCTGTTGCCATTATTTTGTAGTTTCCCGTTGATTGAGTTGACGCCGACAGAAACCGTGGGGTTTTTTAAACTAGAAACATGAATATTGAAGCTTACTTAATATTACCTCATGAATATGCAAATGATAATCACTTGAGACCTCAGACTTATCCCAAATTTTATGAGGCAATTTCATTGGAGTTGAAAGACCATGAATTAACTTCTTGTTCATACTTCTAGGACTTTGCTCCGTTTCTAGTATAGGTTACGAATCCTAGATAGAGGTAGGTTTGGTTTTATGGTATTCCATTAGAAGTAATTGCCTGCGACCTCTAAAATACTTCGATTTCTTGATTAAACTAAATTAGGTAAATAATATAAAACAATGGATCACAATGAGTTCGTACTCCCACGTACGATAAAGTAACCTCATCGATGCGATGACATGAATAATCGTCGATATTAGTAAACGAGAAAAAATATGTATGATTCATCTCGGGGATTCGAGTGACACAGATTAAAATTGTTCGCAGAAACAAAAAAGTTGCCAAATTTGCTTGCAACGGTAGTTCTTGATTTGTAAACAAACAAGCATTCAAGTTAGTAGTAACAGTACAAGATTTTCAATTAAGTATAGGATTAATAAATTAATTATATAATGTTACAAAGTTACAAAAATATACACCAACATTGATAATGCTAATCACAATAAATAGATAATATGTTAAGTACCTAGGAACAAAGTTACAAATACTCGTATGTTAAATTTTTTGCGAAGGTACAACATGTTTCAAATACGAGTAGAAGCTGTGTACTTTTTGTTTTTTATAAGAAAAGTTGTTTAGACCGCTTAAATATAAAGCTAAATAAAAGAGGTATTGTTGAAATAATGACTGGACTGGACATCCATACAAGATGCAGCACTTTTACTGGTAATACAGGAATGTGTGGTTGTGTAAGTGCTTGCGAGCCGGGACGGCACGGTTGTGTGCGCGGGCGCAGGCTCGGACCGGGCGGGCGGCGGCGCCGGCGCGGGCGGGGGCGGACCTGTTCGGGCAACGGTGTCGAGGCACCGCACACTAGCTCTCAGTCCTTTCGCAGCGGCCAACGGTACTGCATGTGCCGCTAGCTGCTCCGCACAAAATAAACAACGCGAGGAATCCTACCGTGCAGTGTGATGATACGATGCTGACTTGTGAATTTTAATAGACAGTGACAGATAAGAACAGGATCAAGTGCAGTGTACATTTAACGCGACAAGATGCCGAAGATTTTCCTCATAAAGAAACGGCTGCATGAGCAGCAGTTGGGCCTGCAGGAGGGTCAGGAGTTGCTCGCCAGCAAGGCTGACACGCTGTGCCCCGGCTCTCCTCTAGACGACGGGCCCATACCCCTCCTTTCTAAGAAGGATAAGGAATGCGTCGGTAAGTCATCTCAGTTTCATCTCTGTACCCTCATAATGGGCCTATTCATCTCCACGGCCAACTTTTTGTGTATGACACTCTTGGTCATTTTTCAAATTTTTATTCTTAAATAACATACTTAATCCATCATCTTCGTATTTGGCTTTTATCTTAAGAGTTTAAATCTTCATTGTATCTCATAGCATCTTCACCTGTCTCTTCACTTTCCTTATTCGATATAATTACTGCGAATCATTGATGCATTACTTTATTTATAGCTCCCACATTGGCGATCCGAGTGTAACGCTAGTTTTATTTTTTATCAATGCCAACATAACGGCCACTTGCTATTCCAAAAAAAATTTGATCGCACTTGGATAAAATCCTGTTCTTGGTTTCGGTTTGCTAACAAACGCCTACCTGAGATCATTTGTGTGACTTGCGTGGTCCTAATCCTTCGTTTCTTTTGTTGGGACCTTTGCTTTTTGTGCGTATACTTAGGTACAACATTTATTTGTATTTAGGGTGTACGTGCTTGCACATTTGGTTTTTGTTTAACATTAAAATATAAACAAATGTGCTAGTACAATTTTTGTCAGATTTTGCATCGTTTTATTTGTTCGTTAAAATATGACGAGCACATAATATCCGTAATTTTTTCATCCGCGTCAACAACCATTGACCGTAGATGACCACTGCTCTTTTTAACGGTCTCATGTAGGTAGTTATCAAGTGTGAATCACTGATATAACTGTCGTGTTTTTATGTTTCCACGAAATGTTTATTCTCATGAACATGCTAAAAAAGTTGACTCCGTGATTTTAACTACATGCTATTTTTTGTGAAGGATAAAATGACAAGTTGGCTATTGATATGCTTTAAACCTTTTTGTCTGTGACTGATATTATCAGCAAAGGCATCTGTGACTCGAAGAGAAATAGCTACTACAAGGATGTGACTTTGTGCCGGATGGAAGTAACTGTAATGTAATACAATCAAGTATTTGGATGAATAAGGAGAGAAACATCAGTTGAAATCACAATTAAAACCTTAACCATTTAAAAAAAAATTGGTGTAAACAAACTCTTTTGGCAGAAAACAAACACAGTAGTTGTTTGCGGTATTGAAACTAAGCAGATAACTGTTTACAAGTCACAATATTACAATAATTAACGTCAGGTTTATTTGTTGTACCGTTGCCTACCTTAAAGTGCGGAGTAAAGTTCCTCACCACAGCTGTTGCACTGGACATATGTTATCTTTCTGTGACATTACTGTCGCTGATGACAGCGTTTGCTATAACACCAGGTTGTTAGGTCATTCAAAGCAGCAGGAAAGGAGTTACGAAGAAAACATATTGAACACCAGCGTCAGAGTCTAGGGACCAATTTCAAAATCACCTCTAAGAATGCACTTAAGTCCATTAAACATTTTATGTATCTGATGCTTCCACACGTTTGAGGTTCAAATCTAAACCGGTGACCGTTCGACATGCTAATAGGCAAACCACGAGACAGGAATTGACCGGATGATATAGGCACGAGGTGTCAATGGTTGCGGCACAATGGCGCGACTTCCGGCGCTGCCATCGACGCCGCTTTGTATTTAGGTTAGTCACCGCAATCTCCACTGCCATTTCAATATAATTAACATGTACGCTGTATGCGTGGCCCGTATTTGCATAGCATTCGATCTCCATGTCATACCGGTTACCCAATGCTGTATTCATTCATTTGTTTTTAAAATTCAGATGACCGTTTGCTACGTAGAAGACATACTTTATTGTGAGTTTGACACAGGTTGAAAAAATCAATTGTAAATATGGTAAATTGGTAATATACATTTTTACAGTAGCACTATAGTTTATTTAAGTCATTGTGGTCTGATAATTTGTATACAAAAATGAAGTAAAACAAGTTTATACGTACACCTCTCAATATAATTGTCAAAGGTATTTTCCCACAAATTAGACATTACTGTATAAATTTTTTACCACATTGATATTAGGAGCTTTTGTAATCTGCAAATGCAGCATAAAATTATTGCTAACGTAAAAAGTCGAACATAATATGTATATTATTGTGTCCATAACTTATTATAGCTTTCTAAAGGGTACAAAAATAGATAAAATGAGCAATTACAGGTGCTGAAACACCTGTACGATAAAGGGCGCAACCGAAGGACACGACCTGTGCACCATTATCCAATAATAAACGCAATGTGCAAAGGAGGGCTTAGGGGAACATTAAAATGGGGTCATTTCTTAAAACGCTTACCGCATTTCTTTGCAGCCCTAGTTTCGACAATGATAACTAATTCTTGCATTATTTTGCTAGACATGTTTAAAAACCTGTGAAATTAGATTGTACTTTTGTTCACAGTACAAAAGACATCAACGGGATGCTCACGCCCACACTTATCTAATCACACTTTCATCATAATGTAACTATTTTTTTTTCTATCCTTTTACAAATGATTCTAAAAGTGTTTAAATAACAAAAATAAAAAGATTTTGTAGTAGATATATACAAGTGTATTTTAATAAACCCATTACTGCAAACATAGAATGGTAAATAAACCACACAGACCTTCATTTGCCATTAAAACCCGTTTCTATTATGGCAAATTAATTAATACGTTTTTATTAAAAAATAATTTATTCAAAAATGATACTTTTCTTAATGGTAAATAAGAATAAGCTAATATTTGTGATAAAATTATGCCTCTTTAATCTTGAGGTTACAGATTGAAGGTCTAATAAGTGGAAAAAAGTTTACGGCCACCATTCATCATTCTTTCAATTAGTATATTATATCGCAATAACTGTTACCTTTTTTGGTACGGTAATTTTAAAGTTATCGGTACTTTTCATTTATCATTAAGAACTAAATGCCAAACAAATATTTTTTTCCATATTTGACCAAACGTAAATATAGGTTGTTTTGTAAACCGTCCTTACTTTTAATTTTATTGTAAAGTCTATACAGGGTGACTTTTTATCTAATAGAGTATTCTACTGAATGAATGTTTACTTACTCACTAAAATCAATAGTAAAATTTTAGGAAAATATGAAGCAGGTACTTGTATACAGTTAATTATTAAAATCGAAAAGTATAAACATATATAAAAAACTGCGCTTGAAATAGGTTTTTTTTATAGTAACGGGTCCATTAAGAACTATTATTCTGTGATATAGGTTAGGCTTAAATCACTGCGGCGGTTCTGCGTGTGAGTAGGCGACACATTGATCAATTAACATGAGTGCTCGCGTGCTGTTGACTCGCACATTAAGGCCAAGGGTCCTGAGAGTTTACCTTTTGACAATGGTAACAATGACACGTCGGCATGACGGATTCATTTGTTTAACTCAAGTATCATCAAGGGACAAACATGTTGCCATTTATCCACTCTTATCTCATGCTGTCTCTTTGTATCCTTTCCTCAAGGCCTGAACCTAACGATTATGCAGTATTTTTAGGTATTTATTCTTTTTTCACCTTCAAATTCATACGAACTGTATTCAATAGTAGTAGGTACCTATCGCTTTAGCATGAATGGAGAAATGATTCGCCAAACGTTATCGCGTGTTTCTAATTGCGAACAGTAAAAATCTGCATCTTTGTGAATAGTCTAAAAAGAAGAAATGTATTCCACCATGTGGCCTATTGTGTTGCTCTGCCATTGTGCTCAACTACCTTTTTAAGACGCTCACAAAAAAAACAGATTATGATGTGAATAGCTCCGGTAAATCTTTTCTCGGAATGACTGGATCGCAGTACTGTTTCAAATGCATAATAGGTATTTATCGGTCAATCTTTCACGCTAATGTCTCGAACAATTTGTAGAAGAAAACGATAACATTTAAAACTATAAAAGTAATATTTTGCGAGAGATTTGATACATAGCAAAAATATAAAGGCATTAATAGACCAGTTGCCAACATCAGTAGGTATATTTCTATCTTTATATCTTCAATAAGTAGGAATAATAGGTACTGATAAAAATGGATAGCGTATGTTGTTAGACCTTTGTTTAGAGCTGTACATGGAATTTTTACACCGACCTAGAATAGCATAATAAATCTGTAACTTTAAAATTCAACGAAGATAATATGTGCAAACATACAACAACAAACGCTCTCAATGCCGTTATAAATTTGCGGAAAATCATTCCGACTCAATTTTCCTTGATACAGTTGTTAGCATCTTGATTTCAACATTGTATTATTCATTAGGTACTCCTCTAAAAGTCAAAACGGATGTTTTTATGGGGAGAACAGTTAATCTTTTAGCGAAGACAGCAAAAAAAACCAGCTAAGTACGAGTCGGACTGGCACACGTAGGGTTCGTTACCACTATCTATTACACCATTAGACACTATATTATATAAAAAAGAAAAAACCGACTTCAAAAAAACTAAAAGGAAAAAATAATATTAACACGTAAGTACCTAATCAGTTATTTTTGGAGTCGGTGCAAGCTGATCAGAGTTTGAATGTTTTCGTTGCACCGATCAGGTACTGATTAGGTACTTACGTGTTAATATTATTTTTAGCTTTTTAGTTTTTTGAAGTTGTTTTTTTTTAATGAAATTTACTTATTTCATCCATTTCTTGTAATTAAAACAGATCTTAAGAGTGCAAACAAAATTAAACTGCTGAACACCGATTTCATTTCCTATTATTCCTCACTTAGGGATAACATATTTCCCGCAAAATTTTATTATAGTATCTTTGAATTATAACCTATTCAATAAAAAAGAATCATCAAAATCAGTTCACATTTGTCAAAGATATTGGGTAACATAGATACAAAAATCAGTTGGCGTGGTATGGAGATTTTCTAATAGATCCATTGATTTAAATAGTAAAGATACGGCTTACAGAACAAATCACTATACTTTTTATTATTTGTGCTTTTGTCGTAGTGAACACGACAAATCTTATCATTTTCCTAATTTTAACGTACCTTCGCTCTCGACGACAGCCGACAGCCAACTACGTCACTTCGGTCTAAAGAGGATCACTTTAGGCCCACGTTAGTGGCAACAGTTTAACATGCGGTCCGCCCTGTCCTCACTAAGTAATATAATTAAAATATATATGGGACCATACTGAAAGTATTACCTTTTAAAAGTATAAAGAATTATCAAAATCGGTCAACGTAGTAACGAATAGTCGCTGAACATACATAAAAAAAAATCCAACGAATTAAGAACCTCCTCATTTTTTGAAGTCGGTTACTACTACTACTATCTAGCTATCACGGTTAATGAGATACAGCCTGGTGACAGACAGACAGACAGTGGAGTCTTAGTAATAGGGTCCCGTTTTTACCCTTTGGGTACGAATCCCTTAAAATACGTTTTCATTCCCACAATTCCGGTTATGATTTCCTAACTCCCAAAGACTGGCTAGACGGTTGCATCGTTACGTAATATTTGTCAGGCTGTAAACTAATATATATAGCGTAATTACGCAAAAGTAAACCATTGCTCAATTTGCATGAGCATTCGTGTGAAGGAAATTGACTTTGCGTTAACATCCTATGCCACTCAACCTATAGTTACGGTTATTGGTAACCTGCCTTTTAGCCATTTGTGTTTAGAAGTCAGCTGGTAGTATTAGTAGTACATGTTACTAACTAGCACTTAAACTTACGTAAATACATCTTTTGGCAAAGTATTATTGTTTAACAGAAGAGCAGAGACGCTTTTTGTTTACTTTGTTACCTAATAACTAATAAAATATCGTAATAAAGACCAATACCTGCTAATTCATAATAATAATGTTAATAATTAAATTTATAAATAAAAAGTATAATACTGTTTTGGTTAGCCAATAGTTAGGCAATAGTTAAAGGTAAAATTAGAACAAAAAGTATTTAATTATCTAAAAGTATGGAACGCGAGTAGGATTACCATACGAACTTTCTGGCATTTGTCCGGACTTGCACCTTTTTAATTTGTGTAAATTTATAAGTTTGATTTTATTTTCTCGTCCGTTATGTCTGTAAAACGTGTGTTGTGCGTAAGAGTTATTAAATAACTTTATTAACCAAACACAAATGTCCGGAGTTTATTGTAAATGTTCAGTTTCTGTCAGGACTTTTTAAATTTTGAAATGGTAACCATACTGCCAGTATCAGTACATATGTCTGCGCTCTTAGCATATTTTTTTGCAAGCCCACTAGAACAAGATGCCGCGCACGTGATGGCTCGGCACTCGTTCTAGGAACGGTCGATATGTCCGCACATGTCCTCTGGAATAAAAAAAACATTAGAACACCCGTTTTGCCATCATATGAGTATGCGGGTCCAGCCTGCCTTTAATTACATATGCATCTGCCTTTTTGTTTGCTAACAAAGATGCACCTAGTTAACGACGGCATAAAGTTTTCAGAATAGTTTGCTTTTACATTCCGATTATGGCGATAACGATAATAGCTAAGACGCATAGTTATATTGATAAATACATTTAAAGGACGTAAGAAAATGTCAATTGAAAATTAAGATTCTTATTTTATAGAAACAATTTTATATATACAGGGTGTATCGTAACTTAAGGAAAACGTTGTAACCACATATTCTATATATTATAGTGAGTTCACTTTTGTTCTGCGACTTTTAAAAATATGCATATACATTTTTAGTTTTTCTATACAAATTCAATTGGCTGTTTGGTAATTTTGTTTGGAAAGTCGATAAATTTTTATCCAAATTTGCAAAGACATAGAACAAATGTTGTTCACCAGAATATGTGGTTACAAGGTTATCCTTTAGTCACGGGAAACCCTGCATAAATGAGCGCTAGACAAAACACAAAAAATCTTCGTCTCGAAATAACGATCGAATCGAATAATTACCATTTTCATGTACATAAAACTCATAATAAATTACCATTTATAAGCCTTACATACGAATAGATCCAATCCATAACTGCGCCTCGAGCGTTTGATGAACAATAGAGTTTAAGGCTCTAACTATTATTTTTATGTTCTCAAAGAAAACCCTACAAAAAATATAATGGCTCCGATTTGTAGCTGCCATAGCTTACCTCAATCTGTGATATGACTCATAAATTCTAGGAAATGGACCACTACTACCAATTTGATCATATTTAAATTAAAAATAAGGAAATGACTATGAAATTATGTGAAGGTAACTTCATATTGACGAACTGCTTGGCGTAGTGGCGCCAGTGGAGGAATGATTCGATTCCCGGTTTCAGTCAATTTTTTTAAAAAACTTTTATTTATCTAATGAAATCTTTTAGTTAGCTAGTTTATGGTACGATATGGTGTGACAACCTAAAATTATACAACCATTTATTGAATACAATAATATAATTAAATAATGTCCAAGCACTTGAACAAATTTTGTACACGCGCAAGAAAGTATGATACTCTAAAAATAGATTCCATATTAAAAGTGAAAAATGGTAGTGCGGCGGATTTTTTGTATAACAATATAGATGACATTTCTACTCTATTCACATTCCCTTTCTGCTTATGACAATAAGTAATTATAATGTTCGAAAGACAAAATCTAAAGTTACTTTCAACAATGAAATTATTTAACGGAATAATTATGTATTTTCTATGTCAGAATACTATGTTTTTACACATGCGACAAAACGTGATGAAAACATAATTCCTACCTACTACTGTTAGTCACAACTGTTAAAATTTTAACTTCTAAATGGCAAATACCCAAATTTATACAGATATTTTAAATATTTACATACATACTTTACGCTACTGATTATAAAGTTTAAAGTCGTATAATGCTTGACGTAAGTCACGGTTGGGAGGCACACTACAACAATACCCGCATACGTCATTAACGGGAACACTCTTTGTTATCAAAACGCATTAGGACCACCTAGGACGAGAAATCCTTATCTTTTTGTAAATGTAAGCTTTTAAAATAATGAGTAAATAATATTTCTTAAGAAATCTTGTCGAGTGATAATCCTGTCCTCTACGTAAAATTATTCAAAAACAAGTAAGCTCGACTTAAATGTCGTGATGTCCCATAAAACTAAATAAAACGACGAATAGTTAGCGAAGGCTTATATATCTCGAGCGTAAGGTCATCTGCTCCATTGTTGTGTCATGCGCAATAAAAGATAATCATTTCGTGTATTTTGGAGCAATTTGCTATGGACCGCCCACGAACTGGTGCGTCTTAGCAGTTCACGACAGCCACAAATTTACAAAATATATAAGTTACAAACTGCGTATGAGAGCAAGACAAAATGTTAATTGTAATATAGTATTATTCTATAGTATAATCCGTAGTCAAAATAATGTGAAAGTTTTAGTTTTAGTTTTAGTAAGATTAGAGCGATTTACCAATTATAGTAAAGTGGTTATCTGAGATTCTTGGAGCATGGATGAACATGTTGATGATCCGCAAAAAAAAAAACTGTAACTCTTTAACAGATAAGCGAGTAGGTACTAAAACTGAAGTGGCTTTGAATCAACTAGTCGTCGAGAAAAACCAGCCAAGCGATCGCCTTCTTAGATACCATTTTTTTCTATCAACCGAATAAATCGGTGTTAGCCTTGAACACTTCGCTAAACATATTTGGGTCATTAACCCTCGCCTAATCTGGTTGTGATTCACGTCGTGATCAAAATAATAATAAAGCGTTGAACAGTTTTTGCGACCGTTCGTTTAAAGGCGACGTATTAGAATCACCGTTTTTTGCCGTTCACCACGGGCTTTGAAAATCCGGAAGGCTAAGCAATTACATTCGGTAGGCGGAGCGGGCGGGCGTAGGAAGGCATCGGCTTCAACCTCGGGACGAGATAACGAATGTGCGAGTGCAACAAAGGTTTTTCGACTAAACAATAGCGTGGTCGATCTAGTGACCTCTATTTCCTACATTACAGAACATAAAGCAACAAAATTTAGGTAATCACTAATTGAAAAAAGCACTTAGTTTCAGTTTACGTCGGTTGTAGCAGGAAATCATTGAAGATTTGTACATATGGTCCGAATTATTCCCAGATGGGATACCGATGAATAATCCTAAACAAAAAACGTGTCCTTCGGATCGACCTTTTAACCGATTCTTGAGTGCGCACGAGCTCCCGACTCCCGAGTACCGTGCGCCGTTGGTACTCGCACAAGAAAAAAGGCTTCAACGGAATTTTATGTGGTCTCCGTCCGCAGCGGTTCTTCATAGCTGTCTTACGTTTATAACGCGTTAAATGCTAACTGCGAGCGATAACCCCGACAAGGACAGGGCGGCCCGCCCGCTCGAGCGCTAGTTTTTAATGCCTCGGGCCAGTTTTATTACTTACTGCCTCTTTATTATGCATTATAATATATTTGCTGTCTATCAGGCACATAGAAACAAAAAGTTTCATTAAAATGTCCAAATATTTTTAACTATTGCAATATTATCTGTCTCTATATTATGATATAATTTAGAGGCTACAGAATCAAATCCGTCAAATACATACAAACATATGATTTTAGGATTTGTTCCTACATGTAAAGGTGTTTTTTAATACGTAGGTACTTACTAGGTTACCGATAAAACAAGGCGTTTCAGGCGCTAACTTTTCGGACCTATAAAGACTACGGACCCGGTACTGTGCTTGTTCCGATACGGACTTGGCCGTTTTTTTCATTTCAATTTCAAGACACATAAATCACTCAAAATAATGCACAAATTGATACAGCCGCGAGTGATATGACTAGCAGGAGTTGCAAGGTTTAGCGTATGGCATTGTATGTTTGTAACATTGTTCAATAGACAAGATGTAATTAATCATTTAGGCTTAATATAATATCGTTTTATCGGTGATTAATGTGTCGATAATTGCTAGGAACATTGCATTATCTTGCACGCCGCAAAATGTGCTAATGTTACTAAATGTAATGTCCCACATAACAACCAGGCATTTGTTTTTCAATAATTACCTTGTTGTTACTAAATCGATTATTTGTGCTTGATTATTTTTAAATAGGAAAGTAAATTAGTTGGTGTAAAGGTTTTTATTGAAAAATTCGGTCTTATATTAAGTAGCAACAAATACCGTACTAATATTATTATTATGTCACCTTATTTTTATGTCAGGCGCAAAAAACTGTATGATAAACAAAATAGCGCTACTATTTCTCCAAATTAGTCGCGGGTTATCGTCATGTGTTGTTTCATTCTGAGCTTTATTGGAAGTGGAATAATATTGTTTTGTTTCGACGACGCCCGGCCCCCGCTTTAGATTCACTAATTATTGCCAAAAAGTGATGCGAAGAAGGCAGCCGTTAATGACTGAATAATGAGCGTTCGCATTCAAGGTTGTTTCTTGGCAGGAAACGGCAACTGACTGAATAGATATGGACGTGGTAATTACGAGACCTTGACTTACCGTTTTAGAATAAAAACCGCACTATTTAAATAAGATTCAATGGGGTTTAAGCTTTGCTAATGTTGTTAAACGCACATAAAATGTAGATGTGAGAATAAGAACAAAATGTTTTGACATGTAGTTATATTCGTTGTATACACCTGGCCCCCTATTCAAAACCGTTCGATAGAAAATTGTCGACGGGAAAATCACGTGACACTATATGATTTAACATTAGTGTCACGTGATTTACCGGTTGTCAATTTGCTATCAAGGGGTTCTGGATTGGGGGGCAATCAGCTAATTTTTAGCTTCGAACCGATGAAAGTCGATAACTACCTACATCCTCTTAATAATAAATAAAAATTGTAACTGTACTTATGGAAAACTAGTTAATATAAAATGCTTGAAATTTAACACAGAATTGTCAAAAAAAACTAATACATTAAAACTGTACAAATGACACATACTTGATGACGGTTACTCAAGTACACCTCGCTACTTACAAATGCACAATTTGCCAACAAACACTTTAAAGTGATTCTTCTCGAATTAATAAAAACTAAAATAGCGTCTTAATAATTATTTGCTTGTAATAAATATGTTTATTTCCTAATACCTATCAGTTATACGTAGATAACATGAACTTTTGAATGGTATTATTATTAAAGAATTTGCCCGTTCTTATGATCAATAGCTTTGAACGAATTTCTCATTAGGATTCTTAAGAGCACGGTCCAACGCTACTGTCGCCCGGAGAATATTAATTACCTACCTACCTACGAACCTTAGTCTGGTTTCCAAATGTCAGGCACGGACGATGTTACCGCGACCGCCAGAATAAAAAGTCTACTTGTAGTATTTGACTTGCTCATAATCACTCACACATCCAATAAAAATAATAGTAACAAAATAATACTCGTCTCATAATTGCATGACCCATTACTTCCTCGTCATTTAACATAACTGCATTTTGCGGATTTTTTATTTCGTCAATTAACACCATTTGCTTCTTGTAAGTCGAAATGACCGAATAGTTTTTATGTTTGTCATTATTTTTAATTGCTTGACGACAACTGTTTAATGAAATATAAAACTTACTTAGCACGAATAAAGACAAACCAAAGATTTTCATATCATACTTTAGACATATTTTTAGATAAAACTTAACCAAAAACAAAATAATTTTTGGACCGTCTATAATAAACTAATTAGTTTGTATGGCATTCCCATTCCCACCCATCATGTTGCTTTGGCAAATTTGTTTGCTTTCAAGAGCAGTACTATATCCTGAGTCTTGGCTTAGACTTTATGGTACACGTTGTACCTATGTGGTCATCGAGCACTTACCCGATAGAGCAGCAATACTGACCACAAAATAAGTTGGAAATAATATTTTAATCATCATCATCATCATCATTTCAGCCATAGGACGTCCACTGCTGAACATAGGCCTCCCCCAGTGACTTCCAGATTGGCCGGTTGAAAGCGGCTCGCATCCAGCGGCTTCCTTCAACCTTTACCAGGTCGTCTGTCCACCTTGTAGGTGGACGTCCTACGCTGCGCCTGCCGGTACGTGGCCTCCATTCCAGAACCATTCTGCCCCATCGGCCGTCAGTTCTACGTGCCACTGCCACTTCAGCTTGCTTATCCGTTGGGCTATGTCAGCAACTTTTGTTCGTTTACGAATCTCCTCATTCCTGATTCGATCCCACAAAGAATATTTTAATCAGATCAACTAAAACAATTACTTAGGTATAGACACTCGTAGGTATTTATACCTTAAGAACAATGTGATGTTGATGAGAGCCAAGAGTAGCCGCAGGGAACTTAGAACATACCATATAAGCAACCCAGCCAACATAGCCAGTATAAGCAACCTATTCTCACTATACATATAATATATAGGACTAATAGGATATACATTGAAATGGTTTTTTATTTAATTAAATGGATTACCAATAATAAGTTGGTTTTAATTCAACTGGCTCAAACGACCTTAAGCAAGAACAATGGGAGTAGTACTCGTTACGCTTATCTTTATAGGATGTTTATACAAAACATGACCAAATAATTACAAACAAATCACAAAACTCCACACATATAGAAATCTATGCATACACTATTACACAGTCCTACCCCTAGGTAACCTATTAAGCTTTTCCTTTGTGAGTTATAAAAAAACATCCAAAAAGATGACTTGAAATTAAAAAACAAAGATCTACACTTTTTTTTACACTTGAACTGTTGGTTCAAGGGTTGTCAATGAACCTCCGCATACAGAAGGATCAGTGTACTTGTAAATATTAATAACTATATGCTAATCAGTTATTGTCCAAACAGTAAAATCACAATGTTTCTGGGTAAAATACTACTTATATTTGTGACCGACACACAGAACCGTTTCTGTAAATATTTCTACTCAAAACATGCAAGATATTACCCTTTTATTAATTTTACATATTTTACAAGACTTATTCAGCCGGTCCAAAACACTGTCAATAGACGACGCATCCGCCAAAAGTTTCCGAGAACTCGAAGCATAAAAGCAAATATGCAATATTTACGCACGAGTTTTAAGAGCCTTTAAGTGCTGCTATAAACGTCGCGCATTGGGAATTTTGTAAAAATGAACGGTGCACTATGGACGGAGAGATTCAAAATTAGAGTCCGCGGTCCGTCACGCCCGCTGCGCAGACGCATACAATTACGGGCACCGGACAAAAAAGCGCCCCAACAATGCAGGCTCGTCCTTGAGAACCTAACAAAAGCCGAGAAAGGGCAAAAGAACTCGTTTGGGCCAACCTTGGGACTTTCACTGACTACCTACGCACATTTCGCTATAATAGTTTTTTTTGTCAATTTTGTCTTCTTTGAATTTCACGTTACATTCATTCTTGTCAGAATATTGCATAATCTTATAGCGCAATTGCAAACCTTACTTTTTAACCAAGTTCAATCATCGAAACGACTATTTGCACATACTTATATGTTTGACATTGAATAAAGAATTAGTGGATGTGTAAAATCATATGACCAAGCAGGAAGTGTTCAACAACTGAATGGGTAAAACTCGCGATGTCAATTGCTAACAGATTTAGGTCGAGATTGAATTTGTCACTTTGTCCACTGGCGCGCCAATTACAATAACTCTACACACACTGAGCTGTGGGTGTGTGTGCGGAGGCGAGTGTTACCGTTATGGAGGCACATACCAGTGACGTCAACGAGGCTTCATGCCTCCGACGCCGCACGAATACGTTAGTAATAAGCCGAGGACAAACTCACTAGCTCACTAGTATTAAGTCTTTTTTGCTGCTTTAAAACACTAAATTTAAAATAAACTTATAGTCAAATATCAGGATTTAATATGGATCTGCCACGTGTTACGAGTACAACCGATTGGTTCTTCGTCCTACATTTATTTTTCAGGCTTTTCTTTTTAAGTTTTATGTTTGATGTGGTATTGTGATATTAACAAAGACTCATTTTTGTTTCAGATCGAGACGTGTTTGGAGAAAGGAATCCTAAAAGCACACACGACAAACGCACAAAAGAACCACGAAGATTTATATCTTCTATACTTGGTGGAGACATTCCTTACGGAAGCCATAGAGGACATGTTTTAACACCAGCAGAGCGAAAACAATACTTACCTGTAGTTTCAGAAGAGAAAAAATCTGAAGACCGCCCCCTTATCAAGCAAGAAAAAGATTCCCTTGATAGTGAACCCGTTGTACTTCCGACTCGGAATACACCATCTCCAGAATCGGCGCCATCGCCTGGAATTGATAACAATGTAACGTGTCAAAAAGTTTCAGTTATTCAAAGGACACCATCGCAATCCCAATTTCGTGATAATAAAAAAGAAATATCTGACGTAAGCTTACCAGCAACTCTTCCTACACCTGAACCTGAACAAGATCAACCCATAGATTATGTAATAGCAAAGAAACGTGGAGAAACTGAAGATGAAGAAACTGAAAAGAAAATACGAGAGCAAAGAAGAACCAGCAGTTCCAAAATCGCCAATGGAATTTTAGCTAGGCCAGTTCTTGTGCTCAGAAATTGTCCAGCAAATAAAGTTCCTGGAATACTAAGTGCCGCTGCAGGCCATGGGCGTTCGACTGGTGGTAGTGGTTCTAATGGCGGATCTCAAAGTAGCGGAGGATCCGGAAGTTTCAGCTCGGGTGGTGGTAGCACAGCACCATCATCTGGAGGTGGTGGAGCTATTGGTGGTGGCTCTGGAAGTGGAGGTAACGGGCGTGATGGAAGATCAAATTACGGACCCAACAGCCCACCAACAGGCAGTCTTCCTCCGTTTTATGAAACTCTTGGGCCGTCCTCTAAGGGAGGTCAAAATTCATTTAACGCCAATAGCACTTTTTCGAATGAATTTAATATCATCAATGGTTTCAATATGGACTGCGAAAATAATGAAAATGCCACCAACTTTACTGAACAAAGTAAACAGTATTCTTTAATGCAAAACGCACATTACGGTCTTGCTCTGAAAGATGAAGAAATAGATTATGAGAATAAATTAGAAAACTTAGGAGGAATTGGCAGCTACGGAAGTAATTTTGACGATTCTATGGTGGTTGATATGGGAGATGATGTAATAGACAACTACCAATTTTCAACTACATTAACCTTCTCAGGCGCAAATGAAACAATTTTAGGAAATCTTTCTGATTCAACAGAAGACTTTGCAAGCTTACTAAATAATCACGTAGAATCTATAACTGATTCAGATTTACGCGAATCATCATCAATAACGCCTGATTCAGTTCACAATCAAGTGGATATTGAAACGACATTAGCAGAGCAGGTTACATTAAGTAGACAGTATTATGAAAAAGCGAATTATTTGGCGTTCGCCAGTCAAGAACAGGGTTCATCCTACAATTTCTCAAAAGAGCGGCCAGATTTACTGATGCAGCTAAACCCAGCGCTTCTGCAACACAATGAAGGTCAAATGCAGCAATTGCAAATCCATGTTCAGTTCCAGCAAAGGCCCCAGATTCTATCTCCTGGCTTTCCCTTCTCAACTAGTCACTCCCTGGACTTGGACTCCCCGACAGGCGTGTCGCTCCCGTCGCCCGGCGGAAACAACTCTCTGGATGGCAGCAACCACATCGAGAACGCATCATTAAGTCCTGCCGCTGCTGTAAGTTTGAAGAAGGGTTCTGGAGATAGCAAATTGCAAATCTTACAACAAAGGGTAAGCATTACTTGATTTTAAGGCGAAGCTTTGATTCGTTTTTCTTCTTCAATGTCGTCAATATTCAAATATTTTTGAATCAGAAAGACGACATCGAAGTTTAACAATGAAAGTCGTTATTATGTAACGCTGAGCCTGAATCAACTATGCTTTATCTTCCAGCCCTTTTTTATTTTATTAAATGACTTTATTATACTTTAGTAGCATTAAGCTCAGCTTTATAGATTACCTAATAATGATGAGTTTACATGTCTAATTTAATTTTCAAGTCATTTATAAATATTAAATTTATAAAGTAAAAAACTGCAACCACTTACGATTTGTTTTTATTCTTTACAGTTGGGTCTACCAGCAGAACTCCCATTGGAATTCATCAACGGTGGGCACGGGGTAAAAAACCCGCTGGCAACCGAAGCCAACGCAAGACAGAGAGAAGAAGAGAAGAACAAACAAGTTTTAGTTAGTGAGGATGACCCCACAAAATTTGTCTGCAGGGTTTGCTCGAAGAACTTCAGTTTACAGAGGCTTTTGAACCGGCATATGAAATGCCATTCGGATGTAAAGCGATACCTTTGTACGTTCTGCGGCAAGGGTTTCAACGACACGTTCGACTTGAAGCGACACACTCGGACGCATACTGGAGTCAGACCCTACAAATGCAACCTGTGCGAAAAATCCTTCACCCAAAGATGCTCGTTGGAATCACACTGTTTAAAGGTCCACGGCGTTCAACACACTTATGCATATAAGGAGAGAAGGACCAAGGTAAAAAACCATTTTAATTAAACCCTAAGCCTAGTTCGGACTAGGCAAGTAATTTAGACGAGTGGCGAGTAATTTAGTAGAATATAGTAAAAGCTTTTACCAAGCTCATTTAGTGACTAAATCACTAATTACCGATTAAATTTGATGTTGTATAGTATGTGATGTCCAATATTTATTTATTTATATTGATAACTAAAACCAATTAACAATTTCATTGTCTCTTTCCAGATGTATGTGTGCGAGGAGTGCGGTCACACCACGTCAGAGCCCGAGGAGCACTACATGCACCTCAAGAAGCAGCACCCTTATTCCCCGGCACTGCTCAAGTTTTATGACAAGAGGCACTTCAAATTTACGAACGCCACTTTCGCAAACCAACTCTTAGGACAGCTACCCATGCCTGTCCATAACTAAAAGTACCTTAATTAAACTTACAAATAAATTGGCATGACAAAATGAGAAGGCTTTTAAAAACCCATCGAGGATTATCTCGATGTCAATTCCATTTTAATCGAAATGGAACGAAAGGTACTTAATTACGAATTTATTCCGTCCGTTTAAATGTAGATCATATCAAAATAATCGAATGTACCCCAGTGCTTATTTAGGTATTGTGACTATGCACGGAATTCCATTAATTTATTAAATCAATTCGTCTTCCAACATACATTTGTAAACATTCCGAGTTTTACCTACTAGTGACATATTTTTGAACGGTAAATGTTAAACTACGTAACTATCCACCTTTTGTTCCCATAAAAATACCTTAATTTTTAACAGTCAATGTGAAATTAGCCCACTCGCCTACTACGTTAGG
This sequence comes from Anania hortulata, assembly GCA_963576865.1. Lineage (NCBI taxonomy): Eukaryota > Metazoa > Arthropoda > Insecta > Lepidoptera > Crambidae > Anania > Anania hortulata. The sequence continues at coordinate 8,658,082 of OY756394.1, read as the reverse complement.
CACGACTGCAAAAATCAAAGTATCGGGTATTATGTGCAATCTTTGGTGATGGTACGGGATATCACTTAAGTTTAGTTTATAAGTTAGACTTTACTGTTTAGCTTTAGCACGTAGAGTATCTTTTAGTAATTGTTTGTAAGTTTCATTTCAAACCAGCCCAGGGGTCACGAAGAGATTATGTGTGTATCAATATGGATCAAACAGGATGGTGCTAACGCGTGCGCTGCTGATTTGGAATGAAACAACATGGATCGGATGACACTTCTTGTCCGCTCTATGAACGAATATCAAAGAAAAGGCTTTGGTATTAACTAACTCCAGAAAAAGGAATTTCTTTCCTCGTATTAGTGATACTAGCTCCTAATTATCTCACAAAATATTAACACAAATTGTCACAATTTTAAGTGTATGTAACTATAGAAAATGTTATGTTTGTTCTTTGTTTGTACTTATTATCGATGTCGAAATTTTTAAATTCGTGCGACGAACCGTAGAGTTCGTGCGACATGTCGTACCAAGTTAAAATGCATTTCTAGAAATATTTATACTATTTAAATTAAAATATCAATCGGTTACTGTCTGTGCTGTGAGTGTGTGTGAGAATTATCTATTTGTGTAACTGAGTTATTTAATGCGTCGATTGTTATAGTGTTATTAATTACATCAAGGGTGACTTGATGAAGAGCTTCCGATATACTGAAAGAGGGTAGAAGACTATGATGCTCAATTGATACATTTGCGCTTTCACAGCAAAGCTTGTGGATAAAATACTTAATAATTTGTAAATATGTCTAAATTTAGAAAAATAGTAGTAAAATTTTGAGAACGTATTAGCTGCATAATTTAGTAGTACCTAATTAGCATTTATGAGATTTATTAAAAAGATAATGTTATATTATTTTGTACAATTCGATAAGTTTTGATAGATCTGAACTTTTATATTGGCTTATCAGTTTTAAAATAGAATTTGGTCCATAATAATGTGATAGCGCAATGCCTTGTTTATACTTGTCTGTTGCATTTACTAGCATTTTGATTCATGAAACTAGTTTCATATTTAAGAAACAAACTCTTTGTTACTCTGTATTGATAAGCAATATATCATGATTAAAATAATCAATATTTCTTTTATTTGTTTCTTAACTTTTAACCGAGACTTAATTATTATATGCTTGTATTTTATCCCATCCTTGGTCCGGGAGTAGATACAATATGCAAAACGCAATGGTTTTGCATATTTTGTCTACACTCTTAACAAGGAATGGGTAGAAAACGTGTGATTTATAGATATTCTTCTAAAGTACGTTACAAAGAACTTTAAATCTCTTAATCTGGGTCTATGAGTTACAGTCCGTTACTATTGTCCCGTTTAGAAACTTATGAACTGAAAATTCTAACTAGGTGCAGTTCGAACTATTAGATATGATGTGATTTAGGTACAGGTCCAGCAAAAACTCGAGAATAGCTCGACTGATTTGGATATTTGTTTTTGTTTTTTTTTGCATCAATACTTACCTCAGTATTAATGCAAAAAAAAAATTAAAAAAAATAAGAAATAGAAAACTCAAAATTACAAATGTTGTATGGGAATGCTCGATACTCGGTATTTTATAAATTCTTTCAACAACAGTCTCACCTCAACCACAATAAATATAGTTCAAGACCTGAAGACCCAAACTAAGCAAAACATGTACTATGGCGACTAGATAACGAAATATACACATTATATAATAGCTATGGCTCAGGTATAAATGCAGGAGCTCATGACACAATTCCACAAACATAAGCCAATGACGGGATTCAAACCTGCGATCGCTTGCTTTTGTATTCCGAAGAAAATTTAATTCGCGACACTTTAAATTGCTGCATTTCTTTTAGATCTATTTCACCGTAAGTACTTTAAATCTACACAACATGTCTAATCCAATTGTAGGAAAATTTTGCAGAGCTAATAATATTTTTGGACCTTCTACACTAACGGATCAGTTTGTATGGCAGGGCCAAAATAATTTCTGGACCGTCCATAATAAACCAATTAGTCTGTATGGCATTCCCATTCCCACCCATCATGTTGCTTTGGCAAATTTGTTTGCTTTCAAGAGCAGTACTATATCCTGAGTCTTGGCTTAGACTTTATGGTACACGTTGTACCTATGTGGTCATCGAGCACTTACCAGATAGAGCAGCAATACTGACCACCTATTTCGAAACACATTAGTGATTTTTACTTACATCTAGTATGAACTGGCAAGTCACCTGGCAAGTCACGTCAAGTCTTGCCGATACAAAAACATTACAGCCACAGATTGAATAATGGCGGAATTTTTATGGAACAAATTAAATGATATTTCTATTCTACGAGTATATAGAATATACATATATACTTCATATATGTTGTGACTAGTGTTTTTTTTTATCAACCTGTTCAATCCCACTGCTGGGCAAAGGTCTCTCCTAGACTCTTCTATCGATCTCTATCCATCGCCAATGACTCCCAATCCCTCGTTAAGTTAACCAAGTCGTCACACCATATTTTTTGGGTCTACCTCTTCGGCGACCGCCGTCTTTAGTTAGTAACTAGTGTTATTAAAGATTAAATAAAATTGCGACGATTTGCAAATTCATATAAAACAATAGATTGTCTAATACTTATTTGCATCAATTTCTGTTCAGGGCTAAATGAATAGTTCCCTACAAAGTTCTATGAATGAGATTGTTATCAAATAATGTAACCATGAATAAGCTGGTAGTATAGATGTGGCAATCATTTTGGTAATAAAAATACAATACTATAGTAATTGTAATTTTTTACCGCAATGATAAAAAAAAATATTTTATAATTAGGTACTAGCTAGATAGATGGGTATACCGACCATTGCGAAGTGTTAAAATTTATTCTTCAAAAAAATAAAAAAGAATAAAATTAACCTCCACGTTGCCATCTTATGCCACCATATTACCCATCGCCATCTTATGAAACAAATACATTTTTATTTGTGTGTGTGTGTTAATTTAGTTTATTCAATCAAACCCACAGTGGTTTTTTGATAAAACTGTTTTAATGGGTTCCCCTGAGTGAAATTAAGAAGCAATATTCCACAGTTACGTTAAGTTCAACACTTTAGGTAATAAAATCATGTATTCGTTAAAATTGTTACAATTTATGTCATCGGCACACTTACTTTCATAGTCAGAGTTGACACTGCTAGTTTAAAAGAAATTTACTACAGTAACCAGTTGCAGATAACAAATACTCCCAGACCTAAAATAATATAATTGATACAACAAAATATTACCTCCTGATGGAAAACAGTGAAAAATTAGAGTTAACTCTAGAATATGTTAACATGTTATCTAAATTTAAATATTGGGCTTTACGAGCAATGGGATTTAGTAGATTTTCTATCAAAAATAACTGCATAGTTGAAAAATCAGGGGGTTCTGTTATTTATGGAGCATGTGTGCTTATAACCGCAATAGTCACTGTAATACATATCGTTTATGAAACATCAGTACGAACACAATATCTACTTTATACAGAATTAGTAATATTATTGGAACTGTCAATGATCATTAACTTGTTTTTAATCAATATTACTTTCGGCTGCAGGCATAATGTGGCGAAGTTGATTGAGCACGGCATAGAGATCGATATGTTGTTAGGAATAAAGAATACAAAATTCATGAGAGATATAATTGACGCAGCGTATACTATTATGGGATTGCCAATTTTGTTGGTGCAATGCACAGTGGTTATATTTATGTATTTCACGTTTAACGTTTCGATGTTGGTGCATGTAACAGGAAGCGCATACTTTTTGTGGGCATTCTTCGCATTTTACGATTTAAATTATTTGATGACTCATTACTCTTTCCTGAATTTGAGGACGCGGTACATGAACGTGGCACTCATAAGAACCATAAATGTGAAGATTGAATACATTCCAGACTTGTTTATATTAAACGGAATCTTTTGGAGATCTAAACACAATAACCTGGTGAAGTTTCACGAGAGAGCTGACGTTGAGAAGTATGTTAAGGTGTACAAGATGTTATACGCTCATTTAAATTTACTTACAAAATGTTTCCAATTTACTGTAAGTAATTTAATTAATAATTTACCATTCTAGCCTCGCCGAGCCTAGCCGAGACGCGAGCTCTCTAAGCCACGCCTCGAGGTTTCAAAAGAGTTTGAGCCTTCAAAAGAGCTCGAACCTATCAAAAGAGCTCGAACCTATCAAAAGAGCTCGAACCTATCAAAAGAGCTCGAGCCTTTAAAAGAGCTCGAATCTTAAAATGAACGCGAGCCTTGAATAAGAGCTCAAGTTTAAGTTAATGACTTTAATATCTCCCTAAGTAATAATATAGTTGGTGGTGTACAAAACACGAGTTCTCTTGAGTCCTTTTACTTAAGGCTCGAAGTAATTTACAGAGATCGACTCTTTTATCAGATTTTTCAACGATATATACGGACTGTATATATAACGTATATATACAGTCTTTTTCTGCGCCCGAACCTTTTTCTGGGTCTGAGTCTTTTTTTAGCTCTAGTCTTTTTATTGTGATGAGTTTTTTAATGTTTAAAAGTTATGCGATATTAGGGTGGCTTCACATCAACTGATCGATGGAGATGTTCGCGCTTAACTTGACTCGGGATCCGACCCTATCGAGCTCACAGAGCCCTGCAAATCTGAATCGAGTTTTCAAATAGAACTCAAAAAGATGAATATCTTATGTCATTAAGAGCACCGTAGATGCTCAATTTGTTGTGCTTTACCTCTAATTATATTTATTCATAAGCAGCCCATGACAACTAGAGCCCTGAAACAGCCCGAGATCTATCGAGCTCTCAAAAAGGCTCGAGCTCTTAAAAAGGCTCGAGCTCTCAAAAAGGCTAAAGCTTTAAAAAGAGTCCCGAGTTATTGAGCTTCATACAAACGAGGAGAGCCCTGTAAACTACACCGAGCTCTAGACAAAAAGACTTGGAGGCCTCAAGCCTTGTACATCACTAGTTGTAATGTTGTACTGAATTTCATTACATCCCGCTGGGTAATAATAGAATGTCCAGTTCGTATTATTATTAAAGTTCAATTTCGTTAAATCGTCCAAACACCCCTTGGACCGGGAAACCCGCACTTAGCTTAAATTGAATAGAATAGAATAAATTTTGAATAAAACATAAGCCGCGAGTGTTGCAAGACCTTGCAATATACGTAAGTTAATCTATCTGCTATATATATATATATGTATAAAACAAAGTCGGGTTAGTTACACCATTTATAAGTCGAGAACGGCTGGACCGATTTTAATGATCTTTGATTTGTTGAATTTGTCTCCACCCCGAAGAGCAGAATAACTATAAAAACATATACATATTCACGAAAAAAAATATTTATAGGGGCGGTACGAAGTTCGCCGGAACAGCAAGTATATCATACAAAACAAAGTCGGGTTAGTTACACCATTTATAAGTCAAGAACGGCTGGGTCGATTTTTATGATTTATGATTTTTGGATTTATCTCCGTCACGAATAGCAGATAAATTATAAAAATATAGGAAAAATTTACGAAAAAAAAAAACCTATGAAAAGGCGGTACGAAGTTCGCCGGGTTCAGCTAGCTAGTATAAAAATAATAATAAAAAGACGAAATTCTAATCTTTGTAATTTACTGTACCAATTAAACCTACTTCTAATATGATAAGTACTGAAATAACATTAAATAAATGCTGTTATACTAAGCCTTGCTTTTTATTGTCTCGCAAAAGGTGAGAAAAGTACTTAGAGTATATTACTCCTCGGGGAAAAAGCTGTTTGATCTTAGGCGCGCTTGAATCCCTCACCACACTCAGGCCTCAGTCTTAATTCCCTCGCTTCGCTCAGGAATTAACTCATAACACCCTCGCTATGCTCGGAAGGTTAATCTGGAGTCCTTCGTTACGCTCAGTATTCAATGTCGCGCCCGTGACATAACATAGTGCTTTATCCCCTTTAATATCCAATACAGAATCAACATTTAGGAGATATTCAATTTCCGTGTAATCTATCCGTATAGTCAATTTTAGTTTGCAGTCCTTGTAATTTGTATATCCTAAGGTAAAGCTGTTAAATTTGGTTAAAGCTAAGCTGTTAAATTAATAGAGATAAGAATACTGACTTCAGGCAATTGAGTGTTTTACGATTCTCTAGTGGCACTGTAGCCACATGTCCATTTATAAAAAAAAAAACAAGCAACCATTTGCTTCAAAGTGCTTTTTGAACAAATGACTTTTGTTGGGTTCGGCTCATCTTAGAACACCCAAACCGTTGATTGTTGTTTAGTTTCAGGATCATTCGCATATATCTAAGATTCATCACCTATGCAGATATTATAGTCAGCTTTTGACGCACCCTGATACAATCAAAACTACAACTTTATTTTACAACTAAAAGTACAACTTTTGTATCATTTTTTTACACCAATCGACACAAGCCTGTTTTTGGTAAATTCTCAAGTTGTGCGAAAAGCAACGTGAACAAATTTTTTCACAGCTTAATGTTCGTCTCTATCTCGCGATATGTAACATGACGATCTTGCATTATTAGTTCAGCATCAATATTTTGAGGTACAACAACCGATTTACGGCGACCTTCTTTAAATTCATCCGTGAGCACAGACCACCCACGATTAAACTCACTATACACAGTACTTTTTGGTAATGCTTCGTCCCAAAAGTCAAGGCGAGTTGATCGATATACTGTTTTTGAGTTAGCTCTCGCCGAAAATCGTAATAAATCATAGCACAAAAAATTTTCAAGAGTTAAATCCAAGGTGATAAAGACACGCAATTTTCAAAATGACGCCACAAATGACAGCTACATAAAACAAATCGTATTCTTCAGCCAAAGAGTTTCGTTTTTAAATGTTTAACAAATAAATTTATAATTACTTTTTAATACTGTTTTGTAACTGGCCAGTTTCAGTTACATAAATAGCAGCCCTTGTAAGACAATTTTCGGAAGATTAACATCACCTGGTTCTATAACCCCTGATGGAATCGAAAAAAAGGAACTCCAGAATTCCGAGACTAAAGCGAAACACAAAAAATAATAAAAAAAATTGGACATCACATACATTGTGACACTGTGGTCCTATGATAATTAAGCTTAAGCTGGTGTTACAGAAATCAGAAACAACGACGGTAACACAACACCCAGACCCGAGACAATATAGAAACGTCATTTTTCTACATTGACCGACCGGAAATCGAACCCGGGACCTAGAGATAGAGACACTTAGTCCTGTATGCTCGCCTCTCGGCTACGAAGGTCGTCTTGAATAAATAGGATGTTATGTTTTCCTTTTTCAGATTTTTACTGGAATTATGTGTATTACAATGGGTTCGTTGTTGTGTGTACAAGCAATCATAATATATGGCAAAGCGGTAAGCTTAACATATTACTTTTTTCATAAAAGATACCTTCATAAATAGGTCTGTGATACAAACTTGAATTATGCTGATGCGTTTTGACTAAGTAACATAATTAATTAAATAAATTACATTAAAAAGTTTAGTAATTTGACTTCGTTTTAAGCTGTTTTAAAGATATGTCATTCATAACTAATACAATATAATAATAATATAATAATAGAAATCGGGTGTTGAGCTTATAAAATTACGTCGATTAATAAATGGTTTCATTTTTTCTGTGTTTTTTGGATAATATTTATTTATTTTCTTACAGGGCATTGATGTACTAAGAAAATATATTATGATCAGTTGGCTACTCTTGAGTTGGCTATACATGATTGGAATAAGCCTTTTGGTTGATTTATTTTCAAGGCAAATTGAACAAACGAAATTAATTTGCACATACGCTCAATTAAAATCTATAAACAATGGTCAGTAATTTTCTATAATAAATAAATAAATATAGACAACATAACATACATTGCTCTGATCCTATGATAAGTAGCTTAAGCACTTGTGCTATAGAAATCAGAAACAACGACGGTACCACAACACCCTACCCCTATGAAAAAAAAAAATACTATGTCTACAACTAGTGTGTGTTTTACTCGTAATGACATATGGAACTGAAACGTGGCCTCTCATTATGGGCCTCATAAGAAAGCTCAAGGTCGCACAGCGTGCTATGGTAAGGGTTATGCTCAGTGTTTCCGTGCGAGATCGAATCAGTCAATCCGTGACCGAACAAAAGTTTAAAAAAAATAAAAGTGACATAGCCCAACGGAGTAGCAAGCCTAAGTGGCAGTGGGTGCACATAGCACTAGAACTGACGGCCGTTGGGGCAGAAATGTTTTAAATGGAACCCATGTACCGGCAAGCGCAGCGAAGGACGTCGACCACGGTGGAAAGACGATCTGGTAAAGGTCGCAGGAAGCCGCTTGATGCAGGCCGCTTCCAACCGGCAAATCTGGAAGTCACTGTTGAGCTGTGGACATCCTATGGCTGAAATAATAATGATGATGATAACTATGGCTTGATTATACAGGGTTTCTTTTAAAACAGTTGCCAAATTTAATCAGGCAATCGTCATAATCAGCAATATTTTGCAGCTCCATACATTTCATCGGGGAAAGAGCCTAAGTTTGTATGAAGAAACATAAACAAATGTGATTTCGGTTTTAACCCCATAGAAAAAGTGGTTTATATTGATGAATACATTCTCCTTTAATTTGGCAACTGGATTTATAATAAACTGTATTTATTTTAATTTTCAGAAGCAGTATACAAATTCACGAAGACGATTCTTCGTGCGCTGGAGATACGAGTTGCACGCGCGTCTATCTATGGCTTGTTTTACTTTGATCCCGGGACTATGTTGCGCGTGGCGGCTTCCACATTCGTATATATAACTGCGCAATTACAAATATCCATTCCTGCTTCTGAAAGGAACAGCTATAGTGGAAATGTAACTATCGCTGTCTAGATTTACGTCATGCCACTTTTTGAAAATCTATGTGTTACGCAAGTGTTACCACATAATTTAATTTAGGTGTTATCGCGTCTGATAAATTTAAGGCAGAAAAAAAAATGAATTTTAGAAATAGTTAAGTAGTAGTTTTAGACTTTTAGTAAAATCACAAAAGCTTTTGTCTTCGAATACAGTTATTATACTTTAGTTTAGTTATTATACGTACCGATTTTGATTGTATAATGTATATGTATTATATTAATGATAATAAAATTGTTTCTTTCTTTTTAACATGTTAATTTTAATTTCGATCTTTTTTCTTATAACATTCTATGTACACATGTCTGTGGAACTACAGCCTATCATTGTTTCATGTTATATATATACATATTTTTTAATTGTCTTGTAATTGTTGTATTTCTGATTTGTGTACTGAATAAATAAAATAAATAAATATAATTTTACGTGTGTATTTATTAAGAAATTATAATATTAATATAAAGTATTGTCTTGCATAAGAGCCATTTCACAAAATCGCGCTGCTACAAACTAGCGCGAAAAAAAATACGAATTACGATTAGTTAACTTTTTGTTATTGTGATAAAAAATACATATTCTTGTTTGTTAAACGTCGTCAAAATTATAAAAATATAAGTACACACAAACGGTCAGCCTAAATTTTTTTCGCATAATTTTACTTTTCCTAATCGTATTTAGTCTATTTTCACTTCGCCTAACTTTTATCGCCATATTTTAACTTGCCAAATGAGACATTAGGCGGAACAATTTATAATCCCTACTATTTACATTCCAGATTACTATTTGGTAATAGGCTAGTTTCCTAAAAAAATCTAATTAGTCCGTCAATTGGATTAACAGAAAATATTGGACACGTATTTTTTATTTTCTCAATCAAAGAAAAAATGATGAAGATATATCTGTTAAAGTTCCGCGTAACGTCACGTTTTGCGACACTTTTTAGCAAGGCGTGCCGTCACGTGCTCACTTTGATGCGCTTTGTCTTAGTCATTTTTTGTTTGATTGACAAAAGACAAAATATGTGTCTAATATTTTTTGATAATCTAACTGACGGACTAAATAGAATAATCTTTTTTTGACCCAGGAAACTAGCCCATTGTAAATTTTAAAATTACTAAATAGTAATTTGCATTAAATTAAAACGCACAAAAGTATAAAACGCCTAATCATTTTGATAAGCCGTCACGAAATTCAAATGCAAAGCAAGCAATGCATGCATGCAAACAAGCAAGCAAGCAATCATCATCTCACCCATAGGACGTCCACTGCTGAACACAGACCTCCCCCAATGTCCAACTCTATTGAAGCCCTCCAAGGTACTAAAATCAAAAAATAGTTTTAAAAAAAAATTGTAGTAAAATCTTACTATTATTTACAAGAATATGTAAGGCACAAATTGTAAATTATTATTCTTGACTTAACTGACATCATAATATTGTAATCTTGGTCATAAATTGAAATAAATTGCCATTGTTAATTTTATTTTGACATTTGTAATTTAAATATTGACGAAATAATGTGACAGAAGTAATTGACATTATGCAATATGACTCATGTGACATAAAACAATTTAATTTAAATATAATATTCTGAATTATGTTGAATTAGAATAATGAAATTTAATATTATTATAACCTTAATCCGATTAAATAATTGAATTCTCGTATACCTCATGTAGGTAGCTATTTACCATCTTAATGCCAATGTTCCTACTGCTGTTACATTATTAAGTTATAAAATGAATATGAATGATTTTCATCGGGTGGTTTGCTAATACTCGCCACGCTTGACAGGCGGGTTGGCGAGCGCAGTTTTTATAAGATTTCGCACGCAGACGCTGCTGCCCGTTTCGTGCTACAGGAATTAGTCGCCTCTTACGACACACGCCTCCTGTTGGCGGTGGGGAAGTGTATTCTTTACGGCCGTCCCCACACGGCACCAATGCAAGCAAGCAATGCATGCATGCAAACAAGCTAGCAATGTCGAGTGTATTCTTAATATAGTTCACAATAAATAACGGGTGTTTAGTTTTTATTGCTTTTCTTGTATTCAGTAGAGGCTACTCTTCCCTTGGAAGCAGGTTTCAAGACGCTATCAAGTCAAAAGCAAGTTGTTTTGAGACAAGTCACTTGACACTCGATGCGGCGTTGAACACAATGATATTTTAATAATTTCAGATCTTTATCACTTCACCAAACATTAGAAAACAAACTACACCAAACTTGCACTCTAAAACTTTTTAAATGCTGAATATAAACCATTAAAATAGATTCTCCATGATTTTCTTTCGACTACCCTCCACCGAATCCCAGCAAGCTCTTCAGTGACTTACTTCAACTGATTTCCGTTATGTCAACTATTTTTATGATTCCGCAGACAAAAATCAAAACCTTTTTCGAAGTCTAAAGTATTTTTTTTAAATAACTTTCAGATAATCGATAAGAACGATGATGATTATTTAAGAACAGATAATTTTTTAATTATCTGATTATCAATCTTTAGGCTGGAGGCGACGCTATTTTTAATTAGATTATTTTAATAATAGTTAAAAGTATACATATAATTAGGATCTAGAGCCTTCACAGTAGATAATTTTACTAAATTTAAAAAAATATATAAAAGTGTTGATTCTGTTTTTTTTTAGAGGGCATAATTATCGATACTCGAGCCGAAAATGTATTTTTAAAATTTTTGGCTATCTTTCGTTTCGAAAACTTCAAATAAACCTGGAATTGTTTAAATATGCCTAGGAGATAGGACACTGGATATTATTATCCCGAAATACAGCAAGGTTCCCTTGGGATGGGGATAAAAGTCAAAATGTTTAATTTATTACTGTAAAATCCGATTTTATTTATTTAAATTAGTTAGAAAAAAAGTACGTACTTTAAAGATTGTCCGTAAATATTTTAAGGTCATCGTTTTTGTAGTTCGGAAATTACAGACCTTTCAATTAACCCTGAGTCTAAATAACTGAAAACCTGTAATGTACAGAAAGTCAGGAACCATTTAAAGTACGGCTTTCATTTAACTGACGTGCGCACTTTATCGTACTTATAGGCTTAAAACGCAATGTTCTACTATGCAATGTAAGTAGTATCCACCGTACAGTGCACTTCGATTCAACATTTCTATTGTGCAAACCGCAAAGGATCTCTCTAGTTGAGTTACTGAGTACTGTCTTCCGATAAATACAATCTAGGAGTCTTTAAATCCAAAGTAAAAAAACTCCTTTTCATTACTCATACTCGGAAAGTAGGTCTGAAGTTGCCTGAGGAGCGGGTTGAAAGTAGTACTTTTCAGCCCTAGGGAGAATTGTTTTCAACTGACAGCTGTCAAATTAAAAACAAATTTGTATTTTTACATTTCTATTGAACCATGTTCCAACTTTATGTACAGCCACATAGTAACACCGCGATTTAAAATTGAATTATCTCATAATTAGGTGAGTATTAATTTTAGTTATTTTTTAAAAGAACTTATTATAAGTAATTCACTTTCAACTATTTCTTAGAATTTCTTAAAATGACATAGATTTGGACATTTTATATTACATTTATATATTTACTTTATTTTCAATGATGAAAATGAAAAGTAATGGCTGAATAGCTGGCCGGCCACAGAAAACAAAAATGCGGGAAAACGGTAATCCGATATTCATTTGGTTTTTTTTTCTAATTGTAGAACGTAGTGATTCCAACACTTTGGTAGAGTTTTGTTACAATTCACTAATTATTTCTATAGCTAATTCCTATTATTGACAATACATAATTGACACTAAATCGATGTGTCGGTTTGGTCATCTTGGGAAAACTTTCTAGGACGGCCTCTTAACGTCATACGAAAGCGTCTGCCTTGTATGCGGTGCGGTGTTTTAGTTGTGCCTGCGTAGTTCCTGTTTTGGCTTTTGTTACTGTTTTTGTTGAGTTTTTGTTGTTGGTAAAATGACAAAAAAGCAAAAAAGGCTTGTCATACAACTGTATACGGCACTCGGGCGGTAGAACATCGCAGTACGAGTATACATCATATTTTAAAAGGTTACTCAAGTAAAAATCTATTAAACTCTCTTTATAAACTTTCTCAATTTTCAAAAAGAATTTTTTTGGATTTCGTTAGGGCGCATCACTTTAAGTGCCAACACTGAAATCACGTGGTGTGTCACAAAACCCTTCATATCTTGAATTAAGTAATTAAATAGGTAAATATACCGAGTATTGCGAAGTGATTAAATTGATTCTTAAAAACAAGCTTCAGTAGTAAAATTAACCTTCATATTTTAATCATCAGTTGACAAACAATTACATTTTTATTTGTGTATGTGTTTGTTAGTTCGATTGAATCAATCAATCCTACAATGACATTAAAGTAAAATTGTTTATAATGGGTTCCCCGGAGTAAAATTAAGAAGCAATATTTCATAGTTACGTTCAGTTCAACACTATAAGTATTGCTGCACTGCTAGTTTAAAAGTAATTTACTACAATAAACAGTTTCTATCTGCAAACATATCCTCCCAGACCTACAATAATATAATTGATACAACAAAATAATATCTCCTGATGGAAAATAGTGAAAAATTAGAGTTAACTCTAGAATATGTTAACATGTTATCTAAATTTAAATATTGGGCTTTACGAGCAATGGGATTTAGTAGATTTTCTATCAAAAATAACTGCATAGTTGAAAAATCAGGGAACTCTGTTATTTATGGAGCATGTGTGCTTATAACCGCAATAGTCACTGTTATTCATATCGTTTATGAAACATCAGTACGAACACAAAATATACTGTATGCAGATTTAGTAATATTCTTGGAACTGTCAATAATTATTAACTTGATTTTAGTCAATATTACTTTCGGCTGCAGGCATAATGTGGCGAAGTTGATTGAGCACAGCATAGAGATCGATATGTTGTTAGGAATGAAGAATACAAAATTCATGAGAGATATAATTGACGCAGCGTATACTATTATGGGATTGTCAATTTTGTTGGTGCAATGCACAGTGGTTACATTTATGTATTTTACGTTTAACGTTTCGATGTTGGTGCATGTAACAGGAAGCACATACTTTTTCTGGGCGTTCTTCGCATTTTACGATGTAAATTATATGATGACTCATTACTTTTTCCTGAATTTGAGGACACAGTACATGAACGTGGCACTTATGAAAACCATAAATGTGAAGATTGAATACATTCCAGACATGTTTATATTAAACGGAATCTTTTGGAGATCTAACCACAATAACCTGGTGAAGTTTCACGAGACAGCTGACGTTGAGAAGTATGTTAAGGTGTACAAAATGTTATTCGCTCATTTGAATTTACTTACAAGTTTTTTCCAATTTACTGTAAGTATATTTAATTAATAACTTGCCCTTCTCCTGCAAGATTATTAAAAGCATAGTCAAACCAATAGTAATTAATGTTTAAAGAATTAAGAAATTTCATGAAAACAACAATAAAAAATAATAATAATAAGAAATAAGTATCGTTAGACGAATTTTTGAAGATAATATTAATATTATGCCTATTGCCTTGTGCCTATAACTAATGTTATCGAAAAACCGGAACTCTGGAATTCTGAAACGAAAGCGAGTAACAAAAATAATGAATAATAATAATTAATATTACAACACATACATTGCTCTGATCTTATGAAAAGTAGCTTAAGCTCTTGTATTATAGAAACCAGAAACAACGAAGGTACCACAACCAGACCCAAGACAATATAGAAAACTTATTTTTCTACATTAACCGACCCGAAATCGAACCCGGGACCTCAGAGATAGCGACACACAAGTATACTCGCCTCTCACCTTTCTACGGAAGTCGTCTCGAATAAATAGGATATGTTTCCCCTTTTCAGATTTTTACCGGAATTCTATGTATTACAATTGGTTCGTTGTTGTGTGTACAAGCAATTATAATATATGGTAAAACGGTAAGCTTAACATGATACTTTTTTCATAAAAGATACAAACCTTCATAAATAAGTCTGTGATACAAACTTAAGTTATGATGGTGCGTGACTTAATTAATATGTTGACATAATTAACGAATAATTTAAAGAATTATTTTTATATAATGTTTAATATTTATTCATTTTTTTACAGGGCATTGATGTACTACGAAAATATATTGTGATCAGTTGGCTACTCTTGAGTTGGCTATACATGATTGGAATAAGCCTTATGGTTGATTTATTTTCAAGGCAAATTGAACAAACGAAATTAATTTGCACATACGCTCAATTAAAATCTATAAACAATGGTTAGTAATTTTCTATGGTTGCAAAAGATTACTATGTCTACAACCAGTGTGTGTTTTACTCGTGATGACATATGGAACTGAAACGTAGTCCACGTCCCTATGGGCCTCATAAAAAAGCTCAAGGTTACACAGTTACGAAAACGACCATAATTCGGTGTTTCTTTGCAAGATAGAATCAGAAATAAGAAGATCCGTGAACGAATAAAAGTCGCTGACATAGTCCAATGGAGTAGCAAGCTGAAGTGGCAGTAGGCGGGGCTCATAGCACGTAAAATAGACGGCCGTCGGGGCAGAAAGGTTCTAGAATAGAGGCCACGTACCGGCAAGCGCAGCGTAGGACGTCCACCTACACGATTGGAAAGACGACCCGGTAAAGGTTGCAGAAAACCGCTGGATGCATGCAGGCCGCTTCCAACCGGCTAATCTGGAAGTCACTGGGAGAGGCCTATGTTGAGCCGTGGACATCCTATGGCTGAAATGAGAATGAGGATGATGACTATGGCTTGGTGATTATACAGGGTTACTTTTAAAACAGTTGCCAAATTAAAAAAAGCGTACTTATGTGTTTATCAATACAAACAACTTTCACTAAGAGGTCAATAATCAGCATCAAAAATTTGCTGATCCATACATTTTATCGAGGAAGAGTAAGTTTGTATAAAGAAACATAAACAATTGTGATTTGTTTTAACCTCATAGAAAATGTTGTTTATATTGATGAATACATTGTCCTTAAATTTGGCAACTGTATTTATTTAATCAGCGTCGTGATAAGTCCGTGACTGTCACGATAAATGCTAAGCGGCCACCTTTTTGACACATTCGATCCCTTTAAAGTTTTATAATGTTTTATGTAGTTTTCTCTTATGTTTCGTTTCTATTTCTATTTTAATTTTCAGCAGCAGTATACAAATTCACGAAGACGATACTTCGCGCGCTGGACATACGAGTTGCGCGTGCGTCTATCTATGGCTTGTTTTACTTTGATCCCGGGACTATGTTGCGCGTGGCGGCTTCCACTTTCGTATATATAACTGCGCAATTACAAATTTCCATGCCTGCTTCTGAAGGGAACAGCTATAGTGGAAATGTAACTATCGCTGTCTAGATTTACGTCATGACACTTGTTGAAAATCTATGTGTTACCACAGACTTTAATTTAGGTGTTATTTCGTGTGATAAATTTAAGGCAGAAAAAATAAAAAACTGTATTTTAGAAATAGCTAAGTAGTACTTTTAGACTTTTAGTAAAAGCACAAAAGCTTGTGTTTTCGAATAAATACAGGGTTACATTGCAAAGGGGTGGCAAATTCAAAATATAAGATCGAGTGAACAATATAAAGAAGAGTCTTAATCGTTATCGGAAAAATCGGAAAAAAATTACTTTAAAATATCCGAATATAAAATCAATAAAGAGATTACGAAAGCCAGTTGCGCGGTCATTCATCAAAGGCGTCGGTACGGCGAGCCTACAAGGACTTTACGCAGTACACATACGGTGCAATTTTTTCATGAATGAGTTAAATTATCCACGCGTACGATTTTCAACAGCGAATAGGAATAATTAAATGTAAAAAAATTTTTTTTTTGTTTTTTGCATAGTTCGATTAAGTTACTGATTCTGAGCCACTCCTAAAGATTTGGCACCCCTTTGCAATGTAACCCTATATAATTTTACGTATGTATTTATTAAGAAATTATAAAATTAATAAATTAGTATCATTATCTAGTCGCCATAGTACAAGCTTTGCTTATTTTGAGAGTAGATAATTGAATCGGTGTGATTGTGAAAACGATTTATTTATTTATTGTCTCGCACACGAGCCCATTCACAAAACCACGCTGTTACAAACGAGCTCGTAAAAAAAACTAATTACGATTAGTTTAATTTTTTAGTTATTGTGATAAAAAATATATATTCTTGTACGTTAAACGTCGACATAATTTTATGTTTTAGGGCCGAGTTTTCAACAGTCAGATAACTTTTATTTGAAGAATAAGTTTGACATGTTGACAGTTTTCGTATATAGAAAATGTGTTAAAGCGTCACTTATATTCGTCGGATAAAAGTTGTCTGGCGATTAAAAAATTGACTCATAATAGATGTAAATGAATGATTTATTTCCGCAGAGTTGATTAATTATTTTATAAAGGAAAATTGGTTTTAATTTGCAACACCAAGGGCCTCTCACTTGTTTTGACAGATAACCCATACAATTAGCTGTCAAAAAAGTGCCAGATAGGTTATCTGGAACTTATCAGCAAGTGGTGTAAGGGCCAGTTTTACCACTTGCTGATTAATCATCGCCCATACAATTAGCTGTCAAAAAAGTGCCAGATGGCACTTATCAGCAAGAGGCCCTTAACGTCAAAAAAAATATTGGAATTGTTTTTGCATGTATTTAACAGTCTTAAAATCCTTCCGAAGGTCGCAAATATTAGATTTTGCGCTGACATATGAAATGGCTCTTATTGTATAACATAAGCTTGTTTTTTTGGATTGGTTGTTAAATACTTCTTGGTGTGTCTTTCTTTAATATAAGAATAGTATTTTAGCTTCAAATTTTTTTTTTACTCTCTCGTTTTATTTACCAAGACACATACACATAGGTAAATTACCATAACAAACCCTGAGGCTGAGATCTAACATCAAAGAGGACAACGGGCTCGAGTAATTAGTATTCGTAAGCCTCAAGATCGAAGTACTTTTCAGCAATCACTCACTAGACAAAATCTCATTAGCACGCTCTTCAGTGACTTACATTAACTGATTTCCGCTATGTCAACAATTTTTATGATTCCGCAGACAAAAATCAAAACCTTTTTCGAAGTCTAGAGCATGTTTTGAAATAACTTTCAGATAATCAATAAGAAAAATGATGATTATTTATTTACAAATAATTTAAAGGTTGGGGGCCTTGGGGGCTTTTAACTATTTTAATAATAGTTAAAAGTATACATACAGTTTGGATCTAGAGCCTTCACAGCTTAGATTTAGTATTAAACTGCATTAAACTAATGATTTATCGGTTTCATTAATAATCATAGCTTTATAAGCCAAACTTATTATATTTTACCTTTTAATTTACTTTCTCTTAATATTGAGTCTTAATTTTCTGTCTTAATTTTCTTAATTTTCTTAATTTTCTGTCAAACCAACCGTAGATTTGCATTTTTCAAAATTTTATAAAAATGTTGATTCTGTATATTTAATTATTTTTTTTTTTGAGGGCATAAAATTATCGATACTTAAGCCGAAAATGTATTTTTTAATTTTTGTTTATCTGTCTGCACCTTGGCCGCGTATTGTTTCGAAAACTTCAAATAAACCTGGAATTGTTTAAGTATGCCTAGAAGATAGGACACTGGATATTATTAACCCGAAATATAGGACGGTTCCCTGGGAATGGGGATGAAAGTCAAAATTTTGTAATTTATTACCGTGTAGTCTGATTTATTTATTATTTTTTAGTTAGAAAGAAGATACATACTAAGATTGTCCGTAAATATTTTAAGATGACCTTAAAATATTTACGGACAATCTTAGTATGTATCTTCTTTCTAACTTTTGTAGTTCGGAAATTACAGACCTTACAATTAACCCTCAGTATTAAGTCCTGGAATGTACAGGAAGTCAGGAACCATTGAAAGTACGGCTTATATTCAACTGACGTGCGCGCTTTATCGTATAGGCTTAAAACGCAATGTTCTACTATGCAATGTAAGTAGCATCCACCGTACAATGCACTTCAATTCAACATTTATGGTGCAAACTGCAAAGGAACTCTCTAGCTGAGTTACTGTCTTCTGATAAATACAATCTAGGAGTTTTTAAATCCAAAGTAAAAAGCTCCTTTCTTGATAAGAGTGCTTTACCGCAGAATCAACAGAGTTATTTAAAATGATAAATATCAAATATCCAGTAGTCTACGCAAGCGAAGTCGCGGGCACGGCTAGTCATTAATAAATGAATAAAGAACTATAATAATATGTAACAATAATTACATTTAATATACGGAACATGTATCTACTAACATACGCAAGTTAAATACCTATTACTTACCTCGAATTTGTTTAGGCCACTGTTTATGTTGACTACAAAGGTCACACTTTTCGTATATAACCAGACTTTATCATATTTGTAAATCAGTTGCATTAAGGTTTTTAAATTGATAAACATTTGAAAAAGTGCTAGAAAATAATTCACCATGAAAAATACATTTTTTTGCTTGGTTGTAATCGCAATGATCGCAAATATTGTAAGTGCACCTACTCTTACTTTGCCTACCTGTCACTTTTTTAAATGATCTGAAAAATCCATTCGCGCTACATTGAAGAATAAAAACTATTCTTTTAAAATCGCGTGTTATTTTGTTTCAATTTTCATTCACGTCTTTACAAGGAAATAAGACGATTTTCATATTTACCTTAGCTACATAACGTTACATTACTCAATTGTTATT
The DNA here is from genome assembly GCA_963576865.1 of Anania hortulata. NCBI lineage: Eukaryota > Metazoa > Arthropoda > Insecta > Lepidoptera > Crambidae > Anania > Anania hortulata. The sequence goes on along the minus strand of OY756394.1, from coordinate 8,638,386 downwards.
AAAACTCAAACTTATGACTGATTCATTAATAAGTGTTATTTTTTTTCAGTATTCACTCCCTGCTGATTCTGGTAAATAGTTTAATTTACTTACATTTTATCAATACGCAAATTCAAGTCTATTAACTATTTATTTATATTACATTAATGAATACTGGCCACTATACATATTAGTGTAATGCAGCTTTTCTAAAAACAAACTTTAAAAAGGTAAGTAATTATCGAACGAGACGCCGATACTAAATAATAAGAGCACGACGCGTCCCAGTGATATCACGTCACCATAGCATTTTTTGTGTTGTCTTGCTAGGCCGTAATAACTAGCACTTACTAGATAATTAATTAGTCCGAATGTTACATCTTTTATTTGTTAACTAAGGGAAACCTTTCATTAGCTGTAATAAGTTTAATGAAATGTAAAGCTGTTGGTTTTCTCAATAAATAAAATAAAATAAAGATACCTAAAATGTTTGATCAACTAATATCTAAAACAAGAAAACTAAAATTAGAAATTACTAATATTATCGCTAACCTAATTGGTGATTGAGCAAGCTGTACCTCTCGTGTTAGAACGTATGTATAACCTAAAGATAATGTTGGCTCTTCTATGTGTCTTAAAGCTCTTAACGTAGCGCCTAAATGTTAATTGGAACCTCACTTCTTAACTAAATTCCCCACAATTCTGGTTTTAAAAATGGAGTCCCCTTGCCTCAGTACTATCTTTTTGTGTCTTTTTCTGAGCGTACTGGTACATTTCGTGGTAATTGAAACTAACCTATATTTTAGCTCCTGCTGCTGCGGAAGCTGCTGCTACACCATCGAATACTACCGCAGCACCAAGTAAACGTAAGTTTAAAAAATACGACGTAGTACAATTTTTTTTTTCTATATAAAATATTCATCTTTTTCCTTTCTAATTCCAGCCGCAGCCAATCCAGTTGCTAATTTACTATCTCCTCTGACCCCTCTCAATAGTATTGTCAAATATATAGTGCAAGCAAAAGAGCAAGCCGTCAATAAATTTCTCAGTAAGTGCCAAATACTTTAAATTTACCAATAGGTATTATAAAAAAGCTTACTTTTTAGCGCCAGAGTTTGTCACATATATGAGTCAACCATCTTTACTCAGTAAAAGTGTATATTTAAAGACATACTGTTCAGTCATCAAGCAAAAAGAACCATTTTTCTCCGAAACTAGTTAGTGAATTTTCACTTACATTTAGTATTAATTGACAACTAGGTAAGGTAAGGTAAGGCTATGTGCTCCATGTGTGCAGCCAAGTAGGTACTAGTCAAATAATCTCAGGTCGCAAATTCGGTACGGCGGTAGGGCGTGCAGCGGCCGTCCAAGTGTTGTTCTCACCATTGCGCTGTTACAAAAACATCTTTTGTAGTAAATAATAATATTCAGTAGTATACAGTACTATACGTAGCCAGTACTTTGTGCAGTGGTCTGCACGCCCTGCAGTAGCGAATTTGCGTAATAATATCTACTTAAGAATACTCATTCATTAAGTATAAAGGCCCTCTTCCGGGCACTTATTCGCGTCCCTAAAATATAGCTTTGCTTCGCTTCGGGACTACATATTGGCTGGTGCTGATAGGTATAAGTAAGTAAGTATAAGTTAAATAATCGCCTACTTTATTATATCCTTTTTTAAAAGATTGTCTTTTTATTCGAATTTTGAACTCATGAACCTGTAGTTTGATACAGTGGTATTTCATTGAGAAATTTAATATAATATGTATAATTAGTCTGAAGCTCGGAACAGCAAGTTTAGTGCATCATTCAACTACACGTGAGAATGCAATGTCGTGTGTCTCTTGATTGAAACGACTTTTCGCACCCAGTTAAATAATGCAACACTTCTGAATAGATCAAGTTTTTTACTTTTACAACAGTTACTCCACCTACCCCTTTATTCAAGTCTCTCCTACTCGGCTACTATGATATCGATATTTTAATCTGTTGTCGCAAAGCGATGGACCAAATCATCACAGTCTTTGTCCATTGTGAACAACAATTTTCGTTGGTCAAACTCTATTGACTGTTCCGTGGTATATCTGATATGAATGTCCGGTTTGCCTGTATTTTCTATTCTCATCCATAGACGCTACGAGATGCTACGGCGTAGCGTATGATTATTGTTTAAAATTAGACACTGTTATGTTTCGTTTTAAATATAAGGTAATATAAACATCTATTTTTATTTGCAGACATGCTTCCTGGAGGCCCTACACTTCCCACAAACTAAATACATTTTACCATCGTCACTGTACAAGACCATGCTGACCTACGCTACATACAAAACAACATACATTTACTAAAGTAATTGTTAAACAATATAAAAAAGTGAATTAAAAGATTATTAAATTTATTTATTTTAAGATAATCTTTCTCTAATCAAACCCTCAAATTATGTTACCAATCTACCTACATAAGTATGAAATTGTAGACGAGAACTACTCCAGACAAACTGCTATTCAGTTTGGCAGATAAAATATTGTGTAAGTGATAATTATACTTCTAAAATAAATAAATTTAAAAAAACTTGTTATTTTTTTTAAGTAATCATAATGCGAAATGAGTTAGTTTTAACAACATTGATTGTCATTAGGTATGATTTTCTCAAGGCCCGTAATGTAGGTAAAAGAAGTTTGATTCCACAAGTACCTAGGCGTTAAATGTTTATTCTTTACAAGTGGTAAACAAAGCTATCAGCCGATAGATATGCATACATTTTTTCAATTTAGTTTTTAATATGTTAATTCTATCGCATATGATTTTTCATTTCATTTGGGTTATTTATTACAAAGTTTCACTCTTTCAAACAATATTGCATTTCTGCCATAGTTGTTTTTTATGTTTGTTTCTGAAATTAAAAATATTTTATCTCAGGGAAAATGCTGACCATACACTACTAAACAAACTTGAAATACGGGCTAACCCATAGATTTAGTTTCTAAATCTATGGCTAACCCCTGAATATACATAAGTTAAGTTTTGTTTTTACGTACATTGTATTACTAGTACGTAACTTAACTAAATATTTATCTAAACAATTAAAAATAAATAAACCTTAAGAAAGCACCTAGTTTTGATTTATAAATAACTAGCTGTCCCGGCGAACTTCGTACCACCTTGTTTTTTTTTCGTGAAATTTTCGATGTTTCAATAGTTATTCTGCTATTCCGGACGGAGACAAATCCAAAATATCTTAAATCATAAAAATCAGCCCAGTTGTTCTTGATTTAGAAATGGTGTAACTAACCCGACTTTGTTTTATATATATAGATAGATAAGTCCTAATATAATTAACTAAGGTCATCATAAGGAGGCGTGAGAGGTAAAAGCCGAGAGGCCGGTCACATGATGAGAGCATTAGGCATAGTCAACTTAGTTACAAAAATCACGAGTTACGGAAAATTCATTTTCCGAATGCACAAAGAACTAGACTGATTGGTGTTCTTGACAGTCATTATTTACTTTAAGAAATTTAAATAACTAGTCATCCAGACTGCTATCAGCCTAATTTTCCGTGTTAACTACCAATTTATTTTTGTATTGTTCTTCGTTGCTTCAAAGTAAAGATTTCTGTATATAAACCAGAAATATCTACAAAGTTAGTCAGAAAGCATTCGCATTTTGAAGTAATACAAGTCATATCAAACTCTTGAACTATGAATAAGATTATTTATTTGTTGGTGATTGTTGCGGTTATCGCCCAAATTGTAAGTTAAACTTATTAATATAATATTTATTAATGGGCATATCTTAAAATACTATTAAAAGATTATGTAGTGTGCATATACTACATAATCGCACTAAGTTTCTTTGAAGGAGTAAATCTTTTGCTAAAATTAGTATTAAAAATAACTATGAGATGAGCCCCACACCAACATTTCGAGATTAGTATTATTTTAATAGGAATTATTTAACACAACTAGCAATTTATTTGTTTTTTCAGAATGCTGAGTCATCTGACCCGCCATCCGCTGACAGTGGTAAGAACTGTGTAATATTTAACCCTTCGCGTTTCACTTACAATGAAACAATGGAAAACAATAGGGAAAATTTTTAGTGGCACGCTAAGGGTTAACTCTAAATTCATTCGTAATTTTCTTTATGGGTAAACTAACCTGAAGAGGGGTAGTAGCTTAGCAATATAATCCTAGCACATACCACAGGACTTACCGAAGTCTAAATTATTAAGGTGAGATGGCAATCCCTTCAAATTTAATATGACTTGTCGAATTATGGCATTCGTATCATCCAGATATTCGGATTCTGTCTAGACGAGACGAAAGCTAAGATTAAGAAGAAAGATACAATAAAAAATACACAGCTCTCTGACCCTGCCTTCCACGTCAAGTCTATCTTGGCCACGGAGTCACGGACACTCAAGAACATATCGTTTTAACGGCAATCAGTTCAGCAGAAAGAATACACTGTCATACCTACCCACTTCTACTTTGGCTTGCTTTTAAATAAACTTAGGTACTGATTATGTGAATCACCGAATAAAAGTCACTGACATAGTCCGACGGATTAGCAAGCTAATGTGTCAGTAGGCGGGGCACATATAGCACATAGAACTGATGACCCATAAAGCAGAAAGTTTTTAAAATGGAAGCTACATAAGCAAGACCAGGTTTAGACGTCCACCCACAAGGTGGACAGACGGCCCGAATAATAAGCCGCTGAATGCAGGCCGCTTCCTACCGGCCAACATAGAAGTTATTGGAGAAGGTCTATGTTTAGCAGTGGACGTCCTATGGCTAAAATGAACCATGACCTATGTTGATACAAAAAAAACGTACATTTGTCAATAAGAGAGCTCATATACGAGTACCACCGAGAGAGGAGGCAGGTAACACAGGCTAGCCTAGTACAGATCTCACAATCTACACAAATATTTTATGTACCTACTGCACCTTTGTTGTACCAACTATTGATAAGACTTAGATTGTGGAGGAAAATAAAGTTATTATTATTATTATACCTACATAGTAATTACGAAGTAGTATAATAAACTTATTTATTTTGGTTACTTATTTATCTTGTTATCATAGGTGTTAAACGTCACCTAGAGCTCTTCATAATCATCTCACTTCGAAACTTTGCCTAGGCTTACTTTAAAACTATAGTAACTACAGCAAAAAATGGTTTATTTTACTCAAAAAGACCTAATTCAAAGAACTTTTTGACTTTACTATAATTTATCGATTTCAGTTAGCATACTTTACTTACTTTTGTCAGTAGGAGCTGCGGCTGAAAAGTCAGCACCGAAAGATGCACCTGTGAACAACACGGGAGCTGCTCCAGGTAGTAGACACTCTGTATAACAATGTGTAACTCCAGATACGCAAAATCTCTAGGGGCTGATTCTGATGCTCAACAACAACTATAGTCACAGAATAAATAATATACTATGGTGGGACCAACATCGAAAAAAAAGTCGATGTCTCATTTTAATTTCTTGGCCATGCGATATCATTTGTATGACAAATCATTTATTTTTCGATGGTTTGCACTATAGAAAAAGTTGTTGTATTTGAACAGCTGAATCATTCCCTAAGAGCTTTTGAGTATCTGAAGTTAAATTGATACATTGCCACTTTTTTTTACTAATTGCGTCTAAATAAAAAAAAAGTGAAATATAATAATATACCCATTTATTACATTAAAATTACCAAGTCGACGATGAGGATGACTACCAAAGCGAGTGGAATAAAGAAATATAATATGATACATTAACCCTGAAAACATTTAATTTATTTTGGTTTTTGTAATTGTATAATAATTAATCTCTACTTAGGCCGAAATTTAACCTAGGTCTTAATTAAGTAAGTCTAAGAACACCTGTGAGATGACGGTCCCACAGGTGTTCTTGTACGAATTAGGTTTTGGCACTACCTGAAAAGATCCCGGTTAAAATCCCGACTTATGTGTTCGTTAGTTTTAATTTTACTATGTACAACAATTTAAGGAATATTTTTTGTTTACAAAATCCGACGGAATTCCAGAACTGCCTTTTGGGAAAATAGCAAAACAAGTTATTGACGAAATACCAAAAACAGTGAACAAATTTATGGGTAAGTCTTTAATTCAGTAACAAAATATTTATGTTTGAAAATACTACATGCATGTTTCATAAGTAATGCATCGATGCTGCTTTGATATACAGTTTCAGCGATTCAGTTTTTTTTTATTTTTTTATTTTGACTCTTAACGCGGTTAGTTGCGCTATGCACCAGTCCCGCTATGTACCACACTTAAAATACCTACGAAAAAGTGGCGCTATGTACCACATTCTTTGATTCTACGTTAAACAATGGAAGTTACAGTTCGAAAGAAAAATGTGTGTTCCTTGGATAGTTCAAATCCTGAATAAATATAATAGAGAGTAGAAAACTAAATAATAATCTCAAAGTAAAATTACATTTATTCATAATGATTAATTCTTGCTGAAAACACAAATAAATACAAATAATCAACTATCTTAAAAACACAAATTATGATCTTATTTAAAAATAATTCACTGTTTAAAAAAATGCAAATAATAAATGATTTAATAAAATACAAACAACACTTTTCTTCATCTCTGCCCAAAAATCTAGTTGCGGGCATAGAGGCACTTTTTAGAAGGTATTTTATGAGTGGTACATAGCGGGAATGGTGCATAGCGCAAGTAGCCGTCTTAACGAAACCAAATATCAAAAACTTTTTTGATTAAACATTATTCGATGTCGATTAGTTATTAAGGGCCGATTCGACCAAACACAAAGCTATACCAGAATAACTATTACGGGTATAATTTTACTCCTTGAATTTACCCTTGGATAACTTCGATTACGTTATTCGAGCAATACACTACAATACCGTGTATGGTATTGTTATTCTATAGTTAAAGAGTGAATGATAAACGAATTGATAAAACTACCAAAGTTTATGTAATTCATTTCTTCTAGGTTGACTTGAAATGCCACAACATTTTAATTTTTTAGGATAATAGAGTGTCAATGCTAGATGTTGACAACATGTCAGTTTCGAGGTGACAAGAGTGGATTTGACAAGTGAAAACTTTGACATTAACCTATTCTCAGTATATTCTTTTAATCCGTCAAAATCACTGGTTTAAATGTTTAATCGTATTTTATTAACATAATCTTAGATAAGTTCTTGGTAAAATGCAAAAACAGCTTACTCTAGATTAAACAGTGGTTTACGCTCGAGTAAAAACTTACTCCAGTTTGGTCAAATTGGACCTAAGTGTAAAAAAATATATGTATATTGAAAATCGTGGAATAGTTTCCTGTAAAATGAAATTAGATGTTAAAAAATTGTGTTGTAAAAGACACTCATTTTTAAAATTTAAAAAGTATAAAAATTTAAGGTGAATGTGTTCATCAATACAATCTAAGGGGTCAACATCACATATCTAAATTTTACATATTCAGATTTTTATCATTGTTTTTCAGATGGGTTTTAAGGACTTGGCAAGCCAGCAACAGCCGCTTAAATAACAACCGGCATTATCTTCAATCAACACTGACCCTGGCTATGTTTAGAAATTCCCTCGCGTATAAAGCAATTGAATTAAAATAAAATAAACGTATAGCATAAAGTTGCACATTGTAAAAATGTTTGACAATAAAATATTTGGTTAAACATTATTTTCTTTTACTTATTTTTATAGTAATATTTACTGAAATATAAACTTGAAAATAATCGACCGTATCACGTAAAAATCAAACCCAGGTCTCTTCGCTATCCGGAAGACAGCTTTTCCAACTACACTACCGAGATTGTAACATTACCCGCCGAATTTCATGAAGCGCTTTAAAACCAGTTAGCCAGTAACCGTCAATAGCATAGTTACAGTAAGTCTTTATTTGCTCCTTTTATTGCTCAGTATTTGTTTCCAAATTAGTAATACATAGATGCTGCTGAGGTCCTTTTTCATATGAGGTATCAACCACCATGATCTGATTAAAAAGAAAGGATTTATGGAAGATATTTACACCAAAACTTTTACTGCGTTTTTCTCGAAACCTCATCATCATCATCATCATTTCAGTAATAGGACGTCCACTGCTGAACATAGGCCTCCCCCATTGACTTCCAGATTGGCCGGTTGGAAGCGGCCTGCATCCAGCGTCTTCCTGCGACCTTTATTTTATTTTATTTTATTTAAAACTTTATTGCACTAATAGTGTACAAAAGGCTAGGCTTAGGCTTAAGGCTTAATGCTAATAGCATTCTCTGCCAGTCAACCGTTGGGTCATGCAGAAAGTTTTCAAACCTTTACCAGGTCGTCTGACCACCTTGTGAGTGGACGTCCTACGCTGCGCTTGCCGGTACGCGGCCTCCATTCTAGAATCTTTCTGCCCCATCGGCCATCAGTTCTACGTGCTATGTGCCCCGTCCACTGCCACTTCAGCTTGCTAATCCGTTGGGCTATGTCAGCGACTTTTGTCGCTGTTGATACGCTGCGGCAAATTATACAGAAGACCGAGGAGTATAACTTGCCACTATGCTTAGCGTTCGTGGACTATGAGAAGGCCTTTGATTCGATTGAGACCTGGGCAGTGCTACAGTCTCTCCAGCGGTGCCATACTGACTATCGGTACATCGAGGTGTTGAAGTGTTTATACAAAAACGCCACCATGTCGGTCCGAGTACAGGAGCAGAGCACGAAGGCGGTTCCTCTGCAGCGAGGCGTAAGACTGGGAGATGTTATATCTCGAAACCTATTACTATGCTATTGACGGCAAAGTTATAAACTAACTTAATAGCATAATTGCAAAACGCTGGATGCAGGCCGCTTTCAATCCGACAATATTTAAGTCCTGTGTTCAGCATGGACTTCCTACATGGCTGAAATGATGATGATGAAGATGTCCGTCTACATGACTCATCATGTGCCGACCTAAAGACATCCAGGCATCTAACCCAACTGAAAATTTCAAAACACGCCTACCATTAATAAAAGCGAAGCGAAAAGGTTAGAAATAAATTGTGTATACAGTAGGAATTTGTTTGCAGTCGGGGGCCCTCGGTATACATATATACCTAGGTGTAATGGAATGGGTATTAAGGGGCGTCGTATCGTGTTTTTCATTATTATTTTTATTTCATACTTTTTTTATAATATACGGTGTATATATTTTTGTAATCAATCACCTATCGAACCCCTTTTTTGGATACTCCACCCGATAAGTTTGGAAGTTTTTTTTTATACATTGAGTATTATATACTTATAATTCGCTTGAATTCGCCATATTGTTTTCATTGTGAGATTACACAGCCTATGTCACCCGAAAGAACGTAAGGATTCTAACAATACCTCATATATTATACAGGTTGGCCCAAACAGTGACCAATCAAATCTTGGAAGTAGTTTTTAACCTACTTCAAACTGGACGTATCGATTTAAAACTTGTTAAGTACCTATTTTAATATTCTGATGACAATACAATAATTTGATACCATTGTGCTGATCTCATGATGGAGTCAGGTAGGTAGTAGAACTCTATAGTTGACTATTAGTAAAACCTTCGTGTTTAACCACATTCGATTCGTTTTTACGAGTCCAGTAAGTACATATACAGGGTGTTAGGTAAATGGTATACCAAGCCTAAACTAGCCCATGTGAACATTATGCATATAAATGTTATAGTGAAGTCAAAATTTTGATATCATCTTTTTTTTTCATACAAAACCAAATTCTCGGAATCCAATTTGTATGATTTTTTAAAATTATGATATCATATTTCTGACTTCACCATAGCATTTTTAAGCATATCGTCGGTAAATTGTATATCAAGCCAAAACTAGCCTATGTTAACATATCATCGCTTAAACAACAATACCGCGCAAGTTGAAAAAATGGTGATTGCGCGCCAGGAAAATCTATCCAATGATGTATAAAACATCAAACGGCCATTGTTGTATAAGCGACGATATGTTAACATAGGCTAGTTTTGGCTTGATATACCATTTACCTAAAACCCTGTATTTTATAGTCTTTTCAACTATATCAATTATTATTAATAAGTACAATGGATTCATTGAATTATAGGTTCTTACTATTGCACCTAGACTATTCCGGTCCGGTCCGGTAGACGTCACTTTAGAGCTTGGTTTTAAACGGCACAAAAGAAAACCTCAAATTAAAAATCCTAATTAACTTTAGCAGAATGAGGCCACAAGTGCTGAAACTTTAACCACAAATTTCGATTTGGCTTGTTCTGTCATTGCAATACGATGATCGCCTGGTCTAGAGGCTCGCGCTTCGGACTACGAAGCCAGACGGTTGCAGGTTGGAATCCCACAAGAGGCAAATGTTTGTGAGATGAGCACAAGCATTTGCACCTAAGTCATGGATGTTTATAAATGTATTCAAGTATGTTTATCCTTTATCTAGTCGCCATAGTACAAAGCTATGCTTGGTTTGGGGCTAGAAATTGGTTGATTGTTAGAAGAATTAGTTATTTACTAACCGTGCTCGCGGTTCAGCCGCGTAGAATACGGCATGTTACCCCCTATTTCACTCCCTTAGGAGATGGATAAAAAAATAGTAGCATATGTCCTTCCCTAGGGTTCAAGGTTTATTCGTACTAAATTTAAATCAAAATTGGTTCAGTTTTCACGATAAAAAGTAGTACGTAGTAGTAGTTGGTCCTTCTCCAAGGTCCAATCTATCTCTTTACCAAACAATATTAATACTGGTTCAGCAGCTTAGGCGTGAATACGTACAGACAGACAGAGTTACTTTCGCATTTATAATATTAGGAGGGATATACAACGTGTAACGCTAAATACGCAAAACCTCTTGGCTGATTCTGGTGCTCAACTACAACAACTTTTTGTATGGGACCAACAGTTAATTCTTAAAATAAATAAAAAACTATACTAAATTTCCAATCAGCCCAGATCAGAAACGATTTTTTTTTGCGATTTAGATGTTGGTCCCATACAAAAAGCTGTTGTATATGAGCACCAGAATCAGCCCCTAAGAGGTTTTGCGTATTTAAAGTTACACGGTGTATATTATTGTAACGGAAGTGAGTACGGGATTGTAAGGAAACGACAAATCTTCCAGAAGCCGATTTATTCCTCTTCACACAAGCCACACAGACGCAGCCCCGATGAGAGAGTTCCGATGTAGCACTGACGTAGTCTCGTTGTCTGTCACGGTCCTCTTAATTGACGAAGCCCCGACGTGGATCTCTTGAGACACACTGACTCGGTTCTCGGTTCTCTTCACAGCCGTAGACCGTATACTAAATACTACTATACTGTTGACTACTTCTTCTTAGTCACTTACTATTTTGTACTTCACTACTTTCACTTTTCTTCCTTCTTCCTCTTGTTTCCGCTTCATTAGAGTTTTACTAACTACTACTCTCTCTGCCCGTCTCGTGCGGCTCGCAGCCCCTTATATATTATAAACCCCCTCTCCTCCTCTAATCGAACCTTCTAGACCTTAATTTCGATAATCATTTCGTTTTTCATCTCGTTTATTTTCTCTTTAGTCGGTTCCTGTATTTACTATAATATTCGATTCTATTCTATCGAAACATTGAAATATACGTCTAAATTTCTAGAAACCACCAAAAGCGATAACAAAGCTTTTCTTTGCCGGCTGGGTTTGAACTCGCGTCCCGTGGAACATATCCGGCCGTTTAAACCGCTGGGCCAGCGGTACACGACAGATACCGACGAAATTCCTAATAATTTGACGCTTGCGGTGATGTAAACGGCACAGGCGTCACATTATGGAAGTATAATTATTATTTATTTAGGAACTAGCAACGGATTTGCATTTACCACATCTCAGTGCCAACTCTAATTAGCCCAAAAACACTGATTTTTAAATGTGTGCTTAGCTTTGTTCGTACTAAAATTACCAGTTATTAGCTCGGTTTTGTACTTACCGACATCGGAGTGGCCTAGCTAGAAATAGCTGACTTTAACTTACCTTTAATTCCTTCGGCATCGTAAGCCCACATTCGCTTATTTTTCAACAATAATCTCCAAATTAAAATTAGTGGTATAGACTACAGACCTAGTGATGAGATCGGCGCTTTGTATACTTCCAGATATATGGGTTGGCCGAGACGAAAACAGCCGTTTAGCCTGAAAGCCCGGCCACAGATATTCTTTAATAAATCCTTAAAGCATGAACCACAAATTATGAAATTTCCACCACAAATAATATTTCATTGAGTATTAAATTCCTGGATAGGCAGAATCGATTTCCTTTAACATGGCCTAGACAAAATGAGCTACACGTTTCTAATACGCGAAATATATACATACATATTGCTAGTTTAAACTGTTCAAGTCATCATCATCATTTCAGCCATAGGACGTCCACTGCTGAACATAGGCCTCCCCCAGTAACTTCCAGATTGGCCGCTTGAAAGCGGCCCGCATCCAGCGGCTTCCTGCAACCTTTACCAGGTCGTCTGTCCACCTTGTAGGTGGACGTCCTACGCTGCGCTTGCCGGTACGTGGCCTCCATTCCAGAAACTTTCTGCCCTATCGGCCGTCACACATCACTCACCTTCAGTTTGCCGACGATATCGTGGTCATGGCAGAATCGCTTGAAGACCTCGGCACAATGCTCGATGGCCTTAGTCGAGTTTCCCAACAAGTAGGCCTTCGGATGAACATGGACAAAACAAAGATCATGTCCAATGCCCATGTTGCGCCCTACCCAGTATCAGTTGGGAGCTCTACTCTCGAAATTGTTAACAAATATGTCTACCTGGGACAAGTGATCCAGTTGGGTAGGTCAAATTTTGAGAAGGAGGTTAATCGTCGAATCCAACTCGGCTGGGCAGCGTTCGGAAAACTACGTAACGTCTTCTCGTCCAAAATACCTCAGTGCCTAAAGACGAAAGTCTACAACCAGTGTGCGTTACCAGTGATGACATATGGAACTGAAACGTGGCCTCTCACTATGGGCCTCATAAGGAAGCTCAAGGTTGCACAGCGTGCTATGGAAAGGGCTATGCTGGGCGTTTCTTTGCGAGATCGAATCAGGAATGAGGAGATTCGTAAACGAACAAAAGTTGCTGACATAGCCCAACGGATAAGCAAGCTGAAGTGGCAGTGGGCGGGGCACATAACTGTTCAAGTATGTAGATTTAATAGATAGACAAGATCCTGAAGAACTCAGACTACAACTTACGATTACGACTAAGTTTAATAGTGGGTACTGTTTAGTAATGTAAGTTTATGGTACATTTAGGTTTTTCCTATTATATTCATAAATTGTACGCACAAAGAAGATATACATGTTAGCTTATTTTGTCACGGTTGAGTCACGGTTATACGTATTAGCTTTAATGACGCCAAATGAATAATAAACCAAAATAAGAATTCTTGTTAGTTAATGTTATTACTATTTTTAATGTCTCTTAAAAATTTACTATGTGCGACCGTAGCCTACCCATCTCGTAAAAATTTGTGTAATAGATTTAGGAGATTAAGCTGTTATTACATGTTAAATTAAAAACAAACTGCAACTCATAAATAGCGTCCGAAACATGGTCGAAAAGCATGGTCGAAATTACTAACAACCTTATTCATAATCGTTACTTTACTTTAAAAGCACCTTTAAATAATGCCCAACAAAAGTTTGTATTTATAAACGCTATTTTTATTAATAACGCTATAAGTATTTAGTTCCTAAAACGCCCGCTTGTTTCAATGTCGACCGCATGACTCGAGCGCGTGTAGCTTCAAATTATTTGTTACATAAAATGTTTTTATTAGTCCAAATCACCGCTCTCAATACATGTTTAGGTAAAGTCAAGCCTAAATAAATGATGAAAAATAATAATAATGGACCTAGGTTAGAGGATAGGTGATTCGCAAGAGGCTGCACGCTATTTCTCGTCTCGCGTAGGTAGGTACAATATTTAACAATTGGATCGACAAAGAAAGCTGCCGAATACCCTAGAATATACTTCGTAGGAGGTATGTTACGCACTTTGTTTTTAAATCTGTAGGTACCTAATACTCTAACCAAACATCGTTGTTTGCCCGGAAACATAAGGCCACATATTTTAAATAAATAACATTTTAAATGAACCACAAATGTATTAGTTATTGAAGAAAATTCAAAAACATGTTGTAGGTACTAAACATATTATACGCAACACAACAATTGTACAAACTTGCGCAAAACGTCCATTATTTGTTCAATTGTTGTGATAATTTGCTAGTCCGCCTTATCCGTATATAATATATTGTATGAAGAGACTTCCAAATTCAGTAGAAGATTGTTGTGTCAAGTGATCAGACCAGTGAAGTACCTGCGAAATCATGAGTAAATTAATATATTTTCTACTGATTGTCACCCTGGCAGCCTTAGTCGTAAGTTGTTATTGCGATATTATCAATTTAGAAACACACAGATCGAATAAAGTGTATTTATTATACAGGGTATATGCCTAGTTAGACAAAGGGACCGGTATAACAGGAATTTAACTTTTAAGCACCAACATCGAAATCGGGTTTTTCTTCAGTCTTTTTTTATATTTACGAGCGACTCCTCCATCAACCACTCATCTTTTTTATACAAAGTAAGGTAATTGTACTGTACTGTATTGATATCTAAAAAACCCCGATTTCGTCACTGACTCACTGATGATTACCAAAATTCATAGGGCGCTTCCTGAAGTCCCAGAAAGCTGAAACTTGATAAGTAAGCTAGAATTAGTACACAAACAACAACAACAAATTCCGAAATAAGCTGTTACCGACACTACTGTTTCCACAGACAAGAAATAAGCAACTTTAGATTTTTTTGAACTATAAATAAAGGTTAAAAACCGACTTCAAAAAACTAAAACGCTAAAAATAATCTTAACACTTAAGTACCTAATCAGTTACTTTTGGAGTCGGTGCCAGTCAATGAGAGACCAATGTTTTCGTTTGCACCGACTCCAAAAGTGTTAAGATTATTTTTAGCGTTTTAGTTTTTTGAAGTCGGTTTTTATTTTTTTTATAAAATTAACTTATTTCATCCATTTTAGTGATAAATCCTAATCAAAACAAATCTTACGAGTGCAAACATAATTTAACTGCTGAACACCGATTTCATTTCCTATTTTTCCACTCTTAGGGGTGTAATTTTATCCAAAAATTTTTATTATAGTATCTTTGAAGTATAAGCTATTCATTAAAAAAAGAATCATCAAAATCGGTCCACATTTGGCAGAGATATAGGTAAGATAGATACTAAAATCAGTTGGCGTGGTACGGAGTTTATGCAATGTTTGATGATTTTCTTATAGATCCCATCATCAGAATTTAACCAAATTTATATGGGACCATTCTGAAAGTATTACCTTTCAAACAAAAAAATAATTATCGAAATTGGTCAACGCAGTAACGAATGATACCGACGAATTGAGAACCTCCTCCTTTTTTGAAGTCGGTTGAAAATAGGCCTTAATATCAGACTACTTATAAACAGGCAGCGGGGAAATAGATCAAACCATACTTTGAACCTTATTCACTTCTCATACGCTCGAAATTGAATGAAAATATTCACCGATTAAGGCTTAAGGCGACGGGTAAGGCAAGTGACCTTAAGCATTTAGCGTCGACTAATGGGACTTCTATTACGTGCCTAAGATAATACAAATGCTTCTCGTAGACTAAACATCCATCAGTTTTGCTCCTGTGCAAATAGATTATCATTGCGAGCAAAATATCCGCTCATGGAAAAGTAGGCGCTAAGAGTAAAATCCATTAAAACTCCTTATAATTTTTTATTTGTTGACAATTTGTTAAAAAAAAACCTTCATCTTAAAGGCATGAATGTTATAAATAACTAAACCAACTTTGAAGCTAAACAAAAACGTCGTTTAAAATATAGATGTGTACCAGCTCGCAATATTTGCAGTACTTTAAATTAATAAATAGTATTTAGATACAACAGAAAAAACTTCAACATATAAATTACATGATATATTAATTTCCACATCCTATATCCATCCCTATATTTTAGCCAGAAAACTTGTCCAAAAACACCACTTTTACGTATATTCTCCTTACCCGCCGCCTTAAGAGCGTCCTTAAATAAAAAAATCTAATATTTTAGAACAAAAGAAAAAGGTGGCAAAGGACACTTGTGGCAATCGGCATAGATTTTATATAATAAAAAAATAATTAAAGTAATAATTATCATTGTTCTTAATAACTTAGCATGTAAATAACAAAATACAGAACTTTTTTACCGACACAACATTTACAATTTAAAAATAATAGCATATTTCCACATTACCTATCAAATTTGATATAATTCGATACTTTGATTTTCCAAATGCTGAAGAAATGCCACATTTAGACTATATGTATACATGGGGCACACTAAAAGTTTTGCACTTCTAGCTAATAGCGGAGCTATTTGAATTTCGAATGTTATATTTTTTTAAACGTTGCAACCTTCTTAGTAATAAAAAAAAACAATTGGCGAGAAATGATTTGTCAAATAGTTTTTTATCACACATCAAACTTCTACGTACGCAACGAAAATGGAATTAAGTCAAAAATTAAGATTTTTGAGCGATTATTTTTTATGATTTTAAAAGTTCTCTCTCTCCACAAGACTGGGCCGCTCGTCTTCAAAATGGTTTTGGGAGAGAAGCACCTTGTTTGAGCACCGTGAGGCGATGGTTTGCTGAATTTGAGAGAGGTCGAGTTTCTTTACATGACGAATTTCGTGAAGGGCGGCCTTCAACAGCCTTCAACGAAAATAATGTGGCTACTGTTAAGCGGCTAATTGAAGAAAACCCGCGGATTATCTATGAGACAATTCGAGGACTATTGGGGATTGGTATGAGCCAAATTCAGAAAATTTTACACGAAGAATTGAAAGTTCGGAAACTGCTGTCGTTGGATCCCTCATGAACTGACAGCGGAGCAGAAACGGGCTCGCGTGGAATGGTGCTCACAGATGCTACTGAAGTACGACCACGGACATTCTAATGCTGTTTATGACATTGTCACAGGAGACGAAACGTGGATTTATTGTTTTGAACCCGAAAAAAAACAGCAATGGGTGTTTGAAAATGAGAACAGGCCAACCAAACTGAGGCAGGCGAGAAACGTTGTTAAAAAAATGATCGCGTTTTTCTCAGCTACGGGTCCCATCTGTACAATTCTACTTGAAGATCAAAAGAGTGTTAATGCCGAGAGTATTCTATCATTTGTTTACCTAGGGTGTTAGAAAAAGTTCGCGAAAGACGACCCAAAAGCCGCGTTCTCCTACATCATGACAACGCTTCTTCACACACGGCCAACAAACCAAAGTCATTTTTAGCTTCCGAAAAAGTACAACTCGTCACCCATCCTGCGCATAGCCCCGACCTAGCACCCTGTGATTTCTGTATTTTCCCCAAAATCAAAGATTTGATGAGAGGTTTTACTTTTACCAACTCCGAAGAGGCAGTGATAGCGTTCAATCAGCACGTAGAACACATGCCTTCAGATCTGTGGTCCTCCTGTTTTAAAAATGGTTCGATCGCATGAAAAAATGTTTAAAATGTAAAGGACAGTATTTGGAAAAGCAATAAACATAATATTTTGGTTATATTTTTGACTACTCTATAAATGGCTTATGTGGTCTATTTACATACTGCATTTCTATATGCGAATGCCTGTTGATAGCTACGTTTATATGATAACTCTGTACTCATAGATTGTATCAATGCTGTTGGTGTTCCGAATAAAATAAAATAACATGTCGTTTTTTAAAGTTATGCAAAACTTATAGTGTGACCTACGTATATGAAAATGGATCCCTATTTCTCTTGGTCATCGCATCACGCGTGAACGGATGGAACAATTTCGCTAATTCTTTTTTTGTTGTGTTAATTCTTGTAAGGAAAAGTTCTTTTGAAAGAAAAAAATAAGAAAGTTGCGCGGTTTTTTTCAAAATGAAAAACCATGCGAACGAAGTCGCGGGCAACAGCAACCAATATAAATCCGACACATAAAATTTTGATTTTTTTTTTACAGATTGCTAGACCAGCGGACGGTGAGCATACATTTTATACATTTACTAAAATATTATTATAAAAACCCTATTTTAATGTGCCTGTTACTGAATGGGTAAATAATTTTCATATCTTTCTTTTAATTAAAAATTAGAACTGACCGCTTAATGTTTGTCTTGGTGCGCAATATGCGCTACGCTATAAGTGCTTACGTACTTTTTTTATTTTTCAGGGTTCCGTTGTCAACAAGGAACCTTTATAGTTTCGTCGTTAAACCGTGAACTCAATCAATATGTTATTTATTATATGCATAATGTCACTACGCGTGCGCCGACACACATTTAGCGGTTTATTTTTATTAAAAAGTAGGTTTTTAGCAACATTAAAATGACTTCTTTTAAAAAAAACAGACCCTGCTAAAAAGGCTGGTGATGCTGCTAAAGATGCTGCTAAAGATGCTGAAAAAGATGGAAAAAAAGCCGCTGACGACGCTAAAGGTGATGCCGATAAAGCAGCCGCAGATGCAGAAAAAGCGGCCAAAGGTGCAGGAAAAGGTTTGTTTTATTTTATTTTAATTCAAAATTCACAACCTATAATGCTTACTACAATAACACTCACTTAGAAAACTCAAAAGTTAACTTAAAATGTCATTCATAAACTTCCGTCGTAAACATTTATTGTACTTGCGTCTATTGTGGATCGACCAGCGGTAACCATTGGTTTTCGATTTTGATTTAGTCTTTCCAGATGATTGGTTAGCAAGGGATAAGTCGTTCTAAAAGCTTGCGCTCTTCATTAGGTCCTTAGGCCGTTGCCATTCATTGGGACGCCCCACTTTTTTTGCATTAACAAATAATACTTGCCAATTTTTAACAGTGGCACAGAGTTATTGGTAGGGTCCTTGAGTAATTTTTACTCGGTGTTACACACTGTTTATAGAGTAAATATAAAGTAGTGTAAGTCCTTAAAAGTATGCTGCTGATATAGGTACGTTGGGCATACTGAAAGTTTCTGGAACGTGCTAAGTGTTTATTTTAAGTGCCAATTATTGTAAATTAATAAAAAAAACACGAAATTCGAAAATGGAACTCTGAGAAAATGTTACTTTTTAATTGCGAGGCTGTCATTTGTTTTTTCATTGTGTGTCGCTGTTACAATGAATTTAACTCCTGAAAATTTCCACAATTTTTTTTATTTATTTTCGCTGTGGCCTAAGTCAACAAGAGAGTTGCCAGAGACTTTATTTAGCATTTAGAGTGATAAAGACCCATGTCGCAGCTTGGTGTATCTGTGGTAAGAATTTAGACGAGGTCAAAGTCAAAGTCAAAAATTATTTATTCAATTTAGGACAGAACTTTGCTACATGAACGTCAATAATAACATTATTGGCCCATAAGGGGCCAAAACATATCTTCTTATTTTTGGGCCCTACTAGCGCTTCGAGACAAGACACAGACAATCTGGCAAGTGCTAAGAAGAAACGCTGGAACAAACTCAGTCACTACTAGCTGGCGCAAAAAAATATAAATCAAAATAGACAGGAAGGTACATCAGTTTAGTGCAGGCTGGACTGGTACATTCTTGTTATCAAGATAGTCTTGAATTTTATAATACCCTTAGACATTAGGGTAATTTTGACATGTGACTTAAAATTATTAATAGGA
Organism: Anania hortulata; assembly: GCA_963576865.1. NCBI lineage: Eukaryota > Metazoa > Arthropoda > Insecta > Lepidoptera > Crambidae > Anania > Anania hortulata. Next base: position 8,618,696 of record OY756394.1, on the reverse strand, counting down.
TGCTCGATAACATTGTAAGGTACATTATTACAAAAAAAATACAATGTGGACGTGATTATCTCCATGAAGATATGTTGTGGTCGGTCGGCTTCTGCGGTTATAAAATCCAATATTGATACATTAAGACAAAACTGATTAGAACTGACAAAAAATACTTGTCAGCAAATTCGTATTGTACCAGTATTAGGCATTAGAATGAGCCAAGTGCAAAACATTTTACATGTGCATCTAAAGGTTTAGGAGCTTTACACTCGATGGATACCGCATGATTTAACGGAAGACCAATAACGACTGCGTGTGTGTAGAGTGGTGCCGTAAAATGATAAAAAAGTTTAATGGAGGACAGCAGTGTTGCCAGATTTATAGGTTAAGAATTTCTCTAGTTTTACTGCAAAATTATCGTGTTTTTCTCACATCCCCAGTTCACAAAATTATTGTTTTTGTAACTCTACCGAATTTAGAAAAATATCAGAGTATACGGCTGAAAAGTTTAAATCTTTTTACCCACTTGTTTACTTTTTATAATAACTGCAGGTTTTTGTTAACTGAACTGCACTACTCACTGCACAAGTAAACCGGTTTTTCTCGTCATGACGGACACTAAACTAACAGTAACAAAACTGACACATTTTACGCTGACAAGAGTATATCTCTTTCCTAGAACAAAGAAATTAAATTCACTATCCTGCTGTCAGAGTCAGCGTTGCCAAATAAACGTAAAATGTGTTCAAATTCACAGATTAACATTATTTCCTAAAATTTTCTTCTAACTGAGCAAAATATCGTGGATTATCGTAGATTTATTGTGCGAAACATTATAATTTTTTCTGTTGAATTACACTCAAAAATATCGTGGATCTAGGGTAATTATCGCAAGTCTGGCAGCACTGGGGGACAGTCATGGCTGTCTTTAATGTCGTGACAGGTGACGAAACCTGGGTGTTTGAACTGGAAAGAAAAAAGGGTCTTCCTTTTGAAGACTTGTCGATGGAAGTTAAGAAAAGCCATTGCATTGGTAAGAATATGGAATATGGTCTATTTCGGCAAATTAGCACATTACACAATAGTGTCGCTTGAATACCAAAGTACAATTGACCGCAGATTATTATGTCAACACCAACTTAATTCTTCTGGATCTGATCGATTGCAAAAAAAATAATGTAATCGGTGGTTTTGGAATAAAAAATATATATATTAAAAAAAACTTGTGTTGACTTTACGTTTTACGCATTAGTAATTTCAATTACCTACTTGCTGAGATATCAACTTCAAATTTAAATTATTTTTATTATTTTAGATAAGCCAGATGATAAGCCTGATGATAAACCTGACAAGAAAAAATCATATAGTAAGTATACAGAGCATTCTTACCTAGCTACGCTGTGCGAGTGCATAAGCTATAATGCTGCCCATTGATGCCCTCCAATGTTGAGCCCCGTCCTTATTAGGTAGACAGTCAAAAACTTTAGACCATTACAAGTTAACTTTCATGTGTTTCGTAAAAAATATTTGGCATAGTTTTTATTATCTGCTTAAACAGATTTTTCTTGTTTTCAAACAATTAGTACACAAAGCGATTGCTTACTTTGAACCTCTTAAGGGCTGGTGGGCTGGGTTCTGGTGCATAACTAAATACAACTTTACTACATGATCCCAATACAAATATATTCGGTAATTTTCTTAATTAGTAGTTCGTCTCGTATTTAAGCACCAGAATCAGAGCTTAAAAGGTCTTGCTTAAACTAAAAAAAAGCGTTGTAATTCGATTTGACGAAAGGTCAAGGTCGACGTTCTTAACTGTGCTGACACACGGATTCCCTATTCTAGTTATTCTTGTGTAGATCAGATTCAGACAGGCTTGCCTCAAATCGGACTAAACGCATCCACACAGTTTAATAAATAATTACTTAATAGCTTGTTATAAGAACGTATACCTGAAATATATGGGACATGGTCGAAATCCCACCTCTCTTGAAACTCTCTTTCGTCTTGTTGTGGTGCCGCTAGGCGACGCTACCCCGAAGTCCATACAAATTCACGTGTACTTTTAGTAGATTTATGCGACTCGATTATACATAAAACTCACTCTAAAGGCCCTCGGAAGTCGAAAGCCTTTGTGGACGGATTATATTATATATACAAAATCCAAAACCATTTAGTGATGGAAATTAGATTGTAATATCAAATATTAAGAACATTTGACGTTTAGTAGTAGATTGATGAGTTGACTGTATCTACAAGAGTTTGATTACCCCCTTATTAATCGAAACAAAACGCCCCGCAAATACTGTGGGACTATTCCGAGGGTTTTTTTTTACTTTAGAAAAATGCTGTTTCGCATACCCCACTAGCCGCGGGTGTGGCCGAAGGCTATGTTGGAATCCGCCGTACCTCAGAGTGAGCCTAAATACCTAACGGTTTCGTCCGCTGTTATTGAGTAAGTAGTCTAAGTGGGAACTGCGGGTTATAGCCACAGGTAAGCTGGGCATTGGTCCGCGGCCTGGGCTTGGTCCACGCCGTGGGTATTCGTCCGCGGCCTGGGCATTCGTCCACACCCTGGGCATTCGTCCACACCCTAGGCTTTCGTCCGCGGTCTGTGCATTCGTCTGGAGCTAAATAAATTGATCGAAATCGTATCGTATCGTAATACAAATTTACATTTGCGTTTCGATGGATGCGCTGCCTTGCGGCACATCAACAAGGCCATATTTTTCGATACAAATTTGGCATTTGCGTTCTCATCAAAACCAACCTAGAAAAACTCGGAATAGGCACTCTCTACTACCTAAACTGTGGTGTATCTCGTTCAGAGGGTATAATGAAGAGGTTTGTAAAATGGTCGCGACGCATAAATCGATCGAAAAGTAATATAATTCTTGTGTATATCCCTCGCCTTAGTAGAGTGCACACTTTATACGAAGAAAATATTGATTCGGTCAAGTCAAGTTTAGTCAGTTTACTAAAATAAACGACCATACTATTGTCATTTTATAAGCAGAATTACTAACCTTGAAGCGAGGTAGAGAGATATTCTTACCTTCTCCGTTTTTTTAAAGTAAGTAAGTTTGTACTTGTAACAAAATATCAAAAACACATTTCTTTTCAGTTAAAACATTAGGAGACGACGGGAAAACTGTACTTAAAGATTTTATGAAAACGGGAGAGGACTTCTTTTCTGGATTTTGGTTAGTACTTTTCTATTGAGAACTACACTTTTTAATACTTACCTACCTACTTATGCAGGCTCTATACTCTCGTACAAGCGCGCTCGCCACTTAACTCGGGTGCAAGAAGCCATGGCGAATGTCAGCTCAGTCAACGTGCACTTCGAGCAAATTAATGTCGCGTCACCACGTGGCTGCAGCCGATGATTATTGTTCAGTTAGTTATTATAGCATTTTGCCTGTTTTGCACATGCTACAGAAAAAAAAAATGGCATAAGCGAATCTTTTTCAGAATTTATCACGATGTTGAAATGGGCGCAAAATTCGAATAAAAGAAGAAACTGACTGACTGACTGACTGATAAGATAAGATAAGATAAGATTTTATTCATAATATTCATTACATGTCAAGAAATAGTAAATTACATCATTAATTTAAATCAATTACAAATCCTAATCAAATTAACTTTCAAAAAATAATAATCAATTAGTAACAATTAAATGTCAATACGTAATAAAATCAGGTGTTAAATAAAGTTACTGACTGACTGACATAAGACAGCCCAAACCGCTGGCACGGCACAAATTCCAAATTTGGCACGTAGGTCCTATAAGGTCTAGGGGTGCACTAAGAAAGGGTTTTTCAAAATTCTCCCCCTAAATGGCCCAAAGTTTGTATGGGGAAACAAGATTAGTTAGACTATTTTATTCGAATCTTCACAGGAGTATTCCTAAAAATAAATAATTAAACGTATTTCAGGTTTTTTGCGAAATCCACCCCTAAAGGGGGTAAAAAGCGTGACAAAGTTTGAAAATCAACATGGGTATTGTTTCTATGGTTTATGGGGTCGCTGATTACGAAAACAACAACGATTTTAAAATCCAACGTTGCGGACGTGAAATATCATCCCCCTGTTGGGGTGCGATGGGGTTGAAATGTCTAAATATCAATATGGGTGTCGTTATTATGGTTTTTTTGGGATGTTAATTACGAAAATGACATCGATTTTGAAATTTAATATTGATTTATTGAGATAAAAATTCTTGAACCTTTTACTTTTTTACCTACTTAAGGGTTGACCCTTAAAAGGGGAATAAAACTTTGTATTTCAGTTATCTATTTAAATAAAATGACTAATTGTTGATACATCAACGCACAATCTTACCTTATACGTCTTATACGTGTAGACATCCATTAAGGAACGGTTTTTGGAAATTATAGCCCTAAGGGGGTAAAATAGGGGATGAAAACTTAATGAAAGCATATCAGTTTCAAATAAGAATTTTCCAATTTTGTATTTATGGTGACGATTGAAAATAAATTTATTTTCAATTAATGGCCCTGCCCATAACCTTTCGTTATTTAAGTAAAACAGACGTAATATTATAGAATGTTGCCACAAGTAAAACAAAATGTATCTCAGATTGTGCTACTAACATTACCAAACATTCAGTTTTTTTATTTGTATTTCGACAAAAAAAACTCAAACACTTATTAAATACTTAAAACTTCAGAAAAAAATTTGCAGAATAAGATACGACCGTTTATGCGGCAAAAAAAGGAAATTTCGGCATTCTCAAAGAAACAAAATTTATAGGGTACTTTCCGTTGCCCTAGAACTATGAAATTAGGCAAGTAATATCGTCCTTTTTTCCCTCAAGCGGACGAGCGCAAGGGCACATCCTTCCGCTTCAAAGACTTTTGAACAACCGAGATGGTGAACGATATTGTAATTAAAAATATTACACAACCGGAGCGTGCAATGCATAAACACATAGGTGGCCACTGGCCACCCAGCGGTATAAAATTTATTGAAAAATGAGTTCTCTCTGTTGCATAAAAAATATACTGGTCAGGGAATGTATGTACAATTAGCTCAAAAAGTATGTTTTTGAGAAATGACGGTCTTGCAATTGCAAACAATAAGTACTTATTTTTCTGTCTTTTTTAGGGTTCCGAAGTGAAAACGGAACCCTCGCCATGTCCGTCCGTCTGTTTCATTGTCTGTCCGCGTTTAAGCTCAGAGACAGTATAACTTTGCAAGGGTGAAAATTATACAATGTTTTTACCGGTCACGGTATTCGCAGCTACAAGAAATAGAGTATAAGTATTATTTTTCTAAACTGATCACAGCACACAGAAAGAAATAAAGTATGTATGTTCTTATATTCTTTTTCAGATCCGATTTTATTTATTACATTTCTCAAACGATAAGTTAGTTATTATAACCAAAAAACTATTACATAAAAGTACATACCTACTTTGTTTCTTCTCTATAAGCCGTGTTCAGTTTAGAAAAATAACATACTTTAGGTACTTATTTCTTGTAGCCGAGGATACCGTGATCGGTAGGTAAAAACATTGCTTCATTTTTCGAGGGAAACCGAACACGGTATCAGTCGATACAACTTGCCGTGATGCGTGGCTAACTCAATCTGATCCCGTGCAATCACGGGACGTGCAATGCACCAATGTGCAACGGTGGAGACAAACCCCATATTGTAACGGGCAATTCTTCGTAACCCTACATTGCGCGCGTGCGCACACACGCACTTGGCCGGTTTTTTTTTATTTGTTTATTTTTTTGTTTTGACTCTCTTGGTTTTCTTGTCTGGAAAGTTAGTAACATATTATGAAACAGATAAATTCTATTCCACTATATGTACTTGTCCTTGTTTATCGTAATCTTTATTAAGCTACAAAAGACATATTTTTATATACAAAAAATATAATTACAGAATGTTATTTACATTTTTTTTTTTCAGGAATTAACAGCGACCAATTAACTCACAACTTTGGAGTACTTTATCTTCTTATAAAACTGATTTCAACTAGATTTAAAAACAGGAAAATTTGTTGTGCAGAAGTAAAACGCGACAATTTGCAAAGAAAATCCCATAAAATCTAAGGGCGCACACAAGTCCCTTATGAATTTTGCTAAACCAAGCGGTCGGGAAGAAATTTTTAGACCCCCAACCTTATGGCAGAACGACGTTCAATGGCACTGCAGACCTCCGTTGACGCTAAGGCATATAGGCATTTCAATAGACGGATATGGAAGTCATTGCGACATGATATCCGAAACTTTAATACAAATAGTATTAAAGAGGCGGTAGAGCGGCACCAATGCTCCAAAGTTTTCGCAAGAGACATGTCTACTAGGCAAAGCCAGCTGACGAAGCTGAAGAGGGAGGACGGTAGTATATAATAGCACGAGGACTGACGGCCGATGGAGCAGAATGGTTCTAGAATGTAGGCCACGTACCGGCAAGCGCATCGTACGACGTCCACCCACAAGGTGGACAAACGACCTGGCAAAGGTCGCAAGGAGCTGCTGGCTGCAGGCCACTTCCAACCGGCCAATCTGGAAGTCACTGGGGGAGGTATAGGCCTATATATAGATTATAGATATATATATATAAGGTGCTTCATAAATATCTGCAACGGCTGAAATGGGTAAAAGTATTGCCTATATAGATTACAATAGTAAAGGAATTACGTGCCCCGGATCGGTAATTAATTATTTGCAAAAAGACAGTAAATAAATGGTTACTTGCTTCAATTTGCATAACACACTTCGTCATCCGCCCTTGGCACTGCGCGGGAGCGGTATAATGTGAAACGTTAGCATTTTTGGACAGATGTAGACGGTTTGAGACAGAATAAAGCCTAATCTTTATTTAATATAATTTTTTTAATGAAAAAATTAATGATGTTCTGGGCATAAAATTTCTTTACTGTCGTAATCTATAAAAGCAATACTTTAACCCATTTCAGCCGTTGCAGATATTTATAAAGCACCTTATATATATATGAACGAATATAGATTCAGCAGTAGACGTCCTATGAAAGTGGAACTAGAACACAGAAGAACGTAGCTTTAGATAAGTACAAGTGGATGTTTGTACTGAAGCGGATTAATAAAATAATAGAGAGAGGCTATACCATTTAATGGAGGTAGCAGGTAGTCCTTTGGTTAGTCAACAAGTTGGTCGGACTACTTAGTTGGATGACACGTTTGTTAGACAACTACCTATTTCTTGCGCTGCTCGTCTCCGTCCAGCTGTACAACTTCGTTCTCTTTCGTCTCCACTGACACTGTTCCTATAAAAGAACCATTCTGGCCGAAGAGTGTGGTCTACCGTCGGTTCCGTGGAAGATTACCAAGAAACTACAAGAACAAAGCCTCAAATATAACCTAGTATTATTTTTTTATTATTGTATGTGTGTTAGTCTGTCAGGCATTTATTATATAGGCGTTATAATGGATTAACACTTAAAAAAATTTAATGCCTAAAATAATTGTTAAATAATTATATAAGTCGAGTGGATACAAGACGTGTATTAATATAATATGACGTCGTGTCTTTTTTCGTCTCCGTTTCGGTGAAAACGCACTGTTTCAGCTTCAAATGTATAAATGTGAATGTAGCATTATTTATTATTGTATTTAACCAAAAGCACCCAAAACCAGATGACAAGCATACCCGTCGCTCATGCTCATACTCATACAACACAGGACAAACTGCACCGTTTATTGGATAGTTTATTATGCATCCTTAGTACGGTTACGGTTTTAAAGGAAGATAGCTTATAACCAAATCTTAGATTCTAAATGATTTTATTTTCTACCTGTATTATTATATTATAAAAGCTATGCATAATTAAAAATATGTCAAATACACTTTGTTTTATTTTAACAGTCATAATCATTTAAACAATCTACAATTAAAAACTTGTTTTTACAGCTCAAAACACACGTAATTATGTAGTTAATTCACTAATCTTCTCTTCGCTTTTGGCTGACCGCTTTCTTTGGGGCGACAAAGCTGAAATATTATCACATAATATAATATATTTTTAAGTAGCGCTATAAGCATAAAATTTGAATAGGGTAGCTGACACTGAACTAAATTCGGGTATATATTGGGTCGCCTAATTTTTTGTTCTTCTAATTGGCAATGGCACACAAACAGTCAGCCTAAACTTTTTTCGCACAACTTCACTTTTCCTAATTGTGTTTAGTCTATTTTCACTTCGCCTAACTTTTTATCGCCATATTGTAACTTGCCAAATGTGACATTTGGCGGAACAATTTGTAATCCCTACTAATTACAATTACTAAATAGTAATTCGCATTAAATTAAAACGCACAGATGTATAAAACAATACCTATAATATTATGCATTTATATGCATGCAAAGATGCAAGCGAGCAATGCATGAATTCAAACAAGCAAGCAAGCAGCATGTAAGCAAGCATGCAGCATGCAAGCAAGCATGTAGCATTCCAGCAAGCATGCAGCATGCAAGCAAGCGTGCAGCATGCAAGCAAGCATGCAGCATGCATGCAAGCATGCAGCATGCAGCATGCAAGCAAGCATGTAGCATCCAAGCAAGCATGCAGCATTCAAGCAAGCATGCAACATGCAGCATGCATAGTTTCTGTCACGGCTTTGGCACTGCGGGGCTCCGGCGGTCCCATGCGAGCTTATCGTTGCAGATGGCTTTCACCCACCACCGCAGCTTCGGCTTGCGTGCGTTAAAGCCCCCTGCTCCTCAGCCCGCGGGCCGCCTCGACCCTCCGTGCCTACGCGCTTCTAAATTACACTCTAGGGGTAGGGCAGACAAGACTACGTGGAGTCGGTTTTGCTTGGTATCGGTTTTGTAGCAATTCGTTTCTTAGGACAATATTTTTTTACATTTAGCTATTTCATATTAGAAATTCTAAAATTAAGAGCTTCCGTTATTGAAGTGAAGTCGTCGTTATGCCGAAAGAAAGTTATGCCAATATAGTTTAGTGCATTTAAAATTAGATGCACTAAAATTAGGGCTTTCAATTCTCAGACCAAATTATAATAGTAGCAAAACAACTGTTAAGCTAAACAATAATTTTACGTTATAGGTTTAGGTCAATACGGTTTGGCCATGTTAAATTGGAACTAAAAGTTTTAGGCGTGCCGAAGGGCACTCACTAAATTCTTATATTCTTATAAAAACGAAATTTAAAAAAAAAAGTAATTTTTAGCAAAGCAACAGACCTTTGCTTCTGCTTTCGCAATCACGGAAGTTCCGCACGCTTTTTCACGTTCGTGAAAAACACCGAAACAGATAGGTAGGTGTAAAAACAGACAAACTACTTTTCATAAAGTATAACGCTACTTAATTTTGAATTAATATTTCTGTATAACATTTAAATTTATTTTTATAGTATTTACTTTCGCTTCCGCATCTGTTTTCGTGTCTGTTTCTGCTTCCGTTGCATCACTAGAATTTTAGTATTTTAATCAGCAACAGATCTATTATAATTTGTGCTTGTTGTCTACTCTACATGATTAAGGATGGTGATTCGGCTGTAGGGTTAATAATACGACAAGTCCCGACCATCTCTCAAAAGCCAGCCTCTCCTTAAAACTTTACGGCAGTATGCGGCAGGTACGCAAACCAAGCAACGAAACAGGTGTATGTCTCATCATTATCAGCCCACGACTGTTCACTGGTCTGCTGAGCATAGGCCTGTCCCAATTTACGCCTCTAAACCCGATCCTCGGCTATTCTTTTCCATCAGTTGCCAGCAGTTTAGCTTATATCATCGCTACATGCCCCCCCTAGCATGACCACCAAAACACGATATGATTTGCAATTTATTAACACCAATGTTTTTGTTCTTAAAAATATAATAGATACGTGCCAGTGTCGTCACATGTGATGATCGCCGTTTCGATAAAAATTCAATATAGTGGCTACATCTACCACAATTTAAAAAAAAAACAGTAGGTGTTGATCGTGGTGGTCATGCTAGGGGGGCAGGACGGCTAGCCATAAGTAAACTACTTCTACTAAAGTACTAAATTTTTTTCACATCTGCAGAAATTAAAAGACCAGAAAAAGTCCTGTGATACTCATTTCACTACGATTAAAACAAAAATAATGAAAAGAAATAAAATAAATTTTCAAAAACATGTATTTCTATTCAATCACCACACAAGATTAAAAAAAAACATACACAGCTCTGCATACGTGAAAAGCACAAACACAGCAAAACTATACATCGTCATCATTACATACAGGCAATAAGATTAACTCATGATAATTTGTGATAAGTACTCCTGAGACTGTAATATTAATAATAATTAGACGTAAAATATAGAAAAAGACATGTGATAATTAGATGGAAACTATTTATGTGCGATAATATCATTTTTGATATTAAATCTCAGTGCAGCAGAGAAATTCAAAATTTCTTTAATTTTTTACAAATAGTGACTGGTTTACTGTGTAGTAGACATATGTATAATATTTTTACTAAAAAACAATTACTTTAGTAATCAATTTACCTCATTGACTTGGTCATAAAAATGACTGATCGATTAAAACATGATAGTTTTGACCAAATATGACTGGATTGATTATTTATGTAATTTTTATTAAGTAAAATATTATTTTTGCAGCCGCGTATTATATTTTGATCAGTACACAATGTAAACTAGAGTAGCTAGAGTAAGAACGTAGGATTTTTTAATTTTGCGGACTTCCTTTAACTATTTCCCTTAATGTTACTGAAACCAGGTGGAAACTGAATTTAACTACTTTTGAATTAGGAGAATTAGGCCCCTGGTTTTAGTTTCAGTCCATACAACGGAATCTACAGATTGGACTGAGGGACTTAGCAACCAATGATTTATTACTACATCTTTTCAATTGTTATCTATTTATGAATTGGTGTTATACATGTCTTAGTCTCTAACATAAAAGTTTGATCAGAAATTTTCATTGGGAGTATTTTCTCCGGCTTCTTCGACATAATCATTAATGCCGTTGTAATGCATGTAGTGCATTCAAACCAAGCAAACAAAAAGTGGTATGTACAATTAAAACAAAAACACCACAACACACAAGCAAGTGACTATATTAACACGCCCTTCCTGCGCGTATTAAAAGGTGCATTCACACTGGATGCTAGAGCGCTACCGTTATTTGTTTTACCGAGGTCTTGTTTTACTTGGGAACGGTCGCCGTCGCGGGATGCTCCACGTTTATTCTTTGACATTTGTGTTACCTCGAATAAAACAAAGAAATTTAATAAACATAACATATTATTAACAGATCGGCACATCTAATAGTTCGTTTAGGGCGTATGGGACATTATGATCTTACTAATATTATACTAGTACAAGTGAACATGTAGAATGTTTGAATGTTTGTTCCTTAATCACGCTTTACCGGCTGAATGAAATTAGCTGAAATCTGGCAAACATTGATATTGATCAAGGTTAATGGCTTAGGGATTTTTATAATCAAATTTTAGTGCTTTACCGTTGGATTATTAGTTCCTCTTTGGCTTAATTCTGAAGTTTACGCAGACAAAGTCGCGGGCAGAAGCTATTAGGGTTTTATTAAACATCTTATTTGCCATAAATTTAATAATACTCGAACGCTAGAAAAATAACACATTTAGCATCGCCGAAAACGGGCCACTACTGACGTTACAAAGTATAGGATACGCGCGAAAGCGACAGCTTGTGGTCTGAGTTCATAATAATTGGTGGATACTCTATTGCTTTATTGGAATTTCGGCGCGTGAGAAAGAAAGAGATAGATACAGAGATAAAGAGAGGGCGGAAGTGGTGTGTTTTATTGTTTGTTGTCAGTGGCATCTACTACCAAGCGCCTATAGTGTTAGTTTTTACATAATAGCTTTTGATGAAAAACGTAAATGCCAATTTCTAAGGAAAAGTATGTTTTTGTTGATGTGCCGCCAGATGGCGCCACCCTGAAGTTCATACAGATTTACGTTTACTCTTCGATTGATTTTTACGTTAAAAACTGCCGGTAAAACAGTTCGCAGGTAGGTGATATAAAATACGGCTGTCCCGCAACTCGGTGGCGGAGTTTTATCATGTTGCAAACGGCCCGTGTGCAGCGAAAAAGAGATGAGCAGTTCCCTTGCTTTAATGTATTGCGTAAGAAGTGGAAGTACGCAGGTCATATATGTCGAAGAACGAATAGTAGATTGGGCAGGAGGGTGTTGGAGTGAAGGCCGAGAACTGAACGTAGGAGCATAGGCAGGCCGCGAGCTAGGAGGGCCGGTGACTTGGTAAGGGTGGCGGGAAGGGAGTGGATGCAGAAGGCTCAAAATCTTTTGGAATGGCGTGCTATGGAGGATACCTTCTTAGCATTAGGTGGAGACAGGTAGAAAAAAAGAAAACAAATGTATTGTGACTTACTGCATCATCGATGGCCTTAAACTGCCAGTTCCAATGGACCCTGTAGAGGAATGGGCGGTGGTCGAACCGATTGTCGTCGGGACTGTATGTCTCCGCGTGGTACGAGGGCGTGAGCACCGTCATCTTGTGCCGATTGATCGCGTAGCATCGAAAAAAGTGCTTCACTTTTTCAGCGACCTGCATCGAAGGAAAACGTAGACTTTAGTAAATAATTTTGATATACGAACACAGAAAAAACTACAAGGACTAGGCTAGTTTCCCAAAAAAAAAAAAAATTTGTCCGTCAGTTGGATTACAAGAAAATATTGGACACGTATTTTTTCTTTTCTCAATCAAACAAAAAATTATGAAGATATAGCCCGTTAACCGTTAATAGTTCCGCGTAACGTGACGGCTTGTGTCACTTTTTAGCAAGGCGTGACGTCACGTGCTCTCATTCCCAAATTTTGATGCATTTTAACTTCGTCATTTTTTGTTAGACAAAAGACAAAATAAATATGGGTCCAATATTTTTGTTAACCAACTGACGGACCTAATAGAATAATCTTTTTTGACCCAGGAAACCAGCCTTTTCCTACTGGCTTTAATGTGATGACTGAAAGATTAAAAATGTTTTAGGAAATTTTCAAGTGAGCAAAAGTCAAACCTATTTTTATCAAAATACGAAACCGAAAACTGTAATCAGGATTGATATTTAATAAAGACTGTTGATGATAGGCTGTAAGGCTACAATTTTATAAAACGTAATTTCTGACCTTTTAGTCAAACATCATCATCATCGTCATTTCAGCCATAAGACGTCCAATGCTGAACATTGTCCTCCCCCAATGACTTTCATTGGGGGGGATTGCCAATACTCACCACGCTTGGCAGGCGGGTTGGCGAGCGCAGTTTGATATAAGATTTCGATCGCAGACGCTGCTGCCCGTCTCGTGCTACAGGACGAAAGTCGTCAAACATCGAGCATTTTGAATTTCAATTCATTAATTAAATATTAACAATATTTTTTTCTAAAAATCATACCAATCACCTAGCTACAAACGAAGCAAAACTTGAACTATGGCGACTAAATAAGGGATAAGAATACTTAAATACATGTAAAAACATGCATGACTTACTGCCACACTAGAGATGTTAATTAACGGCAAAGTGTTGATTAACATTTTTGTTCATTCAATAATTGTCTTTATTCGTATCGACTTTAGATTCACAGGTTTTTCTTAAGTTACCATTAAAGTTAACTGACGTTTTTAGAGTGCGGCAGTTAGACACAAATGCTCATGCTGATCACAAACATTCGCCAAAAGGTCGTCGTTTAACTTCAAGCTTTATCTAGACAGAGATATCTCTGTTTCTAAAACAAAGTCGGGTCAGTTAAACTATTTATAAGTCAAGAACGGCTGGACCGGTTTTTATGATCTTTGGTTTGTTGGATTTGTCTCCGCCCCGAATAGCAGAATAACTATTAAAACATCGGAAAAAAACACAAAAAAAAATTAAGAGTCGGTACGAAGTTTGCCGGGACAGCTAGTTGGAAATGAATCTACCTCCTGAGGCGTGCATTTATCGCTCCAAGGGTGGACCAGTTTGTGGAACATGCTGAACGGGCCGCAGTGGTGCGTCTTGCGTAGCCGGCCGAACTCTGACAGTTCCGCGTACGTCATGCCCATGTCCTGCTCGTCTGTCTGCGTGATCTGCCCGTCGGTTAGCGGCTCCAACTCAGCGGTCGGGGGCGCTTGAAGTATCTCAGATAGAGAGGGCAAGAAGAACCTGGTGGGTAATAGGGAATATGCACGAAATTAATATATGGTTTTTACTATATTTATAAGAAATTTTATGAAATTGTAGTGCTAAGAGTAAAAACAAAGTTGATTTTAGGTAAAAAATAACCGTAATACAGTAATTAGAAATTGAGGTATACCTGCCTCTTTCTAAAACAACTTTTATTATGAACGGCGGACGGCGGACTTGTGCTGTGACATCACGGTACATGTCGGATCTCTTGTACGCGACTTTGATGTAACGGATGTAAGCTTCGATCAAGAACATACTAGATAACGCCTCGCTTAATCAAAACAGTACTCAAATATTGCACCGTCTTACTATATTATTGAGTAGAAAAAAGGACTATAAAACAAGCAAACTTAGTTCTAACATATGCCTTAAAAAACCTGTCTTGCCATAAATACTGAAAGAAAAAAAATTAAGAAAAAAAAATTCTATTGCAAATAACATTTATTACTTTTGCAGTGTGTAAGTTTAATACATAAATATAAAACAATTTAAAATATAAAAAGCTTATTCGAAGTGGTCTCCATTGGCTGCAATAAAGTCCTTTAAACGTTTTCCATGGGAAAATTCTTCACTGGCAATCGTACGGATTGTTTTAGGGACTCCAAATTATGATGGCGTTTAGAGTAAGCCGTACTCTCTAAAACTGACCATAAATCATAATCCAGCGGATTAAAATCGGGACTAGACGACGGCCAGTCTTCAACTCTGATGAAGTCCGAAACGTTCGTTTCCAACCAAGACTGCGTAGACCGAGCTTCTTGGTTATTGAACATGGTGTTGTTAAGGGGCTTCACTGCCTTCTCAAGAATGGTATCTTTGTACACTTGTGCCGATGTTTTGATACCTTTTTCACAAAAGTATGGTTCAGTCACTCCTTCAAAGCTAATACCCCACCAAACCATCACTGAAGTCGGATAGTGGCCACGTTGCACTAAGTCGACTTATTGGGAAGCTTTCCTTAGAGCTTTGAGCATAAATAGGGTCATTTTGTTTGTTAAAATGTTGCTCAATTGTAAAAAAAGTCTTATCCGTAAACAAAAATTTTCTGTGACCTCAGGTTCAGTAGTTTTTCGATTTTACCACCCTATTCTTTTTTAAATTATTAGTTAAGAAATGACAGTAGGTAGAGAGAGAGGTAGTAGAGACAGTAGAGTAGAAGTACATCTCTTATAGGCTGCAAGTCCTAAGTCATCTTTTAAATATGCGACATGGTTCTAGGTGCAATCTTCATCTCCCGAGATAAAATCTTTTGCTTTCGGACAGGATTTCTTCGAATTGTTTCCCTTACTGCTTTGACCACCTTTTTCGTACGAACACTACGTGGACGGCCAGATCTTTTTCTGTCACAAACAAAGGAGGTCTCATTGTACCTATTAATAGCCCGGTACACAAACATTTTAATAATACTAAGCGAATGGATAGTTTTAAAAATTGCATTTGGCTCCATACCTACTTTGTGTTATGCAATCACAGCGATTCGAATCTCTTTATCACCCCACTCCATTTTAATATCGCAAAATATTGTACAATGATTGGCGCCAAAATGAGAAAAGTCAATGAACAATCATATAAAAATGACAGATTCCAAACTCAAATGTAATAGTTTGTTTATTTTTAATTGTAACAGTATTTATGGCCAGACTAAGTTTATGCATATTCCCTATCAGGCATTTTCAAATATTTTCGTATTAATTTATAGAATCAGGCGTTATAACTTGGAAATAAATAACCAAATAGTTATAACAATGTAATAATTTTGCTTACAATTACCGATCAGTTATGCCGGCATAGGCACCCCCAATCACACAACCTGCGCGCACGCTCCGCGGACAAATACAAACAAATGCAAAGAGCACCACCCACCCTCCATCAAATTGTATGCGAGGCATGAATGCAAAAGTTAGTACCTAGCACCAACATAAAAACCTCAAAGCATTTCGCCACTTCAAGTGGCATCTGCAGGGAAGAATGATGTCGTCGCGAGCCGTAATTATTTATTTTACACGTTTTACTGGCAGTAAACTCATTTATTTAGTATAAATAAAGGCCCTCTTCCAGGAGGAGGGCCGAAACTGCGATGGTTGAGTCAGTTGAGTGTTGTCAATAAAGACGAAGAGCGGCGACCTCACTGGGGAGGATGCCTAGGATAGAGCGAAGTGGGGGAGAAACAGCAGAAAAGCGGAACCTGTCATAAGGTACATAGTTTAAGCAAGATTTTGTTTAAATTTGATGCCAACACACCGTTACCACGTTTTAAGTTTTAGAATTGCTACATTTCACATATTATAAAAGACACATTTAAGAAACCCCATTTGGGTATTAAGAGGCAGTATATCACCTAAATAATCATAAAGCGCAACACACACACAGCCGGCGTTCCCGTCGCTGTCCCGCTCACGCCTTGTGTGTGTTACGCTTAAGACAAACAAAAGCTAAACTTATATTTTGGTATATTTTGCTTTTAAGCTGAAGCAGAAAATATAACAGAGTAAGTAGACGAGGCCGAGTTTACTAAGTCATGATATTCGATGCAAAACTTAAAATTGTAGGTATATTTAAGCCAAAATCCAGCTGCAGAGTTAAATTTCATACAAACTACAAAATTAACATGACGGGGTATCTAGAGCGGGGCCTAATATGCCACGTTGTATTAATTTGTAACACGTGGACGACTTGTTTTAAGCAATGGGCAGTTTTGTGAGGTACTGCCATATTGTTATTAATTATTACTAGCACTCTGGATCCCGGTTTCCAAAATAAAAACTTTTTATTTTATTTATTTTATTGCAAATTAGTCCCTCCAACCTATGGAGATAGTTATTTTTCTTACACTCATATTGGAACAAGATTGCCTATTTTATGAAACAACAAATATTGGTACCTATTTTATGAAAAAACTTACCGGCTTTTAGCATACTGGAGAAAAGCTTTAAGATCGGTCTTTGATATGCCACCAATAGGGTTGACATCGGCACTTGAGCAGTCGTACTTAGTCATGTAGCCTCGTAGCGCTTCGTCTACGTTGGACGACCCTAGCACGAGCAAGCCGCCCGGCCGGCCTCGCACCCACAGCATCAGCTGAGCAAACAGGTATGACAATACCATACGAAGGCGCGCCTGTGAAATAATATAAAATTACACAATTTGATTTGTAAGTGTACCCAGAACAGTCTTACAGGGTGTAAAGAAAATTAATGAAGCCTTAAACCACGCTTTCTATACATCAAACCAAGTTTAATGCAAAAAAAATAATTGCTGGAACTAAGTTTGTTTAGGAAAAAGTTTAGTTATAACAAACAGAAATTATTATTTAAAGATAAATTTTTAAAAAAAATTTAATTAACCGTGAATATCTGGGTAACCTGTCATTTCCCAGGTATGGTGTATAAGAAAAAATAATGATCGTCATAATGGGTAGGTAGAATATGTGGTATTCAGCTTAGTAATTTTATTTCAAACCCGATATTTCGGATTATATGGTTGTTTCTGTGAAGTTTAACAAAGCCACAGAAACATAAGTCGAAATATGTTTTTTTTTGCTATCCCATACAAATTGCCTGCTCAACTAATCTAATATGGAAGGTCCAAAAACATCATTCTTATTTCGACTTATATTTTTTGGTCATACTATTCGTTCAGTTTTGTGAGCACTATCATGTCTTAAAATTGACTGAACCTTTAAACCCTTGCTAAACGGAGGACCGACTCTTCTTGACATTCTGGGGACAATGGACGATCCTTTCGTTCACTTCCGTCAGCCCGCCAGCCAGATTCCGCCCCTTCTAGTTCCGAAACTGGCCATAATCGATATTAGTGTCTTCAAACTTGGTCCGAGTTTACATTCGCCTACAACACTCGAGTTTCAGAAAGCTAAAATCGATGTATACTCGACCCGGAACAAGAAGCGAAGAGTCGACGGTCAAGCAAAGTCAAGAGGAGGCCAGCTGCCTTTTTTTAGACCCATTACGTTGTTTAGTCACGTTGTACATTTTGCAAAGATGCAATTGAAGTTGCAAAATGTTGTCTGACACGCCGACGGTCAATCAACAACATTTTGTTAACATAAAATGTTAATGAAAATTACTTAGTTTCTTTAAACATGATGATACAAATAAAAATGTATTATTGATGTCCTTGCGTTCATCTACCTCTGTATTGTCATGCAAATAATTACATTAAACATTTCAGTATAAGGTACAGTCAACGGCAGGTCAACCTACCTAATTCAACTTTAAGACATAAGATCAATATCAGTAAAGAAAATTTGACGTTTTGTGTTAGGTTGAAGAGCTGTTGTCTGTACAATACATAATGTATTGTACAGACAACAGCTCTTCAACCTAACACATTTTGAGTATTTTTAGTAGAACCTATTAAATGGTAGTATTTAATATAAAGGTACATGATAAACCCAATTTAAGTAATTATTATAACATAACAATGCGTGAACGAATTAAAAATGGTTTGGACAGTTTGAGTTTTATCAAAATGTATAGTTTATAGACAAAAAACTACCTCTCAGAGCGCTTTCTCTCTAGGCTTCTGACAGATAGTCGCAAAGTTGCATTGCATCACATCACAGTATATGTTTGGCTAGCCCTGCTTTTATTTTTATTTGGACTACTTACTACTACCTAGCCAGTAGCGCGGCTAAACAGCGCGACTTAGCCGCGCGGCTAATTCACGTGGTGTGGCAGCGTTTTTATTTCGCAAGCCAACGTCGACGTGTCACATAAATCAGTCACGTGTTCGAAAAAAATAAATATTGGAAAAACAACGAATTATCGCCAAGGGAATATTCTGAATAATATATGTAACAATGTGGTGTCGAAAGTACACACGGCTTATTGTTCCATCTGTATCAATAGCTCACAGTGTTTTAACATATTTTGTATTAATTTAAGTACATGTACTTTTGGTACTGACGTCTGTTTAGTATAATATAATAATTGTATGTGTTTAGAATGTGTGATACAATACCCTGTGTATTAATGATTTTTATTTGCATTAAAATTTTAATTGTGTTAGAGCACACCTATCGACCTAGGCAATTATATTCAGCGAAAATGAATAATTCTCGAGATATTTATTTTAGAATGGATTTTGTCCTGATTGTGAATTAATCCATAAAACACGTGTGATAACTAAACGGTTAGTGCTAGTCACATTATTTGATAAAGAAGTCAAATTAAAATGATACTTTACTTTAAAAGGTAAATTCTGTTTAAAGAAACATTATTCTCATAAGAACATTATACAGTATTTCAAATAACAGAGGGTGAACAGGCGGGAAGCAAGTGTGGCACCGCTCCCGACGTCCAGAATATACGGTCAGACAGGAAACTAACTCTCTAGTGAGCGTAGAGGCCCTTTTACCCCAAGACACTAAGTCCCTAGAGCCCTAGCCCCACCTAACAATAGATACGTAAATATAATAAGGATGTAGAGAGGAAATGATAGAGCTGTTCCCAGGTCACCCAGGGTAGCAGCGTTAGGACGGTAGGTAGGCGGTATGGACCCGCTGCCAGTCTGGCAGACTCACCAGACTGATCATAGTGACGGCTAAGGTAGTCTTGGCCGCAGCGGAGGGAAATGAGAACCAACACGGACGGTTGATATCTGATTTATTAACCATAATGTCATGTTTATATATAACAGTTATAGAACGTTAACATGTATAGGTTGATCGTTGTGTGCCGTCGGAGTAGAGTGCCGACGGTGCATCTGCAGGGTCCATGGGTCATCCACCGGTTTGTAGGTCGCTGACGGCGCAGCAGACAAATGTACGATCGTAGCTCGTACAGAGGGCGTTCTCTTAAACCAGTTTATCTACATCATTAATAGACAATAAAATATGTGCAAATATAAATTTACAAAAAAAATAGTGATAACTCAAAATAAATTTAAAAAAACGAAACGCCTGTTTAAAACCAAAATCGTAAAGCGGGATATCAACTAGCATCATTAAAATGCGCAAACTGGCAACGTCGCTTCTCTGTTTTGCTCGCACTTTGAGAAAAGGGTCAATGAAATATGTATATATTATTTTTATTTTAAATAGGAATATATTTTTTAGTATGTATGGACGCTATAGTACCTAGTACGGGCTAACAAGAATGCCTTTCGTTAGTTAACATACTGTATATGTAATTTTATATCAAATTTAGAAATCAACAATAAAATACCTATAAGTGTGTGTGTATTATTTATTTTTAAACAAAGCATTTCTATAACAAATTTTTGTTTCGATTAACTCATACTCGTCGTGAATATAACCAATCAAGGTAAAGAATAACTGAAGTTAGGTAGGTCTTAACTAATTGCATCGTTATTTTTACACGAGGACATCTTTTTTTACCCGCAACTATAAAATGTAACTAGCAAGGCCTTTATTAAGCTCTAATTTTAGCCAATTCAAAGTCGTTGCATGCGTCATTCCACATAATGATCACAGATCACGATCTTAAATAATTATTGAGGAATATCAATTTTAACAGTAAAAATACTCGTGTCTGCTGGCACAGCCAATTCGCTTCGAATCTACTAGACCGACTATGTTGCAAGGTATACATATACATTTTTGTGACCCAAAGGCGGACGTATAGCATGAATTAATTAATTTTGAATGAAGAAGTCAATTTTTTTAAGAAGTTTTGAAAACTGATAGTTTTCAGTGTGACATATATTATATCTATATATATAAAACAAAGTCTGGTTAATTACACCATTTATAAGTCAAGAACGGCTGGACCGATTTTTATGATTTTTGATTTGTTGAATTTGTTTCCGCCTCGAATAGCAGAATGACTTAAAAAACACGGCAAAACGCACAAAAAAAAACTATGAAGGGGCGGTACGAAGTTCGCCGGAACAGGTAATAGAATAAAACAAAGTCGAGTTAGTTACAGCATTTATAAGTCAAGAACGGCTGAACCGATTTTTATGATTTTTATTTGTTAAATTTGTATCTTCCCCGAATAGCAGAATAAATGTTAAAACATCAAAACCTAATCAGGTACTTAAGTGTTAGGATTAATTTGGCTTTTTAGTGTTTTGAAGTCGTTTTTTTTTTTAATAGAATTTATTTTAGCAGTTACTTTTGGAGTCGGTGCAAACAAAAACATTGAATCTCTCATCGGCTGGATTATTTTTAGCTTTTTAGTGTTTTGAACTCGGTTTTCTTTTTTTAATAAAATTTACTTATTTCATCTATTTTTAGTGATAAATCCTAATGTAACTGCTGAACACCGATTTCATCCGCTCTTTTTTCACCCTTAGGGGTAAAATTTTTCCGAATTTTTTTACTACAGTATCTTTGAAGTATTAGCTATTCAATAAAAAAAAAACATCAAAATCGGTTTACATTTGTCGAAGATATTGGTTAACATACATTATCTGGGTATATATTTTGTTATTTTCTCAAAAACTGCTGAATCAATTACGATAAAATTTATATGGGACCACCTCTGAAGTATGATCTACCAAACAAAAAAAGAATCATCAAAATCAATTCATAATTGGCGGAGTAATCGCGTAACATACATACAAAAAAAAACAACAGTCGAATTGAGAACATCCTCCTTTTTTGAAGTCGGTTGAAAAATATGAAGGCGATACGTATTTCGCCGGGCCAGCTAGTTAAATAATAAAATAATATTAGACAACATCACACACATTGCTCTGGTCCTAAGTAGCTAAAGTAATTGTGTTATAGAAATCAGAAACAACGACTGTACCACAACACCCAGACCCGAGACAACATAGAAAAGTTAGTTTTCTACATTGACTCGACTCGAATCAAACCCGGAACCAGATTGCACCGGTTGAACCGGATTGAACCGGTGTAATCGCTTCTCGGTTACGGAGGTCGTCAAAGGAAAGGACTTATTGTGGTTATTAATTTTTTTGTAAGTTAAAATAATCAATTTATAAATGATTTAAGAAATTAGATGAAAACTAACTATTCCCCCCAAAAGCCTAAATTAAAAAAAAAATTGTTATATAACAGATTACAGGAAAACCTATAAGAATTATGCGAGTTCAACTCGCACTTGTTCGGTTTTTATTGGTAAGGAAACCAATGGTGTTGGTTGTCTGTGTGTTTTGTAAATTAACGACAGATTTTTCTAAAATTATAAAAGTGAACGTTTGAATGTTTGTTAATCAATAACGCTTTAATGGCTGCATAGAATTTCATTTCTTTTTAGCTTAATGCTGAAATATACGTAGGCAAATTCACAGGCACTAGCTATTACTAAATATATGTATAGCTTGATATTGACATTTAACCCATACCAAATTTGACAATAGTAGGTACAGCACTATTCGACTACTTGTCATAATAAAAAATATATCTATGTAGAAACAAAATATAGACTCTTGGGCATATATAAAACTTACTTGTATATTCTGTAAGGCAAGGTTCTGTCTTGGGCAACCGCCTTTGCTCCGGAACTTTGGCACGAGACCCGTGGCCGTGGTGAATATGCCTATCACGGCGCTCACTGCCGAGTCAATCATTATTGGGAAATGATAGCTGCCTATTTCGCTAGAGAGCTGTAAAATATTAAGATGAATTAATTCGGTGTTTTATTTATCAAACCCAATCGTTCAATAGACGACAAAATTTCTTAGTAGTTGATACATTTAAAGTTATGATGGCGCCTGTTCACAATTTTAGTGAAGATTCGATGAATAATGAAATGATACTGCAAAATCATGACGTTAAAATAATATATTAAAAGCAATCGAAGCTAAGATATATAATTTACTGTTTTTTACACTGAAGACCGAAAGCCCTCTAGCAGGATAAATTGCCAATTGCAAATTCAACTATGGTTTGATTTACCCACAAATTCATTAGGCTTGTTGATCGAAGAAAAGCTAGGCAATTTACTAACTATTATGTCTGACGGGTCAGCTGGTTTACAATAAAAAAATTCTTCCTTAAATACATTATTGTAACAGCTGACCGGTCGTTTAATACGGGACCAGTTTTTACCTTTGAGATTTCTTGTTGGTCTCATAAAATAGTTGGTGTATTTGTACACCAGTATCCTTTAAAGTTATAAGTGAAAATAATGTATCAATGTATGTGTTGAATAGTTCTTGTTGGCACTTCGAAACCTAATTATTACCTGTGAAGCTCGTTGTTTAGTCTCTTGACTAGAATTTTCGGAAGCCATATAGCATGTAACTAGTAACCTATTACATAATTCCATGGGATCTGAAGGTGTGTAGTCAGATTGGCAGAGGATCTTCCGAACATCATACAAAACTTGACTCTCTGAAAAACGATTTCGTTTAGTTTCAAGAATGCAATGAACTAATTCCAGTAACGAATATTTTATTGAGATTATATTTATAGACATTGCGTACTCTACTATAGAAGGCCTAAGCGTTCTAAGTTTATCTAGCAAGGACAGACCTAAGCCTTGTGTAAATCTACTTTTTACTACTTACCTCCTTTTTGTATTGCGTCACAGATCTGCGTGCACATTGAGAATACTATGCAAGCAGTGCTTGTAGAGTCAACGCCACCACTCAGGGGCAAGAAAAACCCTCCCTGCCCCGACCTTCGGAGGTAGTCCCATAACCAGCAAGCTGGGCCTGCAACACGCGACACATTGAGCTTTATTATCAGCTTTTGGAAGTCTACTGTTGAACATAGGCCTCCCGTATAGAACGTCACAACTGCTCTGGGCTGTTTTCATCCAGCGGATTCCTGCAACCATGGCTGGGTCGTTAGTCCAACGGGTGGAAGACCTGCTCACGCTGCATCTTTTAGTTCGTGTTTGCCACTCAACTGTTTTCAGTTCTGCGAGGGATGTGGCCTGCCCCATTGCCACTTTAGCTTTGCAATTCAAAGAGCTATGACGCTAACTTTGGTTCTTTTACGGATATCTTCGTTTCGGATCTTATCTGGCACAGAAACGCCAAGCATAGCTCTCTTAGCTTGAGGATACTAATTTTGATTTACCTGAGTACATTATCATGAATCATTATTCATGAATTACATTTAATGAAATGTAATAAAATTCTAGCAAAATATGCTGTGGAATTAATTTGTACTGCCGCCACGGCCAAATGAGGCATGTTGTGCGATGTTGTCGCCAGACATCTTGCCTCTCTGTCATTTTGTCTAAAAGTTCGTCTGAAGTCGCTTAAAATCGTACGATAGGAGTGTCGGGCGACACTTGTCGAGGACCTGTCTCTAAGTGAATACGATTCTCTATGAATCATTACTACTATTTACCTAATTCTATTTCTTCTTCAGGGGTCAAGTACTTCCAGTCTATCGGCGGGCTCGTGGTCAGGTGAACGTCGTCATCATCGGAGAGTGCGAAATGCACGGTTATCCGAGGGAATGGTTTATTCGATGCGGCCAAGTGCGAACGCGACCGCATCTGAGTTCTGTACGACCGTATGTCTTCTAGGTCGATTGTGGCTGTTATTACTTCCTAGAAAAACATTCAATTTTTTATAGTATTATTTTAGACCGAAAATATCCTTATTAAATATCAAAGCAAGTTGATTTAATAAAGTCTTTGCTGAGTTAAATACGTCTGCATTTCCGGATCCGAAGTCCGAATTAATGCAATTGTTTTGTGTAATTGATATTACGAGAACATTTTGCATCGTGGTCTTATAAATTTCAACAGCCTACGTCTTCTAAAAGTCAGTATAACTAAATCATTTTACAAAACTTACAACATCGTGAAGCGCAAACTGCAACCCCCTACTGACGACCTCTCCATTAACGGCAACACATGAACACCCGTTGAAGTATATCCGCTGCCCGTCGCAACCCCTCAAATTGCTGAATAAGTACGCACCCCCGCTTTTAAACGTAGCGCTTTTGACTAAGTCTACTGTGACGTACGCTTTGCGGAGCTCCATGTAGCTGCCGGAACCATTGGCGATGATCTCCACCCCATCGAGGCTTAGGGGAATGTGACGACTGGAATCAATAAGGTCTAAAATAAGAAAATGCTACGAATACTGAGCACCTGAATAACCGCATACGTATTTGTACGTAACTGCCCTCCGCCAAGATGTAGCGATGAATATGCAAAGTTGCTAGCAGCGAACGGATGGAAAGGAATAGCCAGGGATCGGGTTTAGTGGCGTGCATCGGGAGAGGATATTGGGATGGCCAGCAGTTGATTGATATGAGCTGATTATGATGATAACCAATTACTATCAAAATTTAAGTCGCTTAGTCGCGTTATAAAGACAAGACAATTAAATTAAACATTAAAACGGTACAAACCCAAGGCGAAATCGGGAAAGCCAGGAACTTTCTTAAGGTATGGAAGCAAGTGAAAGAATAATAAAATATAAATGAAGACCTTTGAGGATTCCACAACTCCTCGCATATTTCGTATCCTATACATGTATCTTTAGTCGCAATCACAGCATCGCCGATGGGCACCGTTGTTTGGTCAGTTAATGCTGTTATCATTCTAGGCAAGTAATAATCTTCTATTTCCCTTTCCTTAAACATAAAAATTAATAATGGTGGTAACGCAAAAATAAATAAATATTTTCCCAGTCATCTCCTCGTCGTAATAAGGAATTAATATCCTTGTTTTACGAGAGACCGGACAGGGAACTTTTCACAAGGTGTCTCTCAGCACACCAAGGCCCAAGTCAATCCTTGTTAGGCTAGTTTTCTTAAAAAAACGAATTAGTCCGTCAGTTGGATTAACAGAAAATATGGAACATATATTTTTTCTTTTCTCAATAAATTAAACAAAAAAATTATGAAGATATAGCCCGTTAAAGTTCTTTATGTGCTCCCATTCCTAAACTTTGATGCGCTTTATCTTCTTCATTGTTTGTTTGATTGACAAAAGACAAAATATGTGTTTAATATTTTTTGATAATCTAACTGACGAAGCGCATTTGGTTTTACTGCACTTAGAGACTCATAACTTACTTTAGTCCAACACGAAAACCACCTAGACTCTCTATAATTCCCGTCCTCGCAAAGCATCATCTTTGGCCTAATAAGCAAAATTTTTTTATTCAGGAATGCTACACGACAATTGTAAGCTACATTTCTGTGTTGCACTGGCATGCCAACATCTATGAGCATGTCTTTGCAAGTAGGCGATTTGAGCAATTCTGCCAAAACCTGCCAACTGTGTAGGAATGTGTCAGGCTCATGGAAATGATCCTCACAACTGTATCCGCTGAAAGAAAACAGTCAAATCGTTAATATAATTTTATAGAGCATTACAATCGATGAAATACTAAGTTAACGTTACTAACCATACTTCCAATTCTGGACCCGTACGATATAATGCGTTCAATTCTTTAGCCTCTTGTACGGATTGAAGTATTCTGCTTAAGTTCCCTTCAAAGTCTAAA
This sequence comes from Anania hortulata, assembly GCA_963576865.1. Taxonomy (NCBI): domain Eukaryota; kingdom Metazoa; phylum Arthropoda; class Insecta; order Lepidoptera; family Crambidae; genus Anania; species Anania hortulata. The sequence continues at coordinate 8,592,137 of OY756394.1, read as the reverse complement.
GCCCATTGATTCAGGGTGCACACTGCCACAGTTACTTTTCGACCCATCTTGAAGCGCCTAAAACGAAAATGGTGTCTTTTAGACATTTGCGCTCACAAGTCAAGCTATGTTGCTATTATAAGCTGAACTCACGCTAAAGGTATCGCCTGTACAATGAAAGTTCAGCTCATAAAGGGAATGTATAGCTCGACTTGTAGCCGTGCCTACCGTAGTTTTACTACTGCAGAAGTCGAAAGTCATTGACTCTCATGAATATGGATAACAATTTACAATGTATACGGAAGACTAGATACGTCCTATCGTGCTAAAGCCCAATACGAACTTGTATTTCGGAAGTTATACATGAATGACATTGAATACGGTAACCCTACTACAGAAGTTTTAGAAACGAAAGTAAACTACATTAACATTTTCGTTTACCTAAGAAATTATATAAGTAGGTCAATGGTAAGGACTCAATGATAACTTATCTTTATAACACATTTTGCAAAGTTGTGTTACTTACTATGTATCAACGTTAAATCAATCCAACTTTTTATATTTGAAAATGCCATGGCATTATTAAACGCTATCTTTTCACCACCCGTAAAAGCTTCACTACCTGGATCAATCGATGCAATCAATTTCAAATTCCTTATCGATGACCTTATGCAAAAAGCTAATTTAGGCAATCTCTGCCAGATATTTTAGTCAGAAAAAGTTATCAAGTGTTAAAATAGGATGGAAATAAAACAGTCACCACAAAAAACATTTTATAGTTTCTACCGAGAAATAATACTAATCTACGTTAAAATAGGGCATCGCTAGCAGTTAAACGATAATGCGATGTGAATAGTCTGGCACAGCATACGAAATGGGATTCATTGATGAGTGACACAAGACAATAAGGCGTACAGTCTGCTAGGAAATCGATCCGCGCCAGCCTGTGCCAAGGGACGGCCAATCACCTCGCTACCCTTAGATATTAGACATTTATATTTACGCATAGACAGGACACATGGGAAATTTTCTTCAAAGTTTAATACATTTTCAAAAACTAAGCAAAATTATTATTCACATTATTACGTAAAAAATATGAATATTTAAACAATTTTAGGGTTCCGTTTCCGTTTCATTTCGTTTCGCCATGTCTGCCCGTCCGTCTGTCTGTCTGTGTTGAAAAAAAATTTTTTAAGCGTACCATCCTACATATATTCGTGATATTTTTTTCTCGTCTATTGCATGGTGAGGGGTGTCATTGGTTAGGTCGATTAAATATATATTTTGCGTAATATTAAACGTTAATTGAATTTTTTGTTAGAGTCAAGTGTCCTCCCCCATTCTGCCAGCAAAATGGTTGCATTAAGAAATGTGTAAAACACACGATAGTACCTAATATATATAACGAAATAAAAGCTATCACAGCTAAGTCATCATCATTATCATCATCATTTGATAGCCAGAGGACGTCCACTGCTGAACATAGGCCCCCCAGTAGTTTCCAGATTGGCCAGTTGGAAGCGGCCCGCAGCCAGCGGATTCCTGCCACCTTTACCAGGTCATCTGTCCACCTTGTAGGTGGACGTCCTACGCTGCGCTTGCCGGAACGTGGCTTCCATTCCAGAATCTCCTCATTCCTGATTCGATCTCGCATAGAAACACCATAGCACGCTGTACAACCTTGAGCTTTCTTATGATATTCTTGGCTGGGCAGCGTTCGGGAAACTATACAACGTCTTCTAGTCCAAAATACCTCAGTGCCTAAAGACGAAAGTCTACAACCAGTGTGTTACCAATGATGACATATGGAACTAAAACGTGGCCTCTCACTTTGGGCCTCATAAGAAAGCTCACAGCTAAGTAGACTTTACAAATTACCGAGTTAATACCTAGATGATGTTGTTTAATTAAACAGGTATTAATTAATAAGTACCGCATATTGTGACGGACCTAGCCGTACCGTAACTACGAAACCCTACATTGCTTGCGCGTAGCTCGCCAGGCACTTGGCATGTTTTTTTTTATAGTAATTTGTTGTTTTACACCTTTAATATGTTTACATAAATATTGTGAAATAATAGTGTATTTTATATCTAATTTAAATTTTAAATTATGTATCTTAGTTGCTGAAGTTGTCTCTTTCAAATCGCGTGACTAACATTTGCCATAAAATAAATAGCCCGGGCACATTAAAATGGGTTAGATTATTATCACTCGACCTTAGTTTCATGCGAAAGGGTAGACTTTCGGTCTTTATCTTGGCACAAAATCTTACTACTATGTTTATTATCTGAGGTGTCATTATTTGCCGCAGTGTGCAGTTTCATCAAACGCAGTGTCATCAAATGTAGTAAGTTTATTTTAAACAAGATTCGATTTCTGGAGCAGTTCACCTATTTTATTGTTTAATTTTCTTTTAGGGGTAATCCTATTTTTTAAATACAATATTGTCATGGGCCTAGAGATGTGCCATTGCCGGGAACAATCCCCATGCAGGGAATATCATCTACTCTCTGTACTTTCTAAAATTTAAAATTCCCAAAAAAAAACTTTTCCATACTAAATAGTTGCTCAGCCTATTTTTTGTGTTGTTCCCGAACTGAAAGTTGCTAAGTATATTAAAGCAACGGAATCATCCCCTTAAAGGTAGTTTTACTTAAAGAAATAGGGCTATATAAATAAAAAGGAATATACTATTTACGTATTACGAATATTACGTATTTGTATACTCCAGGAACACTACATTAGCAGCTTAGCACAAATAACACATCACTAGTATTATTAAATCTTCCAGGTACGAAAGAAGCCAAGATAAAGGCTAAAAAAGCATAATTTGACCCAGAAACGCGTTGGCGATGCAATGTGGAAAGAAACCCGATCAAAACTAGCTGAAGATGACAACAAGCACAAAAAAATGAAGATTAGTGTCGATTCAGTTGCATCACTCTCGCAACTAAACTGAAAGTCAGTATATCTTTTTTTTCTTTGTGAATAAAAGAGAAAGCTTATGTAATTTTTTATTGTACAAACCATTACAGACCATTTTAGACGGCATTTAAAACTATCACGATTAATTATGGCGAAAAATTATAAAAAACTTGTAATTATGACCGTTTAAAATTGTATAATCAGTCATTTTATTTATATACTTACTTACATAAAGCACAAGATGCAACGAGTACGGCAGTCTTTATTCCTATTCTTTTGTACCTACGCTCTGTATATCCGGTAATCTGTTAATTTTATTAATTCTACATTATCTGTTACCTATTCAATGCATGAGCGGGCGCATACATACACTTAACTAGATAATACACCTTAATATTGGAAGAAAAATCTCTTAGGCAATATCTTTTAAAAAACTACGTAGAAGGTGCATAGTACATGAAAATACAAATATTTAACGAACTAAAAACATACAAATAAAAGTGACCTGTAGCAAGCCAGTGTAGTCAATCTAGCTAAGTGCACTAAAGAAATATACATGCATGTAACAAGACTTGGATCGTATCGAATCATAAGATTCTAAAATACTTAATAGATGCACAATCTTACCTTTGATTCAGCAACTAAGCTAAAGTTGAATACATAACTTGCATCGATTTTACGAAACTTGTTTCCATGGGGACGTGAAACACAACAATGAACTTTATTACTAATGCAATAAGGACATGGGACCGATGAACATCTAAGTCCGATGGTACTAATGAACTTACATTTTAATGATTTTTTCACCATCTTAAAGCGTAACTTTTATTATGTCTGTAATGCTCAATGTATTGTACATAGAGCAGTCAAACTACTAGACTTGCAAGTTTGTCTTGTTATTCTCATATGAATAAGAAATTATTAATTTTATTAGACAATAAAGTAGTTTATTTAATTAGGATATTACTCCTACAGCATTATGTACATGGACATTTCCAGACCTAAGACACAACAACAAAAATATTGTATATTACATTTATAAACAACTAGCTGTTGCCGGCGACCTAGTTCGCGTGGTCTTTAGTTTATGCATAAAGGATTTTCTGCGCAACTTTCTCATTTTTTTCTTTTAATAGAACCTTCTCTTGACAATAATTAACACAACAAAAAAAGAATTAGCCAAATTGTTCCATCCGTTAACGCGTGATGCGATGACCAAGGGAAATAGAGATTCATTTTTATATATATAGATTATATTAGTTTATTTAAAGACAACAAAGACCAAACACCATACATTAACTAACAGTCATACAGATAAAAATACGTTACACAGTGTTTTTAATAAAAGGCTGCCCTGCCACGACATGTATAAGAAGTTATATTATATAACTTAAATTTAGTTTCCAACAATAATAAAAGAACAGCATATGATAATATTAGAACCGGATATAACAGAACTTAAAAATAGATTCAACTAAACGTATCCGCAACGCAGTTCGCACACGCAAAAGAATGCGTGCGGATATTTTGTGAAAATAATTTTGACTAAGATTAATGATTGTCTGATGTAGGATTACAATTCTACTGCGCAAGGAATATTATAACGATATTATATTATTTACGAACTTTAGTTTCAATCTATTTTTATAATGGTATAATTTCAATAGTAAATAATAATAAAAGTATAGTGTTTTCGCTGTGTACATATAACCTTCGTTAAACACTGCAGGCAGTAGCAATTCCGCGGAATCTATTAAACAAGAATTTGACTCATTCGGTTTATCGTAGCATTTGATACTTTGCAAGTCTATGGTCTGATTAAAGTTTTACGGTCGCGGCGAGGCTACAGCAAAGTTTCTACACAATCGCTACAACTTTCCTACACACTAGATGAAAGTGCAGTCACCTTTTAGGCTTTCTAGGGAACATAGGTCTAGGCAGCTCGTCGGAAAATGTATTAAACGACTTACAATTTCCTTTTAGTTCGTGGAAACTTAACAGTTTAACTATGTGGTGGTAGCAATACCTATCTTTGGTTATTGTTGAGTCAGACCTTTCAGCCATGTCACTAGAAGGACTTACACCGAAATGCCTGGTGGTATTTTCTAGGCAAAAACCCGTAAGCCGGTTTGCGCGCTGTGACTCTAACAAAATTTGAGAGATGCAGTCGGAAACATACAATAATATCTTTTCATGCTTTTGGCAGTGGTATAGAATTTAAATTATTTTATCCAGTGTTGAAAAAATGTCGCTTTTACTAACTGAACAAAATGTTGAAATTAAAAACTTGGATATTCAAGAAAAAGTTGTGGAAATTATTGAAGATGGTGATGTTAAAGGTATGTAATAAATAATAACAGTTCATAAATATTAGTTATGATTATTTTAATACTTACGTAAATTTCTTGATTATTTAGTAATAACTTATAACATTTGCAAACTTTTTGTAAGAGGTAAAAATTGTTATTTTTTTAGATGATATGCAAATGCTAGGCTATAGACGTTACTAAGACAAATAAACAACATCTATTATAAATCTTTGAGTTCGTGGAACTCTATAGCGTGACTATCAAAACATCAAATAACTTCCATAAAACATCTTCGCCAAATCTATCTGTTTTATGTCTCCCAACATTTCCCTAATAATTCGCATAAGTCACGGTTTGACGTCACCAATCACCTGATAAGGTTTTATTCGATCGCACGAAATCGTGTTCCAATTGCCAAAAGTATGAGCCCTTCAGTCAGTTTATTTCGGAACGTCGCGCGGCCAGGTTACCGCTTGCAGTAGTAGATAATACTTGACGAGCAAATTAAACAGTACTGTAGCCATGGTGACACAAAGATTAGCGTCACAAACGATAAGCAAAATAGTATAGCACTTAGGTTGTGAGAGCAAACAGTTGCGAATGTTACTTTTAGATCCAAACACTAAGATGTTATGGTGGAAACAGCTCGAAAGCGTTCAAGACAACGTCATGATGATCGAACGAGAGGAGGAACGTAGACGGCAGTACATAGATAACACCACAATTACTCTCACGATGCCCACCAGAGATCCTGTGTTACAAAATAACTTACTAATAGCTAATTTAGAACAAGTGAAATCGTTACAAGCTTCACTTTTTCCTATTTACAATAAAGGTAAAATTAACTAATTAAATTAATAACAGAATGCAATATGATTGCTAATAACTACTATTTACCATACACGGTTTAGAATTTGAACATTGACATGCTCATTCGCAATCAATTAGTTAGGGGAATGTGTCAAAAATATTTAGATTAGTTTTGCACGATCAAAGCATGTGCAAGGATTTCAAATGATTAACTAAATCTTAGGATGTAATTATTCTGAGCCTATATTTATTGCTACAGGTACGTTTATATCAAATTTTCTACAAAATAACATCAAGACCAACCAGTTAGAAATTAACACCGACATAAAGACATTTCGCACGATAGCGAAACTAAAAGAACCTCGTGATTTGTTTGCACTACCCAAAGAACTCGACTGCCCTCAGCAGGCACCGAGGTGGCCTTCGGAATGTCAAGTAAGTAGAACTATTATTATTGTACATTAAATATAATAACTTTGCTCACATTGATGTTAAAAATTGTTAAGCAAAAAATATTTTTAAATCTCAAAGGTGGTGGAAGAAAGGATACAACATATCAATTGGAGCCCCGCATCGCCAGAGCCATACTACATACAAACAGGAAAAGAGCTTAGACCTCAACCAGTTGGCGAGGATGCTGGCACAGTTATATTTCAATATTATCCAATGAGTGCCGTTAACTATGTAAGTATATTAATATCAACATGCTCCTTCTAACAAGTCAAGCACAGTACATTTCTACTCAAATTTGCCGTGCCCGTGGATCAATACAGGGATTATAAAATTTACATATGTTCAGTTCAGTCAATTTGTTCAATGTCAGTGTCTCCGCTGTGGAATCACGTAATCTTACATTGTGTGAAAGGAAACTTTTCTCTTCGACACTTTAACAAATAGTTAGAATTTGTACTGCAACTTAGTGGCAGGTGAGGTGAGAGAGCCTAGGTCTGTAGTTACAACAATCGAACTAAAGTTTGAACAAGTTTGTTTGTACGTTTTGATAATGCATTTCTATATTTTTATTAGTTAATCTGGTAGTGTTTTTTTTAGTTTAGCAGGTCAACTGTTGGGGGTTCAAGATTATTTCTGTCTGCGTGTGCCAGTGCAAGCACCATTGCTAGCGGTGATGACGAATTACGATTTGAATCTCGATTCGAAAGCGGAAATCTTGCTAAAGCAATACGAATTACATCCGCTTATTACGAATTACATCTTAGAACTGATCTGTATACAAATAGACATATGCAATGGTTTTACTTTAGAGTCACAAATACTAGAAAACAAATGATGTATAGGTAAGTTAATATATTATGTGAAACATTCCGTAAAACAGCAACTTGTGTTTATGTCAATCTTACAGGTTTTCAATTGTGAATTTATCAAAGGCGGAAAGTTTATACAATGAAGGAATGCGACCTTTGCTATATTCGACCAAGGACGCGCAATTACATTCAATTGGATGGAGAAGATGCGGTGATAACATCGCGTATTACAAAAACGACTCCACGTAAGTCATGCCACTTTTCGTGTACAAATTATAGTTTGAAAAAATCACAAACACAAACGGTAACATTATTTACAGATCTGAAGAAGAAGAACAATTTCCAAGCTATACATTAACATTCAACATAGAATTCCCCCATACTGACGATGCCGTGTATATCGCACATTGCTATCCTTATACTTACTCAGATTTACAAGAATACCTGTCGAGACTGCAGGCACATCCTGTCAAATCAACGTATTCTAAACTAAGGCTTCTTTGTCGAACTTTGGCCGGAAATAACGTCTATTATCTAACTATCACTGCTCCGCCTAATCCCAATGAATTGGAACAAAAGGTAAGACATTTATTGAGCTCTGGATTCCTAACCAAATTATTAAACAAAATACTTAATCCTTAATTATTTACTTATATTCATCCACAGAAAAAGAAAGCTGTCATAATAACAGCTAGAGTACACCCCGGGGAAACACCTTCCTCGTGGATGATGAAAGGTTTCATGGACTATTTGACTGGAGATTCTAATCAAGCACGGGAACTGCGTGAAAAGTTTATATTCAAACTGGTCCCAATGTTAAACCCGGATGGTGTAAGTGATGAACTAGATATTATTCACATATGCGCATGCTAGCGCTAAAATTGTTATGTCTATTGTTAAAGGTGATTGTTGGAAATAATCGTTGTTCGTTGACCGGAAAAGACTTAAATAGGCAATATCGGACGGTAATAAGGGAAACCTATCCTCCTGTTTGGCATACTAAAGTAATGATACGAAGGTTAGTCTGCAGTGAACGTTTTATTTTGTTACATTAACCTAAATTAAGTTTCCGAACTTTATTTTTAATTAGATTACAGGAAGAATGTGGAGTTGCAATGTACATAGATTTACATGCACATTCACGAAAACATAATGTGTTCATTTATGGTTGCGAAAGTCGTAGAAACTCTGATAAGCGATTACAGGAACAAGTGTTCCCATTAATGCTGCACAAAAATGCGGCTGACAAGGTGCGTCTACAACCTTTTTTCACAAATAAAGATGTTTTATATATTAAACTGATAATATTGTGGATGATATTATATTTTTCAGTTCTCTTTTGAAAACTGCAAATTTCGAATACAACGCAGCAAAGAAGGTACCGGACGAGTAGTTGTGTGGATGTTGGGAGTTGCAAATAGCTACACGATGGAAGCATCGTTTGGGGGGTCAGAGTTAGGCAGTAGAATGTCAACACACTTCTCAGTACAAGACTATGAGAGCTTAGGAAAAACATTTTGTGAAACTCTGTTAGATTTCTATGACGACGATCCCGGTAAAGAGAGGCTCAGAACAAAAATCGTCACTAGACTTCTGAAAGAAGGTTCTAATGCTGACGAACCCACAAATATTGATTTGTCAGACTATTCAAGGTCAGTGAATTGATACATTCTTTTGTTGTCTTTAAAATGTTTGACACTATGTTAAAGGGTTTTGTTTTATTTTTACAGCGATGAGGGGGACACGTCAAGTAGTAGCTCAGAAGCTGGTGCTATTCGAGAACCAGTTGATGTTACTCAGCCGGCACCACCGCCGTCTCCGTTGTTTCCAGAAATTAATAGAAATATACCTGGGGTAAAATATGTGGTCTGATAAAAATATTAATTTCGCGACTTTGATAATAATAATGCATTAAACGTTCCAGACTCCGAGACGACCCCGCCCAAGGTTAGAAAAAATTAAAAGAATAGAAAAGAGAAATCCGAAAAGAGAAACATTACAGGTAAAAATATTAGATACCTACTTGACATAACATGCTTACTAAGTAGTAATAGTAAATTAATTAATTATACAAAAGTATGTACGTTATCAGTATTGTTGTAGCAATGAAATACCAATGTAATGTTTTTTTTTAGGTGTCAAGAGCAACAATAGATTTAACGTCAGATGCGATGACCGACGGATCGTCTGATGGAGAATCACTCGAAGAAAATCTAAGTCCAGTCAGAAGAGTACATAAATTGTTACATTCTTCTGACAAAAAACCACGGAGAAAGAAGAAAATGCCACCAGAATTAAAAATTATACCTGCTCGGGTAAAATCTGCTAACATTTTTATTTAACGGAAATAAAAATAAAATTGTCCATTGCCTGCACAATACATTTGTTTCCAGACAAGCGACTCACCGTATCATTCCGATCGTGAAAAGAAAATCACTAAAAGTGCAAGACCTCGAAGTGTGTCCATGTTTAATGAAACAATAGAGAAGCCTAAATTAAACCCTGCTTCTTGGCATCGTTTTAGATGCCTGCCACCACCGAAGTAAGGATTAAAATCCTTGACGAAACAAGTTTTTTTTTAATTCAATCAAAACTTAATATTTATTACATTTTAGGCACTTATCAGACATTAAAAGCAGAAACACACAACCATCTGAGTTGCAAGTAAAACTAAATTCATTGAAGCGAAATATATGGACTGGTTTACAGACTGAAGAAAAAGGGCCCCTATCTTGGGGCATATCTAGCTTTGCAATGAATTCTTATTTTACCGACAGTGAATCTTTACTCAGGTTAGACACATCAAATAGAACAATCACAATGTTGTAGTGAAAAACAGAATCCTGAGCAGTAACTGAATATACTTTCAATACTAAAATAAAAATTAATATTAAATATATTATGATGAAGATTTGAAATTATTTCAGGTCCTGTTCCAAAAAACTAGAAGAACTAGAAGGTGAAAAGAAAAAGAGTAAAGAAGAGAAGAAAAAGAAAAAATCAAAGACTAAAAAGATTTCATTAAAAGTGCCAAATTCTGTTGAAGATATATTAGAGCCCTTAAGTAAATTGCCAAAGACCTGGAAAAAGAAAGGAAAGTAAGTAAGAAAGTAAAATAAGTACCTATCATATCAATAGAGCAAAAAAATTTGTTTTTATGAAAAAGTTTTTAGATTTTAAACAAATATTTAAATCTTATTTCAGAGTATATTTTTACCTAAATCGAAAATTATGTAGAACTTTTAAAGCATAAGATTACCTATACTATTGAATTACCCACACAAACATTTTGTTTACAGATTAAAACATTTTAAATCAGAAAATTCTCAATACATGAATAATACAAGCTTTACAGATATACCAAAAAATACAAACGTACAGAAAACAAGTCCTATTGAAACCAGGCAATCAAAAAGCCGCTTCAGAAAAAGTGCATTTGTTACAACAGCGATACAAACAAAGAAAAGTACCAAAACAAATCGTCCTGTGATATCTGATAACTCAGACTCAGATGATTCCGTGCAGTCAATAAAAAAAGTTAAAAAGAAAACAAAAAACACAAAACCAAAGCTATACAAAGCTGCCTCTGAAAATAAATTTAAGACTTGAGGTTAACCTTATTCGTATTATTCAAAGATCAACAACACAAGAATAAGGCCATAATTATGATGATAAAAAATGAAACTATATAACTACAAAATCTATCTATGGCTTAATTGATAAGGTCTTGTTTTTATTACAACACATTTATTTTTGAAATAAAAATATACAATGTATATTTTTTAGTGCATTCTGAATTGAGCAGTTGGTATTATTAAACATTTCTAACCTGAGTTTGAGGATGCTATGATTTCAGCTTAATTCGGAATTAAGGCTAACACATGTTATTTTATCTTTATAGAACACAAACCAAACACTGGTATTTGCTTAGATCTTATATTGTGATGTCACAGTTACATTATGTAGGTATTTTGTTACCAAAATTAGACTGTATGATTTGCCAGTTCAATAATGTATTGGGGGTCATTGTAAAATTTTGCACAGGTAAACTTGTCCCTGTTTATGAGTAATTATTGCCCTTTACATAATTTTTATTTTTGCCAGTTGAGTAGAATCATATTTGAAGTCAGTGATAGGCAGATTGTTCCTTTAAGATAAGAAAATCTTATCTTCAAGGAACAATCTGCCTATCACTATAACTTGCCAAATGTTCATATTCACAGTAACAAGAGCGGCTTCATACAAAAAGTAACAAAATTTGACAATGATTCCAAGATTTTATTAAATACCCATACCATGTATATACAATAACATAAAAAAAACAAACAACAAAGCTATGTTATGATATTTCTAGACTTTTTTTCAATAAAATGATGTGTTCACTGAGTTTTTTTTTATACCACCATAGTTTTGCATAAAATAAATGTTTCCATCAATAGAAAATTGACAACAAAGGTTAACTAATTTACCTAATTACGGATAGTTAATTAAAATTACTGGAAATCTTCCTAAATATCTATCTGCTTTTGGTAGCTTCCAGTAGGGTAAATAACAAGTCACCCTGTGGGATTTAGAAAATGATTTTCAACTAAATGCATAAAATCCATCATCCAACGTATTTATCTTGTATTTTTAAGAACACAATGGAATAATGCATGAGTTATAATACATTGATTGGATAATTATATAGTACCTATCTTTAAACGACAAAATAAGAAACTATGTAACTTACCGGATCTCAATGTTACGGAATGTTATCTAATAGACAGTAACTATGATTCACGCAGCTTTCAACATAAACAATAGGAATTAATATTTAAGTAGATTATTTTAAGGCTAATCAAAAACTTTTTCGGAAATAACTTTACCAACTAAAGTTCATTGACATTGTAAATAGTAAAATCCTATTATATAATCTGTGGTAAAGTTAAACCTGGTAAAACCTTTAATGACAAATGTCAGTTAATTTGACTTTTTGTTTTATTTCATACTAAGCAAAGGAAAGAACCAATAATATTTTTGCATGAGCTCATTTATTAAAAACTTGAGCAATAATTAATTATAAAATCAGAATAAAGTTTACAAAGCACTGCAGTGCTGTGCAAACAACATAAAGAGACAAGCAAAACATTTTGTCGCAAATATGTCGCACAGAAGGCCTACTCCAAAAGGCCTGTGTGTATTTTGTTACAATAATGGGTATGTCACATGGAAGTCAGCCTTCTCTTCCGTTATCGCTCCATGAATACCGTTGCGTAAATATTGTAATGTATATATGTAATAATATTAACAGATGTGGCTTGTGTGTGATGCACATGAATATACAAATATCTGACGATTAGTATATTAGTAAAATACAATGTTCGTTTTGCTCTTTGGTGTCGGTACTTTGCAGTCATCGAGTACATACCATATAGAGCAGCAATACGAACCATCTTTCTTGTGGTGGTGGGAAGTGATTTTTTACTTACATTTAGTATGAAATGACAAGTCCTGTCAACTCTCGCCCATACAAAAAAAATACAGAAAGATTTAAAAATGACGGAAAATTTCGTCGAACAAATCTTAATACATTTCTACTCTATAGGGTATGTGCTCTATGTTTGTAGTATAATATAATTCAACCTAAGCGTCCACTTCAAAGATTGCAATATAACGTAGTTTTACTTGATCAGTGGACTGCAAGTGGATTTTGTTTTAGCAGGAATTAGTTAGCCAACTGGATTGCGTTAGGTTTGTAGTACTTGTACAAAATGCATTAAGAACTGGTGTAGTCGCTGAGAAAGCGAGAATTCTAAGTTCGCCATTCTGGGAAAATTGAAGTGCATTACTGACTCTTGCTCCAGATGATGATGATCCTGGTATTTGGGGCTCTCCTGTAATAGGATTAAAGCTGCTGCACCGGGTGCGTGCTAATATGCACGAAGTAACATTATTAAAGAATCGAACGTTGTCAGCATCTAACATTATGTTAACACCTGTCCGAGCTTCCCTGGTGCATTGTGTAATCTGTAAAAAAAAATAATTGAGAAACGTTATGGCTTGGACTACATCCTACTACTCCATACAAAAAGGCTCCGGAAAAGCCCGGATTCAATCCGATTTGTATAGGGTTCTGAAAAATTTCGGACGCATGTAGTCCGAGCCTATGAGTTTACTTCAAGTAGTGACGCAAAAAAGCTGCCATCATATTTTAAACATATGTCCTTAAGTTAAAATAGAAAACGAATGAAAATTAAAAATGTTTATACCAGTTAAAGGGTTAAGTAAGATTACTTTGAACTCTACACACCACACCTCACACAAAGATACTCGTATTAGACAAAAATTACAATTACAATTCAAAGTAAAATAGTAATTAGTTAGAAAAAAAATGTATGCTGTATTACCAAATTAACGGAGTTAGTTCTCCGTAAGCAACGAACGAAGTCACAATAACCCATGTAGCAGCCCGATGGTTGTACATTAAGAGCTGACGTTGACAATGCCTAAAAAAGAGATATTATTAAGTAGACGATTATTAAACGACAAGAGTGCATGGACCTTATTATAACCTAGGCAGCACTTTACATGTCTTGGCTCGGACTACATAAATCCGGAATTTTTCAGAACTTTATACAAAACGGCTCCGGACAAGCCTGGATTCATTCCGTTTTGTATGGAGTTCTAAAAATTCCGGATGCTTGTAGTCGGAGCCTACCTGTATTTCCGGCAAAAAAGCCACTTCTTCTCTTACCAGCCGATGTATAGTCCCAAAGTAGTGGTAGAGTAAAGCTATATTTTGGGACGTGTATAAGTTCTCGGAATTGGGACTATATACTGAACAATTATTATTATTGAGTATTTTAAAAGTAAACTTACCGCCAATGCAGTTGCACAATTTGCATATGAAGTATTTGCAAAATATTGAGTGGCGCAAACACTTAGTGCATTTAATTCTTGAGGTCCCTTAAAGAACATAAAATAATATATTTAATTCCTGTTCAAACTAACAAATTAACTATTTTATATAGCGAACATAATAATGACGATAACATTATTACTTTAAGACAAAATAATAAATACCTCTGGCATTGCAGTTACTCGACTAAAGCAAGTGATGCAAGCATCTCGTAAAGTTACATTAGTAGGTTGTGCCGTACTGCATACAAGATTGAGCAGGCTTTGTAATTGAGCCCTAAAAATAATAATAAAATCATGCTGCCTACGCCATAGAAATAAATATCCAAGTGTGCGTAACTCAAAATGTATGTACCGGTCCGGTCCGGTAGCGTCCGGCGCTTACCTAGTATGCGTAACGCGGGAATGACATTTGAGCTCGTATACATATAAGGTGCCCAACTGTTCACAATAATAATTACAAATAAACAATAACTATCTTTTTTGTTTTTTGTGGGGCTGTGAACGATCGGTATAAAAGTTGTGGAAGCGGAAAATGAAAAAAAAAACGCTATTTTCACTGTTGGTTTCTTGTAAATAAATAAGAGGTTTCTTAATTAATAAAAATAATTATGATATATTAATAGGTGCAATCTGAAGACAAAATGTTCCATAGTGGATATGTAGATTTCATGGTGACAATGTGAACAGCTTTCTTCATTTAATCAGAAATTTGAGTAGTTTTAGGCTAGATTCCAAAAAAATATAGCAAAAGAATTTAATTTAAGTTACTAGAAACCTGAAAACACACATATTTAATATTTAGCCTGTTTCTTCCTCTTTCTAAAAATATATCATAGTCATGCCATATTATTATAGAAATAAAGTATGTAAATTATAACTACTGACTGTTATATTAATATTAACACTCGGTAGTCCTAAAAAAATTGAATTTGGAAATCGCTTCCGCAAATGGTGAATCGCCTTCAATACGCCAATCGCGTCGTGTGTTAAATAATCAGCTTCAACTCTTTTACTGGACGAGGCCGTTTGTTCTCACATCATTATCTCCATGCATGGCCTTAGCTGTTATTATTATTATGTTATTAATAAAAGTCAATCTATTTCACCTAATGCAGCAATGGAATCTTACCATACCGTACACCAACACGTATCCGACTGTCAAATTAGAATTCATTTCTTAAAAAACATAAACACATAAATATACCCATTTGAAGGACAAAGTGCAGCAAGCTTCTGAGCTTTCCACTGTAGAAGTTTATTTTTCACATCTGTTAAATCAAAAATACCATTTGTGGCCACCCCAATCTACAACAAAAAATAATGAAAAGAATAAAAAAGAATTAAAAATATATTTACAAATAAAGAGATTTTAAATGTGGCTAACCTCACTAAGATTAAGGATCTTATGGTTCTTCCACTGCAATATACTTTTTTGAATTTCGTTAAAATCAACAAAAGTACCTTTTATCTCGATCTGCAGAATGGATTCACAAAACTGCATAAGTCGTGCCATAAAGATAACGTAATATAAGGAACACCATGATCAAATAAATAACAAGATAAAAATAAATAACTTACGCAAACCATTACAGCAGTAATTGTTTTTAAATAAAGTTTCAACATTTTATTTTAAACTGATTTCGTTATTTTAACCAAGCAAACATTCTGCAATCACTTCGACTGATTGTTTACACTGAATACTCAAAAGCACAAAGTATACAATGATTTCACTCACTCATACATACAATGATTTACTACTATAGTAAAAGTCAAAAGAAATAGAGAATAGGAAAATAATAGTAAAAGTATGATTATATATTTGAAGACTAACCTTTGCCCGCAGTTCCACCTGCGAGTTTGTTGATTTGTTAGAAAAAATACTTTATTGTACATTCTGAGGAAACTATGTAAATAAGTGTTCCCGATAGAATATTTAATTTTATGAGGGTAGATTCAAAAGATAAAAATATTTACTGTATTTAAATTCTATTAACCTGGGAAGTAAAAAGCCAATGACAGATGGACCATGTCTATTTTACCTCGCTTTATTTTTTCTTCGTATTGCATCATCATAAGGACGAAAATTAAATATAATATTCGAATAAAATTTAACTTATTTTATTTCGTTTGACTATTCTATGAAATGTTCAATGTACCTTTTTAAATTTATGCATGTTTTTGCTTTCTGTCAATAAAAATATAGAATGGGATTAAAAAATTACCTGCTACCTGCTACACACACACAAAATTTATTAATTTTTTGTAGTATAAATAAAATTTGTTTTACACATTTACAGAGAAAATTGCTGATTATCAAATCCATTATCAATGCGTGACCAATTTAACACTTCCGTTCATGTTCAACCGCCATGAATGAAGTTGTGAAATTGAAGTACTTCACAAGTTTATTTATGCTTGTTGGTTGTACTTTTGGTCATGTTTTTGTTTAGCGTTAGATACTTTTTTAAACACGGCAACTTGAAAAAAGTTTAGAAATTTTGCCGCTCAAGCTGAAACCGGATGTTTCGATGTATAATCTGTACGTACATAGACAATAAGCTAAGATCACACTAGGTAGGATTGTATCGTTAACAGTGTGTGTACTCCCTATGAAAATCGATTGAAAAATGAAATGAATGACTGCGATACTGCGATTCCTTCAATTTCCTCTACTTTATTGACGGACGGATCGGACGTTCAAATAGAGTTCTTTCCGAAGTAATAATTTACTCTTTGGTTCTTTCTGTTTCATGTGATTGATGAGATTGGGTGATAAAGTTAACTTGGATTCATTTTATTTCTTTTAATTTACTTTTCCTTAGAATGATTGAAGGTCGAGCAAATGTGAGTATACCTAGAAGTCAATTTAGTACTATTCCAATCATGTCCTAGCCCCACAAACCTAACCCAACCTATTTAATTTTCAGGATCTACCCGATTTTCAGGTGTTCAGCACAGTAATAAAATACTGTATGGTCATCATTATAGTACCCGTTCTGGCATTCTTCTCAGTAAAAGTGGTTCTTTTCGATGGCATATTACGATTAGAACCAATATCAAGCAGTGTTTATTCTGCAGTTATAGCGGTCATAGTTCTACATGTCACGCTAGGATTGTATATTTATAAAGCATACGGCGAAACTGAAAAACCATCTAAACCTGTTAAGAAAGATTAAATTAAGTATTACAGTTTATCTTAAATTTATTTACCATGGATAACTTATACTTGAAAGGTGAGCTTTTGCAAGTTCATACAAAGAATGCTGAGGTCATTGAAGGCAGATTTTACAGCATGAACAGTGACAAATCCAGAATATCTCTCTACAACACAAAAGAAGAGGCAGAAGGCATAAATCGAGATGGATTGTGCCATTACTACAATTCTGAGATAAGAGACATAGTCAAACTGAAGGAAGGTGATGAGCCAAGACACTTGAAGATTTCGCAAAAAGAATGTGAAGATATAACAAAGGTTGCAAAGAAATACATTTACATAAACCAAGTTGATAATAGTTTCCATGAGGCTATTGATGATTTGATGACATACAATTATGTTGGACTTAGCATAGATGGTGCTAACATGGGTAGAAAATGCAAAATGCCATTTGTAGTATTGTCAACACCTCAACAAATCTACATATTTGACACACAAGTGATGCAGTATCACGGTTTTGATGCAGGATTAAAAAACTTACTGGAAAGCGAGACTCCTAAAAAGATCGTTCATGACTGCAGGAAGTTATCAGACTGTCTGTTTCATAAGCACAATGTTAAACTGAATTCTGTGTTCGACACTCAGGTAATTGTTTTATTAAAGCTTATTATAACCAATGGCTGAAATAGGTTTATCAAATTTGTATTATTGTTGTTTCAGGTTGGAGACTTGATTATATCAAAAAATAAAAATGGATGTTTGCCAAATACAGTGAAAACATTATCAGAATGTTTAACTGCATATCTTGGTCTCCAGCGTAATGTTATTGATGAAAAGGTAAACATTAAGATTATTTCTTTGCCATCAAATTCTACAATGCAGATGGATTACATATTCTTTACCTATAATTACTTCAAGGTGACATTTCCCTTACAGATTTGATTATTATCCTTTGAGTAGATCCTAGTTTCCTGTTTTATATACCTGTATAACTTAAAAGTAATTTTGTAATCACAATATATTCTATACATCATGCTGAACAACTTGTTTTATGACTTGCAAATTTGCATAAAAATGTATCGACTTCCCAGATAAAATTACTAATTACTAATTTGTATAGAAAAACTAAAAAGATGCATAATATTCTAAGTCATAAAACAAAATTTATTCACTTTGTTGTATAGAATCCTGGGAATATGGGATCCTGTACATATTAATCTTTGTTTTAACACTCCACCTGTTAAATTTCAGCTCGACATAGTGCAGTGCACCGAGCGACCACTTTCAGTAAAGATCAAGGAAACCCTGTCAAAGAATATTTCTTATTTGCATCGCCTCTCAGAGATCGTTAACGAGGAAATGGCTCTCCCATTTGTAAGAGGCATTGAATGTTTTGTAGAAAACCTACGTTCCTCCGATGACTTTAAGGCATGGGAACTTTGTGGTAAACATAATCAAGTACCGAAGGATTTTAAAAGCGCTATTGAATATTAATTTATTTTGTATAAGACATTCCATGGAATAAAATAATATGTATAGAGCTAGGATTTTACTTTTATTTTGCTCCTGTTATTTTTTGCTTTTCAGGAAAACTTCATGGTTAGTAGTGTTGATGCAAGTTATGTGTGCTAATCAAGCCTATCATGGAATGTTAATTATTTATTAATGTTTTACCTAAAAAATTACTGATACCTACTCATTTAAGGCTTATATCAATTTGCATTTATGCAGATGTTGTCATTTATATTGATAGCTTTTAATATTAAACTGTTGTTTTTAATATGCAAAATAATAATTATCTTCTCATGGAGTTTTTTTAATATTGTTTTATCAACAAAGGTTTTGTATACCTAGTGTTTAAGGAAAACTATATAGTAATAAAATTGTCCAGTCATTATGAATCAAGCTATTAATATCGAGCTAATCTACATAAGATATATTTAATGCTTATGTTATGTCTGTGAACAGCCTATGCAAATATCTATATTTTTATAGTTTAATAAAATTCGTGACAGTATTCTAATAAGAAACAAAGCTTTGTATTAGAGATGTAGAATCGATATAAATGTTGCAAAACAATGTTAATGATCAATGTCTATATTCATACATTTCTATGTAAGTAAGTAAACATTAATTAAGGCCTATCTCATTACCTTTAGGAGGCATGTATGGTACAATAGTACCATAATGTAAGATGGATATATTTTGTGAGATGGTTTACAAATGGTATGGAGATAATATAAACATTTTTAACTTTTCACATAATTATAATGGCAGCAGCTGTAAGCTTTTGTGGAGTAGGACGCCTTGCTAATAATAAATTACATTTTGTGCTTGATTTGTTCTATTCTTTCCGTGAATTATTTATTAAACAAGACAAACATAACATTATAAATTAATGGTCTTATACGGTAACCAAGAATATATGTTAAAATTAAGTATCTATCTATAGTCTGTTACTCAATCAAAGCCTACAAACACCCTAGGCCTAATTACCGTGAAAGTAGTCCAAATCCAGTTTTGATCGATAGTAATGGTACTCGTAAACTTTAATATGAAGTAATATTGTCAAAAATTTCGTAAGGCGAATGGGAATGGAACAGAAAAATATTATTTTGTCAATGTATTTATTTATTTTAGAAAGATTTACAGTTTCAATAATACATTAAACTAGTACAATATACTGTAACTATGATTGCATTTTAAAGGTTTATGTTTGTGGAAATGTACTGGGACTGGATCTGGATTGTTATTACTTTTAATTTACGGGAATTAGGCTTTTGGGTTAATAAGATATACATGTACTTGTGAGACACAACACAACACAGTTCCCGACGGATGCGCGATGAACGGTTTACAACTAAATATGGTAGACTACAATTTTATCATGTTATCCATTTTACTCTAACAACAGTATATTTTAGTCAGTACGGTAGCTTATTAATGGAAAACGAATTCATTAAAATTAAAGGCTTTTAATAGCCAGACGGTTATTTGCCACAGTGGGTCAGCTAATAAAATCTGTAACATAAAATAATTCTGAAAAATGTAACTTTCGACTGTGAACTAATTTACATCATAAGAGTTTACGAAATCTGTTTTAAAAACAGATTGGGGTAAAACGCCAATCCCTCTATAGATTCGTCCCGGCAGGCCAACCCTAGGCGCTCTGTGATAAGAAGGTGCTCTCGCGCGAGCAGGACGGAGACATTTGCGATCTGCGACAGCTTTACTGGTGTGAGGAGAGTATTTTCTTCCAGCTGAAATAAAAGCAACAATAGATATAGGCTTATAACATAGGTACTCTACAAACAAATAAGGGGCGCGCAATGCTCCTATTAATGAAGACTATTTCTTGTACTGTTATAGATAAATTCAAATTACCATTTCACTTGTGGTTTTAGCTACTTCTTCATCCCTATGACCATTCAGCTGAAGTACACAGGCACCGCTGGGAAACTTGCGAAGTGACATTGGGGCTCCAATGGTTTGTAATAATCTAAAATGAAAGTAAGTTAAATCTTAAAATCGATATAAATAAAAATGAATCTCTATTTCCCTTGGTCATCGCATCACGCGTGAACGGATGAAACAATTTCGCTTATTCTTTTTTTGTTGTGTTAGTTACTGTCAGGTTCTTTTGAAAGAAAAAATTAAGAAAGTTGTGCAGAAATCCTTTATGACTTTGACTGCCACAAACTAGACACAATAGAAAATCTTGGTAAGCCGCGTGGCGTTAAATGTGTTATGAACAAACTAAAGACCTCGCGAATGAAGTCGCGGGAAACAGCTAGTAATTAATTAAAAAAACAAGTACATATTTAATGCTTGCCTGTCTATAAATAATTAAATATTGGACAACAACACATACAATGCTCTGATCCATACCTTAAGCACTTGTGTTACAGAATCAGAAACAACGACGGTATAACAATACCCAGACCCAAGAAAATATAGACAAGTTATTTTTCTACATTGACTGACTGGGAATCAAACCCCATACCTCAGAGATAGCGACAAAAGTGCGGTATATTCACCTTTCGGCTATGGAGGTCGTCGAATTTTATTTCAACTTTAAATTAGGATAACTATTAATTACTTACTTGCAAGCATTTAATAAATCTTCAGGAGAGATAAGTTCTAAACCTCTAGCTCTGTTAACTCTGCACCATACATCAGCTAATGACATAATACCTCCACAATCCTGCAGGTAAAAATATGTTCTGACATTAAACATTCAATAGATAAACATTAAAAAAATATATAAGCAGTTCGATTTACCACATAACAAATAGTAATGAATTGATCGTCTCTGTAAAACAATGATCTTACCATCAATACAGCAACCATCATGTCAGAAATTTGTTGCGAAAGTCCCATGTAGTACTCCGAGTCTGACCTGAAAGTGTCTCTAGTAACTGGATCATCGATACCGAGACTCATTAGGTATGATTTAAACCTTACTGTGTCATCTTCAGAAATATCCCCTTGTTTTTCCTAAAAAAAGGATATATGGGAATGTGGCAGTGAGTACGGACACAGAACAGAAGAAGTTACAGTAGTTTACTAGAGAATGAATAAAAAAAAATGCAATTTATTACCCTAATTTTTGTAGATATATTTTTTGATATAGAAACCATTTCTTTAGCCTTTTCCATAAGTTTTGTTAAATCCTGAAACGCTACACTGATACTTTGATCGGTTGCTCTGTGTTGTTCTTCAATACTCCTTTCAATGCCAACTATTCCAGACCGTATTTTAGAATTGACTGGGGTTACAGAAGGTCTGGGTGTAGAGCTAGGACTGATGGAACTCATAGAAGATGATACTGGAGTTGGTCTCTCCCATGCTTTGGCAGCAATGGCATCTTTCAAAGCTTTGTAAAAGGCGGCATCAATTCCATCCTTGAATGACAGTTTGATGAAGTGGTATGTGCTGACTACAGCTGGACCTGGCCTTTTACCTGAAAATACCTATAATTATCAATCTCATTGAGAGGTAGCAGTAGCCAATCATAATTTAACACATATGATCCTTCGATCAAGAATACACTAGATAACGCCTCGCTTATTAAAACAGTAACTTACTTAAATATGTCAACATCTTACTATATTATTGAGTAGAAAAAAGGACTATAAAACAATCAATAATTTATTTCTAATGTATGCCTTAACCGCAAATGTTAAGGCGCAGTTTTGTTTGTGTCGATATTCACTTGTAAAAATCCGTCTCATTTTATTTTGACACATCTGCAGCAATTACTCATTATAAAATCTTAAAATCTAAAAAATAAAGTACAGAATAACTTGTACAAAACAAGACCCCACTTTGAAGTGAGGCGTTATTTGTTCGGTCATTTTCGAGTAGCTGACCGGTTATCTAGTGTATTCTTGATCAAAGATATAATCACAAAAGTAGCGCTCGATTGCATAGCAAATAATAAGTAAGTTAGGTACCTACTTCAATGGTTAAATATTTTCTGAAATGTTTATTTACCTGGGAGTGCTGGGGACAGATTCAATATTATTCTTTTAGGCCCGCCAAGACCGAATACACCGCCACTCTCTTCTTCAACAAAGAAAACGTAGTACAAATGAAGGGACAAACATACGAGACCTCTTGGTATATCACCTGGCTTGCCCCATAATATTCTATGGGTTGTAAGAACAACTTCTCCATCTGTAAATTGAGTCTGCAAAGTCACCAGAATAGTCAAATAATAAATCAAATCGGGTTTATTTCATCTAAAAAATCATCATTATTTTTAGACCTTGTCATCTCCGTCATATATTTTTACGTTTTTGTCCCGTTTAAGATAGTTTTCTCCTTCAAAAAGACGAGCTTCCATATACTCAAATCTATCCATTTTGAGGAGATTCTCTTTATTAGTTATTTAGTACTTTTACTTCAGTTAAATTAAATTAGTTTGTTTGTACTTTGTTGTCTTCTCCACAGAACAATTAACTTGTCTTCTCATCTGCTAGACGTATTTACTCTTTGACGTACTCTGTCTAATCTGTGCATCACTGAGTCGGGCTCTTAACCTTTGAGCATTTAACTCGTGGACGCCAGTCGGCCGCCGTTTATACCCGAACCAACCTTTGAGTATAGGATAGCTAATCAAGGGCTGGCCACATGGCCAATTTAATCGAATTGACCAATTTCATTGACACTGACTTTTTTACTTGTATTTTGTAGCAGATCGTAACATTCAAAGACATCTCTATCTATACAGCAAAATTTAACATCTTTTTACAAAAACCATGGACAATTAAGGCATGTTATGTGAAGCGGAACGTTAATAATAAATACTTTTCCAAAGAAGGTAAAAGTCAAATTATAACCCTTTAATGATTGCTTGGCCAAATCCTTGGCTAGACCTTGATGCTAAAACGGGTGACACACAGCTCCCAGAAGCCAGTTTCGGAACAGGAAGGCAAAGTTGTCGAAAGGATCGACCAATGACAGCGTTTGACCTCACAATGTCAAGACGTGTCCGTACCGTAGCCTTGCGTCAGCAGCTTTAAGTTTCATGGAAACCACAAATACCTACACCATGGAGCACATACCATATAGAATAGAAGTGTCATATGATTTATTTGACAAAATTTTCCGCCATTTTTTAATCTGCACCTATCTGTACTGTTTTTGTTTAAATAATAATAAAAAAGATGGTTCGTATAGCTGCTTTATTAGGTAAATGCTCGATGACCTAAACATTCTAAGAAATTCAATGTCTATACATTATTTCACTTAAGTAACTAAAATTCAGTAAAATGGAGCTCTTGATACCAGGGGCGTAGCTACCGCCGTATTTGCCGTATCAATTATACGGGGCCCCCGGGCCACGGGGGCCCCCAAAGTGTGTAAGGAAAAAGAATAAAAACTTTCTAATTTATTTTATTTTACAAATGACAAAATTCTATAAAGCAATTCCTTTTTTTCCCGCCTTAAGCGTGCGTTCAAAAGTTGGCAACACTCTACATCGTTATGGCGGGCTGCGGGACTTCCCCGTTTTACTTACTTCATCTTCAACTCAGCGGGGAATCCCCGGGAATCCTTCATCGATATCGCGATGTACGTGTACGTTGTTGTACTTTGCATTGGATGTTAAACCACGGAGTGCAGTGCACTGTTTATTTACGCGCTTTATATAAATGTGCATTACATTGTAATTCAGTACAAACAATATTGTTCTTCTGGTTTAGCAGTATTAGTAGCGATTTGTAAAAGAAATGAGTGAAAGGAAAAGAGATTTTCCCAGCGGGGCTGAGAAAAGAAAAATTAAACAGAAAAGGGACGAGGTTATAAAAAAAGTGCCCAAAATTTCTTCATTTTTTCAGAGACAAGATACTGTGAGTGATTTAGATTGGAAAGGTAAGTACTACCCAACCCATTTATTAGGGGCCCGTAGTGATAAACAAGGAAATCTTTTAATTTCGGTCTGTCCATCTGTCCGTCACAAAAAGTTGTCTCCCCCCTCGATTTTCACAATTATACTGTTTTTTTTAGGGTTCCGTGCCTTGATTTAAAAAAAAAACAAAATTCTAACTTATCTATAGGATCGATTTGTTTTGTTGTTTGTCTATCAGTCCGTATCGTATCGTTAATTGCGTGTTGAGAACTTCAGATGTGCAGACTTGCTTTCGGGTTCTCGTTTGGTATGGCCACTACACTACGCGCTGCGTTTAAATAGCACGCAGGTGTATAGTAATGCACGGACGGGCTGCAGGTGATTTTGTATCTAATAATAGGTACGAACACAATCCGCGTAGAGTCTGTGTGCGTCTGAACTGAACACTCTCTAACTGTGACCCTTAGTAACGTTATTTATTTATATATAACTCTTTTTAGTTTAGTATCAAAGCATTCGTATTTATTTTTTAACAATTACTCGTTTATTTTTAGATTCTTCTGAAGCATGTTCTTCGTCACATATCCATCCGGAAATAGTAGAAAGCCAAGCACATACTTTATCGGATGTCCATCCAGAAATCAAGGAACCCCAAGTCAACGATTCTGATATATCTGCAGATTGTAATATAATTTCATCAGATAGAGGAAATTTTGGTGACAATTTAACTGAATGCGAACGAGGACCCAATTTTTATTTATATTTTTTTGGTTTGTTTCAAATAAACGTATTCTTTTATTATTATTCTTATTCTTAAGATTTTAAACCTGAAGTGGAAAAATATTCGTGCATATGGAACGGATAGTGAACACTATCAAAATAAAATACAGCAGGACCTAGCGTAGAAGAAAATATGAACAAAGATTTTCTTGTGTAATAAACTAATCATTAGTGGCAATAGCAATAAGAAAAAGCGCGGGAAACGTGGATCGTGGCGGGCGTCTTTTTTGATACTCAAATTTAAATATTAACTTTCTAGGTAAAAAGTGATCAGTAGGGTGTAATAAAGTTAGTTTTAGTATTTTAATAGTATAAATATTATTATTTGTGTAATATTCATCATTTAGGTAAGTTTTACGTACTCTTTTAACATGAATAAACCCCCCGACTTGTCGGGGGGTTTTATCGTCCCGCCAGCAGCAAGCTATGTAACCGTAGAGTCGGAAAAGGAACATGAGTCTGGAAAGGAGACAGATGGCTCAAATGCTACAGATAGTTGTGTAGGGTCTGGGCATTCCCCAAAACCCCGCCCGAAAAGACGTCGGAAACATTATGGCCGCCATAAAGATGCAGCTGAAGCTGCCAATGAAAACCCTTCACCAATGGTTGTAAACTCTACAGATTTACCAGCTCCCAATCATCCACCTGTTGGTCGTCAAATATATAATAGTACTGATTCCTCACCTTATGTAATTCATGTACAAAAGATAGTAGCTCAAGACTCTGGAACCACATTGCACCCTGTTGTTTTTGGTAGAATTCTGGAAAGATATTCATTCCACAATATTATAAAAGGAAGTTTAAAAAAAATTGGACGGAATAAGTTGTCTATTTCCTTTTCGAACAGTGATGATGCCAATTCATTTCTCTCGCATGGCTGCCTAGTTGCAAACAATTTAAAAGCTTTTATACCTACCTTTAACATTACCCGAATGGGCCTTATACGAGGTGTGCCTGAAGACTGGTCACCCGAGGAGATTATTGACAACATGACTGTTCCGGAAGGTTGTGGTAAAATAATCAAGGTTAGACGTTTAAACTTTAAATCCTTTACAAATGGAACACCAGTTTGGAAACCTTCACAATCTGTTGTAGTAACTTTTGATGGTCAAATTTTACCGAAGCGCATATTTATGTGCTATAATGCTCTGCCTGTTGATTTGTATGTTTACCCGACCATACAATGCTACAATTGCTGTAGATTCGGACACACCAAATTGCAATGTAGATCAAAGCCTCGGTGTTACAAATGTGGTCAATCACATACTGGGGAATCTTGTCAAATCAATGAAGATAATGCCTCCTGTTGCCTATGTACTGGATACCATTTTGCTACAAGTAAATCTTGTCCTGAATTTTTAAGACAAAAGAATATCAAATCTTCTATGGCTAATAGTTGTCTGTCTTATGCTGAGGCTTCTAAGCTCCATCCACCAACATCTAAATCTTATGCTGATACACTGATGGCTACCAAGCCCAATAATCCTATTCAATCACCTAGTCATAACAATAGAAACTTATCTCATGCACCTACATCTTATAAAAAAACTGTTTTTTTAAAACCACGCCCCTCTCCAAGTCTATCAAAGGGTTATGACCAGGAGGCCCATGAAGCTCTCATCAGAAACTTTAGCATTCCTGATCCTTCTAATGGTTGTGCATTTAGCTCAAATAATGAACAAAATGATTCTTCTCAACAATTTTCTTTAATTAATTTAATTATTTCCTTAATTAAGATAACCCAATCCAACATGAGTACACCGTCCCACGCTGCTTATATTATTGAGAAATGTTTGGAGGTTGTTAAAAATGGCGTCATTGGCGAAGGTGCTGCAGTGGAATAGCCACAGCATCAATAATAAAAAGTCAGATTTAATTTATTTATTGAATAAATTTGAGCCATTTGTCTTTGCATTATCAGAGACGTGGCTCAAACAAATGTACAGTTTTAAAATTAATGGCTTCACAGTGGTAAGAGATGATCGACCTGATGGTTATGGTGGTGCAGCTTTATTAATAAAAAATGGCACACCATTTACCTCAATCTCTCTGCCACCCCACAATGTAAATATGTCTATAGTAGCTGTAAGTGTAAATAATGTATGTATTGTTTCTCTGTATATTCCCTATCCCTCATCTGAGATTTTTTCTGTATTTAGTCACATGCTCTCTTTACTCCCAAGACCTTTCTTAATTTTAGGTGATTTTAATTCACATCACCAGTCATGGGGTTGTGCTAGTACCAATAGGCATGGAGAGGAATTTATGGATTTAATACATCACCATAATCTCTGCATCCTAAACACTGGAGCTCCTACTCGACGTACTTTACCAAATCAGGGCAAGAGTGCTGTAGACTTGTCTATTTGTACCCCAAACTTAGCTTCTTTGTTGACTTGGGAGACATACCCATCTACTTTTGGTAGTGACCATTTCCCTATAGTTATTCATTTTCCCTATAACAAAACTGCTGACCCTAAACAGATGACTCGCTTAAAATTTATTTTACCAAGTAGTAAAGTCAGTGATTCATGGAATAAGTATAAAAGCTGTGTTGAAAAGAGAATTTCATCCCTCCCAAATATTACACCTGGCAATGAAACCACATGTGCTGATGCTCTAGTAACCGTTTTAACAGATGCAGCCAAATAAATTTTTCCAGTTAAAGGCAATTCACCACATAAAATACCATCGCCTCCGTGGTGGGACAGCGAATGCACTGAGGCAGTTAAAAAAAGGAAAGCTGCAGAAAAAAAATATAATGTTAATATGACTGACACAAATTTTCAGTTATTAACTAAAGCTTTAGCTGATACTCGCAAATTATTTAAAAATAAAAAGTTTGAAAGTTGGCGTAAATTCTGTTCTTCCATCTCTCCTAATACACCATCCGCTATGGTGTGGCAATGTATCAGGAGATTCCGATCGGCCTTTTCTGAATCAATTTGTAGAACCATCCCCGAGTCTATAGCAAGTGATTTTTTGGATAAACTAGCACCACCCTGGGTAGCCCAAGATATAAATCTACTTCCACCAGTCATACAACAATCTGCTTTAGATACTACCGGACTAACCTCACCTTTTTCACTTTATGAGCTTAAAGCTATTATTAATAACACACATGATTCTGCTCCTGGACCTGATAACATACCATATTCATTTTTTGCCAATGTTGGTGATAATATCCTTTCGTATTATTTACATTTGATCAATTCTGTCATGTTGACAGGTAATATTCCACCATCATGGAAATGTCAATTGGTGTTGCCATTTATAAAACCCGGTAAAAACCCCTCTGATGCTTCATCGTACCGCCCTATTGCCTTGTCATCGGTTTTAATTAAAATTGCGGAACATCTTGTTAAAAACCGGTTAGAGTGGTACATTGAAAGCAATGGATATTTAGCTGATAGCCAATATGGATTTAGAAAAGCAAGGAGTACCACTGATAGCTTAAGCTTACTGATCTCAGATATAAGGCTGTCCTTTTCCATAAATGATTCATTAATTGCAGCTTTTCTTGATATTCATTCTGCCTATGACAACGTTATTTTACCGATTTTAAAAACAAAACTCGAAAAGTTGAAAGTACCTAATGTTTTTTGTAATTTCGTTATTAGTATTTTAAATGAACGTCATATTACCTTACCTTTTTCAGATTTTAAAACTGATCGCTTTGTATCGAAAGGATTACCCCAAGGGTCTGTCCTCAGCCCCCTACTATATAATATTTATACATACGATCTAGAAACATCTTTAGGCAATAATATTAAAATTCTACAATATGCCGATGATTTATTACTATACTGTTCAAACCGATCAATTGAAATTGCTGAATCCAGCTTATGTTCTTCTTTAACATTGTTACAACATTGGATGGATAATAATGGTTTGGAAATATCTTTATCTAAAAGCGCAGTTATGTTATTTACTCGTAGGCGTTCGACTCCACTTATCCAATTGATTTATGATAATAATGTTATTCCTGTAGTAGATCAGTTTAAATTTTTAGGGGTTATTCTAGATCCAAAGCTTACAGGTGCGTTACATTGCAATTATGTTATTAATAAATGTGAAAAACTTTTAAACATGCTAAGATGTCTCTCAGGAGTTTGGTGGGGGTCACATCCTTACTCAATGAAACTCCTCTATAATGCGTTGATTAGAAGCATATTAGACTATGGAACCTTTCTCCTAGAACCCGGTAATATAACAGCTTTTAAAAAATTAGATAAAATTCAACACAAGGCCATAAGGTTAATAACGGGAGCGATGAAATCTAGCCCAATAAATGCTCTTCAAATCGAATGCAATGAACCTCCTCTACATCTTAGAAGACAATTTTTATCGGACAAGTTTCTATTCCGTATTATTCAGTTTAATAACCATCCACTTATTACTAAGCTTCAAACTCTTTCTGTTATGCTAGACACATCTAGTTATTGGGCTCACAAACCTATGCCCTGCTTGGTTAAAAGTTACCGTAAATTCGTATCCCTGTCTTCTCCAACACATCGATCTAATCGCCTTCCGCTTTACTCTCAGAAGTATGAATCCGTTTCTTTTTCTTTCACTATTCATTACAACCTACTAGATAAACAAGACCCTAATATCAAGACTATTTTTAATTGTATCTTAGACACTGAATTTAGCGACTTCCATCACATTTATTCTGATGCTTCTAAACATTCCGCTTTGGAATGTGTAGGTGTAGGGATATATCATTCACAGTTTAAAATAGTCCAAAAGGTGAAAATGCCACCAGAAACCTCAGTTTTTACGGGGGAATGCTACGGCATTTTTAAAGCAGTTGATTACATTCGAATTATGAAGTTAAAAAAAAGCATTATCTTTACGGACTCAAAGAGTGCGTTGCAGGCTCTGAATAAATTCCCCTTTCATCTTAAAGCTCAATATCCAGTTATATTTGAAATAAGGCGTATAGTGTATGAATGCTTCATTAATGGGCTTTTTATTAGTTTTGCTTGGATCCCAGGTCATAGTGGGATACCAGGGAATGAAATATCCGACCATCTGGCGAATGATGCGGTGCAATGTGGGGACGTATTCCCCTACCAAAATTATCCTCACGATCTTCTATCTTTACCTAAAGTTTATCTTATGGATAATTGGAAAAACATTTGGGAAACATCTTGTCAAACCAATGGTAGATTTTATGCTCAAGTACAGCCTAGTATACCCATAAAGCCGTGGTTTTATAATGCGAAGTTTAGCAAGACGGTGACATCAATTTTAATACGGTTGCGTCTAGGACATGTCTGTACACCGGCCCATCTCGCTAAACTTCGCATTATTGCTGACTCAACGTGTGAATGCGGAGCGGATATTGCTGATGTAAATCATATAGTTTTTTCATGTCCTCTTTATGACCGGTCAACTTTTATAAATAGCCTTATTTCCTATCACGTTCCTTTCCCTACAAGCATAACTCAATTATTGTTTTCCAACGACTCTATGTTATATAACTTTTTAGCCTCATTTATCACTATAAATAACATTAAAATTTAAACCTATATTGTTTTAAACTTGTACATAATAAGTTTACTTACTTAGATTTACTATATCATATTAAAATATATACCTTATCCTACCTTAACCTTACCCTTCTGATCACCTTCCTTCCTAAATTCCTTTTTCGTTATTTTCTTGCATTTCCTTTTAATTATTCCCGTTTCCCCGTTTTTACTTGAATATGGCAACGCACAAGCCGTGTTAAGCCAAAAATCGAAAAAAAAAAAAAAAAAAATAGCAATAACGTGTCGTCATCCGAAAAAAAAGCGCGGGAACTTCGAAGAGTAAAGGCGGGCTCCTTAAATTTTTTAACTTCAATAATTAAAAAAGTTGTTAAATTAAGAGTTTTAACCGCAATTAAGACGATGGGGAGGCGAGCAGGGAAAAAAAGAAAAAAAGATGATGTTCCTGATCAGGATTCGGGGGGTCTCAACCGAGACTCTACCAGCACAACATCAGAGTCGGAGGACGAGGGAGAGCAGGAGAGTAACCATGCCCCATATTATGTTACCGACTATACTCGAATGTATCCAGAGGATTCAAATGCAACAGAGTTTGTCGTCTTTGTACAAGCAGTAGGCAGTGAGACACCAATAGGCAGCAGAGATCTTCTTTCCATTTCAAACTGCATAAGAAGATATAATAAGGGTATTAAGTACTTAAGGGCTCTCAATAAATACAAAATCGGCGTATATTTTGAAAAACCAGGATTGGCCAATGCATTTTTAATAAATAAAACATTTCTAAAAGAAAATAACTTTGCAGCCACAATACCAGCAACATCAACAGAAACAACTGGCATTATTCGTAATGTCCCAGTAAAGTACACAAATAAGAAAATATACACTCTTCTAAGCAGCACTAAGAAAATTATAAGCATCCGTCGTTTTTTCAGAAAAGTTGCTACAGCAAATGGTTTCGTCCGTCAGCCAACTCCAACAGTTGCCATCACATTCGCAGCAACCTCCCTGCCGGATTTTGTGGACCTCGAGGGATGGAGACATAACATCATGCAATATATACCACCGGTAAAGCAGTGTTATCGCTGCTTGAGGTATGGACACATTTCTAAATACTGCAAAAATGATGAGAGATGTTCAATCTGCAACAATAACCACAATTATAAAGACTGCACAATCACCAAAGAGAATGCTGTTTGCGCTCATTGTAATGGTAATCACATTAGTATTTCTGGTCAATGCCCCATCAAACAAAAGAAAATTCAAGAGAACAGAATTAAACACAAAGCACCCACTTATGCAAATCTGTTTGATAAGAAAAATTTCCCAGAACTAAAGACCACTGTTAAAGATTACAAAAAACCTCAAACCAACTTACTTGACATACTAAATACTGATGCATCAGCAATGAATCTTTTAATAGAAACTATAATTAAAATAATTACTTTGAACAAAACAAATGAGACAATAATTTCATCAAAAAATATTTTAGGTATTCTATCAGAAACTCTCAGTAAGAAAGAAAGGTTACTAAGTTCACAGAACAATATTTAAATATAATGCAATGGAATGCTCAGAGCATACTGAGCAGTCGCAATTTATTTCAAAAATATATTTATGATAACTACATAGATATAGCTTTAATATCAGAAACATGGCTCAAGCCTCACCAAAAATTTAAAATTAAAGGTTATCACATAGAACGAAATGACTGTGGAAATGAGCATAATGGGGTTGCTATTATAATTCATAAAAGCATTCAGTATGTCAGGCTCCCAACTTTTTTTGATAATTCTTTACAAAATCTAGCAATCCAGGTAACAATTAATAATAAGAAATACACAATAGTTTCAGTCTACTGTCCAAACAACAGCTCACCAAGATTTCACATTAAGAAGTTCAAAGATCTAATAGATAGTTTACCAAAACCTATTTTTGTAGCTGGAGATTTCAATGCTCATCACACAATTTGGGGATGCAACTCCATAGACCCTCGAGGTAGAAATATATTTGATAATTTAGATGACTGTGACTTAGTACTGTTAAATGACCAACAAGTAACAACTGTAGGTTCACACAGTTGGAGACCGAATGGCTTGGATTTAACTATGGTGAGCTCTTGTTTGGCATTAAATTGTGACTGGAAAGTCTATGATGATCCTTTAGGTAGTTATCATTTACCCACCTTAACTTCAATGCAACTATTTGCTGTATGTACACCATTGCAAACATTTGTTGCTTCAGGAACTGATATTCCTGATCATCCCAACCTTCGATTAGTAAACTGGGAACACTATTCAGACACAGTCAATGAAATGTTAAATGATTTTCCGACTTTTAATTACAACAATCGTCCTCTTGAAGCATACAATTTTTTTTGTGACACAATCAAATCTGCTGTAAATATGTCAATGCCAAATTACAACAAAAATAATACCAATCGTTCCGTTTCACAAACGTCTCGTAGTAACTTTAAACATCTTTCGGTTCCTTGGTGGAATGAACGTTGCGCTAGCGCTGTACAAAACTCTAAAGAAGCTTTTATAAAGTTTAAAACTGACCCTTCGCCTGAAAATTATGTTAATTTTAAAAAATTACAGGCTTTAAAAAAACGCATAATTAACACTGAAAAAAGTGAGAACTGGAAAGAGTTCTGCTCAAATATTAATAGACTGACTCCAGTATCTCGAATTTGGAATACCCTGAGAAAGTTTAATAAAAGTAGCGATTCTAGGTTTCTACAGAATAATGAATGTCCACCTTGGGTTAATGAATTTTTAAGGAAATATACCCCAGATCATGTAGAAGCTCCACCTCCTAATAACTATAATACTTCAAGCAATAATACCTCAGCTAACAGTTACTTAACAGACATTTTTAGCTTATCTGAACTAGTCTCAGCTGTTAAGTCGCGAAAGGACACTACTTGCGGTTTAGATTATATTTCTTACAAGATGTTTAAAAAACTTACTAAAGATAATTTATCAAAATTGCTTTCTATTATTAACGGGTTATGGAAGAGTAATACAATCCCTGAAGAGTGGAAGGTGGACTGTTTAGTTCCAGTTTTAAAGCCAAGTAAAAATAAAGATAGTTCCGATTCATATCGTCCGATTGCGCTCACGTCATGCGTAGGTAAAGTATTTGAGCAGTTATTAAAGCAACGTCTAGAGTTTTTCATTGAAAGCAATCACTTACTTCCTAACAATCAATTTGGTTTTAGACGTGGTCGTTCGGCTCGTGAGAGTTTGGGATGTTTATTTACAGATATACAAAAAGCTTTGACTGAAAATAAATATTTAGTATGTGTATTTTTCGATATTATAGGTGCCTTTAATAATGTAAATCTTTCAGTTTTATCAACTACGCTACTTTCTTTAGGAATTCCCAATAAAATTGTGACATGGTTGTACCAATTCCTAAATAAACGTAAGGTTTTTGTGAAGATAAACAATAAATTGTATGGACCTAGGCTGTCTTACAAAGGAGTCTGCCAAGGGGGTATTTTGAGCCCCTTGTTGTATATTTTATATATTTATAGATTAAATGAAATTTTAGGACCTGATCCTGACATAACAAATTTGCAATTTGCAGATGATTTAGCTATTTATACACAAGGTTCAAATCTTACAAATCTTATAGACAAATTGAATAGCGTGCTTGTTAAACTTCACTCGTATTTAACTTATTTGAACTTAGATGTAAATGCAAGCAAAAGCAAAGTTGTAGTTTTTAAGAAACGTAACATTCAATTGCCTATTTCTAACATAAAATATAATAATGAAGAGTTGCCAACAGAAATGTGTGCAAGATTTTTAGGTGTTATTTTTCAACAAAACTTCTCCTGGAAAATGTATGTCGACTGTCTCATAGAACGATCCCTCAGAGCTACTAATATTCTTAAATCTCTAACTGGTACTCAATGGGGCGCTGACCCTAAAATACTGCTGGTATTATACAAATCTCTGGTGAGAAGCCATTTCGAATACGCTTTCTTTTGTTTTGCATCAGACAAAAAGCTCGTCGAGAAACTTAATAAAGTCCAAAATAAAAATTTACGCATTATCTTAGGTGCTATGAACACCTCACCGATTAATTCAATGCAAATTGAATGCAATTTGCCTCCATTAGATATACGGTTTGATTATCTCCGGAAAATATTTTTGATGAAATTATTGGTTGTAAATAATAGTATATTATTAAGTAAGTTATTTAATGCTAATTTCACTTCCTATTTAAATATAGCATTAAGAGATGTTAAAAAGTTAAAAGACGAAAACAATGTTCATACAAGTGATGAATTACCATGTTATAGTGGTCTTTATCAAAGTAAATTTTTTGAAATGAAGATTATTATTAATAAAAAACTGTTTTGTAAATATGTTGTACATAATGAACTTAATGATTGGGAAGGATACAGGCAGATTTATACGGATGGTGCAAAAACGGTAGAAAATGTTTCTATGGCATTTTATGATCCATGCTTAAAGACTGGTCATGGAATAAAATTACCTACCGTTACAAGTATATACACGGCCGAGGCATGTGCCTTATTAGCTGCCTTACAGTACATAGAAAAATTTGACAGTCAAAAGTGGATTATTATATCAGATAGTATGAGCGTTTTAGAAGCACTGTCTAATCCATGCCACAATGCTAAAACAAATTACCTAATTATAAAAATCAAAGAAAAGTATGTCGAGCTAATTAATGAGGGTAAAGATATTATATTTTTTTGGACTCCTTCGCATATAGGTGTGGCTGGCAATGAGCAAGCAGATTATTTTGCTAAACTTATAACAAATACTTCGGATCTAGTTCCTGCAAAGAATATTAAATTACCACATTCAGATTGCACTACTCTTATAAAAGAATCGTCACGGAGAGAATGGACAGAGCATTGGCAGGAAACTCTTCAAGCAAAAGGAACCTGGTATAGAGAAATAAATAATGATATAAGAGTGCCCTGGTTCTTTAAAGGAACTTTCAAGAACAGAAAATTTTACTCATTAATCTCTCGGTTACGAATTGGGCATGGTCGTTTTAACGAACATCTGCATAGAATGAACATGATTACCTCCCCGTCATGCACATTTTGTAATGAACCAATTCAGTCTCTCCATCACATTTTCTTTGAGTGTTCTGAATTCTCACTTCAAAGACTTATCTTGATTGAAGATTTATTAGAAGTCTATAAAAGGCCTGAAGACATCCCGCGCCGTCTACAGGAACTTCTCAAGAATGAAGAAAACTATAAAGCCCTATATAATTTCATAATCTCAACTGTAGAAGAGCTTTAAACATTATTTGTGAAACGGTTGATGAACGTCTCTAAATTAAAAAAATACATTGAAGATACATTTTAACATAAGACCTGGCTGTATGGCGAGAGCCTTTGCCTTTTCCAACCATCGAGGAAGGAAAGAATGGAACCAAAAAAAAAAAAAAAAAACGTGTCGTCATCCTTGACATCCCTGTGCGAACGTCAAAAGACGGAAAGGTGTGTCGTGGCGGCGCAGTCAGCAACAACTGGCGTCGAGTCGCCGAACCGGATAATGTGCGGGGCTTGTGACAGTTCGGTCTGGCGCGCGCTAGAAATGTTTCTATTAGAAGCTTCTGATAATATGCGACCGGTCTAATACTGATCAGACGTGGACCACGTCTGATCAGAACTTTTTTACAATTCGCCTTAAAAAAGTATTTTTAAGCATCCGCCCTGTCCTTACGAAGTGATATTTAAGTCAATGTGTACGTGTTTCTTTTATTTAATAAGATATTTAGACACAGAATACATAGTGAAATCAAGTCGGTAAGACGTAATTTTGCTTTGAGCGTTGCTTGTTTACCAATAGGGAAGTAAGGATAAACGAACTTTTTGGCGAATATAAACTCTGACCAAATTTGAAAACAATAATATCGAATAAGGCTAAATGGAATGGTTTCTATACAAGATGGGGGCGGGGTCTGGCTGGCGGGAACCCAAAGTCGAGCAATGACAAGAGGAGTCAGTTCTCCGTTTAGCAAGCGCTTTATGTACCGGCATCGAGCTCCATCTATGTATCCTTATCATGTAAAACTAACCTTAAAATAAACTGTCATTTATGACGTTTTTGCAGCTGGTTGGCTGTCTGTCGAGTAGATTTGTAGAGTAAAATAAAAATGAAAGGAATGGTGTCGTAAGCTAAATCTAACCTGCAATTACCCACAAAGCACTTTTACTTACAAGTTAAACCTTGAAGGTACGGGACGGTTGGCGTGAATGTAAGCCTGTTGCAACAATTGTTAAAGGAATATGGCAGACTCTCAAGAAACTTTATTACAGAAAATTAAAGATCAGGGTGATCTTGTAAGAAAATTAAAAGCTGCCAAGGAATCTAGTGAAAAGGTAGGTTTCCTTGATTAATTTTGACTGTTTGAAAGTATTCATGATACCCTCGTTAATTCAATTTCAATTAATTGCATCATGGCAATATAACCTTTATTTTGTAACTACTTATAGGACAAGAAGACTAATGTAGGGTATAATCTTGAAGAGATCAATAAATGGCTGTCTCAATACAGTTACATTTGCGGATATACTCCTAGCACTTGTGATATAAAACTGTTTAATTATCTTGAAAAAAAATTACATTTTGAATCTTATCAATACATTAAGAGGTGGTGGTACCATATGCGGAGCTTCAGTGTCTCTGAGATATCGAAATTTCCAAAAAAACGACTTCCTATCATTATGAATAAAAAATCAAAAGTTAACATTATTACTCTGAATCAACAGGTTTGTGTTTGCGCTGATTTAATAATGCTTATGGTTGTCAACTGGCATATGTAGGATTTGTGATTTGTAGTTTATATGCTGCACCCTTTTTTATTTCTGGTACACCCCTCTTTATGTAGTAATGTGAAACTCCACATATGGTTCTTTCGTCACCACTTAATTTGTTATTTATTCTCCTTGAAAGTTATAAAGACATGTTTGCCATTGCATTGTATAATTCTTAGTGTTTATAATAACTTGTCTTTTTCCGGTCATAAATAATGATAATCAGTGGTGACGAGAAATCATACTATTATAATTGGAAGAGGTAAATCAAGCATGTCTATTAAATTGCTGAGGTTTGCAAAAAAGTGTGTAACAGTGTTGCATTTACGCAACAATGTTCTTGCTAAAACTATTACTACATCATCTTGTTCCAAGGTAATATAGATTTTTAGTGCCTATGGTTCTTGTAAATATTATATTCTTAGTTTTATTTTGCTATAGTTAATTTGTTATGCCTTACTATACAAAATACTAAAGCTTATGCTATTTGTTCACATCGGTTATTTTCAATTATGTATAAATTTAGATCTACCCACATTTGGTATTTTATATTGCTTGACTGTATTGTTGTATAAAATTATGGTATGTTGTAATAAACCTTTGCTTACTGCAATTGTCCGAACATTAATAACGGTTAGTGTCTTCATTTTGTAGATCCAAGATGAAGTAGCAAAATTACTAGCTCTAAAAGCTCAGCTCGGGACAGAAGATGCATCTCCTCAGAAATTCACCCTTAAAACCCCCAAAGGAACTCGTGATTATAATCCGCAGCAGATGACAATACGTAATAATGTCCTGCAGAAAATTATCACTGTCTTCAAAAAACATGGTGCAGAATGCATAGATACACCTGTCTTTGAGTTGAAGGTAGGTATAAAAAGGTTCACTTTTCAATAATTTGTCTGAAGAGACTAACTCGTCAGTGCTGCAAAACCCAGACACAATAGAAATGAAGTTGTTATGTGGTCTTGTGAGACTTTGGGTGTTGGAAAGTTACAGAAGTTTATTATTTAGTAATATTATTTACTTACTAGTTATTTGTTACTTATCCAGGAAGTACTGACTGGCAAATACGGTGAGGATTCTAAGTTGATTTACGACTTAAAAGACCAAGGGGGAGAAATCCTCTCATTGCGGTATGACTTGACAGTACCTTTGGCGCGGTATCTGGCGATGAGCAAGATCAGTACTTTGAAACGGTACCACATTGCAAAGGTTTACAGAAGAGATAATCCTGCCATGACCCGAGGGAGATATAGGGAGTTTTATCAATGTGTAAGTAACACAACAGTTTGTTTTATCTTAGCTTCGACAAAAAAAACCTATAATCATACATTATTAGTGAAAATTCGCACTATGTAATTATAAAATATGTAATTAAAAATTCGACAGTACTGATAAAAAGGATTTTGATTCTATTTGGCACATAGATAGTTCATGAGCAGGAATAATATAGGCTTTAGGGCCTCTTACAGCACTTGCTGATAAGTTCCA
The DNA here is from genome assembly GCA_963576865.1 of Anania hortulata. Taxonomy (NCBI): domain Eukaryota; kingdom Metazoa; phylum Arthropoda; class Insecta; order Lepidoptera; family Crambidae; genus Anania; species Anania hortulata. Next base: position 8,552,852 of record OY756394.1, on the reverse strand, counting down.
GATAACCTATCTGGCACTTTTTTGACAGCTAATTGTTGGGTCAAAACAAGTGCCAGATAGGTTATTTAAAACTTATCAGCAAGTGGTGTAAGAGACCCTTAATCTTGGAAAAATATAATGTATTTTATCCTCCAAAGAATAGTAAACACAATCTATTACTTGTATTTTAATCTATTAAACATTTCAGGATTTTGATATAGCAGGTCAGTATGATATGATGGTGCCAGATGCAGAATGCCTTAAAGTAGTTACTGAGATTCTGGACTCCCTGGATATAGGAAAATATGTTCTGAAGGTGAACCACAGAAGGCTTCTCGATGGAATATTTGAGGCATGTGGAGTACCAGATGAGCAGTTCAGGACAACATGCTCTACAGTGGATAAATTAGATAAGGTTAGTTTTTGTCACCAAAAAGTAGACTCAGTTTTAATGACAGGGATAGGGAGGGGACGGTATAAACAATTTTCCTATGGTATTTAATTGCTTTTATTTTTCCTTTTGGCTTGCGCAATATACAATACTCGTAGGCACTACGCGGTTTCGGCCGCGTCGAATACGGCATGTTATCGCCTATTTTACTTCCTTAGGAGGTGGATTGAAATAGTAGCCTTATAGCCTGTATCCATTCTTAGGGTTCAAGCTTTTTTCGTACGAAATTTAATCAAAATCGGTTCAGTTTTTGCGACAAAAAATAGCCTATGTTCTTTTCCAAGGTTCAATCTATCTCTTTGCCAAAGGTCATGAAAATTGGTTTGGGCGAAAATAGGGTGGGTGCTGTAAGCCATCCCGCTCACGCCGGCTGTCTGTGGCCGCCCATTTAAACTTATGTCATTAGACCCGCCGTACTCCCGATCCGAACCGTCGCCGTCCCGCTCACGCCTTCTGTGTGTGTAAAGTTTCAAATAAATAGGTGTAAAAAGATATGGATTAAAACTGAAAGTTTACTGTAAGATATTTTTTCCCATTCAGTATAGGAGTAAATTGGTTTCTCATTCGATTACTCATTGGCGTAGCGGCGCATTGATTTTCCGTGAACGCAAAGGATCCCGGGTTCGGTTAACTTTTTTGAATTGTTTCAAAACATTTTTTTACGTTATAGCATCGTTGGTTAAAGTTATGAGAAATCAAAAAGAACATGTTGTATATTTATTTTTTATATTATTACAGTCCCCATGGGAGGAGGTCCGAGCTGAAATGATAAACGAGAAAGGCATAACCCCAGAAGCAGCAGACAGAATAGGAGAGTATGTTCGCTTGAGTGGCAGCACAGAACTGGTTGACAGGTTACTTCAAGACCACAGTCTGACGGCAGCGAAGCCTTCTGTAGATGGATTATTAGGCGTAAAACTATTGCTAGAGTACTGTGAGCTTTATGGCATTAAGGATAAAGTTGTCTTTGATGTGAGTTTAGCAAGAGGTCTTGATTACTATACAGGGGTCATCTATGAAGCTGTGTTGACGCGTAAGTTAATTTACGTTACGTTAAAATCTACTGAATTACTACATCTTATAACTTTTAATTTGTTGAAGTTGAAGTTTTCGCACTTATCCTAAAAACTATTAACAGCTGTCTGAAATTGTAACCAGTTTTGATAGAGATGTATCCTTTCAGGATACATCTTCCAAGCCCCACTGATTCTCAATAATTAATTACTTCGTTGCTTCTTTTCCAAGCCCTTTATAATACATTACTTAACACTTGCCAAATACGTTACATTTGGCCGAATAAAACTAGTTTAGACAAGAATGATTAATAATTGAAATCGATATTACCTAACAAAAATGAGTTAATTAATGTGTAACTGATTGTTTCCTTTCAGAGCCAATTAAAATCGGCAATGAAGAGCAAACGGTAGGCTCGATCGCCGGTGGCGGCAGATACGATAACCTTGTCGGGATGTTCGATGCGAAGAACAAACAGGTTAATATTTTTTTATTATAATAATAAAAAGCGGCTATTTTGTAGTCTAAACACATGTCGTATAGTTTAGTTAGTTTCTCTAGTTTTTTTAAAAATATTATAAAGCTGAAGAGTTTGTTTTTTTGGTTGAACGTGCTAATCACAGAAACTACTGATTCGAATTAAAAAAAAATATTTTGTTGGTTAGTTCATTTATCGAGGAAGTTTAGAGGCTACATAACATCACGCTACGACCAATAGGAGCGAAGCATCAATGAAAAATGTTGCATAAACAGGATAAAATATTCCTTTTTACGCAAAAATGTATGACGGAATTGTTCCCCTTTAAAAGTTCTAAAATAGTCCGTGACAGCATATTATGTCTCTTTTAAGGTTGACTCACTGTAACCTTTTTTATGATCAAATTTGTTCTAAAATAATGCATTATTTGGTTGTTGAATAAGTGACAGTGACAGACTGAACTCTACGCCGGCGGGACCGCGGGCGGAAGCTATCTCCGAGGTCCCGGGTTCGATTCCCGGTCGGTCAATGTAGAAAAAACTGCTTTTCTATATTGTCTTGGGTCTGGGTGTTGTAGTCGTTGTTTCTGATTTGTGTAACACAAGTGTTTAAGGTATTTATCATAGGATCAGAGCAATGTATGTGATGTCCAATAGAACACACACACTAATCTATATATTGTCATTATTAACATTATGTATAGGTTCCCTGCGTGGGCGTGAGTATAGGCGTGGAGCGTATATTCTCCGTGCTGGAAGCGAAGCTGGCCGCGGGCGAGATGCAAGTGCGGACCAACGACGTAGACGTCTACGTCATCTCTGCGCAGAAGAACTTCCTCGAGGAGCGGATGAAGATCTGCAATGAACTCTGGAACGCTGGCATTAAGGTACACTTTCCTTTGATTTTTACGCTTAATGTTTTTATAAGAGCACTACCTGTTGCCCGCGACTTCGTTCGCGTGGTCTTCAGTTATTCATAAATAATATTCTGCGCAACTTTCTTAATTTTTCTTTCAAAAGGACCTTCTTCTGACAATATATAACACAACAAAAAAAGAATTAGCGAAATTGTTCCATCCGTTCACGCGTGATGCGATGACCAAGGGAAATAGAAATATATTTATTGAAGCTTTTGGCGATAAGGCCGCCTGATTGTACATAACTGAGTTTGTTTAACCTTTAATGTATTTTGGACAATAAAGTGACCATTGATTTTGATTGACCATATTGAACTTAGAATAATACTAGTACGAGTTAATTTACTATATTTTGTTGTTTTATCGTTTTATCAGATCATCATAAAATACTTGCACATTATTCAATAAAATCATGTGTATAAAATATTTATGGTTATTTGCATGCTACCTGACAAATCCTAAATACAAGTGTTCTTTTGTTTGTCGGGGTTAGTCTTAAAAGCGCAGGCCACGCTGCAAACAAAATTTATTTTATTTTTTATTTTGTTGAATATTATGTCACACCAACAGCACATATTTTAAAAAATACAATAAAAATTTATAAGTAATGAAGATAGGTTCGTTTCGCTTCGCTCATGTCGCTACCGTGTCTCTTCATACTACTTAGGTTCACACCGCGAACTACAGAGCTAAACTACGCGATGCATACTTGCGAGCTCTCATAGTTGGGCGACATGAACAAAGCGAAACGAACTTCGCTTCGCCCCCAACGTGGCCTTCGTTTCAGAACGGCTAAACCTTTTTACGAGACGCATGGTACAGTAGAGAAGGTCCCGTCATCTCAAATACATGTTTTTTTAAAATATTTCTCAGAAAATTATTACAATGACATATAATTATTAAATAATACTATATATAATTATATGAGAACAATATTTATACATTTTTAACAGTTTTAATGTTTTCCGGTGGGTAGGTGGCAGACACGTTACATTTTTCTCTTTGTTCGGAGTCATCAGTCAAGATTCAATTCAATTCAATTCAATTCTTTATTGCTTTTCCACAATGTACATGTGTGATGTGTCTTTTTATTCTAGTCTTGATAATATTGATGGAGTCTGATCCTTTTACAAGAATTATAAAAAGAGTTAGGTTACAATGGGTTATTTTAAATAATAGGTTAGGTATGATCTGGCACCCTATTGCATAGCTGTGCTTATTTATATTTTGAACTGTAAGCCTTGCAAATTGAACCTTGGACTGTCCTTTACTTTGGATTACGGTTTGATTTGGTTAGGTTGTCACGTAGGGATCGCTGGTTAGAGATTACACCGTCTAAATTACGAAACTATCAAATATTTTATATATCTATCTATTTCTCCTTCCGCAGACCGAGCAATCGTACAAGAAGAATCCAAAAATGCTCACACAACTACAGCACTGCGAAGAAAACGGTATCCCGCTAGCAGTTGTGCTGGGCGAGTCGGAACTGAAGCGCGGCGTCCTCAAGATCAGGAATATTAAGGGGAGGCAGGAGTTTGAGGTGCCTCGAGAAAAACTCTTGGAAGAACTCACTGCTAAAATAGCGGACTTAGGCAAAGTTGGGGTGAACGGGAAATAATGTAATCAAATACAGACTTGTTAAGTGAAGCTAAGTCATTTGAACCATAGACTAACAAAGATAACTCTGCGTCGGCTGAAAGTGGAACTACCAACAAAGGTCACCTTTTGTTGAATAAAATGACACTTTTACCTATTGGTCAAATACAATAATATGTCAGCCTTCCGTACGTATAAGCGACGGGGGGTATTTTCCCAATATGAGTAAATACCAGATTTTTACCCATTTTTACCCGGGTATTACAAAAAAAAGTTGGAAATCGGGTTTATACCAATATTAGGTAAATTTCCAGAGTAAATACCCTCAGTCGCCCATCGCTTCCTGTCACACCTTTGTCTTTGGTTCAAAATCTTCAAATGGTGAATTACGGACCTGGTTAATCAATTTGGTATGAACACAAGCCAAACAGTTATTAAGAAATTACGATATCTTGACTGGTTGGTACGCACGGTACAAATGTTAGCGAGTGTGTGAAAGATAACGCTATAAGTTGTCTCGCTCCAACCACAGTTACGAGCACTGTTGAGTTTTTGTATATAAAGTTCAACACTGCATAGTTTGATCACGCTAAAGGATATTTCGCATTAATAATTGTATAGCTTCAATTGTGTCATTTCAAATTTACATGTGAAAAGCATTTTCGATTGGAATACCTCGATAATTTTGACTGACTGACGGTATCCGATATCAAAGTCGCCGTGCACTATTTAACAGATAGGTAAGTACTTAGATTAAACATAAAAAATACAAGTGATCCGGAATTGGTGATGTTATAATTTCCTTGCATGCAGGTACAAAATATGATTTCCTTTATATTTTATAGTAATATTGCATCTTAAACACTCAAAATTGTATAGTTATAAGTCACAATTCAACAACTGTGTGTATTCGCTATGTGTAGTGGTGTATGGTGGTGGGCGCCGTCAAATCGATCGCAGCGCGCTATGTGGCAGAAATGTTAAAAACTCTGGACTGTCATGTGTTAAATTGCTATATTTCCATAGAATTCTATTTTAACGTTAAGTATTTTTAAGTAAAATCGTAAAAATTCGCGTTATGGGTCACAGTAGGTATGTGTTGTGTTAAGTGTACTAGAAACAATGGGAAAAACAGTTCGTGCATGAAAATTGGAGCAAAGAAATAAATGGATAGCTGCTGTGAAAAGAAAAAGTTTGTAGGGAGTTTGGGTCACAGACGTTTGTCTTATGAACACAGCTCTCATTAAGTAGCTTTGTCCGTTGGTTCTAAGTTCTATCACATGCTGTGCTAATACATTTTTTTTCCTTTTTGCACAGTTTGAGGTTGGAAAGTTATATCATGTTGTATCGATTCAAATCCCATAGGTACGTATTATATCATTCATATTTTAGTTCAAGTGAGAAAATCACTTATTATAATATGCATAAACTTTTTAGATATTTACATCTACCTAATTTCGAAGAAAATCAAACCGAAAATCATTCTGTAACCATCCAGTTGCCATAATTTGACAGATCTGCAATAATTGTGGTCACGGGGTGCCGTCATCGCGCACATAGCGAACACATTGATTTTATTATTTGTAGGTACCTATAATAGTAAGCATTTGTGATAATGATATTCACCCTATGGGATAGCAAATAATTTAACAATTCTTTTTACTTTGGTCTCTATCAAGATGCATTTTTATTTCATTGTTTTATATATTTTGAAGTGTAATAAAGAATTTATTCTCTGTAGTAATTTATTTAGTTAAACTAAATTTTCATTCATCGTTATCTTCCTACATCTGCGTCTAAGACGGAATTTGTATATGCCAGGATTAATTTTATACATTGAATAAAGTTTTATGATACACATCTAGCGTTTTTAATTGATTATTCATTCAGCTACTATAGTTAGTTTAAAGCACAGCTTCCCTCAAAAATTTAGTTTTCGTGACTCATGAACACATTCGCCATCCGCCATCTTAAATTTGGCAGCTGTTCAAAAGAACATGCTGTATAGTCGCTATAGTATTCGCTAGCCCCAAAGGCTAGTAGTTTATTGGTGTGATTGTGGAAACAATTTATTATTAACTATTATTATTACTTATAATCATCATAGATATCATTAGTTTACTAACTAACTAACTAATAGATAGCATTATGCCATAACCTATCATGAATATAAGGTTGGAACTACTTGGCACACGCAACTAACCGTAATTTATGTTACGTGCCTACGTAACTATTAGACCTACTTGTAGGGTGGCCTAAGGAGCATGCATCTTACTAGATTGTTTGTGCCTTTCTTCAATTAACCTAAGGGTTTTTAGTTTGTGTGTACTTCTGAAGGTTGTATTATATCTAACACTAATATTTGGTTTAGCGACCTAACAACAACCCTCCATCAATCTGCATTGGACCTGCGTGATTGAGTGTGGTCTAAACCACCTTTAACTAGTTCATGTTTGTACCGTAAAATAAAACAAACGAATGGAGAGCCTCCTTCTTTTTTGAAGTAGGTTAAAATACATTTCTGTGCATTACTTAGTCAATTTCTATGCTCTGAAATCTCATCATACATCTATCGGCCCTCTATAGATAAACACAGGCACCTCTGAATTTTTTAATTAAGTTTCAGCATGACTAATGGGTGTGGCCTACGTAACTAATTAATTAATTAGGGAACGTTAGCCACAGTCGATGCCAGATAGAATGGAAACGTTAAGTAAGATCCGTATTCCGTATACGTTTAAAATCATTATTTAATCATCTCGTTTTCAACCAGCATTTCTTTTGTTATTCATTATGTTCTTTTCATTTCATGTAGTTTTGTTACTCTCCAAATAATAGCGTTTATTTATAGTCTTTTTCTTAGTAACACCTCGGTATTCTAATAGTACCTACCTACTCACACCAGCTTAAGCTATGTTCGTAACCCTTAGCTGGATTAAATTAACGTCAAGTTAAAGTGGGTCAGTCCCTAGACAGGACTAACCTACTTGAGTTAATTTAATCACGTTCTGAAATCTTAAAATTGACCTATACCATATTAAAATGCAATGCCACCATCCCCGAAGACAACGGATCCTTGTAAAAAGTGAAGAGGTTTCTGCTATTCAAATAAATAGTCAAAATAAAAATCTACTATTGCAAACACACAATGTCTATCTAAGTAAGTGTCCCGATTAAAATTCCGTCAATCTCTCTAATACTTACCGTGCTTACTTTGTAAAAAACTGCATTTAAGATAGCGTCAATATCAATGACCTTACGGCAATGTCCTCTATTGGATTCTATTGACCTCGGCCGGCAAGTCCCAGCACGTCCGCGATCCGCGCGCTTCTGTTCCAATAATGTCATGTCATGGACGTTGTTTTGGACGCTCATTGTTCCCGTCAACAGCCTTACTTGTTCCTGTCATTGTGCCCTGATACACCGTGAAGTCCAACACGATTTTCCTCTATATAAAACTGTTTATTTAATCGGTCTCCCGCTTATTAAGTGCTTAAACGTCCTACTAGTAAGATCTCAGCACTGTGATGAGATGGTTTCTCGATACAAAAAACCCTTTAGTCTAACTATTTGTGTGTTTTTGTTTATTTCGGGTGTTAGTGCATCGGTGATAAAGGAAGCCCTAGAAGACCACTTGAAGGATGTCGCGCACAAAGAAGGGGCGGAATCGGTTAAACACGATAAACATAGAGGGGAAAAAATTCATCAAATTGAAAGCGAAGTCAATGACAGCCACAAAAACCAGTATGCTAAAGCTTCAGATGAGGGCAAATATCTAAAGAAAGATTACGATTCTAAGTCTGCTTCAGAAAGTGACGCATATCACGGTTACAACGCTAAGCAAGACAAAGTTGAGGATAGCAAAGCCGGTGGTTATAAACGAGGACATAAAAAAGGGCATCATAATCAAGGATTTCAAAACTCTTATCATAAGGATGAATCCTCTAACAAGAGCACATTTTTTGATGACTTCAATGACGAAGGTGACCAGGCATCGTACAACAGTCGGTTAAATAGCCACGACAACAAAGGCGGCAGAAGTTATAAAGGATCTAACAATAATGGACAAGAATATGTGCGAGACAATCATTACGGCGGAGGTTACAATAGACATGGTGATAATGGTGTCAAACACATAGGCCGTCAAGATTATGGTAAAAAGTACTATGTGGACGACGACCAACGCTACAACAAATACAAGAATGATCAGGACAAATATAATCGGGATCGATTTTATGATAGACAAGAACATCGAGCACCACCAGTCCATCATGATCCAGGATGGAAAGGTTGGGATGACAGACGAGGTTGGGACGACAGGCAGGGATGGAATCAGCGAGGTTGGGAGAGAGACCCCGGTTGGGAGAGAGACCCTGGTTGGGAGAGAGACTCTGGGTGGCAGAGAGACCAAGGGTGGGAGAGAGATCCGGCTTGGGGCAGGAATTCAGGTTGGGATAGAGACTACGGTGGTCCGGGATATTACGATGACCACGGTGTTCGCCATGAAGGTGGTTACGGATACGGTCCTCATCACGGCTATGGGTATGGTTACGACGAATCGCGAGCTAGCCCAGTTGCCGAAATACCAAAGAACGCTCCAGTGGTTGCTCACAGGAAACAAACAATTACAATTTATGAAGATCCGAGATATGAAGGTAACGGGAAAGATAAAGGTCAGTTGAGGCGAGAAGAGGGGGACTACCTCCAGCTTGATTATAAACCTAGCAGTCATCGTTATGCTAGTTACGATGATACTTATTATAGCGCACCAACTCAAGACAGGGCTATGGAAACAAGCAAAATTAATAGGCTCGTGTATAACTACAGGAGACAGTAAAATAGATGTTATTAATAGAAATAGTATTTTTTTAAGTTGGAAAAATGCTTTCCTAGGGATACTCATTAATTTATGGTTCCTTTGAAAATAAAATAGGCATTGTAAATCTTTAATAAAGCATATTTGCTTTACTTTTTCGTTTTGTTGAAAGTCAAAGGTGAAATGTTAAAAAATAAAGAATATAGGCATATCAAGTCTCTACAAATCATTTCTTCCATTACCAAGAGACGGTGTCAAATATTCATGTCTAATATCAAAAGGATATCATGATATTGCATATTTGCTGATATCCAGTGAGGCGTGCAAGTCAAATACAGGTGCTTTGAAGGCAAGATTCCTGGGGGCAGTTGCTCGGTGACGGACGGACGGTCAGTCGGGCGGCATATTTCAATATAGCTGCGCTTTGGACCGTGACGGCGGCGATGGGAGCTGGCGAGCGTGCAAAATCATGTCATTGGTCCGAGAAAAAAGGTGTAGAATATATTATTTATGTTTGTAGATACAGTTCTTTCAACACATTCCACACAAGTATGATGATTGATTTCGATAATGATATTTTATTAGTAGGTAGGTACTTATGTATCTGTTCAACCACTTTAAAAAAGAAGTCAATATTTGAAATTGCAGATAAAAAAATCTGACGCTCTATTAACATCAATGATTTTTGTCGTTGGGATAGACGTAATATTTTTCGCGATTTTAATGTAACTACCATAAAAAGTATGTTGTAGGTCTATCGGCAGCTTTATCCAACTCACATAATACCTTCACGTGCATGCAGCACGTGAAGATACTTACGAATGCTTATCTAAATATTTGTTGGTTAAACATTTATCACAGAAGTCAGATCTGCACAAATAATAGGCTGCTTACCTCTCCGTTACCCCGATGACATTACAATTTGCTCACAGCGCCGTGAATTCCGGCGAAATTCGCAAAACTCTTGGGTGTCTTTGACGATAATTCCTACCAAGTTTCCGAATTAACTCGCTTTATTACCCTTTCCGCTTTAATTAAAAGACATCGTTGTTGAGGCACTACCCACTCGTAGATATTTTTCAGTGCTTTTATTTGTAATTTAAATTTTGCAACCCTTCGTTGTGGTTCCGCTTTGGGGGAATAAACTAATTTAAACGCTAAGCTCCCGACAAAGTCTCCTTTTATAATATGTATGGTCTGGGCAACATTTTAAAATTGGATTAGCCGCATCCGTACTCATACAGCCATTGTTTTCGAATTTTTATTAGTCAACCGCTCTTTGTTGGTCTTTGGAAAAATATTAACTTCTGTTTCGAGTTATGCAGAGTAAATGCAAAAGATATCTTGAAAATGGCATACAAATTTAAAAACCGACATTTTTGAGATAGTACAAAGTGTTCTAATAATTAAGGTTATGAATAAACATGAGTAGAGTCAACTAAAGTTTGCTGGATATGAATATTACCAGCCAATCTGCAATTTCAAAAATATTCAAACCACTCTTGTTACTTTGTGCGGAATGAATAGAGTCGTGTTACTTGACGTTGAATTAATCAATGAGTTGAACGAGTTAGTTTGCATAAATCCTTTGAACAGGACCTACTGTAGTTAAAGGTGTGATATACCCAAGTTGAAAAAAAATTCGTTTGAATTCTTTCAGCACGGTGCTGTTTGTAGTCACTTGATTTAATTACTGGCGCCCAATGTGGGGTATTTTTAAAAAAAACTGATTAATTAATTAAAGAGCCCCAAACTAAGCAAAGCTTGTATTATGACAACAAGATAACGGATTAACATACTTGAATATCTTTATAAACATCCGTGACTCAAGTACAAACGCTCGTGCTCACGAATGAATGAATGAATTCGAACCTGCAACCGCCTGGCTTTGTACAAAGTTTGTAGTTCGGAGCGCGAACCACTGCACCAGACGGTCGTCATCACTTAAACAAAGTAAGTTTATTTGGAAGAAAAGAGTTTTCCTAAGAATAATACAAAACAAATCTTAAAATAAACCGTCGAATAAACAGTTGGTACAAGATAGAGCAAAAGGAGAAAAAGGCGAGAAGCCAATCACAGAGTTCTAATCACAGGGCTTTCTTTATTGTACTTCTAACGACTTAACTAACGGCACTAAAGCAATTTCAAAATGGCACCCGAATAACACGCCAATAATCGTTAGCAGCGATTGGAAAACAAAACTGTGATTATAGGGTATTATCTGGAGATCCCCCGTCCCTTACCCTCGTTTTGTCTAATGTATGTCTGTCTCATTTGTCTCGGAGGGGATAGACGAGATAGAGTGACATTACTTTAACGAACTTTCGATGGTCCATTGCAGAATGGGGTTCGCTAGATTTCTGGAATAATGTCGTTTTGTTTCAAAGGGATAAGACAATTTCTGTATTTAAATGCCACTTGCAATTTCTAAACATAATTAACGATTGTTACTACTTACTAAAATAAACTAAAAACCAAATAAAATATCGACATCAAAAATCGACCCCTTAGGTGGGGGAATCAAACACACATTCTTCGCTTTACCTCTTTATCTGGGCAATTGCTTTTCCACTAGGTTACCGAGGTCGTTAGGTTACTTGTCAAAAGTCAAATGTGTCTCGCATTGTCCCATTTTAGAAAAATGTTGACTCCATTGATATAATCGAATTGATGATACATGAATATAAAAACTACAGTCCTTTTATTCATGGATAATAAAGTTGCGGTTAAACGTACCTTTAAAGGGTTATTTTTAAAAGATCAACAACCTCATAGGGGTGATCATAGTCCCATAGAATAAGTTGTTGTATTTGAGCACCAGAATCAGCCCCTAGGAGATCGTTGATGTTTTACAAAGTAGAGTAGTATTATCTACCGTCAAGTTTTTAAAGTGTTTTTCCATACGGCATAAGTAATTTTTAACCGACTTCAAAAAAGGAGGAGGTTCTCAATTCGTCGGTATCTTTTTTTATTATTTTTTTTATGTATGTTCAGCGATCATTCGTTACTGCGTTGACCGATTTCGATAATTATTTTTTTGTTTGATAGGTAATACTTTCAGAATGGTCCCATAAAAATTTGGTCTAATTCTGATGATGGGATCTATAAGAAAATCATCAAACATTGCTTGAACTCCGTACCACGCCAACTGATTTTAGTATTTATCTTACATGATATCTTTGCCAAATGTGGACCGATTTTGATGATCCTTTTTTTAATGAATAGCTTATACTTCAAAGATACTATAAGTCTATAATCAAACATTTTTGAAAAAAAAATCACCTCTAAGGGTGGAAAAATAGGAAATGAAATCGGTGTTTAGCAGTTAAATTATGTTTGCACTCGTAAGATTTGTTTTGATTAGGATTTTTCACTAAAATAGATGAAATAAGTTAATTTAAAAAAAAATAAAAACCGACTTCAAAAAACTAAAACGCTAAAAATAATCTTAACACTTACGTACCTAATCAGTTACTTTTGGAGTCGGTGCCAGTCGATGAGAGATTCTATGTTTTCGTTTGCACCGACTCCAAAAGTACCTAACTGATTAGGTACGTAAGTGTTAAGATTATTTTTAGCGTTTTAGTTTTTTGAAGTCGGTTTTTATTTTAATATGACGTATTTCTTTTAGAAAATAATCTGATATTACGTTTGGTAAGTAAGCCTAAAGAGCGTGGCTTTAAGATGTACGAGTAGGTACTTACGAATCATACAAATGTGCAGCGTATTTCCCATCCCTACAGTAACAACGAAGTTGGGTAACTCTTATCTGTGCTGTTTATTGTGCGCAGTCGGTTTTGTCGCCGACTCCGACGACTCACTTTATATGAGCGAGTTGAGAGTTACTTTCCAAGGCCGCTTTACACTAAAAGATATAATGGCGATTATTTACGAAATTAGGGGCTACATAGCAGCAGGGTTAGACAATGATGATGAGTTTGTTGTTATTCTACTTTTTGACGATCACAAAAATTAAGTGCAGGACAGGACAGCAAGATAACAATCAATCAATGTAGAAATATAGCTTTTCCATGTTGTCTTGGGTCTGGGTGTTGTGGGACCGTCGTTGTTGCTGATTTCTGTAACAATGCAGAGTAATGTATGTGATGCTGTCCAATATTTATTTATTTATTATTGAAATTACTTAAGAAGTTCTACAGACGTAATATCACAGCCAAGAGCAAAAATCCCAAGCTAGGAAAGCGCGTGCTTTTAATATGACAATCAGTGTGTTGTCTGGCACTTATTATTTACCATTGTGTCTGTAAAGCTATTGGCGTAAAAAGCCTTTAAACGTATCTGTATCGTCGGGTGTAAATGTCTTTTCAAAGGGGTATTCGTTCAGTCGTGACGAATCCTCCGGCTGTAGCTAACTAATTGCTATGAAATAAAGCTCTCCCAAGGGATTTGCGCCCCGATTTTGTTTTAATCGAAATTTTCCGAGCACAGCACCGTCCTATTAGCGGTGCTCGATGGATAGCAAACGTTTTCTCGTTGAGAGTTACGAGTGTTCCGATATGCGTATAGTTATCACACATAAACAGATTACAATAACGGAATTTTAATGATAAATTAATGTAAGCATTCGTACTTTTCTTAAAGCTAGAAATGGTATTATTGAGAGGATGTAGATATTTTTTAGAGAAACTGATCTGCATTTATTTAATAAAAAACCTTTAATTGACGACCTCCGCAGCCGAGAGGCGAGCATATTGTAGTTGGTGTCGCTATTATCTCTGAGGTCCCGGATTCGATTATTATCGAAAATAATTTTTCTATATTGACTCGGGTCTGGGTGTTGTGATAGGTACCGTTGTTACTGTAACTCAAGTGCATTGTTTGGCTACTTACTATATGATCAGAGCAATGCATGTGATGTCTAATATTTATTTATTACTTAATAAAAAAAATTAAAACGCTAAAAATAATCTTAACACTTACGTACTTAGGTTACTTTTGGAGTCGGTGCAAACGAAAACATAGAATCTCTCATCGACTAGCACCGACTCCAAAACTTTTTAGCGTTTTAGTTTTTTGAAGTCGGTTTTTTTTTTTTTTTTAATTAACTTATTTAATCTATTTTAGTGAAAAATCCTAATCAAAACAAATCTTACGAGTGCAAACATAATTTAACTGCTGAACACCGATTTCATTTCCAATTTTTTCACCCTTAGGGGTGAATTTTTTTCCAAAAATGTTTGATTATAGTATCTTTGAAGTATAAGCTATTCATTAAAAAAAGAATTATCAAAACCACATTTGACAAAGATATTATGTAAGATAGATACTAAAATCAGTTGGCGTGGTACGGAGTTCTAGCAATGTTTGATGATTTTCTTATAGATCCCATCATCAGAATTCAACTAAATTTCTATGGGACCATTCTGAAAGTATTACCTTTCAATCTGGGTGTTGTGGTACCGTCGTTGTTTCTGATTTCTGTAACACAAGTGCTTAAGCTACTTATCATAAGATCAGGAGCAATGTATGTGATGTTGTCCAATATATACATATATATCGCTGAACATACATAAAAAAAAAGATACCGACGAATTAAGAACCTCCTCCTTTTTTGAAGTCGGTTAAAAATATTACAAAACACGTTTATCACGTGCAAAAACCTTAACGAGATAGAGCGAGAGAATGTTCTCATAAGTTAATTGCGTTTGTAATTAAGGATTACAACATTTTCATTTAAAAATAAATGACCACAAGTTAGCTAAACTGGAGTTTCTCATAAAATTCCTGTTGAACACAACACACAACACAATATTACATACAATAAAGCAATTTTGCTTACCTTTCTAGCTCTAATTATGAATGATTTTTAAACAATCACTCATTTATTAATTATAGTAGAAAGGGCCTACGTATTTTATGTTAGGTGTCTACTATTATAATCTAAAGGTATTGTTAAATTAAAATAAAGTCAGTTTAAATAATTATGTAAAATTTAAATGTTACATAATATTACTATGTTGTTACAAAAATAAATCGTTTTGAATTTTTGGCAAATTATTTATAAAAAATTCTCAAGAATGAACAATGAAAGCAAAAGCATTGAAGGGTTCAGGGTTCTTTTGGTGTAGTAGGTATGGTTTCCCTTTGAACAACTCTTTTTATTTTAACTTTTATTTATGGCATTTTTAATTTGTTAGGATTCTTAGAAAATTTTAGCCGCAGTTGCTCTTTGAGCAAAGTTTCTTAACTTCAATTTATTTACCTTACCTAAATTATTTGAAATTTTTTCGCAACGTAAAAGTGTACGTAATTTGTAAGTATAAGCTTCTATAAATCTAGTAAGTAAAGTTAACTTAGATGAGCTATTCAATATATTATCTATGTAACAGCTACTATATGAACTTTTCATAGTAGGTAATGTAGGAGTTTTCAAAGGCGTTTTTACGGAGTAAGGTTTATCTGAAGTCAAGCTCTAACCCAGTAGCAAATTGGAAAAAAGTTAGCGTCAAAAGTGTTGGCGTCGTGTCTATTAGCTCCTGTCTATTTGTGAACTTGAATTAAAATATCCACCAAACAAAACACCAACTGTCTCGAAGGAATAAACATCATTATTATGTTACAAGGTACGGGACAATGAATCTTGCCAGGGGCGTCTCCTAACACGCCCAGACTCGAGCTGATTTTACCATCATCATCATCATTTCAGCCATAGGACGTTAAACATAGGCCTGCCCATTATTAGAAATGAATCTCGAATTCGAACACGAAAACAATTTGTGTATGAAATTAATTTCTGTTGTTCATGAAATTACGCATTTTTGAATCACGCAATAAGTGTTACAAAATTTAAATCTTGTAACTATTTTCGTTTTACGCTGAAAATATATACACGTTGGGAAATAAGCGTCATTTCAAAACTCATAGATTTTAAAAACCGGTAACAAATCGCTTAAAACGGAACGTAAATAAAAAGTTATTATATCAAATCTCTGTCGACCATAATATGTTTACTTATCAATGTCGTGCCAATACCACAGATATATATATAGATAATACGCTGCAATTTACAAAGTCCATTATCTGGATTGACCCGAACCGGGACTCGAAACTGGGACCCTTTGCGTATAAAGCTAATACCACGCCTCTACGCCAATAAGCGTCGTTGGTTAAAAAAAATGCGTAAAAACTCGGTTTAGGTAAACCGGGTGGGTGTGCAAACCGTATTTCATCGGTCGGTGCTCATTAGTTAGGCTGTTGTTTGCCCACACCACACCACAAACAGGCTTCAGGTGAGTTAGTGCGCGCTTTGTGTGCAGTTTTGCTTATTAACGAGACCAACATGGCGGCCGCTTGATAAGATTTCGGTTTGTCTTGGCGCCTTCGTGCCTGCAGGCAACATTCGGGCATTTGGAGTTGAGGCTACTGTGGCATAAGCGATGCAGAGACAGACACTCTACGTTAGAAAATGGTTTCTAAAATTAAGTTTCGTATGTTTTTCTTTTAAAAATTATAATAAATAAATTCTGTCTACCCCATAGTATTTATGCATATGTTAGCACGTACCTTATTCGGCTTTTTAATGTCATAACCTAACACTCTGTATAGCCTACGTTACGTTACGTTACCATACGTACCACCTAGCAGAGGTAACATGGAAATCGATGCGCTACCACTGCACAGGTTTCATAACTTTCCCAAAATATATAAATCAAATTTATTAAATGTGACTGGATATTTTGACATAGATGATAATAAATCTGTAAGCTCCTGTACTAGTGTGAAACTGTATTACAAGATCTAGTGGCTGGCTTCTATAAGGAAGGTGAGATATTATAAAACATCACCCTTAACCTAAACCTGTTTTAAGTTTACAAAAAATATAGTTTAATAAAAAAGTAAAAACCGAGATCCGATTCCGAAGAAACGAATTAAAAAGCTAAAAATAATATTTACTAAAACATACTCACTTACTGTTGGAGTCGCTGCCAGCCATGGTGAGTTTAAGTGTTTTCATTCGCACACACTCCAAAAATATGACAGTCAACCTCTGTTGATGATCTGATAATGTTTGTTTGCCTCTGCAAACGATAATAACACCGAAATGTTCATACAATGTTCATAATGGAATTAATAGGTCTTGCATCATCACATGGCTCGCACTCGCATCGCACTGCTGGCTGTGTTGCTTGTCGTTATCGCTGATATCGGAAAATGCTAACGCTCTGTTGATTCGTTGAATGAGATGCAGTAGATGACTGTTCTGCTCGACTGCTGCTGGGTTATTAAAATAAAGGGTACAGTTAAAGCGAAGACAATTATTTGTTCACAGGAGCAAGCGGAATCTTAAGGCTAGAATAGTAGTTGCAAACTCTTCGGAAGACAAAACAGTTAATTGTGCACTTATGGCACACAATTATTAAATTTTCTTCATATAAAGATTTTCTGTTATAACTTTGATGTAGAGCCACTTTCTACTCAGTTCACTAAGAAATTTCGTTGTAGCGTGTAAGGCGCATAACTGTGAACCTGACACAAATCGCCCGACTGCCTGGGATAACTGGCGGCGCCGGGAACGGACGGCTATTAATATTACAATGTGTTACTTTTGCACACCTGCACCTGTACCTGTAATACATGTTCCAGACCTGAAATCAATAGGATCAAATTGACGACCGCCTCCGCCTAGTGGTTTGCGCTACTACAAATAAATATAAATATGCACCTGAAAACACAAATCGTATGTAGCGATTGCGATTATGTTCTTTTTGTTTAAGCTACGGTTGCACTGATAAAGTCCACAATTTTGAACGATTTTTTAAATGTGCTAGTTATAAGGTATATTTTATGCAATAATACAGGGTGGGTGGTTAGACGAGAGAATCAATAAAGCCTATGTTACTCCAGAAAAGATTAGCAACAATAGTTTATTTTTAAAAGATTACCTACACACTTACTTACATAACAAGCTTTTATAAGTTTTGTAGGATAACTAAACGGCTCATACTTGTAAAACATTGTTTCTAGCAATAATATTGATGACATAAACAAGAAGATGTTAGCAAAGACAGGGAGGGATTTACGTCAAGCGGGTAGGCTTAGCCGCGCCGTGTTATCTATACAAAGTTCGGAACTCAAGCGCTCGAGGCGCGCGAAATATGAGCCTCTGAGCCTTGCCCAAAGAATAGGGTGACGTCGCCAAATGTAAGCAGTCGGATTTATTAGTAATTTTAGGACATTCTATTATGTTTAAGGCTAGAGATTTGTAATTGTAAAATTAAAGATATTATTATTACTTATTACTACTAAAAAATATGAGGAATTTTAAGTGGTATGGTTAATGCTGCTGCAATATTGGTTCTTTAAAGTTATTCTTTATAAGCAGCAGAATTTCCTTTAAAAAAAATTATACCCGGTTTTTTAACACTAATTATCTTTCACTTTCACTATTGTCATCCGTTAGCCTGGTCTCCCTAGTTGTGCTGCTTGACAATGAGATACTGACGTGGTTATGAAGGTACTTTAAAGTTGGGACGGCGCAAGGAATCTTATTACTATGCTTTACATCTTAGGTAGCATGGCTGTCATATTTGTAGCAAACATCTTAATTAGTTTAATTTTAGTACAAAGCATATTCATGAAAATACATTTGGAGGTCTACTTGCTGAAACTCATTACTGTAAGATTCCTACATGGTTAACTAGAATACAATGCATTTTAATTTCAATTATTTATTAACCATTTCTTTACATAACATTGGTAAGTCAAATTTCCAGTAAACATTGATAAATATTTATAAATTAAAGACTATATCATAATTAAAAAATTAAGTATATAAAAAGTAATAAGCAATAAGAGAATAGTAAGTTATAAAATTTAGTATATATATATTTTTTAAATACATTCCAATTGAAAAAAATGCATTTAACTTTATAAAAGGAATTTAAAAAATACATTGCAATTTTTAAAAGATCTAAAAAAATAGGAAAAATACATTTAACCTTTTATATTGGAATATCAAGCAGGTACTTAATGGGACTGTTAATAATGTGCCTTGCAGGTATTCATTGCACGATTCTTCTCCAAAGTTCTAAGGGACAAATCTTGCAAGTCTCCGCGACTGATAGATGTCTCGCTCGAACCGGGGACGCACAATTAGAGGCGATTTGTCCGATCTAATCGCCAACTTTTATCCCGAACAATTGATTGGGACTTATCGCAAACTTGGGATAAACGTTTCCTTATAGGGTTAATCTACGTTTTATCTTGTGGATACTTATTTGGATGAACATTCTTTTTCAAGATCCTTTTGCAAGATAGTGTCATACAAAAAAAAGTGTATGTAACAATATAAAAGACGTCTATAACGTAGTTAAATTTAATTACCACTCAGACTCGTGGTACTTAACTTAGAAAAGTTTGTTTTCTGAATTGCACCGAACCTCTCGAAAAATCTTTTAAAATTATCGGAACTATTGTATTTGGTCTACTACTTGACTTGACCCATCACTATTTCTTCCGAACAATTTTTCTATACCTACATAAATATAATAATAAGTAACAAAGTTATGTCGAACGCTTTATTTCATGTTCAACCGTCCTTAAATGTTAATTTTAATGTGACAAACTTTTTAATTGGCTATGTAAGCATTTAATACAAAGTGTTTTTTATGTTAAATTTACATGCTGTAAAGTTTGCAATAAATAAATAAAATAATAAGTAATTATATTTAAAAAATGGTAAATTATTAACCGCAACGCAAATAACGTTATGATGAGGTGTAATTTCATTGAAAGCCAGCGTCAGGCGACGCGTGTACTATGAAATAAAACCTTTAGTATTAATTACGCCATGAAATATCCAAAATTTTACTTTAACACTACCGCAGCGCGCGACAATTAAATTAATTACATCATAATACCTAAAATTAAATTTCAGCCCTTTGCCGGTAAAAGGATATCAAGTCGAGCATCGAATAAATGCGGCCATTTCTCATTTTAACCGAAGCAAAACTTAATAACCCTACTGGAAACGCAATAATTACGAACGCTCAGTGCGAGATTCGGGAGAAATAAATGAGAGCCATTAAGAGAGTTGCGTTTAGATATTTCATCCCCCCTGAAGAAGACGTTAGCGGGAGAAACGAAACGCCGATGCGGATTGTTCCCACGCGTTCGGTCAAAGATTAGTTTGTATATTCTTATTTGTTTAATATACCTAAAAATTAAATTATGTAATTGCATTGATAACGTGTTGTTTGTGTAGTATCTACCTAGCACATAAACTCAACCGGAAATTAACACCACGTTTTAAATTCCGAGAGGCACATGAAATACTACTGAAACACAGAGAAATTGATTCTAAAATAATTTTATATAAGTGCGTTTTTCGCCATTAAACTGCTATATTATATTAGGGTAAAATATTTTTTTGTTGTTTACGGTCAATTTATTTAATAACTTTTAAATTAAGCATTTAACCTGTCAAGCATGTGTGAATGAGACACAATAGAAATTACATTGTTATGCGACCGCCGGCGGTCTATTAATCCTCAACGGGTTAATAGATAGATACTCTTTATTGCACACCATACAAGAAACACACACATGATTTTTACAGAAAGATGTACAATTTAGGCGGTCTTATCGCTAATAGCGATCTCTTCCAGACAACCTTTAGGTAGAGGAAAACCATTTGAGAAAGGGGAAGGTGTTGCAGAGTTCTTAAAATTCTTACCTGATACAAATAGGATTGTATAAATTTATGGCATAGACGTATACATACAGTAATAAATAAATAAATAAATAAATACATAACATTAATTATACATACATACAATAAACTTACTTAACACTACTTGATATATGCGAGGAGATGTCGAGACTAACAGTGACCAGTAATATTCTAAGATATACAGGCAGTTTGTGTCAAGAAGAAAGAAAGTGTGTGTTCATTTAAAAGTTTAGAAAAAAAACACGCTTTTATATGTACGGGACTTGTCAAAACAAATTAATTGAGCCCAAATTCGCAAGTTTTACCATTAGTCATTCAAGAGTTCCGTTCTCCACCTCCTGGTTTTATATCAGATCAGCTCAATGATATCAATATAATTGCCATCCGGATTACATATCGACACGACAATAATAACTAGGTTAAAATCGACTGCAAAGATTTGATTACCTATAATAGTTGCGAGGGATGCTAACAAAAACCAGTTAAAAAGAATAATTTGTATTACTTATTTAAATTGAAAGTGAATTTTGTTTTTTGGAAGACTAAAGAGGGCTTTTTGCCTTTATCTTATTTCTTACAAAAGACTTGGTTATCTAGTTGTATAATCTTTGACCGACGAGCACCTGACAAATTATCACCGTTCGGAAGCAATCCTCGCGTTTGTTTTTGTTGAAATGTGGGTGTTTTTGCAGCGGGACTAATGCTAGATGTAATTGTCCATACGTTACCCCTTGTGTGGTGGGTAATGAGCGCGTCGCTCGCAGGGACTATCTTGACATGAGAAACCGGGGCCAAACTTGTTATGATTCTTTACGGTTTCGTTGTCAGAACGGAACCCTTATAGTATCGCCATATCCATCCGTAATTCCATGGTGCATAGGTATACATATTACAAAGTGGTAGAACATTTTAAAAATTTTGTCAGAGGCCCCTCTGCTGATGTAAAAAACACGTGTAGTTTAAATAACGAAGTTAAAAGGAAAACTATCACAACTAGGTAGGCTTTAACTTGTAAAATGTAATAATGTAATAAATAATGTTGTTAATTATGTAAAACAGATAGCAAATACCGCAAATTGTGACAGAAAACTACGGAACCCTACATTGCACGTGGTCCGACACGCACTTGGCCGGTTTTTCTGGTAATATGGTTGAACGCAAAAACAATGCTGCTTAGGTACTGTTTAGAGTTCAAGGATAAGACGCTGGTCTATGCTAACGACCTCACTGTCGTAAAGTGTACATTTTACCTACAAAGGACTAAATCTTTTATGTATTGATTCAAAATTAGGCTAGTTTCACGAAAAAAATTGTAAACTTAGAAACCCCAAAAATAATAATGGTTTAAGTTAACACTTGATGGACTATTTAGTCGTTTTATAATGTCACGTTGAAAAAAAAAACATAAATAAATGCTTGCTTGCTTTTAAATTTTATTATTTATTTTTAAGTAATCATACCATTTATTTTGTTGGTATTTTGTACAGTTCTTGTGTACGTACATAATTTGTATTTGTATTCTGCGGTTTGAACTAAGTTTAACACAATGTTCGGTTACAAAAGCGTAAAACTACAGTCACATTCCGCTATTCGATATGGAAATATGGTGTTTTTTTTCGTCTCTCCGGTTTCAAATACCAAAAACTACACGTAGAAATATTTGGAGCCAGCAGCGGGCTCAATTAAAGCGCGCACGTAACAGTAGCTCGGCTAATTGCTGATTGATTTGAGGCTGCAACGCACCGGCTTGACGGCGAAAAAAGAAAATAAAGCCCAAGAGACATTTATGTTTAGACACGCGGCTTTGACGGTCGTATATGAAACCGGAAACCGTTGCTGGTGGATTTAAAAACAGACATATTCCTGATATTTGTGACTATGTTTTTCGTAAGAATGTATGTTTATTAATCCTATCCTAAATGAGTTATACTATAGTCGGCAATACTATAAACGTGTAGCCAATCTTATGTCTTTAAAACAATGTCCATTGTTGATTAGTGTTATAAACCGAAATGTGTTTTGAATTCGAACCCGCAACCGCTGGCTTTGTAGTCCGGAGCGTGAACCAGAACAAAATAATTTTGAAAAGATAACCGTTATGTTTACAAAATTAATTTTTTGCTACGTAGTGACTACCGGCTGGTGTAATGGTTCGCGCTCCGGACTACAAAGCCGGCCGGCAGTTGCGGGTTCGAATCTAGTCGCCATAATAGATAATGGGAGTGATTGTGAAAACAGTTTATTTATTATATTTTATTTATTATTCCGCTGCTGTCCGGCGAAATTCACACACAGTCAAGAATTTTCTTGAATATTCCTATGTTATACTTTTCAGAGCGAAGACAAATCTAACAAATCAGAGATAGTAAAAGTCGGTTTAAAGAATAAGAGGTTGTAATAAAATAGTTACATAGGTACACTTTGTTAGTTAGAACTGTAAAGTGTAACCAATGGTTCTAGAGTACTTAGTAACCTTTAAAATCCCTTCCTCCAACTCAACTGCTCTCAGTACATTCGTACATTTTAATAAATACTTCCAGTAAAACGCAGATTCGAGGGTTGGGTGCGTCGCTGCGGCAGAGCAGAAACGACCTGTTTGTCACGCAAACAACGACGCGCACTATTCACGCTCCTATACGATTTTATTCGCACCAAAGTCATGTGGTCAGTACTTATCGATAAAAGAGGCCCAATTTATTTTTGATAGAGGCAGTGAAATTTAGCAAGAAGAGAAACAGCCGGTTGACGGAAGCAGTAAGAGACCATGGACAGTTGGTAGACCGTTAGCCCGCTGGTCTGACGATATTGCGCGAGTGGCTGGGACAGCCTGGGATAGATTGGCACAGAACTGTAAGAAGCAGCGCAGTAATAAGGTCTTATACCCAGTAGTAGGTAAACATGGGTGGATTAGATATACAGATAGTGCGGTTATGGAAACGGTATAATTTTTTTAAAGCTAACACTTAGGTTGTTGAATCAAGCAGGTGTTTTGTTCGGGGTTCGAAATCTAATTGTGTTTTTCAGTCTGGTGTTAGTCGTCTCTCAGCCTGTAGAAACGTTAAAGATACCTAAAAAACTATGCATATAGTTCTACAACTTAGCAGTCACCGCGGCTATAAAAGTAGAGCAGTTGACCTGTCTTTTTTTCAATACCTAGTAAAAAAACTACTAAGTTGTCATAACCATAAAGTATCGATGAAATTTCATCGACATTGCGTGACTATAAACCGGCGCGTAGAGCCGTTTGATACTCCATCGCCTTTTGGTTTGCATACAGAGAATAGCATTTTTTTCAGTCGTGTCACGTTTATTTTCTGCTATTTGACTTACAAGAGCTAAGGCAGGTAGGCTTGCGACATTTTATGTGATTATTGACCAATCACAAGTAAATGATAACGGTGCAATTTCGCGTATTATTAAAGTACCTATGGGTATTTTTAATTAAAATTGAGTAGGTAGATTATGTACAGATTCTTTGATAGGTTCAAATATGCTGTCAATGGTTTCAATAAAGAAACTATTTTAGCTATTAGGGTAATTTGAAACGATTCCTTCGACACTGTCGAAGTGTGTGAAAACATCTGTGTACCCATTCGATGGCTCTGTGAGGTTTCACTTTTTCGATGACACGTCCCGCCTACACATCACACTTCATAATGGGGAACATAGGAAGTGCGTGTAAACTAAATTATTCAAAATAGCACGCTACGTGTTTATGATACTGCGGAAGATCCCAAAAAATATGTTCGGAGTTGTATAAAAATAGACTGTAAAAATGTTTTCTTACACTGCAGCTGTAGCTACCCACCAGTTTAAACCCATTGTATTACTTTAAACTGTTTTTGTTTTTTCTGTATAAAGTTTGATGTAAGCACAACCCTGCTTAAAGACTGTTTAGAATTATTAGTTAGGCGTGTACGACCTTATGCTAGAAAATAAAAACCTTTAGACCATTTCATAGCTTAATGTATCAGGTAATAGAAGCAAGTAGATTTATCTGATATGAAAGTAAAAACTTTTTCGTAGGACGTCCACTGCTGAACATGGCCGGTTGGAAGCCGCAATTTTATATTATCAAGTGTTTTTTACAGAATGATTTGACCAAAAGCGGCCAAGACGACGCAAAAGCACATTTTTTTTATTACCTACCATTGAGGTTAAAAGTAAGATTAATTCAGTTACGGTTCTTTCTGAATTACGTTACCACGTACACAAAAAGTTACTCGAATGGAAACACAAAAGACACTCAAATACACGATAAGGCGTATTACACACGGGCGACAAGCCGCTGAACTCAAAGGGCCGTTACATTTTACAGCCGCAATAGAGGCAGCAAGCCGCGAGATAGCACCCCCGCGAACAATTAAAGGGAAGAGATAAACCCGACCGACTTCCCACCACTCCTTTACCTTAATAACGACGTTTGGGTTAGTATGATCTTGTCGCATGTTGTTGTCACAACGAGTTGGTTTTACAATTGCTGTTTATTGGCTTCAAAAATTAAAGAGATGTTCACAAAAAAATACGTACCAGAAATACCGGGGATAAAAGGACTGAAGGTTGACTAACTGTTAAAAATTTTACTTATTTGCAAGTTTTGTGCTTTATTCAACTGAGCGCGAGAAATGCCATGCTGGTGTCTGGTATAAGAGGGAAGAGGATACAGATTTTCGCACCCAGATTAATAATGTAAACACCTATATAGGAGTTCAAAACTAAAATCTTTGTCATAATATAAAGTTTAAAAAGAAAAAAATTATATAAAGTTAAGAAACTTTTTCATTAAGAGCTAAGTAGTTAATCTCAACTCTAAACTCCGCCGTAGACGGTCCCAAGCCCGGTTTGAGAAAGGAGGAGGGTTGGCTGTGAACGGTGTAAACCCACAACATCAGGGACAAAGACAGCCGTAGAATACGCCAACGCCGAGCAGTGGGCGGCGGTGAAATAACCCACCAATGCAGGTAGCGGAAACCTTAAGGATTAAATACCCTTTAAAAGACCCGTCGTAGAAGGTAATGGGAACCCACTACGATCAACTTTCCCAAGAAAACTCCATGATGGCACTAGTAAGCGGAACGACTGATATGTCTGGTGATCCGGCTGACCCCCGGCGCCCTTTAATACCCGGGTTAATGGGCGAGAAATATGCTACCGAAGACTCCTCGGAGGTGCGTCACCAAGCCACCGAGGTAGTAAATGCTATTGGAGGCAAACATAAAACAGGACCATCCTTACGCCCAAAACACAGGATCGGAAGCTGGAACGTCAGAGGGCTTTTAAAACCTGAAAAACTACCAGTTGTTGAAAAAGAGATGAGCGAACATAAACTTGCAATCCTGGGACTATGCGAAACACATATGAAAGGTGCAGGTCATGTCACAACAGCAAACGGTAACAAGATGTTCTTCTCCGGGAACGAAGCGAAGAGCATAAATGGAGTGGGCTTCTTAATATCTTCTCGAATGGCACCTTTTGTTACTGGGTATAACACCGTCAACGATAGAATCATGTCTATTCGGATAAGCTGCACCCCTCTTCCACTTAATATAATTCAAGTTTATGCACCAACTGCTGAATCAACACTGGAAGACATTGACAACTTCTATGGCACGCTCGAAACAACTATGGAGACAATCTCCAAGCGTGAAATAGTGATTATCCAGGGTGACTGGAACGCTAAGGTAGGAGATACCTTAAGCGACGACCACATCCGTCACATACTCGGGAGATATGGACTGGGAATCCGAAATGAAAGAGGTGAAAGGTTCATTGATTTCTGTGTAAGTCACAATCTAACGATCACCAACACCGGCTTCAAACACCATAAACGCAGACTATATACGTGGATATCACCCGGAGGCCGCTATCGCAATCAGATTGACTACATCACAATAGCAGGCAGATGGAAGTCGTCAGTAACGAACACAAGAACCTTCCCGGGTGCAGACTGCGGCAGCGACCACAAACTATTAGTTGCAGACCTGCGTTTGAGGCTCAAATCATTTCGCCACAAGTCAAAGCGAATAAATCGGCTATCAGCACCGGAGTGTGACTACTTCCAGCAAACCTTAGAACCCAAATTGGAAAATCGCGCGGAAGTTTCGGATCCAGACGAACAATGGCTACATTTAAAATCAAATATCAAAGAGGTGCTGGACTCCATGGTTAAAAACACTAACACAAAGAAGGATTGGATGTCTGACGAAGTGTGGACAAACATAGAAAGAAGGAAGGAACTAAAGAGTGGCCCAAAACCTGACTACCTTGAAGAAGAATACTCACGCTTGACCAAAGTTATCCGAAATCTTTGCAGAAGAGACAAGAATAAATATCTCGTGGATGTCTGTGTGGAAATCGAAGCCCACGCTGATAAGAACCAGTCTGCCGACTTGTTCAAAAAGATAAGGCACATTACGAACAAGCTTAAACCGTCCTCATGGGTAATCGATGATAGACACGGAAATTCTTTACACGACCTTTGTCAAGTCACAGAAAGATGGAGAGAGTACTGCGAGGAGCTTTATCAGGATCGTCAGAGTCCCTCATCCTTACAACACCTTAAGGTAACAGGCGATTTAGAACCCGATATACTGCGCTCTGAAATCGAAGACTCGATCCGGAAGTTAAAACGTAACAAAGCCCCAGGATCAGATAGAATTACAGCGGAAGCACTCAAAGCCCTTGGGCCCAATGGGGTTACCTGCTTACACAATATCTGTAACGCAATATGGAAAACCGGGAAATGGCCCTCTGACTGGATACATTCTTCTATACTTCCCCTTCACAAAAAGGGATCGGTGCGCGATTGCAACAATTATCGCACGATAGCCCTAATATCTCATGCCAGCAAAATTCTGTTGCACATTATAAACACAAGGTTGAGATCATACCTTGACTGGCAAATACCGCAAGAACAAGCTGGGTTTGTGAAGGGAAAGGGCACTCGCGAGCAAATCTTAAACCTTCGGCTAATAGTTGAAAAGTGCTACGAATTTAACACCCCAGTGTATATGTGCTTTGTCGACTATCAGAAAGCTTTCGACTGCGTTAGGTGGAACAAGCTATGGGATGTCTTATCTGAAGTCGGAGTTCCATCCCACCTCATTACATTAATACAAGGTCTGTACGAGTCTGGATATGGAACGGTGACAATAGGAGATGTCACATCCAAGAACTTTAGCTTCCGGAAGGGCGTACGACAGGGATGCATCATATCTCCCATACTTTTTAATATATATGGGGAATATATAATGCGGCACACTCTTGAGGGTTGGGAAGGCGGCATTAAAATAGGAGGAGTACAGTTATCAAACCTTCGCTACGCAGATGATACCACCCTTCTAGCATCGACCGAAGCAGAGATGGCCGAACTTTTGGGAAGACTCAAAACAACCAGCCTTCAAATGGGACTCGATATCAACAGGAAAAAGACAAAACTGATGATAGTCGACCGTTTTGGTACTGCACAGCGCACTGATATCCTTCAAGAGTTCGAAACCGTGGAACGTTTCCAGTACCTCGGCTCGGTGATTACGAACAAGGGCACTTGCGAACCAGAAATACGCAGACGAATCGGCATGGCCAAGACAGCGATGACCCAGCTCGGCAAAATATGGAAAGACAGAAACATCTCAAACCGGACTAAAACCCGCCTCGTTCGCACTCTCGTCTTCTCCATATTTCTCTACGGGGCTGAGACCTGGACGATCAAAGCCGCTGACAGGCAGAGGATCGACGCGTTCGAAATGTGGTGTTGGCGCCGCCTGCTAAGGATTCCTTGGACAGCCTTCCGTACAAACGTATCGGTCCTCAAGGAACTGAAAATTGAAAATGCTCAACGTCTGTCCTCGATTTGCCTTCACCGAGTTGTGAGTTATTTTGGCCATATCGCACGAAGAGAGGCCAACAACCTGGAAAAGCTGATAGTGACAGGCAAAATCGAAGGCAAAAGACCCAGAGGCCGCAGCCCGAAGAGATGGACGGACCAGATCTCCGAACAGCTGGAGCTACCAGTCAACGCCGCCCTTCACCAGGCGACGGACCGTATCGGTTGGCGGCAGACAATGAAGCGTCTAAGGAGTCACGATCCTCAGCAATGGGGGAACGATTGAGAAGAAGAGAAGAAGTAGTTAATAAGCTTTTTTTGGAAAGCGCAATTATGGCAGACAATGAATACAATGTAATATCAAACTTGAAAATGTATTCGTATATAACTATGTATTTCGTTTAGCAATTTACAATAGCGACCTACAATAATAGTTAAATAAAAGCAAACAACACGAGATTTTATTCTATGTAATGGATTTGTAGTAAAGACGTAAGTACACTGGATTGGTTTTTTTAATTGGTTGCTTTAACACTAAGTATTTATTTTCGACCATTAAAATTATATTTGAAAGGCACGTTTCGTTTTAATTTTTCGTGGCACGTCATTGGAGAGCGCAATTATGGCGGCGTAATTATCGGTCTGACTTGCAACTCTGAAATGCAACCAGCTGACCTGAAATTATAGTTTTCATTCTGGTTCCCAGCTTTTTTGTAAATAACGTGATTTTACCGTCTGATTAAAATTACTGAGCGATTACACGACGGCCCTGTTTCATGATCTAGCGTAATATAATTTTACACTTTACCACGGCAACGTGATTCTGTAGAATTTACCATAGGAAAGTGAAAATTGTAAGATACTCTAGAACTATGCTTAAATAAATAAGAAGATTAATAAGAAAAGCGAAGAACTAACTACAATATTGTATGGTAAAACTATTATTATAATATATTGATTCTATTGATTAAATACAACTATGGAACCAACATTGAAGTATACCTATAGTCAATATTTTTATTTTGTTTATAGTACACAATTTTATACAAATTCATCACTTGATCTTCATCATAATAGAAATAGATGATGCCAAGCTTAAGGACACATTATAAAGAACGAACACTTTTGTAATACCTATATAAATGAATATATCAGAAATATATTACTTATTTCTAAAATTATAACACGTCGGCAAACGGGTTCAGATTTATCCGAATCAAAAACCCTCAATGGCGCTCCCAAGTGGTTCCAATTTGTCCTCAACAAAGAAGCCTATTAAAACAATTACCTCGGCTGAATCCGGGGACAATCTACATGAGCGGTCGCTAATAACGCTAATTTACCATTGTGCGAGTAATAAAATTTTATCAAACATTGTCTGGACAATAACCCCCTTCGGCCCAAATGGATATGACGGACCCAATAAACGTGTGATAATGCACACATTCCGATACTTCTGATGATTTCAGCGTTGAATTTTGAGTGTAATGTCATGGAAATGTAACGGTTTCAATTCAAATTTAAACATTACTTGAGGTATTTTAAAACTGGAATAATGCCGACTTATTGATAATAGGAATCAACATGCATCAAGAGAATTATACATTTAAAAGAATAGGCTAGTTTCCTGGGTAAAAAAAAGATTATTCTATTTAGTCCGTCAGTCAGATTATCAAAAAATATTGCACCCATATTTTGCCTTTTGTCAATCAAACAAAAAAATACGTGTTCAATATTTTCTGTTAATCCAACTGACGGACTAATTAGATTTTTTAGGAAACTAGCCAATTGATAGATCCATTGTGTATGGCTGTGTCTGAAGTTATAATTTTGGATATAAGTAGGTAGTACCAAAATAATAATTTTAAATTTAACTTGAGTGAAATTGGTATTAACATTACTGAACTGAGAACCTTTGTCATGCTTCCTAAAATATGAATGCAGTAATTAAATAAAATCCGCACACAAACATTACATTGTTAGTATTATTTGAAGCGAAATGTGCACTCATTTGAAAAATGTAACATAATTAAGTGGAGACCTCGAGCGGGAAATCCCTAAAGCGGTTGTTTTCCTTCGGTTTTCCTAATGGCTGATTTTCACTTCACATAGACGCCGCGCGGGTGACACGACTTTCCAATAGAATAGCTTCATTTGAGGCAAAGGGTTCCGTGGCGGTTCAATGACTGTGAACACTTGTGACACAAATTGTGACTTGGAAAATGTAAGACTTAATCAATAGTACGAGTTCAAGTTGCAACTCATTTTGTGATGTGATTGTAATTTTGTCTTTAATTTAATTTGAAATAAATGTATTTGTTTTGAAACATGGTACAGATGAGGCTGGGTAAGACATGCAAATATTTTAATGAAATTATACCTACAATAAAAAAAAATCTGGCATTTAAGAAAATGACTTGCGTAGTAATAGTAATTAAGTGTATTTTTTGACCTAGACTATAAAATATAATTATTGTCCTAACCTATTGCCATGCCACACAGGTGCGTATATTCTAATTATGCAGAGAAAAAAAACGATATTTTGATGATTACTTACACTTATCAAGGACCTGTTAACGTCGATGATATTTTTATTTTTAAAATGAAATAATGTTGCGGAGTTAAGTTCGTGCGGGCACCGATAGATGGCGTTGGGTGTCGCTTACCTCGCGCAATGTTTTAGATTTTTTGGGTCCCTATGACCATTTGATTTATTTAGTTTCATTGAGTAATTTTGTATGGAGATCGTGTTCAATAAAGAGTTGTGGAATATAATAGTGGTGTGTTCTTCGTAGTGAAATTAGTGCCCCGAACAAAGTGGTCCAGCGAACCGGATTGTAAGTAAAGTGAACTTAGCGCATTTGGGGCAGTGAGTGAGAAACTGAAAAAAATACAAGTGTTTTAGACTTAGTGCAAAATCGAGTGAAAAATAACTTAGAAAACTTTACGTAATACGAACATAGTGCAATTTCATATTTGTGGACTTAGAAAAATTTGAGCAACTTTTAACTTAGAATAATTTCAATCATAAACTGATTTCTGGGACTTGTAATTTTTTGTGAATTTCAATAGACATTTAGACTTGTAAAATTTTAAATTTAAAAACAGTGAACAACAAATAGTTAATAATGGAAGAGTTAATAGCACAACAAGAAATTACCTTTGAATTAATAAAAAAAATAGGAGTTAACTTCAAGAAGGCACCGAAAGTGAGACTTACTAAGGGTTATATTCAAACGCGAGTTGAGACTTTGTCACAATATTGGGATCAATTTCGAACTACACATCTAGAAATATCCAAGTCAGTGTCGGCAAAGTAAAAACCAGAATCTGCCTATTTCACTGAGGATTGGTTTGATGCTGGAGAAGAAGAGTACTTAAACATAAAAGCAGATTTGCAAGATCAATTAGAATCGTTACATCAACCATTACCACATTTAACACAGAAAGTGTATGAGAGAAGCCATCAAGAAGTTAAATTACCTCAAATCAACATACCACAATTTTCGGGAAGTTACAATGATTGGAGTACTTTTAGAGACATATACAGTTCATTGATACATGAGAATAAAAGTTTGAGCAACGTACAAAAATTGCACTATTTGAAGAGCAGCATAAGCGGTGAGGCTGAACAGCTATTGAAACATATACCCGTTACCGACAGTAGTTATGAAAGTGCATGGACGACATTAATAAATAGATATAACAACAAACGAATCATAGTAAACTCAATTTTAAACAAATTGCTAACACAGAAAAAATCGAGTACTGGATCAGCTAAAGGTGTCAAAGAACTACTAGATACGACCAATGAGTGCCTTAGCAACCTAAAAAGCAACGAGGTATCTACTGAAAACTGGGATACTCTGATTATTCACTTGATAGTTGGCAAATTAGATGACGAATCGCATAAGAGTTGGGAGGAAGAGCTTGGTTCCTTAGAGATAGATAAATTACCTACGCTACCAACTTTCTTGAAATTTCTAGAAACGAGATTCAGAGTACTCGAGATGATACAACCTGGGCCTATAACAAGAGAAAAGATCACAAATAAACCCAAATCGTTTGTTACCAATCTAGCATCATCGAACATAACATGTGCCATTTGTAGTGGGACCCATGCCACTTATTCCTGCGAAGAGTTAGCAAAATTAGGAGTGCAAGAGCGAGTACAACAGATTGAGAAAACAAGATTATGTTTCAACTGCCTATCACCAAAACACAACGCAAAGCATTGCAAGAGCAAGAACTCGTGTAAGCAATGCAATCGAAGACATCACACCCTGTTACATTTCCCGAGTACGAGCAACAACGCACAATCTTCAAACACTACTCCACCGAGTACAAGTACGAGCACGAGAGGAGCAGAGGAGCAAACTAATCATAAACCGAGTAGAGAGAATTACAACACAATACGATCACACCTTGTGACTCAAGGACAAAACGCCCTGATGGCTACAGCTTTGATAAATATACAGACTGGAAGAGGACTTCAACTTGTTAGAGCGTTAATCGACCCTTGCTCACAAGAATCGTTTATCAGCGAAGAGACAGCTCAGAGACTTCAACTGAAACGCAAACCTGTAGAAGGACAAGTGACTGGAGTAGATCAAATGACTGCACGAATAAAGTATGCCGTCGAGACGCAACTACATTCCAGAAGTAATACTTTCAGCATTCCCTGCACCGCATTTGTTGTAAAGCAAGTCACAGATATCTTACCAGCTAAGAGAGTTAGTCATGAGTCATGGGAGCATTTGAGAAACTTGAACCTAGCTGACCCTGCCTTTTATCAACCTGGTAGTATAAACATGCTACTGGGAGTAAACATTTACACCGAGATTCTGATGAGTGGAGTCATTCGAGGAGAACCTGGGACACCAGTTGCCCAACAAACCGAGCTTGGTTGGATAATATCTGGGGGAGTCTTAAACCAACCTAACGAACGAGACATAGTGAGTTTACATCTAAGCATGTCATTGGGATTAGACCAGATGCTTCAAAAGTTCTGGGAAACTGAGACTTTACATACTGAAGAGAAAAATGCCTTTACTCAACCTGAAATTCGTGCTGAAGAGATCTACATGAGTACATTAAGACGAGAACCAGATGGAAGATACGTGGTTGCACTTCCATTCAAACGAGACATACCTGTTCTGCCTACAAAATCCCGAGACATTGCGTTAAAGAGACTGAGAACCCTCGAGCGACGCCTATCAGATAATGAGAAACTACGCAATGAGTACAACGCTGTAATGAGAGAATATCTTGATCTGAAACACATGGAGCCTGTAAATGAGTGTGAGCCAAACGAGAGAGCAGTCTATCTACCACATCACGCCGTGGTACGAGAAGACAAGGAAACCACAAAAGTAAGAGTCGTCTACAACGCGTCACAAAAGGGAGAAAACGGAGTCTCATTAAACGACGAGTTATTAATAGGACCTTCGTTACAAGAAGATTTGAGAGATATAATACTAAGATGGAGAACCTATAAGGTTGGAATTGTAGCCGACGTTATAAAAATGTACCGCCAGATTCTGGTGCGCCGAGAAGATGTTGACATGCAAAGAGTACTATGGAGATTCAATCCTAGCGATCCTGTTCAGGAGTTTCGCTTGCTTACAGTAACCTTCGGCATGGCCTGTGCACCTTACCTGGCCACTAAAACAGGTCGCCAAGGATGAAGAACACGATGAGAAGTTTCAACAAGCTAGAGAGATACTCAATCACTATTTCTACGTTGACGATTGTTTGTCTGGGAGTCATGATGAAGAAACAGCTATCGAAGTGCAGAGAAAATTAACAGAACTGATGTCAAGAGGATGTTTTGAGCTTCAAAAATGGTGTTCAAACAGCGAACGATTTATGAATGAGATAGAACCTGAAAAGCGAACTAAAAACACAGAAATTGAACTAAATAAGAAGGAGACTGTAAAAACATTAGGCCTTACCTGGAATGTGAGAGAAGACGAGCTGCAAATAACGAACAAGGTAAACATTCTAGAAGACAGGAAAATAACAAAAAGGAATGTGCTATCGGTCATCGCATCTCTTTTTGATCCAATGGGGTTTCTTGCACCGACAATCATACAAGCGAAGATCTTCATGCAGAGATTATGGAGTCTTGGCATATCGTGGGATGACGATTTGCCTGATGAGCAGCGAGATGAGTGGATTAAGTTCCGGTCAGAGATTCCAAAGCTTGAGGAGATAAGTGTTTCAAGATGGATTGGAATTGACAATCACACTAAATCTATACAACTGCATGGATTTTCGGATGCGTCATTAGCATACGCAGCTGTAATTTACATCAGAGTAACTAATAACGACGGACGAGTGGTTACATCCCTGTTGACAGCAAAAACTAAAGTCTCACCTCTCAACAAAACAACGCTACCCCGTCTTGAGTTATGTGCCGCTGTCTTACTCAGTAAATTGCTGAAACATGTTGCTGAAGCCATGAGAATAAGTCATGAGAATACTTACGCGTGGAGTGATTCCAAAATTGTGTTAGCATGGATAAAGGGAGATCCTTCGAGATGGAATACCTACGTGAGAAATAGAGTCATCGAGATTGACAACAACATTCATACTACCTGGTCTTACGTTGGAACCAAAGAGAATCCTGCTGATCCCGCATCCCGAGGAGTAGCACCTGCAACATTAAAAGATAATGAGCTTTGGTGGAATGGTCCATTATTCCTACAAGAAAGAAACTTAGAGCTACTTACCTGTGAAGTTCCAGACACCGAGCTTGAGAAGCGAGAGATGAAGACCTGTGCTGCAACAATAGTAGATCTTACAACCAACGACGGAGATGACCAATTACTTACCTTAATGAGGAGATACTCATCCCTGAAAAAGCTGCTTGCAGTTGTCGCCTGGATCCGGAGATGGCTGCACCTGAAAGAAAAAAAGAGAGATTAGAAAAAGCTTACCTGCATTTGTCACAAACACTGAACGAGAAGAAGCACTTACCGTCTGCGTCAAGATCACCCAGAGAATTGAGTTTTCAGAGGAGATCGATTACTTGAGCAATGGACAACCTATGAAAAAAGGAAGTCGTTTATCTTCACTCACCCCTTTTATCGACGAAAAAGGCGTGTTACGAGTAGGAGGACGATTAAAACATGCTGATATTGAGTACTTGAGCAAACACCCGATGATTATTTCAAAACACAATGTTCTTTTACCTCTCTTATTGTTAGAAGCTCATGAGAAAACGCTACACGGTGGTCCACAAATGATGTTGACATTTCTTCGTCAGAGATATTGGCTGATTAACGCTGGTAACATAGTTAAAAGATTTGCGAGAAATTGCATGAAATGCGTTCGACAGAGAACAGCCACTAGAACGCAGATAATGGGAGAGTTACCTGAATGCCGAGTTACACCATCCAGACCATTTTCTATTACCGGAGTTGACTTTGCTGGTCCAATTAACACAAGAATGAGTAAAGGTCGTGGCAGCAAATCGCACAAATCTTATATTGCTATATTTATCTGCATGGTGACGAAAGCGATGCATATTGAGCTGGTCAGTGACATGACAACGGATGCATTCTTGGCTGCCTACCGAAGACTAATATCAAGGCGAGGCATCTGCAACGAAATGTGGAGTGATCACGGAACTACCTTTGTCGCGGCAAGCAAAGAATTGATAGAGATGTGGAAACAAGGCAAGGCTTGCATACCAGAGGAGTTGTCTACCTTATTGGACAAAGAGGGTACTAAATGGAAATACATACCGCCTGGATCGCCTAATTTCGGAGGACTGTGGGAGGCCGGCGTTAAGTCTATCAAGTTTCATCTGAAACGCACCATAGGAGAGAGCACACTTACCTTCGAAGAATTGAGCACCTTACTCACTCAGATTGAGGCTTGTCTCAATTCTCGACCGCTTTCACCTCTAAGCGATGATCCACGAGATTTAGAGCCATTAACGCCAGCACACTTTCTAATTGGTAGACCTTTAGTGACCTATCCCGAACGTGACATAACAGATATAAACCTACATTGCCTAACTAGATGGCAACTAATTCAGAGGATGACACAGACATTTTGGCGCAAGTGGCAATCCGAATACCTGACTCGACTGCAACAACGTCCGAAATGGCGTACACCTCGGAAAGAGTTTGAGATTGGAGACCTAGTCTTAATTAAAGATTCTCGCTACCCCCCTAGCAAGTGGATGTTATGACGGATAGTAGCGAAGCATCCTGGAAAGGACAATTTTACAAGAACGTATGATGTTCGTACCCAATCTGGAATATACACAAGAACTGTTACAAAGCTTTGCCCCTTACCAGAGATATGAAAGGACAACGTCCTTTGGAGGGGAGTATGTTGCGGAGTTAAGTTCGTGCGGGCACCGATAGATGGCGTTGGGTGTCGCTTACCTCGCGCAATGTTTTAGATTTTTTGGGTCCCTATGACCATTTGATTTATTTAGTTTCATTGAGTAATTTTGTATGGAGATCGTGTTCAATAAAGAGTTGTGGAATATAATAGTGGTGTGTTCTTCGTAGTGAAATTAGTGCCCCGAACAAATAATTTAAAAAAAATACTAAATAATGGCTATATTGTATAAATAAAAAGGCAGAATTCAATAAATTCTAACAACAGGATTTATCGGGTGTATAAAATACCTATGCAATTATAAAAATAAATTCTAGGTTTTGTCTATTACTAGGAAATATCGTTATGAATTTACAGAGGGACTCGGATTTATTTGTTTCCGCTTTATCAATGTTCAAAGGTTTAAAAATGCATTTTGAAGTTTTATAGATCTACTCGATTTAATTTATCGTGATAAGCTTCGAAAAGGGAGTACCAAACGTGGAACGCTTTATGAAAAAAGTTTAATGATAAAATAGCATTCCCCACTAGTAGGCAGGCGGCCAATGACTTTGATATTTGGACGGTATTAATTAAAAATTATAAAGCTTCCCTCCGCCCGCAGCATTGTTCGCCCCACAAAGCATTTATCGCGGAAAAAGATAAATATGAGAGACTCAGGTAATTGCGAACGCTTTTATTGAGCTGTTGTTTGACTTCAACGGCTTTATTGTATCCCTGTTTTATTTATGAACAGTAACGTAGAATTTTTTGTATATGACGTCACTGAAAGACGTCAAACTGAGGTTGTGTTTGTAACACGGAAATATGTTTTTACTTTATGAAGTGTGTCTACGTGTGTTTAGTAGCCTACTTAAGTTGTGCCCGACCTGATGACTGCAATACGAAAAAAAAACAGCATCCTAATTATACCTCAACAGTGCCATGTGAAAAATGTGTTTTCTTTTCTATTTATTTGGCAATGACATAATTATGATTATTCACCTATGCTGGCGCATTTTACTGCATTTGATTCAACCTTTAAAAAGAGAGGTTCTCGATTTGATACGTATTTTTTGTGTATTATGATGACCATGTTTAATAAACTTTTTAATGGGACGTCAACAAATTTTTAATGGGACGACATCGATTACACAAAAAATTATTTTTTTACGGAAAAGGTTTTTAGATTATTATAATAAATAAAAAAGAGAACTCGTATGTTGATGTTAATATAATCCATGGTTCATCATCATCCTTGCCACTCAATTCAAAAGGTTTTATTTACCTATTTACTTTTTTTTTTTTAAATTTTTGAATTAAAATCCTAAGGATACTCGGTGATGAGGAAGAATACTGTAAAAAAACCGCACACAGTTACCACTGGAAGTTACCTACCTGACCTGAAAGGTTATAGAGCTCAGCAGACCAGTCCAAGGAGCTCTGATGTGTAAAAACTAGACTGAACAGGACAAATTCAGAAACAAAAATCACCTAGCATTTCTTCCATAATCCTTCCTGAATCCCAGAAGCAAATATTTTTGAAGCGTCAGACCTATAAAAGGTTGATGATTTTCCGCAACAATGCCTCGTGGGGGACCAGGTAATTATGATTGAGCACAAAACGGATAAAAATAATGCGCGTATTGTTTCAAGGTAATTACGGTTTGTGGTCCCGCGGTGAAACGCAAGTCACACCGCTGTGTTGATTTCAGATTTACCGCTCTGACTGAAGGCTTGTATTCATAAGAGGTTTTTGTTGTTTGAAAATACACTTACAATATTACTGCTTTCGCTTTTTTGAAATGATTGTAGGGCCACTAATACCAATAAACTATATATTCATTATATTAATATTTTATTTTATTTAGACAGTCATTAAACAAAATTTTATTTAAAAAATACCACAAGGAAAATTCAAATGTTAGTGATAATTTAACCCTTTTAAGCAAACGCAAGTTCATGTGCTTGATTTGAAAGTAGAAACTAACAGAATCATTTTCAAATATAACAAAAAAAATTGGATTAAGGATTAGTTACCACCAAAAAAATTTGGTGGTAACTAAATGACAAGAATCTGTTTGTTAAAAAATGGTTTAATTTATAAGTTGTTTTCTAGTTTTTTTCTCAATATTAATGTTTAAGAATTAAAATTAGTTTTTCATTTGTTTTTATTTATTTATTCCTTTAATAAACCCGTTGTATATATATTTATATATTCATCATACTATGATAATACTGTTTTTAGAAGTTACCGATTAAACAAGGGTAAGTACAAAGAAATAATTAAAACTTTTGTTTTTATGAGAAGCACATAGAGTAGACTTTTCATTTTAATATCGCAAATCTAACAGCTCTCAATGACATCGTCTCAAGAGAGATGTCGGTTTATAAATATGCGTCTTACTCTCAAAGAGTTCTGAGGATGGGTCGGAAAATAGAAAATTGTGGTCGTAATACACATTTCTTTTCATTTGGTTTCAAATACGGAGTTACAACATTCCAAGTATATTTAATTTAATTTTTTATTTTATAGTAAGTAAGTAGGTAGTGTCTGTTCATTGGACACAGAGACTATCATTCTGATAGTCTCTGATTGGACACCACATTGTAGGTACTGTTAGCGGGGAATCGATTGCAGGGAAAGGCATCCTTACGACCGTTTCCCGACACTAGCTGTAATCTGTCATCAGAGCGTAATCTATCTAAGCGTCGTTCTTGTGCTTTCGCGCGTTTTCCGTATCAATATTTCAAATCAGTTTAATAACCGTTTTGTTCAGGGGATACCTCTAATATTACTAATTTTATGTTGTGGTTTTTCTATTTTTGCTACTTAGACTATTTTTCGAAATTTATGTACGGAAAATATATTGAGGAAAACTGCACATTCAGTTAACACTGGATGTGCAGTCATGGTCCAAGAATGCTCTGGTTTCCCTGTCAAAGGGTTACGCTATCTGTGTCGCTATCTGTGAGGTCCCGGGTTCGATTCCCGGTCGGTCTCGAATCTGGGTGTTGTGGTCCCGTAGTTGTTTCTGATTTCTGTAACACAAGTGCTTTGGCTACTTACCACAGGATCAATTTATGTGATGTTGTTCATCATCATCATCATTTCAGCCACAGGACGTCCATTGCTGGAAATAGGCCTCCCCCTATGACTTTCATATTGGGGGAATTGCCAATACTCGCCACACCTCGCCACTCACACTTGGCAGGAGGGTTGGCGAGCGCAGTTTTTTTTAAGTTTTCGCACGCAGACGCTGCCCGTCTCGTGCTACAGGAATTAGTCGCCTCTTACGACACGCCTCCTGTTGGCGGTGGGGAAGTGTATACTTTACGACCGTCCCAACACGGCACAATATTGTTGTTCAATTTATTACTATTATTATTAATGATGAGGCACGCGAGCTTTTTAAGGAGTTGGGTCGACGTTTTAGGGAAAAGGGTAATGATCCCCGCTCTGGGTCTTGGTTGGTTCAGCGGGTCTCCATAGCTATTCAGCGAGGCAATGCTGCTAGCGTTATGGGGACCTTCGGATCGGGCGGGGCGTTGAGTGGGAATCCAGTATAGTGAAGTAGTATGTCTTTCAAAATTTTGTTTGTTTTAAGATTTTTGTAACCATTTGACGACGCTTATTGCTGATATAATTTTATTTTAATTATGCATAATGTGAATTGATATGTAATATTGTATGTTGGATAATAAAAAAATAATTAATTGGAAATAAGTTGTTAAAATACATTTGTGATAATACAATAAAATTGTTAAGTATGTGTTTATTATTAATTATATCTAGTCAACATATTTTTATGCAGTACCTAGATCAAAGTCGTTCACCTAACGTGGCGTTATCAAAATACATGCAGCCAGTAATATCTCAGGTGGAATTTGTCAAATTGAATTAACATCCCTCGGTAACGTGAGGAGCGATTATGAATATTAATTCGCCGACGCCTCAGGTTAGCGGTGACTCTAATGCGCATAGACAAACGCCGGGTTACGTTAACGTTCTGTTATCATAACTACGCTGGAGGAGATTAGCATAGTCTGTCCGGGATTATTTGAAGTATTTTTAGGGTTCCATACCTCAAAAGAAAAACGGAACCCTTATAGGATCACTTTGTTGTCCGTCCGTACGTCTGTCTGTCTGTCTGTTTGTCAAGACCCTTTATCTCGAGAACGCGTACAGGTATCAAGTTGAAATTTTAACAATATACTCAGGCCTACACAGCGTCTTGAAATTGTGAAAAAATCTAACTTTTAAGTTAACGCAACAAATAGATATGGCCATTTATGCCGCAAAAAACGTATATTTCGACACTCAAGGGAATCAAAATAATAGGGTACTTCCTTTTGACCTAATCCTTCAATAATACTTATTTTTCAGTTTATATTTCCCGGCAGTTATTCACGTCCTAAAATATAGCTTAGCCCTACTACCGCTTCGGGACTACATATTGGCTGGTGATGAGAAGAAACGGCGCAACAAATTCAGTCACCTTTGTCAGCCTTTTTTACAGGAAACACAGTTACAAGACATGTAGACATGAGCTAAGCAGGTTAAGTCCATGAACTAGTGTCGTTTAAATAATCGTGTACTTTATAATATCCTTTTTTTCATAAGGATATTACAAAGTAGATGAAAAAAGGTGGTAAAGTGAAGACTTAACGTAAAGAAGTTTGGAGTATACCTTGCATGCAGGTGTAACTTTAGATATTATGTAAATATTTCTGAGAATGGTCATGGATGTTTACCTGTGTTTAAGATTACCTAGTCCATTATTGATGGTGCTAAAATCTGAAATAAATCTGTATGTATGATTGTATAAATAAAATATGAAATACAGTCATAATTAATTAAGGTTTTAAACATTAAAAGTGATGAATAATAATTATGAAAATTATCTGAAGCTACACTGAAATTAATAGGTCTCACAACAATTTGCTCGTCATAATGTAAATCTTACGCGCGCCGCCGAAGTTTACACGCCACTAATTCAAGCTGATTTAAGCCCGCTTCGATCCTCATTGCTGCTGAGATAAAGCCATAATTAAGGGCCTTCGCGATCGATTAAGTTAAGCCGAGTTTAAACAGAAGCTAACTCCGGTAGAAAGGACTACTCCGCCGTAAAATGGTATTAGGTTTTCGCGCGTTTTATACGCTTTTGTACAGAGAGGGAGTCAGTTATTTTTTGGTATAGGGCTTAGTTAAAAAAAAATTAGGACACGTCGTACTTTTAAAACTCGTATCCACCTACAGCTGGGTATATTATAGTCTTTTCCTTGTTGCTCTGATTGCTCTGATCCTAAGCAAAGTAGCACTTGTATTATAGAATCTAAAACAACGACGGTACCACACCAACCGGATTTAAGAAAATATAATATCCTTTTTTTTTATTTCAATGCTAACTTATCATTAATAAATTAGTAGGTACCTATTTTAATATCTACGTTTACTGACCTAATCTTCAATCAATACTACTACTATTACAAAGGTGACGGTGTAAATTATGATCTTAACTTAACTTCTTGAGAAGTTGAGTCAATGCTATCATTATTCTTTATGCACTGTTATTCTTTATTTGCGCAGTAACAATAGCTCAGATTATTATTATTTGGTGTAGATTCCTAATTAATGGCTTCAGGAGTCGTATTTGTGCTCTCAGTCCGACTCTGGATTTGAAGCGAGGGCCGCTAAGAAAGGAGGTCGGGCGTTGAATTAATGGGAGATTGACTTAATTACACTGTCGTAAATTAGCGAAGTATTTCTGATTGATACGATTTGAAAGGCTTTCTTCGCTTTACCCGGTGACTGGGCAGTTTATAAGATTTTAAATAATTTTAATGCTGTGCCTATGTTTGTTATAGGTTCTCATATTTAATATATATCTCAGGGTTTAAAAATATAGTTTTGATTAGAATCTTCTATTTGTCTGAATCTGTCTTCGTTTCTTTTTAATAGTTGGTCCACGGCCGTAATTGCACTTATTCCGCAATCGTCAGTTTAATGAAAATTAGGAATAAAAGGATTTCAAAAAAATATAAAAACCAAGGTAAACGCAAACATAAACACGCGCCATTGTCAAGTCATATTATAATAAACCACTATCCAACAAAGCATAGGTAATTAATTAAGCACCCCTTAGCACCGCCATGCTAACAAAAATCCGTGTCGTGTCAAGGGGCAGTTTGAAATTACTGTAATAATTAAATCAGGCATTCTTTCCAACTTTGCCATTAATATTTTAGTGGAGGCTTTGACAGGGCAATTCCGTCTCAAGTACTTCTACCCTTCTGTTTATGTTTAGCGGTAAGCTATAGGGTTGTTTTAAAAAATATCGATAAATAGAATCTAAATCTATTTAAAAATATATATTATTTTAAAATTGGTTTACATATACCTATTCTTGAGTTTACATCTATAGACACGTTTAATTAAGCAGATAAGAATTAACTAACCTTTATGTATGTGTGTTAAATTAGAATCACGGTGATGAAATATCTAAAGACATTTTATACGTCAACCCCCATAGAGTAAAGAGTCATTAGACCACAGAAGGTTACAATAGAACTGACGAAAATACGTACATTCAAAAAACATCACTATTATTTTTTTCCGTCAAAAGTGATATTCTATGTCCAGAAGTTCAAGAATATTAATATTACTGGGCTTGTGTAGTTCTTCGGCGAACTCGAATGTTCATAATCTACCAACCGTTATGAAAGCAAAAAAGTAATTATGTAGAGAAAAAACCAGTTAGTAACAATTACAAATCTACTTGTTGTGAAGTATTTTTGTCATGTATTCTGCGTTAGGTATCTTACTGGTGTAACTCTTTTTCTTAATTTTTTCTAACAAAAGCTTCATCGAGCCACAACTACGATTCAAAGACGTTTTCTGTGACATCACTAATCTTCTATGGCGTGACGCTTCCCTTACGGCATTATGAATCGCCGTAAATGTTGTACGAAATGTCAGTTTGACCTTATGCTAAGCGTTGGGCGGCCCTGAATTATTTGACGGGCCGCGTTTGATCTATGAAGCGTGCCCTTTAGTATGATTGCTGTCAATTTCGCGTTAATATTTCAAGGGAACTATGGTATTCGCCGTGGTATTTGAAATGTCGCGGAGCTGAAGGGTTAACTGATTTTCGTGACATGGCTGCTTCAGGTAAGTGGTTGATTAAATTCCTGCGATAAGTTTGAGCTAGGACTCAAGAATCTATTCTAATATTATAAAGTTGAAGAATTTGTTTGTTTGTTTGATTTAACGCGCTAATCTCAGGAAATACTGGTTCAAATGAAATAGTACATTGTTACCTTAAGGGTGAAAGTAACTTATCTAGCCCCGAGACAGGGTTTGGCGCTCGAGCGCTCGAGCGTAGCGAGGGCGCCAATAGTTCGCGAGACTAAATAAGTCTTTAACCCGAGGAAAACACTGTGCTTTTCATTACGAATACAAGGAAGGAAAAACAAAAACATGAATAGGCTAAAGAAAAATTAGTGAATTTTAACAAAAATCTACGAATCAAAGAGAATGTAGGTAATCACTATATTCTACAACTTGAAAAAACAAATGAAGATCTAATTACCGCTTTCCCGTCTATTTTTTTTGTCTGTGGCCGGCCAGCCATTCCACCTTAATTTTGCATTTTCATTATTGAAAAAATGGGAAATATTTTGCGCAAATCTATGTTATTTTAAAGAAATAGTTGAAAGTAAATTACTTACTTAAAATAAGGTAATTTAAAAATATATTTTTAATTAATACTTATCTTTATGTTAATTCATTTTACATCGCGCTGTTATTAAGCGGCT
Source organism: Anania hortulata (assembly GCA_963576865.1). Lineage (NCBI taxonomy): Eukaryota > Metazoa > Arthropoda > Insecta > Lepidoptera > Crambidae > Anania > Anania hortulata. Next base: position 8,507,924 of record OY756394.1, on the reverse strand, counting down.
GTATAGAAAATTGTTCAATAAAAATGTATTTAGATAACTTTTTTTTAAAAATAATTTGACATCTGTCAGTTGAAAACGAATCTCTCTAGGGCTGAAAAGTATAACTTTCAACCTTAGGCAATTTCAGACCTACTTTCCGAGTATGAGTGAAAATATATTTTTGTGTTAGACAGTCCATTTATCGAGAAAGGCTATATTACATCACGCTACGTCTAGTATGAGCGGAGGATCAATGAAAAATGGTGCTTGAAAGGAAAAAAATATTATTTTTGAGAGTTTTCGATGCTTGCGCTGTAAACGGTTAAGTAACGCAAAAATCATGTAAAAAGGCTGTGACAGCAAATGTTATTATAACCTTTTTTATAATAAATCCAATTTGTTGTAAAATAATACATTATTTGGAGACCGAAGTCCACGCAGGCGAAGCCACGGACGCATGCTACGTAATCGTAGTAGCTAAATAATTTGGAAACTGTCAATAATCATGGTAACAAACATTTTAAATTAGTTGGCTATTTTAAAGTCACGTGACTTGGGTTTTCACCCATGTTTTTGCCTGGTTTATATTTTTTTTATTAAGGGAGACAATATTTCAAATTAAGATCCAATTAGGTAGAGTCTTGTTAAAAGTATATATAGTATATATATGTATATATATTTATTTATAGTAAAATGAAAAGCTTCTTATATATCGAATACAGGCTTTCTCGTAATTAGATTTCAACTGTAGGTACAGATGAGACCTAATCGAACGAGCTTAAAGAGTTGACATCGTTTGTATAAAAAATAAGAGTAATTAACTCTTACTCGCATCTACACCGCAGTTTCGTTTTGTGGACTACATAAAACATTAAGTAACAGCAACTTTTCATAAACTTTCTTTGTTTTAGATGTTGCACTACACTTGGAAACTAAAGTAAATGCGGTGTAGATGCACCGTTACAGGCACAAGAATACTTAGAAACAGATAATTTAACCAGTCGACAGACTTATGTTAATGAAGTATCTGTTTAAAACATCATCAAGCCGCGATTGGGGTATGCAAAATATACTCAAGTGAAACGCGGCAGGTGTACGTAATGTCTTATTCAAATTCGCAAAACGAAGTAATCAAGAAAGTCCACAACTTTTTCAAAATACACAAAATTTGTTTTTTTTTTTCAAGAAAACAAAAACTTTAGAATAGATCATTACTGTTACCCACTACTGGGGTGTAGGTACTTGTATGATAATCATATAAGGCCAATTCTGGCGCTTGTTATGTGAGTGATTTAGGTTTAGGTATAGAATGCGGTCATCGACTTTAGATGCTGATCGTACATGTAATTTAAAAAAAAAACAACACAATTGCTTTAATGCATAATCATTAAATTATGTCTATCTATAATCTCAAATTTTGACCTTAGTAAAATATCAGACAAATTTTTTGTCTTGAAAATTGGCCACTTGTAATTTGGTTTCGTTTGGTTTGTTATGCCATTTCTACAAATGAGGACGTTGTAAAACTTGTAGATTTGATTTTATTTACGACTCATCACTTCATACTAGGTTCTCTGATTATGATGACTCTTTCTTTGTTGGATAAGACATCTTTTAAAATTCTGTTCAAAATTAGCTCTCTTCAAAAGTAATTATAAAGATTGAATTATATCTTTTTACGTGTGTAGTTGATGTAAGTCAGTGCGGAAATACTTCGAGAACTCGTTATAAGGGTCGGTCTACAATGAGGGTGGGTGGACGCGGCCGGCGGAAGCGATATCGCTGCCCGTCGAGACATTTTCTATTCAAATTACCGCTGCGCGGTCATTTCCACTTCTGTGTAAACATTGCTTTATCTCTTACCCTTCATACAATGATAGTGTAGTTCCAACTGTATTTTTAAATTGTCATTCTAACTCAGCAATGTGTGATTCAGTTTAACTAATAGTAGTTTTAAATCGAGTGTTGTAGTAAGACGATTGTCTAAGCAGTAGACGACACGTCAGACGGCTTCCGGACTATACAAATGTATGCAAAGGAGCGGTTTGGTTTTGTTTAAATGTTTGCATTCAAATAGTTGGTGAATGTGAGATGAGGTCGCATTAAGTGCGATAAGATGTAGATAAAAGTTTCACCTTTGCTGCCGTTCTTATCAGCACTAGTAATTTATTACATTTTACTTTTGAATTTAATTTGTCATTGCCTAAGTTGATTTTAAAATTTCACCCGCACTCGAAATATTACTTTATGTGACCTTGGATGACGGACATTATGAGTGAATACTGTAATTGGCAACATCGTACTAATGTTTTAAAAAAAAGTACTTTACTATATCTCGATGATGATGATGATAAACTTTCTCGTAGAAATGATTATGTATTAATAAGGAACCAAACAGTCAAAGCGTATGACTACTTGTTGCCTTCCGACATGTAAAAATATTGAGTAATATTTGCTATTGATTGTTGACGTAGATTATGGCACATGATCGAATTAATTGTATTGTTAAAATAACATGATCTTACGAATGATCGATATCAAATCAAACCGAACAACGAACGAACAAAACCAAACAATTATTTTTGGAGTCGGTGCAAACAACCACATTCAATCATTCCACGGCCGGCACCGACTCCAATAATGACTGTTTGGTATGATTGTTTAAAAGTTATTTTTAGCTTTTTAGTGTTTTTGAAGTCGGTTATTTTTTTATAAAAATTTGTTTTATTTGTGTTTTTTTTTACATTCTAAATGGCGATCTGTGATGTAATTATAGTTTAATTGCTTCTCATATGACGAATCAAATAAGTCCAAACACGGCTATGATACATTGTTTCATCACAGAGTTCCGGTGCTTACCTTCCGCCTTCTTTATCAGATCAGTTTGATTTTATTATTCTCACCAGAAAAAAATATTAAAATTTGATTTGTCGACTATGGTAAGGCTTAACTGTCTTAATGAAAATATCTTAATGAAAATTACCTTACTCGTGGATAACTATTGTGGCCAACTATGGTCTTCTTCATCAGTTCCACCTCAGCAAATGATACATTCTGAATGCAAATGCTTGATTTGTTGTTAAATATACTAAAATCGCTATATGTATACCTATAATATTTTAGGAATTCCCTCAATTCCTCATAGATCTCATCATCAGAATTGAATTTTGAAAAAAATGGGACCAATCTGGAGGTATCCCTTTCAATTGAGAAAATAATTTTTCTAATCGGTTCATTAATGGCGGAGTTCTGAGGTAACAAACATTTAAAAAAAAAAACGAATTGAGAACCTCCTCCTTTTTTTGAAGTCGGTAAAAAAATTAGATATAAGCATCAAATGTAATTATATTTTTGTTAAAAAAAATTGTGGCTTTCAACAAAAAATTTTTTTTTTATATTTAAAACGTTTCTAGCATTGTTTTTAACATAGTACGCATTACCTATGTTACATAACAGACACGATGTGTGATTTCAAAACTAGAGCAAACCTTTCACTTGTCCTCGACTTTACAGATATTAGCAAGAAAACGAAAGTGCGGCGTCTTGTGGCCGCTACACGTATACCTTCGATAGCTCAGTTGGTAGAGCGGTGGACTGTAGCTGGGAAGTGCGATGGACATCCATAGGTCGCTGGTTCAAATCCGGCTCGAAGGAATCTTTTGGTGTTTTTATCTTAGCCTTTTTTACAGTAGGCTGCTTTATTATGTCTAGTTATTTTAAATTCAGCGAATGGTCTAAATTCTATAAAGTTTAGTTTTAAAAAAAGTGTATTTTGTATACTTACAGTACGTATGAGTTGGCATATAATAATCTATCTTGTTGCAGCTTTTATAGAGAGGAACTTAATATCGGTTCCGTACCAGTAAGTTTGCCTGACTTAATAGAGTATGCCTAATATGTACGTCCCACTGCAGGGCACAGGTCTCACCTCAACTATGAGGTGGTTTGGTCCATACTCCACCTTGCGGACCCTGTGCGGATTGGTGGACTTGTGAGGCCAGTGACTTAACCTTACTGTCAGATGTTATTAAGCCGCCCTAGGGCGTCTGACTAGGCTTCACGACTAGTATAAAGCGATATTAGCCGGGATCTATGTTATTAAGTATAGAATGGTCAACAAACCAATCATAAAAAAAGTTGTAAAGTTTTTTCAAGATATGCAGTGCTGATTATTGTAGTATTGTATTACTTTGTAGACCTCAGTTTAAATTGAGAGCTGATAGTACCTTTATATAAAGAACGTTTTTAGTCCTTCCTTTGAATCCTATAAGAGAGAAAGACGAGCATTACAGTGGTTAGCTTAGAAGCGAACTGGGGACATATTATTTATATTAGAAATTAAAGGAATTTAATGTTGTTTCGTCGCAGGTAGAGATGCTGCGGCAATTTTGGGTTAGTATCTGTCTAGTTAGTAAGTCGTCTATGGAACAGCTCGTCGTTGCAGTAACGCTGCGGTTGCACTGCAGGATTAGCTTAGTGCATGGAATTGAGCAGATACATAAAATACGCCATTATATTTAATCCAGTGACGTATTGTTTAAGAATAGGTGAGAGTTGACAAGTCTTGTCAACACATACATAATTTAAGTAAAAATCACTGACTATTTTCGAAGACAGATCCATATTATAACTGCTCTATAGATTAAAAAAGAAAGTTTATTTCCGCAAATAGACCGGAATTAAGCACTTTTACACTTCTCAATTGTTTTAGCCTACTATTGCTTCGGGATAATATTGTAGGCTAGTGCCGATGGCGACTAGCATCTAAGTGAGTCGCTAAAAGAATAGAAACGCTAAGCTATGCACTCAGTAGTGCGGCCGCGGCCTAAGTGAATCATTGTGACGCAGTCACATTAGCGATTTTGCACGACCAATGCAATGCAGCGCTTATTTTCGCCCGATTCTTACATGCCTTCGATAGCTCAGTTGGTAGAGCGGTGGACTGTAGTTGGGCGAGTGCAATGGTCATCCATAGGTCGCTGGTTCAAATCCGGCTCGAAGGAATCTTTTTTGTTAGTAGGAACAACTACAAGTTCTTGGAAACCTTTATAATATTCCAAACTTTTGCTTTGACAAAAAAAAAGTTAAATTGTACACACAATTTAAATTCTATTTTTGTTTTCAAGCGCCGGTGGCAAAACCAATGAAAGTGTTGGACTTTTGACTCGGACAAATTTATTATATCGCAGGAAAGAAAACGTTTCATGTACTTACACTTCGACATATATTGTACTTAAGTACATAGTACAGAGTAATGGTGGTTTAATATAAGGTCTTATTTTACCTATTATAATGTTAAATTAGTCATGTAACATTTATTCATTCTAGATAAATGTAACTAAAAAGTCATCTGCATAATGCAATTTTCTTGTAACATCTGCATTCCACCAAAGCGTCTGTAGCGACTGATTTTGTTCTACGGAAAACTAACACAACAGATAATTAAAGGTATATTTGGATTTCAAAATCATAAAAACATAATTTGTCCAGTTTTGTTTAGAGTTTATAATTAATATTCTTTACACTCCTAATGAGTTAAAGATTCCTAAAAAGATTCCTTCGAGCCGGATTTGAACCAGCGACCTATGGATGCCCATTTTATTCGTTCAACTACAGTCCACCGCTCTACCAACTGAGCTATCGAAGGTATGTGTAAGACGTCCAAAATAACAAATAATTTATTTTACTTTATTACGATAAGTAGACAAAACTTTTTGGTTGATAGATAGTCAACTAAAGTAGATAGAGTGCGACACTACTAATGCTCGGCTAACCTGACGAGGCATTGGAAGTCATTGACGATAGATGGAGAGTCGATGGAAGAGTCTGGGAGAGACATTTTATATGTCCAGTAGTGGGGTTATATATCGGTAAAAAAAGATAGTGCACTTGTTCGATACTGATAGGTCGCATGAGACCGCGTAATAATTAAATTCCTATTTATATTATTGTTCCTATCGTGTCTCGTTTTGCTAGGCTGAGGGGTTAAAACAGAAAGGGGAACTAGATAATATAATTTCTGATAATTTTAGTCGAAACAATAATTATTTAATCCTATTACAATTTATTGGCCAATTTGTATCATTTTAAGTTTTCTTTCAGTGCCAAAATAACTCTTACACAGACTTTATCGAGACTAGGTTTTATTTAAGCATTTTTGTTTTTACCTACACAATTTTTATCAAGAGAGATCGAGATGCAATCCGCGGTCTAGCCGGATCTACATAGCGCCGACACAGATATTGACTACTGATTAGGTAAGTTCAAACCACTAAGTTTATCAGCTTAAGATCTAGCTTCTGAAAATTATCATCTACAATTGAAAGCAGGCGAACACGTGTGGATCAGTTGCACGGCGCTGCAGTGCTGTGTGCACCCGAATTATCATATTAATTGAGTACCCAGATATATACCCGGTAGAAGGCGCGGAAGTAAGCCGCTTTAGCCTGCCCTGACACGATACTTGGGATTGGAAGATATTCCAGACGACGCGTTTTATGGAAATCCTGGAATACTAACGGTCTAGATTACTAGTCCCTAGAGATAGGATGATAGGTACTATGCTGTATAGTTATTATGATAGGGTTAGAGTGACTAGAGTCAACCGAATACGGTTAGATTTCCCACCTTTAATAGTATAGTGTTATCTCTTTTTCTCTAACAGACTGTTTATGATTTTTATCTTTTTACAGTTTCGTGAAAAATAAATATTACGTACATCTCACACACGGATTTAAAGATCTTCCTTATAACTGTTTTATATAATTTACAAGTTTGTTTATTTGTTACTCAATAACGCTTTAATGGAATAACGGAATCAGCTAAGATTTGGCACACAGATAGATATTGATCTAACTTAACTCAAAGAATAAGATCTATCCCGTTTTTCTGTTCCCATAGGATGATTATTTATCTTTAGCTTAATGCCGAAGACTGCGCAGAAAAAGTCGCAAGCATAAGGTAGTATTATGTATATTTGACGATGAAATGTTAGAAATCAGGCAAAGTCGGCAAAGAACTGAGTGAATAAATACTTGACTGAAGTAAAAATAAGTTAAGACAAGATAGTGTTATTTCTGCATTTTAAAAACATTCAACTGCCAGTATTGTAAACAATGATTAACATTAATACAAATACAATTTGCAGTTGATTTTACTTAAAAGATAAACAAAATTAAACCCTGAGCGGATAACAATTAAAATAAGCGAATATTGTATTTGTAACAAAGCTTCGTTAATGACGATCCAGTTTAGTATGTTTAGGTGTTGCGCGACACGTGAATCGAATCTATTTCTATGGTGATTAACTAATTCCATTTTGAATCGAAACAAAGCGTTTTAATTAATTGAAATCATTTGTGTTTCTGCCGAATAAACTATCTTCAATTCATCAAACATCATTATAGTTAAATAACTGAAACTAGCTCTTTCAGTTTGCGCTCCGGACAGTTGTGAGTATTTTGCTTGTTTTACTGTTTTATTAATTAGTTTTAAAATAGTTTTGTTGCATTTGAGCATTCCTCAATTTTTACCAATGTAGGACACCGCCGCTTATGCAAGCCTGGAAAGACCATGGTGATGTACACAAAATTTTACCAAAGATTTTGTAACTGCGATTTCATTAGGAAAAACAGTAGATTAAACGATGTTGAGTGCTCTTTTGGGTGCAAAAGATAATTTAAAAAAATACTGCTAAGCTTATGTTTATTTAGGTTATTTTAAATTGTGTTTATTTTTGTGTTGCTTTACGTATTTTTTTCTTCATCTCATCTTTTCAGCCATAGGACGTCCACTGCTGAACAAAGACCTCCCTCTCCAAGGGGAGGAAGGAGGAAGGCCTCCTACTCGCCAGGCGAGTTGGCGAGCGCAGTTTTTTATAAGATTTTGCACGAAGACGCTGCTGCCCGTCTCGTACTACAGGAATTAGTCGCTCAGAAATAAATGAAAATATATATCTGGTATTAAGACGTCTCCAAATTCTTAACTTTTACCATACATATCAAAGTCTACACAAACCTCGATCCCCTGTTTAATGTAACGCCTTCATCAAATTATGAAGACGACAGACGCTGTCGCAGCACCTAACTCGCGCGACAGTTCCGAACAATAATAGTAGTGGGAACGAAACTATTTAGCGAAGTTTGCTGCGTCAATAGAGGGCGCCACCTAGCGGCGGGAATAATTCATTTAGTGAAAATTAACTCGCGAACTTGCCGAGAATCTCGTGAGTGTTTGATAGAGACAAAAATGTTTGATGTTTTCATAACGTTAAAGTTTTAGTGCAATCTTGAGGAGAATAGCAGCAGCCAGTTTCAGTGATTTCCAATAAAGGTAATCATCATTTTAGCCATAGGACGTCCACTGCTGAACATCATAGGCCCCCCAGGTCCCCCAATGACTTCCAGGTTGTCTTGTTGGAATAATAAGGATGATGAATGATGGATGAGGAGATCCGTACGTAAACGAATAAAAGTCGCTAACATAGCCCGGCAGATTAGCAAGCTGAAGTGGCCGTGACCCCGACCATAGCACGTAGAACTGAAGTAGGTAATAAAACCAAAATATCCTACTTAAAATAAAAGTAGCTTGCCCACCATGTAGGAACGCCCATAAAATGGTTGTTATCCATTCTTAAAATACAATACCTAAGTTATTTAAGATTGAATAACAGAAATCTATGACGTAACAGATTTACTTAAATAATTAGATGAACTCTACCAACTCCAGGTCACTCTATGTACGGAAACACGCCATATAGTGCTATCAAGCTTACTAATTGGGGCATGTCACAAGCGTTTTAATCATTTTACTTTAATTAGAAAAAATACTTATATAACCGTTATTATTTTAAAAAAAATACTAACATTCCTGATGAGTAGATTAGAATTTCCAAGAGTGTAACTATTAAACAATTGGGAAAATTGTTTATCATAACTGACAAAAATATTACATTTCGAACGAATGTTTATGAAAATATATTCTCATTTGATAAACTAAAAACAATCCCGAAAGCACACCACCCGACGTCACCTCAGTAACCCCGGCTGACGTTCACTTAATTACATAGATTACAAGTTGACATTTTCGTTTGTCACGATTTAACTTCGCTCCTGTGGATTATCCCTTATATTTCAATGGATTCACTTGAAATTTGATTATTTAGTTAGTAGCTTACATTGAAATAAATAAATGCAAATAATTATAACGAAATTGAACTAACCTATTTAATTATACGTTAAGATAAACCTAAATTATTTACACACAGTCAAAAATTTATGAGACAAAAATATATTTATGTTTAAATATATAAAAATACAACCATATTTACGCTGATCACTAAAAGAAATAACTGGATAAGGGGCAAGTTTAGTTAAATACCGGTTACCGATTACTGGTTTATTATTATTAATCAATCGTGTTAGAGCCGTATCCCCACGAATGCGTTCCAAAAGTACCGGGTTCCATGCCGTGATTTTCCGTAGGAGAGATCATCATCGTTATTATCATTTCATCCATAGGACATACACTGCTGACCTTTACCAGGTCGACTGTCCACCATGTCTGTAATGTGGAAATATGATTGTGTGTAAAAGAGACATAATAATTATAATAAGTATTGGTCAACATTACATACATTGCTCTGATCCTAAGACAAAGCACAATTTCTGATTTCTCTAACAAAAGTGTGTTAGGGAAATCAGGAACATCGTTACGATGCACCAATCAGACCAGACAGATAATATAGAAATGTTAGTTTTCTACATTGGCCAAAGTCAAAGTCAAAGTCAAAAATCATTTATTCAATTTAGGACAAAATTGCGACTTATGAACGTCAATAATAACATTATAGGCCCATATGGGGCAGAACATGTGTCCTTATTTTTTGGGCCCTACTAGCGCTTCGAGACAAGACACAGACAATCTGGCAAGTGCTGAGAAGAAACGCCGGAACAAACTCAGTCACCACTGTGTGGCAGCTACACAAAATGTATAAATCAAAATAAACAGGTAGGTACATCAGTTTAGTGCAGGCTGGACTGACCATACATTCTTGTCATCAAGATAGTCTTGAATTTTATAATACCCCTTAGACATTAGTGTAGTTTTGACATATGACTTAAATTTATTAATAGGAAGTTCGAAAACATTGTAAGGTATATTATTGAAAAATTTAATACAATTACCCAAGAATAAATTACTGGTAATCAAACCCGACTGGTAATCAAACCCAGGACCTCAGAGATGGCGACGCAAAGTTCGGCGTGCCCTCCTCTTGGCTGTAGATGCCGTCGACATATCGGTATAGAGTTTTACATTTGATTTATGAACTTTAATGACCATATATTTATTTAAAAAAAACATTCTAAATAAATTCCCACCCAAAACATCGTCCTATAAAGCGTTTTGGGAATCATAACAACTCGTTCCAAATTAATGGGCATTTCGTTATACCTGTCATGACAAAGGACTGTCATAGGCAGTATTAATCAAAGTCCCCACTAGTATGTGGGGCTTTTTAATTATAAGCCCTAATGATCATTTTTCATTCTTAATTGCCATTCTCATACGGCAGGTTTACATTTTAGCTAATCACCTTATTACAGAATGGAATGGGGTTTTCAGTGGCTTTAAATTATTTCGTATGACACGCCTGTTTAAATACAGGGTGACATCGGGCGTTGCAACACCTTAGCATAAAATAGAACGTGTTGTAGGTACGAAATCGTAACGTTACCTAAACGAGTGTAAGTCCATTTCCATCCTTGCGCTTTGTTCTGCTTGTAGTCAGTCAGTTATGCTTGACCATGATCATGTACCAAGCGGCAAGTCCAGTTAGTACATTTTAAGCGATTATACCTCTACTATATACCATTTTGGATGGCAGTTTCACATCTAATAGTTATCTGGTGCAGGTCTATAATGTGTAGGTCTCCTCACGACTTTTTCTTTCATGGCCGAGCAAATGGTATAATAAATCTGTACATAGATTCTGAATTATCCCAAGATATGTGTATGTGAGCGAAATTGCGAACTCGCAACATAGATGTGAGGCAAGACTCGGACCACATAACAAAATTTTGAGGTTTTTCTTGCATAAGTTTTGTGTTATAGAACTAAGGTGAAGTAGACAAAATATGTTACCTACTCATCAACATCCAAGCAGTCTCATGAGACCGCATAACAATGGAATTTTTATTGTGTCTCGATTACGGATGTATGATGAGCTAACCAAAACAAACGTCATTAGCTTATAAAGAAGGATGTATCTGCACGGTTTTAACACAACCCTGTATAATAATATAAATGTTTGCTTTACAATCGCGTCGCATTTGATAGTTTCAAAACGGCCGTAAAAGTGTTACGTTGTTTGTTTGCGAAGTCGATTTTCATACATGAATATTCTGGGTTGTTTGGCATTCGCGCGGAGGCGGTGGCTAAACACCGGAGTGCAATAAAACTAAGCACACGACAATCCGACGGGTAATAAAATGCGGGATCTGCGGGATCCGGGAAGAGTTGAGTGACGTCACTTCGCTTTCATATCACGGGCGAAGGCTTCGGGTACTGCGTCGATCCGACGCGACGGCGACGTGCAACGCTTTCCATGTCGGATAGGCATGTTTTGGTTATTTATCGATAAAAATAAACAGGTTGTATATTTGTAGATCACTTTTCGAAAAAAAGTTTTTATTATTAAGTCTTCATTTTAAAGAAGAATACTGTGTTTATATATGACAAACTTTACATTAAACAATATAGTAAAAGTTTACATCGAAATTCGATATTGATTCGATATTGTAGATATTAAAAGTCTTTATTTTAAGGTACTAAAAGCAAAACGAGATATAATATACATTTTATTGTTACGCGGTCTCATACAAAAAGGTAAAATACTATATGGATAATGTATTATGTTAAATCTCTGTTATTCATTTTATCATCACGACATATTTTAACGTTCATTGAATCATAACATATTGATTTTTTTAATAAGAAGTTTGAAGGAAACCCTAAAAAACGGAAACATATCGTACCGTAAACAGATAGGTTACAAAACTTCTATGGTATGAATGTACGTATCGATATCGATCTTTCGGCATCTTTCAGCCTGTAGGTAAACAGGGAGCACAGAACAACGCCACCTGACACCATTATGCTATTATAATATTTGCTACTTTCCCTCTGATGTCTTCTTGACGACGCAGTGAATACAAAATTCCGCACCCACCTCCCGTCACGCGATACCGCTTTGATTTCGAGTGCCAAATTTATTGGAGATTGTATTCGAATTTGGTATTAGGCGGCGCGATCTGATATCATAAAGTAACGTTATTGCTCCGAGAGGAATGCCTAGTTTTAAAAGGAAACAAAAATTACAGTCGTAAAACAAACACGCTTTTTACGGGTGTGGCAAAAGACTACAATGTGTGCAAAGTAAAGCTTACATAAATTTTGCCAAAAATTGTGGCTTGCATTTCTGGAAATTATTATTTATTGAAACTTGATTATCACGCTGTGTTCCGCGTTAAGAGCAAGTTTTAAGGTTTCAAGTAAATAGGAAACGACTTTTTCTAAATTCGCGTCTTGGTGTAGCACTGGAAGTCGACCTCGGTAAAAAAACATAGTTTTGTTAATTCAAACCATAGTCATTAATATTGTATCCGAGTTCTATGTCTATGTTTTAAGTATTTACGAGTATTTACTTTTTGAAGTACAGTACATAGTAGTAACATAAGTACTTGCACTTAAAGAACGTACCTTGGTACGTTCTTTACACAGGTATACTATGTAAAATATTTATATCGAACTTATTTATTCCATATTTATAACTTAAATCAAGTAAATTGCGTCTCTACAAAAACAATGGCGTCGTGTATCCAACCAACTACAGTTTCTAAGCGTACGTTTTGTAAAGTGCGAATAGCAGCGGCATTTTTGGCGGAATAAAATTCTGCCAGTATGTATCTGCGTTTGCCACGCATTTATTTTTTATTGTGAGGGTTCCAATCCGGCGGCCGGATTTTTGTTTAAAATTGCATTTTTATATTTGCTACGCGATCCGCGGCCGGGTGACAAATACGCCCCGCGCCGCCATGAATGACAATTGAAGAGATGTTTTTATAAAGACGGACCGATTTTTATTTTTATGAGAAAGGAATTGTGCTCATAAAAACGGTGTTGAAATGATGAGTGTCATTTTTCACTGTCGCCAGAATGCCTCTTTATGGGCCCGTTTTGTCTGCACGAAAAAGTGCTACCGGTGATGATGTTTTTCTTATAAATTCGTTTAGGAAGGTTCGTCATTTGGCAATGTGAATAGAGTGCTAAGCAGGTAATACTCTTGTAGCTAGGTAAATAGAAGGTCTTTAATTCTTGATATTAGCTCATTTTTATGACTGTAGTGATTGATAAATACCGTCTAGAAGCTGTGTCTTTAGTATACACACTGTTTTACCACAAAATAAAATAAGGTATTAGAAGTTAGGCGATCTTTAAACACATTGCGCATTCAAAAAACGCACACATAGACATCGCTTATGGATACGAAATCTCGGAACACGCTGATAGTACGTAACGCAGTATATAGATAAGCTAATATATACTGTGTAAGTAGTTCGACCCTCTGATATCCATACCTAACTATTATATATTCTGAGGTTTTACGTTTAAGGCTATTCAAGTCACTGGATCGTGTTTCCGAACCTGATAGGCCAACAGTCAATAATGTGGCAGTTACGCCCTATCTGTTGGAAGGCCCACTAAGCTAGCCCACTGAGCCAGGCAGCGATTCCACCGGCGCGCCGCGATGCCTGGAATGTGCTCACATGGCGCTGGTAATATCCACTACAGACGCGCACAGAGTCACTAACAAACAAATTGTCAACGTCATTTAAGTACACGGAAATAACCGGCCTAATGCGCTTCGATAGATACAAAGAAACAGCAACTGTATCGTAAACTTACTAAAGTTAAAAAATAGGACGTCTTAGTGCCAAGAACGCCGATCTTTATTTTATTTACTAGAAATACATACAGTGATACAGTGTAATGTATATTGTTACACACTACCAAAAACAAATTACCTACACATAAAATTACTGATTATGTATGTATGAATTATTATGTTCAAATTTATCCTATTATTTGTATTATAAGACTAAGTTCTTATAAATTTCAAGATCATAGGTTACACTGAAAATAGGGAAAAACCTTACCGAGCGGTTTTTTACTGATGTCCCCATTATTTTACAGTGTCATTTATTTCAAATAGTTTGACTATTCTTTAGTCACGGTTTAAACGTAGCCTAGTTATTGTAATAAAGCCGTGTTTTGATTATAAGAAACAAGTGATGTGTCGTTAAATATGTCTTCAGCGCCAGTATGTCATATTTTAATGAATGAATGACTTTATAATAAATTGCAAGCATCATGGATTTTGCACTATCAAATTCACTAAAAATCTAAACCATAATAATCACCCGTAAAATAACATTGCACTATTTTAAAATCGCTTTTACAGAAACTCGCAAAGCGCTTTTGTCTGCGACTGTACCCCTGCATATTCCTAAACCCCAGTAGATACATTTGATTAACCTGACTAGACAGGCTTCATTGATTTACCGTTTGGCATCTACTTTAATCCTAAGCTATCCTGTTACCGATTGTGGCATATCATAGTGGTGTTTGTCTGTTATTGATATTGTTGGTTACATAAATTACTTAACAGTTCCATAACCATGATCTCTTATATCGATAAGTATTACTTCGACGTTGTTTTGTTAATTTCTGTATACTATGACATTATGTAATATGTGAAAACAACACGTTTTGTAAATTTTAACAATTATGAATTCTGTACATTTCTTTAGTGCAAAAAAAAGTTTAAATAAATAAATGTTGAATTTGCGAACTTGACCTGCCTGCAGGGAATCTTGTTTTTAATGGAATACTTCACCTTATTTAGAACTTTTACTTATTCTACAACGTTATTATTGTAAATTTTTGCCACCATTGAGATAGTAAATTATTATTTTTTGCTTTATAGAACCTTATAACAGTTTTTTCAACTTTAGTCAAAAAGCTGTGGTTCTTTATTTTAAAAAAAAATATATTATTGCTGGTTACATTTATTCTCAACAATCAACATACATACTCAATACATATTCAATGAGTCACATATAATTTGTTAATTGTAGCAACTGTACAGGAATGATTATTCTTCATCAGTTTAATTTTAATTAGTCCTAATTAGTTTTTGAGTGTACACAACAATAATTATACGAAGTTATTTGCCATTAATGTGGAAAGAAGATAATGTTTAAACAAATTCTTTAAACAGGTAAAGTAAGTTCGCATGTATAAGGTGAAAAAAGTAAAGTTTGCCTATCAGGATTGCATTGCAAGATAGTGCCAAATTACAGAATCAGTATCGATCTACGTAAAGAACAGAACTTTTTATACATTTTTATTTTATTAATTCTATCTACTGTTAAAAAATGGAACTAGTGAGTACTATTAGTCAATAAAATTGCTCCTAAGTTGCACTGTATAAGGTACTTGTTAGCTCGACGTCAGCGTAGGCGTTTTATTTTTTTTATCGAAAATTGTTAAGTATTTCAAAAAGTACGAAGATTAAAATTAATAACGATAAAGTCGTTTTTTATATTGTTCTCTAGAACTTATTTTTAAAAAATTGCACTAACTTGCAAGGGACCCTTTTAAACGTTCACTGCAGGGCGCAAGCCTAGTGCTGTAAGGCAAGTGACTAAACCTTACTGTTCGATTTAATCAGGCCACTGACTAGGTTTTACTATATTAGCCGGGATCAACTTTTCACGTGCCTTTCGTAGCACGGAGATGATTGCGATAAATGTCACTATGGTCGAAATGGTCACCCATCTACTCAAAACCGGGGCGTGGGCTGCTTAACTTTCGTAATCACTGCCAAAGCGCTGCCGCCACTGAACTACAACCACCTCAAGGATGCAGGAGTTAATCTTCGACAATACTTTGATTAAAACTGATTTGAATAATGATTGACCTTCAGAATGGACACAAGCTATACAGGGTTATTTTTAAACATCAACAACCCTCTAGGGGCTGATTATACTGCTTAAATACAACAACTTTTTCTACGAGACCAACATCGTAATATAAAAAAAAACCATACAAATTGATGTCAGCTGGTTGGCGGCCTAGTAGAAGGAAGTGTTTTTTTATTACGATTTCGTTGTTGGTTTAATAAAAAACGTTATTAAGCACCAGAATCATCCCCTAGGGGGTTGTTAATGTTTTAAAAATAACACTGTAAATATTATCGCGTATATTATTATATATCTAACCGTAATAATTTGTGCTATCTGTACAAAGTCAGGGCGAGTTGCTTGTTTTAAAATAAATTGCTTTTTAAAGTTATTTAAGTGTTTTAACTTTCTTAAATGTGCGAATGTACTACTACGAGTATAAGACTTCTTCCATCTTTGGCCTTGTCGTTAAATTGTAGATTTAGGGCACCTAAGAACATCATAAAATATTAAATAGTAGTTGATTAATAGATGCATTCTAATACTTAGAAGAAAAATGTAACGTGGCTTTGTTTACCTCACAATGTATCGTTTAGCGCAAATCTCAATTATAGGCGATATCGTAAAAACGAGCGATCTAGTGACGCCGGACGTTAATCGCCCGTTAGCGACGCATTATTCACTAGCACGCGTTGCACCGAACCTACCACCCTGTATCACCCCTGCGATAGCGCTCCGAGATCAACCTGTACACTCCACTAATTTGCTAAGTAAATTCCGACTCTGACAACGAAATTTCAAGGTTTCATTTACTTTGGCACATAACGACTCATACGACATACAGTCACACTCAAAATCGTTTAACTAATCCAAGCCAATATATTCTCTATTTCCCAATGAATAAAATTAATTCCTTTTTAAACTCTTCAATATACGACCGTTCGGAACTGTCCGTGGCGAACTGAAACGCTATCATACTTCAAAGCAATGTAATCCAACTTTAGTCGTTATGTGATTGATGATAAGGTTTTAGTTTGCATATACGGCATGAGTTATAGCGTTGAGAATGTATTTATTTATGTGGATACAATATGGCATAGCATTTATTATGCCAATATCAACAGTCACAGTTGCATTCGACAATTAATTATTTGTAAACAACACCGGAGGTCGTGTTTGGACATAAATAGCTTCGATTTGCTTTTGATGGCGTTTGCATTATTGACGATCTATAAAATAGATCTTAGTTTCGAGATAGTCGAGGTATATTTTATAAAAAAATGGTAAAATAATCCTTGAAAAATAAATATTAGCGCTTTTATATACTTACTTGGTCAAGTATGCAGATAATTAGTTACCGAATTTTTGTTAAAACTGTTTTCATAATTTTAGAGTTATCCATTTAACTGTACCAAAATCACTGCAAAATCAATTTCACGTAATATAATCATATACTTTTTTTAATATTTCATTGTAGGTATTCACAGATGTCTGTGTAGATACTTGTACCTTTGTGTCATCATTTGAAAAATTTGAAAACATCATAATGTTTTTAAAAAATATTGAGTATGATTCTTTTTCGATGAGGGTTTTATAAAAGACGCGCATTTTGTCAAATTATTTAAAAAGTTTAACATTTGAAATTCGAATCGTCAATAGGGTTGTGCCAGGAGCCGCGATCGACTGGTCTGATGAAGCAGAAGGCTTCCGCTCGACCGAGCGTGAAGATACCGCGATAGTGCGCTCGACTACCTCGCCATAAAGCAGCTAGTGCGTTACTACCATAGTGCGTTTGTCGACTCTATCCGACTGTGCTTAAAAGGGATATCGGGGGACTTCCACGATATAACTTTTGGTAATTTTTTCTCAGATTTAAAAACCAACAAGATAAAATTATTGTTTCTTTTTAAATATATATCTACAATCAATTTAATTAAAGTAGTTTGGGGGTTTGAAAAGATTCTAACGAGATAAATTAGAAACCATAATTCACATTTAATCCTCGTTTGTGACATGCTGATTCTTAAAATGATTTTCCAAAAAAGTAGTATTCATTTCCTAAGCTAACTGAAAATAATAACTCAGTGGAGTTTTGATAATTTGGTCCCTCCATAAGATATGACTGGCTGTACAAAATAATAACTCTATTCAAACTAACAATTGAGATATTAACAAAATCCAAGTTACAATTTCTTTAAAATAAGACCTTATTATGGACACTATTTTATTTAACTATATATTTTTTATTTTTTATGAAAAAAATATTCTTAATCAATAATCACTTTTAAATCAATAAATGTTTAGTAATTTGACTTAGTTTTAGGCTACACAGACAGAAGTGACTTCATAATTACGTTTTTCCATACAAAATCTATAGGAATATCGCAAGTACACCATCACCATTTAACTGTAAAAACTTGAAAAAAAAAAAAGATTATATACATATATAATATTCCATACGACGATAATATACTAAAAATAAACAGAAAAAAAAATATGAATACTGTGGAGCGCAATATGTTTTTTTCGATGGCAATTATGTTGCATTCATACAAAAGGTTTAAAAGAGCGTTCCAATCTATTCTACATCCTGTTTATTTTTCTCATAATCACCTGTCAGGTCAAGGAAACAAGACAATGGAACTTTTATTCTTACGCAGCCACATCGTGGGTTTTTTCAGCTTGACAGATTAAGGTTTGTGTTTTCGCCTTTACTACACAAAACTGAGAGGTGTTAAAAATGTACCTAATGTTTAGTTTACTACAACTGTATTTATTGACACCTAAGTCATCTAAACAGTTCGGGTTCATAAACTCACACAGACGCCTCTTCAGTCACAAGCTCACAAGTTACGCAATTATACGATTTTAATTACACAAACCCGAGTTATATTTCGAAATCTGCGATTGTTTTGAACAGCACATCTGTCGCAAAACAAAACTCCGCCCCAGACCCAAAGGGCTCTCGAACTTAGCCAGATGAATATTTATAAAGGCATCAAGTGTTAATCCTGTATTGTTACAATTTTCGCTTCTCGTCACTGATGACGTCAAGACAATACGGGGCTCTTATGCTTGTTCTACACTGCCTACTAATTTAAAATTCAATTTAATTTGTACGTTATGTTTTTTGTGTAAATTTTTACTTTTTCATTGGTAATTCTCTCGAAATTTAATGACTAATTGATTTCATTTTTGAATTCTTTGGCTACTGAAGAATTCCAGGATTGCAGTTACAAAATTAGATAGTTACCACGATAAAAAAAACATCTAGGTAACAATCGGATCATTTCATAATCACTCATTAAACCCTTCTGTACCATCTCTCTCTATCTGTCTATCTGTTTTCGGGTAGAGAATGATTTTGACGTTGCGTGTAAGTTCAAAAAGTGCAAATGCTATTTGTAATTTTTGTCTGCTTATGCAATAAAGTTTAAATAAATAAATGAAAAAGCTTTAGGTTTCGTTTGTCGATTTCGGTGACAAAAACGTCAATGCATTATCATAAAACTTAATTATGTCAAATTAAAAAAAAAACAAGTTAATATTTTCATTTTGTCGAGGTGTAAGCAGTGTACCCAACCAAGAAAGCGCAGCTCATTCTAAGGAATTAGCGAACAAAAGGCTTAAGTTAGCTCCGACGCCTGCGAACGATTCGTAAAAGGCGGCTTACCAGCTGACGGCTCCCGTCACTCGCACCACTCCTCTTGTTTACCTCTATTGATTCCGTTAAATACCTAAGAATATATAAAATAAGGTCAATAATTTTATTGACCTTATTTACCTTGAGATTATTTAAGATGATTTAGTCATAATATTCTTTTATGCAGTGTCTTTCGTGCACCAAAACATACCAAAAATAAAGCTTTGCTCTGTCACCGGTTTTAGGACAAACGTCATCAACTGGTGATGAGAAAAATAGGCGCAACAAGCTCTTAGTCTTTTTTTTTACAGGAAATACATAAATTCGAGTTCATGCTAATTTGCACCGGAAGCGGAACTATCAAAAATCGAGTTTTTACTACAGACACTCTCGCCCCAATAACTACGTACTACGTACGGGGAGTTACCATGCGGGAACGAACAATCAAGGCCAATATGGAAATCCCTGAACGAACTCCGTTCAGAGGTTGGTCACTGTATAAAAAACTTTGTAAAAAAAAAGTTGAGGGATAATAATTGGAGCAAGTATGACTGCAGTGCAGAATCACAGACAACGTCTCATTTGCTAGCGTGTCTTTAGTTCTCTAACACCTGTATCCACCAATATAGCAACAGAGGTCACCAAGTTTTTGTCGGGGTCAATTTCTTTGGGTGAATTTAGTCAATTTCATTGACAAAGAAGAAGAAATGCAGTCGTACTCATAGACTTACAATACGATACCGTACTCGAATCAATGTTATCAATATGACATCAAGGGATTAAATATGGAAGGCTTCCTAGATTCACTTTTTTTAAATCGTTTTCTTGACTTACATTTTGTTGGTACAGGAATCGTATATTAGTCGCAGGTTGCATTAATGCTAGCGGCGGCAATAAAACACGAAGTGCAATAAAACAGCGTTATGAATGGACACTGTAAATCAGGCAACACTTGCAGCAAGGAGATATTGCGTACGGAACGCGATGTCTTAATTACATAACTTAGGATAATTTGTTTACTTACCAAGCTCTAATGCGCTTAAGTTTTATCTAAATGTGTGATAAATGGCAGCGTTAAATACTTTTCTACTAAAGTTTTTACCTAAAACAAAGGTATTTGTTTGTTTGGTTGTTTTTATCTTCTACACTACAGCAGACTAAAACTGTGCATGCGCTGTTACTAAATTAGTAACATGCGGCTGTATCAGCGGTACTTATATTATACTTGGTCAGTCTGTAGTCTACTGGACATCATCATCATAATCACATTGTGTACTGAAAAAACAGACATCGAAAATATAATACATTATAATTTTATGTCAAACTGTTTAATTTGGTCCTTCTTTTTAAAACTTATATTTTTAATTTTTATGAACAGTAGTACTTCTTATACCATATTATTCAGACTAGACTTTAATAGATTATCATGATTATCATCAGTCTTGAGAAGTCCATTACTGGACATTGTTAAGTAAAAAACAGACCGTGGACATGTACTACTACAAAACTTATTAAATTTCTCTCTTTTCCTGGCTATACAGCCATGCTCAGTGAATCTTTGACTCTTTGTTTACATATTATCTGCCAACTACACATGCTTAGAAACCAAAGGGTGTAAGAGCCTCAGTTGCTACATTAATAAGCGGAACGATAGCAATACGTCTTCCAAGATCAGGTGACTCTCAGCACTTGTAAGGCGTTGGCCAAACTGTGCGCGACGGAGATCGATGTGCAGACCGCAGCCTCCAGGGGCTGTAACTAAGTGACGGATCGCTCGGATGTCGCGCTTTATTTGCTCTATTATACACTGGGTTATGATCTGACTATTTTTATTTCTTTACCGCTTTAACTGTTCCTTTGAACTTTAATGGCAATTGCTTTAATTTTTTTTTATTAATTAATTGGTGTAATTGATAATATTTAATTTTATCAGGAATAGAGCGCTAAACGAGTATAGAGATGGAATCAAGAATTATTGGCCAACGAGAGTTTCAATTTGTCATTGCAAATTGCTGCCAACCTTTATAAAATGCTTAGTAAGAAAAATAATGAATCTGTTTCATTTCTGCAAATATCTTACCCGAATTAAGTTCTTTTACACGTTCCAATTATTTTCAACCCACTACTGCTTTGTGAAAATATTGTGGTTTAGCGCCGCCGAGAAGAAGCAGCGCAAGAAACTCAGTTAGTATAATAATAATAAATATTTTCTTAGGAATAAAAATAGATCATCAAAACTTGTTTTAAAAGTTTGAGATCATAATCATCATTCCAGCCACTCTTAGCGCAATGCAAGGTATAAGCCTCAACTTTAGAGTGCCATGTACGAGAAATGGTACTGTGTCAATCGAGTGCAGTCAATAGTTAATAATAAATAGACTTTAAAGACACAATAGACTACCCCAGTAGATTCCCTGAGTGTTCTACCTAACCCCTGAACCGAAAAAAATCAAGCTTCATACCGAACTAGCATTGTTTACACATCACTAAACAAACCAAAACCTATTATTTATCAGACCGTAATACCTTAAACTAAATCAGGCGTTCGCAGCGACTATATTTCACGAGAACTAAGACTGTTTCGGGAATTAAGCTACAATTAAACGGTCGTAAATTCGAAGTTTGGGTTGGTCGGGTCACTTCGGGGAGCCCGGTGGCAATTTATCAATTATTTACGCCACTCGGTCCCTGTGCGCAGTCGGCGTCACCTGTCCGCACGCTGTGCGCAGATTTGTTGATCGACGAGTTTGATAATTTGATCAATTATTAAGTCATAATTTCGTGATAAAAATTATCAACTCGCCTTTAAAGTTAATTAATTATTAAAATTTTTAAG
Source organism: Anania hortulata (assembly GCA_963576865.1). Taxonomy (NCBI): domain Eukaryota; kingdom Metazoa; phylum Arthropoda; class Insecta; order Lepidoptera; family Crambidae; genus Anania; species Anania hortulata. Next base: position 8,485,441 of record OY756394.1, on the reverse strand, counting down.
AATTTTTCGCATTAGCCTTGTTATAATATGTTGTACGTACCTATACTAGGTGTAATACTTGTATCAGTAAAACAATTCCTTTGTTTATTAGCTTTTGTTAATATTAGAACATGTGCACTGCTAAAAGAAATAATATACATATATATAAAACAAAACATAAAAATAAAATAAAAGTGCATTATATAATGATAAAGGCTCTTAGAAAACAAATCACTTTTACCTTAACGTTTTTAAATAAGTTATTGATATTGCTTGTAGACTTTCGAAAGAAACCAAAAACTATAATATTATCATTATATTTATAACAAATGGCGATCGTAAATCTACAGTACGAGTAAAGACAGAGTTTTGATAAAAATGGTTGATATAACGACTTAACAATACAGTTCAATTCAATTCGTTCGGAAATTATTATGTTAACAAACTACATAGCTACACGTATCTCACTTATATATTTTTTATAATTTTTCAACTAGTCAGAATCAGACATTATCCCTTACAGAAGATAATACATATTTAAAAAAATAAATTCACAAATTGGTCGTCACAGGTCCGAAACGCCCGCGGCCACTGTACTTAATCACTGGTCGTTAGTCTGTAAATTAATAGAGCTGCCACTTTGAAATAAAAATGAAATCGTGTTAAAAATATTTGTGTTTTGTGAATATGATGTTGTTTATTTTGTTGGCTAGCATCACTAGTTTCCTTACGTCATAAATTGGTCGCTGTATAATATTTTGCACCTAATCAGATTTATGTTCAAAAAACATTTTTTCATTATAATACACAAACATCTTTTAAATTGATATGATGAAAACTTTTGATTTATACTATGAAAATAGAGAACACGTTTCGAGTTTAACTACTAGGTATCTGAAGCTGAAGTGAGGCGATAACAAATGAATGATCGGTATCGCCGAGGGCACGTTCCGTTTCTTCACAACCAGTCTCAAAATAAACTCTACTAGGGCGATACGAAATCAGAACTATAGACTATAGACTAAAGTTTCTTAGCAACTGGTATAATACCAGTTACGTAAAGTTTTATTTAACGACACGAGGTATCGCCACTTCGCCAGGCAGGCTGTTTATTGGCATAAAAAAGAGGTTTTTAGGTTCGACTCAAAATTCTAAATATAAATTTCCAAAAAAATGTCTGTTAAAAACAATAAACAATCGTGACTCCTTCGTCGGCTCTCTTACCTACAGCTAGTAAGTTTTTTATTTATTTTATCCACATACATTCTACTTATTGCTCTTTGCAAATGAAGGCTAAAGAATTATTATAATTATCTCAGCCTATTGCAGTCCACTGCTAGACGTAAGCTTTAAAGAGCGCCAGAGATATCTCCCGCTTTTTTCTTCCAGGCACAGCCAGCCATTTTTCCAAGGTCAATCGAGCTACAAGGCTTCACTACTTTTGCCGAGGTAGAGAGAGGTTAGAGTAACATCTATTTAAAATGTATTTAAATTTAATTTATCGACGCAAAAGATCATAGTCGAACGCTCGCTTTTTGTTTATGACAGTATAACAATCAAAAATATTTTGTATACTTTTTTAGTACTGTATATTTCTATCTAGTCGTATCTACCTTAGCTTATTTAGGATTGCAAGTACCTTTGTCAGAGTACAGCACTATTCCGCTGCAACTCTCTGAATGTAACGAAGCATACATTAAAAGCAGACACTCGGCAAAGTTTGAAGAGAACCTAATCATATTAGCCTTATTAATTACATCCCCAGGCGTTGTTATTGCCGAATGAAAATGTATGGCGGAAATAACTTGACTCTCCGAATACACTTGGCTATAGTGTTGTTGATAGCCGCCTAGTCGATTATTGATACTGTAGCAAAAGAATAATAATAATATTTTTATTAGGCACAAAATACTGATGTACAATACACAAAACGTAAGTACTAAAATAGATACTGATAGAGTGGCATGAATTTTTTTCATTAAATTCATTACATTGTTTGTTTAGTAAATATACGTTTTGATGTTAAAAATTCAAATGTAAATTCAGCACAGAACCTATATTAATTTTTGAAATTACATTATGATAATTTTCTTTCTGCACATAATCTTGCAAATATCTACAAAATATTGTGTGGTTTAAAATCTATTGATACTATCATCTTCTATTAAGAATATCTCTATCATTGACTTGTATCAATTTTTAAGAAAAATAATTATCGATATGTGTAACAACCCTCAAGTGAAGTATAGTGCTAATGTATAGTGGATCGAAGAAAGTTTTGTTTAGCTACTGTGCATCAAAGTTGGAAAATATGAGGGGAATAACAAACAGTCGATTATGGGATGTTTATGGTCGTACGAGGGAAAATACATTATTGTTTATTTCTTTATTTGCCGTTTGTAAGTTTAAGTGAGCCTTAACAATTGTCATGAGCAGTAATCAATTACAAGGAATGTTTTCAAGTAAGGGTAGTAAAAAACTTAAATAAATTACATAGCTTATGAATCATTAATATTTGTGGAACTTAATAAAAGAGTTACTAACTATACACAATGTTTATCTTCATAATTTGGCCGTAAAGTAAATAATTTAATATCATAGCTTAAAAACTATAAAACACACTTTCATCTATACTGAACCGAAACGAGTAAAATGAATGAACGAAGGATTTATTAGGAGCCTTTGAAGAGTTACACTATCCACCTCCTGCCTCCATCATCAGATTAGCACGATAGTGTCAAATTTTTGTAGTGTCATCCGCAGTGTGATAATTACAAAGTTTCAAATCCATACGTCAGCTAGAAGTAGGTTAAAACTACTACCAAGATTTGATTATATATTATTATTAGTTATTTACAAGAGACGCTATTCATCATCATCATCATCATTCGCCTGCCCTGGTCCCAGGTCATCTGGGGTCGGCGCAGTATGTCTTTCTCATTCATGCAATCCTGTCACTCGTCATTGAGTCATTCACTCCCTTCTATAGAGACGCTATTAAAAGTGTGAAAAAATAAACTTATTACAGCAAAGTATGACGTTAAAATTTAGCATATTTTATTAGTAATTGTCAATTAGTTGCCAAAGGAGTTTTAATTGCATCCAAACTGATGTAATTTGTATCAAAGAGAAGTCCGAAAATCCAATATCGGGCAGCTAAATGAAGTGGCAGTGCTCAGGTAAATGTCTAAATTACAACAAATCCGCTCGGTTTACCTTGTAATTGGCCATGGCAGTCTGCGGTTTAATAACTGCGCGCCCGCTATCAAATGCATATACGGAACCGTAGTCAAAGTAAAACAGCAAGGACACTTAATAGATAAATAATACATTTAACTTGTAAAACCCTGAAAGGACTCATGAGACCGCATAGGAATAAAATTTTCTTTATGTCTCGTTTCCATGAGCTGAAAGACCGTCCTATTATTTTATTTTAAGTAGTTGACAGATGTGAGAAAACTGACTAAGTGTATGCATGTAAAAATAAAAAGTAACTAAGTCATATTCGTTAGCCTGACCTAGGAGAAAATACTACTTCATAAAAAAATATTACATGAAACCTATTAATTATTTCAGCTCAATAATGAGACAAAGCTCCGTTATCTCGTCTGTCATCAGAATATTGTGTCTTGTCTCCCTATTTATAAATCACAATATCCAAATTTAATAAAATAAGGTTTTATTACAATGACAGACAATAGACGAGACTTAACGTATAGTATGTTTTTATTATTTGAGCGTTTGATAATAGCAAATATCAGGTGACAAATATTGGCCGAGAGGAAACATTCTAAAACATGAAATGGCTGTTTTTAGTTAACTACACCGGAACCACTGTATTTCACGCTGATTAAATTATGCCCGACTGTACCTGTTTGATTTGTCGATATTGAGTTTTTTTAAAATAAAAAACAACCAGTTTTTTATCGGATGGAATTCTGCAACGAAAAGCAAATTGATACGGATTTTTTCACAAAGTGTTGATATGATTAAATGTTTCGTCGGTAAATATTGTAACTTTATACGTAAATTGTTAACGTAAATATCGAGTATTATAATTTTTTTACGTAAACGTACGATGTTTTTAAGGTGTATAATTCTGTAGTACATTATTTTGATTTATCTCGTAGGGTTCAGCCAGCTTTTGCAATGTAAGCGCAAAAAAGTGTTTATTTATGACATCACATTAAAAACCTCAAAAATGTTCAGTGTTTCTCTACTATATTATGCATGTATTACATATACATATATATATATATATATATATATATATTTTAAAAATTAACCTTCCTCTTGAATCACTCTATCTATAAAAAAGAAACCGCATCCAAATCCGTTGCGTAGTTTTCAAGATCTAAGCATACTACACCATCTAAGCATATCTAAGTATAGCTGAGAGGCGAGCATACCGGACTTGGTGTCGCTATCTCTGAAATCCCGGATTTCCGGTCGGTCAATGTAGAAAAATTACTTTTCTATATTGTCTCGGGTTTGGGTGTTGTGGTACCGTTGTTTCTGATTTCTGTAACACAAGTGCTTAAGCTATTCATCATAGAATCAGAGCAATGTATGTGGTGTTGTCCAGTATTGATTGATTCATTTATAGTGATGTGAAAGTTTAGATGTTGACACATGCTTTTAGGGCTGACCAACATTTTTAGAAAATTAGCAGAATTGTAGTTTTTAAAAAAAATCATATTTTGTGTTCCGTAGGATGACTAATAATTCCTATTTTGCTTTATTCTGAAGCCTACGCAAATGAAGTCGCGGGCAGAAGATAGTAAGTAGTTATTTTTAAAGCTTTATCTACTTAAAATAAAACACGTTTTAATACTCGCATTTTCGTGGACATCGCGCCTTAAAGCGTAAAGTGTGATGCGACAGATGCCAAACACGGCGAAGCGCGAAATCGAACTCGGGCCGCCGACTTATGGCGTTACATTGAAATAACTAGTTTCGAATGAGCCGATAACCTAAATAATGCTATTACACACAAATTATTAAAATAATAATAAATATTATAAGGTGCTATAAAATATCTGACGCAGCTGCAATGGGAGAAAGTATTGTGTAAATACAGCAACTATTTCTATGAGGCAAACATTGAATTCGCAAAAGCATGCATCTTGTATTAGTAATAGACAACATCACACACATACTTACATTACTCTAATCCTAAGGTATAGTACTTGTGTTATAGAAATCAGAAATACCGAAGGTACCACAACACCCAGACCCAAAACAATATAGAACATGTAGCAACATCTATTATATGTATAAAAACTGACGTATCCTACATCGCGATATTAAAGTTATCGGAGCGATTGAAGCATATATACAAGAACCCGACATCAACCGTCGGGCAGTTGCCCGCCAGACACAACACCCGTCTGGTCGGAGGATCCTCCCTTTTCAATGGGGGATGAGGAACTTTACACCCTATACCTCTCATCACCCCCCAAATTGCTGTCCCCGAGCATGAACGTCAGCGCAGCCTTCGCAAAGCTACGTCATCGTGACGTCATCATCACTTCCTCAAGCTTTCGAGCAGCGAGTCCTACAGCCAGCCAGCATCCACGGCTACTTCGGGTATCCTGACCACCAGCATGCAGCGGACGCGCATTCCTGGTCATCACCCACAGCCTTCTCAGCGACCTTGGCACAGCACACTGCACTTCGGCCGGTCAGCAAGCAGAGACGCACTTCTCTCCTGGTCGACGCAGCAGCCAGCCACTACGCAGCACTGCACCACTCCGATTCACTGGAGCACTTGCAGCATCACCCCGACTCACTGGGGCATCACCGCAGACAGTTCCGACTCACCGTGAACTATGCAGCATCTGGTTCCGACTCACTGGAACATTCCACTGGCCCGGCAAGCATCACAATGGACGACTCAACCTGCTATCGACCTCCGGTCTCGGAGGGGAGTGATGTAGCGACATCTATCTCGCTACAAACAGTTCGTTTTTTACATCGACCCAACCGGGACGCGAACTCAATCGGGACCTAAGAGATGGCGAGGCTAAGTCCGGCGTGCTCTCCTCTCGGCTACGGAGGTGGTCAATAATTTAATGGGTGTTCTTTATTCGTATAAACTATAAACCAATGATTACAAATAGTTGTTAGTAGATTGACGTAGGTAGAGTACAAACTACCTTATCATTAGTTTCCACTTCAATGCTGAAATTAAGTTTGTCCCTTCGTTCCCTTTGTGTTTGTCTGGTTAAATTAAGTTGAAAATTTATTCCGTATCAGTGCGGGCCCTTTATGTCAACGTGGAATTTATAATTTTACGGACTAAACTAATATCCGGGCCGCATTAATTAGTTTTTGATGGCTGTATGTAGTTTGTAGTGTTTGCGTTTTATTGGGATTATCAAACATTTAGGATGAGAACAAAGTTCTTATCCAGATTTTAATTACTTCAGGCAAACCAGGTATTGTGATTTAGTCATATTTTATTTATTTTAATTAAACTATTTCCACAGTTTGTCAGAAGTGAACAAAAATAATAATAAACTTCAAATGAAAACAGGTAAATAATTATTTATGAAATCGATGTATTTACTGCTGGTATAAACTAAATGCGATTTGAATGAAACTAATATTAATTCTGTGAACCATAATAATATAACCAACAAAAAATAATCATCGTAATTTATTGGCATAATAATAATTACTTGCGTCAAAATTAAAATAATATATTCTTGCAAATAGGCCATTAGTAGCACTTTAAATTGAATCGAAAACCTCTATCTTGTGGGTTTTTTTATAATGACATTCTTGCATTATTACAAAATACCAAGTTTGGTGTTTATTACATTACAGCTGAGACTAATCATCGAAGGAGCAACGATAGGGAACTGTAATGTCAATCACAGAATAAACGTTCTGGACAATTTGCATGAGCGGCGCCTGCGAGTGAAGTGCGCGAGTAAATTAATATTCGCGGCGAGCGGGACCGAGCGACGTCACGCGCAGTCTCACGCATGCCTTGCGATGCGCCCGGACAGCGCGGGACAACTGTGCAGATGAAATACAAAAAATATTTAAAAGGCGGAATAATTATTAAGCTAGCTAGAAAAATAGCTTTGACATACGGACAGATGGACTTGGCGAAACTATGTCAGAGTTACTGACTTACTTCAGAACCATAAAAATAAGGTTGACTTTAATTTTAAGTCACATTGTTTAGGGCTTGTTTAGGGCTTGTTTAGGGAGAAGCGTCGCGTCGCGTGCGTTGCGCGTTTTCGTCCGATAACGTCCGTTCATAGAGAGGCAGCGCTTGAAGCGGCGGGCGTCTTTCGCACAAAGACAAACATAGAACAATACCGTTTCCTGGTCCTGGTCTCGTTTATAAGAATAACGGGGTCCGTCGTGGTCTGCGGTAGGCACCGCAGCGCACGTGGCAGTGGCTGCCGCGTGTAGCACTACTTAGATATTATTCAAAACGGGCGTAAATACGATTTATCCAAACGCTCTCATATATTAGCATATGTTTGATTTGACCGCGTGACGCTACGCAACACGCGCCGCTTAACGCTCATGAACAAGCCTTTACTCCTCTGAATACTGTGTTTTATTCGACTGTTTTCGTCGTCCTTCCGTGTCTGAGTTAATTTAACACTGTAGCGGTTAAAACAAAATATCTTCATCGTGTTCTTGGCCATCAATTGTCAAAACGACAGCATAAATTAACCCCCCGAGCGGCGAGATTAATGTTAGTATTAATCGAGTGACCACTGCAGGCCGGCTCGTCCCGTTACCGACTCTGGTTCAACCCTCCATAGAGGGTTTTAATTAGAAAGGCGCGTTTTAGACTATAGTTAATTATTCGGTTAAATAAACAACTGTCTCGATGAAAATTTATACATGTCAACAAACAATTCGTCGTAGTATGCTGAAATTACAGATCAGAGGAAAATTTATAAATAATTGTGGATGGATAGGTACTGGGTCTAAAGATTTTATACACCTTTAAAAATCATAACAACTAAGTACCAAGTGTATTGCATTAATTAATATTAACTAACTTTAAAGGTAGGTTATTTTTCAAACAACTTTAAATGGAGGTGGTTCGTTGTTTGTGTGTTTGTATGTTACAGTGAACAGACTTTGATGCTTGTTTTTAGAATAGAGTCTACCTCAGGAATGATCTCATTTAAATTAAAAGAAAAAATATCACCTTCGAAAATCGGGGATGAAAACAGTGTATATAGACAACTGTTTGGACTTCAGACTTGGAGTCAGTGCCATCCAAGGAAAGCTTGAATATTGTTATTTATACCAAATCCGAAGCCTGTTGCGAATGCGAATAACGTAACCGGAGTGAAGCTAGATGACCGCCAATTAAACTAGTGTGGTTTATCCCGCACGCCACCTGCGAACAACGACGCGTCTTCCGTTGCTTGTGTGCATTGGCATTGGCTAATGTCTGTATACTATTCAAATCTAGCTCTTTATGTATTTCATTTATGTTTCAATGACCAAATTAAATGAATGAAAAAATCTTTGGCCTTTAAATCTAAACGAACGAAACATTTACAGCCTACAGAGTCACTAAGTTGATCAGTTCGTTTTGATATCAAATGATTTAACTGCAGTTTTATTCTTGTATATTACTTAGAAAACATATGTCTAAAAATATTTTTTTCACTTTGTATGTTGTGTTTTATAGGCCTGATTCAATGAATGATAGTGCAACACAGTCTAGTTGTATTATTCGATTACATACCCAGTTTGAAACTATTTTTGTTGACTAATAAAACAAACATCGTTTTACTAGTCAGTTTGACAAGAAGTTAGAACAGTACTTGTGTTTTTTATATCTGTATCAAATAGGAGCAGTAGCCAAGCAGTCAAAGTGTATGCCTACTTGTTGCCTCCCGACATGCAAAACTATTAGGAAATATTTGCTATTGTTAACGCATCTGTAGTGCAGTTTATGCCACATAATAATTTGTATTGTATTGTTTTATAATGTTCTTACGAACGCTCGATGTTGAATCACGGTGTACGGTAAAACCAAAGATAGATTTTGCTACACTGTAAAGATAAAACTAGATATAAGCTTTTAATGTAACTTGTTTTGAAATAAATAAATAAAATAAGTTGAAATAACAATTAGCTTCTTTCTATATCAAAACAAAATCATAATTTATAAACATTGAAGTAACAAAGCTGTTTTTGCACTGAGTTTTCGGTTTCTAGATATAATGTAACGTGGGTACTATTGTTGTTAACGACTTCCGAAATGAAAGCACCCAGCTCTATTTACCCAGCCACCGAAGTTATCTGTCGCCTCGCCGACAATGGCATTTAATGTAATTTAATTTCCTAACCCTATTTTATCGCCGGATTATTTGATCAAAGGGCTAATCGAGTCCACATACCTACGGTTTAGCCAAAGATAAACTTGCGACATGCGGGCGCCTGTGCGTGTTTAACTAATGACCGACTCATGGGGGCCTATCGGACCCCCCATAATAGGGTTGTCAGATACAAAAGTCCAGTTCTCTGATTAATTAAATGGGATAGATCATACCCCAATGACACGAATAGAAAAGGTGCATTGGATGCATTTTTTTATTTACAACATTTGCAAATTGTGCACAAGTTTAGGTGGAAACCAACTGATGTGAATTAAACTAGTTCACTCTGTTCAATTGAATCTTCGAAGAGTAACAAAAACACAAAAATTCTACCAAATTTTTGTTTTGTAATTCAAGTAATTGAATCGATTAAAAAGGTGAATGATTCTAGAAATTGTTTTATTAAAAAACAATATTGTAAAACTTTTATTATGGAATACTTGAAATAATAAAAAATTGTTGGTGTTTAAATAATTTTATCGAGTAACTTAGGGCCATTTTGTATGAAACAGTTATTTCACGATTTCACACTGTTGTTTTCTTAAAAGTTATTTCTAATGATGAGTACAAAAACTTTAAATATAGCTAATCATTTTAGAATCAATTAGTACCTACGAGTATTATACGATCGTATAAACGCTACATCGTGATGGTCGATAGTGACAATATCATTTCGATATGATTAAATAAATATTGCATAACATCTCACACATTGCTTTGATCCGTAGTTTAAGAACTTCTGTGACAGAAATCAGAAACTAGACCCAAGACAATATAGAAAAGTCATTTTTATACATTGACTGACCGGGAATCAAATCCGGGACCTCAAAGATAGCGACACCAAGTCCGTCATGCTTGCCTCTCGACTACGGAGGTCGTCTGATTTGGCGCCAGTACCTACATAGAATAGCCTGTACATCATTCATACCTTGAGCTGTCCAGCAATCTGTCAACCCTAGGCGGCGCAGCCTGCGGGCGGGGGGGGGGGGGTCCGGCGGTATCATTAGCCACAGATGCCGGCCGGTATAAATACATTAAGTGCGCCGTCAAACTGTTAAACCCGCTCCGACGTAGTTTTGAGCAGAGATTTTCCACTAGAACTGGTGTTTGTCTGCCACCATTCGGAAGGTTTATATTTCATTTGTTGCCTTATCTTATGGATAGAGTATAGTGATCTGATTTCACAGATTCAGTTATGAAGAACGACATCGGTCGAATGATAAATAAATTCTTCATTATACATAACTGATTGATATTTTTTACACGACTGCCCAAAAAGGAGTGTAATGTTTTTAGGGTTCCTGTATGTCTGGTGAGTTTCTTTATTTCACCCTAACGACTAAAAAACCTAACCGATTTTGATGTATGAGGTATCATTTGAACCCTTACGTTCTCCCGGGTGACATAGGCTATATGATGTCGTAATAAAAACAATTTGTGCGAATTATATACACAATAATGTGCGGCCAGAACAAAAATACTTTCTAATTTGTTAAGTAGGGTATCAAAATAAAGGGTTTTGAAAGTTGATTCATCATTTCAGTCTTAAGACGTTAGGCGTTTAACCACGGTTGAACATAAACCTCCCCCAATGACTTCCAACGACTGCAAACACTGCATTTACAATTTATTTCTAACTTTTAAGTTTGTTTTATTAAAGACAGTCGTATTTTTTAATATTATTTATATACCTGTAAAATACTGATCATATTTAAGTATATTTGGCTAATCGAATAATCAGAGTTGTGTAAAAGTCGTATTACAAGTGTAACAAAATAGTAAGAAGTAGATAAGTATAGTGTTACTTCATATATTCACGTCGGATCGTAAAATAATGACTGTGAAGGAAACTGTCCTCGGCCATTTAAGCGGCCTCCTCAAAATCAATAAACAATGAAAAACAGCGGGCACTGCATGCGATATGGGCTCATAAAATTCTATAAACCCAATAAAATTCGTGCTCCGCGTCAGAACGTCCACATAAAATCTCAAAGTACATAAACATATCATAAGGGATGTGAAGTTATCCTCACAAAGAGTTTTGGAGGGATAAGCGGCGGTTGCACAGATGGTTATTTTATACAGCGACGCGAGTTAACGGCCTGGATTTTTAGCGTGGCTTACTACGCCGTAGCCGTAGTCGCTACGAGCCGAGCTCGCTGTAACGTGCTACGTTTTGCCAAGTCTGTTTTTGTTATGATAATGTCAGTTTTATAAAGAATTTTTAAAAGTTTTGAAATGTATTCCAGCGACAATTATTAAAAATTAAAGTAAATAGGAGAATGAAAACTCAGACAAATTTAGATGATTTATATCTTACAGTTGGTCCACAATAACATTTGTTTATAAAGCTTTTTAACATTTTACCAATAATGATCTTTATATTAAGCTCTCCGCACCACTTTCCCCTTTCTTCGTATCTGTCCTCTACCTGAAAGTTGTCTGGAAGAGAGCTTTTAGCGATAAGACCGCCTAAATTGTGCACTTCTAAATGTTTCTTCTATACAGTGTGTAACGAAAAGGTGAAATAAAACTTTAAGGGGTTATTCTACGGCTAAATTACATCAACTTTTTCTATGGGACCAACATCAAAATCTCAAAAAAAAATTGACGTTTCCATACAAACTGATGCCAGCTGGTCGCGTTTTAGTATGAGAAAGTGTTTTTTTTTTTGCGATGTTGGTCCCATAGAAAAAGTTGATGTAATTTAGCCGTAGAATAACCCCTTAAAGTATTATTTCACCTTTTCGTTACATCCTGTATAATAAATAAATAAATAATTTCCACAATCACACTAATTATCTAGCCTTAAACTAAAGTTTGTACTATGGCAACTAGATAATGGTTAAACATACTAAAATATATTCATAAAAATCCATGACTTGGATACAAATGCTTGTGCTCATCATACAAACATTTGCCCCTTGCGGGATTCGAACCCGCGACCGCTGGCTGGCGTGAACCACAAGATCAGACGGTCGTCAAGTTTATTTGACGTTGTATTTTTGTTGTTTGTGTTGTGAGCAATAAGGAGTTTGTTCTATCTATCCATCTAATTAATTATACTATTTGGGTATTCTTTTTAACAATAAAACAATTCTGTCGTTAAAAATATCGCACATCGTCGTAATTCTGAGATATAAAACTCCATAAAAAGTTGATAACTGTGTTTATTCACTGGGGCAATTCCTCCTCGTTTATTGCGATATAAATCGGCGACTAGATATGATTTATCAGCTCATCACTCCTGGTTAGCCAAGAGTAATGTTCACCCGTTATTGCCACCTTATAAACGTTTGTTATCTACTGCTCAGTAAGATAATATATGTTTCTATACTGTTATTACTTTTTACTACTTTGCTTGCATTACTTTGTGGCACTATCTGCCGCACTCAGAGACTCAGAGACGTCACTTAACTTTAATAATTACATTTAAGAAATACCTACCTATAAACCTACTACTATATTTAAGAAAATACTAAAGTCGATACAAATAAAGATTAATTGAACAAAAATGGCAATTAATCTTTATTGTTAACTAGCTGTTTCCCGACTTCGTTTGCGTGGTATTAAGTTTATTAATAAAGGATTTTCTGCGCAACTTTCTTAATTTTTTCTTTCAAAAGAACCTTCTCCATACTATAAATAACACAACTAAAAAAGAATTAGCGAAATTGTTCCACCGGTTTACGCGTGATGCGATGACCAAGGGAATTAGAGATTTATATTTATATATATAGATTGGAGTCTTTGAGTATAAGTACCAACTCTATGTAAGTAAAACAATTTTTCTCTATCAATGATTTACGAATACAATAAATAATCCGTAATTATCGCTTCGGTGAGTTATTACTTAATTGTCGCGTGGAAATATTTTCTTTCATAAATTCTTACCGACTTGAGGTTGATATGTCAAAAATAAATGCGTGAAGCCGTGATTATTAAATAGAAATTAGGGGACGTAATAACGACTGACGATGTGTTATACGGGATTTGTCATTTATAATAAATAAATAAATGATTTACACAATCACACCAATTATCTAGCCCCAAACTGAGCAAAGCTTGTACTATGGTGATTAGATAACGGATAAACATAGTTTAATACTTGTATATCCATCCATGACATAGGTCAAATGCTTGTGATCTTTACACAAACATTTGCCTCTTTCCTCGGTTGTCGAAGTTAGAAGGAACAACTAAAAGTAAACTTAATCGATAGTTCGACTAACTTTACTTTTCATTCAAATTTAGTCAGTCAGTCAGTCATGTAGTCAGTCAGCTGATGAATGAGTACAATATACGAGTATAATGTGGTATACAGAATAAAAATCCCACTTCCATTGTAGTCTGCCGAAAATAATGTCTATTTGATAACTAAAACCCCAGTTTCACGTCTGTCCGGTCGGAATAAAAGCACGGATGACTTAAAACATATTACCATACGCAGGGGACAGTCACAGTACCCTTTCCAAGTGACGCAACTCAAATTGAAATGGATCGGATTCAAGAGTCCATCCATCATGGTCTTGCCCCGGTCTAATGGTTTTTTAATAATTCCGTTTCGAGTGCGGCCCTCATTAGAAAGAGGTGATCGAGCGACTCGAGTGTCGATTGTGAAAAATATGACAGCCGATTGACGGCTCTCGATACAGGTATAATCGAATAATGAGATGGAGACGAGATATTGTACTTGGTGAAAACGACAATGGAATAAAGTGTTTTCATTTTTTATAAGCAAGTATGAGTAGGTTTGCTAATTGTTTAAGTGGTTTATCCTTTTAGCTCGTTAATTAAAATGATAATAATGTTATTAATTTAATGTGTTGAAAAATATTAAAATTAGATAATATGCACTGAAAAATAAAATGTGTAAACTACTTTGAATATCAGACGTAGTTAAACTCCAGAAAACTAAAAACGCTTGTAAAACAACCATCTAAAATTATTACCCAGACTGGAAAATGTTTCAACTATTCGCAGGGTCGCTTCGTCCGCCGTTTAAATATATCATTCCGATGTCATAAGCGGAAAGTAAGACAATAAAGGCAGAAGACAGGAATGCGAAAGGGGAGAGAACAAAACGTTGACCGCTATAAACAATGCAACTATGTGCGGCCACCTTTATATTTCATGCAAATCCGCGGAAACAGTTTGTGTAGCAACCCTATTGCGTGATAAGCGGCCTCCATTGTCTTGTGAAGGCATTGGTTGATTTTATCAAGCATTCCTTAATTGTTACACTTTTTACATTATTTTTTTAATGATCTAGCGTCTAGTTGGTATTTTGTTTGAAGTTTGAGTGTTGCTTATTTAATCAATCTTAACCTTACATTTACATTAACAACACAACAAAAAAAATTTGATACTCAGATACTTTTTTCAGAAAAAAACGGTGAAAGTCCTAATTAATAATATTTAATTTGGATTATTGATTATAGCTTTAATAAATAGTAAATAAGTGAATCAAATTTAACTACAAACTGGGTTTAATATTATTATATGTAAATAAATTAAGTAATTTATTTTGGCATCAGATAATGAATCCGCAAATTGAAACTGTGACACAGTACACAGCACTAACCGCACACTCATTCAACTGTTCAAAATTAATGCCGCATGAAGAGCTATTTAGATAACTCGAGTTTAAATGGCACACAAAAAGTTTCACTTACGAATAACGATATGTAGCGCAACCCTTATCAGGGGACGCATCATCGGGCGCCATAAACGTTACAAATAACCGCGAAACGCCGCGTCATTAAATAATATCGCGCAGATAAGTACAGATTAATGCGGTTTTTATATCGATGCGAGTTTCAAACGCCCCCCTCTCCGTACTAAAAAGCGAACGCACGCGATCCCGAGCCCGATACGCGGCGATATCGATGAGAAAGAAATCGAAAATCGAATTTATGTCGCGCGAAATGTGACGTTTGCAAATTTCGAGGGGGCAATTATATGTTTTTGATAACTTTTAGATGAGTTACAGTTTAGGGTTACCTTACGATTTCAAATTCTGATAGATTTTAATATCGTGCGTTGTTATGTTTATCATTGTTACAATTCAGTGTATCTGTATAAGTGTACAGGATTTACATTTATACCCATTTTGGTCGGTAGAAGATGCTTCAAGTATTTACAAGTACAAAAGGAAAAGATTCCAACAAAAAAACTCAGTTTTTCATTACACAATACGGGATATTTTATGTGACACTCATATTTCAGATGTATGAAAAAGTTTGCCCCACCTACGTAAATAATATTGGAAGGGCAAGCATCTGTGCAGAAATCACCCGGTCACTAGAATATTGTTTTCACTATATTAGAAACGTGATCGCAATTTTTAAGAGCGAAAAAATTCTATTTCAAGTGGAGTATCTGACGTTGGGCGTATTTGATTATACGTCGAGTGTGTATTCCGTTTTACAGTGTTATAAAGCGAACGATATTGGAGAGTTTTACGATTCGATTTACATGCGATATTGAAATATTCACTGTCGAATTAAAACTTTAGTGGTCTCCGATGAAATGAGTTTTGTCGGTACTTAAATGTACAGAGCATCAGTACGGTTTCAATGCATTGCGTTTTTGATCTGTAAGTTTGAATTTGTAACTGTTAATACTAGTAATTAAAATGAAGTCCTCGAAGCGTTTTTATTTCAGTTAATGTAAGATTAAGAAGATCAATTTTAATCTCAAATTTAAATCTTTTTTGCTTATTAATTGATGTAATTACTAAGTAGTAGGTTTACTTTGCAGGACTTACTTAGGACATAAAAAATATGTTCAGGTTCTATATTTCGATCACTTTCTGTCTGTCATAAATAGTTTACGAGTACCTAACCAAAAAAGCTATTTTACCCCACTTCCCAGTAAAACGAAACAATAGAAGTTGTTTAAGTTACACGGTCTTATGTGACCACTCGGTCGCAAATAAGTTAAAGTAACTATACTGTAATTTTTGTCTCAGTTTAAAAAAAAAAAAAAAAAGATTAATAGCACTTACATTGCTCTGATCCTGCGGTAAGTAGTTTAAGCACTTGTGTTACAGAAATCAGAAACAACGACGGTACCACAACACCCAGACCCGAGACAATACAGGTTGTAGTAAGTTAATTCTATTATTCAGCTAATATACGTGGTGATAAATTTAATTTTAGCGAACTTGCCCAGTGCAGCCCTGCTAGCTGCAAATTCCTTCAGACGGAACTTGATCCGGCACCTGTCTCCCGCAGATACCCGGTATTAGTATTAAATTGCATATACTAATTGAAACTATGGGAAAGGTTCGCAACTGTATCTTGTGAATGTGTATTTCAGTTTGCGGATTTAGTTACATTTTGATTTTAGTAATAATTTGTGGTTGACGTTACCTCAAGATAGGCCTTAGTTAACCCTAAGTTTTAGAATTATTATGTTTCACTAAATAATTTGATACCATCGAGCTGATTTGGAATCCAAGAGGTGGATAGTGAAACTCTTCAATGACTGCTAGTAAGACCTTCCTGTTTGGGCTTATTTGATTCGCTTGACAAGTCTAATCATATAGGAATGTTTTATATATATAGTTTCACAAACTACTAGCTGTTGCCCGCGACTTCGTTCACTTGGTCTTCAGTTTATTCATAAATTTTTTTTTGCATGTTATTTTTTTAATTTTTTCCTTTAAAAGAACCTTTTTCTGACAATAAATTACACAACAAAAAAAGAATTAGCGAATTTGTTCCATCCGTTCATGCGTGATGCGATGACCAAGGGAAATAGAGATTCATTTATGTGTATATACAAGGTCGCATTTTATAAACGGGTAAAACTTTAACAGAACTTCTAATTATATTAGAGAAACCGGGCTCTATTATTTCCGTTCTTGAAAACGAGCTAGTTTTCATTTTTATTATTCCTAACAAACACAAAAAAAAATTTTTTAAAAGCATCCTGTCTAGTCTGAAACGTCCCTACGTCATCGACCCTGTCTCTCTCATTTTAATCGTGCCCCACTCGTCCTTTTGGGTGCACGCACGGAGCACGGGGTGTTTTATTTTACGTCGAAATCAAAATAGTTTTTGGCGTTTTTCTCGAAAACTAGCGTATAAAAATTTTCTCTTTTTTTAACAAAAATTATTCATTTGTTTTTGTTATTGCTCTTTAAATTTCACCCATTTATAAAAGGCGACCTTATATATATATATATATATATATATATATATAAATAATATAACACTATCTATCATTGTAGCTATTTTGTGTGATTGTTCATCTTCTCTCTTCTTTAAAAATGGTTAGATAGCACCATAGGCCACACCGTGAGCTCTCAGAACTTTTTCTGTGTTAGCCGGTCAGACCACGAAAATAGAGACAATGAAAATTTTTGTGTTACGTGGTCACATGTTTGAGCTTGACAGATTTACGTAAAAACAACGCTGCTTATGTACTTTTTGGTATTTATGGTAAGGCCCCAGGCATACAGTAGTCAACAATTATGTTTGTGTCAATCTATAATACAAATTACACTTTTTTAATTTATAGTTGAATTATATCAATTGCAAAACAAGCTTTGTTAAAACTATTTCAAAACAGTTTAACGTTTAATTAACAGGCCACAAATACTCAAATGTCTGTTTTCTGGGTCCGCACATCCGACCCGTCAAGAACTACCGTGAGTGGGCCCCCAGGAAATTAACACTGATAACAAGCAGCCGCCATTGTCTTATTCTCGGAGATATTTGGTGACACTCGGCACTAGTGCGAGGCACACAAGAACAATGGTGATGGTGACAAGTGTGCACATTTGAATTATAAAGTGACGTGTTTGCTCATCTTAAACCACTTGGTTTTAATTACCATTGAAATTTAAGAACCTATTTAGGTGCATATACGGGGTGTAAAAAAATGCTTAACGAAGCCTTAAACCACGCATTTTGTACATCAAACCAAGTTGAATGAAAAATGTTGGAAAATTATTTATACTTTAGGGTTTGAGAGTTAGGTACTTTTAAATCACGTACCCAGAAAGAAGGTGAATGTTTTTGTACTAACTAACAATATTAACAACTTTTTCTATGGGGTCAACATCGAAATCGAGGTTTTTTGGTTCTCCATTCAATGAAAACGAACGCTCTGCCTCGATAAGAGTTTATGGAGCAGCAAAAAAATTATTCGTTTTTTTTAATGTTTGAAAATAACAAGACGTCTTAACGATTTTTAAATTTTACGGCCAAAAACGACTAGATTTTGAATTTATTATGATTTTAAATAGGCTATATTATTTTGAGTTGTGGCACAAAACATTTTGATCAATCATGTATGTGAATTTACAAAAGGCATCGAACCTAGTTGGCATACCACAAGTTGTAAGTAACCTTAAATAACGTTATTTTTGTGTACACCTATGAAACATACGTTAATCGATAGAGAAAATAATTACAAACAACAAATACTATTTGACGAAATGTCGTATATCATAGCCATTGTTCAGAATTTCAGGGTGAACATGTAAAATTTATTTTTATTTACATAATAAAATTGAAATTCTGAACAAAGGCTATACAACATTTTGTCAACGAGTATTTGATGTTTGTAATTATTTACTCTTTCGATTAACGTATGTTTTATAGGTGTACACCAAAATAACGTTATCTAAGGTCACTTGCAACTTGAGGTATGCCATGCTCCATACAAAAGAGTTCGAAGTCTTTTATTGTAAATTGATATTTGTGTGCTAAATAAGGGACTACGTAATGTACGAAAATAAATTTAGAAAAAAAAATTGCTATGTATTATTTTAAATTGGATAGTTTGTTAAAAAGCATTAGTAGTCCATTGATTTTAATTATTGGGGGTTCACGGTAGGAATACTCATTACCTGATAAAATAAATTGGTACTAAACCTGCTATAAATTTGGCGCTCTTGTCCAAACTTTAGACAAATTAGGGTTGATTATAGTGTCGGCTAGCAGAAACCAATATTGTATCGGCGTTGTTTATCTACCGTCAGCTTGTTGTAACTTGTTTCAGTTTCGTAGATAAACGTTGTCTAGTAAGCCCTTACTCGGTAAACAATGTCTAACTTTTGGTAGGTATTGACAAAACTATTGTACAGCTTCAATCAATCAAAATTGAAAAATGATAATAAATTTTGGGGGCTCCCCCCCCATACTTAGAACTAAAACTCGAAATTTTTTTTTTCGTCAAACCCATACGTGTGGAGTATCAATGGATAGGTCTTTAAAAATTATATTTAGGTTTATAATATCATTTTTTTCTAAACTGAATAGTTTGCGTGTGAGACGCTTCCAAAGTGGTAAAATGTGTGTCCCCTGTAACTTCTAAAATAAGAGAATGATAAATCTAAAAAAAATATATAATGTACATTACCATAAAAACTACCAGCGAAAATTGGTTTGAACGAGATCAAGTAATTAGTTTTTTTTAATACGTCATAAATCGTAAACCGCAATTTAACTTTCGTAATGTTATGGATTTCATTTTGCAATAAAAATACCATAACTATGACTCGATTGTCGTGATGGGTGAACTTTTACTCATAACGGTACCTACAGGTTTGTACGGAACCCTCGGTGCGCGAGTCCGACTCGCACTTGGCCGGTTTTTTAACTTTATGTCTAACACTTAGAGATCAATATCAATTCAGAAAATTTGACGTTTTGTGGAAGGTTGACGTGCTGTTGTCTTAACTAGGCGAGTAGATAATGGATAAACATACTTAAATACATTTATAAGGATCCATAACTTAAGTAATACTCAGGCTCATCACACAAACATTCCCCCCTCTGCGGGATTTGAACCTGCAACCGCTTTGTAATCCGGGACGCGGACCACTACCTACACCAGACGATTGTCATATTTCGTAATATTCTAATTCTAGTTTATGCAGGGTAGAGATAATCATACGACAAGAAATACAACACAGTTTTTACTATGGGAGCAACATCGAGAAGCTTCATACAAAAAGTTAATTTGCACAGTAAAATCTGAGTTTTATTATTGTATGGTCGTCTTTACCACGTATAGTGGACTTAAAGTAAAATGACCTTTAATTTTTGGGTATGTTGATCTGCATTTAACTGTACCCATCTTTAATCAAAATAATATTAAGTAAAAAATATTTTTTTATAAGAGAGTAAATGTTTGTTTTTTTATGTCAGGAATTTTTTGGCGTCTTATTTCCAGTTCATAGACATTCAAAAGTTCTAGAAGATTAAGTATAAACGCGAAAAGCGAAATTTTCACACAAGATTTCCGTAAGTGATATTCGCCTTGCAAAGTACGTTAGCAACCCGTTTGTCTGGCCGCAGTTAGACGGAACGGAAGTCGTGGCCCGCCCGCTCTCCGCTTCGTAGCAAGTTCCGCCCGACTCCGCTACCGATGAAAGAAATACTCGGCAATTCTTTATGACTGTGTAGACCGATGTTCTATTGTTCTGTTCATTCGTTGTTAGCGAATTAAACGGTTCCGTCTATTGTTTGTTTTGACTTGTTTGTTCATTTATTCTTGGAAATAGTAATACAAGTATTGTTTACTCTGCTCAAGGTACAAGTAGCGAATATTTTTTATGAAGTTTGAAAGTACGTAGGCGTTGAAATGATCTTTCCAGCTACTGTAGGATACAGGTTAACTGCTTTAACACCTTTTTTATCACAAAGTCTGAAAAAGAGGATAAAGTAGAAGCTTACTGAATTTTTCTATGACAATGTGCTTAGCGTCGTGGTGGTTAGCTTTGAATGCAAAGGATTCCAAGTTCAATGATTCTCGGTTTATTACAATTTAAAAACTATTTTCATAAATTAATGAATAAGTCATGGATGTTTATAAATGTATTTAAATATGTTTATCTGTTATCTAGTCATCGTACAAGCTTTGTTAAGTTTGGGATTAGATAGTTGCTGTGATTGTTGAATTAATTATTTAAATTATTATGTGGCATCATGGCCTAACTTAATTTTATACGTCTATAGATATAAATATCTTACTAAAATGCAAACGCGTGCTAATATTCGTACAACTGTTGGCTTTTTGTTTAAGTAATTGTAATTTATTTATGTTTAAACTGGAAATGTTCTTAACATCTAACAACTCCGCACTAAATTCTCAAACGTAAATACCGGTTAAACATTGCCCTTATCTCCAGACAGAGCCCCAATAGAAGGCTTAGTTGCAAAGGCTTGATTTAATTTTAAAGCAGTCCGCCGGCGGTGCACGGATAGCCCTAATAAATCTGCTACTTACCGCGTCCGGGTTCGATTCCCCGGGGCGGGCGCGAATTAACTTGTTGGCCCGCGCTGACCAAAGGAAGCGGGGTTATATAGTTAAGTTTGTTACTAATATCTTGAGGGTATTTACTACTCAATTAGATAACTTACCACAATGTATGTTGGTGAAAGTAGGATTCGAATATAAACCTCAAATTGTCGAAAAAAAAAAGAAAATATATAATGAACCGCGAAATTCTGGACACCATTTTGCCTTTTTCATTTGAAAACTTCCGGATAAAATAAATGTATAACTTTGACACTATATGAAGATAAATTCTCAATCAATTTAATACCATTTCGTCGGGTAAATATTTATATTAAACTATATGTAGGATTCTTTATTTGAACGATCATCATCTTCATCATCATGGCAGCCTATTGCAGTCTACTGCTGGACGTAAGCCTCCCCTAAAGAGCGCCAAAGAGCATGATCTTCCGTTTTTTTCATCTAGCTACTGCCAGCCATCTTCCTAAGGTCGTCAGTCCATCGAACTACGTACATTTGCCGAGGCGGGGTATCCACTTGAGAACTCCTTCACTAATACTTTTATCAGGTCTGCAAATTGAAAAATCGCGTGTAATACATCTTATACTTACAAGATCATTTGTAATTCAACACTTTCATTTTAGGAGGTTTATAGGAGTATTTTTTTATAAACAAAGCAATATTAGCTAAATTAGCTCGGGTCTGGGTTGGAGAAAGCGATTGGAGAAAGAGATTGGAGAAAGCATTTATCAAGATAATCGTTGTTCGTTGATCAACTCTCACAATAAAGAGTGTCTTTCTGCCATCCTCGTCAATCAGCTGTTTATTAGTGACAGAAAACTGCATCATAATTGTTATAGTCATTTTCAAATCATTCTGTACCGACAAATAGAGGACGGTTATAAGACAAACACGGCTAGGGACTTCAATTTATAATAAGATTATAGACATAAGATAAATTATAGTACAACAGTATTTACTTTATTGAAGTATTCATATTGATTCAACCTCTAAATAGGGTGGGCCCGCCAATATTAATTAATATTAAATTCTTGAGCTGTCAAGGTAAACTGCTGGGACTAAGTTGCAGGCTGCAGTGCTAACAAGTAACGGATTTGAGGGCCCTCGGCTGTTGCCATTGCCGGGCCACTCCCGAATTCAATTAATCATAGTTCGGATTAGTTCCGCTTTGACGGCCGCGGCTAGACGTCACGTCTTGGGAACGGGTGGGGATCGGTTTTAAATTGTCTTATAAAGTTTCGGGGTAATAGCTGTTACAGACGTACAGAATAGTACAGTATGGACATCCTAAATTAGAAGACAGACTATTCCTGCAGGAGTTTATTTGGTTGGTTGGTACATATTTTTTTTTGGTAATCTGGGCACATAATACGTAGAAGTGACGGCCGATGAACGAAACTTTCTGCCCAGAAAGGTTCGAGAATGGAGGCCACGTCCCAGCAAGCGCAGCGTAGGACGTCCCCTCACAAAGTGGACAGACGACCTGGTAAAGGTTGCAGAAAGCTGCTGGATGCTTCCAACCGGCCAATCTCGAAGTCATTCAGACCTTTAAATACAACAGCGGACGTCCTACAGCAAAAAGGATGGTAACAATATACTTTTGTATTTATGTTTGAATACATTCCATGTTAATAAATTAACTTATAGAGAAAACAAAAAGATTTACAGCCAAAATGTTTGTTCACTTCCCGGCCGTCCAACCCGCATTAACCCGTTGTTTTCCCCGAAGACCGAACTGTCTTAAACTGACCCTCGAACTTAACCAGTAAATACCGAAGCCGCTCAAACTATCAAAAACTTGAGCACTATCCTGTGGCGACCCCTGTTGGAGTAAGAATAACTGACCAGATGTGGGCCGGATAAATTATACTGTAATTAGATTTAATTAAAGATGTTACTTTGAGCAGTTAGAATTCAGTAATTTTGTTACCTGACAAATAAATTATTACAATTTCCAAAAAAAACCAAGCAAGCAAGTCTTTGATATAAATCTAACTCTTCTTATTTACAATATATATTAAATAAAATTAACCGTCTGCTTTGCACGGGTGTACGATTCATAAATATACAGTATATTACAATAATTACCTGTACAGAGTCATTCTGTTGATATAATATACTTACATAAAACAACTTTTACTCAAGGATCAACATCGAAACCGTAAAAAAACTGTTAACATTGTCATCGAGGCAAATAATTTGTATAGAACATTTTCTAATGATTTTGATATGGTTCTCATAGTCAAAGTTGTTGAATTCATTTTTTAAGCTGATTGCATGGATTAAATAAGTCTTAATTATTTTATATAACCTGTAAAATCATTAAGTTTATCTTTCCAAAAGTAAATATTTTTCAAAAGACTAAAAACCTACGTATTAAGGTTCGTATTAGTTGTTCAAAAGTTAGCAGTACCAAATGTTTCAATTATGGGCTTAATTTGATCTTATAAGGTTTTTTTCGGGTATGTTTGCTAAAAATGATGCACCAGTTGTAGTTTGCAATCCAGAATGCAGGACTCGCGTCGCGTCGCTTTGCCTCGGTCCGGGTAGTGTTATGTTGAATTCTCGTCCGACGCAGCATGCGAGCCGCGACGGTGAGCGATGGCTGGCGCGTGCTGCGAGACCGACAATCTTATTGACACAAACATATTGCTGAGTTATGCTAGGAAAATTTTGTTCCTCTGTTAAAAATACTAAGTTAAGGTCTAGTTCCTTTGTCATGTCGTATATCGCACTAATAATAAAGATGTTTGAATCATTTGTTAATAAAACTGGAAGAATTTCGAAGAAGGATTTTTTATTTCGATGATGGTTCTATAAAAACAGTTGTTAAAATTAAAATATAAATAACTTTTTCCTGGGCGGGGAGAATAGGTACCTATCATGTAAACGGCTTTAGTCTTCGTCTCACGGCCGTGTGAGGGGTGAGGAGTGTATTCTTTACGGCCAAGAATACACTTCCCCACCGCCAACAGAAGGCGTGTCGTGAGAGGCGACTAATTCATGTAGCACGAGGCGACCAGCAGTATCTGCGTGCGAAATATTATAAAAACTGTACTTGCTAACTTACCTGCCAAGCGTGGTGATTATTGGAATTTCCCCCCAATAAACGTCATTGGGGGAGGCCTGTGTTAAGCAGTGGACGACCTATGGCTGAAATGATAAAACGTCTTTAGGACGGTTAAAATTGCACGGTGTATAAATTAACATTAATTTACCTAATGTTAGCGTAAATCAAATTGCTCGTATAAAAATATCAAAACCTGTCGAACACTAGACATCTAATTCCTTAAACAAAACACGAATCATCAAGCCGGCCCGCACGTGGGTTAGCTAATGCCGCCGTGTCAACAGATCGGACGGACACGGCCTAAACAAACACTCATTATGCCCGACACGCTGCACTGCCTAACTGCACTATCATAATATATTACAGCCCCGAGGGGAACCGATAATAAGTAGTATTATTGTAGTTTGAATAATCGCGGAGCTAAAAGAACCTGGTCTGGCTTGAAGAAGTTAATGGACTGTAGCATGTCGGTTTAGGGATGCAAACGGCCTCAAGGTCCTTGATGAGGCGTTCTATGGTTAAGACCTATATTCAGCAGTGGACTTTCAAATACTGCTGATGATGCTGATGATAATGTCGATTTTGATATATTCTTCGCTTCTTCTATTCATTCTTCCTCCAAGCGCTTTGTCATGTTCCTAGTCGGGTTGCGAACGTTTACCATAAGCCGAATAGTCTGGTTACATTTGGAGTGATTACCAATGCTCAGAAAAGTTTAAGTAGTTACGCAGTAGATAACGTAGAACATTTTTTTCCACAATACTTCAATTCTACTTACAAAAAATCGATTCCAGCAGAAGCAGAAGAACAGTTTTCAAGAAAATTTGATTGATATAATAATAAGCATTAACATGAATGGAAAAATAATATTCAAACAGTCTTTTCCAGTTATATTTAGGACTCTAACAAAACGAAAGCATCCATTGGTCTCACCGGAGGCCCTTCCTTGTAAGATAATAGACGGATAACTACGGAAGGATGCTTGGTCTGCGTGTGTCATAAATATGCTGTGAAGACTTTGTTTGGTAGTGTTAGTGCATGTGCATGGGAATCTATACTCGTACTAATATTAAAAAGCTGAAGAGTTTTTTTTGTTTGTGCCGTGTAGGGACGGCCGTAAAGAATACACTTCCCCACCGCCAACAGGAGGCGTGTCGTAAGAGGCGACTAATTCCTGTAGCACGAGACGGGCAGCACCGCCTGAATGCGAAACCTTATAAAAAACTGCGCTCGTCAACCCGCCTGCCAAGCGTGGTGAATATTGGCAATCCCCAATGAAAGTAATTGGGGGAGGCCTATGTTCAGCAGTGGACGTTCTGTAGCTGTAATGATGATGATGATGATGAGGAGTTTTTTTGTTTGGTCGAACGTGTTTATCTCAGGAACTACTAGTTCGGATTAAAAAAGGTTATAGTAAGGCAACCTTAAAAGGTACACATATGCTGTGACGGCCTTTTTTTTGAACTTTTAAATAGAAAGAATTCCGTCATACATGATTTTTGCGTAACTTTAACCGTTTACGCAGCGTATGCAACGAAAGCTCTCAAACAGAATAATGTTTCCCATTTTTGCAACATTTTTTATTTATACTCCGCTCCTATTGGTTGTAGCTTGATGTAAATAGTTTCTCTCGATAAATGGACTATCCAACACAAAAAGGATTTTTCAATTCGAAACCAAAGAAACAAACAAACAAACTCTTCAGTTTTATATGTTAGTATAGATTTGATTTGTAATACGAGTACTCCGACAAAACACAAATGCTTTATAGGTTTCGTCATACGTTCGGTTATGAAGATAGTAGAAACTATAACAGTAAAATCAATACAAATGTAGAGGAGCTTATCTTTTTACAAAGGAAATATACATTTTGTAAATAATTACGATTATTACATGCTTAGAGTGTGTAATTGTAATACAAACAAAATTAAAGCGAACGCCATACGGTTAGAAACATATTTATTCTACCAAAGTATTTCCCCTCCTATTTAAACTTGATACGAATATAAATAATACGAAACATAAAAACAATATCACCTTCCAGATTAACATCTCCTAAAATAATATCTTTATACGAATAAAATTATTTCGTTACATTTAATTGGCAAATAAAATATTATTTTAAATAAAAAGCATTTCACCTTTCCATTCTGTTTAGGGGCAGTCACGTCGCAGTACAGTTGTGAACAAATGCTCATACAAATAATATTTCATTCTCAATACATAAATGTTTGCAACTATTATTATTTTATAAATGTATAATGTACTTATAACTTAACTTGTTTTCCTATTTACATAACACTCTTTATTGAAAAAAATACATATTATATTCATATTAAAACTAACCTAGTTGTAAGTGATTAGTAACAATGTATATGAATCTATGTTACTTTAATAAAATAAATATTCATTTATTTTTGGTACTTTAAAAAATAATGAATAAATAAATAAATATTGAAAAGCATCACATACATTGCTCTGATCCTATAGTTAGTTGCCAAAGTACTTGTGTTACAGAAATCAAAAACAACAACGAATTTATTTAGTTAATTAAGCAAGTACACATGATGATGATGATGATGACATACACAAATATGTCAAGCGAATGTAGCTCTAAACATTGATTTATTTAGATTTATTTCAATCTGAAAAAATACAATTTATTAGTAGGTAGCGTTCTTTGTAAATGTAGGTACCTAGCTAGTAATATCTTTTTTTGTTAAAATAAATGTTTATGAAACTAATCACATCAAGAGTAGTAACATATTGTGCATGCAAGTACACCGAAGCACTGAGTCAGCGACTGACCGGCCGTAACAAATTCCACCGGTGTGGCCGCAAACGCTGTTGTTTTAGGCCGTAGACAAACAGTTGCAGCGTGACCGGTGCTAATACCGTGTTTGCTCTACATATTTATGGTACAGCCGCCCACTTGTGCCCACCCGAATAATTAGCTCGTTATAAAACGCGCGGTAACTAATCGTGTTTGCTAAGCTATTTAGATTGCGACTGTACCGCTTTGGGAGTGTGGATTTTCCTGTTTTATGATTTCGCTTTTTTGTGTTGGACATGTAGGATTTTGTTGGGAATGCAGCAATGTTTGTTATTTAATTGCACAAAAATGATTTTCGTATTTGCTTTAAAATAGTAGTTGCGTTTATTGTATACAGGGCGTTAGACTCAACATAAAATATACTTCTACAGGATATTCTTCTTATAAATTATTTATACAACTTTTTAACAACAACTGGGAGACCCAGTGCTACTCGACCAAAAAGCATGGAACATTTTTTTTCTCAATTTCACCATTAGTCTCACAGTAAAAGCTGTTTATACTCATGAGACAACAGACAACAGAACATTCTAGAATGTTCCTTGTTTAATCTGATACAAAAAAGTCACTCTCTAATATTAATGATGACTGTGTGGTGTAGTGTTTCGCGTTCCGGACTACAAGCCAGCGGATTCGAATTGTGGGTTCAAATTCCGCAAGGGGCAAATGTTTGTGTGTTTGTGCCTAAGTCATGGACGCTTATAAAAGTATTTAAGTAGGTATGTATATCTGTTATGTAGTCGCCATAGTTCAAGCTTTGCTTAGTTTAGGGCTAGAAAGTTGGTGTGATTGTAAAAACAATATTTTATTTTATTTTATGGTCTTTAAAGCTCTACTACTCTACCAATGTTATCAAAATACACTACTTAATCATTCAATCCTTTAAGAACTCTCGACAAAAATATTTATCGTCATCCTAAGCTGGCTAGCTAAGCCATATCACGGAAAATGAAACGCGTAACTAGATAAGGATAAACCGGTGCGCTACCGGCACGGCAGCGGCGAGTCGATTAGAGACGTAAACGGATTACTCGTCTAAGTGGCAGCCGGCCGGTAACTGACCACCGGTAATCAATGGGCACCGCTCGTATCCATTCACAATATGTTGCTGACGTGTAGATTACAAATATCTAACCTACTAAAACTTATCAAGTTATGAAAAATAACCTTCAGATGTAAATTTTTCTACTTAATCAAAATAAGTACCTCGTAATGTTTCCTCATTTAATAAGACTGACGATTATGAATTTAGGATTGGGAAGTAAAAATACAGGTTGTCGTTTTAAGCAGTTGCTAAATTTTAGGACGTAAACGTATGTTCATCATTGTGTTGTAGAAAATCTTGGATACACTTGGATTCACTTGGATACAGGCCTCTCGCACTGGGCGCCATTGAAGCCGAATCGCTTTTTTCTTTTCTACATGATGACAGCACCTTTACGAGTTCACGTCACGCGTCACCTTGCAAAAGGGCGCACTCGTTAAATTGAGGCTTAACTAAATATAATCTAAGCCAGTAGACATATTGGCGGCAGTCGATTAAACGTCGTAACCGGATTAGTGAGCGGTTAAGTGGCGGTCGCCTGCCGATAGCTGACCGGTGGCAATCGTTATTTTGCCACCACAACAATCGGGTTTCTGTAATTTTCTTGAGTATATTATAAAGGGCATTTCTCATTACTATTTAAGTAAATGGTGTTCCAAATGGAAAAAAAAAGTTTTTTTAATTAGTGAAGCAACATCTCTCCTCAACATCATTAGACTCACCTATGCATTATAATATGAGGTATTATGGTTTAGGGAAAATCTAGTTTTACGTATTCATGATAAAGATATCTTAGATTTCTTAACCTACGTAAACACAAAGAAGAAGCGCAAAGAAGGAAGAGATGCTCTTAATCACAATTTCATTCATTAAATGAATCCTGCTTTTAATACGAGTCCAAAATCTTAATAAGCCATTCGGTAATGTTACGAAATACTTATATAATTCAAAGAATTTAGACATGTCTGGAAAGAAAACCTGGAAAGCAATGACTAGTAACACACGTCTTAGTCATTATTCAATGATTATATGATACCTGAGAAAGGGGAAAGGCAAGGCAACTGTAAATCTTTGGGACTGCATAGTTTCAACCATTTTAACATTGAATATCTGGATTTCGTATTCGCATACCGATCAAGCAGATGTAACTAAGGGTTTAATGACCTCCCTCCTAATTGGAGCCTAAGATTTGGAAGCCATTGTCTTACATATTCATAGAGGCCTCAACCTTAGGGCAGGTAGATCTATTATTCAGAGAGGCAACGGACATGCAAATTGGTTAGAGAATATCGGTCATGTAAACGTCAGATTTGAGTGAAAATTATTGCGGATTGGCTTTCTGCGGAACGCTCCGATTGTAGAGGCGTGCTCTGAATTATATTAATGGATACACTATGGCTATGAATTTGTATATTACTCAATCTACATTAACATTAACGGGTATGGATAGACTTTAACCACTTAGACTGGGAACAGCTTCTATAGGTTCTTGATTTAACGAAGATAGTACAAAATCTCACCTTAAGTTATATTCATCTTATAGATCATGCTAGACATGGAAATTTCCCATGTCTAGCAAGATCTTCAATAAACTCCCTGACTCAATAAAAATATAGGCATTGAAACAACTTTAATAAAAAAGAACTTTTATAAAAAAGAACTTTTAATTTCTAAACACTAATAAGGTGAACACTTAAACGACTAAATTAATAAAATTTAACTAATTGTCTTCGCGAAACACGTAATGGTCCTCCTCTCTCCTATTTGCCATGCCCTACGTCCTATAGTGTTCATTTATGATTGAGTACCTATTGAAATCACTTATTTCTGACAATGTCTTCACAGTTATAAATAAGCAATTTCTAATTTCAAAATGTATTCAATTAGTCAACGATTCTTAATCTAAGTTACTGTTTTCCTGAGTTAAATTATTTACGTGACGCGAAGAGGCTTTACCACATCAAGTCAGACCCTCTTTTGAATTTCTTATCCGTGTGTGTTCATCATTCGAGTAATTAGCACGTAATAAAATATTCAAACATATTAACAACTTGACTTTACGAAGATCTTGTGATGATTACAAAGTAAATTCAGGTTAATATAAAGCTTTGTTTAGTTAGATATTGACTAAAATAGGTACCTTAACAAAAACCTATAGAAAAACTTATAATCCTTAAGTTTAGTGTACCGTAATTGCGGAATACGGTAATTGTTTTACTTAAAGGAATCTTGAAATATTGTTTGTTGTTCGAATTGCAGCTTCCTTTGCACAAAGCAATATCAGATTTAGTTGAAGATACATATTCGAAACTAAGTTTAGATAGTTAAGGATAGCCTCGAGGCCGTAAACACTGCGCTCTAACATGTTAATAGCAGACTGTTATCTTATGCTAAAGAAGATTTGCTTCAACAACAAACTGCTTATCTCGTAAGGAGTTTCCAAAGGGCCATCTTACCCTCAGAGAATATACAGTAACTAGCGGAAGAGGTAGCGGTAGCGACTACTTTGATACAATATGCTATGCCAAGTCAAACGTAGATTTCTAATACGATGTAATTGCATGTTTCACTTGTATCTTCAATTTGGATTGTTTCGAATTTTTTTTTCTGTACTACGAGTTAATATGCTACGATGCTACGAATTTCTGCTGTTGTGTAGGCACTCATAAACTCAAAACTATAAATTCGTGTTTATAATATTATTATGTATATAATATATTATGTATAATTATATTATTTATTTTATTATGGCTTGTTCCATACTAAATTCAGTCATTACAAAAATATATCTTATTGAACTTTATTTTTATTTATTTATTTACTTTTCAAGGTTTACCAACGCTTGTGTATAATTATACTTATTCTAATTTTAAATTATAGGTAATATTCTAGCTAATTATCAGAAACAATTATAGGCAAACACAACTTGCACTGTAATATGCTCATTACATAGAAGTACCTACACTTCTATATAGATTTTGTCTCGAAACAAAACTAGATAAAACATACATTTCAAATAATTTACTTAAGTGAGTATAACTAAACTTACAAAAACAATTTGGAAACTACTGAACGGAGTCTTTACATAGTTTAAAGACAACGAGTGCCGAAGGGTTATCTATTACTCAAGCAAACTCGTCGAAAGGTTACCTATAATTATTGTCGATTCTTACAGTTAATATTTGTACACTCAATGCCTTATCATCAGCACGCCAGAAAACCGCCAAACCTCCCCAAGGCTGACATTGAAGTCGATTTGCTTAATTGTAATTTTTACTACTATTTATTATTTCAAATATTCCTATTCCTCCTAAATAGTTTTTTTTATTCGATATTTTCAGTTTAATAACCGTTAAAAAGTTAAGTCTTTCCACTGTAGCCCGCTTTCTTTAGTAATAGAAACGCACCCATAGGATGCGCCCTTAGTGGGGCCGACGGGTAAATGAGACACCACTTAAGCAATTATCCACTAGTCAAGGTACCTGATATACTGCCGACCCGTCTGTCCGCTTGATGTATGTTGGTTACTCATGAGCAAGAAAGGTGCAGGTAAATCAAGATGTACTCCTGTGTATAGTATAGTATTGTATGTGTTATGCTTGTAATGCAACAAATAGAAAGTTCAGTATTTTTAGGTATTAAAGTGTTTACAATGGATGTATATTAAACACAATACGAGTACAGTCAACATGAAAAGTAGCTTAGCATCTGATTTTTCTAAAAGAATCTCATTGCAAAACCTATCACATGTTGACCAAAGTCAGGGAGGGTCGAATGATTTGAAGTAAAGCCAGGTATAATATCTAGACACTTTTACTTAATAGAATTAACCCCTTTACAGCGACTGTTAACACTTTTCTACGAAGAATTAACACTGTTCAGCTTATAGTAGTGACTGCTCCGGAGTTGGAAGATGGAATGAGCTCGTATTTCGGCACCGCTTACTCGTAGGGTCGGTAACGGTCGGTTGTAGTAACCGGCAGTTATTTTTTAAAAGTTTTCTAATCGACCCACCAGAGGCGCTACTAGTTTACCGTCGTAAGCGGTTTCGATTCAACTACACAGTTGAACAAATAAAAAATAGCAACACTGCTATTTTAAGTTTATTGAATTAATTTAACAACAATAATACCAAATTAAATTAACAACCAAATAGTAGGTACTAGTAATTTGCTTTGCTAGAGGTTAAAAACCTTTAACAAAGCAAATGTTGAATAAATTTAATAACGTTTAACAGTGTTCGCTATCGATATTTTACATTTTCCAAATTTAAGTGCTAAATTGTTTATTTAATTAATTGTGCTTACACACAATAGTCAGAAAAAATCAATACGTAAAAGTCAAATAAAGAAGTGGGAACCCCCAAAATGTATTGTTTTTTTTCTATTTTTGTATGAAAATCTTAATGCGGTTTACAGAATACATCTACTTACCAAGTTTCAACAGTATAGTTCTTATAGTTTTGGAATAAAGTGGCTGTGACATACGGACGGACAGACAGACAGACATGACAAATCCATAAGGGTTCCGTTTTTTGCCATTTGGCTACGGAACCCTAAAAATACATTCTCATAATTTTGTCAATGAATTTTTTTTTCTTAATCTTCATAAGGACTACAATTTGTTACTCATTGTATCAGTAAATTATGTGAAAATTTTATCACTATAAATGCAAGCTATTTTAGTTGCCTTGGGCTGAGTATCTATAGGGGGTAAAGACCCTGTGTCTTGTATTAACAGAATGTCTCAGGCCATTTCAGACAGTCTAGTCTTTACAAAGAACCCTTTAAACCGCGTTATAAATTGATTTTAATTTCAAGTATTAATAATTTGATTTTATAGTTAAGCTTCAAAATTTCGGAGGACAATAGTAATTATAAAAAAAATAAAAACCGACTTCAAAAAACTAAAACGCTAAAAATAATCTTAACACTTAAGTACCTAATCAGTTACTTTTGGAGTCGGTGCAAACGAAAACATTGGTCGGTTGAAAAGAAGCACAAAAGTCGACTTCAATTTAATTTATCTGAGTATGTACTTATATCATATAACGATACGTGACCTCTTACTCTCTTACTAAGCAAGTTTAGTCAGTACTCAGGAACACAGGTGAGTTGGGAAGTGGCCGCATTCCTTCGGGAAGCGGTCTACAGTTTGGACTTCAAAGCGTGCCATTCTGTCTGGTAACTCCGCAAGTTTCACTTCCCGATGTCATAAGATGGCTGCTTGCTGTAGAGGTTTCATTAATTCAAAACAAATCCCTTACCAGACTCTGCGGTTACTCAATAATATACAGAGTGTAACGAAAAGGTGAAATAAAACTTTAAGGGGTTATTCTACGGCTAAATTACATCAACTTTTTCTATGGGACCAACATCGAAATCGCAAAAAAAAAATCACTTTCAGAAAAAGTTGATGTAATTTAGCCGTAGAATAACCCCTTAAAGTTTTATTTCACCTTTTCGTTACACTCTGTATAGTGTAGTGGAAATCAAAATTCGGATATTGTCATTTGTTTAAATAATTTTTTTAATGATGTTTGCTGATAAGCTTATCACTTACACTTAGTTATACGGCTAATTTCTCTATCTAAAATTATTTTTGATATTGTCCAAATGTATTTAAAAAAGAAAAATTGAAAAGTTGCCCGAAAAGTTTAAAAATTTTGGAAAAACTATTGTACGTTATTTTTGCTACTTACTACGTGCAAATGTCATTTGATGTCAAATTGTGAATCAATATCAAAACATCAGTGTGTACCATGAAATATGAACTAGATATTCTAATGGCGCTAGAGAAAAAACATTATTTTATATACATAATATTTAACTACTAGCTGTCCCGGCGAACTTCGTACTGCCTGTTCTTTTTTTTTTGTAAATTTTGCCGTTGTTTTTAAGTTATTCTGCTATTCGGAACGGAGAAAAATTCAACAAATTAAAGATCATAAAAATCGGTCCAACCGTTCTTGGCTTATAAAGTTATAAATGATATAACTAACCCAACTTTGTTTTATATATTTACTAGTTATTGTTTAAGCTTCAGGGACGAACTTGCAATGGATAATTTAATATTATTTGTTTGCCAACTTATATCTGTTGTGTTGTTCAAATTGGCATCCGCAATTACCTCAAACGTTCGCCGAAAGTTTCTCTTTGCTAAACAATCGTGCTGTATAAAGTTCGCTTCTAACTCGCGCTCGCTTCAAGTGGAAAATATTTGCAACTCCTCCGTGCTCAATCTGAGAGGAAAATTTCAGCTGAAACTGGCTTTTTAGATATATTTTTGCATCGAATATCTACTTTAAGTTACGTATGTATTGATTTAAAAAAAAACTGTTTATTTCTTAAATTAAATAAGGCACAATAGAATTTATTGCCAGGAATCAATTTGATGTATTTTTTTTTATTTCTGACACAAATCAGTTTGTCATTTCTCATGAATGTACTTCTCTACTACTACTTTATTTTACACCACAGAGAAAGAGAGAGAGCTGTAGATTTTGTTGATAAATAAAACTGTAACCCCGTGAAACCTAAGCAGGGTCTTAGGCGACCGCTCTCTCTCTCTCTCTCTCTATCTCTGTGTGTAAAGTAGTAGTAGTAAAGTACATTCATTAGAAAAGACAAACGGTTTTGTGTCTAAGTTTAATAAAAAAAACAAATCAGTTAGTTTAAGAAATTAATTTGTTTTTTACCTTAACAGTTAGTTAAAGTAAGTTACCTGCTATTTAATTTAAACTATTAAATAAATAGCAGGCAATCCAAATCACTTAAAGTGGGAACAAGTTTAGCAACAATGTAAGTGCCGAAACCGACTTTGCACGGCATCTAAATCACAAGTACACCTCTAGACTGAGGGCCACAATTAATTCCTGATTGATTCACAAAGCTAGTTGGAATTCCCTCCCCTCCACCCACCCCCACGTGAGGATCAGACAAAGATACGAAGTTAACGTCAGCTAAGGTTTGTTGTACAAAATTTATATGAAACTTTGCTTCAGAACTGTTGAGAGTCCGGTTTGGTTACGGCGAAGTTTGTTCGAAATGGAATTTGAAAGCTTTGACTGAATCGTAACCATTTTCAATTAAATATGAGAAAGTAATATTATGTATAACGTAGTATGATATGATAGTAGGGTTTGCAGCAATTTCAAGTTTCGTTTGATTATAAAGTACCTAGATATTGAATACGTATTCTCTGTCTTACTTTTGTACGGACAACACTACACAACACAAGAAATCTTTCTTGACATTCGTCGTAGCCAGGCCGCACTTGCCGAAGTGACGTGATAGCGGCACAACTGCTAAGATATTCCGAGACGCGAACGTTCGCGGCCGCCGCTCTATTATGTACGAGTAGTTCGTCTCCCGTTTTGTTCGACTAGCATCGCTGATATGCTTTCAATAGTAAGTAGCGAGTATTTTTTTAAATATGATTTAATTCCGGTGTTATTAAATTAAGGTATATATAATAGACATCTGCAAAACAAGTACTGTCTAGTGATATGTTGTTATCACTTAACAGTTTGATTTTGTTAGGTAAATAAAATATATTACAAAATAATTAGTAGGCGTCATAATTTCATTAGATATAAGAAAACCCTGTCAAAATAAATAAACTACTGCAGCTAAATGCTGATTAAAATCAATATCTCGGAGAACATTTTTGAGTAAGTAATAACAATTTCATTACCCTACTGCACCTCGCAGATTGTTTATGAAATTATACGAAAACATTCTCCTTGAGTCACGCACCTTAGCTTTTAGTCAAGGCAGATTAACCCTTCAACGGCGCCTTCTGCCGCGTTAGAATATTTTATTAACGAAGCGTCAGGTTAACTTTGTTACCGCCCACGCGTCGCCGACTTTTTAACATCATCCAATTTTAACGGCTTCCGACTAACTCCATCTCGCCCTTTTGCACGTGTTGTTTATTTAATGTATATAGGTACTACTTATTCGTTTTCTAAAAAGCTACCTCACCGTGTTTAATACACAATTTAACTGAATTTTACGCAAACTTTTGACTACCTTTTTACATAAATGGAATCTACATTTCAAGTATCTCGTGTACACAAGATCGTAAAGCGGCAAAATCTGCGGCATTCGTGTACAACACAGGTGCTTGAAAAACTCGAGTTTTGTGTAAATGAGGTGGGTAGGGAACGACACGCATATGCCGGGAGGAAGCGCTGGGCATAAATCTGCGCGACGGTGGCGCCGCGGCCGGAAAACGGAAGTGCCGGCGTCGTTGGCGCATTGTGCTATCGGCCGCCGGGCCGCGCGGACGTCTCTTTGTGAATGGCACTTTATGGCGGCCGTTCGGGAGA
Source organism: Anania hortulata (assembly GCA_963576865.1). Taxonomy (NCBI): domain Eukaryota; kingdom Metazoa; phylum Arthropoda; class Insecta; order Lepidoptera; family Crambidae; genus Anania; species Anania hortulata. The sequence goes on along the minus strand of OY756394.1, from coordinate 8,448,526 downwards.
TACGACCGTATCGCACTTTGAACGCTTTTGTCACGCCACCTTTGCTATCTACTTGATGTACTTTTCGGGTGAAATCGTTTTGCTTTACAAACGATGCAGGTACTTATGTCATCGCTACCATTTTTATAGTTTTTATTTTAAAGAATGGATTTTAATGCTAAATCTTTAAAAAAACTACTTATCTCCATATTCGTGCGCAGGTCTAATTAAATAAATATTTTAGAAAAAATATAGGTGGTAGAAAGCAAGTTGAGAAAAAGGTTTGGTAGCTTTATGGGTAAAGGCCAGTTCCCGCGCGACTGTACTTCGACACATTAGACATTAGTAAGTAATACTAGTGTAGCACACTGTTAATACTGAAAATTTGTTTGCCAAATTTCATTCAGAGATAAATTAGGGCAATACAGTTTTATTTTGCTAGTAAGTTTTCAATGTCCTAGTAACTTTACAATATCTGAAAAAGTCTACACTTATTCAGTAGGAGTGTTATTATTTTAGATACAATAGCACAAAAAAATGTTTACTTACAGCCAATTCCATCCAATTGGCCGATGTCCGCAGCCGTGACTGCGGCGGCTGGGCTTCAAAAGGGGAATAATCGCTGCGTGCGATGCGGTTTGAGCTCGTATCAAAACGCATTTTGGAAAACGAGCAGAGATGTAATTGAAAAGGTTGCAAACTTTGTAACCATGTTTTTAACAATCGATGTAAAAAAAAACATTCTTGTCGACACTTCTCGTGACATAAATCCATTTGAAAAACTCGATTGGTGTAGTAGCGCGCGTAAGTCGCACAAAGGGTCCCGGGTTCGATTTCCGGTTTGGGTCAATTTAGAAAAACGATATTTTCTAAATAGTTTCGAGTCTGCGTGTGCTGGAAGATGCCACTTGAGAAATATATCGTTTGGTACCTCGTAACAAACGTATATGAACAACTTAAAAATTAAGGTCAATAGAGAAATCGAGAACAAAATGTATTTTTTAAAACCACAAGTTTTGAAGTCCTACTCGATTAAAACAGTATGGAACAACTGATTTTGTAACTCTTTTACACCATTAGTCCCAATAATAAAAGTCGTACATAGTCAGGATTGAACGCTATTCTATAATTTGACTAGTCTTGGTACCAGTAGTACAACATAAAAAATAATTAGGGCATTACATACAAACTGCCCAGGCAACTGGGAGATCGATTTAGTATGGAATGGAAGGTCAAATTTTATGTTCTTATTTCTGCCACTACTTCTTAGGCAAAGTTGTTTAATATTTTAATTTACGGACTTAATTCCGCTTTATAAGAAGAGTAGTGATTCTGCCAATGTCGAGTATTTGCTTGAATAGTGTTCATAATAAATATATGTACACATATTCATATACATACACACATAATAAACACATGTTTGGTTTTTGTTTCCCGTAGAAGCAGCTTTCACCACGCTATCGGGTCTAAACCAAATCGGGTGTTGTCTTGAGACAAGTCACTTGACACTCGATGCGGCGTTGAATACAATGATATTTCAATAATTTCAGATCTTTATAGCTTCACTAAACATTAGAACACAAACTACACTAAACTTGCAGTCTAAAGCTCTTTAAATGATAAATAAAAACCATTAAAATAGATTAAACATGCTTTTCGTTCGACTACCCACCGAATCCTTATTTAGTTTAATGAACATGCGAAATATGACTAAACCTATAAGTTACATAACGTTGCATTCCACTGCAAATAATTCAAGTGACTTAACAGTCTTGCTATTAACATTATTTAAAAAAAGGTATTCCCAAAAACAAATGAAAACAAAACGTTAAATGCTTAAGCAAATAAACAGCGCAGATGAAGCAGATAACAGCTGATAGCGGGCGGTGGCCGACAGGCACGATTCTTGGATTAACACTAACAGCTCGAAATAAATAGTGGCTGTTAATAATCCAACGGCGTCATTACGTTCATGCCGGTTAACCCGGATTTTTATAAAGATAAATAAAAAATAAAGCTATTTTAGTTTTCAGTCCATTAAAGATTTAAATGTAATGGACAATTAGATACCCGTCTAAAAGAATCAATACGATTAAAACTTTAAGTTGCTAGGAAGAAATGCGATATGATTTCACAGCATAAAGATTTTTATTATAAATACTCAAAAAGTTGGCTCGAGTCTGGATGTGCTGGAAGACTCCCCTGGCAAAATACATCGTCTGGTACCTCGTAACAAAAGGATGGTCATTCCTTACTTCATGATTATGATAGTTGGGGTGTTGGCTGGCGTATTTTTTTATTAATTTCTTTATTTAAACATCACTTGTGGTTCTTGTGGCTCAAGGGCAGCGCTTTCGCAGTGATTATTAAATTGACCATCCTGCCCATATTTAGTGATATTTATCACAAGCATCTCCTTGCTTCGGAAAAAACGTTAAAAGTTAGTTCCGGGTAATATAGTCGTAAAGCCTAGTCTAGCCTTATGGTGGTTTATTACATGTGACGATGATGATGATGATAATGCCTACGATAATACACTTGCATTTAGGTACTTAAAGATTTAAACATATTAAAATAGAAAGAATAAATGCAATGCCTTCACTAACGTTACGAGAATATCCGTACTGCATTCTTCGCTCTATCTAACCGTTTGCAAGCTCAAACTATCGCAGCACGAGCTCGCCTCAATATTTATGAAGGAAACTTCTCCTGCCATCAATCACCAAGTTATAAATAAAACAATAAAAGGTAAAAACTCACCAAGTTCCCGGAGGGTCGGCACTCGCAATATTGAGAAAAACCCACTTATTGGAATAATATGGAGATTACAATGATATTAGAAATATCGCGAGGGACCTGACCTGTCGATACTTTATTATGGACCGCAACTCTTTTGGGGTGTAAATGTTGTTGAAATGTTTTGATATTCTTATACAGGGCGTGTGTAAACAAAAGGATCACTTATCAAATGCTTCAAATATTTTAAACCCCTGCAGAGTATGGTTGACGTTTGTGAACGCTTTGTATTCGGTTTTTGGACTGACCGGCAAAGCTTGTTCATGAATAAGGTTTTTATCAAATCCCACGAGTTATGTATGTAATTTGTAGTAGTATTTGATCGTCTGGCCTATGTCTATGGCCTGTCTTGCGCTTCGGACTCTAAAGCCTAAATATTTTAGTGATGAGCTCGACCATTTGTACCTAAGTCATGGATGCTATTATAAATGTATTTCAGTTTGTTTATCCGTTTTCTAGTCGCCATAAAACAAGTTTGGCTTCATAATTGGTATGATTCATGGAAATATTAATATTTAATTTTTTTCCAACAGTTCATTGTAATTATTAAAAGTAAAATTATTTTGTCAAAAATCCTGCAATTAGCGGTTTTCATTTAAAAAAATAGAAATATCTGTTAAATTAAATTTTGTATTAATTATTGATAATTATGATATTATGGAATTAATGTCGGGAAAGTTTTCTCAGGTTTTCCTGTTAATTACCGTTAATTCATTAGTATTTTTTTCTGGTTACGGTATAATATCAACAAACAAGTCAGCTAGCTTCAAGCCTAAGAACATCATGTTCAAATACTACATAGGTTTTAAATATTTAAGAACACTGATCTAAACGGCGATTCAAAAACGTAATTTCCTCTCCACAATGAAAAGCGTTACAAACACAATAGTTTCTCAAATGGATTCGGAATAAGTTATTTATGTGGAATGGTATAAATCATTTTGCAACGCCCCGCGCGATAAAAGAGCGAGTAAAGTTTGCGTGATTCGCCAACAGATACTGGCAACTAACTTTGTACTGTGAGGTTGAGCGAAAGAAAAGATGGATACGCCTTAGGGTATATTGCTGAGAAAATATTTCTGTTTTGAAAAACAGACGAGAAGCATATTTAGATATTTGAGTATTTTACGGTTTCGTTAATGTATAATAGTCAGAAACCCTTAGCGATTAAAACTTCTTCTGGTAGATAATATAACACTTGAAAAAAATCAGTCGATTTTTTTTAAAATGCAGTCGATTTTTTTAAAAGTTTTTATTATCATAAATATAACAAGCATGTAATTGCTAAAAGTCAAAATTTTACTTCTGGTAGAATTGATCTAATCTCTTAATCCTATTAATATTTCCGCTCGCATCGCTTGCCCAATGTAATAACTTAACCAGGATACCAACTCAACCTACCCTAGTACAGTACTCGTAGTTTTGGTACAAAGTTTCGACCGAGACTATATTTTTATTTTTTTACTTGATACTGAAACCTAGTCTTCTTACTTACATTAAAAAAACATTCAGTAATAAATCCACAAGAGGCTTACCAGTACTCGCAAATGAAACCGTTTTTTCTTACCTCATCTTCCGCCTATATGCCACTTGTAACGCGTTTAATATTTCATGATACCGCCGCAGGTTCGTCCGTATCTGCCGGGCCATAAATAACGCCAAAAAGCTAGGGGCGAATCAAAGCTATCAATATAATATTAGGTTGCGATGTCTCTTTGCAGATCCATTGTGCTACTGATCGCAGTTTATTAAGATAGACTAGTGCGTGACTAGTTCGGAAAGTAAAAACAATTTATTGCTTAAAAAAATATTACTAACAGGATACAGTCTAACATGATTAAAAACAAAAAGAAAGAAGCGTTTACAAATCCTAGCTGGACCGTAACCCTTAAACACAACATCACACGATAGGTAAAATTAAGTTTAGTAACAAAACAATTATTATTTGAAGTTGACTCAAGAAGTATGTTCAGAATTATCGGTTAGGAGTTATCCAGAATTACAACCTAAGAAAATAAATAACTATATTTCCAACAAAGATTGCCATACGATCAGATTTTTATAGCTCTAAATCAAATCGTGAACAAACGGTTTTGCGCCTGAAACAGTTGTTCAATAGAAAATAGCGGTAATGCTAAGGACGGCAATTCGGCGGCTGTTCACATTTGAATTCAAAAGCGCTAAACGGCGAACGCGAATTTATCGCGTGTTTCCGATTTAAATCGGCAAATTAACGACATTGCGGCGCCCACTGTTTACCGGAGAGCCCGATTTATTCGCGCCGTCCGCTGCACAGTGGTTTCAGTTACAAAATTCACAGAAAAAAATACATTCGATGATTTTTTTGAGACAAAGTAATCTATAATATCAAACGTGAAGTAAAAAGAAACACCTTAACTATCGTTTCGTCAAGTAAGGTTTTGTTACATTTCATCGTCGTGTTAAACGGGTATTGCTTTTGTTGACATGCCACGTCATCGTTTCTTTTTATTAACGGTCAATTTTTATTATCCAAAAGTCCACCACAAAACTTTTTCTAAACCACTGTTCGAAATCTTGTAATTAAGTTTTCTAGTTTTGATGTAGTGAGTAGAAAATACTAATGTTGATTTTACAGGAAGTTCGTAGTTTGTGATTATTTGAGTTTTAATGAGCATTTTTGTAAATTGCTATTAAACGCTATTTTAGGATCTACAAAAATAACTATGATTTAAAAAAACTGCCTAAAAACGAGCACTAATATTGCGGTGCTGGCTTTAGCGTAAACACTAAATATTACCTAAGCAATTTGGTTTTACGTGCAGAAATGCTGTAAAGAATTACAGAAAAAGTGCCAGTGTAAATATGTGTAGAAAATCTCAAGTCTGTCTTTCATTCGTGATAAGCATAAGAATCAGCAATGTTATTACTTGTACATTTGTTTATTAGTCAGAAACAAACGCGTTATGTCTTATTACATTATATACAAGTAGGACATCTATCCGACTCATAAGCACAGCAAACTTTATCGGCGCCGAGCGTCGAGCTATCGCGCGCACATCACTAGCTCTGAATAGAGCTCTGAGAAGTTTGACGACGTTTTGTGCAGAATTACCGCTTATTAAACTTGCAACTTGTGTGTTGTTGCATCAAATGAGTACCCTCTTTTCACGGAAACTTGAGGGGCAAGGAATTCCAAGATTTACCGCATTTCCGACGTTAATTAACGTAGCTTTTTAACGAGGACTTTAATTACAGAAAAATATACGACATGTTAAATATAGAGTCTAGTTTTGCTTGTCTAATTATTTAATTAGGGTTTGAAATGAATTTTGTGCTAACGTACTATTTAAATAAAATAAAAAAAGCAATTAACTTACTTTGATTTGATTTTAATAAGTTGGTTTAGCGTTGCTTTATGATATTAAAGTCATTATAAAGTTGTCCAAATCCTGAATTTTGTTTTAAGTTTCATAATTATTAATCTTACTTAAAGGCAAAATGTGTCATTGATTCTATATAAGTAAGGTGAAAAGTTATCACACTTACCTATGTCAATACAATAATATGGTTAAAAATGTTATTTTTTGGGTTGCGTAATTATAAGCCCAAAACAAGTAAACAAAGGCTCATCTGCGGGCGACGCGCGCTCATCTCGATTTACGCGCACAAATCAAACATTTGGCGCGGTAAATCAGGCTATGCTGGATTTATGGCCATTGGTAGCTTTGCCGAATACGTGGGCACAAAATATGACGTTTTTCTAAAGAAATATTTTTTGTAACCCTTACTCTTGACACGATAAAAAGATTCCTTACTTAGTTAAAGTCTCTCCAACAAAAGATGAGCCGGACCTTAGACTACGATTTGGTGAATTAGTGTAGTATTAATTAGGATAACTCCTTTGCTTTGTGACAATAGATTTCAAAAATAAATCCGTGTACTACAATTGTACATATCTTTAATTTCATTACCTATACGATACCAAACATTACACAAATTTTGCTGCTGTCTGTACATTGCAATTTTAAATACGATTATTTGATTTTATTATGTAAACAAAAACAAAGTTCTTAAGGAAAGAACTTCAAAAACCCTTTTTTTTAATCTTTGTTTTAAGAAAAACTTTTAAAACTATCACTGAGATTTTGTTATGTTGGTAGTGTTGTAAAATTTTGTTTTGTCCATTTTAAAAGAAAACTGTTCAATGTCGTCTACCAGCACTGTTTTCCAAACAGCGAACAATCGGAGTAATTTATTTAGCGACCTCTCCGACAATCTAGTCGGCATTATTCCATTACTGTTTCCATACTCTTTTTGTATACAAAAGCGTGTACTTAATGGTTTTTTAAATATCGCAGAGAGCACGGCTTCCACACGTCGGTGAACAATGGCGAGGGAAGGGGAAAATATAATTTATTTTCGAGTAAATCTTTTGTGGAAATAATATGACATTTCTATTTGAAGTCTGGTGATTTATCGGTTGCCTTGTTTCGGTGTCGCGGTAACCGGTCGGATCGCTGTCGCCCGCAATCGGTTTGCCGGCTCGACCGATGGGTGCGTGTGAAATGTTTTATAGAAATGCTTTTGACAGCTGTTATTGATTTTAAATTAAATCGCGTTTATTATTAAATTTAAAATAGGTATCATTTAAATTTAAAACACTTAACGGAAACCGGGCGTATTTCAGATATACGTTAAATATAGGTGTGTGGTTTTCTATTTCGTCCTTTTTGCTATTTTATTAGTTGGTCTCTTTATTGTCAGATGCTTTTTTCTTAATTGGCTTGGGTCTGGATGTCCCAGCTCTCTGGTACCTGCCTCGTAATACGAGGATTCTGTACTTCCACACTATAGAATTGGTGTGAAGTCTGGTGCAAAAAAAAAGAGTAACTAGTGCCAGAGTTTATGTATTACGGGAAAAACCACAAAAAAGTGTTACATCTTAGTATTTTTTCCTAATGGTACTACTTAAGTAGTAAGTTTTGCAATAAGCACTCTGTATCAATTTCCCCTTTCTTTTTAGTATTCCTCAACATAAGTAACGTAACTTCTTCGTACGGTGTGCAATATATAGAAATAAATAAATAAATAAATAGAGTATTTATCTATCTCTTTAAGTTATATCATAAATAACACATATAAAGAGTATCTAGTGTTACCTTATTTGTGATTAAAATGTCCTACGGGTGACAAGGCTATAAGTTTCTGAAAAAGTACTTGTACATGTGTGTACAGTCAACGGCAAGTCAAACTACCAAAAAATGTAAAGGTCATTGAACTGATTTTCAACTTTATGTCTGACACGTAGAGAGAAATATCAATTGAGTTTTTTTTTTCGTTTTGTGGTAGGTTGACGAGCTGTTGTCTGTACTTGTACATACTAAAATACAAATTTACCTCTACTGTGTATAAACATCTACTGTGTAATAAAATTGCAGTACATAAGTATTTTGATGTTCAAACAAAGCATTTATTTATACCTATGAACGTGAATATTTTGCGAAGCAGTTTATTCCAGGAACTTCATGAAACAGCAGCAAAGCACAATTTCTGTAGCGTACCGAACCTGAAAAATAACTTAAAAAGTCATCAAACGACGAGCTCTCAAATAGCAAGGCAACTCATTCGTAGCGTATGACAATACGTACTCAGAAATGCGAAACATTTTTCAATTTTCGCTAACTCCAGGCGATACGAACATTTTCAATACAAAGCTGAACGTAAAAAAACTGCATTGGGTACTTTCTGCGACGTTAATTCAAAAAGTTGTTTTCATTAAGCGTTCTCGCGGTACAGTGGTCGCGAGCGGCCCGAGCGGCTTTATACGCCGCGAGCGAGCGAAAGAATTTAAAGTGGAGCAAAGCGTGCAAAAAGAGCGGCAGTCGCGGTATAAAGCCAGTGCAACAATTGCTACATTCCAGAATCGGAACGGTTGCGAACGTCCTGTAATGTCCTTGTAAATACCTCTACAATAGGTACAATAGCTATTTGGTTTAGTAATGTAGAGAGACTGTTAGATTCGGAGATATGGTTGTCAAAAGAGAATAAGCAAGGAATAAAATGCCAAAATGTACTTAAAAGTTTTAGGGCATCTACATCGTCGGGGTCGAGAAGTATTATTAGCACTTATAACTCCAAAAAAATATTCGAAACTTCCCTGTCACTAAATTTGCTTGAGAGCACTGTAGAACGGCTATCAAAGTTGGCAGCAAAGGTTTGGACAACTAATTCACAGTTTTTTATTTGTCTGCGAAAGTCCAGTCGCCTCTAGTCCAATCTCTCAAAACAGTGATGGATTTTTTCGGTTCTTAATATTCTTGTTCATATTGAATGTTAAATTAATTTTCTTAAACTAAAACAATGCCAATGCTCTAAGCAAGGTTTTTTAGTTATGGTTAATTTAAACAAGTTGAAACCTCTAAGTTATTAAGTTGAACGGTTTAAATATGCTAGAAGCTAGCTAGCTGGAAGAAAATAACTCCCGTTTCTATAAACACTGGGACGAGCATTATACTCTTACATACTTAAAAGTCAAACCGGTTTTAGAAGATCAAAAAATATTTCGAATCAAATGTGTTTGTTAAATAGGTACATGCTCAGTGAATACTTTTATAAAATTAAAGGTATGAATTGTGTAATTTTTTCTCAAAGCGACCCAAAACTGCAGGCGGGTAGCGCGCGTCACGCGTCCGCCCGAAAATTAAAGGATTCCGCGTCCAAAACAAATAGGAATATTTTTATATTTTATTTTTGTTAAATAAAACGTTCCCCGGGAAATGGAGCGGTCTCGCAGGTGGGAATTTAAATAATCTGACAGGGATTAAAAGGAGAAATATCAGCTTTGGACCGTCGTGGACAGCCTCTGATTATACACATTATGTTGCGTTACATTTGTAGGTGAGGGTTCTTTAATTTAAAACATGGGACGGAAAACATTTTAGGATTTATTTTTTTGACGTGAACAATGTGTTGTAAATGACAGACAACTTTTTTTACCTAGAATTTGTTCAGTATTTTACAATCATATAATATAATATAATAATAATATAATAGAATACGTTTTTACGTGTAGTTTAAAAATATGCGCAAAAAGCATATGGCCTGGCTCCCTATAAGGCATTGTAGGAATGTACTGACACTGCGTCCTTTACTCTATACTCCTCGAACCCAAATCTCCATCTTTATCTCAAAGATAAATTTTCATTCCTTAATACTTCTCACGATAGAAATCTCCGTTCAAGTGATACTCTTCAATTGTATACACCACGTCACACTTCCGGTTTTATGACCAGCTCATTCACCCTGACGGCTGTATGACTCTGGAACGGACTTCTCTGGAAAATCAAAAAATCCACGTCAAAATTCTCCTTCAAGAAGGCTCTGCGCAAGCATTTTTTGGATTAACTCTCTTCTCTTTTCCATGATTCTCGCTGGCATGAGATCTGTGTATAATTATATTATGTATAAGTATGTATGTATATATTTTATGTTTGTATATACCGTATATAGCTATCTATGTATGTATCTAGTATGTACAACTGTATATATTCATCTAGTTTGTTTTTAGTTATGTATGATTTAATTTAACACAATTTGTTTTTTTGTTGCACTGCTTATACCATCTCTGTATGGCCCCATGGTTGACTGGTAGAGAATGCCTTTGGCATTAAGTCCGCCATTTGTACAACTTTTTTTAAAATGTCTGTGCAATAAAGTTTAAATAAATAAATAAAATAAAAGGCGCCAGAGCTCAGCATTTGTCGTGACCGCCATGGATATTATTTAATTTATTTGTTATAGAGTTCCACGTAATTTGTTAACCTGAATATTTTTTTCTTTTAATGTTTATTAATAATTTTGTTTCATTACGAGTACAATAAAAAATAACAGATACTGTAATACAAACAATACACCAGTACAATCATATTAAGTGAACTTCGATTGTGGCGGTGTTTGTATTTCATTAATAAAGTGGTATACGACCATAAATTATTATTTTTGTTAATTTCACGTAGTGGTCCCTTGCGAACACCACAGTAACATTATCTTTCAAAAAATTTGCATAAAGTAATAGTCCAACGATGACTATTCGGGGGCGTCTTATACAAAGAGCTTAGCTTATCTTGGCCAAAATTAAACAGCCGAGATGTGAACCTCAGACCTCAGCAAACCAATGCATAAATTGTGGCTTGGAGGTTAGTTTCACCACAGACTAAAATGAACAGATAACTTTTCACTCTATGATTGATTTACGATATCTTGCAATTCTGAGTGTCAAGCATTTTAATCGAGAGTCTTGCGATAGTAAAGGTGTCAATATCAAAATTAGTTCAATATTTGTGTATAGAGAAGCGGGTCTATGTCAAAACATTAATATAGTTCATAAAGTAACTGTGCTTTAAATGGTCAAAATTAAGTAATTTTCGAAGCCAGTGTTAATCTTTAAATCGGTCAAGTTGAGATTTATCTTCTGAGAGTACCTACCTAAACGACTGTCATGAGAGACGGCATAGTGTTTCGCCTCCATTTTTTTGCTTTGATCACCCACTGTCGATAGTTTTTGTTCCGAGTGAACTGGTTACTATTCATCGCCTGTGGTTAGACGTAGCCAGCCGTCAAGTTGATTAATCGCCGTTTCCCCCACGTTATTAACATGGTAATGGGCCGCGAATCTCTTTCTTAGCGATACTTAATGATACGGGATTTGCGGGATGATTGCGTCGGATAAGCGCGGCGTTAAGGCTATCTCGTGGTACAGGTAGTCTTTTGCATTATTCAAGGGTTAAAAATTCTATCGCAAAGAATACAAAAGAGTAGGTACGTCGTCGGTAGTGGCGCAGTAATTCGCTTTGGACGCAATGGAACCCGGGTTCGATTCCCAGATCGGGTCAATTAAGAAAACGTTTTTTTTTCTAAATTGACTCGGGTCTGGAAGTGCTAGGATACGCCCCGTGTAAAATTCATTGTCTGGTTGGTACCTCATAACATAAGGACAGTGATTCTTTACTTCGAGACCTTAACAATTGGTGTGTTGTCTGTGGTAACTTTATTTGGAAAAACAATAGTCGGCGACTTTTCTGCTTCTATATACTTATAAGCTTGAATAAATTGAAAGATATTAATCGATATAGTAATATTAAAAATTTTGTTTTTAAACATCACAAATGTACTTTATTCTTGTGAATAAACGTTTGGTTTGATTTAATAAAATAACTCGTTTTTCATGCCTACAAATCAAAATAGCAGTATTTTCTTTTTATATAATGTTTTACAATAGGTATTTTTAATAGTTATTTTACACAGTCTTGTTGTTAATATTAAGGTCACCGTTTTAGTAAGAAAACTAAATGCTTAACCATAACAAATTGTCTGTAGATATGCTCCTTGTTCTGTGATATATCTAGTACGTACTTATCATGAAAGTTATGGATACCTACCAACAACAGACCTCTAGCTTTAAATTACAATTGCGTTAATTGCCTCTCTGCTCCATCACTAAACGGGTAACGTTTCAAAGGCGTCACTCAAACACTACAGTAAAAGGTGCTCGACTAGCTAAAATATTTGTTCACCTATCCCGCGTCCCGCAGGACTGTTGTTTCTATGAATAAAATAACAATTATAAGTGATCCACCCTACCCTCCGCGCGTGCTTAATTCCGTTTGAAACAATATTCATCTGGCGATTTCACTTGGACATATGGATGATTAGATTGGAGAATATCGATGATACACTAGATACATTTTATTTTTCTAAGTACCAACTTCAGTCCACTTTGTCTCACTTTGCCTTTTTGTGTGTTGTGGCTTAGGTACTCGTAATTTGCCCGTTTATTTAATCGGTAACTGAATTTAAACAAATCTTTTTTGAGATCACTAAAGTCATAGCACAAAATGCATAAGTACTCGTACATAGTTAATATTTAAATATTTTTCAGACTATACTTTTACTTTCGAGTGTTTGAATTTCAAGAATAGGCTAGTTTCCTGGGTCAAAAAAAGATTATTCTATTTAGTCCGTCAGTTAGATTATCAAAAAATATTGAACCCATATTTTGTCTTTTGTCAATCAAACAAAAAATAACGAAGATAAAGCGCATCAAAGTGAGCACGTGATGTCACGCCTTGCTAAAAAGTGCCGTAAGGCGTGAGGTTACGCAGAACTTTAACGGGCTATATCTTCATAATTTTGTGTTTGATTGAGAAAAGAAAAAATACGTGACCAATATTTTCTGTTAATCCAACTGACGGACTAATTAGATTTTTTTAGGAAACTAGCTCATTTACCTACGTTTTATATTTTGTTACTAATAAAGAATTCGTTTTTAAACTATCTTTGGAGGACGGATATTTTTTTACTGGTTGGCACTGTCTTGTTTCTCTGTAGGAACAATAACTAAGTTTAGTTAAAATTCTCATTCTTTATAATCATAATTATTTTATTCGTTACGGCGGAGTTTTATGTATATATCTATCTCTTTCATGATATATCTCTTTTATGATAATGTAAACGCATTCGACATTACATTATCATATAATTCCGCCGCAAGTTTGGTACCGAACCAAACTTGTTTCCTCCCGTTGCCCAGGCTGTGTAGCCGTGTGTCTCATCAGCTTGCTCGATGGGATATGTGAAATTGTGAAGTTCGTCATTCCTCCCGTTATTTGACGTGGGCTCCGTCTCGTGTTGGTAATTGTGGGGTGAGATTAGCCCGATTTAAACTAGTTTGTGTTATTGCATACAGTTTCATTTTAATAATTCTTATTTTAATTTAGATTAACGAAAATGATACTAATAAAGAGGTTTTGTCAGGTTTTCTTAATGATTTAAGACGATGGATGTAGTTAAAGATAAAATCAGTAGTTCACATAGCTGTATATGTTCTAGGGAGCTTTATCGTATCAAACTCAAATAATCGTTAATTTTTAAATGCGGTTTATTAATAGGGTAGATGATTGATAAAACAATTATGATACGATGAGCGGTAATAGCCGTAAAATAACCGCATGATATAAAAGCGACCGTAAAACGAAGGTTGTAAAGTTGTTTTTGGCTCAAGTCTTTTTTATTGGCCGTAACCGTAAAGCGAAGTTTGTCGAACGATAGCCGATATCTCAAATAGCTCAATCTGCCTTTATCTGAGGCGAGTTAACTGCCAATCAGACAGTCATACTAACTTCTAGCAAACTCAGGGATCTTACGAAGTTGGAATAGACCTTTAATTTTTAGTGCAGTTTGTCTGAAAGTACATTACAAATGAATGGTCTTCTATTAAAAATTCTAAAATACCACAGATAATACGGATAGAGAACTTTATAAAATGAATACACACAGAACTATTTTAAAATAGGTAACTGAACACTTTTTTAGGATATTTTTTTTTTTAAATCGTTTATACACATACCTAAACGTATACGTAGGTTTGTTTTGTTACACAGGACATATAAAAACCGAACTTATTAAAGTAAAAGATACTGTTAGGTTATTTCCCGTCGCTCATTGCCATCATAACGAACCTTATTCAATCCCATACGCTATCATAGACCTCCGATAAGGAACCATCAGTGAGAGTTCATTTTCTTTTTTCTCGCCCCAATGACGGGCGGTTATTATTTGGCGTGTGCGCAAACATTAGGCCTTATCGCGGCTATTAGAGGACGGCTCCATTACGCCACGGCGCGAATAGACCGACGGTATTGTGTATATTTTTGCGATGTTCAGATGTTTATGTCTGAGTCGTTAGGCGGAACAAAAACAAAACAAGCGAGATGATTATGCCAATCCCTGCGGTTTAAATGATATTTGTTTTCAATGAAGGTGAAGGTCTACATACTTTTGTCGGTTTGAGTTCCAGCATCCGATCTTGATTTGTTGACCCAACTGATGCGACGTTGTTAGGTCTAAATTTGACAACCAGCTGTTTAACTACATTCATTTACGTACAAAAGAGGAAGTTTAATGTTAAAAAAAAAACGTTTTTTTTTTCTTACAAACCTTGTCCAGCCCCCTTAGCATGACCACTAAAACACGATATGATATGATATGATATGATATAGCGATATAACGACACCAACTGTAAAAATGTAGTAGTAATAGCCGCCATTTTGATTTTTTATTTGTAGGCGATTCAACATGGCGGCTATATCTGTCATATTTTTACAGTTGGTGTCGATATATCGCTATATTATGATATCGTGTTTTGGTGCTCATGTTAGGTAGGCTGACAATCACCAACACAACGAAAAAGAAATCAGCCAAATCAATCGATCCATTCACCAGTGATGTTCCAATCGATCCATTCACCAGTCACATCCATGTTCAGTCGTAATTGGTTTTTTAAAGTAACTATATAACATTTGGGAAAGTTGCTCTACAAAAAGTGGATGCACTATTAAAACCCACAGAGCTTAGAAACCAACATATATCGAATATCACCTTGAACCTAGCACATGTAAAAATATAAGAAAACAAATCTAATGTTTGCAAAACGCAAAACCAGTCGAATCTATGTAAAACAGGGCAAAGTAGCAAACTCTATGGAATGTTTGTAAGTGAATGCGTCTTTTTATTTCATTATTTATTGTGCTAAACGGCGGTTTTACGTCATTTTTACGTCCCCACACCGCCATTTAGATAAAAGAGCTGACGCTCATTTCCAGACGGCATCAAATGTTTGTCTTTTTTAGCTTCTGAGTTTGCCTAAGCGTTTTCGAGGGCGAGAATATTTGCTAATTTAAAAAGCCGCATACTTCACTTTAAATGCTTAAAAGGTTTTACAATTGCACCCTTGCTTGTATTTTATTGATAAATAGGAATACGCATGTACATACTCTTGCCAACTGACTTGTTGGCAGTGTAGAGTTTATGGTATTTAAAGGTACTACGGTGATTTGCATTTAATTAAACTTCATTCCATTTATCTGTATTTGGCATATTATTGATATTATATGAGATTTAAAGTGCCGTGTGGGAACGGCTGTAAAGAATACACTTCCCTACCGCCAACAGGAGGCGTGTCGTAAGAGGCGACTAATTCCTGTAGCACGACACGGGCAGCAGCGTCTGCGAGCGAATTATTATAAAAAATTGCGCTCGCCAACCCGCCTGCCAAGCGTGGCGAGTATTGGCAATTTCCCCCTTTGCCAAGCGTGGCGAGTATTGGCAATCCCCCCCTTTTCGAGGAGACCTATGCTCAGCAGTGGACGTCCTATGGCTTAAATGATGATGATGAATGATGAGATTTAAAGAGCTTCTCGATAAATAAATGTGCCAAATAAAACACCAATTGTCATGGTCGCGAATAAAGGAATTAAAATCATCGTGTACGATATACTTGACATGGTATACTTCCAAGGGCGTCTCCCACCATACCTAGACCTGAGTCAATTTCGAAAACTTGGTTTTCAGAATTGGCCCCGAACAAAACAACGAACCCGGAACCCTTTGCATTTAACCACCGCACTAATACACTAATCGAGTCATCAATGCCAAAAATATTCGTTAACTTCAAATGTTACATAGGGTATCGAGGTGTTTTTAGCTCAGTGACGGCAACGCTTTGGTAGTGACTACCAAAGTTAAGCCACCTACGCCGCGGTTGTGATTGGATGGGTGTCCATTCGAACCATATTTAGTGACATTGATCACAAGCATCTCCACGCTTTTAAATGCACGTTAAAAGTTGGTCCCGGCTAATATTACTTGATTATAGTCGTAAAACCTAGTTAGAGGCTTAATACCGTCTGACAGAAAGGTTTAATCACTGGCCTTACAACACTCCAACACTCCCTCAACCAATCCAAAGATAGGTCCGCGTTGCAAAGTATGGCTTAAACCACCTCATAGTTGAGGTGAAACCTGTGCCCTATGTGGGACATACATAGCCATACTTTATTAAGGTTGACCTAAAATAGCCCTTTCCAAATTATTTAAAGGTCGCTGATGACGTATTACCCGCTCAATTTTGTCTGCACCCCCCATTGCTAATTCACCCTGCTGGAAAGGAGTGTACATAATATGTGACGTCATGCGCGGCCCGCCAAATGAGGCGGAATCTTTCAGATAACGCACACATGCGAACACGATGCCTTTATGTGTCGCAGATAGTATACGAGCCAGTCATTTTCTGTAATGCCTGGCTATATTTCAAGCTCTATAGAAAAAAATACGAAGACCTAATTATTTAGTAAATAAACTTGATAAAAAACCCCTCTTCCTTTAAAAGCATTATATACTCAAATCTAGGTAAAAAATTGTTATTTCATTTTATTTTTCATTCGGATATAATGCCAGTTATGATTTTGACATTAGGCATTTCTTCAACGCTGATCCAATGTAATGCTGTTCAAGAGGAGCGGAACAGAAGTTCTATTTAAAAAGTAATAAATTGTTCAAATTATTACAACATTTATTTAGCCCCAAAGTAAGAAAAGCTTGTACAATGGCGACAAGATAACGGAGAAACATAGTTAAATACATAAATAAACATCCATGATTTAGGTACAAATTCTACGTTAGCTCATTACACAAACCCTGCCCCTTGCAGGATTCGAACCCGCAACTGCTGGTTTTGTAGTCCGGATCGCGCACTATTAGACACAGACGGCAATCGAATCGATTTAATTCAGACTAAGTTTGATTTTATATAACTATCGTTTAGTCATATTTTGTTATTTAACTGTGACATATAAAGCCACATACTAAAGAGAGTTTGTAATGTAGGTGACATCGATAATTCGTTATAATGGCCTATGAGTGCTAAATTGAATGTGCGTACCGCGAGGGTGATTGTTTGTGACGCCACCTCCACATCACATCACAGGTACTATTATATGAGGTTCGTTATCAATGTTACATATCATTTTCCGATTAGACGTCAATTTCAAAGGACATTGTGATTCGTATTCCTCTTCATTTTGCATTATTTGTGTTTTAAATTGCAATTTAAGAGAGTTTGCTAATGTGTTATTTGTCAAAAGCTAATTAGAAAAGTGAGGGAAATGAAAGTACCTATCCATTTGAAAGAAAATAATTGGTTCGATAATAATTTGTTGAAAGCTTTTGTCGAAAATATCCTATGGTTCCAATATTCATCGATATTGACACACTGTTAAACGTGTAGTAGGTAAAATATTATTGGTTTTTAAGGTTTATATACTGAGTAATTTATAAAATACTGTACTGATTATATCTGTTAAGTTTAACAAATAGAGTATTCATCTTGGAGTAACTTAATTTGTTAAACAGTAAATTATGATAACAATGACAGCCCTAAGGGTACGGGTGAGTCTTCATTAGTGCGGAGGGCGCGAGCGCCACACCGGTCAATTGCACCTCAAAGAAACAGTCACGTGGACAGGTACGGTGTCCCACTACATATTTTACGCTCCTCTGATCTTGTTAGTGCTTGCCGTAGAAAAATATGAAACATCCAGTTAATCGAAATTGAAGGGTTAGCTAGAAAATGAAAATTACATGGCTCCAAACCTCTGAAAAAGACCTAGTACAGAAAGGAGTTCATTATAGCGTTTTACGTGCGACTTGTGACGCGATATGCGCGCTCCGCCTGTGTTCTTCGCAAGCGACAATGAGTCCCATCGTAGTTGATAATTGCATACAATTTTTCAAAATTGTCGCATACTGACGTTTTTTTTTTCGCAATAAGAGTAGGTGTCTACATTTCGGTCTAAAAAAGGTAATGTTTTTTGTTTTGTTTTAAACTATTAATATTCCCTTAATCTTTAAACATACAAAAAAATTAAGTTCTTTTTCCCTTTGTAATCGCATCACGCGTGAACGGATGGAACAGTTTCGCTAATTATTTTTTTGTTGTGTTTATTTATTGTCAGAAGAAGGTTCTTTTGAAAGAAAATAAATAAGAAAGTTGCGCAGGAAATTATTTATGAATATACTGAAGACCATGCGAACGAAGTTGCGGGCAACAGCTACTACAAAATATATACAGGGTGGCTAGAAAAGTGACTCCCAAAATTCTCCCTGAATCACTATGTATGTTCTACGATTTTTCGTAGTTTTCGTGTTACAATTTTTTTTTTTATAAATTTTTGTAAACTTGCGACCGATTTTTTAATTTTTTTTTAAAGTAGGTTTCTTTGAATTTCTTGCAGCTAAATCTCTATGTACTGTGCATTTATGCATAAAATAAACAGCTTCATAACTTTAATGGAAGTTACTACAAAATTGACCTAAAGTTGAAAATTTAATTAAAAATCGAAGAAACCTTTTAAATTGTTTTTTTTAGAAATGTTTTTAAACTGATCCGGTCGAAACTTTGCAAGAAATCATATAAAAATCGTATCTCGATAACTACGAAAAATCGTAGAACATACATAGGGGTGATTCAGCTACCTATCAACACGAGGCACCTAAAAAAATTTTTTGGACGTCACTTTTCTGGCCACCCTGTATACAAGGTTTAAGCCTGGTCAAAGAATAGCTTAATTTAAAATGTTGACACATTAGACATGTCTTGATAATGTTAAAATACATTTGCAATTGGTTGGCTAATCTTTGGACAGTGTTTAAACTTTTTTGTTATTAATAACATTAATATTATTACATATATACATATTATCATCATACGATACGATATACGATCATACGATCAGTTTCCTTAAAATATAAAAGTGTTTAATCACTCGATCAACGTGTATATCTTTATCCACACTTTTATATTCACTTACCCTCGGATTAAATCCATCATTCATCAGTCTTTATGCAGCGTCCTAATGAGCTCTATGTGAGATAAGGCTCAATTCTCTATATTATGGAGCATCATCAATCTTGCGTCCAGTTTCAGTGGAGGAGATCTTCCATTGATAGTGTGCAGAAAATAATTATCGTGTGGCTTAGTTGGTAAGCCGCCTAAAAATTAGATGGATAATTCTTCATGAAATAGATTTGCAACACACTTTTACGACTGGTTATTTTTACAAATTGATTCTCTGGTCAATGATCTTTATAGATCATTGACCTGAACATTGAGAGGGATCGTTTAAGGTAGCCCGCGAAATTAAAAAAATCTTAAGTTTTATTTATTTAGCGACTGGTTTACTGTGTATACTTATCACAATGTAAATCACGGCTGTAATAATAATAGTTTTACTGAAACCCAGTCACTTTAATATTCAATTCACCTTACTGATTTATATTTGGCCATAAATAATGACTGATTGAATTAAACATATTATTATATGACCCTATTGACGAGCTCAATTGATTATTTATATAATTATATTCAATGAAAATATCATTACTACAGCCGCAAATTACATTTTGATAAGTATACAATGTATATGTAATTTCTTATGTCTTCACAAAAAGCTAGCTATTTGTGAGAAATAGCTAATAAATAGCTAGAAATAGAGTAGCTTTTTGTGAAAAATTTTGGAATTTTCCTTCGCGGGTTGCCTTAAACGATCTCCCTTAACAAGCATAGTTGATGAAAATATAGGTTATTTTTATTATCGAATTTAAAATAAAAAACAAATCCAACGGACTAAAAACGCTTCTAATTTATACAGATCTTAACGGCTGATATTTACGGACTGCGAAACAAAAACAAACAAAATCACCTAGACAAAAGAAATAAAATATTTTATCTCAAGCAAAACACCCCATAAAATGGAATTGTCTCGAGAACTTTATAAACGCGATAACGACCAAAGTTGTCCTCCGCTTTGTTCCGCCGCTTACATAAACGTGTCCAGCGTCATTGGACTACCCCTCCTCCCTCTTAGGAGGTGTTGAGGAGACTCGGGGTATATTTGAAGAAGCTGTAAAAGGTCTCCTTAGCCTGGCCGGTGTGTACCTAGAGACGCGACGAGGTAAAAAAGAGGAATCCAAGGAGTGTCCGACGCCAGCCCCGCCCTCCCCGCGGCACGCCCACCGACTTCACTCAGATACTTCTTCAGTTTTCGTATACTACAAATGAAGTTGTGAGCGTTGTGAAACATCCATGTCTGCGTGTGAAGCCAAGCGAGACGCAGCCATGGATGAAGTTAGTTGTATACACACGCACACATACACACGGCTATGTACTAAGGTAAGTTGCAGATAAGCGTTGGTGGGAGTTAAATATCAGCTGGATCGATAAGGCTCACTTTGTAAGTAGATAGATATGTGCTGCGTAGATATGTCTTCCAAATGTTCCTAAATTAGGTAAATTTTCACAGTCATCGTGCAAGCAACCGCAAATATAAGTTTGTTTCTTAAACACGTCGTGTACACACCATTAACTTAAGACTATAGTTCTGTCTACTATGTGTGATCCACTTGTCGTCGCCGTTTCTTTATTACAGAGACGAGGCAAGATTTAAACCTTTTGAAATAAATTCTAACAATCACACCAATTTTCTAGCCTCAAACTAAGCATAGCTTGTACTATGCTGACTAGTAGACATACTTCATTTTATGACATTCATGGCTCAAGTACAAATTTTCATGCTTATCACTCAAACCCCTTACGGGATTCGAACACGCGACGTTGGTTTTATAACCCGAAGAGCGAACCTAGACCCGATAGTCGTCAAAATACATGGTTATTTCGGTAAAAACATAACAGTGACATTATTGTTGTTACCTTCTATTGAATATTACGAACGATATTAGTGCTAAAAGACTTGATAAGCAATGCACTACTTACCAGGGAAGTGTGCCGGTACCTGAGAAACAAACCTGAGAACCTAAGAAAAAAACACAGACTTTTCCACCTAGCATTGTCAGAAGATAATAATAGGTTACTAGTTACTGTTACGTTTAAAAACTTGTAAATTCAGTGTAACTGTTAAAAGGCAGTTTTTAAAATGCATTTTATTCAAATTTTTATTTCAGAGTAGCCTAAGCTGTTTCTTTTTACATTGGTAAATAGAGATCTAAGTTGGTAAGTCTTAACAATTATTTTATTATTGTTTATTTTTGAGCTCATGGTTTCAAACCCAAATTTTTTATACGCCTTTTTAGCATCCATTATGGGCTATGGTATACCAAACTGTCTCATAAGGGACTAAATTAGACTATCTAATACAACATCCCCCCATTGCTATGTAATGGTATGCTTCCATTTGTTCATAAACTTTATTCCAAATAAAAATCTAGAAAATACTAATTTATTGACGACTGTCTTGACGATTTAGTGGTTTGTGCTCCGGACTACAAAACCAGGCGTTTCCGGGTTCGAATCCCGCAAACTGCAAATGTTTGTGTGATAAACACGAGCATTTGTACTTGGGTCAAAGTATGTTTATACGTATAGTCTTCATAGCAAGTTTTGCTCAGTTTGGGGCTAAATGGGGGGTGTTATTATTGAGACAATTTATTACAATTTTATTGCTATTTTGTTGTTTAACCGACTTGCACGTTAACAAACGTGCATTAATAGATTAAAATTATCTAAAATAATAAATTTATGTAACTGTTGCCAATTTTGAACTGCTCAATGAATAAACTATTCTCGCTTCGTAAGCGCAAAAGCTGGCACACACTTCAAAAAGCCGCTTATACGGTATAATAAGTTTTTTTGGATTACCAAAGTAGTGTAAGCTTTAATAGGTTATTTTGAGAAATTATAATTTCCTATCCCAAACCAAAGGCAACTCTGCTGTCTTAATATAGGCCGAACTCTTGAAACAGATAAACAAGGATGGTCAATTTGTATCCCTACATCAACGGGTATGAGTTGAAAATATATAATGAATCCAAACATAAACCGAAGAATATTGTTTAACGTGGATTTGAGATATCTAATGGAGATGGCTGAAATCATTTTCACCTTTGCAAAAACATGCCATCATTGGCATGGACGAAGATTTTAGTTAAACTTACGCATGACCACATTTTTTTCATATGAACGTTTAACATTGCTGCATCCATTACCGGTTTCAATTCCAATATTTAGGCAGTAACGTCTTAGGTCATAGCATTGATATCTACAAAATAAAAAAAGACAGTAATCAATAGCAAATGGAATATGATAGTACGAGTTTATAATTAAGCTTTTAAATTTAAACTATGAAAGCCGTACACTTTTTAACTAATGACAGATTAAAATTCAGAATGATCCTTACAAACGCTTTCTTCCCCCCGATTTTCTGCCCTTTAACACCAAAACCTTTTTCAAGCGTTTGTTTACAACAGGCACAGCAAAGCGGTGCCCGGAAACGGATCCTCGTTTAATTTTTAATTCGCTCGGCTGCCACGCAGCGCTGTCGTCGGCGTCTTCCTGCTTCGCGCTTCCGGTCGCGGCTACTCCTTTTTTTAACGGTGTATTTCCGATTCAGCGCAGGAGCCGCCAGTGCGACTAAACATGGCGCGCAGTAAAACATGCTTTTGTTATTTTAATTTTAAGCGTAACGTATAATAAATTAGATAAGGCAGACACGACGGGAACTAGCCACGGTGGCATTAGGTGTAATGTTTTAACATAATAAAAAAAATAAAAACCGACTTCAAAAAACTAAAACGCTAAAAACAATCTTAACACTTACGTACCTAATCAGTTACTTTTGGAGTCGGTGCTAACGAAAACATAGAATCTATCATCAACTGGCACCGACTCCTAAAGTAACTGATTAGGTACGTAAGTGTTAAGATTATTTTTAGCGTTTTAGTTTTTTGAAGTCGGTTTTTTTTTTTTCATAAAATTACCTTATTTCATCTATTTGCAAACATAATTGAACTGCTGAACACCGATTTCATTACCTATTTTTCCACCCTTAGGGGTGAATTTTTTTCCAAAAATGTTTTATTATAGTATCTTGGAAGTGTAAGCTATTCATTAAAAAAAGAATCATCATAATCGGTTCACATTTGGCAAAGATATTAGGTAAGATAGATACTAAAATCAGTTGGCGTGGTACGGAGTTCATGCAATGTTTGATGATTTTCTTATAGATCCCATCATCAGAATTCAACCAAATTTATATGGGACCATTCTGAAAGTATTACCTTTCAAATAAAATAATTATCGAAATCGGTCAACGCAGTAATGAATGATCGCTGAACATACATAAAAAAAATAAAAAAGATTCCGACGAATTGAGAACCTCCTCCTTTTTTGAAGTCGGTTAAAAAGACTTGCTTTTGATTTAAAAAAGCGTAGCTTGAAAAGAGTTATAAAATTAGGTTACTTGTTAAACACATGAATACTCTAAAATACCCCATTGCAAAGCATTGTAAATATATTGTCAAGATGACTTTGATTTGCATAGCGTGCCAGATAATAAGGTAAAGTGATAAATATTTTAGTGCTATAAATTTGGTTATGTTATGGGTAGACAATACTCGTAAATGCAGCGTATGTGTTATACAATATATTTATACAAGTTCATATGGCCATCATCATATATTATAATATGATAGGACCTCTGATAAAATATTAACAAATTTAGCCGACTCCACACTTCCCCTGTCCGACCCACCGTCATAAATGACTAAGGACTTTCCGCGATTATTTTTCCGCGGCATTTTTTTCCGTCAGATGAAAAATCCGGATCAACGGGATATTATCATTAATTATGGATCGTCTGGGCCGACGCGTCGACGTTACAAATTGCGGGAGACAAGCGTGAACGACGCTCTATTAACTTTGCTCCATATTTATCTCGGTGCGAATATTGATTAGACACTTTTGTCAAAGAAATAAAAATTTACGTAATTAAACCCTGCCGCTTTAATTATTTAAATGTTTATCGTAATCTTAAAATTAGCGTTTTCAAAATTGACAGTTTTAGACAATTTAGAAAATGATTTTTCTAAATTTAATTGGCTTGGGTCTAGGTGTGCTAAGAGACGTCTCTGGCCAAATCAGCTAAGTGGTACCTCGTATTACATCCATTTGTGTTTGAAAAAGGCTAAAATTAATATTATAAGTCGGTATTTACATGAATATGTTAGAGGAAGAATGAAAGTGCTAGCTGTAACAGAGAAGATGAAAGAAAACCGTTTGTCTTAGTACGGACAAGTAATGAGAAAAGAAGGCACGTATAGGGGAAAGTGATGGGTATGGTTGGGTGACGTAAGATATGGATGGATTGTGTAAGAGGTCATATCACTGAGAAGGGAGTGAGTGAAGTGAAGACGAGTGACTGAGTTCATATAGAAGAGAAAAACATAGTGCACCAACCGTAGATGACCTGGAAATAGGGCAAGCAAATGATGATAAGGTAGATAGAGAGAACCTACGCTATACAATAAAACAATCTTGATGCGACTGAAATTTTCAATAATCAAAACACTTGCTTTTCGCTACACTAGGTACTCGTATACAGGGTTATTTTGGAAACATCAATAACCCCCTAGGGGCTATTTCTGGTTCTCAAATACAATAACTTTTCTGAGGGAACTTTTCTGAAAAACAAACTAGTCGGCGGCTTAGTATGGGACAGTGCTTTTTTTTTGCGATTTCGATGTTAGTCCCATAGGAAAAGTCTTTGTATTTAAGCACCAAAATCACCCCCTAGAGGGTTCTTGATATTTTTAAAATAATCCTGTATAAACGTTAAAAATAAAATGACACGCCAAATTAAAAATGATGAACAGTAAACCTCTTTTTTGTACCTATCTCTTAACTCGAAATAAATACTACTATGTTTAAATTGGACTGTTTGTTTACATATCTTGTTTGGTCAAGGAATCATCGTTGTTTATTACATCAAATTCAATCTTGAGCCAAAATAGCCCGGAGGCGATTGATCTTCTCCAGTACCCTACAAATCAAAGTGCAAAGACAAGGGACGGTTGCTACTCAAGGTGGGAGTTTAGAGGAACCGCAATGGGGAACAGGATTAATGGCACCGGCCCGGATTGTAATACTTTCAAAGAAATTTTAAAACAATCTAAACGGTGCAATTGAACTGCCGATTACTTACAGATACCACAGATAAGTAGTCTGTAGGAACAATTGTAGCCATGGCCCATATAAAGAGGTCTAATAATATTTTTAACTTTTATTAGTTGCGTGAAAACAGAAGTGACGATTTAATTTCATTTGTATGAAAAATCTGTCACTTTAAAAATAAATAAAAAGATCATTGCGTGCTTTCTAAATGACCATTCTACTACAGAAGTTAAAAAAAATAAATCTACATGTTCTGCTGGTATAGCTAGCAGAACTTGCAGATCTAATGTTTTTTTTTAAATGAAAATAAGAACGCCGTCTAAAAAAAAAACATTATTATAAAACATTACTATAAAATAGCCCACCTTGTATATTTGAAAGGGCGAAACGACATATTGTAGATATAAAAATGTTACCTAGATTTAGGTATGTAGCAGATTTGTGTGGTAATTGGCGTGTTTGACTATAATTATTTATAACCTGCGCTATGCTCTTCGAGATATACTGTAGCATTTGGAATTACCAGAGTATTTTGTAGCGGTTTTCATACTCATGATAACAAACCACTTTTCCCGAAAACTGCTTATCTCAATTAAATTTTGTTATTGTACCTATTTCTTAACAAAAACGCGAACGGCAAACGTATTTACACTAACAAAATTATGTTGAAATAGGCAATAAGTTTCTTGGGCAAAGTAGTTTGTTAGTACATGATATGAGTATAAACAAAACTTGAAGTATTTTACACTAATAAAAATTCACCCTGCTACCAAAATAATAATATTTCCAGGTACATTTAGTTAAACCAGTATTTATAGTGGCCCGTCTCAGATTATCCGGGCGGCTCGAAGACGTCGTGATTTGTGTGCGGCGCAGTCCCTCGGGCGGTAGGGTGACCACGGATAAGCAAAAGTATTGATTACGTCCCAAGCTCTTTGTCCTCTACCTCAGTCAGAGCACGTTTGTCAAGTATAGCTTAAGCTTGACTGTCAAGTAAAAAAAAACTGAATATTTCGATGCCATCTTGTCTATAGGTGTTACTTCAAAACTAATGGCCTCGGGTTTCAATCCCGCAAGAAGCAAATGTTTGTGTATTGAGCAAAAGGGACAAGAACAATGAAGTCATAGTATATATAGTCACTAACAACAATATCACAAAAAACACTTTCCTACAACATTTTACTACCTTGACGATGACGTGTGAGGGATACGATTTTTTTCATAATTCGATGTGCTCTCATAGTAAAGCTTGTTCATTTATAAGGGTAAATATCCTGAAAACGTCGGTTAGGGTTACACAGTGTATAAATACGTTTCTCCGCCTGTTATTTAGTCGCCATAATAATAAAACTACTAATTTGTAAATATTTTAAGAATGTATTACTAATCTCATAGATAAAGCACCTATCTAGAGTTGCTGTAAAGCAAAAAATTTTCTTCAAAAAAAAGCAAAGGATTTCCTACTAAACGAATACTTTCAAATGGAATCAGACGAAGCGAATTATAAATTCATATCATCTATCTTTATCCCAACGCCTGGTATCCCTACAGAAGACTCCGGTTTGCCAACAGCCTTGCAATTTATGCCGGGCTTTCGCTGTCCGCTTCAAACAAACATTGGGTTATAATACGAACGAGATCAAGACCAAATGGGGATCTACGACAAAGATCAAGTAGAAAGAAACGAATGCTGGACGTTAAAATGTGAATCAGCAGAGACAAAAAATTACCGTTTTAAAAAAACGACTTCTACAATTTAGGTTACCTACAGCACGGTAAAGACGGCAGACGTTCCTGCAATTGATATGACGACGGTTGACTTAAGTTGACGTTTGACTTGACCCTGTCCCGCCGCTCTCATATCTCAGTTAGGTGACTAGCACTCACAGACTATACTTGTAGTTATACAGTGACGATAAACCTTAAATATTGCAAATACTATACGTTACAAAATGGCATAGTGTTAGCATATTTCACTTTAATCTCTATACAAAACTTAATACCCACTCGTTTTGCGTCCTTTTTTAAAAACCATTTTATCCAATTTCAGACTTCACTTACATGCATTTATGTTAGTACTTACACGTTCCGGCTATGAAGTATCATTTCCCAACACTATAATCAGGTTCACCGTAAGTAAACGCTCGAGACAGTCCAATCGCGCCTAGTAGTAGGAAATAATTCCTTATACCTAATACCTACCTCTATGTGTCAATACTATAATGCTCACAGTGGTCTCATGAGAGCGATTAATATCTGCGATCCGTGATCAGAGTCATTACTCGTCTGCGCACAAAGTTGCGAACGCATAAATCGCGCTGACACTCCTCGGTTCCCATCGATATGATTAATAGATGCTTTGCTGAAAGAAGAAAAAGCTTCTCTTAGATGAAGATATTAAAGCTAGTCATAGTTATATTATGAGACTATAAAGTTATAGAAAATAACTGAATAATTTAGATTTTCGTAATGATGCAGAAGAGGATTATGTTAAACTTTTAATATAGAGGCTCATTTTGTATATTTGACTTGAAACCTATCATAATTCCAAAGCAATGAAATATACACTTTATTGACATACAATTACAAGATAACTAATTACAAATACACATGATAATGTTACACAGTTAACAACTCGAACTAAGCGAAGCTAGTTACACGATGTAAAAATAGCATCCCAATCTATTTAAAATCTTTTCAATATTAATCTACGTTGCATATTTTTAAGAGGTAATTAAAACAGGTTTTAATGCCAGATTTCTATTTAAAACTTGTACTTTTATTTAACACGTTCACTACAAGTACAGACAACAGCTCGTCAACCTAACACAAAACGTCAAATTTTCTTAAACAAAGTTGAAAATCGGTTAAATTACCTTTAACTTTTTGAGTAAGTTGACCTGCCGTTGACTGTACATAACAATCACACCGCGTGTCCAGCTTCCCGCACCTAATGAACGATTCGCGCATCGACATTATCGCCGAACGGACTATAAATAAATATGGCGGCAAAAATGGCCGCCGTTTATCAGCTCCGGAAGTGGACGCTGGGGACCGGAAGCCGAGTAATAAATGTTATTAGATAGCCGCTGGGCTTAGTTCACCCGGTTTATGTGTTTTTTCGGACTTCTTTCGTCCACCGGCGGTTTTTGTTAATGAGTCTGGGTGCGAAAATAAATTGCTTGGGATGGTTTTAAATGAGCCGCCGTTGAGGGTTAAATCAGTTTTTACAGGGGTCCGGTAATTAAGTGTTACGCGTGTTTTGGCCGTAGTCGAGTAACGGATAGCTTTACATTACGAGTATATGTATATTTTTTGTTTTATATTAGACACAATAGACTAGTTTCCTGGGTCAAAAAAAGATTATTCTATTTAGTCCGTCAGTTAGATTATCAAAAAATATTAGACCCATATTTTGTCTTTTGTCAATCATACAAAAAATGACGAAGACAGCGCTTCAAATTGAGCACGTGACGTCACGCCTTGCTAAAAAGTATCGCAAGGCGTGACGTTACGTGGAACTTTAACGGGCTATATCTTCATTATTTTTTCTTTGATTGAGAAAATAAAAAATATGTGTCCAATATTTTCTGTTAATTAACCAACTAACGGACTAATTAGATTTTTTTAGGAAACTAGCCCATTAGTACAAAAGTGAAAAAAACATTGTTTATAATACAGATATTTAAGGTGTTAATGAAAATCGCAAAACCATTCAGCTTTTTCTATGGGGCAAACATCAAAATCGCAAAAAACAGTTGCTGCTTGTATGGAATCGATTTTTTTTTCTTCAAAATGCGATGCAAAAAATGCGATTTTTTTTTCAAAGTTGTTACACCACTTGTGTAGTTAAAAAAAGCTTATACTTCTAAATCTGAAAGAAATACATCTCTATTAAAAACAAAATCAACAACGCTGTATTTGTAATGGCAAAACAAACAGCTGACGTAATAAATCCCTATGAAAATATCATCGCAATAGAAAAAGGTAGGGAACATGAAAATAGTTCGGCCAAACACTCGGTGTGTTTGCGCGGCGCTACACTCCAGGCCTGTCAAAAGCATAGGTAAACGGTACTCGTCGGTTATTTACCTGCGACATGGAGTGAGCTACAAATTGGCAGATGCTGCATTCACAATTATACATATATCTCTCCATATCACCCTATTTTATTTAAAAATAAAGTCGAGAATCCATCGGGTCGGTTCGGCCTGCATCGTTGCCACGTGAACGCTCGATTTGACTTCGCCATGATAGGGTTATGAAGCTAGTTGCATCAGAATATTTTTGGAACAAATATCTTCTAGCGTATTTTTACGGTATCATGCAAGCACACTATCATACGTTTGTAAATTTCTGTAACAAAACGCAGCTACTATTACTAATCAACCGACTTCAAAAAAGGAGGAGGTTCTCAATTCGACTGTATGCTTTTTTTCCGTTTATATGTTACGCGATTACTCCGCGAATTAGGAATCTATTTTGATGATTCTTTTTTTGTTTGGTAGATCAAACTTCAGAGGTGGTCCCATATATATTTTATCGAAATTGATTTAGCAATTTTTGAGAAAATAACAAAACCTATACCCAAATAATGTTTTGATTCGTGATTCTTGTATCTGTTACCCAATATCTTCGACAAATGTACACCGATTCTGAAGTGTCTTTTTTTTATTTAATAACTAATACTTCAAAGATACTATGGTAAAAATTTTCGGAATAAAAATTGCCCTAAGGTTGAGAAAAAAGAGGACGAAATCGGTGTTTTGCTGTGTTAGATAAGGATTTATCACTAAAAATAGATGAAATAAATTAATTTTATTCTAAAAAAAAACCGACTTCAAAACACTAAAAAGCTGGAAATAATTTTTAAACGTAAGTACCTAATCAGTTACTTTTGGAGTCGGTGCAAGCTGATCAAAGTTTGAATGTTTTCGTTGCACCGACTAAATATGGAACATGTATTTAATATTGCAATAAAATACACATACTCGTATATGAAACAGATGGCACGTTTGTCGCCGCTGGCAAGCGAGTTGCTGATAGTGTCAATACTGGCAGATCTCCAAATACGCATAAAATACCAGTTCCAAGTAATACCTGGCTCGATACTCGTAGTAATAAATGCACGATGATTGCATGTACACCAATAACCGTGTATTGAATCTTCAGTCGATTTGAAATTGATCGAAAGTCAATGATTTAGGTAACTACCATACATATAGTATTATAATAATATTTTAAACTAGCTGACGAAAAAATTGCCAATTAGGTGTAGCCGATCTGAAGTGATGCGCTTTCATACATTCGGCAATTGATTTTTATTTATTTAAGATAGATTGACAAACTTTCACTTTATAAATTGTTTTTTCCGATAACGTATAAGAACGATAAGATAAACGTCACACGTCGCACTTATCTTACGTCAAAATGAAAATCAGTACCTACTACGAAATGTCGTAGCACAGTTTACGCTACGAAATTCCGTAGCCGAACATAGCGGTGATTTGCGAAAGGTTTTTTCGCACATGCTACCTCCAGTAAAATCAAAAATTCACACTTCGGTACCCAAGACCCTAAGCTCGTTACGACCGCCACTAATTACACCCACAATTCCGTAGCTTAAAATTTGAAACTGTAGCCCTCTCGTGTCGTCTCTATCCCGCACGTGAAACAATGTATCGAACGGGTTGAGTCTGTGCGCGTGCGGACGGCAGTGTGCGTGGGTAAACACCGGGTTAAGCCTAACTGGCCTTAATGAATCGTAATGGCCCCTATAATTCGCGGCGTAACTAACTGGCCATGTGGGGCCGCTGCCCCCCTTCCCCCGTATTTGGAAGCGAGCCATATCGCGTATGACAGCGGCGATTCTCTTTTTAAAAATTCAGGGTGACCACGCTACCAATTTCTGTTACGTGCTCGGATTGTCTGGTGGCAGAAAATTATAGATTACCCTTAAAGTTTACCCTTTAACATTAAAAACATAGTAATAATTATTAGAGATGAATGGTATAAGAAAACCATATATTTTTTCCCGTAGTCAGATTTATGTCGTCATTACTACCAGTAAACATATAGGTACCTACTAGGTTACGACGAGTATTGTAGTTGTTCAGATATTTGAGTACAAATCATGATATCTTATTACTTATACAAGTAGTAGAAACTTATTAGCAATAATTATTCGAAAGTTATTGTATGCAGGCCAGAGTTATGTTTCGTGTTGCACTCGGCGCCCCAACTTTAAACTAAGACCGAAAGAGCCCGTTACTCCTTCTGTAATTTATTTAATTGCTCTGTGGCGGTAATTATTCATGAAATTACGGCAATTACGTCTCGGGAAACAATTATTTATTGTGCAAACTTGACTCTTAACTCACATTTTATTCCATAATGCATCACAAGATAACGAAATGGACGGAGCTGTTCTATTTCTTGATGTTATAATTGAGTTTTTAATTGCAAATTTAATACTCCATCTTAGACAAATGCTTCGTTTTGATGAGAGTTTAAAATGTTTTTTTTTGTTAAGACATTTAAAAAACTAAGATACTTAACGCTTTTTTCGTCATTCTTTGCAATCTTTCACTAATGATGTTACTATGGCAACCGCAAGAGTTAAGGTATAGACCATCCCCTTGTCTTTACCATGTGCTGTCTTGATATACTTGTACCTACCCAAATCAATTACCAAAGTTTATTAATTTATTACTGCAGTCTGTGATTTGGCTACTTAATTAGGAAGAGTACAAAAACAATATAAGTGAGTTTTTGTTAATATTATCAAACAGTAAGCCTGAGTACTTTAGGCATATTTAAATTGATTTAGTATTAAAATAACGATAAACTCACCTACTTTATCTCACGAGACAGCCATCCGATAATCCAATTCAGACATTAATAGTCAATCAGATAATTCCTCACCTACGCCCGCATAGCTAATAAAGGTGGGTCGTAATCAGTATTCTTGGCAGCGTCGACGATAAGCCGCGTCTCGCGACTGCGACTAATCGCAGGCTTTACCGGCCGTCGCGAGATAATCCGCCCAAATTATAGGGGCGCTTATGCCAGTTTTGTTACCGATTTAGAGCTGGTATAGTCAACTGTAAAGTTAAGGTACAAACGTCAGTATGAGCATTCTTTATTGGCATTATAATATTCTATTCTATTGACTGTAAAAACTGTAACATTTTTACACAACAAATTATAAGGGGTGATAAACTTATTTCTATGACCTTTTTAATCTGATGCCAACTTTTAGAAGGCATGAAATGAATATTCTTAGCAGGTAGGTTTGAATGTTAAGAATAAAACTTTTAAAATATGTCGTTGGGATACTACTGTTTTCTACAAACAAACTGACAATATTAAAAGCATGTTCGTACCTATATCAATATTGAAATCCACCTACCTCCCAGCAAGCCCAAATTGAGTAACAGCATCGCCGTCCGCAAACGCGGCGGCCGGCGCACCTCAGCCGCGCGCCGCAATTAATTCCGCACTTGCGGCGTCCGCTGTCCCGGACACGATCGGAATCCGGACACTTGAGTGAGCCGCCTGGATTATGCGTCTGGAAGACCGATAACTTCTGGGAGGGTACTGAAATTTTGCACTATAAACGGAGTTATTAATATAGTTAGCGACCATATACATTTTATAGGAGTATCTATCTATCTCTGAGGGCCCGAGTTTGTTTCACGGTCGGCCAATGTAGAAACATATTTTTTATATATTGTTTCGTCTGGGGTTGTTTCCTACTTACCATAGGATCAGAAGAAGAAGTTTGATGTTGTCCAATATTTATTTATTTTTAGTTCCCTAAGAGTTCGTTAAAATAAACTTAATTAAAACTATGCTCATCTCAGAGTGAATATAAAATTAATCATTTTTGTTCAAATACGTAATCAATTACATTATTATTCAATACAAGGCTAAAACTATTTAAAAACAGTGCCTATTGCTTATTACCTATATTCAAACATATATTTACATATTTGGCTACTGACTAAATGCTTTTATTCTATTCAGGAATACTTAGATGATAAATATATATTGATTTCTTTTTATACATTTAATTTTGTGACATAAAGATATTAATAAAGTGGAGGTTAACTCATCTCTGAAATACCTTAATAAATTCAAAATTATTTTCACACACTACACGTGCGGTTTCAATTAGGGTCCCTCGGAGCAGAAGATATAGCCTCCCTAATGAATTCGTAATCTCCGTAATCTGTTCAATGAGAAATGGCGTTTTCCGAATGCGGCAAACAAATTAAAGCTAACCCAAAAATGAATTTATCACGTAGGACTAACGGCCGCCGTCACTATCCATTTGTAACCCGGGACAATGCGTCCCTGGGTGGGCATTCCGGCAGAAAGTAGCCAGTGTTTACATGATATCTAGAGATTTCGCTTCAGACACACTAATATAACTATTGATTAAATATCAATTGATAAAGTCCTGATTAAATAATCTTTTCTTCTATAACGACAAAAATGTCTACGCTTGACCACATAATCTTACTAATAGTTTAAAGAGTAAAAGCTTGTAGGCATGTTTATTACTCAAACACTTACTAAACGGTAATAGTTGAAATTTGGCACACAGCTTATTTATTTAGCCTAAAAAAGTCTCGTATATCGTTTTTATGTTTCCATATGATGAATTCTGAAGTCTGCGCAGAAAAAATCGCAAGCAAAAGATAGTGCCTAATAATTCTACTAATATCCTATGATAAGCAAGTCTCGCTATTACTATTAACTTGAAAAAATTATCAAACAAATCAAAGTTAATACAAATCTAATCAGATTAAAAACGGTTATTACCGATCGGACATATGTCTATCAGTCATCATTTTATAGGAGTACAGCGTTGTAGGATTTAGATTGTGGATTGGTTCGGTGTTGCCGCAGCGCTGAACAGGTACATTTTGGGGTAAACACTCACTCACTAGCTTCTTTTGCTGCTTGCTCGTGCTATTTTTTATGCTTGGCGTGAGAAAATAGGTTAAATGCAGCGTTCTGATCTCTGATCCTATTATGATAAGCAGCTTAAGCACTTTAAGGAAAATAATTTTACTTGAAAAAAAATTTCAACTGTCTCTGGTGGGATTCGAAGCACTTGTGTTACAGAAATAAGAAACAACGACGGTACCACAACACCCAGACCTAAGACAATATAGAAAAGTATTTTTCTACATTGACCGACCGGGAATCGAACCCGGAACCTCAGAGATAGTCCGGTATGCTCGCCTCTTGGCTACGGAGGTCGTCATCGTCATATCGTTCTACACAGATTTTGAATAAATTATCAAAAGGTATGTAAATGAACCCTATTACATATTGGAGGCTAAAAAGGTACGTCAATTGTGAAAAATGTACGAAACAGTAGATTGGTTACTTAACTTGTTAACCAATACTCGTTTACGGGTTAAGAAAGCATAATTGCTGTATTTGGGTTGTATGCCTCTACTGTGCTTGCTTGTAACCTTTGTTTACAAGTAAAATTCAAACAAGTAATTATAATTTTTTTCTCACACGTTTTAATATTAAATGATTCCAATTAATGAAATAAAAAGAGCATTTAGAACTAATTAATATTAAAATAGAAGGCAAATTAACAAGGAGCGGGCATTAGCAACAAATGTTGCATGTTTGTCGGAGTCCCAAATATTTTAATTTAGACGGCGACCACTGGCCGGCAGATGGCGCCGCGGGCAGTGATTAATATGCAGGACAGTACATCGGCCCGGCCCGGCGTTGCTCTTGTTGCTCTCCTTGCCAAACGTAACTGTAATTTATCATAAAAAGTAAAGCAAACGGGCACGATTATTTTGTGTATGATTCAGCTTTGTATGCGCCAAATCTGCATTATAATATTGCATCTAAAGTTATGTAACTTATGTAACTGTACATAAACATTATAGACAGCATAATATTAGATTACAACTTCGCATTTTAAACATTAACATCAGGTGATAAGTTTTGATTACTTACTGTAATTCATTTTAAACATTAACTTATTGTTGTAACTTGTATGGTGTGCTATAAAAAAACTGTGAATGCCTTTTGCTTCACAAATTCACTATAATTGTTTAATTTTATTTGCAATGATGTTAATGATTTTGTATGAAAAAGGTGTATCGCTTTTGGCCATAATTGTAATGTTATGCCGCGCGGAACTTGATGGGTACTTTGATTGCAGCACAAAAAAATATGTCAAACTAACCAAGTGACCGGCAGAATATCTACGATCTGGCTCCAAAATTTCAAGAACATCATATTAATGAATTCAAAAATTCTGTGATATGTAATGTAACTTAATTTTTTTTTTTAATGAAGTTAATCTGTTTCAGTTTTTACAGTAAAAATAGCTTTTAGGTTTGCTATGTATTTACATACATATATGAATCAATGTTTTACCCGGATTTTGTATGTAATATTTTGTCATGCCGCAATAAATATGTTAGTAAGACGTGTACTCAGTAATAGTGATTGGAAAAATTATTATAAATAAAAACATCAAAAATCAATATCAACAAGTTATATTTAGTATATTGTTTAATGCAAGAACGTAAAACAAATAACTTTTTTTTAAACTCAATTGTGTCGCTATATCACAATTTAGTTTACCACACAACAAGATTTTACGAAATCTTTGATGATTCTTAATGTAAATGCGTTAATTTTATTCTTCTTTCTTGATTTGTATTGTTTTTATAATTAATTAACGTTGAAAACAAATAAAACAAATGCGCGCGAGCATTGTACACTCCACTGAGAGGAACTGGCCGCGGGGCGCGCCCGCATTTAGTGCAGAATGAGGTGCGGGGACTGAAATGAAATGGTCATCAGCGTCATGAATATTATTTTTACATGCCCGTTTTTAACGAATTTTAAAAACATTGAAAACACTCAAAAATGTGTATTTGTCCCTTTCTTGTGTGTAAAAACTTATATACATAACATATATGCACAGAGGAGAGATTCACAGTTTTCTGCGCTGCTCGCTGGTAAAGCTTGCTATGAGTCATTTAAGACATTGCTTCATGTCAAATTTCCTATCATGTGCATGTTCCTATCTATATGACTAATATTGAGTGTTGGCACAAACCTTTGTTTAGGTATTTCCAATTGATGCTTCTTTTGTTTTGTTTATTTCTGTTTTTGCTCATCTTAATTTTTGTTTGTGCCAAATAAAGCGATTCTTATTTTTATTAAAATTTCATGATTCTAAGTCATCAGAAAGTACCCCATAGGTTTTGATTGCCTCACAAGTATCAAAATTGCGACATAAACATTCCCTTAAAACTATAAACCGTATCTTTTAATTGCGTTGACTTAGATATTTTTTGCACCTTCAAGGGATTGCAAACTTGAGAATTTTAATATTAATTTAAACTAGATACCTACACTTGTTCCTTATGTAAAGGGTTTTAACAGACAGACAGACGGACAACAAAGTGATCCTATAAGGGTTCCTATTTCTTCTGAAGTACGGAACCCAAAAAACGGGTCAGAGAATGACATTTTGCAATTGCAGTTTTGTATCAGCTTACTTTATTTAATAAATGATAAACTGTGTAATGAATTATTTACTCAAAAGATCAATCAATTTATATAAATAGCTTAGAGTAAAATTGTTCTCGCTCAATTAAAAACTATTCATGGCAAAAAGTTCGTGACACTCATAAATAAATACACTGAAAAATGCAAAGGGAAAAATAAAAAGAGGAATAATGGCGGGTATAAAAGAGGACAGTTTGCGTCACAAAGCCGCATGCGGGCCTCAGATATTGACAGTAAATTTCATTCATACGGCATTAGTGCCGCGCCATCAGATACAGGGATATCTCCCGCAAACAACGGATAATAGCGATAGTAGAACTGACACTGAAAATAAAATAGACATCATCATCATTTCAGCCATAGGACGTTAGGACCATAGCCATTCAAAATAGATATAATATATATTAAATCCCCGAATACTGAAACCACGCAATAATTCAAGGCTTCCTTATCGCCCGTCGTCTCGATGTTATTTCAACTTACGTAAGTAGGAAATTTTCTGGTCCACGTTAAAATATGACTTTAAATATCCAATATTTTCTAATATACCAATTGCTACAACTAATAAATTAAACTCTACGCCAGGTCTTGCGGAAACTTTTTTGAAATCATATGTGGATGAATGCAATTCTTCCCTAAAGTTTAGACATGTTAATCCTGATGTTATTGTTAAAACATTTAGAGAGCTGAATATGAAAAAAACTGAAGATTTATGGGGCATTTTGACCAATATAATTAACCATATAATCGATAGTATAGCAACTCATCTTGCTTGTATATTTAACCAGTGTATTGATGAAGGTACGTTTCCTAATTTAATGAAATTTAGTAAAATTATACCATTATTTAAATCCGGTGATAAAAGTGATCCCTCCAACTTTAGACCTATATCAATACTACCAGCTCTTAGTAAAATATTTGAAAAGATAGTCTTCAATCAACTCTTATCACATTTTAGAACTAACAAACTGTTGCATGAGAAGCAGTTTGGTTTCACCAAAGGTAGTACCACAACTGATGCTGGAGTTGCACTCCTTAAGCATATCTTCGATGCTTTTGAAAGAAAACAAGATGCTTTAGGGGTTTTATGTGATTTGTCTAAGGCTTTCGATTGTGTAGATCACAAGACTTTATTAATGAAATTACGGCATTATGGTGTCTCAAATGATTCAGGTAAATTGTTAGAGTCATACCTCACAGATAGAATTCAAAAAGTTAATGTCAATGGAACTGACTCTTCTGGAGCTCCAATACGCATTGGTGTGCCCCAGGGCTCTATATTGGGACCTCTATTATTCCTAATCTATATAAATGACGTTCCTTACTTCACTAAAGATCTTTGTGAGATAGTATTGTTTGCAGATGATACATCATTGATTTTTAAAACTGACAGAGGTAAAGCTGCCTTTGACGATGTAAATAGTGCTCTCTCTGAAGTAGTACGCTGGTTTACAGCTAACAACCTGTTGCTAAATGCAAACAAAACTAAATGCATTAAATTCACTATGCCCAATATGAGGCAGGTCAGTACGCATATTAATATGTCAGACGATCATATAGATACAGTCGATTCCACAATTTTTTTGGGATTTACATTAGACTCCCGGCTCCAATGGGGTCCCCATATAGTTGCCCTGTCAGGAAGGCTCAGTTCAGCGGCTTATGCAGTGAGGAAAATAAGGCTTTTAACTGATGTCGAAACGGCAAGACTAGTATACTTTAGTTATTTTCATAGTTTGTTGTCGTATGGTTTACTGCTATGGGGCTCTGCTGCTGACATTGAATCAATCTTTGTGTTGCAGAAAAGAGCCGTACGTGTAATATACTGTCTTGGACCTCGTGACTCTCTGAGGGAGATTTTTAAAGATATTAATATATTAACATTAGCCTCTCAATACATTTTTGAAAATATTATGTACGTTCGAAAAAATCTAAGTTTGTTTAGCTTAAAAAGTGATTTTCATCATTATAATACTCGTAATAAAAATAAACTTGCCGTTCCGAGCTTCAGACTTCACAAAGTTGGTAATTCATTCTTGGGGAAATGTATTAAATTTTTTAATAAAGTTCCACAGACTCTTGTTGAACTACCTGTACATGAGTTCAAAATTCACATTAAAAAAAACCTTATGAAAAAAGGGTATTATAAGGTAGACGATTTTTTGAACGACAAGAGTGCATGGACTTAACCTGCTTAGCTCGCACTTACTTCATGTCTTGTAATTGTATTTGGTGTAAAAAAGGCTGACAAAGGTGACTGAGTTTGTTGCGCCGTTTCTTCTCATCACCAGCCGATATGTAGTCCCGAAGCGGTGGTAGGGTAAAGCTATATTTTGGGACGTGTATAAGTGCCCGGAAGAGGGCCTATATACTGAATAAATGAGTATTAATGAGAGTATTAATGAGTATTAATAAGTATCGTTTCTGTGGCCGGCCGTAAGTAATTATTTAAACGACTGTATTTTGAACTCGTTTGATTGAGCTAGGAAGTGCCAGTTTAATAAACAAGTAAAGAGTTTTTGAAAAGGCCTCAAAATGCAACACAAGAAAAAAAGATCATGTTTATTATCAATATCTAAGTAATAATTAGTCAACTCACTGCAGGGTAAAACATCAAATGAACAAACACACGAACAAACACATAACCACAAGACCAACGATGTCGTCAAGACCATACTACCTGAAATAACTATCTTTAAACAGAATCTTAGTCAAGTAGACCAGAGTATACAAGTGACCTATGCAAAGAGGAAACGGAGTATCGTATCTTTAGATAAGTATTTCCGTTTAAAAAACATGGTTTAGGAAGTATTTCTTCTAGAATATCAGCATAGTATTTACCACCAACCTTTTTGGTGTTGGTCCAGTGGGTGTTCCAGAGTTTATGTAAGTAGGTACGTAGAAGAAAATACAGTAATAGTAAAAGAATAGATTCGACTTTTTTTGTTATTCTTTTTTGGAAAAAAATATCAACAAAGGTAAAATAAAAATAAATAAAACTACGGGACGTGAACACGATTCTTAAGTCTATGAAGCGTTACGGTCGTAGCAGACTACGCTGTCCGCTACGCGACCGCGCTCGTAGACCAATTTCACTTGAACCACTACAAAGTAAAATAACCTGTTGTTTAGCGAAAAAGGTATGCCATTTAAAATGATGTTTTTGAGAAAACGTTTTAGTAATAACGCCAAAGGGAGCTTATTTATTTTCTTTGTTTTTCTATCATCTAATCTAAATAGCACAGAAGATGTAAAATGAATGTAGTAGTTTTAAAGGTTTTAGTGTAACTTAAAATATTTTTACCAGAGGAGCTACTTATTTTGCCATAGTATTCTTTAGTAGAGTTAATGTAATGGGTAAATTTTTCTATTTTAACAAGGACCACTTTTCCACAACACACTTAAAACAAAATAATGTATTTACAAAATAAACCAACTAAGTATTAATATTATAGTATGAACGAAAAGTAATTTAATGGACGTCTGTTACTGATTGGCGTAATGGCCTGGTGTTTTGCCCTACACGCAAAGGGTCCCAGGTTCGATTCAGATCAGAAAACGAACTTTTCTAAATTGGCTCTGGGTGTTCTGGGAGTCGCCCCTGCCAAAAGTCTTTGTCTAGTACATGGTAACATAAGGGTGATATTATTTCCTTCGAGACAATGATAACAGGTGTGTTGTATGGTGCCTATTTGTATTTATTAATACGCAAATTAAAAACTTATTTTTATTAATTATCATGAATAAATCGAATAATTAGATGACTTTGCACAAAATCTACGAGATAAAAAGGTTAGTTTTAAGATTGTTATGTTGGTACAAATACGTACAAACAAATAAAACAGTACCGACATTAATAGGCTAGTTTCTTGGGTCAAAAAAAGATTGTTCTATTTAGTCCGTCAGTTAGATTATCAAAAAATATTGGACCCATATTTTGTCTTTTGTCAATCAAACAAAAAATGACGAAGATATAGCGCATCAAAGTTTGGGAATGACGTCACGCTTTGCTAAAAAATGTCGCAAGGCGTGACGTTATGCGGAACTTTAACGGGCTATATCTTCATCATTTTTTGTTTGATTGAGAAAATAAAAAATACGTGTTCAATATTTTCTGTCAATCCAACTGGCGGACTTATTAGATTTTATTAGGAAACTAGCCCATTATCATTAATGAAATGCAATAAATTGCTAAAACATCTGTGCTTAAACAACACTATTTCTCCAATTCCTTGATAGATCCCCTTATTGTTATGCAAGTACCTATGCAATGCAATAGCAAAAATATACTAACTACATTACCATATCCGTTCTTAAATAGATGTCACAAAGCCCATTACCATTCCGACATCAGTCATTACAAAGGAAAACATAGTTACACAAACCAATCCCGCTTTTTGTATCGCAACACATGTTATTCGTATCAAATCCGGAACGGACCCATTCCTCAAGTTAAGCCAATATTTGGACTTCCGAGCGACCCGTAATTTATCGCCGGACAAACTCAACTTTATCGAAAGAACGGGAATAACTTTATTATATAGTGACCGGAACTTGGGGACTGCTCGGACGCGTACACTCACGAAAAAAATATGGTATGGTATAAATTGGTAAAAATCCTTCATTCTACGTTCAAAGGTTAAGTAAGGTTATTTTTACTAACCTAAAAACGTAATAAGAGCTATTTGACTATCATCGTAATGTCGAAAAAAATACTTACCCTTAATAGGTTTTTGAGTCGCTCGTTTACGATCACGTGTATCATCAAGTAAAGCCATACCTTTCGCACCGTCAACACGGATTTATAAAAGGCCGTGGTACTACAAGCAACTTGCTCGAGTACAAGTTATATCTTTTCCAGGCTTTCGATAGTGGTGGCCAGGTAGACTCTTTATACACAGACTTCAGGAAGGCATTCGATAAGGTTGACCACCACATTCTTTGTCGTAAGATGGACGGGTTTGGGATTCATGGATCACTGCTCCGCTGGGTAGAATCTTACCTTACTAACAGAAGCCAACTGGTATGTGTCAAGGGCTTTACATCCGAACCTGCTGTAGTTAAATCTGGTGTCCCACAAGGATCGCATCTTGGCCCATTATTCTTCTTGATTTTCATTAACGATCTCGTCGATAATTTGGTGTGCCCGTGTCTCTTGTATGCCGATGACCTTAAAATATTAACAAAAATTACCTCGGTGAGCGACTGTTTTGAATTGCAGGAGGATCTCTCAAGAATAGCAGTTTGGTGTAGTATTAATAGAATGTCGTTAAATATTGATAAGTGCTTAACAATATCTTTTACGAAAAAACGCCATAAAACTTGCTTTAACTACGAGCTTGAGGGTCACATACTTAATCGTAAAACTGAAGTCAGAGATCTTGGTATAGTATTTGACGAGGAACTCTCGTTTAGGTCACACTATCAGCACATAGTTAACAGCTCACTACAAACACTAGGGTTTCTTGGCAGAGTCACCAGAGACTTTAAAAAGTCACAGAGTCTGATTACCCTGTTTAACTCAGGATCAGTTATATGGTCACCGCATTACGAGATTCACTCAAAGCACATTGAAAGTAAGTAAGTAGTAAGTAAGTACAGAAAAAATTCCTGAGAATGCTCTGTTTTCGTCGCGGCCTGGGACGGGCCTTGGTTTCCTACAATGACAGGCTAAAGAGGTTCAATATGGCTCGCTTAAGTGTTCGGCGACAACAACTTGATCTATCAATCATGTTTAAAATTCTGCACCACATGATCGACTCTTCCGAACTTACCTCTTCCCTAAAAATAAACTGCAAGGTGAACAAGAGGCGCTCCTTACCTACCTTTGTACTTCCTACATATAAGAACAACGTGTCGCGCCACAATCCTATCGCCAGAATGTGTCGTAAATATAATCTCCTGCAAAGTCACTCCAAGTTGGACATATTTCACTCAGGGTTTGCGAGGTTCAAAACGGCAGCAAGGTCTATTTTTGACGAACACAATGGTGTTCGTTAATCTTAAGTGGAAAATAATTTAAGATATTTATAATTAGTATTTTTATATTATAAAATTATTATTTGTTAACGAATTGATTTAAGCAGCAGTGTAAACACCTTTAGGATATTAGTTTAGTCCAATGATGTCTGTTGTGTTTTCCAATAAATAAAAAAAAAAAACAAAAAAAAAATACTGATCGTAACAATGTATGGCGAAATGCCTATTTATGTTTCGATGTTCAATAAGATTTCGAAGCTTATAGTTTATAAATAAACTTACAAAAATAAACTGTTGTTAAAATAAAGCACTTGTGTCACCGACAGTACCGTTTTCAGTCGTTTCCTACAGTGAAGGACAAGACAGTCTGTTGTTTGCTACGTGAAATATCCTCAGTCGTGTCTTCAACCCTCATTACAAACACATTTTAGTACGTATTTCTTGCTAACACAACATAATGTTAGTCGGAGGGCTTTAATTTAAAATGTCAAGAATTTATAGTAAGTAATTACTATTGAAAACATAGTAACTTTAAACACTTAATTAAAAGTCCCTGCACGTTACGTTATGGGTTCGTCAAAATAAATAAACACTTTGAATTTAGTGAATAAAAGAACGTCGTTTCTTTGACCCATAAAAAAAATACAGAAGCTCAAAAATGTCTATAGTTCCTTAACTGCCCATTATGTTAATGTACATTTATCCTTTTTCTTTATTCTTCCATACCATTTGAAGTCGACATTCACGTCATATAACTTGGCATTTCTTTGCAAAGTTGTAATATGTCTCGAAGCCGGGCACCGACTATTGTGCGCGCCTCGGCATCGCTGACGCATCCGGCGGAATTCGCGCGTTTCACTGCGAAGGCCGTCGACCGTGCATTTTACTTTGGAGATATTTTAGACATTTTATGTATGACAAACTTACTGATATTTTGTAGATACTAGAACAACTTTGTTAGCAAGAAATCTATGATTTTATAATAACATATTTATTCGCAAACATATTTTCACAGGTTACGCTTTATCTGTTACATGTGAGGACAGTTTACAGTGGAAGTAGGCCTGAGTCGTAGGGACAGATAATTCTGTTCGCAATTTATCAAAAGATAATGACAGGTAGATCGAAATATGGTTTACAATATTATATACTGGTTAAAATATTATAAAGATTTCCTAAACCTTTTTGTAAAAATCCCTTTTAAATTGTTGGTTATATTAATTAGGAAGG
Organism: Anania hortulata; assembly: GCA_963576865.1. Classification (NCBI taxonomy): domain Eukaryota; kingdom Metazoa; phylum Arthropoda; class Insecta; order Lepidoptera; family Crambidae; genus Anania; species Anania hortulata. The sequence continues at coordinate 8,404,134 of OY756394.1, read as the reverse complement.
AAAACTTAAGTAAAACGTATGGCTCAATAAATTATATTTATACTTATCCCTTAGTTTTGTACATGGGGCACACTAAAAGTTTTGCACTTCTAGCTAATCGGAACTATTTGAATTTCGAATGTTATATATTTTTGAACGTTGTGCAACCTTCTTAGTAATAAAAAAAAACAATTGGCGGGAAATGATTTGTCAATTGTTTTTTATCACACATCAAAGTTCTACGTACGCAACGAAAATGGAATTAAGTCGAAAAGATTTTAGAGCGATGATTTTTTATGATTTTAAAAGTTTTCTCTCTCCGCAAAGACTGAGCCGCTCGTCTTCAAAATGCTTTTGGGAGAGAAGCACCTTGTTTGAGCACCGTGAGGCGATGGTTTGCTGAATTTGAGAGAGGTCGAGTTTCTTTACATGACGAATTTCATGAAGGGCGGCCTTCAACTGCCGTCAACGAAAATAATGTGGCTACTGGTAAGCGGCTAATTGAAGAAAACCCGCGGATTACCTATGACACAATTCGAGAACTATTGGGGATTGGTATAAGCTAAATTCAGAAAATTTTACACTAAGAATTGAAAGTTCGGAAACTTTGCTGTCGTTGGATCCCTCATGAACTGACAGCGGAGCAGAAGCGGGCTCGCGTGGAATGGTGCTCACAGATGCTACTGAAGTACGACCACGACATTCTAATGCTGTTTATGACATTGTCACAGGAGACGAAACGTGGATTTATTGTTTTGAACCCCAAAAAAAACAGCAATCTTGTGAATGGGTGTTTAAAAATGAGAACAGTGAAGTGAACAACAAAAGTGAGGCAGGCGAGAAACGTTGGTAAAAAAATGATCGCGTTTTTTTTCTCAGCTACGGGTCTGTACAATTCCACTTGTAGATCAAAAAGTGTTAATGCCGAGTGGTATTCTACCATTTGTTTACCCAGGGTGTTAAAAAAAGTTCGCGAAAGAAGACCCAAAAGCCGCGTTCTCCTACATCATGACAACGCTTCTTCACACACGGCCAACAAAACAAAGTCATTGTTAGCTTTCAAAAAAGTACAACTCGTCACCCATCCTGCGCATAGCCCCGACCTAGCACCCTGTGATTTCTGTATTTTCCCCAAAATCAAAGATTTGAAGAGGCAGTGATAGCGTTCAATCAGCACATAGAAAACATGCCTTCAGATCTGTGGTCCTCCTGTTTTAAAAAATCGTTCGATCGCATGAAAAAATGTTTAAAATGTAAAGTAGAGTATTTTGAAAAGCAATAAACATAATATTTTGGTTATAACATGTTGTTTTTTCAAGTTACGCAAAACTTATCTTAGTGTCACCAACGTATTTTAACTTTTGTATTTTATTTCAAGTAACAAAAGTATGCTAGTTCTCCAATAATGTAGGAGAAAATATTCATTGAAAGAAGTTTCTAATGTGTATAAAGTAGCATTTCTCCGTAAGAAAGATCCGCTACTTTTCTTTGTCAGGCGGCGTAGGGTCCGTCACAAATGAAAGCCGCCCAATAAAGTTTCATTTGGTCCGGCCGCCCTCCCAGATATGATACTGTCAAGCGCTCACGCTCCACTAAACTTATTCACTGAGACGTCTTTAAAGGAAGCTGGACGGGGATGGACGTCACTGTGCACGTTAAGAATGGAAAACATATTTTATATTATATTATATTTTGGAATAGCAAGCTGGTTTAAAATAAGTATTCTGAAAGCCTTAAAAAAAGTTTGAAATCGGTCAACTTGGTAAATAATGATTATTACTGAACATACATAAAATAATCTGACGAATTAAAAACATATTTTATAGTAATAAAATAACGATTTATATGTTTATTGTTAAGGTAAGAAAACCTATTGTTAAAATGTCGACTTTATTTTGATACTGTCGCGGCTTTTTGATCACTCTAATGCGAATCAAATCGTTTAGGATCAGCTATTTTAAATCTACGTAAAAAGTAACGTTCTCAACCCGCAAGATCTTGTCCAGTGGTAGGCGAGTCCGTCCCTAGTTTCGATAAAGGCCCGTTTAATGCTACAAAGTGGTCTCGAGTGCGGCCCGCTGTCGCCCCGGGCGACGCTTTACCTCTCTTATGAAAATTTTGTCAAGAGCTTTCGCTACATGCCTCCTTTGTGACTAACATCAGAATTTAGTTCTTTGTTACATGTTTATAAAGTGTCCGGTGAAACATTGAAGAGGGTTGCAGTAATATAATTTACCTTATTCAGTTATTTTGTCTCTATCATAAAACGCTTTTTCGTCTACCCAAAGCTGGTATTACACACTACGATGATTTTCTTTTTCTGTTCGTGTAGGCAGTACCTATTAGGTAAGGTATGTTGATTAATAATTAAAACTCAACAACTTAGTTGCTTAATTACAGACTGTTATAAAAGTATATTTTAGGACTTCATGGTCATTTTAGATTAATATGAAAACACCTATTAGCCAATCTGGAAGTCACTGGAGGAGGCCTATGTTTAGCAGTGGACGTCCTATGGCTAAAATGATGATGATGATGATGACATATTATTTTTCACTGACGGACGGACTGATTTTATTAAATGTCTTTTACTAAATAATCGGTACAATGTTACAGTAAAACGACGTTCTATAAATTTATGTATATTTACACCTGGTTAGTAGGTACTTTAAAATAATAAAGACATGCACATGCAACCATTAATTACATTAGCAATTTTCCCGCCACACACACGCGCGCCATCTATCCCGGTGTCGCGCGCAAACAGCTGATAAACCATAGACAACTCTATTTTTTTCAGCACGGCGTAAATACGTTTTGGCGCGCATCCGAGCTTAGCTGAAAATATTGGTGCTTCTTTTTCATTTTTTGGCCATTCCATTGGAGATTTTCGGATATTTCTACGTCATTTGTCCTTTCCGGATTTTGTCTGCAGTAAATTGTGATTATTGTCACGAACTTAAGGATACTGCTGGCCACTAAATTGTTTTGGCAAAACGTTTTTATCTTGAGAAAAAAATTACATGCTTAACTATTTCCTGCCGCGTCATGCCTAAAACTTTTTCACTGATTCTGAAGCTTGCATGTGTCTGTGTGTAAGTCGAATCGAGAATTTTTCTTTAAAAAATATTAACTGCTGGAAAGAAACATTTTAAAAGATAATATTTAAACTTTATTATCGTTTCAGTGTCAATGCGTTAGTCTAACACATTCATAAAGAAAAGTTTCTGTAAAAATTGCTATCAAAAAACCAATAAAACCAGTACATAGCCTCCTAACGTTAAGGTTTTCCTTCTTCACATTTTCCCCATGATTTAGTTAGACGAGCTGAAACAATATAGCGCGAACACGTGTTAAGCGCCATAACGCGCGAGTTAACTGCCGAACTTGCGCGTATGAAATATAGCACAGTGAGGAACCACCCTTACAATCCGAGTCTTGCTCCACGAAGCGATAAGTCCTTGGGTGAAGGTAAACTTCTAAATAGACGTACTTTCATTATAATAATATTGATAATAATGAGAATATTTCTCAATGAAATAAATGAACAAAAATGATGTTAACATTTTAATATACAACTTTTATTTCGTAATTTACGTATTTAAAAAAGTGATTAACACATTTTGGTCGAGAAATATAAGTATTAAAAAGTTACCTGGCATTTTTTGATAGTGGTCAGTCAGAAGGTGTTAATTTTATTTCATAGTTGAAGATGTTACTTATGTTCAATTTAATTTGTTTCCACTTGCTCTTGCAATATTTAGTTTTCAGAACATTCGTGAAAAACTAGTACAAGTACTTAGCAGGAACTAGCAGCTGACCTTCAAGAAAAGCTTTAAAAAAAAAAAAATGACTCCAAAAGGATGCATGCAACATAGTTTAGAAATATATTTAATTTCACTTAAGACATAATTTTGTTTCGGTACGGTAGGTAATCGTATGTAGGCAGCAGGCATCTAAACTGAAATTGAGGATCCCATAATTTTATAAGAAGCAGGTGTGTCGAAATGTTCACAATATTTTATGGGTTTACTTACAAGAAGGGTGCGATAGAAAAAGTACGGTCGTATGTCGTTACCGTCGAATCGACGTAAGTACTAACCATTCAAAAGGGGGTAACATGTCTGTAACATGAGGTAAAATTGGTGCATTTACTTATACATCATTTTGCCTAAATAAAAGCCTGAAATATATCTAAAAGTACTTAATCAAATCCTTACATATTGGTACATAAACAAACATCTAACACGACTGGACATTAACACAAATATATTGCTTATAAATACTTATCATGCTTAATAGTACATAGAACGACATTTTATTTTATAGAAATAATGAATATTTTCTGGTTAAAGCATAATTTGAAGAAGCCAAACTTTTTTGTGGTGTTGATTTCTTAACAAAAAAATCTTGCAAAATTTTTCTTTTAAAATTAGAACAGAGCAAAACTTTTTAAAAAATATTCCAAAATCCGAACGTCTCAGATGACGTTATTCTTTTCTTGTATTATAATTAGCCCCGGGTCACACCTGCGAGGCTTCTCTTGAACTTTGACCAGCGAATCCGTAGGAGTGCCTTTTGTGTAACACGACCCTGCTGCTGAGCAACTCTGCTAATTCTGAGAGGTTTCCTAGTCCGCAAATAAACGATAAGCTTGTGTTTTGTTAATTGAACACTTGCGAAATGCCAGCGCCATTATTCCTTATGTGACTTACTTAATAGTTCAAATGTAACCTACTTACATTATGACAATGTGTCTAACTGAAAATTAGAAATTTGGAAGGTTGTTGAATTTACTCATGTACATCAAAGTAATTAAAACTGTTAATATTTGTTATTTTATTGACTTAATAAATGTTACTGTAACACTAGCACCTTCATTTTATTGTCCTACTTTAACTTTAAAATAAATTAATTTGGGGCTCAAAAATATCAACTCGAATGGTAGAAATCAAACATTATTCTAACATACTTGTTATAACTTTATCGCCATTACTAAGTACCTAACGTTGATCTATTCACTAATGTCCAATATATTTATTGCCTACTAATTTCTTTGCTAAAAATTGATGTATAAATTCCCCTATAAATTCATACAAGATATAACATAACGTAGTAAATAGTCAATAAAGCCATAACAGTGGGGCCGTAAACTTTAATCACCGAACATAAATCGCTGCATTAATTTTACAACACAAATGTAACAATTTAGTTGTAGGCAAGTAAGCACTTAGTTATACGCCAAAGGCGCTGCCCGAACTTCGAGCCTCCCTCACCGCTAAACAAATTTGACAGCTTCAAGTTATACCAAGTTTGTGTATGTTAACAACACTGAACATACAACCCTTGTAACCTTACCCTACCCTAACCTGATCAAAATAAAGCCCACTTTTCAACAGCTGTAAATGCGCAAACGCACCTAAAGTTGTCGTTCTGTATTAAAGTTTCCACCGACTAGTTAGCATTGTGCCCACGTTGAAACAAGTTGTCATGATTATTAAGGTATTTAGCGTTTAGCCGAACTTGCCTTACGGTTACTCACGAAACTGCTAAGGTGTGGTAAACTAAGACGCGTTAGATTTTCATCCATTTTATGTTCGTGTATAAATTTTATTCTTAGTCACCCTCCTAACTAAAAGATTCAGGGCTAAGTAGAGTTACGGTGTCACTACATTGTGTATATTTCAGAAAATCAGACTCAACTTTTTACCTGAATTAGTTAATACAGTTGACAATAATTAATTGCTACTTATGAGACAATTTTAGTTGCATAAGGGCAAAGGGTGCTTAAGCTTTGATAAGGTATTTTTAATAAGTTTATGAATACTACATCATTTTAATAATATAATGCTTATGGCGTCCTCAAGCTGGATAGGCAGCGCTCAATAACAACTACCATATACTAGAAACGATTAGCACAGGATCTTAGAACCTAAGGAGGAGGTCCATACTCCTCAGTTGGATCAAAAAACGGTGACGATCATGTTACAGGATGATGCAGACATACATTGTAAACATAATCAGATTTTTCGTGTCATCAAAACATTTATTTTTCATTTGGCATTAGCAGTCGATCCTTAAATATATAGTGTATAATAGTCCGACTTGCACAATATACCTACCTTAGTTATGTAGGCAAATTACCCACATCGGTTGCGTATTAATATTCAATCGATTTATTAAAACAGGATCGCATTTCAAAAAGGGCACGCGAAAAACGCTCGGTTAATTCCGCTTTAAACTGCCAGGCTTTTAAAACCCCGTAAATACTGCATGTCACGGGCGTCCTTTATCAATTACGCGCGTAAATGTAAAGCTAAAAACGGTTACACGATCGTTTAATATTTACTCGTGCGCGAACGCGCGGCCGAATACGAGTACCTCTCATCATTTTATGACAGCTACGCTCGCCATGGGCTTGTGAAACAGTATTATTTCAACCTTGTTTTGTTTTACGTCTGTTTTTGTAAAGTTCATTGTTTAGCTCCAAGAATATTTATGGTGGAAATTGTGTTTAAAAAAATATATCAAATAAAATTTCTCCATTCCGCTCTTCGTTTCTGATATCTCAGATTTACCCCTTTTTACCATAAACGTTCTCTGTATACAAATAAAATGTATCTGTAACAATTAAAATCAATAGATTTTTATTTATCGGGCCTTTATTTAATCCAAATAATCTAAATAAATCTTTAATTAATTTATTATACAAACAGTTTTTAAAATCTTACTTATAAAGCGTAAATGTAAAGTAAACAAGAAGTGTTATATTCTTATTTATGTATTAGATGTTGCAGTTTCAGATTTTGTTGAAAGTTTCAAACATAACACCACCGTATAATATCATGAAGACCAGTAGTGCCTGAGGTACTTGCTTTCTTTCTGTGGGAACACAGCTCAGAAAATATCATACATATAAAACTAGGTTTATATTTTACGTTTAACTTTTATGATCTGTTGAGCATTTTTGGACCGTAACATAAGATACAAATTGTAAGTAAGATTTAATAATCAGACCGACGCAACAAGGGTCATAGTCTAGCGTACCCTAGGTACGGGATAATATGCTACGAGGCAGTAATATAGTTAATTAATTAAATTATTGCCGTAGTGCCATTTGCCGTGAACACAAAGGTTTCCTGGTGGTACGGGTCAATTCAGAAATATTTTTAAAACGAAACCCTTTAGAATCACTTTGTTGTTTGTCAAGACCTTTCATCTCTGGAACGCGTGGAGATATCGAGTTGAAATTAAAACCATATACTTAGGTCTACAGTCCATTGAAGCTGTAAAAAAATCAAACTTATAAGTTAAAGTAAAAAAAAAAAAGATTTATGCCGCAAAAAACGTATATTTCGACCCTCTAAAGGGATCAAAATTTAAGGGTACTTTCCATTGACTTAGAACTATAAAATTTGGCAAGTACGAGTATATACAAATACAAGGAAAAATCTGAAAACCACGCATTTGTAATTAAATTGTGTAATAAATATCTAATTAAAGTGCGAGACTTGAATCCTGAACTATTAATAATATGTACCTACAAATTTGTACGGAACCCTCGGTGGGCGAGTCCGACTCGCACTTGTTTTTTAATAAGTAGTAACCTAAATCTGGCAGAATACTTCTTCTTTTGAGTCAATGGTGCTCCGTGGACTAAAATCTACCAACATTAGTTATTACTTTACCGAAAGTTAAACTGGTTAGTTTTGGAATGGAATGATTTGTAGGAAAACTAGTAATTGCCTTAACTATTTGATCAAGATCGTATTTTAAGTAGCAACGAGTTTACGCTTTGGCGATTTTGTTCAGTGGCACTCGAACGGGCGAGCCGATAGTGCTCGAGCTACGAGTGGGAACCGTGTACCAGCGCGCGTTTTATTAAATGTTGCATCGCCGTTACGTTTTTATGCCACCATTTTTAGCAAAAAAGTTTAAAGCACACGATAATTAACAGCTCTTTTACATCTTTTTTATAGTTGTACCTCGTTAGGTGAATTAATTTATCCTTTACCTACGAGTACATGTGCGTTTTACTATATAGGTAATGTATACTTTGTATCTATATTTTCATCATCATTTCAGCCACATGACGTCCACTGCTGAACATAGGCCTCCCCTAGTGATTTCCAGATTTGGCCGGTTGGAAGCGACCTGCATCCAGCGGCTACTGCAACCTTTACCAGGTCGTCTGTCCACCTACGCTACGCTTGCCGGTACGTGGCCTTCATTCCAGAACCTTTCTGCCCCATCGGCCGTCGGTTCTACTAAGTATGTGCCCGGCCTACTGCCACTTTCAGCTTAAATTAATAGTTAAGTACTAAGTTCAAAGATAACAAGAGCGAAACAAGGTAAAAAAAGTAATCTGATAAAAGAGAAGATACGTGATTAGATTTCTGCTTATTTGTTATTAGTCAAGTAATTGCTGATAAACCCGTCATCCTAATTTTCTGATACCTGCATACGGTTGTAAAGCGAAACGGTAATCATCACCGTTTCAAATCAGATAGTTAACCGCAGTTTGAATATTGCCATATTATATTAATTACAAGTGGCTTAACAAACGAAAAATATTTGCTCATTTGCTGGCGAACATGATAAATTGTAAATTACTTGGAAACGCATTTTGGGTGGTTGGTTTAAAATTTAAAATGGTGGAACAACAGTGGGAATGAAATTCACGGGCAAATAATGAGGGGTGAATTAAAAATGCAAAAATTGATTAATGGACCGTTGTCGGGCAAATATGTGCTTAATAAGTACGAGGTATTGTGCTGGCTCTGTCGTCATTGTTTGACGATCGCGGGTTCGCAGTCGTACTATTAATGTTCAATTCATTTTTTAAGATTCAGGCCGCCTACCTGCGGAGATTAAACAAAAGAAAACAAAAAAAAAGTTTATTTATCTTATTTATTTATCCATTTAGGGCCAGTTTTACCACTTGCTGATAAGTTCCAGATAACCTATCTGGCACTTTTTTGACAGCTAATTGTATGGGTTAACTGTCAAACGAGTGCTAGATAGGTTATCTGGAACTTATCAGCAAGTGGTGAAACTGGTCCTTAATTATGTAAACTCAACTCTCAAATTCATTTATATTAGTAAGTCGTACATACTACGTAGGTACAACGAACCAGTGGAACACACCCATAGACCTGCATAATTGAGACACCAGCACGTCTAGGTTTCTAAGGCTTATAAATAGTTAATTAAGTACCTATTGCGAAATCATACTACACCAGTCTACTACAATTTAATTTCATCTACGCAAAGGTGGTTTGTTAGAGATTGCATTTAGCGATAAGACCTCCTGCTTGTACATAACTATGTTTGGTTTGTGATAAACGTATGGTAAACGTTGTTAAGCCTAAATAAACATGAAAACTAATAATTATGCTTCCACTTATTCGTACCATTATCAAATCTTAAAATAATCTGATAAATTATAAAAAAATATCAAAATTATCAAATCTTAACCGGAGTATATCTAAAATAGAATAGTGGCAATATTGATAAAGACGGTCCGTTTGCAGACCACTAGCCCGCGTTAGGTACACAGAAATAAAGGTTTGCACACGACCGCGAAAAGTAGGACAAAGAAAAATACTTTTGGTAGACAAGCATCTGCATACAACTAGATGTTTTTTTCATTTAGACATCATCATCATCATCTCAGCCATAGGACGTCCCCTGCTGAACATAGGCCTTCCCCAGTGACTTCTAGATATGCCGGTTGAAAGCGGCCTGCATTCAGCGTCTTCCTTCGACCTTTCCCAGGTCGTCTGTCCACCTTGATACGTGGCCTCCATTCTAGTACCTTTCTGCCCCATCGGCCGTCAGTTCTACGTGCTATGTGCCCCGCCCACTGCCACTTCAGTTTGACTTTTGTTCGTATACGGATCTCCTCTTTTCTGATTCGATCTCACAAGGAAACACCGAGCATAGCCCTTTTCATAGCACGCTGTGCGACCTTGAGCTTTCTTATAAGGCCCATAGTGAGTGGCCACGTTTCAGTTCCATATGTCATCACTGATTACAGACAGACACTTGTTGTAGACTTTCGTCTTGAATCGCATTTAGACATAGGAACTGTTAAATATATACACGTGTGATGCAACCTTTGTGATCACATATCATACAACAAGCCTTCATAATACCCTACCGTTTAACGGGCGTCGCCTGTGGCTGTTTGCCGGTCGCGATACTAACTTTTTCGTCCGAAACTAATTAATACACAGTTTTACGTGTTTTTGCTGACGTCAAAAGGTGTGTTTGCTACTTAAGTAGATAAGCCTGAGGGATAAAAAATAGCTTTAAATGCGGCATTCAAGATGAAGGTTATATCAAGCCATACATAGCCGAATAACATTAATAAATGGCAATGTAGGGTCGTCACCCCCAATTGCTTTCCTATTACGCCAAATAGTCATAGTAAACGTCAAATATATAGTAATTTATATGTATGGCTGTAAGATTGTCACTTTTTGAAGTTATACAATACAATACAAGCTATAAGTTTGTTAAAATTTATTCATATATTAAAAACCAATAATCCGGTTTGTGATAGGTGGTGAGTAACGTTGAAATGAGTAACAATATTTTTAATAAGTAAGAAATTAAAATAGATGCTAATGTAATTTTTTCTCTTAATACTATAGCAAAAATTTCAATTACACGTCAATGTAATAAACATCATCACTGCATTTTATCACCAAATCAGGGTTTTAATGGCGTTAACCGTTCGCCGAGCCATTAACGCTGCAAGCGGCCCGTCGCCTCGCGTGCCCGACGCATATTAGATGTCATACGGAGCCGCGCCGCGTGGATGCATTTACACACGGAAACACAGCCCCAGGAACACAGCCAACATCTTTGACAGTGTATGGCCAACATCACCTGTACAGGGTTACATTCCAAGGAGTGACTCAGAACTAGTAACTTAATTGATTTACGTAAAGAACTTTCTTTTTAACCGACTTCAAAAAAGGAGGAGGTTCTCAATTCGTCAAAATCTTTTTTTTTATGTATGTTCAGCGATCATTTGTTACTATGTTGACCGATTTCAATAATTATTTTTTTGTTTAAAAGGTAATACTTCCAGAATGGTCCCATATAAATTTGGTTAAATTCTGATGATGGGATCTATAAGAAAATCATCAAACATTGCCTGAACTCCGTACCACGCCAACTGATTTTAGTATCTATCTTACCTAATATCTTTGCCAAATGTAGACCGATTTTGATAAATAGCTTATACTTCAAAGATACTATAATAAAACATTTTCGGAAAACATTTCACCCCTAAGGGTGGAAAAATAGGAAATGAAATCGGAATTCAGCAGTTAAATTATGTTTGCACTCGTAAGATTTGTTTTGATTAGGATTTGTCACTAAAATAGATGAAATAAGTAAATTTTATAAAATAAAAAAGTTTAGCGTTTTTTTTTTGTGAAGTCGTTTTTTTTTGTAATTATTATTGCTATCTGCTGTCAAAAAATGGAACTCGTTGTAATTTACGATTGGTCCATTAAATTGCACTGCATAAGTTCTTTTTTCGTGCGGCATTGGCGTACGGCTGTGATCTCTAATGAATGACCTGCGCGGTCATGCGTTTTTTTATAGTAAAGTCGTTTTGTATATTGTTTTCTAGACCTTGTTTTTTATTGATAAGTATCGATTTGTTGATCATGCTGTTTTCCGCGTGCTGTGGCAAGATCTAGCGATAACGCTGCGCATGCAACTGAGCTAAACACCGTAAACTTGTGAATTATTAATCTTATCGAGCCACCTAGTCGACATGACCGGCTTATGAAAAATTTAATAAATCGCGCATTGGATTTAAAGGCAAATTCGTGGTGGATCCGATTGCTTTCAGACACGATATGTATGTGTTATAGCCGAATCGTATTAATGTAAGTGGGTGTGCAATAAATACGCTTTACACTTAACCGATTAAAAATATTATAGGTGGGTTTTGAATTTTACCTATATTTATGAAACTTACGATCTCTATTTGGAAGTTATTTATTTATTTAAACTTTATTGCACAGATAAAGATCGTACAAAAGGTGGACTTAATGCCATGTGGCATTCTCTGCCAGTCGACTATTTGGATAAACAGAGATGCTTTGTACTTCATACATACATGAACATTATTGAATAGCAGGACTCTTGGGACAGAAACGATAAACTTTTTCCTCATGTTTAAAACTTTACACGGGCTTAGCTTCTTAAACATGCATCTATGCACCTTTATCGCAAGGCATTTATTTGCTCAATGCAAAAAGCTATAATATTATTTTATTGCAAAAAAAATGTTTAATCACTTACGTTCGAGTTGACAAACAAATGACTGTCGCAATGGTAAAATGTTAATTTACAATCTAACAAAAGAACGACCGTTTTCCCCATAAATCAGAGTAAAAAGTGAAATCAACCCTTTGCGAAAGAGCGAAGTAAGAGCACGCTAATTCTTCCAAATACAATTTCTCAGAAATCTGAGAGTAGAAAATTTTACAGTCTTTATTCCGATTAGCATACCGTTTATATTTGAATGAAAATACGCATCCTGCATCCCTTGTTCGAGTCGGTATTCAAAAGTATAATTTTATCTGGAGAATAAAGATATATTAGCGGTCCGAGTAAGATAAAGGAATAAATTGTGGACGCGATAAATCAGTAAAGGATGGTTTTAATTATACGTCCTGCGGAACCACTGTCTAGGATTGCGGTGCACTGAGGATCAACCATTCAAGTGAAAGAAAAATTTTCATAATTTTTTACCTATCTTACTACGAAACGTATTGATTACTTTAGAATAGTAATCTCATAGTCAAACATTGAACAATTAATATGTTGGTAAAAAACCTGTCCTATAAATGATGAGCCATATTTTAAAATGTAATTGGTCTATAAAATTGAAAAAGTTTGCTAAACAAACATGGTTCAAGCTAAAGAAATATATTACAAAACTGTTTGTTTTACAATAATATTTTTAAAAAAAATAGATCTTCCAAAAATGTTTATAAACTGGAAAAACCAACTATGATTTAATACCTACATGATTTCACTACCTTCAGTCATATTTTAATGTGTTCATTTATGAGTACCTATATTTAAAAGATGCCGTCTGCACTCTGTGTGCGACGTCCTTTATACGGGGTTCTGCATTTGCCTGGCGGCAAAATGTAAATAAGGTTAATTATTGCTAGTAAAGTGATTTCTGACTAAATGAATTTCACTTAGAGTTTGCTCGTCGCTATAGCACACTAAAATTTTAACTTAGATATCTTCGTTCATGCAACATGAAACCCAATTTTCCACATTCGTCAATATACATGGTTTCCCAATAGGTGTACCTAGGTTTCCCGATAGGTATTAGTATCCTGAACAACCAATGCCCGCTGGTACACATCTTGGGACACCATGTTTATAAATAATTAATAGATATTGGATACACATACACATACATTACTCTAATCCTAAGGTAAGGAGCCAAAGCACTTGTGTTTAGATATGTGCTCGCCTCTCGGCTACGGAGATTGTCAGTCAGTTAGTATTGTTTGCTTTGCAACTTTAATTATTCCCCCTACTAGGAGCGGATAAAACGCCAAAAGGAAAATACTCAAATTGAAAGAAAAAACTAAAAAAGGAATCATTTTCTTTAACCTAAATCTAAATCAAAATTCAAAAAAACACATTCAAACAACAACATTTATATTTTGGCAAATCGATCTTAAAAAGAAAAAACAATCGAGTAAGCATGGTAATGTATATTATTTCCTAAAAGTAGGTAGGTACTGCTTACTGCAATTACTCGTTTTTATTTATCTTTATAATTTTTGTTACCTATCCTCGTTAGTGTATTGTATCGAGTACCATAGCATAGCATAGTAGCATAGCGTTGTGGGCTTCACAAAATAATTAAAACCTTGTATGTATTTTAACGCTTGTTATTAAGTATAATAGTGACAGTTATTTATTATCCCAAATAAATAAAAATAATTAAAAATTATAAACTCTATTTATCATATTTTAGAATACTGTCTTACACACACTACGGTATATATGTGTACTGTTGTAATTAGAACACTCAGGGCCCCTACGCCCGCCTTGCCTTCTCACAAAGAAAACGTTATATTCATGCAATTAAAAAGTCCACAACCCTAGCTGGGAAGACACGGTAAACGAATAAAAAAATATCTCATAAAGTGAAGTAGTCGCTTTACACGCATCAGCTATTCGGAATCTCGCTTTGAGCTGAGAGGTACGAGTGTTATTTTAATTATAAACATTATTTACCTTAATTAGAGTTTTTGCGAGTGCGCTCGGCAAATTGGCGGCCCACTTTGAACGTAGGAATAATTAGGGTGCAGTTTCAGTGGAGAGCTCGTGTGTGCTAAACTGTATGCCGATGCTTCAGAAGCCCTCACAGCGGCAATTAAATCGCGGAATAAATGCAACTGAGCGCCATTGAGGATGAGGAGCAGATTAATGACGTAATTAGCCAGCCAATGTGACGTCTAAGCTATTTGCGCGGTGCACTTTAATTTACTGCACCTCATGTATAATTAACAGTTTATTTGGATGGTGTTGTATTTAACCAAAAGCAGCATATAAGATGGTATTGTGGCAAACTAATACAGCGTGTTCTTTTTAGACGACCTCCGTAGCCGAGAGGCGCGCACGCCGTACTTGGCGTCGCCATCTTTAAGGCCCGGGTTCGAATGTATGTCAAGTGAATGTAGAAAACTAACTTTTCTATATTTTCTGGGTGGTGTAGTACCGCCTTTTTTATTTCTGCTGCTTTGGCTACTTACCTTAGGATCAGAGCAATGTATATGACGTTGTCCAATATATTTTTAATAAGTAAGAGAAAAATTATTTTAATGTAAATCTTTTTATCCTATTTTTTTAAATGTAAATCTTTTTTTTCTCTCTCTTTAAGTGAATCTTAATATTTATAATTATATACGGCGCACTAAGCGTAAGACTTATTCTTACGCTTAGTGTTCCGTCTGTTACTGACGGACGGGACAATATGCGTGAAACTTGAAGACTAGTGATAAAAACTTGACACATATTCAAGCTTCTCCCAGCACACCAAGAAAACGTTTTCAATGTTTCCACGATCCTGAAATCGTACCGAGACCCTTAGCTATCAAGGAAAGTTTGTCAATAAAAATCAGACCACATCATAATGAATACGACATTGCAGCATACAATAGAAAATGCTAGATGCATCGGACATTTAATTGGCAATATAACATTTTACACAGAAATAATACGAGCGGCAAGTCAGCGCACTCGTTGCGCTAATTTCATAATGACGGCCGCGGCGGTGTTTGCTAATTAAATGTTGCTATATTAGCATTTTCATCAATCATGATTGCACAGCCCTGTCAATACTCCCGACCCGACCGCGCCACGGATATTAAAATTGGAACTATTATTTCCTTTTGTTTTTATTGAAGAATACTCGTAACACTGTTATAATTACCAAGAATATAAGAGATGTATAACCATAAAATGTTTTTAAAATCAAACAGTTGCGTTTAACACACACACACACACACACACACACACACACACACACACACACACAATAATAGCATAGAATAAATCTAAACTAAATTATTGATAGCTACTCCTTGTCACACACACACAGGCACAGCAGGCATAAGCATAATTCTCTTTATTTTTAAAATTAACGTAAATTAAGACTGTTAAGACTGTACCGAAGAGAGGAGGACCTTTCATATCCTTCATCATCATCATGTCAGCCTGTTGCAGTCCACTGATGAAGACGTAAGCCACCCAAAGAGCGACAAGGACTACGATCTCCCGCTGTTTTATTTAACCACTGCCAGCCGTCTTCCTAAGGTTGTCTATCCATCGAGCCAGGGGGTGTCCTACACAACTTACTTTCTTAATTTTAACTGTCACGTCTTATTGTACCAAAAGATTGGCTGTTTTTTGATTAAGGCTATCTCGCAGATATATTTTTCATGATTTCAAACATTATTACATGTTACATGTTTATTACATGACGTGATTAGTACTTATCTATTTAAAATAATGTTCTTACAACACAGTTGAAAATATTGTAAGATGCACTATTTTCGTTTTTCTTTTTTATTTATTTCACATTTCTAAGTAGGTACTTACCAGAAATTATTAAATTATTTTACCAACATGTTGAGTACTTTTTGCTCACTTCCACTTATGAAGCGATATCTTAACGAGGATAAACCGGCTTATAACCACATTACCAAGATATAAGTGCGTATAATAGACCAAGCGATAAGAGTGAGTGAGGCGGGTTCCGACCGACCTTATATCGCCGGCATTCACTCACTGCCCTTGTAGGTTCTCCTTCTCCCGATTTATTGGGAGAAGCTATCGGCAACTACTAAATTGTGCCCGAAGAGGTTCGAAGAAAGCTGATAAGGACATGGTAACTAACTATCACAGAAGATTTATAACAAGTATTTCCTTGCTTCGGAATGAATAAAAGTTAGGGCTAATATAAATATGAGCCAGAAAACACACCAAATACTTTACTGTTTTCTGAAATTGAGTTATTATTGTATGTAGTATCCAAATGAAGCGTCAATGATTTTATTTTAATTTTTAAATCTTTATAAATAATTTAAAAATAGTATTTTAATCTTTATGTTTTTAAAAGCCTGCGAAATCGCCGTCGGCTATGATCTACCTACTGTTATATGACGTCACAAACCTTTAAATATCCAATGAGTTTTAAAGTACTAGAACAGGCTTCTTAAAAAACCTTCGTCGACGGTTACACTACTCATAAGTTGTGTGTGTGTAGCGCAAAATCTCGCTTTGGGTTACCGTTCTAGTACAAACTATTACTTGATATTATTAACGTTAGCGGGGAATCGATTGCTGGGAACATCCCTATGAGCGGTTCCCGGCACTAGCTGTCAGCTGTCATCGGAGCGTACTACTTCATGCGTCGTAATTGTGCTTTCGCGCGTCTTCCGTATCAATATATTTTAATAAGTTAATATACCGTTTTATTTAGAGGATCCCCTCTAATAATAAGTAGATAAGCCTAATCAGAAGTCTCACAGCGGTTTGAGAACATGTGATAGTAAGGCTAGACGCTTGCCTCCACCAATCCACACAGAGGCCCGCGTGATGGAGTATGGCCCAAACCATTACAAATTGTTGACGAAAGAGGTACTTAATAAAAGTAAAAGTATTCTTAAGTATTAAGTGCCTCTTTCTTTAACAATTTAAGATTAATAAATCTAATGTAATATCAATGAATTATAGGTAAACTCCACGCTCAAAAAATACGTTTTAAATATAGAAGTAATTAAGTTAATACTCACATGCATTACTTATACTTAACCACGGTAAATTATACCTTTATATGTAACTATGCTGCTGAAAAGCAATAAATCTACAGAATAACTATACAGTCAAAACACACTAAATATGCTACGGTGCTACGAATGGCTACGACGTAGCTCACGTCCTATGAGATTACTATGCTCGTCGCACATATCAAGTAGTTTATTAAGAATGTTTAGTGTATGAATGTACACATATCATTGTTATGTATTTACGAGTATGTATGTTGTGTTTATGAGATAAATTATGCATTTTTTTGTATCAGGTTAAAAATATAACAACTCTGCACCATCTTCCCCTTTCTCTATGGTTGTCCTCTACCTGAAGGTTGTATGGAAGAGATCACTATTGGCGACAAGACTGCGTAAATCGTACGTCTTTCTGTAAAAATCATGTGTAAATTGTATGGTGTGCAATAAAGAGTATCTATATATTTATCTATGCTATGTTAGGTATTTGCTGAATAATGCATTATTTTATTTATAAAAGCTTAAGCGTACTTTTTTTTCTCCTAAATATTACATTAATTGCATTAGCGTATTAATTAAAAAACCCTTAAGAGCCCTATAAATCACAAATGATTAAGTTCTCAAGCAAAAAAGTCAAAGTACATTTTCCCATCAATTAAGTGCGTTTTAATGAAGGTGTTAAAAGGCCCATTATCTCGGTGTACGTGCTGTGGAACATAAATCAAGCTGAGACAATGCTAATGCCGGAATTAAAAAATACTTGGCTGCGGAGAGAGACATAGCCTAGTGAGAAAAGGCATATTTTTTTTACAAATGGCGTTACGAATCCGAATGGCAATATTGCATACCTAGTGTAGTCGCATTTAATCTACTAAGTCTTTCAAAATAATAAAACTTTGTTCCTTAAAACCTTAAAATACATTTCACAAAAAAAAATGAGTTAAATAATTCATATAAGTTAGTTATTTTAAAATTTAAACGATATCGTCACTTTGGTATTTAAAGTAAACATATTACTTAGTTACACCCATTTAAAAATTTTGAGGTATTCATTATCAATACAACTCGTACGTGTTGCAATGTCTGTTTCATTTAGGCTTTGGAGTAGGCTCAGCGCAATCTTTGCGGGCAGTTAATGAATTACTTTAGCAAATTTTTCACAATCACGGGCCGTACTAAGGGTGCTTTTTTGCAGCACAGTTGTACAATTACACAAACAAAACCAACAAATAGAAAATGTTCATGAATGAAAACATTTAGTTATATTTAAAAAAAAGATAATGGGCTAGTTTAAAAAAATCTAATTAGTCCGTCAGTTGGATTAACAAAAAATATTGGATACATATTTTTTCTTTTCTCAATCAAACAAAAATTTATGAAGATATAGCCCGTTAAAGTTCCGCGTAACGTCACGCCTTGCGACACTTTTTAGCAAGACGTGACGTCACGTGCTCACTTTGATGCGCTTTATCTTCGTCAATTTTTGTTTGATTGACAAAAGACAAAACATGGGTCTAATATTTTTTAATAATCTAACTGACGGACTAAATAGAATAATCTTTATTTGACCCAGGAAACTAGCCTATTGTATTCTAGTGAAACTCTAATTACAGAAACGTATATTCACAATACAAAAATCTGCTGGCGATAAAAGAATTCGGTTTGGTCAGTCTTACAAATCTCTATGACATCTTCCATTAAAACATGAATAAATAATCTAAATATATTTGTCATAGCTTTGAAGTAAAAAATTACCATCCTTGTATTAAAAGGTGAATTACCACTACTAGACAATGAGTTTCTCCAGGTAGCCTCTCTCAGCACATTCAGATCCAAACTAATTTAGGAAAAATCCGGAAATAGTAATTTTACCCGCGGCCTTATTATTTATTCAACACAAATCATACTTCTACTTTTAAAACCAAACTTAATTCGGCTCCGTTCCCACATAAAGCATCTAAGACAATATTATGATATACTCGCGGGCAGAGCGCCCTCTGGTTACGTCTTAATTAATCACCAGATTAGAGGTGAAATACTGCCGAGATAAACCAGGACTAAATAAAACACGTAAATGGAACTGCACATTCAGCTGAGTTTAAAATTTCATTTGGAATGATAAAACAAGAGCTTGAAAATCCCGCTAAGCTGATTTAGCAGAAAGTACCAGCTTATTTGGAACTTAATATAACCATGTTATACTTAGCTCAACACCGTAACAGTAAATGTTAAACGTAGAAAAATGTTAAATTGTATTAGCAGACGTTAAAAAAATCGGTCTGTACACGGCAGTAAATGAGACAGGGGATGATCGACTATAGGAGCTGGTTGACAAACTGTCAAAAACTTGACTTATTTCAAAGTGCTGCGTCATTTAATTATGCGATTCTATGTTAACGATTACTGGGTAGAGGGAGGAAACAGTATTTTGCCCCTCATTGAATGACGAAACACTTTCAGTCAAGATTTTGCCAGTGAGTCAACCTGCCCTAATAGTGAAACAAACTATTTGAAGTTATGAAAAAACGGAAAAGCAAGAGGTTTAAAATTATAGAAGAATACCGTGGCCTTATAGATAATTTATTGGTTGCATTTTGGAGTTACGATCGGTGTGTTGCCATTTTGCTGTATGATTTAAACTAAACGTTTTTATCCAAAGCTGAAAAGAGTGGTTGATATTGCGGTAATTTTTTTGAGCTTCTATGTGCAGCATTGGTGTTCCCACGTTTAAGTTTTGCACTAACAGTATGCTCTTATTAGTGTAATTTAGCAACAGTGATTCTGTTATAATACCTTTGAAGAACTTAGCATAAAAATCGACTTTTTTCTCATTAAAATTAATTTGGTCACATCTGAAAAAGAATGTTATCTACTTGCCTGAAATCGTCATATAACAATGTTGTATATAAGTATAACAGTTGACACACCCATTATAGAAAACAAAAATAAAATTTTCTGTCTGTCCATCGGTCCATAGTTCTGCTCATCTAGCTGATGTCCAGTCCAACGATACTTGCCACTCTTACCAAGCTCGCTTGCTTCAGTTACCTTGGTTAGTTTGCCAAGAATCAAATTATCATTAAACACCAAAATTCACGATGTTCTCCACTATACTCAGAATAGATGCAAACAGCCACACACATCGTCAACTCGAATACCAGTTCACAATTATTTCGCAAAGATCATGTATCTTTTTTGTTACTAGGATAAGGACGCAAGAAGAAGATTGTATGAACAATCAATCTTTTAAGATTATCAAACAAAGACGTTTATTTCGACTCTGAGCTGAGTAAGTGAAAACTGCATATAATTTTATCGTTTCTTAAAACACATTTTCAACTATTCAGCCAATGTCAAGGAACCAAAACATTACAATCCTGACACAAAAAAGGCAGAGAACGATGCAAAAGTGTAATAAATGCAATTGATGCAGTCATTAATTTAATTCGCAATAACACCCGCGGCCTATAACATCGCTGACCGCAGACGAGCATATTAAATTAATTACACGTGCATTTAAACGAAATGTTTTGTAAAGCGAAATCTACGTTTTTGGGGCACATTGTGGTGTAATTGATCTAAAACTCTCGTAAAATAGTAATTATTACTTAGTATCTGGTAGAATTTTTATTATCATATAAATTTATTATTATTATACTTAAATAATATTTTGTATTTAAATATATAATACATCACATACTTTTGTATTTAAATTCTGCAAAATAAAAACTAGAGACATCCAACATATTTTTGCTAAATTAGTTTGTAATAGTAGTGCGCATTAAAATAATAGAATCAGAATGAAATTTAAGGCTAAACATTTATTGAAGATTATTTTTTTGCACGTGGTGTATAAGTAGTAACAGGAAAATATCATACTCGTTTCGAGATTTTTTTTATACAAAATTATCCGTAGAGGACTTTAAGAGTTCCCTTGTTAAACAGCGCAAGGAAACTTGTAAATGTTCCTTTTAAGTATAAAAATTACATAAATTTACTATCCAGCATCGAAAATATTGCTGTTATGTAAGCAATATACTGTACTATAGGATATGTAAAGTTCATGATGAATAGAACATGAACATCTATTGTATAGTACTCAATAAGGGCACAGATTAGATAATAGTTAAAACAAAGTACATAGTGATAAATCAATCTAAATTTTTTATTAAATAATTAATTTACCTATTAATTTAATTAGCTGATTATAATAGAAAATGAGTAGGTTTAGATAATTAAAGGTTAACAAATCCACTTATCATTTGCGATACCTTATAACAGTTTCAACCAAATACCATTATGTTATAATATTACTATATATTATATATTTTTTTGTACTCCTTATTAGTTTTAACATTTAAAAAAACATAAATAATGAGGTCCCAAAATTTTACTGCAAAAAATATGTCAAGACATGAAGCCTATCATTAAGACGGTGGCCAGAGGATCACTCCATCCGACGCTCCGTCGCCAACTGACAGTCCACTGAGAGGGCGTGGTCTTTCGATGGGCGTGCTCCCTCCCACCAGAAGCCCCGCCCACCTCACCGGCCCGCCCTGTCTGCGGCAAAATTGTGACAGGTGGGCGTGACCTACAAAGTATCGTTAAGGACACTTTATCAAGTAATTTGTTGCCATCTATGGGAGTTTAAAATTCGTCCCAAATCGCTGTCGATGGAGACTAATTTGAGAGATAGCGGTTAGTATAGGTCTATTATACACTGGCAAATTTAAAATATTGTTTAATAAACACAATGTTTGATATAAAATATATCTTACTAATAACATATTATTAATGTTTAAGTATGTATGTTTGTTACTTGTACAGTGTTAGTATTTTATAGAACACTATATTTATGACCTCTCTCTGGCATTTTACCGATGCGTTTTACTGATTTCAAATAAAATTCGGAATATACGCGAGATTAGAGAAAAGAACTAGACAAGTATTTTACTATTTATCGTTAAAAAAAAGTGAAGCATGATACGTCACACTGCAGGGCACAGGCCTCACCTCAACTATGAGGTGGTATGGGCCATTTGTCCTAAATTATACGTTTTTTTTTTGTTTTTATAATAAATGCGCCTTCAACGTCAAAAAATTTTACTTTGTAATATTTTAAATCCTTAAACGCCAAAAATGTTAATTATTCCCTACAACGTTCTGTAATCCCCATTTACGAATTAGTACAGAATTTTCAGTGAAAATTTTTAGTCATCTTAAAGAGTTATCAAAGCGGCACAAAGCGGCGGCTATGGCTGGAATCTCTTTGAGAAATTGCTAGTATAACGCGCATCTCGCATACTTTAACTAATGCCAGGTGAGAATGGTAAGAAACTGTCTGAAACCATTTGTTTTATAGAAAAATAAAACCTCTTTTAGACTAGACAGACTTTTTAATCGCATGTGATATTCATGAATTGGAAATAAAACAAAAAAACGGGTAAACAACAATATTAATGTCGGTAATTTTTTTTTAAATATTTTAATTCCGTTATTTTTTATTTTAGTGATATGTACATTAGGATTTTACTTTTCAGTATTAGGAGAAACCCGCTCTTTCTGTTGGCTTGTGCAAACTTAAAGTGCATTTTTTTCTGATAAAAAACAAGTGTATTTTATTTAGATATTCTAACAAAACATAGCTGAATGAAATTTAGTTGCTATTCTAATAAATAGTTTCTGTAAAAAAAATGTTCTCAGTTCCAACTTTTCTCTTTAGGTGACTACATACAATTTAACCCGTTGAGGATTATAAGACCGCCGGCGGTCGCATAACAATGTAATTTCTATTGTGGCTCGTTCACACATGCTTGACAGGTAATCTATCTTGCTGCATTAGGTACTCAATAATATTGGCATCAAAAAGTCATGTATGCCAAAGAATGGAGGTATTCATAACGCACATAGATCCAAAAAGACATAACAGAGCCAAATAACTTAGTAAGAAAAAAATACTAATACATTTTTAGGTATACTTACTTAACATGTTCTAAACCTTCTCTCCACTAAACAGCCGAGAAGTCTAAGAAGCCAGTCAAAACAAAAAAATCAATGAATAATTAGCAATGGAAAAGATGGATTTCAGTTGTGATTGTCGTGGATTACAGAGATTACTACGTTTAACTTTAATACTTTACTACTAAGTTTAATACGCGTACTATGCCTTCCAAAACAAATTAACTACTTAAACTAGCCACAATATGACAAAGAGCAAATAAATAGCTTTATAGATCAATAAACATCATTGAAACTAAAGCGTTTTTAGGAAACACGTTTTGAGCTTTCATTATACCTACGTTGTAAATGGTCCAAAATGTGCAAGAATTCTCGCGAAGATGCACCTACTTATTTCGGTAAATATTGGTCCTGAAAATTCGATTCGCAAACCCTTCCATTACCTACGCTCTTACGGTAATGTGAATTAACCCAACTCTTAGTTTATGCACCTAACTATACCCAATGCTGGCATTCTAACTGTTTGCAAACAATTTTACTTATTTAGCAAGACCCAATAACTGAAACCTGCATGACCTAGTTATTTATTTATACTGAATTTATTTATTTTAAAAAAAAACTTCTAGCAAAATAAAGAGACTGATTCTGCTGCTCAAAAACATTCCTTGTAAAAACAATATCGCATCCTCATTTTATTTAGATTTTCTATAGAATTTTTAATGTATGTTTTTTTATTATTGCGATTTTAATATTGTTTACATAAGAAAAATTGTTGTATTTTAGCAACACTATCTACCTCTTGCTGGTTTTTATAACAAACTGTACATTAATAGCATTTCGTCTGTTGACGCTGATGCAAAACTGCTTTATGTAATCAAACAGACACTTACCTCATTGCGGCCGGGGCCGGGTGTCACGTACCCAAAGCCGGCATGCCAACCCTTTCCAAGACTTGCAATTGAGACCTCCGCGCGCTCCTTTGATGTAGGTGAGATCACGGCGATGTTTCGACTGGCATTTTCCAAAATTACGACCAAACAGGCTAAGTTCGAATAGGGATCTTTGTTAGAGTTCCGTAGTAAACCAGGAACCCTTATATCGCCATGTTCCTACGTATGTACGTCAAATTTATTTTATTTGAGTTAGAAAACTGAAATTCGGCATGCAAAAATTAAAAAATTATAGTTTTGGACCTTCTACATGTATGTAAGTTAGGGGGTGGTTTTTTCCTGCTACTTTGTCTCGTGTCACACAATGGGGATTGGTATCGTTGATTAGGTCATTTTATAAAAATATGCAACTTATTCTACAGTTAGGGTGGAATAAGTTATCTTTAAACTTTTGCAAACTCTTCAAACTATTGAAGAGTTCTATTATCCACCTAGCTCCATCATTAGATCAGCTATATAATATCGAATTATTATTTAGATTACATACTTACAAAGTTATAAATAAATTTGACAGTTAAGTATAGTAAAATCGTTAAGATTTGATTGATGGGTGATGGATGGTGATGATGGTGATGGGTGATTGATGGGTGAATATAATAAAATCGTGTTAAAAAGACGCAGTTGAGCGTTACATTTAAATTAGATATTCATTGTTTCTTGACGCCAATAAGCGTAGCTGTTCTTTATCACTGAAATCCAATACTAATAAGCAACAACGTGTCCTAATTTCTGTTTGTGATACCTCATTCCGTAATCCCATAGAATCATAGTTGATTAATAAGCACTCCAAACCTCTATAATGGTTAATCCTAATTAGAATTGGTTACGCGCTATAAACCAACATTATGACAATTATTATAACTAGCTAATTTGTGACGATTCATGTGAGATATCGAAATACAATTATATTGTTAATTTATCTCATAAAACAAACTCCGTCAATGTGTTTAAACAAATGTTGATGACGGTTACTAGAAAGTTTTTTTTTGAGATAGTTTCATTTTGGACAGAAGAAAGATATATTAAAATATATTTTCTTGGTTGACTACGATAATTTTGATGATTCAGCGATGTTCAAAGTGACATTCGCGAAGCAGTTGGTCACAAAAAAAACTTTCTACCTTACATTAAATGGAAACAACTTCTTCTATAATATTGTAGTAGTATGATTTTTAACAAAGAATAAACATAGAAACATAGTGGGCGCAGCACAGTATTACACACTAGAACTGACGGCCGATAGGGCAGAAAGGATCTGGAATGGCGGCACGTATCGGCAAGCGCAGAATAGGACGTCCACCCACAAGGTGAACAGACGACCTGGTTAAGGTTGCAGAATGCCGCTGGATGCAGGCCGCTTCCAACGGCCTATGTTCAGCAGTGGACGTCCTATAGCTGAAATGAAGATGACGATGAAACATAGAAACAGGTTTTGCATATTTGAAAGACTCAAGGCTCCACAAAATATTTAGTGTTCTAAATCCAAAGGGGAACCCTTTGGATTAGTGGTTGGGTTTGGATTGGTCGCCAAAAAAGTTTGAGAACAGCTGAACTACACCCAATTTCTAACATGGGTAACCTAGGGCAGGTTACATTTAATGTAGGACTTAAAAGGTTTCATTATCATGAAATTATCCTCTTTTTTGCATTGAAGTAAAAATACTATTAATCATGATAAATTAATAAAAATCTACTCAACTACCCACGTGTATAATTGCGTACGATTGTAAATTAAACATGTCCATAATATTAGATGGCAGCACTGTCACGGCAAGCGAGCAGCAATGCATGTAACGGCCTCCATTACCGTCACAGCGATTAACCTAATGAGCACTGATTGATTGATTTACCCGACCAACTAGCTTTACTACTAACTACGTACTTATGCTGATGTTTATTTTAATGAAATCCAGCTAATCGGTCAAACTTTATAATATTCTAGTTATCAGCGATTAGACCTGCATTTTTATTGATTTATTGTTCTGATTGTTCTTATTGTGTCTGTGTTCTGATGGAAAATTCATACATTTTGCTGTTGGGAGTAAAAAAAGAGGTTAGATCATTGACAGTTCAAAGCAATTGTTTTAATTACATTTGTCGATACTGGAATCAGGGTTTAACGTGGTTAAATAAGTATGCATCCGTATCCATTTTAAAAAACACTTGTTAATCCTAGAATCGCAGGATTTTTGCCAAACAAAAGTGCATTCTATGATGTACGAGTATGTTAGCCAATACTTGAACTTAATATAAATATACATCTGATGGTCCATGATAGTCATCTTAATCAGCCTACGTCAGTCCATTGCTGGACATATTAGGCTCGGACATTAAGGTTCGGACCTCCAAATCGCTCAACCTTGTCTGACTGTCCAATCTCTAGTTATTGGGTAACCATTGGTGTGTAGACAGGTGACAAATCAGATCAAGTAGCGCGGCGTGCATAATGACGTCACGCGCGCCGTGATTAGCGTCTGATTAACGCACAATTAGGCCGTAATCACTGATAACAGATGCATAACAGGGCTATGCGAGATCTATGATGTTTGATTTCTCATAAGTTTGTGCTTAATAATAAGGTGTATTTTGCTGTTAATAAAATGAAACTGTGAATCGTTATTAATGTGCGTATAAAATAAGGTGAACTGATACCATACCAGTACCTACCCACTACATCGAGGTTAACGGCTATCGCATCACGAAATTAGAAAAACAATTAACAGAAATACCTCAGACAAGTCATCGGCCTGAATAAACAAACAGTCAAGAAAGCAAAATGTTTGAGCTTTTAGCAAGCTGTCTGATGTGGTCAAGGGAGAATATCGTTGAACCTAAAACGACGCACATTTCGACAATGTGTTTTACGGTCATGGTATATCAAGCAGTAACATGATCGCTTACCAAGCAAAACTGCAAGTTACTCTAGAGGCTATAGATAGAGCCATAATGGGAATTTATCTTTTTAATCGGAGAAATCAACACTCAAATCAAATCAAATCATTTATTTACTCACAGACACAGTATAATAAGATGGATACATATTTGAGAATGAATCAACATGTCTCGCCATTGTATGGCATGTAAAATTACTAAGTAGGTAGATAACAATATTATAATCAGTAAACATTAATAATACATTGCATTATAATTTTAGTTTTTGGTCATATTATTTTATATCATCATTATTTCAAGTTATTATTAGTCAAATTATTTAGTTAATTCCTTAACACTATAAAAATTACTTTCTAAAAGCCACGCAAACAACTTCTTTTTAAATAATATTGGTCCCAGTGTTTTTATATTTCCTGGTATTTAATTGTAAATTTTTATACACATATTTAATCAATTTTTCATTTAAAATGTAGTCCTGGGAAAAAAATGCAACACAAGTCGATCAGGATTTCTCTTATTTCTAGGATAGACATCTCGAGCTTTATGAAATAGACCAAGATTATTTTTCTCAAATTTACCGATTTCAACTATGTAAAGGCCTGGTACTGTCAATGACTTAAGTTCTTTAAAGAAATCAGAAGAAGTACGAAGCTGACTAGCGTAGCCCTAGAAAAGAACAGACAGCAGATGGAGCAGGAAGGTGTTGCAATGAAGGCCCAGAATTCATTGTAGGAACGTAGGCAGGTCAAACACTGGATGGACCTGGAACCTGAATAAGGCAGCAAGTAAAGGTTAGATGCGGAATGCTTAAGACCGTAAAGAATGGCATTCAATAAAATAGACCTACACATAATATTAAGCAGAGACATATAATAATATGTTGAAGATGTCAGCAGTGGACTGCAATAGGCTGAAATGATGATGATGATGATGGTGGTGGTAATGTTAAAAAATAAGATCTTCTCGTCTTCTTCATCTATTCGGTCAATCCCGGTTGCGTCCAAAGCCATTGCTTTGGAGCCCAGGGTCCGCTTTCCTTGATTTACTCCTCCACTTCGCACGGTCTTGAGCGTCTCTAGTTGTGAGATCATTGGCACGCATGTCACCCCTTACGACGTCAAGCCAGCATTTTTTGGGTCTACCCCTTTTGCCAGGACCTGGCGGTGTGAGTGTGGGAATGTTAAAGAAGAAGATAATAATCTGAATTTTAAAAAGAATGTATTGTTTTTTAAAATATTCTGCTGATGCTTTCTTTAACAGCGTATTAGTTTAACAGCTGTAGGGCCTTTTATACTTATGAGAATGAGAAAAGTCAGTAGAGCTCTACTGACTCTTAGTTAAATTAAGAGACTGAAACTCTAGAACAGTGTCTAATGTGGCTAATGCCGATGTAACTAGTTAAGGATATTATCTAACCACTGGTGTTTATCGCTATACTTGTTATGATTTGTCACCTACAAATCAAATAAAGTAAAGCGCGGCGTGCATAATGCCGTCACGCGCGTCGTGATTAGCGTCTGATTAACGCACAATTAGCCCGTGATCACTGATAACAGATGCAGGACGAGGTTATGCGGGATGTATCTACGTTCGTGGATTGCTCGAATTTAGCTGATTTGGGATTGAAATTAGGTTTTGCAAGCTTACGGGTCCTTATATAGGACGGTGTGGATGTTTTGTTACAAAAAAATCTATTATTTCACTTGAAAAATGTGTTTTTATAACTTATTTTGCCTATACACCTCATAATTACAATTTTGGATAAGGTTTAAATAACATCAAGCAGTAGTAACTTTTTGATCACCATCCAAATGTATTATACTCTAATATCTATCATCTCAAGACGGGACAGATGATATTTTTTCTTGTTTTCACTATTGATCCTATAGTACAAGACGTGGTTCAAATTCATGAATAGATTTCTATATTATTTGCATGGCCATAACAAGTCATTCTGTATATAGTGTGTGGCCTGGAACCGGGGATAATATTGAAAACAGAGACTCTATAGGTCATTATAATTGAATCACTATGGTTCCAACTAATTAAAATTAAAACATTTATTTTTTATTTTTTCTAACAAACTTAATCGTAAATTCAATGTAATGCAAACAATGCAATAGTTCCGCTCAACTTGATCGATTGAGTTCATCAGCATCGTACATATTCGGAACTACTCGGAACGTCTCAATGACACGACATTGACAACGTTGATTTTTTGGATTTGTCTCCGTCCCGAATAGGAGAATAACTATAAAAACATAGAAAAATTCAGGAAAAAAATGAGGCGGTACGAAGTTCGCTGGGACAGCTACTAGGTAAATAAAATAAAAATGTTTATTTTCGGATGATCCATATTTTTTTGTAAACTTATATCTAGTTGTGTTAGCACATATATTCTACCAGTGATAATGTTGTCTTAATTAAGTGACCAACTAACGGACAGTCCCCGTTGTCGGCTATCGCCCTCAGAACAGTGTTATAAACCTGTTACCTAAAGATACACAAGTTAACGTAATTTGCGTCTCTGGTCTTAGCTTCCGCGTTATTTTACTGAATGTTTCAAAGCCAGTGTCAATTTTACTCTTATAAATTGCTCAGATATTTTCCCAGGCCAGCCGCACCCTGTTACCGGCCCGGATCAGTGTCGGACCGGCTGAGTTTCGCCGTTAGTCAGCCAACGTGCACCTCAATAATTGCCGTGACGGCCGTGCTCGCCTGCCTGGAAAATCTTTTACTCTACTCATATACAACGTGTAAATCCAAATACGCAAAATCTCTTGTGCGATAATTTAGCTGCTAAAATACAACAACTTATTATATCAGATCAACATTGATATATTTAAAAAAGCATACATGTGAATCAAATGACCAAGAAGTTAAAGATTGCGACTTTGTTGTTTTGTGATATTGATGTTTGTCCCATAGAAAAATAAATAAAGTATTTTGGCTGTTTAGGAGGTTCTGCATATTTGTATTTTTTATAACTACGGCTAAGAATAACCATCAAACAATCAAAGATCTTCGCGTTTTTCTTTATTATAAATTTAACATGACATAATATATCGTTTATAATTAAATACCATATTTTTTATGACATTATTGACATGTATCCCTTATCTACACTTTTTTAAAGTTTTTATGTCTGTCTAAACTACTCACTTTTAATTTTATTATAAATTTTACAACAGTAAACTATTTAAGACCTTTTTCAGAGTTAACCCTCGCGCGCTCAGATCGCACTGACCGCATGGATTAATTAAACGCGTCATAAGCGTCACGTTGCGTCACGAACTCTGTGTGCGTCACTTGTGACGGACGTCGATCGGTGATTAGTGCCAGTGATTGCGCATTGATCGCTCGTTACCGGCTGTTTGCCATGCATAGCGGTCATATCTCTGCTTCAAATAAGTTATCTCATAACACGCTGGGACTTTTGGGACTTGAGTGTCCCTGTGATACTATTTTGCTTGAGAATCTTTTATACTTCGTTTGTATTAATGTAGAACTATACATTAAGCATGCTTTAGACAATACTTATGTTGATTGTAAGTAATCTGTTTTTTGTACTATTCATAATAAAATATCATATATAAACACAAAACAGTATTTTATTTTATTTATATAAATTTATTTAATATATAAGGTTGTTCCATTCAATCTATGAACACTAATATAAGGGACATAAACAAAGTGTCCCGTAACTCAAGGATTACCTTGTGACCAATATAAAATAGTGAACAACTTTTGTTCTATGACTTTTAAAATTATACATATATTTTTGTCAGTCTATACAAATTCATTCGGCTGTTTGGTATTTTTTAATAAAAAGTCGATAAATTTTCATGCAAACTTCGAAAGTCATCAAACAAAAGTTGATCAAAATGACGTATAGAATATGTGGTTAGAATTTTATGCCTGAATTACGAGACACTCTGTATAATAAACAAAAATAACACCTAGACACCTAGTGCCAATCCAACTAAAAAATTGATCGTTCTAGCAACCAGGTTTATACGTTTACATTAATCTCAATCTTTTAATCCCTTAACCCTGCCAAAATATGAACTAGTGCCTCCATAAAAAACTGTCATAAAGGCATTACACGGGCGGAACGCGCGAATAAACGGCGCGGCGTTAGCCGTAAAACTGTCGAAACGAATGGCCAGTCCAATTGGCCGGCTGCGAGCGCTCGCCTGATAAACACACATCGGCAAATACACGGTTTTGTTTCCTTTTTCTTGACAATGAAGTTTAAAATTGGCCTCCATAATCGTACAAATACTAAAACGTAAGAAAAATGATTTTTTATTGCAACTAAATTTATGCAATTGTTCAGTTACAAACGAATGGAAAAAAAAGCCATTAGGTACTACCATACACACATACATCATAGTCACATAGCTTGTAGAACAGTTAGCACATGGGGCAGGAAGGTTCTAGAATGGAGGCCACGTCCCGGCAAGTGCAGCGTACGACATTCACCTACACGATGGATGCAGGATCCAGACCGCTTCCAGCTGGCTAATCTGGAAGTCACTGGGGAGGCCTATTTTCAGCAGTAGACGTCCTATGGCTGAAATAATGATAATGAGGTACAACCAAAGCATGACCAGTAAAATGTTTAAAAGGTAAGTCTAATATTTATTATGTTTCATTATTATTTGTCATATGTAAACGTCAAGTCAGCTAATAAAATGTTTATTTAGTTAAGAAACTATACAAAGTGGTCAAATTATTGACCACATCCAATTAGGGATAATAAGTTAAAAAAAGGAATTTAAAGCGTACAGTTTTCATGAGAACTTACCCTTAAGATATTGAGTTTATTTATAGTTTAAACCGTGAAGGAAATACGAGTCCCAATCACGCCATCACCGAGTGTGGCGCGCACATTACACTGTGAGTGCAAACGGCCGTTTTATTTAATTAACTGCCCACTTCTACATCAATGTTGCGAATGTACTCACATTCAAGTGAACAGTTTATAGTTAACGCTGAAATAAGCTTATTAAGAAGATTTCTACAAAAAAGATATCATGAGGCATATTAAATTCGGGTCAAGACTAATCTTGAATTAATATTGGTCCCATTGTCGAGACACAATCAAAGTTTTAGAGCTCTTATTGTGTTAGTCATAGTAAGCAAGACACCTTCTTGACTAAGATTTTTTTAAGATTTCCAAGTTGACGCTATACTAAAAGTTGTTATACATCAGCAGCTGATTATGTTGTTATAATGAGAGTTCTATTCTTATGTACACCCTGTAAAATGATAATAATATAAACATATTGTTGAAGTAACAATTTACAACGAATTACTTACTTTCGTCCGGAACCGCACGCCTCTAGCCGTCAACCCTTCTACTGCCAAAGCATAAAACCAGGTGCGCTCGGGATCATATAGGCATTAATAATGATAAATTCGTGTCATTAATTCGCTCGGATTAGTCGTGGGCCGAGTGCGCGGGGCCGATAACCAAATATTAACTCAATTAGTGCGGAGACGCGTCGGGCCCGCATTCAAATGTTGCTAATCCCGCTACAGCCGTCTGTAGGAATTAGGAATGGACGCAGGGAATTTAGATAGCGGCCTATACGGTTTGCAATTGTTACTCCGCTTTGCTTTGGGACTTACTTATACTCACATTTCTAAATTGAAAAACAATGAATAGAACAAGATTTTCAGTCGTCAAACAGTATCTAATGTGCCACTGCCACAATGCCTGATGATCAAATTATTCGATCATTACCTACGGAGCCGAATCATGGAACATGACAGTAAGGCTGGCCCACAGACTTTACGTCACTCAGCGAGCTACGGAGAGGTCGATGCTTGGGGTCTCGTTAAGGTATAAAATCCGAAAAGAGGTCATCCGCCAGAAGAAGACCTAAGTAATGAAAATAGTCCAAAAATTTAGCAAACTAAAGTGGCAGTGCCGGCCCACTGTCACTTTTACTATTTTTTTTTTCTTTTGTTTTCTGGTGTTTTATGGTCACCACTCTTTTATACCCTGTATAACTATGTCTATCCGTTATCTAGTAACATAGTAGTTTATTTAGTTTGGGGCTAAATAATTGGTAGGATTGTTAAAAAAGGGGCTGCAAGTTGTAACAAATAATTTTGTAGCTTTCATGTCGCCAGTTGCCGTTAAAGTTTGCGTATACTAGCTGCCCACCATGGTTTGAGCCTGTTTTACTAATTATTTCCTATCATCAATATGTTACTGTAAAAGCCTATAGTAAAACGGATTTACCGTAGTACGAGCTTTTACAGGCATATTACACAAATTATCGTATTTGGGTTATCTTAGCTGCTAGTTAGGAGTTACTGACTGTTTCGTTCAGGTCTTCAATAATAAAGCGGACTGTAGGTAATTTAAAGGTTTAATGAAGATAAAGATTATTTAAAGTCTAGTTTGTATATTTATTTGGTGAAACGCGCGCGAGTGTCGTGAATGCCGCTCGGTAGTGCAGTGATCCGTCAAGCGCCGGCGCCCCGCGCCGCGCCGATGTCGGTCCCTGCATCCTGCGCGCGAACATCTTCCCGCCCCTTGACCTCTTCGAAGGGAAGAGGGCAAATATTGTTGAACCCTCTTGTGACATTGCCTCGTCTTGTCTTGAGCTCCGCCACCCTCGTGACTCCGTCGGGTCCAGGATAGGTCCGCACAACGCGACCCAAAGCCCACACTAGTGGTGGTAGCGTCTTGTCCCGAAGCAGCACGAGCATCCCATCATTGAGCTGGCCAGAAGAAGTGGACCACTTGGTCTTCTGTTGGAGCAATGAAATGTATTCATGAGAGAATCTTTGCCAGAAGTGCTGTCGAATGCATTCAACCCTTTTGTATCGATCAAAGCAGCTGATGTTCTTCTCCGGAATCTGCGGACATGGTACAGACGTAAGTGGTCGTCCAATTAAAAAATGGGAAGGAGTGAGAGCACAGAAATCGGACGGGTCGGAGGAAAGAGGGGTCAAAGGACGTGAATTTAGTACGGCCTCAATTTGACACAAACAGGTTGCTAACTCTTCATATGTGAAGTGAGTGAGATTTAGCAATCTCCTTAAGTGGTGCTTTGTAGACCGCACGGCTGATTCAGCCATGCCATTAAAATGAGGTGAGTAAGGAGGGGCGAACTCAAACTTGATGCCTTCTCGAGACATTTCAGATGCAACACCAGAATCCGACAAGAATCTTTGCAACTCGTTATTGGCTCCGACAAAATTCGTGCCGTTATCGGATAATATACTCTGAGGTTTACCAAGACGGGAGATAAACCGATTGAGTGCAGCTATGAAGCCTTCTTTTGTGAGGTCAGTGACGGGCTCCAGATGAACTGCTCTAGTTGCATGGCAAACGAAGATGCACAGGTACGCTTTTGTGAGCTTACAGCCTCGACCTTTACGGTCAGCTATGAGTACTGGACCAGCATAGTCAACACTACAATTATAAAAAGGATATTTAAGGCTAGTTCTAGTTATTGGGAGTTGTCCCATTAAAGGCTGTAAATTTTTGCATTTAAATCTAAAACATTTTAAACATTGCCTGACGACAGATTTTGCAAGATTCCTGCCACCCAGCGGCCAATAATTAAGACGCAAGTGCGCTAATAAAAGTTGAGGACCTGCATGTAACATATTTTTATGTTGCATCTGAAACAATATTTTCGTAAGATGGTGTTTACTACAAAGCAAAATTGGATCCGGCTCGAAGGACCATTGTTTCGTTCAGGTCTTCAATAATAAAGCGGACTGTAGGTAATTTAAAGGTTTAATGAAGATAAAGATTATTTAAAGTCTAGTTTGTATATTTATTTGGTGAAACGCGCGCGAGTGTCGTGAATGCCGCTCGGTAGTGCAGTGATCCGTCAAGCGCCGGCGCCCCGCGCCGCGCCGATGTCGGTCCCTGCATCCTGCGCGCGAACATCTTCCCGCCCCTTGACCTCTTCGAAGGGAAGAGGGCAAATATTGTTGAACCCTCTTGTGACATTGCCTCGTCTTGTCTTGAGCTCCGCCACCCTCGTGACTCCGTCGGGTCCAGGATAGGTCCGCACAACGCGACCCAAAGCCCACACTAGTGGTGGTAGCGTCTTGTCCCGAAGCAGCACGAGCATCCCATCATTGAGCTGGCCAGAAGAAGTGGACCACTTGGTCTTCTGTTGGAGCAATGAAATGTATTCATGAGAGAATCTTTGCCAGAAGTGCTGTCGAATGCATTCAACCCTTTTGTATCGATCAAAGCAGCTGATGTTCTTCTCCGGAATCTGCGGACATGGTACAGACGTAAGTGGTCGTCCAATTAAAAAATGGGAAGGAGTGAGAGCACAGAAATCGGACGGGTCGGAGGAAAGAGGGGTCAAAGGACGTGAATTTAGTACGGCCTCAATTTGACACAAACAGGTTGCTAACTCTTCATATGTGAAGTGAGTGAGATTTAGCAATCTCCTTAAGTGGTGCTTTGTAGACCGCACGGCTGATTCAGCCATGCCATTAAAATGAGGTGAGTAAGGAGGGGCGAACTCAAACTTGATGCCTTCTCGAGACATTTCAGATGCAACACCAGAATCCGACAAGAATCTTTGCAACTCGTTATTGGCTCCGACAAAATTCGTGCCGTTATCGGATAATATACTCTGAGGTTTACCAAGACGGGAGATAAACCGATTGAGTGCAGCTATGAAGCCTTCTTTTGTGAGGTCAGTGACGGGCTCCAGATGAACTGCTCTAGTTGCATGGCAAACGAAGATGCACAGGTACGCTTTTGTGAGCTTACAGCCTCGACCTTTACGGTCAGCTATGAGTACTGGACCAGCATAGTCAACACTACAATTATAAAAAGGATATTTAAGGCTAGTTCTAGTTATTGGGAGTTGTCCCATTAAAGGCTGTAAATTTTTGCATTTAAATCTAAAACATTTTAAACATTGCCTGACGACAGATTTTGCAAGATTCCTGCCACCCAGCGGCCAATAATTAAGACGCAAGTGCGCTAATAAAAGTTGAGGACCTGCATGTAACATATTTTTATGTTGCATCTGAAACAATATTTTCGTAAGATGGTGTTTACTACAAAGCAAAATTGGATCCGGCTCGAAGGACCATTGTTTCGTTCAGGTCTTCAATAATAAAGCGGACTGTAGGTAATTTAAAGGTTTAATGAAGATAAAGATTATTTAAAGTCTAGTTTGTATATTTATTTGGTGAAACGCGCGCGAGTGTCGTGAATGCCGCTCGGTAGTGCAGTGATCCGTCAAGCGCCGGCGCCCCGCGCCGCGCCGATGTCGGTCCCTGCATCCTGCGCGCGAACACTGACAAGGACGTAAAATAATGTGACAACACATTCTGCTACATAAGGAGACTGTGACATAGGTCCGCAAATACAGCTAATTCACACAGAGTATATAGAGTAGTCAGTATTCGGCTAGAAACATAAATGAATGCAGCGAAAAATTAAACGTAAATTTAACCATAGATTTTTTTCGAACTGGCATGGAATTAACATAATTTCGACTACCAAATATTTTTTTACGCAATTAGAAATCAGGTGCAATGCGATTGTTTGGACTCTAGTAAAAAATCAGGCATGACAATATCTTACCACCAATACATCTAAAAACGCCAAGACAAACCCGCACACGTTATTTAATTCTGAGACCACACTTTGTTTTTTTAATATTTAATATCAATTGTCTCGAGTGCATGCTGTTGTCGCCTATAATTAAGTTTTTAAATTATTTTTTATTGGCGTATTGTGTAATCATGGTAGCGATCTGAAAAAAAAAATTAAGCAATGTCCCATAAAAATTTTTATTTAA
This sequence comes from Anania hortulata, assembly GCA_963576865.1. Classification (NCBI taxonomy): domain Eukaryota; kingdom Metazoa; phylum Arthropoda; class Insecta; order Lepidoptera; family Crambidae; genus Anania; species Anania hortulata. Next base: position 8,367,189 of record OY756394.1, on the reverse strand, counting down.
GCATTTAAATCTCCTCCTGTAAGAAGTTCACTAATAAATTAGGACCTTTGCTAAATTGTAGCATTCTAAATGTATTGCTTCTCTGTACTGTTTGTTTTGTGAGTTCTTTCTTGAATTGTTAATTCTTAATTCTTGAATTCTTATTGTATGTTCAACAACATGTATGTTTTCAACAGTGGACTCAGAGATGTCATAATATTAGCACAGAAGTGAACTAGCAAACCATCTTAATCACTGCGATTGCTCAATATTTTAAACTTGTAATAAATTCAACTCCTTGTACAGCATCTTCGGGAGCCTCACTGACCTGTCTTTTCTATTCAAGCTATGTTTACGTTGATGGATGCGGACGTCAGAGGCGCCCGCGTCACCGTCAGCGCGTACGATCTGTCATTGCTAACAATGCATTAGTCACTGCAATTGGCTACTATTAATTGGATTAACGCAATTAGCCTGCCCTTCACTCCGAATTAATACGATCTTCCTATTAGCTGGGCGTTATCGGTGATTACTGGTTGCTTGTTGAGTATGGTTTTAATTAACCTTTAATAAATGATTAGTTAAGTCACTAATTACTAAAAGCATGTAACTTGATCCTAGGGAAGACATTATAAAACACTGTTGTTATAATATAAAAAATTCAGTATATGATACTGAAAACACGTTAAACCTGATTGTTTCATTGACAAATAAATAATGTTTTATTAACAAATTAAATAAAGAATGCATATCTACGTCCCAGGCACAGGCCTCACCTCTACTATGAGGTGGATTGGGCTCTCCATCACGCGGGACCAGTGCGGATTACTAGAGAGGTTATGTAAGGTTAGTGACTAAACCTTACTGTCAGATGTTATCAAGCCGCCTTTAGACCGCTGACTAGGCTTTACGACTAGTAATAAGCGATATTAGGTAGGTAGGAGGTACATTTGACAGTGCAGACATTTGTCACAAGCATCAAGCATCTCCGTGGTTCGGTAAACACGTGACAAATGTCACAAAATACGGTCGGAATGGTCACCCATCAGCTCACAACCGCGGCAGCTTTGCATAATTGCGTAATCACTACCAAAGCGCTGCCGCCACTGAGCTAAAGCACCTCAAGCGTATTAAAAGTTAAAATAAATAAAATTTAAAAACACTGTGACAATCTACATTTTTATTAGCTCCTAGATAATTAAATAGTTTACTTATTTTTAAGAACGTATTAAATAGCGTGCTTTGATACTTTATTAAACTAAATAAACATTCGAGCGTATTTAAACTTAAGCGTAATTAAACTAACTTATTTGGTTATGCTTTGTTCTATAAATCGTTTTTACCAAAGCGGAACTTGAGCCTTTTACAATTATTAAAATTCAATAAAACAAAACAAACGTTCGCCGCTCCAACTCAATCCGCGAGAACAAGACGGTTCAAGCGAGTTATTTGACATAATATCGTTAATTAAAAACCCTCTTTGTGCGGGGGGAGGTAATTAGGTTCGGATGCTCTGAATGGGCCCTTTTTCTGCTCGTTACGGTGAAACAAAGCCGAAGAAGTAAACAGACTATTCACTAAGGGATTTGCATAGAACTCGACGACTTGGAGTTGGTGAGATTTACGAAATTCGTACAATTGGAAGAATTGATCAATTATGGATTGTCGGAAGGGTGAAATGTTCTTTTGGAAATCCATGGAATTGAATTGAAAATCCCTGGCTTAGTTTAGAGACTCTTAGTACTAGAAAGCCCTAATTTCGCAAGGGTACATATACATATTAATCACGCTGGTAAGATGGTAAAATAAAAAGTTACCATCTTACCAGCGTTTGGTTGTATGTGGAGATTTTAACATCGATATATTGGTAAACACGCAGACATCAATCCGTTTTCTTAATCTTTTTAAGTCGTATAATTTAATAAATATTTTTAATGAACCTACAAGGGTGACTCCCACATCGGCTACTTGCTTAGACAATATTTTTTGTAATAGCGATGTAATTGATAAATCTATTTTAAATTGTCTAAGCTCGGACCATAGTGGACAAAAGGCATCATTTGAACACCATCATGTCTCGAACATTGTAGATGGTGTTTGTCAGTTACCATCAATAGAATTGACAGATTTAAGGAAAAAAATAATGATGGTGTTCATTTAATAAAACCTACGACTGACCACAGTGCTGATGAGTTATACGAAAAACTTTTCGGCTTAATTAAAAATGAATTTGATTAGATTTTTACGGAATGAAAGATAAAAATAAATAAAAATCAAGAGTAAGTTCAATGACTGGGCTACACCTGGTATTAATAAAAGTAGAAATACATTATATGACTTGTATAGTTTAAAAGCAGATTCTCAGAACCCACAGATCATAGAGTATGTTAAAAAGTATTCTAAAATATTTAAACAAGTATGTGCCAAAGCAAAGTCAAACCATCTACGTAGCATAATTACGGGTTCTACTAATAAAGCAAAGGCTACGTGGAATATTATAAATAACGAAACTTGTAGACAAAAACCAAGGGATCACACTTACTCTCTCAAAGTTGGAGATAAGCTAATTAAATCAAACACAGAAGTTGCAAATACTTTTGAGAAATTCTTCTCAAACATAGCTACCTCTACAACTAAAGAACTTGCATCTTCTGCTGAACTAGCTGAGTCTCTTTTAAAGTCAGGTGTAAATGAGTGTCAATCTCCATTTAATTTTAGACATATAAACGCTGAGGAAATACTAAAACATTTAGGGAATTAAATATGAAAAAAACTAAGGATCTATGGGGAATCTCTGTCAATATCATTAATACAATAATAAATGCAATAGCCTCACCTTACAATTATATTTAACAAATGTATTTATGATAGAGAATTCCCAACTTTAATGAAATTTAGCAAAATTATTCCTTTACTTAAATCGGGTTAGAAAACTGATTCCTCCAATTTTCAACTAATATCTATCTGACCCGTACTTAGTAAAATTTTTGAAAAAATAATGTTTAATCAACTTTTATCTCACTTTGTCCTAAATAAGTTACTACATAATAAACAATACTGTTTCACAAAAGGTAGAAATACTACTGATGCTGGAGTTGCACTCCTAAAACATGTGTTCGATGCTTGGGAGAGTAAGCAAGATGCTTTAGGTATCTTCTGTGATCTTTCTAAGGCCTTCGATTGTGTAGATCATCAAACTTTGTTTAAAAAGTTTGACTGACAGACAGACTGAGTTTGTTCCGGCGTTTCTTCTCAGCACTTGCCAGATTGTCTGTGTCTTGTCTCGAAGCGCTAGTAGGGCCCAAAAAATAAGAAGACATGTTCTGCCCCATATGGGCCAATAATGTTATTATTGACGTTCATAAGTGGCAGTTTTCTGTCCTAAACTGAATAAATGATTTTGTGAAAAAATGTGATGTTTTTTTTTATCGCTTGGTGTGGAGAGAATTTAGTCATGTTGTGGGTGTGTAAACACATTTTTTTATTCCGAGATTTGTTTGCGTATTATTAAGCTTTAAAGTAAATTTTTGTTTGAGTCAAGTCGAGGAAAATGGTTGCATTATGAAATGTGAAAACAAATCACGACACTAGTTTAAGTACTTATATAACGACGTTAAAAGAAAAATCCTGCACATATTTGATCATGAAACTATATAAGCTGTTAATAATGAAATACGTAACAACTATCAAAGCATGACCAAATCAAACAAAATACTTCCATGATAAGTGTATGAGCATCAGAATTTTTATGTGATTTAGATCAAGTCTCTTAACAAGTAAAATATTATAAAATAATATACGATTTAACAATCACGTATAAACTTTTAATCTGAAGCAGATGGATAATATAAGTAAAAAATTCAGAAATTAAGTGCCAATCAAATATTTTTTTGCGAAATCATCATATTCGTTACGGGAAATGCTTATCATTGATTTTTAAACCTAGTTTAGTTTCTACGAAACACACGTAACTCTATTCAGCAGCCTTAAATAATCATCTTTTTTTTTTACTTTTTACAATAACACATTTAAATTTTTATGAAATTTTAACCCTAGTCTGCGATCTACTCCGTGGTGCCTTAAGACGTCCCCTCGGTTTAATTGCGCGGCATTGTTCCGGCTGATTTGATTCTGTATCTCTCTATAGGGCACAATCATAATAACGAGCTTAGCGGTCGCACAAACAAACCTTTATGATGCGTAACTGAAATTTGAGACAGATTATTTTAAATAATATTTAAATTTAAAAAAATATACTTAAAATGCACAAAAAAATCCTCTGCAATGAGACGGAAGCTACAAGGCGCATAGTGATAGTTTTAAAAAATCAAACAAAAGACTAACGCAGGATAGACCTGATGAAATGGAGAATTTGCTTAAGGAGAGGCATAAGTGGATTATACCAAATATCGTCCAAGATTTTATTGATTTTAAAATTGGTCAAAATCGTTCCAAAATTATAGAATTATTAAAAACTAAATCATGATACAAAGGCTTGCACAATTCATATGTAGATTGATATTCGCCTTATAAAAATGACATTTAAATAACTATTTAATAAACTCTCTTATTCATTTAATTTTCGAACAATTTATTGCCTATTATACCTTAATAACTATAGAAATATATCATGTATGTTAACTTAAAACCAAAAAAAGCTAGATAAACATTGACAGTTTTTTTAAATAGAAAATCCGAGATGTATTAAACAGAGGCTAAAACGTTGATATGCTAATATATTAACATACTTTTAAGCATAAGCAACATAATCATGTCACCTCTTCGCTGTCCATCACAAAACTGCAACATATTTGTCCCAGTTATCAGATACGAGCGGCTGCGTGCGAGGCGACGTGTCAGGAACACTCTTTCCCTGACAATTTCGACAAACAACAACTTGCCTCTAATTGTGTTTGTGATTCCTTTAGAAGGCTCTTTTGACTCGGCTCCAATTGTGAAAACTCGTTTAGAAACGACGTTAAATACGACTGAATTTCAGATAATTAAGTCAGATTACGCTCTTTCTGCGTATAATTTGCTTTTATTACTAAAATTTGAGGGTAAGTTAACACTGTTGAAATTATTTATCACGAATTTAACAAAACCTAAAAAATAATGTTTTATTATTCACAACGTCTTCTCCTTCAAAATACCTCAATACCTAAAGACAAAAGTCTACAAACAACCAGTGTGTGTTACCAGTGATTTCATATGGAACTAAAACGTGACTCTCCTCTGACTATGGGCCTCATAAGAAAGCTCAAGGTTGCACAGAGTGCTATGGAATAGGCTATGCTCGGTGTTACTTTGCGAGATCGGGGAGGTTCGTAAACGAATTAAAGTTGCTGACATGGCCCAACGGATTAGCAAGCTGAAGTGGCAGTGGGCGGGGCACATAGCACGCAGAACTGACGGCAGATGGGGCACAAAAGGTTCTGAAATGGAGGCCACGTATCGGCAAGCGCAGCGTAGGACGTCCACCTACAATGTGGACAGACGACCTGATCAAGGTTGCAGGAAGGCGCTGGATGCGGGCCGCTTCCAACCGGTCAATCTGGAAGTCACTGGGGGAAGCCTATATTCAGCAGTGGACGTCCTACGGCCGAAATGATGATGATGAAAAAATAATGAGAAATCGGATATGGTGGAGCCAATAATAAATCGGATTCATTTACCGTGTGCATTGTTATAAAACAATAGTTCAACCACCGTGCGAATATCGAATATCGAATAACTGAAAGCCTGATGCAAATTCGGAAAACCCTATTATAATCTGCATTGCACACCGTTGGACGCTCTTTTCATTCGATGCCTTTTGTTAGCGGATTCAATTAAGTTTACAACGGCGTCGAGGTCAGTTAATAAAAACCGAAGCCTACAAAAATTGGCACGTAAGTAAATCAAATTCAATAAAGTGCATCACAATGGAGAGGGCACGGGAAATGACGCCCCGGCGCGTACGCGCGGCATTGTGCGCCAATCAACTTGTATCGACCTGTTAGCTTTACACCTTTATTATGGCCGGGTTCAATTCAATTACACGGTGTTAACTACTACTAGTGTAAGCGTGTATACAGGGTGCACACAGACACGGGCATGTATTTCCTTGAAGAAGTAGAATGAATGGTGTGAATTAGGTATATGGAGCTTTTTTTGTTTTCAGTGTTGGTCTGATAGTACAAGCTGTTGTGATATACAAATATAAAAAAATACTCTATAAACAATACTACAAATAAAAAACTTGTATTTTACTCTAGAACTGTATTATTCTATTCATATTTGTCATTCATAAAACAACTCCAAAAAAAATTACTTTTACACGATTTACCCTCAAATGCATTTGGTATTAAATTACTTTATTTTCTCAAGAAAAGGGGTACATATTTACCTTAAAGGTATCTTCATGGGTTCGGTAACAAACTGCAATAAAAGTCTGATTGAGCGCACCCTTCCCTATTAAGAATTCCCGTCCACCTTCCACGGCTCAGAATTAATCGCCTGAGACTCTCTCTCTCTACTATTAAAGTTTCTTTGCGACTTGTTTAAGAGCTCCCCAAAACTCAGATAATGTTAAACATTCATTTAAGTGCGCAATCCAACTTTCAAATCGCCGTAAATCTTCTAATACTTAAAACGTTTAATATTCATATCACTGACGCAGCACGGTGGAGGTTTGAAAGTGTGTGACAAGGGTTTTGTAGAATAAATTCATTTTGAACGCGACTCAAAATTAAAAAATTAATGTTCAAAATGTTTTGGGTGTCTGCATTTCCTTCTAAAACTTCACAAATCTATTTAAAAAAGCGCCTGAGTGACATGATTTACGTTATGTCCTGATAAGTGAGTAGTTATACAAATAAACAGTGCCATAATATAAAAGACCGCAATTGATTCCTTTGATTTTGCGAATTTATCAATTTAAGTTAAATAAATAGCTTTGTAAAGAGTAGTAACTTTAAATTGCGTTGACATTGAAGCCATAATTTTTTACATCTCCGCGGAACCGTAGGCTTTATTTTGGAATTTGATGTTAATCTCAACTTAATACTTTTGCCTATACCACAAAAAATATAATTGATAAACAGATAGACGCACAAAAAAGTTTCCTATATGGCAGTATTTAACCTTTTTCTTGTCAACATTTCAAAGAGCCCATGGACCCTTTTCAAAAAGCATAAAAACAAGGTATAGATTTTACCAGCTTTCATTGTTTGCGATTAAACTTTAGATATGAAAAGTTAGTGAGACGGTTATGATAAGTAGGCTCATCGTGGACCCCCAGCATTCTATGGACATCAGTTTAAGCAACTCTGCTATATATGGGTTCCATTTTTTCGTTTGAGGTATGGGCCCCAAAAATCACAAAATGTCAAAGTTAAAAACAAGTGAATTGGAAACTTAACAGCAACCAAAACAAAGCTATCAGACATTACAACTTGCTAATTCCAGTTAAGTCCCGCAGCGGTATCTAAAGGCCGGGCTCTGAGCAGCCAATGTTCATATTAGGTGCGCGATAAAATAAAATTTGAATGGCATAGCAGCCCCATTACCATTCCGGCGCGATAGGCCCCCGGGGGCAGTGAGCAGAGCAGGGTTAACTCGGTACGTCACGCTACGAACCTGCAAGTTTCGTAGACACAGACTTTACAGGTTAACTGCTGTTTTTAAACTGAATCGAAGGCTACATTTAATACTTTTTTTGAAGTAGTGATGGGTTGTCGATTAAAATATGTTTAAATGTGTATTATAATTTTTTTGTTTAATCAATCTTACCTCTGGATGTTGGTGGTTGTGACTTTTAATAGCCATCATCATCATCATTTCAGTCATAGGACGTCCACTCCTGAACATAAGCCTCCCCCAGTGACTTCCAGATACTAGCCATACTAGTCACTTATTCAGTATAAAGGTCTCGTCCCAAAAATACAGCTTTGCTCTAACAATGCTTCGGGACTACCTATCGGCTAGTGATGAGAAGAAACGGCGCAAAAAACTTAGTCAAATTTGTCAGACTTTTTTACACGAAATACAGTAACAAGACATGTAGTAGTGCAAACTAGGCAGGTTATAAGAAGGTTCATGCACTCTTATCGTTTAATCGTCTACTTTGTCATCACCATAATTGAAACACAATTAAATAACATCCAAATTAAACTTACCCATAGAGTTATTATACATAATGTTCTAACTAAATTTACTAACAGTACCTACAAATATCATGATATTAGTCATATCAAAACAAACTAAGCTCTACGTTTATTTATACACTGTGTGATATTAACTACCTGCGTTTTATGTGCCTATGAATACCGTTTGATTGTTTTCCAACGACCAAGCCAGTGTCACTCTATATTGTCTGACAAAACAATAAAATCGGGCGCCGTAACCGATACCCATAAAAGGCTCAATTGCCCGTCCATAAACTCATAAAATAAATGAAAGAAAAAAGTCCGTTAAAGCTTTAAAATTTCCACATAATCGAATATCTGGTGCTGTGGAGGCTACTCATAGGAAGTGTAAAGCAATTGCGGGAAGCCGCCAAAACACGTAGCTCGTTCATTCGAGTCGTTATGTTAAGGCCAGATCTTGTGGATCTTTGGCAACCCTACTTTTGTACGATAAAATTGAGTCTTGGAAACATTCGTGGAGTAATAGCAGGGGTCTGCTTAGAGTGGGTGGGTTAGACGCCTGAGCAAGTCGTTCTGACGTCGCCGCATCAGCGGTTTGGATACAATCTCTCCGCTCATTTGTGGGCTATATCACGGTGTTAGTGTTCTTTCCAGAGGTGCTGAACACTAATCGTAAACGTTACATAGTAATCATTCAGTCAGATGCAGACTTTAAAAGGGTTAACCTACCTCTTTCAGATGAAGGACAATGTTACTTATCAGGTAACAATGTTAACGTTTTATTTGAATTCTGTGTAATAGTCTACATTAAGAATCATAACAACATTGCATATCAATTTTAAAACATTAACAAATCCACAACACCTTTTTAAATTCCACATCTAATACTTAATATGAAAATTTATAAAATAATACAGTTTAGCTTTTCCCTAACAACAAAATCCTTGGCACCGCAAGAATGTAGTCCACTCCATATTTTATGCATTCATCTGATTTTAAAACAGCAAAGACGCAGAACTCGCGGCCAGCCGCCCGCCCAAATCGTGTTCCCGTCCGTATTTAAAATAAACGACTTATACACTCCGCATATTTTGAAAAGTCAACGACGCTCCGGGCGTATTAACACAAACTCCTGATCCCCTTACATGAATAATTAGGTGTTTCCCGGATTTATCCCCGCCGTTATCAGAAGAACACGCGTTTAAAATTCGCGAAGTCATTCTTTTCGCTTTATTGAGGATAATACGTCTCGGCTTGGATGCGATTCTGATTAATGCGTTTAGCCCGAGCCAGTGCAACTTTGTCAAAGATAGCGGAGAAAAATAAAGGGACGTGACTCGGCTATACGCTTTTTACGGAATAAAAGAGTAATAGTACTTTTTCCTTATTTTGCCTGTCAAAGAGTTAGCACCATTTTAAATACACCTCCTTTCTCGTTAATCAGAGTAGATAAAATTAAGAAAATATAATAGACATTCTTCTTTTGAAATCTGGGTTGACAGAAGAGAAAATAATCCGGCACGTCACTCATAAAATTTTCTAATTATTTTATTGTTATTTTCTGAAAATATGAAAATTAGGCTACTCATAACATTGTGTTGCGGTAAGTTAAAATTTCATAGTTATATTCGCGTCGCGCATCATAAAAATATCTAAATATTTTCCATTGCATTTCAGTTTTATTTTTGAGTGACGGTGTATTAGCAGAAGGTGAAAATGAAATCAAAAAAGGCCATCATCCTTTCATGGTAAGTCTTCTGATCATAATGTGTATGAGAAGTTCAATTAATTAAGTGCACAAGAGATTCCATTGCCAATGTCGTAATGTAATCAAAATGTTAAAACACTTGTTTCAACTTTTTTGTTTTCATGGTTTTATTTAGATTCACATTTGTGTAAACCATTTTTCTTAAATGTTTTTTTAGGCGTTCATTTACTATCCAGACGAAACTGTAGTCGAAGCAACAGGCGCTCGTTTCCTTCGTGGAGCGGTGTTAGTCAAGCCTGAGTGGCTGATATCATCTACTGTGGGGCCGATGATGATAAACGACGTTTCACAAGGTTTTCCTCGAAAGACCCTGATGGCAAGGATCGGTGCGGTGTCCATTGATGCTAATTTCACGTTAAATGAAGATGAGGATGAACAGGAAAGAGAAGTAAGTCACTCATCTACGTTTACGCTCATATTTTTCACTTTCAGTATAATGCTAGTTACAAAATAAATTTGTCTTACCGAATTGTCTTGATCTTTATAAAACATTAAACAATTTTCTATTTTTAGGTGATTCAAATAGTTCGGCCATACAATAAGAATGCGACTGAGTGGTGGCATGTTGATATCAGCCTTTTAAAGACCTTGGTGCCTTTCAATTTAACTTCTGCTGTGGCCACTGCAACTATCCGCTCGAAAGCTGGAATCACCAATGGGAACTGCTACATGCTTGTATTTGCTGTAAGAAATTTGTTCTTATTCAACAGTACACTATGCCTACGTTTTCGCCTTGCGTGGAATTTTATTTGTAATAACAAAAATATTTTTTGTCAAACAGCTAGCTATCAGTGAATGAATAAGATAAATAGTTTTAAAGATTCTATCCCACATCTTTCAAATTAATATGAATGTAGATTTTAAAGAAAACTTTTTGAAAGACTCCATTATTTAATATAATCAAATATGTGTCAGAAAAATATTGTATGTGACCTAAAGTTTATGTATATTTTTACAGAAAAGGTTCGACAACCTGACAGATAATAGAGTACTGATGCAGCTCTACGTTGAGTTACAACCACCCTCTACCAATATCTGTGGCAAGAATTTCTTTGAAGATACGATGATATGTGCCAGTGATAGCGATGAAAACAAGAACGTTGTTTACGGCTCAGAGTTTTGCCAAGTGAGTATCATCATAAAGAAGTTCTTAATTATTGGAAATTGGATTTTAGTAACATAAATTTGGATATAACTTACTTAACACCATGGTTTTGTTTAATTTATTATTGTTTCATTTGCAGGGTAATAGTGGAGGGCCTCTGGTATGCGAAAATGAAGTAACAGGAATACAAACTTACATCGAAAACAATTGCAAACAGCCACATCTATACCAACTTCTGACAGCGTGGGACAACTTCATCTCTTGCGGCATTGAAGAAAAATGTAGTGAGGAGAGCTGTGGACACATGTGCGTGCTTATTAACAAAGACGAGCCTATCATTGAGGAACTAACAACTTCAGCGAGAATGAATTTTGTCTCGGCAGATTCTACAACTGTGACTGAACAAATAACTATTCCAGTACACATTTCTTCAGAGATTATTACTGATGAAGATGATATTACGACAAAGCCACCTGCTTTATTTACTACCACTGAACAGTTAATCACAGAAGAAACTACAATTCCTACAGTTGAAATTACTTTTATTACAACTACCACCACCACAACCGAAGCTTCAACGTTGAGATCTAGTGAAGCAGTAGAGAAGACCTCGTGGCCTAAAGAGAAATATCCTGAACGCATGAAAAGTTTCCAAGAAGAAGAAACTAAAATTGAACGAGAAACCAGTGTTCAAGCACAACGCCAGAATGAGAAAGGACAAAAAACGAAAGGAGCTGCTGAGAGAAACATGTGCGTGTTCCAAAGTATATTTACTCTGAGTATTTTGATTAGTTTGATGTAATTGTCTGTTAATTTTTGTTTCAAAATAAACAGTTACTTTGAATAGTTGCATTTTTATTGAATTTATTTTAAGTTTTTAACTGATTATTTACGAGATGTAGGTATGTTTCGAAAATTCTAGTCTCTGCTCTGAGGCCTATCCATGAACACATGGCTCTTAAAACAGTACTATTTTAACCTTGTTTTATTATTCTGTTAGACTTGTAAACAACAATGCTTAAGTACTGTTTAGAGTTGGTGATGATTAGGTCTTTTCTTTTGGGTGGTGCGATAGTGTAGTGTTTCACCTTGAGCGCAAAGGTCCTGGATATGATTCCCGGTCGGGTAAATGTCATGTCTGGGTGTGCTGGAAGACGCTCTCTTCAAGAAATTGTGGTCAGGTAGGTACCTCAAAATACGAGCATGTTAACCCCTCACTTCGAGACCATGATAACGAGTGTGGTATTATAATTCTTGGCGAAACTGATTTGGATGTTTTGGCACATAGTGATTATAATAATTTAACGGGGTATCGCAGACTTTGTTTCATATTGTATCGCATATTGTGGCGTTTTAGCATATTTCTGTCTTATTAGATTAGATACTTTTAATGATAACTTGTCTGACCAGCTTTTGATTTAAAAAAAAATATCTAGACTGTGCAGGAGAATATATATAGGTAAGTTAGTGATGCGCCTAAGACGGTAAAGTTTTGCGAATAAGTAGAACTAAGTATGGTTGCAGGCTTAACGCCTCCGCTGCTTGCTCTAATAGCATTAACAAGTTTCCAGACCGTATTGAGCGAATATTTGTTCATGCCGCTACTTTAGGTACTTTTACTAGGAAATAAAGTCAGTACAGAATATAAGATTCTAGAATGGAGCCGGCAATCACAGCGTGGGATGTATCAGCGTAGATTATCTAGTAAAGGTTACAGTCCGCTTTAAACCGGCCAATGCCTAGGCCTTTGTTCAGCAGTGGTCGGCATAATATGACTGAAATGATGATGATAATACTTTAGAAGACGACGATTGAGAAACGTTGGGTTAAAATTAATAGCCATTCTCAGCTTTTATAGCAATGCTAACTTTAACCCGCAACTTCGCCTGCCTAGACTTCAGAACTAGCAAAAAGCACCGCTTTGCGAGGTCTTGCGAACATTGTTTACCTAGTAATAATTTTGAGGACCGTGTTTTAATAGGATTATCTTTTAATATAGAGAAATGATTAATCATCCCACGTAACATAAAATTGAAATAAAAATTAATATGCTGCTATAGCAACATCTAAAGTTTATGTCAAATTTCAGCTAATGCTGTTTAGTTAAAGCGTGATTGAGTCATTAGCAAGATTTAAAAAAATACTTAACGACGATGTCATATAATGTACCTTTTATTGAATCGATATTTATTCGGCCTATTTTGGTCACGATCAAATTTTATACATTACCTACCTGGCGAACTTTCTACCGCCTCAGAATCAAATTAAAAGAAAACTGTAACTTTTCCGATGGTTTTTAATGGTTATTCTGCTATTCGGGCGGAGACAAATCTCACTAAGATCATAAAAATACGTCCAGTCTTTCTTGAGTGAGTGTAACTAACTCGACTTTATTATATCTATTAAAACAAAGTTTACACCATATATAAGTCAAGAACGGCTGAATCGATTTTTATGATATTGATTTGTTGGATATGTCTCCGCCCCGAATAGCGGAATAACTATTAAAATTTTTAAAAAAATGGAAAAAAAACTTTTTTTAAGAACGATTTTGTTTATGAATTTTGAGGCGGTACGAAGTTCGCTGGGATAGCTAGATATAAATATAATAATATCGAAGTTTTTTTTTTCATATGGAACTATTTATTATTATTTATTTAATGGAAAGATTGATAATGAAGCACGAATCACAATGGCTTTATTATTTTGTTCTACGCGACACAGTAGCAGAACTATGAATTAAACTAATCATATTAAAATTACTAACATGTCACCTATCGAGAGCTATTATAATATCTGTTACAAACTGGTGGCGCTAGTAAGACCATAATTAGCATATCGGGTGACGGCGGGTAATCCCCGGCCGCCGCGGGACGAGACGGGTCGGGACGGGACGGGACAATTTACATTTTCACAAGTCGCGGTTAAGTACACTTAACTTGGAAGTCTACGGACCAGTAATTTGTAGCAAAGTTTTAATCTTCGGGAATGTGTTTAATTTATGCATAGAATTATGGAAATATATAAATTAGGGAAAGTGTAATGATAGTAATGATGAGAACTTATTCGTGGGTACCTATCATAACTTTAAAATTGTGATTTGCAAAATAATAATTACAATAGACGAAAGGTTGATATGATTTTATTTATTTATTGAAAACTATATAAAACTTAATGCCATAAGGTTTTCTTTACCAATTAACGTTTATAGGTGAAGCAAATATATTAAGTAGGCTGTATTTAATAATTACAGAGCCAAAGAAAAATAGACTAAATTATTTAAAAAAAACGTATAATATCAAATACATATATAGGTAATTACTAAGCCTGTTCGTAGTTTCTTTTAAACTTTCTGCAATTCATGTATTTTCGTAACAAAACAATTAAGTAGAGCCTTTACTTTGTGTAAAGCCTAACGATGATAATAATTACTTAATAGTAAAAATACTTAGTAAGTAGGTACTGGTATTATTTGCTTCTATGTTTTTACCATAAACTGTAGGTTATAAATCTGATTCGTCTTAAAACAAAAGAAGACGACCGTAAAATACGATGCATGAAAAGTTTTTAAAACAAGCAGCAACCGCAATCCATAAACAGGAAGTTTGTGTAAGCCATACAAAAGTCCTGGTAAATACTTAAGCAAATTTGCAAGTTGCCAACTTCGAACACCTCCGATGCCGGTGCACTTCGGCTGTCGACAATTTCATATCGACGCGCTTAAAATATTAAAAGTTTTGAAGACACTTACCATGAGACATCGGAGCAAAGGCGACTGAATGTTGAACTAACTTTACGTAACTAAAACTTTTGAAAATCATGCCTTTGCTCTATACCACGAATAAAAGGTTAATATGATAATCGCTCGATGGACCGATGACCTTAGGAAGATGGCTGGCTATGGCATGACAGTATATGGATGAAAAAGCGGGGGATCGTGTTTTTTGGCGGTCTGTGGGGGCTTACGTCCAGCTGAACTGCAATAAGCTAACATGATGATGATGATGATGATATTTGAGCTGAAAATAATAGGTAATTGCCGTTAAAGACGTCATGGTGGCAACTGATTTCTAGACACATTTTCGGGGTAATAATTTGAACTTTTTTGTGATTGCTAGTAAATAACCATGTAAGTAGTTATTTTTTGTACTTGTTTATTTATTTGGATAGTATGTGACACACGAAGCTTTTCGTAACATTATTGTACATAAAAGCGAACTGGGTTTTCTTTCCGAAAACCTAAAGTGCACTGAATTGAAATGTATCTTAATACGACTCGATGTGTTTAAATTCCGAATAGGGAGCGCATCGGAAAACTGTTATGCATATTTTAAAGTTAAATTTACTTACAGCGGACTCAGAAATGAGAATTCCATGCCAATATCTCTTTGGGAACTTTAAAATGTTTTATGATATTCTTGAAACGTGATAACGGTAGATTCTTGAATACCCGCTCGATTGAAATGAATATAAAGCGGCTGCATTTGAATTTATTTGAGGTGTAAGGAGTAAGTTATCCGTGCAGAATGAATACGCCTGCTCACAGCTTAGCGGCAAGCGTCGCGGACGGTTTTACTTGCTAAGTGAATTAGTCAGAATCACAGATGTAAATCAGTGAATACTGCTGAAGCTGAGGTATGAGTTCAAAAAATTGTATTATTTCAACCTTGTTTTGTTTTTTTGTATAGTGTTTTACGTATATTACAACACAGCATAAAACTATTTAAGAGTTCATGCTTAGACTCATGTTTGAAGCTTAATTATAGTTAAGATTACTTAATACGAGTACATACATATTTACTTTTACCCGGTATCCGAATCACCGTCAGTTTTTTATTTTTATTTTAACAAATTTTGCGATTTTACCTTTTGTGGCGCAATGGTATCAAATCGACCTACAATTGTTTTTGTAACCGTATGGCATGTCTTTGTGAACTTTAATGTCTCTGAAGTTATTTTTTTTTTAAATACAAAAAAAAACAAAACCTGAAAACAACAGAAAACGCGGAACATAGATGGGCGTGATTCTGGTACCGGTGGTGCTCTATCAACTACCGCTTAACACTGTTTTTAGAACACCCTGCTTATTTAGAACGCAAATATATAATATTAATATATATTAATATATTTTTGATAGCAATCCTACACGATTTTTCTACCGTTACAGACAATTTATGAAACGAAGTATCTGAAAGGCAGATCGATTCTATCCAAAAAAACAAACATTGCCATTTTACGTCCCAAAACTGTAAGAGCTCTTGTTTATTATCCCTTCTACTAATTAACTTTGCCTTTAGCAATTGCAGTCATTAGAGTTAACAAACAAAAGGAATTAATTCAACAATCTCATAAAAAGAAATAAGCAGTTCATAAAACTTTTAATAATTAAAACTCGAATAAAAATACGTGGCCCGTGGGTGTTGGAGGCCAGTTTATATAGATCTTTCTTGTTATGATGCGTGTGAACAGACAACAGGGGTTGTGTTAGTAAAGTGTTTTTTTCACGGCTCTCGGTATAGTGGACGGCGCGTAGGAGCCATTTTCCTGGATAAATCCCTCGCCGGAGGATAGAAGAACTGACAACTGTCGTTAACTCGTCCTGACCGGGTATTAAAGAGTGTAAACAGGGGATAGATCGTTAAAATAATAGCTCGCCTATTTATTAGCTTAACAACAAAAAGTCTGCGGATCTTTAGCTGTCTTTTTTTAGTATTGGTAATTTTTATTTTAGCAACGCGGGCAATGACGTGGAGACTAAAGTCCTAAAGTACGTTTTTTATTGCTATGTCTACTTGCTATTGTAATGAGTATACCTACATTATTATAACAGGGTTTTTACAGAAATTTTTATAATTTGTATTAATGTGAAGTACAAAACTCGATTGAGCAATTATACAGTTGGATCGGTTCTTAATGGAAAAGGAAATCGATCGTGTACACAACAAAAAACTTATCGAAGAATAACCGAGTCGTCAAATCCGCCGACACCGTCTGTAGGCAATTTTCAATCTCTTTCCTATTTGTGACAGTAATAAAGCGCCCGGGAAAAGTCAACAATCAATTTTGTATTTCAATTTATTCCCAACCATCCTAGTTCGTGCGGTGATAAGAAAAAGAAAAACGCGTTCATTGAAAACGGAAATTATTGCAAGAAGCCATCAGTGGTGTGCGCCGGCTTCCTACGCTGTTTTATTTTTTTTATTTTCATTTTTTACCGAACGGTTGCCAGTTTTGATTTGTGGGCCGTCGAGTCGGTCGGTCGCCCGCCATTTTTCACGCGTCTCATTGTGTAGTTCTCGCTTGAGGAGACTGGCTGTGGAGTTTGTTCGCGTGAATCTCATACCTTTTTATGTTATGGCGATCGTTAACAGTTGGATTTTCAAATGTTTCAGTACTGTTATGGCATAATAGAATGTATAACTGTGGTTTACCTTCAGGATGGTAGTATGGTATGGTGGTAATGGTAATTATATTTACAAATCTCTACAGATACTGTACAAAATTCGATAATTATTGTTTTTCTAAAACGATACAAGTTTCCTAAATACAGCGTCAAAAGAGTCTAGAAGGTCGAAAATGCCTTGAGCTGTTTGACTATGACCATAGGCGACGGTAATCACTTACCCTCTGAATTCTGCTATATAAGTTACAATAAATAATCGAGGTAATCGAAAGAAAACTGACACTTTCAATATTCTCACACACAAATCGACGTTATTGTGTGGCTGTGTTTGCCGGCGAAATTAAAGATGGCATCGATAACAGTTCTATCAGGCTACGCTGGGCGACAATGAGGGCGCGGTGAGGGAAATTGGGGTGATTTTTCTCCTCTGTGCACGTCCGGGAGCGTCAGCAGACAAAAATGTAATGTCAAATGTCAATATTATGTCAGCTGATATAAAGAGGTCTTAGATTTCAGCTTTGTTGTTGAAGTATCTATATCTTTCTGGTTGCTTCCTTGGCCTTTTTAATTTGAACTTAGTAACAAAACAATAATGTTTAAAAAAATAGGTTTTAACCGAAATGTTTAAGAGCATAAACGGAACAATTTACATTTACAACGGAACGGAGCAAAATTAACGCTTCGGTATATCATATGTTATGTGATATCGAACAGGTAACCTGTTACAAGTTATCTATCTTACAAGAAAAGGTTTCTTATCAAAACTTTAAGAAATACACAACATTTTGTAGTTTTGTAGAGCAAGTGATTCTGATTCGTGGTACCACATAATTCCTGGTAAATTAAAAAAACATATTATTCTTTTTTTACGAGACTTTCCTGTGTTTTTTTTTGACACTGAAAACAACATTCTAAAGGCTAATTCTGCTGCTCAAATACAACAACTTTTTCTATGGCAACATTGAAATCGCAAAAAAAAACACTTCCTCATACTAAGCCGCCACCAGCTGACATTAGTTTGTATGGAGAAGTGAAATTGTTTTCTGCTAACGCTACCATAGAGCAGTGCCAGTATAAGGTAAGTTCCTCAGGTGCTATCGGAGTGTTCGCGGTCGCCGCTTTATGCCCGATACGACCCGCTCTGGTCTCCATTATGGTGGCTCCGCGAACGAAGACCTTTTCAAATTTCCGCTCACCTCCGAACATGATAGCAGTTTTTTCTTTCATTGACTATTTTATTGTGCATTTTGTTGAAATCGGATACTATACTGTTGGGGAATCCGATTTTTTAGTTTCCAGAAACTTTATCGAGCGAAACGTAATGGTATAGTGAACCTAAATGGTATTCCCAGTGTTTGAATATCTATTAATTACCTAAACATACGAGTTATTAACAAAAATAAACTTTATTAAAAAGCAATCCACAATAAGAGTATCTACTCTCTCTCTTAAACATCAGCGTATCCAAATTTATTTAGTAAAATTCAAAGAGCCTAATACATGCTTTTAAAAAAGTACCAGCCAAATTGTAGAGGTCGTCAAGAGATCCAATGTCAAACTGTGTGGTGCAATGAACAAAATGCTGGCAAAGGTCTCAAGGGTTCAAATCCCAGTACAAACAAAAACGCAAAATTAGTTAAGCGATCTGTACATAGGTATCAACCGTGCGACCGAGCTGTAACAAGCGTTAAATCGATTTTGAAAGAAGTCCTAAAAGTTTGTTGGTAAATGTTTTAATATCCTGTAGATATAGTTAATGTTTTAATTAACTCGAGTCATTTATAGAGAGATAGACGTCTAACTAATAGGAACTGTCGAATTGCCGTTTTGGCCAATAGAAATTGACAACTCAAAAGTCAGACTCTTTAACTTGTATGGCCATTTTTTAAATTTCATTGGTTTTGAATCTTATCTCAATTTCAAAATATGTTAGCAACTACATGGCCACTACTGGTTAAATTAACTAAAGGCGGACTAGATTACTTCTGTTGTATGCCGGGCATTTGTAGCTTCTTCCGACGCCAGACGTAGACGTCACGCAGCGGCGACGCTGTCAAAGCACATAGCTTGTATAGGTTTGAGGCTACAAAAGAACCTACCCAAATGTAAGAAGTAATACCGTATTTTACTTTTTCTTTTTCAAGTGTTTTGTTTCAGTAATATGGGTAGTTAAATAAAAATCATCATAAGTTTTGAACAAGGCTTTAATGAGCTACATCTTTGGTCGTTATCATTGGTTAAGAGAGAATCTGACACTTGTTTATAATCGTGTTGATAGTTTATCGTGTTCTAGAAATGCCAAGATACAGCCAAGAACGAGTTGACTTTTTAATTTACACATATAAAGGAGATGACACACTGTATTTCGTTATTTTATCAACATTTACAGTAGATTAAGTAGTGTGATTATTTCAACAGAAATATTGTTTTTTCTTTAAACATTAATTATTGACAAATATACTTGCATATCGACCACAATACTCACTTCTCGTCTAACTACACATAAGACAATTCAGATTCAATAACATACCTACGTTAATGACATTGTTGTGTTGACAACTGTACCTATTTTAATGCAGAAAAAATAGAAAATTCATAGACAAAGTAAAGATTCCTTCAGAGTATCGCTAATGAAACTAATTTGAACTATTTTGAATATAAACACTTATCCACATTTTGCTATTTAATTCAAATATATCGTTTAATAGATACAATATTCTACTTACAGCGTAAGTTTTATTTACATAAATAATACAAACATTACAACAATGTTTATAGTAAACTTAACAATTAATATACAATATAGGTACAAAACGAAATAACAAATAAGTTGAGTATGAAATAAATATCATTTTTTAGAAGTGGCTTAGCCAAATACTTCAATCATAAGAAAAAATAAGTAAGTAATTTAAACATATCCATCATTTATTTGATCAAGTTTGGATTGTCACAAAAATGCGTTTTACGTATTTTTTTTTATATAAATATCATGATTTTATTTCGAATCTTGAACCACTAAATTATCGAATAATAACATAATTTTGTCCACCAGAAACTTTTTGTAGAGCAAATCAAACAATAATTCTAAATATTAAACATAAAAACGTTTTTTATGTGACAAATCCTAAATACTATTTAAAAGGACTGCTTGTACTATGGTACATTACATCGATGATGATAATCAGTGTCTAATTAATATTTACATAATAACATTTATGTTTATTACATACTATAGAATACATTTCATAATCGTTTGTGAAACAAATAAATCAGGCAGTCTTATAACCCGCACTCATCTTAGTTTTGGTAAAACTTAGGACACAGCAGAAATGTTTTTGCAAAGCTACCGTACGAACATTGAATAATATCTTGTTTACTCAAATCGTAATTTTATCACGTTTACATTTCATTGTTAGCGCTCTAAACCCTCTGTGTGCACCTAGCTTTATACCGTAAACCAGAAATTATGAGTTTTAACACACCTTTTCGTCGTACATCACTCCTACACTAAATCAGCAAATTGCCTGTTCTGAGATCAACATAAGAGATTTTACAACTAAAACATAGCCTGCAATGAAACTAAATTACCACATTTCAAATAACAAGCGCTAAACCAGTTTCATTGCTGACGGTACATTTTCCTAATTACGACATTCTTGAGAATAAGATTGAAACTTGTGGATACAACCCACTAAATAACAATCAATGTGAACTAACTACAGTTTGGCATTTACTTTGCTTTTATTATACACAGAAGCACATTGACTCCGTAATGTTTTTAAGTCCGAGCGTTTGCGTCTATTCACTTGAGGATCGGTCCTCGGTATAGCGCGCGCGTTTAGTTTTGGTACTTGGCGTACGGGTGGGCCGAATCTCAGGCGCGATAGTCTCAGCTAGACGCAGAGAGGCCAAGGGGCTTAAGGTGCGGGGGAGCCGCGAAGGGCGCGGGCGACGCTCCCGACATGTTGTTGTTGAGGTCGCCAGCGCGACTCGAGCCATTGATCATGCCGCCCATTGCGCTGCTTGTCTGTTAAAAAAGTTTAATATGTCAATGTAATTTACGTTAATCCTCTGTCTAAAGTCGTTCTTTCTTCTGCCACCACAGGTTCTGGTGGGAAACCCCACACTACAGGAATCTAGCCCAGATCGGGATCTGGGCAGAAGTATACGGAGACAGTAATTTAGTGGATAATACAATACAATACTCGTTTCAATTAACACGTTTCAGAGCTTTAACAATCGAGCACATACCTATAGAGCAGCAATACGGACTTTTCTCCGAAACACGTTAGTGATTTTTCACCTACATTTAGTATAAAATAACGAGTCCTGTCAACTCTCACCCATACTATAAACTATACTATACTAAATAATTACATTAATACCTGTCTAATTTGTGAATGTTGTGCACCTAATACTTTACCGTCAAACACCTTTCCTGTGTTCCGAATAGAAGGATATATAAGGGCAGTAAGCTTGTTCTACCTTAGACTTCGTAGTAAAAAAACAGACGAATATTAAACCTACCGGAGGAGGTGGAAGGTGCGTGGTTTGCCGCTTGAGGTGCGCCAGCGGCGGCGGGTTGTACGCCATGTTGGCGAACACTAGACGCTCCTCGTAGTCGTACTCGCAAAGAATCTTGTTCTCACACAGGTAGAATCGGTCTCCGACGCAGAATCTACAACAAATAGGCTGCTTTTAGAATATAGGTTCGTTATGATTCATTCGTTTGTTATCGTAAATTGAAATAAATTGAAAAGAAGCTAACAATAGCTAACATCGCCAGTCATCCCGTGACCACGATCTATGCAATTAGGTCGAAACGTCGGAAAAAGCAATTACGTAAAGAGAGGTATGTGTTGCATAAACCCGTGTAGTGTATAGTGTTAATAGTGACCAAGTTTCATGCGCTCCTTCTTCTCGGCACTCCCACAAATTGTCCTAAGCAGTGGCAGGGTAAGTCTTATTAAGGCTGATGATAATGGTAGGTTCGTTGTGTTTATATCAATCTAGCTAGATCATCGTGTGACTCATACGAGTCAATTATTAGGTCTGGAATATTTGTATCAGCGATTTAGTGAAAAAGTTAATTAGATGGAAACTATTTATTGAACAAAAAACTGTGATCTGTAAGCTTCTAGCTCACAGTTATAGTAAGGAGGAGCTAATATATTTAGAGGAATGTCATAATGTGTCCATATCACAGAACACAGAAAACCTCTTTCTATGTTCCAGTTATGTGGTATTTTACTGCTATAGGGTGATATTTTCATGTTTCATAAAAAAAATAACATTAACCTAATACAAAGTAAGCTGGTGCGATAAAAAATCATTGCGAAAAAGTCATAATTACTCTAACTAAAGTTACTTTTAAAAGCTTCATGATTTGATATTTTTCTAACAATGCACTTCACTAACAATTTTCCAATTATGTCACTCATACGCCGTTAAAACAAATTCTAAAACGAGACACGCAGACCACGCAATATCCTATTACATCCGATGCACAAGTCTGATTCAGTTACAAAGTGGGCTGGTTGCAGAAAGATCCAATTAACGATTCTTCATGGAACGCACGGCCAGCACTAACAACCTACCTACGCGTATTATATTATCGAACCCGCCTCTGTGTTAATCAAATTACCTATGCTCTATTTATACCGTGCGCTGTCTGCGATGACCTAGCTGTTGATAATCCTCGAGGCTCAGATTTAATCGGGCAAGGAAACCAGTGAAATGTCTGAGAAATAAAATTTACTATCGCAAGTTGAAAGGTCAGCGTGAGCGAGGAGGCGCGATAACGTCACGCGAGCGCGCATCCCTCAATGAGGCAAAACAAAAGGTATCGCCTTCGACTCGCCAGTCGCCAGTGGCCGTCCGGAACCGCCGGTGATAACGCGACCTTATCTCCCCCAGCCCCCGCGTCTTCCGCCGCACCCCTGGCTCTCGGCCACCCGCCAACTCTTTTGTTTCACTTGTCACAAAAATTAAGCGCAATAGCTCCGCTACAAATGTCTCTTTTTTAAGGGGCCAATTTCCACCGCAACTCAGTCGATTTCGCCGCTCTTAATTAACTTTATTTCCTGTTCTCTCCGTTCCCGACTTTTGTTTTTGGGAGTTGTCCTTTTTATTTTGCTATTTTTTGTCTGCAACCGCGTAATGGAAAAGATGTAGAACGAAATTTTAATGACTGCGCAAGTAAAGCTTTGTGAGGATGGCTATTGTGTCGCGAGATAGCGACGCCGAGTTTGACGTTATGTGTCCATTGACTGCTCCCTTTGCGTTGAGACAATAGCGTTTAGAACTTTAGATGCAAGCTTTACGAGATTTTATAACAAATATTTTGCTGATATTTTTATTTTTTTAAGGCCTTTTTATCTTTTTATTGATGTACTAGCAACACGCCCCGGCTTCACACGAATTTAGACAAACCTTTTTCGTTAATCAGTCTACCTTTAAGTAAAACTATTTTAAAATCTCTACAATTGTTTTGGAGATTAGCCTATACAAACAGACAGAAAGTTAGTATTATTCTGATTAGAGGTATTACACTATTAAAATAAGACAAATATCTGTATACAGCTTCATTTTTTTACTCCATCAAAGTTTTATAGGTATGCGTGTGAAACTTACAACCTGTTTCGTTAATCCAAACGTTTTGTGTGCCATGTCTAGATTGATCTCCACGTTCCCATGCACAGCAAAGTTATGAGCGTCGCGGCGGCAGCACTGACTGCTGAGAAGTATTGTGTACGTCAAATTTTCCGCTGATGGCGGTACAGTACGACGCACATCTGACGGCACACGTCACACAGCTCAAGGAGAACAGTCACATCATTACACAGAATCGTTTTATTTTTATAATCATCTGAAATATGACGTCTTCGCAGTCGAATTAAAAAAAACATGAAAAACTTTTTTTTTATAATCGGCTAGATAGCGATGTTTTTCCTTCTATCTCCTGACAGTCCACTAAAGTTACATACCACTACTACATATAAAAAATTATGACAAAAGTCCTTTGGTCCTTTGGATAATAACTACTTACATCAAGATAATTTATACGAACGCATTAAAATGTTATACGAACGCAACGACGCTCGGATTTCATTAAACAAGGGGCCTACTTTGAACACTTAAAACTTTATATACTTTTACCTTGTTTTATTATAGTTTGACGTAAAACCAACAATGATTTCGTACTGATTTGTTAGGGCCCAGATTATTAACGTAATCGTTGGAAAATAAATATTCATTTATTTTTATTTATTTACTATTTAGTCTATGGTTAAGCCCAGCTGTCTAGTCTGCCTAATCTGTGGCTCACGGTAGGGCCACAACGGGTCGGCGCGGAAGCCGCGGGCGCCACAGATTGCCACTAAATTATTTAGCCGTTTAGCGATATTCGCCCGTGATATCTGCCCGCGCCACCATCGGACAGCCTGCAAATTGGATTCAGATTTCTGGCGGCATGGAAATTGATTTGTACGTGATATTTAATAGTTGAAGCTGCAAGTTATTTGGCAAACACGCATATTAGTTGGGTAAATAATACATGCCTCTGTTGCTGTAGGTTAGGTATTGAAAAAGTGTCCTATTATCGTAAATTGAGTCGAAAAGATCGGATTGAAAGATTGGATTGATTACATTTTCTCAAGTCTCAAATTCTATTACTACACATACATTTTGTTTCTTGCAAATGAATACCATTGATGACACATAAAATGAATCTTGTTAACATTATAGGAGTAATCAAAGTTTGGATCTTTGTCACTCGATTACGTTTCGACGGTTAAACGGAAAAAGTCGAATTTTGGGTACACTTATCAATATTGATGTAGCTTAAGAATTTTCATCTAGTTATTTTCCCTGATAATACTTATTTTTTCTTTAACTAAATTCTGAAGTCTACGCAGACGAAGTCGCGGGCAGAAGTTAATAGCTTTTAAATATAATCACTCTCTAACTAAACTAGGCACCTTACTCTTACCACGTATCATGATCAGGAGTATCATTTTTATTCAAAAACCACCAAAAATAGAGCCACCCTTATCAGAAATTCAAACAATTGCTGCAGACACGAGAAACAGTGTCTAAAACGGTTACTCAAGAGTTGAATCTGGATCGGAGGGGTCGTCGAATGAATATATAATTGGGAGCGTCGCGGGCCAGCGGAGGCGGAGGACCTTTCTCCGCTAGGAGGTATAAACCATCTGGTACGGCGCCAATCTTCGCGCCTCTCTATTATTTAAGCGGACGCAGGCCGGCGAAGAGTGTCCTCACGTGGACATGCTTATTCTGATCTGGTGTAGTATTCTTAATTTTCCAAAAACGCATAACACTATAAACGATTTCGATAATAATCGCTGGAATCATATAGAGATAATCCGAAATGATTTTGAACACCAAAGAATTTAATTAATAATAGAATTTAAGAATAGTAAGAGCTAATATAGCAACA
Source organism: Anania hortulata (assembly GCA_963576865.1). Lineage (NCBI taxonomy): Eukaryota > Metazoa > Arthropoda > Insecta > Lepidoptera > Crambidae > Anania > Anania hortulata. The sequence continues at coordinate 8,341,344 of OY756394.1, read as the reverse complement.
ATATAATTAAGGTCACTTATGTAACTAAAAAATTATGTAGTCCATTATTGCATGCCGTGGCAACCTGTTATTAAGACGGCACTTAGTCTATAGCCAATATTTGAATTAGTGCTTGTCTTGTTGGTTGTCCTATTAAAATAAATAAATTTAACACCATTTTGATAACATAGCCATAAAATTTCATGTTCGGAAATCATTTATAGAATTTTACAATTATTTAAAACTTCAAGTAGGTACTATACTTTTCGAATATAGATACTAATAATCGCCTAAAACATTTACTACTCAATAACATAGTTACGTAACTATGACTAAAATATCAAATAAAATAATTGTACAACTCCAAAATTAGTAATTGTTTGCCTGTTAAACCTGTTAAAAAGATAGAACAGAAGCAGAAAAATCTGAAAATCCAATCCTGCTACCAGAATAAGGCCATGCATGTGATCCGGAGACAATTGGCCTGCACTCTACAATTGGATTGAATAAAATAGTAATCAATCCGTTCAAAAATATGGGAACTATTTTGGAAGGTTTATGTTGGGCGAAGTTCAACCTTCTTCGTATAATTGAGATTGTTTAAATATGCACCACATCTGCTTTGTGAACCTCCAGTTGACAAACACAAAATAACGAAATAATGTAATTAGTTGTTTTATGCTATACATTTAATTGATGGCATAGCCCTATGAGCGCAGTGTCGCGGTCTTTTGCTTTGAGCGCAATTGTCTTTGATTCGATTCCCGATCGTGTAATTAAGCGAAAAGAACCGTTCTAAATTTTCTTGCATCTAGGAGTGCTGGTAAACGCCCCAAGAAAAAAACACGTTTACCGATACCTCGGAACACAAGGTTGTTAGTTCATAGAGCCGAATTGGTGTATTTTCTGACTCTCATCTGTTAATATAATGCTGTGATCGAAGAAGAAATCACAAAAATTCCTGGATTTATTGAATTCACCTACTCAGAAATTTATCGAGCATGAAGTTAAAAGCAGAAAGGGTGTAAAATTTAATCTGTGCCCTCTATTGCTATGAGCATTTAAAATCCTAATACGTTTTCTTCCTTACGTGTGCCTTTATTATGTAGCGGAAAATTTAATCGCACTCTTTGTTTGTCGTCCGTGAGATGAATAAACAATACAAATTCCCGCTTTTCGTATCCTTCGTCCTTTTCGCATTTGGTGAATTTTGTATGTGTTGTCTTGCTCTTTCGAAAAGAGTCCCCTGTTGTTGTATTCAATATAGTGCGGGCCCAGTTTCGTTTCCAGAGGCACAACCACGTTTGACGTATGATTACCAGTGAAAGTCAACCTGAGATTAAATTCTTGGGCACACAGAATATTATTCGTTCGCAGCTACATAATATCAAAACTGTTTACGTTAAGTTTAACTTTTTATAAGCTAACTTCCTTTTAGGGTTTCTATTGCAAATAAAGACAACAATAACTGGAAGTTAATACTAAATTAAGGCTCCTTTTTTATTTGGATTGCAGTGCAAAATTATAAGTTTATAACGATTATAAATTACGTCACAAAATAATATCATTTCCAAATATGGAACATGCTTTTATTCACTTAACAAAAGAACCATGAAAACATCAGTCGCGAAAGCTGAATGAATCGATTTATGAATGACTCATTGAGAGCTATGTTCGTACGTGACTCACAAACTCACAATGGATTAGATAAGACGGCGCCTAATTTGTTACGATATCATACGTATACACTAAACTAAATTCAACATCAATAATGGACCATTATGACCAGTAGATAATCAGAATAAAATTGACGTTCGGTAAGTTTTTTGTGTTCTATAGGTACAATTGAAATAAAGTAATCCTAATAATCAGAACTTTTTCCGACTAATAGGATATTGTCCAAATTATTTTTGTAAATTAAAGATTATTAAATTCAAATGTTAAAATTATTTTAACATTTTAAAAATTTGATTTGCTTAAAAGGTGCTACGGTACACCTACAAGAGCACATCAATATGCATGTTTTAAGATTATTATTATTTTGTTTAAACAGGTTTTTTTTACCTACTTACTTATATTAGTTTAATAAGGTAAACAATTTACATGAAATGAGTTTCGAAACTGTATTACTGTATTTTTTTAATATTTAGATATTTTTTTTTAACAATCAATATGTTTTTTTGTAAACTCTGGAACCTGCGTTAGTTGAAACTGTGCTACACTAAGTACGAATAAAAAATACATATTAAAAACAGCACCCGAATGTGAAAAATTATTACGGTGGGTATGTAAAACCAATAAAACTGGAAAATTGGAAAACTAACTTATTGAATTTTCATAAATTACTTTTCAAAATTCGCGATTTTCACATATTATATTTAGCACAATAGTAAAAATTTTTTTAAGGTAAAAGTGTTTACCTTCAAATTCAGCCCGACGTTTCGAACGCGTTGCAGCAATTTAACTATCGTGTTAAGACCTGTGTGTGTATAATATGTGTAATGAATTTTCATGGTTCTTAAGACTGTCACTTACCTATGATTGCACTGCTGGCATGCAAAGCACTCGAGGTGGTAGACGTTGGTGCGCGCGCGCATCACCATCTCGAAAGCGGGGATCACCTTGTTGCATGCGGCGCAGTAGCCCGTGTTGCCGAACAACCTAAGAAAATAATATCATAGTTTAAACAACTTTAAACACGGTTTTATATAAGAAAATATAACACTTGGAAAAAAATCGACTGCCTCAAATGGGAATCGAACAAACGTCTCTCTGCAATCCACACTTTTGTATGTATTGGATTTAGCAAAACCAATCAAATGAGATCAAACACAAAGGTTGTGCTACGATCCTCCTCCTGGCTCCATTATCTGATCAACATGTTGGTAACAAATTGTTGGATTGTCATCCGAATGTCTCTACAAGATTTGGTCACTTTGTTAGTTAGTTACTAGCTAATTAAAATCTGTTAAAAATAACCATAAATTCAACAGATTTGATTGTGAAACAGTCGTGGCCGCAGCTTGAAAATTGGTCAGTTATAAATGGGTGCTCCCAAATTTATTTGTGCGTCAATAAGAACCGAGAGGCTGAAATCTATTGATGATAGACGTTAGACTGATGTCAAAAGACGGTCTACGGTCTGACAGAAATGTTGGTTACCGACTTCAAGCACACATATTTACCTCCTATTTCGCATTGAACCTGAATCACACCAAGCTCTAGGGTTATGATGTTCTCTACTGTTTCAATTGCACTGGGTCTGACTGATTTTTAAATTGTAAATTCAAACCTTGAAAGGTATTTTTCATAACTGTTGGTTCTTTGGCGTATAATGTATTGGCGCAAAACAATGTCGTTTGGCAGACTATTATCTTAAGCAAACCTTATCGGTAATTTCAGAAAGTCTTTTCAACTTGTCTGCATGCAGTACATAATAAATACTGGACCGACAGACGGACCTATGCATCTATCTATCGCAGAATTTCCTCTAAAAAATTCATTTCTTTCCATAAATTCCCAAATCAGATTAAAGAAGTAGGTGCTTGTAGCTCAGTGGTGGCAGCGCTTTGGTAGCGTTTACCAAAGTCAAACAACCAATGCCCCGGTTGTAATTGGATGGGTGACCATTTCAACCATATTTAGTGATAATTATTTATCACAAGCATCTCCGTGCTTCGGAAGGCACGTTAAAAGTTGATCCCGGCTAAAATCGCTTGGTACTAGTCGTGAAGCCTAGTCAGAGGCCTTAGGGCGGCTTGATAACAATTGACAGTAAGGTTAAGTAACTGGTCTTACAATACCCCTGCACTGGACCAGAGTGGTAGAGGATGGCCCAAAAACCACCTCATAGTTGAGGTGAGGCCTGTGCCCTGCATGTGGGCCGTATATAGGAATACTTTACTATGTAGCAGACCTACCTCAGGTAATCCCTCTTGCAAAGAATAAGGTTGGCGCGGGTGTACAAGGTGTGGCCGACTTCACCGAGTCGGCAATCGCAGCAGCCGCACTTCAGGCAGTCCTCGTGCCAGAGCTGGTCGAGCGCCTTCAGCAGGTACCGCTCCGTGATCACCTTGCTGCACCCCGCGCAGATCTAGAGAAAAATAAATATGTCAATAGATTTTAAAAAGAAAACAGAATCTCACTGCAAGATCGGATAAGAATCTTTCGACTGCACCCACGTTGACCGACTTCTGATAGTTGGTAGTTTCGCGGCGGTGGTCAGGAGCGAAGTGTTTCTACGTATAGTGCTTATACAAGTATTGTTTGCAGAGATTGTTGGCCTACTGATGCAGCAGATTACTGTGTGGACACCGGCATAAGGTCGTATAATATATACCATACCTAAGTTAGGACTCCTACAAAAGGTACTTCAGCTCTTATTTCAGATAGGGTGGCTGGCCTGATGACGACGCGGGCTTTGGCAGAGGTTTATTTATTTATTTATTTAAGCTTTATTGCACAAGTAAGTACAATTGGCGGACTTAATGCTATACAACATTCTCTACCAGTCAACCTTGAGATACTGCAGATAATGTAGTCAGTGGCGGAGTATAAAGTATCCTAGTAGTAGGTTTCCTAGTAACGATAATAAACCACGTTTAATAGTGAATACAATTAGCCTCACCTGAGGTTGCGGAGGCTGCTGTCCCGAGGACGCGGCGGGCTGCTGCGCAGACGCCGGCAGCGGCGAGGCGCGCGCCTCCTTGGTCACCTCCATGGCCAACATGTGCCCGCCGAGCCCGGGACTACCGCCGCTAGCCTGCTGCGGCGTTCGCCTCTCGCACTACAACAAGGAAATTGATTTTTAATTCACATGCTAATTATACATAGGCTGGTAACATAATTATGCGTAATTAATTATAAATTATTTATATTTTTTATTATTTTAAAGACCACGCAAATTTTAGCAAGTTTTAATTCAATTCAAAATTCCGAATCCTTTCACAACGTGTGCACAACAACTTACAACAGATTTGTTTAAATTTGATAACAAGGTTTAGAAAAGCGTAAGATAGATCGTCTAGATCTCACAAATCTATTTTATACAGGGTAACCGGTACAAAATTTTACCAGAAGCTTCTATAAATAAATGATGTCAGATTAAAAGTTATAGTCGGCGTCTGATTGTAGTACTTAGCTCTACAATATCTACCGGATTCTGTCAATCTTATCGTTTTCACGGATTATAATCTTAACCATGAACCACTTTAATTCAATTAGCGACAAAATTGTTAGCCAATAAGCAATGAAAAACATTGTTAAATGTGGCAACGCCACCCAATCAGTCAATATCCATAAGTTACAGCAATCAACCAAGAACAGTGCGACAATTCATAGGCCGTTTTATGTTACAGCATAAAATCCAGTACCATGAAATTTACTGGCTGTAATATTTCTCGAAAAAATTAGCACAACTACTCAAGCGATTAATGAGAACGTGAAACACGAGTCGCTTTCCGAACTATAGCAAATTATGTGCCTTAAATATCGAACGCAAAGAAAAAAGTCGGTAATTGAGATCGTGTCGCTGAAAAAACCGTAAGCAATAAAGTCAAGCACGGAGCGGACTGTCGTCACGGTTAATTAATATTTTAAATACGAACATTTACAATTAAAATCAGCAACCGGGGCACACTCTACTAAAATATATGTTTTATTACTTTTAAGTAACATTTTTTTGGATACTGATTAACATAAAAGTTATTGAAGGTTATTGAAAACAAATAATATACTCGTACTAAAAATATCAAAGAACTATTCGGTTCTTTTTAATTTTCTTGATAAAAAAGAGTAAACTTTTCGATTTAAAATCAATAAAAACCAAAACCAATAAAACGAATTTATTTCTGTAAATAGGCCTAAATTAAGCACATTTACACAAAAAAGGTTTTACCTTAAAAGAAGCCCAACACAGTAATTATTTTTCTCTCTTATTTTTCCTTTGTTTAGACAAACAACAACTGTTTACTTTGATACAAATTTAAAACACATTATATTACATTACTATTTCAAATGCTAATAATAATTTCTTTTAACAAATTGTGCCGAAGCAGTGGTAGGATAGAAAAAATATATATGGGGACGTGTAAAAGTGCTAATAATGGCCTATTTAAAAAATGGTTTATATTTTGGTTACAATTGTTACATTAAAAAATAAATATTAATATTATAAACCAAATGCCATGGTCAACCAGATACCAGCAGATGGATTTTTCTAAGGGCCCACCACTTAGACCCATTTAGAAATGTTAGCTTATTTTAATTTACCCCGACGTAAACAAACCCGGGTCTCTTGAAGGTCACGACAAATAACCGCGCCACTACGCAAATGGGATCGTCAAACATTTTTTAATTACTTTTTAAAGCAACAACTAGTAACTACATAGAAAGCTATTACTGTAACAAGAAATGCTTTGTACAAAACAACAATGATTGTTATTGTTCGTTGCGTGACGAAAATTCCGTCTCATTTTGTGTGTTTAGAGAATGCGTCGTATCAGAAACAAGTGTAATGACGGATATTGGGCGGAAGCATGCACTTCACCGAATCGTGTCAACGTTTGTTTGCAGCGGATGTTAATCAAGCTGCATTCAGCTGTAAACACCGAGGCTAATCTTACAATTACCTTTTAAGCCTATGCTATAATAGTAACACGGTCGAATAGCTCAAGTAATCATTTTGTTAATCAGTCATAAACTTGTCACATCATGTTAAAATCTTCAAAATCATACAATAAATCAGAAAACAAACTTTTCCAAATTGGTTCGAGTCTGTGTGAGCTGTAGGATGCCCCTGGCAAAATAGATTGCCTGGTATTTCGTAACAAAAAGATGGTTATTCCATGCCAATTGCTGTGTTGTCCGGTGCATAATAAAAAAAGTTTTTTTAACTTATACAAGCTATCTCGGCGAACTCCGTACCACACCTTCATCCTTTTTTTTCGTTAATTTTTCGATGTTCGATCAAAACAATCCAACAACAAACGATCGATCGATACGATCCAACTAACTAAGATCATAAAAATCGGTCTTATAGCCGTTCTTGATTTATTAATAGTGTGCTACCCCGACTTTGTTTTATATATAGAGATAATCCCACTGCTAGGTAAAGGACTGGACTCTTTCATCGATCTCTATCTATCGGCAATGACTCCCAATCCCTCGTCGATTAACTATTGCATGGTCGTCTCACCGTCACTTCTTTGGTAAGTCTACCTCTTCGGCGATACCTATTGCGTGACGAATTGGGCCTACTTAACCGAATGCATCCCACACACAAGCCCTGCTAACTCCCAATTTAGCTTTGCTGTTAAAAAAAGTAGGTATTAAAAATTTATTATTTGTTAAGGCAAGATGAAAAAGTCAAAACTGCGCTTATTTTTCGCTCCATTCAAAAACAAAGTGCATACACACCGGAGCTCATATTTCACTGCAACGCGTGCACGAAACTGCTAATTAGTGGTAATAATACTTTAATGAGTGATAATAAATCATAGCCAAGCCAACCTTTGTGTAATTATATTTCATATGAAATACAATTGGAAATAGTAACAATTTGAATATCTGCCATTCCAGAGCTTGCAAACATTCGGAGAATTTAATTAGCATACCTAATTAAATGTATCTATTCTACTAATAACACCACGGTCCGAAGTGGCGCGGAGGTTCGCCTTAAATTTAGGTACAGGCGGACCCTTCTTGGGGTTCGATTCCCTGTTCGAGTCGGTAGAAAACGTTTTCCAAATAGCTGGCGTCTGGTTAAAGTGGAAAACGTAACATAAGGATATTAGTTATATACTTCGAGACCATGACTGTTTAAGTTGTATGGTTTATTGAAAGGTTTACAACCTCCAAAACCTAGAGGCGAGAACGCCAGACTTGGCGTCGCCATCTCTGAGGTCCCGGGTTCGATTCTCGGTCGGGTCAGTGTAGAAAGCGAACTTTTTATGTTGTCTCGTGTCTGAGTGATGTGGTACCGTCGTTATATCTGATTTCTATATCACAAGTACTTTAGCTAATTACTTTAGGATCAGAGCAATGTATGTGATGTTGTCCAATATGTATTTATTTATCTATTGGTAATATCTGGTATCTGTGTGTAATAAGTTGTGACTCCTTCTGCGTCGACAGTGACAAGCATGACTTGATAAACAGCTCTTTATATTTCAACGTGTCAATGTAATCCTCTTACCTCCCGAGTCCCGAACAACAGCTGAAATGACCGTCGCATAGTTTTTATTTTGTCCGTCTGTCGACTCCTAATTCGTGCGTATTGACATTTGGAAAGTCAGCGTTAATGGAGGCGTGAGCTTTTTTGCTCGGCGTCTAATCTCGGCTGCATTCGCCACGGTTGTTTTCCGAGTGCCGTGGCGTGTCGCTGTCACCGATCGGTAATTATTCACGAAGGCTCGCGCGGCGGACGAGGTGTGAGTGAGAGCGGAACTACAAAATGTTGTCAATAACCTTATCTCTAACTATATATATAAAAATGAATCTCTATTTCTCTTGGTCATCGCATCACGCATGAACGGATGGAACAATGTCGCTGATTCTTATTTTGATGTGTTAATTATTGTCAGGAGAAGGTTCTTTAAAAACAAAAAAATCGCAGAAAATCCTTTATGAATAAACGTAAGACCACGCGAAAGAAGTCGCGTGCAACAGCTAGTACTTGAAAATAAATTAAGGCCCTTGAGGCCCAAGGGCGATTTATTATAAAATCATTAAAACCTAAGCCTAACAAAAAATACTTAACAAGGTTGAAATAATACTGTTATTAGAGCTCATGGTAATGCTCCTGACCTGTTTACTGTTTTATTCTTACTCGTCTTGCTAAAGCAGTTGTCCCGTAAATCAAGGATAGCCTTGCAACCACATATTGTATACATCATGGAGAATTACCTTTGTTCCATGACTTATAATATGTATACAGGGGTATATAAGGTCCGATTTTGTTTGTTAACTTCCTTTTTGGGAGTGATTCTACTACTCAAATACAAAAACTTTTTCCAAACATCAAAAACACTTCCGTACAATGTTGTACTTATTTTTTGCAGTAAAATAACCCCCTTATAAAAAGTTTAACAATTAATAAAACCTTACGTCGTATATTCTGGATTAGGTATCTGTTCAAATGTAAAAAGTAATTGTGACTCTTATAATAAGGAAAAGTCTTCCAAAAAAACCGTAAACTAATTGCTACAACTAACCAAAACTCCGGTAATGTTCAGTTACAAAAAATGCAGCTAAGACTTTTTCTATGCTGAACTATTGATCTCTAATTATTCGCTCCGCTCGTGACTGAGCCACGGCCGCAAGGGACGGCCATTTAGAAAAAATGTTGCGCTAAAAGTGCGAACGTGCGGTCGCGTACTATTGACTCCGCCTCACTCTTGGTCAATTTTTGGTACTTATTTAACTGTATTTCGTTGTGATTTTATGTCTTTGTTGAAGTCGTTGCGTTTAATTACGATTTAGATAATGTTTTCTAATTTTGGTAGCTTTACCTACACATACGTAGGTACTTAATAGATAAGTAGATACTTTTAAAAAAAATGAAGATGTACTTAATTTAATTTGTAAGTGTGTGAAAGCTACGTACACCATCGCAATCTCATATTAAATATAAATAAATATTGGACAAGATCACATACAATGCTCTGATCCTATGGTAAGTAGCCAAAGTGCTTGTTACAGAAATCAGAAACAACGACGGTACCACAACACCCAGACCCGAGACAATATAGAAAACAATATTTTTCTACATTAACCGACCGAGAATCGAACGCGGGACCTTAGAGATAGCGACACCAAGTCCGGTATGCTCGCCTCTCGGCCACAGAGGTCGTCACATACTCTTCAAGTAACATAGGCCACAATTTTTCCAATGCATTTTGTCTAAACAAAAAAGCAGACTATTAAAATGTTTGTTTGTAACCTATGGGACTAAACCATTCATCCAATTACGATGAACTTTGGTTAGTTCTCGTGCGCAAACCGAGAAAGGTTTCAGAGTACAACAGCTAGTATGTTAAATAAAAGTTTCTTATCGTTCGATTCGGTTCGATACGAGTAAAATGTGGCTTGTCAAGCCTACTGAGCGTCAAGTAGGTATGTTGAGTATTGAGTATCCATCAACATGCACTTGCAGGCCAAACTTGGGACGCATTCTCGTGGGACCAGCCATCAGGACCATTACCGATTAAGCCAGTGCAGACCGAGGACAATTAAGTGTTGCCAGCACCAAAATTAGAAACTATTTTCGCCCATTACAGACCAACTTCATAATCAATTACACGTTAAAATTTCACAACGCTGTTTCGGGTGCTCTGTGTTTGGGTAATCGGAGTTTGTGGTCCCATGGTGAGCTATTACGTGGCTGTACGCCCATAAAGGTTTTTGCCGGGCTGTCGGAAAATTTTAATGCACGTTCCGAATGCATTTCGGTTGAGGTAAGTTTATTAAGGCAAATTAGTTGTACGAATAATTCCCGCCGGCACCGTAGTTTGGGAATGGAGATGGCAAAAATACGGTTTAGTGCAATTCAGGATGTTCATAGTTTTTTTTTAATCAGCTACACTAATTATGATTCGGGAACAAAACTTCGTTTTGTTATTTTTCTAATTCCGTTTTTTATTTAAACGCAACTTAAAAATAAAACTAAAAAATACGTTAAGAGCTCAAGGTTTCCGCTGTGTCAGTTAATTCGATTAACTTTTTACAAAATTCAATTAACTAACACCTTATTTTTAATCTAACTTTACTTACGTCCTTTTAAACATAACTTTTATAATTAACTTTACTGTGTAATACATTGACTCACTCGCACAGCTTCCTTAAAATTATTGCTTTATCTAAATTTAGTTTAAATATTATCATGCTGTAATGATAGTTTGTTTGAAATTGATAGAAACAGAATATAAGTAGTTTTAGTCCCAATCTATATAACGCTAAATTTATTCAAGATATGCAATGGGCTCTCATGACTAATCAACTTTTTTTATATGATAATTATTACTAGTTTTGCTCTACATTTTCATTGGGTGCTGCACAAATTATATATTATTTCCCAATAAACATTCCCATCAAAAGATTTCGAGACCAGACATAGAAGCAATTCCATTTAAAACTAATAAAGCTACCTAATTATCCAGGCTACTCCGTCATAACAAAGCAAATCTTCGTAGCGTTTAGAGGCATACAACACTAATAGGATTGAGTGCACTCCGCTAATCATAATTCATCAGCGAGATTAAAGAATAAGCGGGACGGGACGGGAGGCCGCGGGACAATGATCGCCACACCTGCGGAAACGCGCAAAGTAACGAGACGAGAGTCTAAATAATTCACACCACTGTAATCGTGCTGAATGCTGCTCTACGCTTTTTTATGAAAGGGATAAAATAATCAAACATTTATAAAAACAAATCTATAATGAGAGTCTTCAGCATCGCACTGTGATAATCAGTAAATGCTTTGGTTTTATTAAAAATAATGAAAGTTTGATTTTTAAGAAAACATCGCCAAAATAGTTTAACTAACTTCAGTATAATGTACTTGTTTATTTATCTTATATGATGTATTCGATGGTTTATCAGCGAGGTTATAATTTGCGTGACGAGACGAGATCGCGAGACAATGATCGCCATACCTGCCGAAACGTGCAAATTTTCAGTGTTGGGAAGTTTAATAATTCACAGCAACTGCAATCAAGTTGACTGCCCAACATTAGCGGTTTGAAAAAATAATAGTAACATCAATGTCATGAATTCGTATTATCAAAAAACATAAATAAAACGATACATGTATCAAATTAATAGAAGAAATTATTATATTAAATCTGAACAGGCGGGAAGCAAGTGGTTGTAAGGCACCACTCCCGACGTCTATTTGTTTCAAGAAACATGATTACTACAGTTGCTTCTGCCGACGTCGTTACTGAGTGCCTTTTTGGAACTTTGTTTCAGAATTTTAAATCCTAATATTTTTGTCATAATGTTTTAGACATTTTGTGGGTCTTTGAGATGTAAAATACAATGCGTGTAAGTAATAAAAAAAAAAACCTAATATTTTAAATGTTGTATTATTTTACTTATTGTAATAAACACGTCAGCTCTATTCGGTTGATGCAATAATACAGGGTATAATTTTAACCAACGCATCGTTATCAATAAAAAGTATTCAGGGGAAGTAGAGCTCCCTTCCACGCGGGTTCAGTCAGAGGCACTTATTTAGCAGATTGCTTTCCTTTAAGTTGTTCTTTAATCTAGCGATGGTCGGCGCGGACCCGCGGTGCGGCGCGGCTTTGCATCGCACCCTCTCGTCGTGCGTAGGGCTGCCAAACGTCCACGTTAGCATTTCTAGTCGATATAAAGTTTACTATTAAAATGTACCTTTATGTAATTTTTACAACTTATCAATCTATTGCTAAATGTCAAACTTACCAACATTAAACATAAAGTTTAACACTTAGAGTGCAATATCAATTTTGGAAAAATTTCGTTTTTGTTTTATGTTGATGGGCTGTTGTTGTCAATTAGTACTTTTAAAGTATTCAGTTCGGATATTCACGTCACCTTTATTTAAATTTTAATTCAATTATTTACTTCTGGGTGATTTAAATAAAATTAGAATTATATTTTTTTTGGTTTTCAAAATATAAAACACCTAATTTTAATTATGCACCGGGAATGTACACATGTACAAGTGGCGTGAAAATTTGCAAAACTACACAAATAAATGGCAAAATCTAACACTAGTGACCTGGGAAAGACCTTTACCCAACAGCGGGGATACAATAGAATAAAAAAGTTATTAAAATACAAGAGAGAATTTTCAAGGATACGGTTCTAAAATAAGAAACGTTGTCTAGAAAAGACTTTTGTTTTTATATAAATTCAACAGACATTTTAGTTTTGCCATTCCTTATCAGGGAGTCCTCGGGGGACCCACCCCGCGAGCATTTCTTCCCACGCGTCAGGTGTTTGACGCACGCATCGGAACAATTAAAACTTCGAATAAAAGCTCAGCTCGTAGGAAAGATTACTAGACAGATACGAGTTTTTGTAAGATACTGTAAAATGTTGAGCAAAGTACCCATATATTAGTTAACAACAATGGTATTATTTATTTCTAATTTCCTAATATGAAACAAGGTTAAAAGTAAGGATAAGCCTACATCTTATCTCAGGGTTAATAGTTAAAAGAGTATTTTGTCGTTTTTTAAATCAGCATAATATTTTAAAAAACACTCAACTCACAAAAGAAGTAGGTATCTCGACTTTTTGTAATAATACTGAAACTGAAATTCTAAAGTAATGGTTTCGTTTATGTTGAGTAATTAAAAACACACTGACTAGTATAGAGCATTACCATTTAAAGTGCTGATTTAATTGTGATTAACTGATAATACACCTAGATAATGTGTATTCATAACCAAATTAATTGGACATTACACTAATTAGATGTAGATGAAATAATCCTCTACTGAAAACGTGCTCATATCTCGTGTACCTTCGCTGATGATTTCTAAAAACTAATTAGAGTAATATTTCTATGAAATACTCGTATTACAATTACGGATGTGCGCACTATGTTACATAATTTCAACAAGGATGCATTCGTTCTTGCCGCTCTCGAAAATTTTGTTAAAACCGACCCATATTGGATTACTCCTGGCACCAACTCGCCGCAATAATATAACGAAATTCAAACATTAATAGGCTGAAACACAATCACGGATGGCCGCGTAATCGAGTTAGCTGCTGTTCAGTTAAGCCCCTATCGCGTAATCTGCCCCATTGTCTGACAGTCGTTTCACTGATCACCACTGCCGATTATTGTGGCAATTTCGTGTATATTGTTTTCAGGTGTCTCTGTCTGAGCGTCCTGAAGGAGGCACAATGCGCGCCCAGCCTTATCTTCAAGAACCGTCGCGTAAAATGTTACTGAGAACGTTTATGGCACCTCAAATCACACGTTGATTGTTGAAAGAACAATTGAGGTCATCTTTGTCGACTATAATAATCGTTTGCTATTGGAATCCGGCTCAAATAGTGGTTTTGATATGTTCCATAAGTACCGTCTATTAACTTTTCAAAATTATTTTCACATTAAACTTCATAAGAGCCGTGCACATCATAATTCGTGCACAAAATAAACATCTTTCTTCATTGATCATTTGAAATATGAGAAGTTCTGAAAACTTTTAGTTATGTTTGCATTCCAAGATTTTCAGATCTAATATAACTTTATTATCAGAAAACGTCTGAGAGAACTGCCAATAAACTGACCACCTACAATAGAATAACGGAGTGCAGTGGATAATAAACAAAGTCCGCCGTCCAAAGTAAGTGATTCTCAGGTGGAATGCGCGTCGGGGAAGTTAAGAGCTCCTCGGTTAGACGCAGCTCAAGGAACAAATAAGTATATAGAAGCAGTGTCAAAACTGCCAAAAACAAAACTATAAAGTTTGCTTTATAACGGGCGGATACCGCTTTATCTGTTTGAGATGTCCGACTCAATTTGGATCTCTCCTTTTATAACTTCCACTACCCGGTTCACTCTCGTAACTTTACATGTTATTGCTTTCCAATCAGCCACCCGCCATTTTGAATGAGAAGTTAATAACCGAGACTATTTTATATTTTCCGTTCTAATGGGACATTTAATTAAACTAGCAAAGTAGTGGCGCAGTAATTACTTAGAAATTCATTGACATTCATTAAAAGTTGTCTCCTAATTGCTTTGACCAAGATACGACATCAAATTAAATGTTTAATTCTATTAGCGGGCGTAGATACATAACCAGTTACGTCTACTTTGTATCGAGAAGTAATAAAATCGAGAGCGTTTTATGATTACTAAAAGATATAACGCGTGTTAACGTTATGCGCAGTAACGTTACAACGTTACCAGTACCTATAGCGATTCTGCTGATGTTTTATTACATTATAAAACAAACGTCTCGTATTAATTATGAGTCGCGATGCAGTCACATCCCTATTGATCGTAAAGATTCTTTGATAGCAGTTGTAAAATGTTCCAAATCGTTGTCGTGATAATTTATGAAGCATGTTTATGGATGGATTTATAACCATATCAGTATGTTCTGCAGAGTGAATACATGTTTAGGGATTATGTAGTCAATGAAAGGTATTACATTACACGGCGATAAGAAATTTTAAACATCACTTTTTTATCTTTTATTTTGTTTTATTTAATATTATTACCCTTACTTAAGGTTGAGATACCACAAATAAGATAACCCTATCGAATTAAATATAATAATTATTATGCAATTTAAAACTTTATTAGACCTGAATAATGTGATATTTTATTATTTTTATATCATAAATATGTTTAGATACAGTCAAAACTTTTAATCGTATTGTTGTAATGTTGTGGTCACTGGTCACTGACCCAAACCAACCTAGAGGATACCAACGTAACCTACCGGGATTGATACCTATATAGTATGTAGTTTTGAACTAAATCAGTCAAAATCAATCTTGACCAATAAATAATTTTGACTGTAACAAACACAATAAACTGTATTATTATTTATAGTGCAATAATAATAAAAATGAAACCAACTAAAACAATTAAGAAAATGTGGATGATGTTGTTATTAGAACACAACGAAATTAGCAAACGGATCCCACGACGAGGGGCAAAAGTGAATTAGCCAGGGCCTATTACGTGAAGTGAGTTATAAAATAAAGCCGCAGCGAGCAACTTCATACATTACAAGCCGATAACCAGACGAGACTTGTGAGACACAAACCAGTCCCTTTTAGTGAAATTGAAAACTTTTTCTGTTACTCATACTGCGGCCGCGACACCGCTCCTTTTAAATCAATTGCCTTTTATAATTAACTTAGCCCGTTATTGGAGTGCACTCGCTCGTTGACTCGATTAAAATTCAATCGAGGTGTAAATCTATTGAGGAACGAGTTTTTCTGGCATTTGTAATCGAGTGAAATTGTTCTAGGACGAGTGTGCCGGACGCGTACAGCCGAGATATAATTAAGTGGGACTTTTTGTAATATCTCTATTACACTGTTAACTTATCGAAATGTCTGTCGTATATTTTTATGAGACGTGTACGATTCTGAACGGTCTACAAAGATTGGGGCGACAATAAATAACTGAATTTAAATTGACTACTTCACTTACTATCTTCTTTAATCTGTGCTTTAATAAATGTTATTTCCAGTAGTGTAGTTTATTATACAGAACAGTAAACTGTATCCCAGTCAACTCTATAATTCCAAATGCATACTAATTACCTTTATTATCTAACTATAAGTTAGGTAAGTTTAAGTTTAAAGTTATACTCAACAAGTTTAAAAATATAAACTAGAGTTATACCATGACTAAAAAAAACAACAAATTTGAAATGTTATATTATAATATTAACCGTGGTGTAAAGTGTTCCGAGGATAAAACTAGTTTATTAATGAGACGAGGATGGCAAAGTTTATTATTATGACGACCGTCTGGTGTAGTGGTTGGCGCTCCAGACTACAAGCCCTGGCAGTTACGGGTTCCAATCCCGCAAGAAGCAAATGTGTGATGAGCACGAACATTTGTATCCAAGTCATGGATGTTTATTAATGTATGTAAGTCTAACCGTTATCTAGTCGCCATAGTACAAGCTTTGCTTAGTTTAGGGCTAGATAATTGGTGTGATTGTTGCAAGATTTTAATTATTTAATTATTAATAATGTAATCGAGTAGAATTTTAATTTCCAAAATAACAATAATCTATACAGTTCCATTATACAAATGACGCTCCCGCAGCCGTATGTCAATTTGCGACGTTATGCAGTCCCCCGCCTAGCACTGCCGCCCGGGCTTCCCCGCCCTGGGAGTGCCACTTTTACCTAATTTCTATTAAACATTTATTACATTAGGCTCGAGCTATCGGAGGTATCGGTCATGTTTTATTTATTACCACTCGTGGGATTGTTTCTATCTGCGGTATTAGACAATCTGTGAAGTGTTCGTATTATTAGAATCCACGAGTTGGACGCGACGGAACGAAGATGGTAAAGTGTGAGCCGAGTTTAAAGTCGAGGAAGTATTATAAATAACTACTTAGATTTCCTTACTTATACAACTTATATGTATTTATATGTATAATTTACTACCATTCATGAATACGGTGTGATTACAGTTACTTGTACAATGTATAAACAATGTAACGTACTATTTGACATCTTATTCAAGAAATTTATTGTTGACTATAATTTAAAATTGTTTTTTTAATTCTTTAGGCTTAATCTACTTTTTAAAAAAAGTATGAAATAGGAGGAGTTATTTAATTCAACTATTTTTTGCATTTTTTGTGATTATTTTACGCGATATCTTTGCCAAATGGGAATAGATTTGGATTCATATATTTGGTTGAATAAAGTTTACTTCAAGAGAGTTCATATTTTAAATTTAAAGATAAAACACGGCTTATAGGAATAAAATAAATGTGCTGCAGATGTCTTTTACTGAATATAAACCGATTTTGATGGTAATAGTCGGAATACGGTGGCTAACCAAAAAAAATTGTATAAGACAGTTAAAATTAAATTTATGATTAAGTGCAAAACTAATGTTTTTTTTTATTATTTCAATTGGTAGTTGAGTTTGTATGAAAGTATAGTACAAGTACTTCACAAATTATCATCACAGAACTTTCCTTTGCTCGTTATTTTGCCGTATGATCTCAAAATAAGTTTGAAGATGTTCTCTCTCGGTCGCATTGTTTGATACCGACCAAAATAGTTTAATCAGAGTTATGCGAGCCATTAATTAAATTACGTTTGCCATGGGGCGGCTACGAGGCTATAAGAAAATTGCTTTTATTTGTGGGGAGTCATTCAATTAAACATTCATTCATTTGCGGCCATCGAGTGGCGTCCATTACATTTAATTATAATTTAGAAGGCCTACCTAATGATTGATCCACCAGAAAATTCCTCAGGCCAATTTATTTGTGATTATTGTGAAGCCACTGGGACACAATATTTGGAAATGTATCTTAAGTAAGAAAGGCAACTTGATTAGCACAGAACAGGCCAAGCAGCGCATGGGTCTTCGATTTCCAGCTAAGTCAATTCATTAAAAGTATTAACATTGGTAAATACTGGGAGACGCCCTCAGTTGTCCCTAAGATTTATCGTAACACCACTGGCGCAATAATAATTTAAAAAAAACACGCGGGTGACTGTCCTTACGATTTGACAGCGCGATTGCATGTCGGCGGCTAAGTAAACAAAAAAGATTCCTAGAGTTTTACTTTATGTTTTACGTGGGAAAAGCCATTATTTAATTTATGATAAAATTCTCAAAATACCCATTTCGCCATTTTCCAAATTTCCTGTTTCAAAAACTTGCCATTTAATTTAATACAAACATTGTTTTATTAATATGGTTTACCTACGTTACGATAAGTTATTGGTAAAACCATTTATGCCGTCCTGTCTGATATTAGCTACATTGATTCGTACACTTTAGTTCAAACGTTTATTTGCCAAAAACACAGTAAATTACAGTTGTCAAAACTTAAATAATTACAAACAAATGTCACAAAATATAATTAAACAAAAACCATAATTAGAATAAAATAAATTAATATAGTGTCACCAGATTTTAGTACAATAATAATAATAAATACATATATTAATTCCGTTTTAATGTTCCTGAGCGTTAATTATTTATTTAGCCTTAATCTGAAGTCTGGGAAAAAAAAAACACAGCAGAATCCAGTCAGTTCCCTAAAACTAACACAGTTCCTTTTAATTAGTTCGAGCAATGGTCTTTTCAAAGCGACTGACTACAACACAACGTTGTTGTTCAGTTGAGTAATGCACACTCTATCTACGTAATTAAATCCGACAATTAGGTTTATTAAAAACTCCAACTAAGTTAACGTAGTCAAATTAATTACGCTTGCTTTACGAACTAATCTAGTCTGCTTAATTTAATTATTCCATGTGTTAATATTACAGAAGGCCTTAATAACCTATTACACAAATTAAGTTTTAAAACTTGTTAATTTTTAATGGTCGATAACTTTTAATGGGCCCGGCCTGTTTGATGTACCCGATTTCGTGAAAGGTGTTAGTTAATTCTTAATTTAATTAATTAATCTCATTTAAATTAAGAAGTAAATACGATAGAGTTCTAGAGCAGCGGCCCACACAGAAGGGGCTTGTTTAGATAACACGTAATCTCATTCAAACAATTAAAATGGTAGCGTTATTTTTATTACATAGGCCCTTTTAAACTAAGGACCACACACTAACGTTTCTACTGGATAATATTTAAATTACACATCTTGACAGATTAATGTTTTTATGCGAAAATTAATACAAATATAGGTACTTATAACTTGATTACTTATTGATTGAATATGATCTTATTAATTTAGCTTTGATATTGACACTTATTGCTGTCATTAATCATGACTGAACATTGAACCTTGAGTACCTACAAACTGAACAAATATTAGCAATCTTTAGCAATTAAAAACGAAAAAGTTTAAGTTTTTAGCATAAAAAATATTTTTTTGCGATTCGTTTTCCATGTAGTTCTTACAATTAGAGAATTCGTATTTAGTTACAGAATCTCTTTAACTTGCAGCAATTAATTAAAGTTACTGTATTTTTTTTCTTTTGTATTCAATTATTTATTATCTTAATTAAACACACAAATAACAATTAAAATTGGTATTAGCTACATCAAATCTCTTGAACGAGGGAGTGAAAAAACATATTTTGTTATGACTAATAATTATGTAATATGGGGGCGAACATGTGGGCGTACACCGACATCAATTACGATTTACCGTATTCAACACACAATTAAAATATTCTTACTTACCAAAATATCTTCTAACAATCCGCCACGAATTTAGAGTCACATAATAGTTGAAAATATTTTAATTAACGTTATTCTCGGCAAGTTAGAAAGAAAACACAGCGCAGTGAGCAGTTAATTAGAGATTTAATACGTGTAACAGCGCGGGAGCGGGCCGCGTGTTTACAAAACGCGCTCCTTACAAAAACTGAATGAACGAACGGGTGATCGGAGTGTCGCGGCTTCCTGTCTGATATGATAACACATTAGCGTGGGCTAATGAGCTGTGCCTATCACTAGCAATGCGCACATGGCGTCGCTTGCTAAAATATAATATCAATTTATTGATAATTTACTCGTGATCAGCTATACAGAAATCCATGACAATCAACAAGCTGCAACAAATTATTTTTAAGGCACGAGTATTGCATAGTTATGAATGTTGGAATACATACCGGTATAAACAAACAAACGTCAAACAAACATGCAAACGGTCCAGAGCCGCTTGCTGTAGCGTTCTACAGGGGAGGCATGTCCAGTAGTGGACTATCAAAGCCTGATGACGATGGTACCGGAATAAAGCTAAATAAATTCTAAATGCAAGTCTTTCAACCTTTGACGCACTACACAGAAAATATAAATATTAACAGATCAAGCATATGTAAACGACACAATATAAATTCCATTGTTATGCGGTCTCATAAGACCGCTTGGATGTTAACGGGTTAATAAAGTTATGTTTTATTAGTAGTACCTAATAGTGTACTAATTTATACTGGAATTCAAATATTTAAAAAATGCTTTATTGAACCAAAATAATAACATGTTAAAATTACATGGTAACGTTACCAACTACATTAGTCAGTGACTGACTGCGACGCAGTCACGCCCACAACGAAAATTTATCTTAGGTACTAGAGTTTTTATTTTATTTTATTTCTATAAATGTAGCTATCTACACCAAACCACAACAATACTTAATTTGAATGTCAATGAAGGAATTCTGTTTATTATTACATGAACATTTATCTACACACTTTATCAATCAGTTTAATTATGAAGTACGACGACGCATCCTGTTAATTAAAGAGGATGCCTATTTCCTGTTCATTAAAATATTGATAGTCCTCTGAAAATTCAAAATACCTATAAATTCTTCATACAATTGTCCTTTAGATTTTATTCCTTATGGAAGTAATATTTGAATACCAATTTATCAGGGTTTTTCTATTTTATAGTTTGAATGTTAATTTACACAAAACTTTACATACTGTAGTTTTCCGCCTGTGCTTAAAAGTGAGCATAATTTTAATATTGTTGCTAAATAACTATTGTTTTTACTGACCTACCAATTACATGTTTACTGTTTTGCTAAAATCTATTTAAAAAAATCAATGTACCGTATTCATGCTTTGAATTTGACTTCAAAATAACACGTAGGTATTTCGTTCCCGTTGATTGTTTATTGCCAAAAAGACACAGTTAAGAATACCAGTTTAGGTCAGGGACCATTCCAGTGTTTGACGTTAAAACAACGTTGCATGTACTGTTTAGCATTCATGGTAGCCAAACCGTAGTTAGTAGTTAGTTATAGTTTAAGTATGGCATTGATTTCTAACTTAAGTTTATATTTTTGCGACAAGCATCGATCGAAGTTCGCCTGTTTACAGAATATCTGAAAAACGGAACGCGTCTAAATCTAAATGAGAATCGAGGAATCATAGTTTATTTTCGAGATTGCCCACGTGCAGTGGTAGGAAAAAAGAGTAATATTATTTTTCAATTCCCATACAAAGGTGGTCGGTGCGGCGCGCAAATTGGTTGTATTGTCAATTTGGGCAGTGCGTGCCGGGGCGCGGACCAATGTTTATTTTCAATTTCCACCATTTTCGCTACGCTCCGCACTGGATTAGGATGAACCACCACCAAACTATTTTGAACAATAGTTTCTATCGTCTTGAAGTAGAAAGTGCATTTTTGGATTATATTAAACACACTAGTCATATACACGCAGCCAAGCTTTAAATTAAAAAAATCGATCACTCTGCCATCCCCTCCAATTTCATTTTGGTACCGTTTTTAAATTCTTTAATCTAATATTGAATATAATACCTTCGCGTGACACGTACAATTTTCACTATTGTTTTCCATTGTTTTTCCGGTCTGCCACGAGTAAGCGGAACGCGAAGGGATAAATTACTTAGGTTTTGTCTAGGATTTGAAAATTATTATCACATAATATATTCAAATGAAATGGTTGTAGATATTTATCAATGTGACAGATGATTTTTACTAGATCCTTGATTCAACTTTAATAATTACGTTTTAAAAATGATAGCTTAGAAATACCGACAAAATGCGAATCACACGCCATTGGATCCAGGAAATGAAATTACAAACACGTAACGTATTAATATTGGTTAGGCAGGTTAATCTTTGGCACAGCCTAACGAAATCAGCTTGTTTATCTCCTTGAATGAACTACCTTGAGTTTGAATGACATACTTTACCAGACAATTGACATACATTGTGAAGGACAACAACAAATTTTGTCGTATTTGTAAGGTACAAATACGACAAAATTTCTAGGCATATTGATTTATTTATTATTTACTTTGCTTACGTAGACTCCGTACTGCGATACGGTGTAATTATATGGGGAAATAGCACTGATGTTAATAAGGTACTTATTGCACAAAAAAATGTATCAGGGCTATATGTGGCACTGCACCACACGAACCATGTAAACCACTATTTAAATATTTAAAAATCTTGCCACTTACATGTCTTTATATATTTGAAGTTGCCAAATTCGTAAAACAAAATATGCACCATTTACCGCAAGACCGCAAGATTTCGTAAAAATTGCTATTGGATGTACATTGTTATATTTAATAAAATAAAATTATATCAGCAATAAGCGTCGTCAAATGGTTACAAAAATCTTAAAACAAACAAAATTTTGAAAGTCATACCACTTCACTATACTGGATTCCCACTCAACGCCCCGCCCGATCCGAAGGTCCCCATAACGCTAGCAGCATTGCCTCGCTGAATAGCTATGGAGACCCGGTGAACCAACCAAGACCCAGAGCGGGGATCATTACCCTTTTCCCTAAAACGTCGTCCCAACTCCTTTTATTTAATAAAATACCCCAAATTATGCAAGACTTGCCCTTCAATGAATTTAAAGTAACATTTTGGAATCAAATTTGACATGTGTAAAAATGGTATTAAGTTTTTTTTTTTAATTCTTGTTTCAAATTTGTATTTTTATTTATTTTATTCGTTTTGTCATTGACATTTTACATTTTCCACAATTAGTGTAGTAATATTTGCATGCTATTTGTAAATGGCTGAAAAAGCTAAACGTTATACCGCAATTCCATCCACAATGTACCCTTTTTCATATGCAAATAAATTTCATTTCATTTCATTACCGCCGTAAAGATCGGTACGTTGAGCCTATCATCAATACCATACAATTTTTTCCTAGTTGAACGGTATGTACCTACTCCATTGATTATTTGTGACTGATTCAGTATTGTTACAAAGCAAATTTAATATTTTCGGTACAGAGACGCGAATATGGTTATAATATTCGCTCTATGGATATCAAAATTATTTTGCCAGATACGGTTTTGTTTAATTTAAAATTATTGTTACTTCCTTGTACAAATAAGGGTACTGCAACAAAGAACGAGACAAAGCATTTAATCAAGTTAAAAATAATAAATAACTTTTTACAAAACTCACAAAACTTTTCATTTTTATAAGCGTAAGCTTAAGCTTGGGGTAATTATTTCCTAATATCTGTTGCATTTTTGGGTTTTACGTACGTTATATCATAAGTACTGGCTTGACTGTGTTGGCTGTTCTCGCGACATTGTGGTTGCAATTTGCAGCAACGACGACAGGCGCGACTAATCGCTTAATAACAAACGCGAATAAATCCGTCGGCGGGACGTGCGTCATTAACATTGTGCAACTTAAATTATTACTTATTAAACGCGTGTAATGGACATACACAGCCGCTAACAGTTCTCAGTAATACCTGAAATTATATTTATTCACATTATTTAAAATACTATCAATAAGTGTGTGTAAGGTTCTAAAGGTTAAGGTAGGTAGGTAAGGCTAAGGTTCTAGTTCTAATACAGTGTAAGGTTCTAGATATAAGAAATGCATAATGACGCTCAAATTCAAGTAATGACCTATCCAGAGCTATGCCCGGCCTTTAACCAAAATAATTTTAATACCGTAGTTTAAAAAACTATAAAACACGCTGTCCTGTGTATAAGACTTTTAGAAATGAATTAGATAAACCCAAACTCGAAACATTTATTTAATATCCGCTAAAGAGTTTCACTATCCTGCGTCCAAATCAGATCCAGGTATTAAATTATTGAATTGTTATCAAAATAGCACATACTTACAAAGTTTTAAATCCATACGACATTTAGAACTGGGTAATTATAAAAAGCTATTTCCAAAATTAGATACAAAATTTGCTGTTAAATTAGTTTCTAAGCGATAAAAAGTATGAGGTTCCCATCTTTATTATAAAATTTGGTCAGGTAAAAACCGGACAGAAACCGCTTGGTAACATACATAAACATACTATTTAAAAATTATTGGCTGACAATAGTGACCGAGTTTTTTTGCGCTGCTTCTTCTCGGCGTTAGCTCACAATAAATTGACCCGAAGCAGTGGTAGGCTAAAAAAAATAGGACGTGTAAAAGAGCTTAAATTATGCCTATTTGCATTGTTTTTTATTAACAACTTCGTAACAAGAAACGATTTTTTTGTACAAAAGGAATACGTGACATATAATGTCAACACGTGTGACCGGATTTGATGACATGAAACGCGATTCGATTTGGTACGGTATTGTTCCCTTGAAATGATTTCGCAAAAATATTTTTGACGAGACAGAGTTCGTATTAAAACTGCATTGCAAATTGCTTTAATATTGTGTGTGAAATACCAACTGGTAATAAAATATTTATACCTCTTACTGAGCGTAAAGAAAAAAATATCACACGAGTAGTAAACTCCATAATAGGAATAACTTTAAACATAGGACGGACATCAATATTGCGAAAATCACTAACAAAATTTGCGCGATTTTAAAGCTGATCTCAAGTCGGTCGTATTGATGGGTACTAACTTTATTTACTATTACTTTATTACTTACATCCTAAATATAAGGTTCCAGTTTTACAATATGGCTTTATGTAATAATTCGTATAACCCATTAAATGCAACGATGTGACCTTTCCAGGGCGTCCCGTTGCGGTTGGAGTGCGAATCGAATGGGAAATTTGTAATTGCGCTAAATCACCAAGCGATCACCGTGTACACGTTTTCAACACCGTATCTATTAAAATCTTATCTTCATGTGTTGAAATACATAGGCACATTAACATTACTGCGTACCTACTTATGTATGATTTACATACAGGTGGTCGCACTCAGTATGTTAACAAAAAAAATACATTTAGGTACGTTTATTCGTTTAAATAGTTTATTAAAAAAACGGAATGGTCAAATCATTAAAAAAATATTATGGCGTTATAAATTTTCTAATATGAAATAAGAAACATATCTCATTTATTACCAGCTTCATACGGCATGCCCTGCCCTCCGAGGCAGACCCCCGTCGTGAGGCAAAGTGCCTCGTGTAAGAAATTCGTAATTGCTCTTAATTGCCACCTGATGACCGTATTACACGTTTTCAATTGTGAACTTCACCTGTCAACGGATTTTATTTGAGGAGCGGCTTTAACAGACCCTTAATTACATTTAAATCCAGAACTAATAATAAATAATATTTATAGCTTTTAATAACGAACACAAAAGTAAAAACACGAGAGCGATTATTTTTACATTTAAATTAATAAATTATCTACTTTGATTTAAATACTTTTTTGGACCTTCATCCGCGAACGATATTAAAAAACCTAAAGTAATTTAATTTGTAGTTTAATAATTGTTTTACCTAAATAGGCTCAGTTTTTAATCTGCTGCTTATTTGCTATAACACAGTTGAACACTACGTTTCCAATCAAATGCTGTAAACTGCCAACCAAACCAAGATGCAACACTATCATGTGACGTCATTAAAACAATTTCTTGCAACGATGACGTTAGACGTTACTGGTACAGCCCGCATTGCAGCTTGCGATATGTTTATGTTATCGAATATCCAACTGCATGTTATAATAGGTACAGCTCCAGTTCTCTCTCGATGTAGTCGTTGTGTGTTTCATAATAATGCAATTCGATACTAATAGCTCAGTCGAGTGCCCACCTTCGTTAGTGAGTACTTCTGACTAATTAATTCTTAGAAAAATCGGAACGGTAGCTGTATTTATTTATACTTTCTTTACCGTTGCAATATTATTTTATGTCGACGTTTCTTATAACCTACACAGCAGTACAGATTTCATGAAAATATGGTGGTACCTAAGTTAGGAAATTATTTAGCAATTTCTCAGCACCTTAACATAAGGATAAAAATTAATTTGCATATAATTATGTTTAGTTAAAAACTAGTGTTTGGGTTATATTTTATAATGTTTTGTCATACTAAATAGATAATGTGCCTATCCCACCGCCAACAGGAGGCGTGTCGTAAGAGATGACTAATTCCTGTAGCACAAGACATGCAGCAGCGTCTTCGTTCGAAATTTTAAAATAAAAAAACTATGCTCGCCAAACCGCCTGCCAGGCGTGGCGAGTATTAGCAATCCCCCCCGATGATTGGGAGAGGCCTTTGTTTAGCAGTGGACGTCCTATGGCTGTGGAGATGATGACAATGATACATAGACAACTATTTGTAAAATAACGCAATTTTTTCTAAAATGTTTTGTTAAAAACTAACAAAGACCCACCTTATATAGACCTAAAATACTTACACAGTTATTCAAAGCCCAAGATTTATCTAGCAGGAAGCAGTGTTGTAGCTTATTGTTTTAAAGGCTTAATTGTGGTTGAGCCCGCCGTGGTGGCGGGAAACTCAAATATTAGCACGTTTTATTATCCGCTGTTTGCGGAGCTTGCTTTGAGCAGTCGCGCCGCGGAAGGGTTATCTTCCGAGAATACCTGTCTATCGTATTACTTTACTCTGCTGCCGTTAACTTTCTTCGTAGTTTGATACCTTCGCGGGAAATACGTGACTAATAAAGTTATCCAGATCTTATCTGACAGATAAAGTCTTTTTTGTGTCAGTTACTACATGTATATAAATTGATGTTTAGTAAAATCTTAACTTATTGAGTTTTAAAGGTGATATAAATTGATAAAAATAACTATCTATATATATCAAGTGTATTTAGTAAGCTAAATTAGTAACGACGACTTCCGTAGCCGAGAGGCGGAGAGCGTACCGGACCTTTTTTAAAATCTTTATTTTGTAAGTGACTTTTGCCAAAACAGGCATGTCAGCCACATCGAATTTTAACCTATGATATAAGGAACACGTAACTTTTAATAGAAATAATTAAAGAAGAGAATCAATGGTGGAATATCATTTCAACCAAAAGTTTTGCTGCTTCACTTGTTGGTTCTGGCAAAATGCTCAGAATCGACCTTGTCTGTATTATAACTCGTTAATGTTAAATTTTCGCACTATCGAGTCTCTTTCTATTTTAAAACTTGGTGTTGCTATCTCTGAGGTCCCGGGTTCATTTCCCGGTCAAGAAATCTAGAAAAAATACTTTTCTATATTGTCTCGGGTCTGGGTGTTGTAGTACCGTCGTTTCTTATTTCTGTAACAAGTACTTTGGCTAGTTACCATAGGATCATCAATGTATGTAGATCATCATAATGTTGTCTTATATAAAAAAATATGTAGTCTCTACAAATTTACATTTTGCGTGTAGTTAATGTTAGAATAACCTATACTTATATAATCAAATAAAATAATTATGATGTCAATCAAGTTACCTGCATATTAGTATCACTTGTCATTGCTATCGACCGGAACCGATGAATTACCTGGAACAATTGACATAAATTGTTTAGTATTGAACTTCTTGTTGTGGACACATTTACCAGGGTGGGGTAGGTTACACAGATACACGACACGTTCGTGTCACGATACGACGTCGTATCACGATCCTTTGACACGTCGCAAGAAAACTAACTACGGTACGGTCCGTGTTACGATAGATACGCTCTCACTTAACATATATCTGAAAAGAAAAACATTGTGCTTAGGAAATAAAAAAAAATGATTTTTTAAATTCATCGAAATACTCTGAAACAATAATACACTATTAACATTATAATATTTTCGTTTAAGATATTTTTTATTTTAAATAGCTAAATTAAAATTTAATTTTTAATAATTGAAATTTTACACATACTAACGATTTTGGTACTCTTGTGTAACTACTTAGTTATTCTTGCATTGTCAATTCTGTCACTGGCACATTTAAAAAAAATACTTAATGTATCTTAAAAACATATAAGAAGACAGGAAAATAAAAAGATCTTTTGGTCCTTTATTCCTTCCATTATGAGTTATGGGAATTTCTTTATGAGAATGCGTCATGCAACGCATAATGTGTCGTAGTTTTACACGACGCGACAACGTATGACGTGTTGTATAGTGACGATAATCGTGACGATACGACGTCGTGACGTGCCGTGTATTATTGGCCCAACCTCGAATGGCGTAAAATATTTACGAAGACAATGCTACATACTGCAATTCGCTTGACATTCTGTTTGAAAAGGGCCCTCGACAATTGCATGTCATTTGCGAGTTGCGGCTCAGGAAAAGGTTTTCTCATTATGTAGTCGATCGTATACTTGCTATACAAATTAGTGGCATAGCGGTCAATTTTCCACAAATGGTGGTGCAGCCCCGTCAGCCTTGTAAATTACCCTAGCTAAGGTAGGATGAAAAAACTTTTTGAATAATAAATAATAACCGCAGTCGTCTGTGATGGGAAAAATTGTACCACTCACAAGTGGGCCAGAAAAATGTAATAGGCGCGGAAATTTGGGTAGTTTGTAAAAGCAATGAGCGCATACAAAAGAAGATAAATTAATACTCTTAGGACAAAATCTACGCCAACAATATTTCATTATAGAAAAGAGTTGTCCACTAATACTGTAACTGCAAGTATTTTCTTAATTTTGTTAATTTTTAGTTCAAAATATATTTATCAATAAAAATAATTAGTTGGACGATATTTTATTCTATAGTAGTCAACCAAAAACACATACCTACTTAATTAACATTTTGTTATTTTCTTAATCTGGATTTTTGTAAGGACTTTACGTCGTTAATAATAGCAAATATAATAAATATTTTTTACCTATTTGGATTCATCATTACGGAGCAAAACAATTTTAATTGGCGTAATTCTCAGGAGATTAACGGATGAATATATTTTTAAAACTGTTCATCTTTTCAGCTTCCTAAAAAAAATCTGTATTTGCCTTATTAGGACCAATTAAGTTATAATCCAGAATAGTACTTTGCTAAGCCAATAAATAATTATCATGGTGACAAATATATTAAAATTAATTTCCTGAAAAATGGACGATTACACTGAAAAAATTAAGTAAAGTTTAGTTGCCGCCAATTGGTATTAAACATCCTATATTAATTTTGATAATGAGATAATGATAATGAGAAAACGTGTTTTAATAAAGTTGTCATTATGGTCGCAGTGTAACGGCATCGGATCAAATTAAATCGTGTCTCAACACCGCTCGGCATGTGCGAATGCCACGGTACGGGAATACCATGAGCTCGCGGGCTTATTAACTCCCTACATTAATTAAATTATTAGAAATCTCGAGCCGGACTAATTAACGAAGAATTCCAACATTTCGGTCCACCTATCGGGCTTAATTAAAATTGACAAAGCCGCGAGCGAACGAGAGCGCCCGCCAAATATCGCCTCTATTAACGAAATGATCACTCGAAACTAATTAAATTATGGAGGTAATGGTGCGTGCAAGTGATACCGGCGTTGGCCGATACGGACGATCTCCATGGTACACCTGTACAGAGAATTATGACCACTGTTTGGGCGCGAAATGTTTCAAATGTTATTTGTTATGGGATCAGTTACAGACAAATTAAAAGATATTTGTATTATGTCTACAAAATATTGGTGTATGATTCTAGCCCGTTGTTCAGTAATGAGTGAGACAACAGACAACAAAAATATGTCAAGACATTTCTACATAGACAAAATAGCCACAAATATAAACTAAGAAAAAATACGAAACATTTTTTTAAATTTTTATAGGAAATAAAAAGTACATAAATTTAATTTCTGTGGTACCTCTTTGTTGTGGTACCGTCGTTGATTCTGATTTCTGTGACACAAATGCTAAAGCTACTTTTCACAGGATCAAAGCAATATACCTATGTGATGTTGTCCAATTTTTATTATTTATTTATTTTTCGCTGAGATAGCCCTAGCCTACTATAGACACAGAAATCTATAGACAGCACAGGAAAATATGTGAAAGAATCCTCAATGCCGTAATGGGTACACTCATTACGGCGACATTGTAGCATTCGCTAGGCGCAGCGACATTAAAATGAGTAATTATAATAAAGCTGATATGTCCTCATAATTAACTAAGCCTGATGAAGAGTGCTTTGACGAGTAGTGTGGCGCGAAGCTGCTTTAGCGCTTTATGCATAAAAACTTTAAACGTTTTTACTACGCACATTCAATATTTATCGCATTTGTAAGTGACTATGTATTTATTTTAGGCGTCTATTAAATTTAAATTCTATTTGTCATCAATTAAGCATTTACACACCGGATTCACTAATGAATCTAAAGGCGTTTTTAAATGTAAGATATTACGAAACTAGATAAAACTACTCTATTGAATTGCACTTCCAAATCTGATTTTATAACGAGTCTGTAAACTGAATAAGCATAGAGATACCCTAAATCACAGCTCAGTTACATGAAGCGTTTAATGCATGCAGCGCTTCAGCGCTTGATTCCCACTTGCTCCCAGCAGCACTAGTGCTAATTAGACGGAGTGACAACCCACTCCTGCCATAAAGCGCTGCAGATTTATCGCCGCAGATTATTTATATTATGTTTATTAGGCCCCGCCCTCCGCACCCTCCCTGCTTTCCCACTAATTGAATTGCCGGGATTTTTATACGTAACAACACCTGAGGAGTTTATTACGGCCCGCTGTTATGATGACCTTTGCGTAGTACAGACTTCATAATGTTGATATTAAAAATAAATCTCTGTCGTTCTTTTCATTATCTGTCTGGTTTCGTATTACAAATTTACAAAAGTAAATGTAAGTATAAGCATTTTTTCCTATTTCAATCTCGCAAAGCTTATATGAATTCCTCAAAAACTATTTAAAATTTGAAACATATAACCAAATTTACAATGTTATTGCACTTACAGACACATGTGTCTAGAGGACACTAATGAATCTTAAGTCTAAAAAACTGTGGTATTAGAACAGCGCAATTATTAGAATAACTATAACTATAACTAAATAAGACATTTAATAGTACCCACAAACGCGTAGACTATGGCATTTGTCCGCGGCATTAACACGAAGTATCAATGTGAACTTTGTCAACATTATCCCAAACAAAAATAGCAGCTTGGACATGATATTTATAGCAGGACAAGACGCTAAATCGATGCTCTATTTTAACAGCTTCAAAATAAATGTTAGGCATTCCAATTTCGCGGATGGTGGACTGTAACCGCGAAACCTATTTTAAAATGATTCCGATTTACAAGCCTCTTTTCGGTTATTAAAAATAGCTTACCACATTCTGTGCGAAATATGTAGTATAACTTGATTCTCTACCTAATTTAACACAAAATTTTCTACTCAAATAATTTAATAAATTCGCTGCAATACGTACGCGAAATCACAGAGGTGTGAACGTTTAGAAGTGACAATGATTAGTGATTCGACTTAACGAACGTGAGACATTCGTCAAAGAGATAACATCAATTAACTATACATGTAGAAATAGATGAATTAGCTCCGACAAATAAACAAGGTTCAATTAAAATGACAGAACGTTTCTCGGTTCTGAGAATCCGAACTTAACGCCAATACGGCGACCGCCAATTAAGCAAGTGACCAAGGCGACGTTACCGGCGAACATACAGCATAAATCATCTCTGACTAGGAGTACAAGTTATTTTGGCAATCGCCCCGTCATGATTAACAGCGGCTCCTCCCCGCGGCACAATGATAAATCGACATCAAAAATAGCCTCCATTTTATACAGTTTCCAATACACAGAAACTAATCATTAGACGGTTTGTATGAATATTTTGTCACCGCGGAGCGTGAGCTGTCAATTAGGTGTGGGCACAATTAAAACGGCCCATTCTCTAACCTAGTCCAAAACAGTATGGGATATTTTTCACTCATTAACAAACTAGGTACCTACTTATTTATTTATTTGTATTGTTTTTGCAATTACATGCTAGTTACCGAGTTCGTTAGCTTTATCGAATTTTTTCAAGTGTTTATTGCTGTTTGAAGAGACGTGGGTTAGAGTCCCACTTAAGGCGGTAGTTTTCTTTAGATGTAATAACTATTAGGTACTTCATATTCCAAAAGTGGACTTCGATAAAAACGTTCCTATTTGAGTAATCTTTTTATTGAAACAATATTGATACATAAACACCCAAACACATAAGTACTTGTATAACGTTCTAATACTGAATTAGAAACTTCACTCACCAACAGGAAAGTTTGAAATAGAGTCATTAATAAAATTCATAATAAAAGTGCATCCTTGCACCAATCTGGAAATAATAACTTTCGTCTTACAGAACGGCGTCAGGGGTAATCGAATTACGACCTTATTTTAAAGTAACAGGGCTGTATTCCCACTGTTTAAACTCTGGTTCCGTATAGTCCTTATCCACAGGCTGCATTATCCGAGGTTGTATCTCGTTGATTTGTTGCTTCGGTCTACGGAGTATGTTCCGAAGCTAATTAATTTTAATTGGACCGGATTGCAAACCGTCTATTGGAAGAGACTTTTGGCCCTTGCGACTGGAGCACACTGGGTGACAAGTAATCAAAATTCGGATGTACATTTTTCCCATGTGTCAAAATGTTTGCAGTTATATTAATATTCGATAATACCGATGATACAATGTCTGTTTATATTAAATTATACCTGTACATAAAAAAAAAATACATTAAAAACAGAAAAAGATACGGTTCTCATTTTTAGTTAACTTTCTTCTAGGGCGTGATTCAAATGCTCAAATACAACAACTTATTCTGTAGGATCAACATCAAAATCGCAAAAAAAAACACATACTAAACCACTCGCGCTCTCGACCGCTGACATCTGTTAGAGTTGGTCCCTGAGAAAAAATTGTGTTTATGCAGTAAAATACGCTCTAGAAGAAAGTTTAATTATTTTTTTTTTTTCTGCAAACTGATTTTTTTATTCACCATCATGTTTTAATCCCCATAATCCGCACAATAAAGTCAATGTACACGTTTCAATTACAAATCAGACATCAATCCCATATCCAATGCTAGTGCACATCTAATCCACACAACGCTAGGGCTGCCACTTCACGAATCGCAACACTTACACAATCGTTTAATTTTCCGCTCGTGCGCACTCTATAGCTTATCGACGATCGCGTTATTCTAATTGAATCGCATACAAATATAGCTTTTGAAACATAGTGAGAATTAAAGCTTGGGTAAGTGTATAACGGGTTAAGACAGTTCAGTAGGTGGCCTTATAATATAAATAGTTTAATTCATTCATTTTATTGTCTTCATAATAATATCTACCATTTATTATACAGAGAAAAAGAAAGAGAAAATTTTGCTGACGAGAACAAGGGGTTACATACAAATTAGGTGTAAGATCGATTTAGTTTACTAAAATACAAATTTAAAAATGTGTAGTTCTTGCAGCTAATAAGAAAAAAAATGTATGTAATATTATATTAAAACTATTACTTGTAGCCTGTTCTATCGACTTATTGTCGTTGCTCCCACATTTATAAATGTGGATGAGCTTATTTTTAGCCTTCCATCGATTTCTTAGGGCAATTTAACTTTCCTTGCAGCTCCATTGTACTTTTTAAATGTCTATGACACACATTCACTTCCTAGAAATCGATGTCTGCTTTATTTTTGAACTTTTTTTTTTAACCTCGTTTAAACTCATTGATTGATGTTTCTTTTGTTTTTATTTTATTATTATTTTTGTGCCAAGATATCAATTTTTATTTTTATTAAACCTAATGCAATGACTGTTTTTTAAACCTAACACTTTATTATATACATAATGCTCCGCAAATCAAAAATATTAGTTTATGTAGTAATCCAGTCGACATATCGAAAAAAGGTCGGATTAGCTGGAAAATATTTTTACAGGTTATTTGGGGGTACACTACTTGGGAGGACGAAGCGTGACAAAAACCTTAAAATGTTTTTTTTTTAAGTTTTTCGCTTACATCTTTTAAATTTATTTGTGTACCACACATGCAATTTGGTTGCAACAAAGTTAAAGAACATTAAATTTCCAAAAATTTTGTTGGTGTACCAGATTTTCAGTTCAAGATCTCGTAGCTGCCGTCTTGGGGGCTGCCAGATCTTCCTTATCGTCGTCGTCATAGTCGGGGGTCCATGAACAGTGGACACGTCCTCCTCATGGACCTTTAAGCGCAGGGTTCTTGAGGTCGAAAGCTTTTCTAGTGTACCCCCAAACAACCCGTAAAGAAAGATCCATTAACTTTGGGATACTTTCCAGGTAAAAAGTACATAGTTGCTGGACTACCTATAGTTTTACTTGATCAGTTTACCTATAGTTTAAGTGAAAAGTCATTACAAGTCACTTATAAACAATACTCGATCACAGATAAATGAATACAGTCAGTCTAAATGACACATAATACAGAAACCATGTCATGTGAATCTTCCTCGCTGTTTTCTTCTCATGGCTGTCATAATCATAACTGTCATAAGTACACGCGCTGCTGGCTGCTTTGAATAACGGTGGCCGAACGCTGTTTGCAAAAAAAAAACAATAAAATACTGCTTGTTTAATCTCATGAACAGGCTAATTGTCCGCGGCAATGACGATGACAGTTGCACCCCCTCCAGAGAGGAGGGAGAAGCACGTGACCCGTCACTCGCAGGGAAATTAAAACATTCCGTTATTATTTTCATTTCGCTAGTACGGACATAGGGCTGTCGGCGAAATAATAAAAATGCGCAATGAAATGTCAAGTAGATTGTCCGTATCTCGCGGGGATAGCAATAAGTGGGAACATAGTTTAGAGTTTGGAATTTTTCATTAATCGGATGATGTACACGGAACTTTTTTGCTTTTAAAATTGTTTGCTACAATTTGCAAAACTATAAAGGAATGGCCTCACTTAAAACTAATCCCCGTTTTGCTAACTGACTTGAAAAGAAGAGGTTTTCAATTTGTCTGTAAACCTACTTATATCTTTAATTATATCCTTATTAATATTTTAAAGGTAGGTAGGTTGGTCCTATTTTATTAGTTAATTTTATTTTAGGGGTGTACTTATGCATAAATACAACATTTTTTACAATGGATGGATGATAACCTAGCATCGAAATAAAAAAAATATAAAACACTTGAAACTTAATTCTCGTTTTGTGAACTATCTTCAAAAGAAGAGATTTACATTTTTCTGTATATCTACTTGAATATTTTAGTTTATTTATGATCAAAATATACTGATTTAATCGAGATTGTAATTTCAACTGTCTTTTTTTAATTGGTCGTCCCGCCCGCCCTTCGCTTCCAAAATAATCTGACAACTCTTTTCGCGTACTCGATTTTACAATTGATTATATAGAGACTAGGCTTCTCGAAATTAACGTAAAGCCTGTTCTACGGCTAGTCTTTTCCATCCGCTGCCAGCAACATTGACAGAAGCTATTGTAGTGAACTAACCTGGGCTGAAGAGACACTAAAGTTGCTCCTACTACCCTGGCCTTAAAAAGTTGGCGATTAAAAAGAATTTAAAAAACTCTTCCTATTAACATGTTAACAAAAAGGATTAAGTAGCACTCATGCACACACCATATTATGGATTAACAAATCAAAGCAATGTGTGCGCGTAATAGGCAGCAGTATCTCGCGGCCCCATATCAAAGTAATATCGACGAGCACCGCCGTCGGCGTAGAAATTTTAATAATTAAAAATCGCCCCTGCGCTGAAGGGTCTGCACACTGCACATTACACGTTATCATTTTTAATTAAAATTCTCCCGGCATAACCTACTATCTATTGCGATAAACTATTTCCAATTTAGCTGGGTAACTCGTCTGTAATAAAAGTTATGATTTTCTACACTTCTTACTAGAAAACTACTGACTTAATTTTAACCTCCTCTTTAAGCATTGACACGTCAATGCTTCAAATGCCTAAATGCAAAGGAAAATATTATTTAAATGTGTATTTACGTATTTCCTAAAAAATAGCAAAACATTAAAATTTGAATATGTAATAGTATTTTTCTTATTTCATGACGGTTGTCTCATTGCCAATTAAATATTAAATTTATAATAAACATTTTTTTTTTTTAATTCAAAACGTAGATCTGGCCCAATTCCCGTAATTTGACAATAGTCGCAATCCGGTGTCGATCCGCTGCCAGTAACATTACGATCACAAACGGTATTCTCGTAACGTAATGTAATTTTAGCCTAACTATAAACTGTAAATAGTTTATAAGCAGTGTTGTTTGTATATAATAAACAAAAGCAAAACAAGGTTAAAGTAATACTGCTTCAGGACATGTTAGATAACCCCAAGAACATTATTATTAAATATCACAGATAAATTTGGCACATTAGAAAATTCAAATCACGGTTAATATGATCTATTCTCAATTCGCACGAGATAAAATTAAATTTTCAGTCTGTTCAAACGTGGGTTCAGGCAATATAGAAAAAATAGCAAACATTCATAGCGATTCCAATAGGCTAATCGCGAGTTATTAAACCCCTAGAGCGGCCCACCTGATCGCCGCCCAGATATAATAGAAATGCCAGGGACTTATTATTAAAATTGCTGGTAAATTGCTCCCCTCGTCCCTCGGATTTCGACGGTCGGGGCTGACTTATCGACGTCATATTGTACTCGTAATAATATTAATTTGCCATTGTAATGGTGCAGATCAATTTGAGAGAGACGGGAATGCATTGTGCGACGTGTCGGCTGCTCGTAATGATGTTTTATTTCAAGTAGACCGCTTACGTGACTTTGTAATGTGTGGACCTTCATATT
This sequence comes from Anania hortulata, assembly GCA_963576865.1. Taxonomy (NCBI): domain Eukaryota; kingdom Metazoa; phylum Arthropoda; class Insecta; order Lepidoptera; family Crambidae; genus Anania; species Anania hortulata. The sequence goes on along the minus strand of OY756394.1, from coordinate 8,304,201 downwards.
TAAGTAATCCTGTATTACTGGTATGTTGCTTAGTATAATACACTTATACTCGTATACATACTTACTAGCTATGCAGCTTACTAGAGCGTTATCTCCTGGCACAGGTAATTATAATGCCTAAAAGGAGGCTCTGTTTACTAGATATAAGTAAGCCTTTGTTAAGAAATCAATCATTTTGAGATGTTTTGAATTGCCCTATTCATAGTGTCCAAAATTTTTCATTTCTCTTTTAAAAAAAAAGTAGTTTCGCGAAAAGCCATAGTTAGAAAGTGGTTTTTAGAAGAGAAGTTACAAAAAAATACTTAAAATTTAGCTTTTTGCAATTACATAAGTACTAGTTAATCTAAGATACGATAATATAGACGAGGCGATAGATTTTTTCAAGCATAAAATTGTCTCAAGAATAAGTATTTCACATTATACTCACAAAACACTTAATGCATGCTTCCATATTTATTTTTATTAGCAGAACACATACTTAAATTTTTTAGAGAGGATGAAAAAAGGTACACAGTTATTTAAATATGGGTATTTTTTTAATTATTAAAATTAACAACCGCATGTAATTAACAGAGAAGATGTCTGTATTTTATTGGGATTATTTTAATAAAAATAAACATAGTTATACACAAAATTAAACTTTTTCTAAAATTTGTTTACCGCAGCTGCAACAACTATTCAGTATTTACCCGCTCTTCGACACAGCTAATTAAATTACGCATGCATTAGAGCTTATTGTTTGTAGGTAACCCAATCAGTGGCAGTTAGTGGTACCAACAACAAGAGTATTGTTGCCCGCTGGACATTAATTAGGTAAGTACTGAACACGTCAGGCTAATTAATTGAGCGTATTATTGGTGCACTGCCTAGGCGCTGTAACTACCTACTGCACTGACTCATGGAAACAATGAGGTCACGTCTCAAACAGTCTTATTCAGCTTGTGGATGCTTATGTGACTTAAGGCGTGACAATGCAATTAATAATGCGTTTTATTTGAATTATATTACATTACTAAAATCGTTGAAACAGGGTTACATTGCATAGGGGTGCCAAATTTAAAATATACGATCTTGGGAAGATTATAAAAAAGCGCCTCAATCGGTATTATTTTTAATAATAAAAAAAATACTTGAAAATATCCGAAAATAAAGTCAATAACGAAACTACGATTGCCGCGCGGCTATTTATTAGAGGCGTAGGTACGGCGAGCCAACAAGGACCTTACCTAGTGCACATACGGTGCAATTTTTTCATGAATAAGTTTAATTATCCACGCCTATGATTTTTAACAGCGGATAGGAATAATACAATGTGAAAAAAAAATGTTTTGTTCTTTGCACAGTTTGATTAAGTTACTGATTTTGAGCCACTCCTGAAGATTTGGCACCTCTTTGCTATGTAACCCTGTATTTGTTCTCCTCGTATAATACGCGATTGCTTTATTCCTTTACTAGAGATAACTGCAAAGATTAGTTTTGTTATATCCCCAATTTAGGCAAAATATTTAGAATAATAAAACAATAAAAAATATGTTTTTCCCTTGTCATCATTTAGTTTTTTTTTACCCTAAAATGTTGTAAATCGTTGAGACGCCGTACCTACCCTTCTTGCATGTGTGATTCAATTTATTGTTTGAAAAGAGTCAACTGTAGCCAGCTATGCTTGTCTTATCATTTGAGAAGATTTTGGTAGACTGTTGATTGCAGTATACAAGAAAGTTAAAAATATTACAAAAATAGATTAAATATGGATATAAACAAAAATAACATATAAAGAATTCCACTTGATTTTATCATCATCATCATCATTATAGCTATAGGACACTGCTAAACATAGGCCTCCCAATGACACCAGATTGGCCTGTTGGAAGCGGCCCGCATCCAGCGGCTTCTTGCAACTTTTACCAGATCGTCTGTCCATCTTGTGGGTGGACATCATTTATTTATTAAATAGAATCCCTAAAATACCTACTATATCATCACTTTGTTTCTTTTATCAAGCGTGCACTTAACACACCATGTAGTGTAGATATCATATTACTCATTCACACGTAAATTAATTAATAATCATAAATTGTTGAGTTTGTTCTGCCATATTATTAATTTTGCAACCGTAAAACCGCAATAATGGAATCTAGTACGTAGCCTAAATTAAAACTTATCCAATGAGTATAATGGTCAGAAATACTCAACTCGTTGCAAAATAAAGCAGAAAATAATTATTAATATGCTTAGTATGTGTAAGAGAAGTATTGACTTGACTTTTTATGAAGTCATTTCACCTTTACTTACCGGTGGATAGACGATTTAAGTCTATGTTACTAGAAGCAGCTGAATGCAAACTGCCCAGTCTTTCGTTCCATGGTCATCTATGGGAGAGGCCTATAGATGTTCAGCAGTGGACTTTTATGGGCTGATGATGATGATGATGACTCTACTGCTGGACACAGGCTTCACCTCAACTGTGAGGTGGTCTCGGCCATACTCTATTACGCGAACCTGTACGTTTTGTTGGAAGGATGTCTGTAAGGATGGTAACTAACCTTTCTGTTAAAGGGTAAACAACTCACTTTAATGCCTTTGACCATCCTCTACAACTAATATAGAGCAATATTAGCCAGGACCAACATTAAACGTGCTATTCGAGGTCACCGTTCCACCTACAAACGCGCCGAGGGCTACTTTACTTTGGCCATCAGTACCAGAGTGCAGCTGCCACTGAGCTGCAAGCACGACAAGCAGCCTAAACCTACTAAAAACTCACTAATTGACATAGTCTCGAAGTAAGGAACATGATACCATCTGCCAGCACAGTCAGACTCGAGACAATTTAGAAAAGAACATTTTCTGAATTGACCCGAACCGGAAGTACGTAGAGGCGGGAAAAACGACACGAGGAGCGCTGGAGCAGACAGGGCATACATGGTGTAAAAAAGAAGAGGACTCTCCTTATATTCACGTAATCAGCTGCTCATATAAACAACTACTATTTATGGGAGCAAACATCAAACTTGTGAAAAATTATTAAATGCTCCTTATATTATTAAAATCAATCGCAAAAAAAATAAGCTGTAGTTTAAAAAAATAAGCCTTACCCTTGGTAAACTACGACAGAATATGATGAACTTGTACCTAAATTTAAGATCATTGTAACCCTATTCTTAGTAATAAATGTTACCTTATTTTATCTTATGTTATCTAAAAAAAATACATTATTTGGGAGACCATGACAGTTGGTGTGTTGTCTATATAAACATTCGACACATAACAATAATCTTTATAATACATTACTGTGGCAATAACAACATCTTTATTTAGGTAACTACTATATGATTCTATATGTGTTACAGTAAGAGTGTAGGAGCTTTTTACCCTACACTCCTGGAATTAGAGTTAAAAAGCAAATAACGCATCATTATTTATTGTAAAAGAAGAAAGGCTAAGTGTACCCACTTAGAATTGAAAAAAAAATGTTTACTTCGTTGTCAACCCTAACATTAAAACCTTTTATTCTAAATATATACAAAATTATTGAATAAATATGATCTGACATTGTTGTTTACTAATTAATTAGCTATGGTGAAATATCGTGGTATTTCACTGATGAACGGCATACGAAACCCACTAAACATGTTAAATTAAACGAGTCGCATCGGGCCTAATCTCCAATGAGTTTAGTCTGATTAGGGTTGTCACTCTTAATTTGGTCGTGGTGATTGCATTGCGATTTGACAGGTTAGAAATAGTTTAGCAATTATATCGTTTTAATGCATAACTGGGGAATACTGTTCTATAATTATTACAAAACTGAATTAATTAACTTTTTGTGTTAGAAAATTGATTATTAAATCTTACATTTAAAAAACGGTGAACATACGCGATCCTTACTGTTTTCTGTGTTTTCGTGATTTTGATTTTAAATCAGTGCTTACAAAGTTGGATTTATATTATTTTTATTATGAGCAAAGTCCTACCGTGTAGGCGTCTCTACTCTGTGCTTCATCTCGCAATGATCTTGATTTAACATTGAAAAATTTAAATGATAAAAACCATTATAACTAGACCAAAATACAAAGGCCGTAAAGTATACACTTCACAGGAGGCGTGTCGTAAGAGGCGACTAATTCCTGTAACACGAGACGGGCAGCAGAGTATGCGTGCGAAATATTTTTAAAAAAAACTGCGCTCGCCAACCCGCCTGCCAAGCGTGGCGAGTATTGGCAATCCCCCCGATGATAAGTCACTGGGGGAGGCCTTTGTTAGGCAGTGGACGTCCTATGGCTGAAGTGATGATGATGAAAATACAAAGGGCCCAGAATTCATCGGTGTTTGCTCAGCCCTGGCCCTCTATTCGCGTCACTGATTAATTGAGTGCATAACACGCATTACGGAGGCGGCTAATCGCAGTGTAATGCGATCGTTTGTTGCCGCCCAACCTGATGCTTATTGATTGCCGCTGTACACCACGCGAGCTGCATCAATGTTCGGTTAGCAAAATACTGGGTTACTGACACACTGATGTATTCAAAACCAAGAGAACTGTAACATGTAGAACCACTTTAACAAGTCTGGGATGTAGCTTTTTCGTGACATTGAACTCAACTCAAACTCATTTTAATAAGTACTTACTAGCTGATAAGACAAAGGCGACACTGTTGTAATCAGTGTACGTAAAACCCGTGAATACTTTTATTTTTTTTGTTACCAGTCGTAATAAACTGCCAGCAACTGCTTGCACACAGACAACGATATTGTATTACATCCAATATTAAAAATAGTACAATCGTCATTCAAAAAGGCTGAAAGCGGACCGAGTATATTGTACGAGTATTGTGCACAAAAGATTTTTGAACCGATGGTTCAGCTTACATGAATGTGTTCGCTAAAATCGATGATGCATCCAAAGAACGAGCATAATCTGTTTAAATTAATCGTCTCGATGATGTCGGTTGGAAGATTTGTAGTCGCCGCAGTACTTTTTTTTTGTTACTTAAGTTGCACATACAAAGTATTAAGGGTTTTTGATAAAAAAACGAGTCACAATTTCTTCAAAATAACACCATAAACATGTAATTTTTTTGTTTACAATTTTAAATTGAAATCATTAAATAGTTATTTTAAATAAGGGTTGTCTGGAAGAGATCGCTTTTAGCGATTAAACCGCCTTAATTGTACATCTTTCTGTAAACTTCAATTATAACTTCTTTTATGGTGTGCAATAAGAGGCTATCTATCGATCTCTCAAGTTCCGCTTGGCACTATGTTTGTAACATCTACAAGCGTATTTTAACATTATATTAAAAAATACGCTTATTACATTTACATTATAATCATGTCAAATTCAGTTGAAAAACGTAAAAAGACGGATAAAGCTGGGCTTAAGAAAAGAACATCTTTACCTATTCAAACTTTATGACTGAGAGATGAATAAATTACAAAATTAATCAAATTACTTGATTGAAGAAAAAAGATCCAATCATCCATTACATTACACGGTAGGTTTTATCAATCACTAGCTGTTGCCCTCGACTTCATTCGCGTGGTCTTTAGTTTATTCTTAAAGGAATCTCTGCGCAATTTTCTTAATTGTTTCTTTAAAAAAACCTTTTCCTAACAATAGTTAACACAATTAAAAAGAATTAACGAAATTGTTTCATCCGTTCACGCGTGATGCGATGACCAAGGGACATAGAGATTCATTTTTATATATCTAAATAATATATAGATTAGTGTCAATCATGGCCTAACTATGGTTTGAACAAACATTTAAAGTAAACCTTAATCTAATAGATACATAAATATAGAGAGTGAAAGTCGAAGAGGGCGCTGCTCGCACGGAAACAGCTAGCTCCGAGTATTTATATAGAAAATAATTTAAAAACAAGTGATTTTTTGGTTTAAAAATACATACGTACTTAGTTAATCTTTTGAATACTCAGTGACAGTGTTATCGCAAAAAAAAGAACCACATGAAAAGATAATATCGAAACAGTGACTAAATTACGAATAAACAAAAAATTGTGCACTCTGATTCAAACAGTAAACATATGTGAGTGTGTTAATGTGAATTAAACCAAACAATCTAACTATCTCATTAAAATAATAACATATAATTACACTGATTATTGTGAAATAAATAACTTTGTTTGATATTGTTACTGTGATAAATGAAAAGTTAAGGTGTTACTAAAATAGAAAATAACACACTACCTGCATCGTACATCCATTATAATACGACATAGCACAAGATCAGTACCAATATTTCGTCACAGGATCTTAAGCATCGCTGGCCTAGCGGTACGAGTACCGGACTTGTAAGGCGACCGCTCTGGGAGAACCCGGATCGAATCCACACGCCGACTAAAAAAGTTGGCATTTTGTGTTTTGTGCATTAAAATTAAATAAATACAATGAGTACACCTAAGACAGAGATTATTTCTTGTGCGATGTGTGCCACAAAGCTATAAAACAGAAGCAATATCTTAAATGTTCTCGTTGTAATTTGATATATGACCTTAAATGTACTAGCAAGGAAAAACTGTATTATCTAATGGACAACGACAGAAAAGCTAAGTGGGTTTGTGATACATGTAAACGAAAAAAGACAACAATTAAGAACTACACAACTCCCGTTAGTTCAAAGTCTACGAATAAAAAATCTCAAGATAAAACAAAACAAAAAATCACAAATAATAAACCTATTGAATGTGATTCACTTAATTTCAATGCGACTACATCGACCACCAATTGACACACCAATGCATGATAATATTGATAATATTACATATCGCAAAAAGAATACAACAGTAATCAATATTCCTACTGCCAATTCCTTTGATTCTTTAAAGACTGATTTAGATGAATATGAAGAGCAAGATATCTCCTGTAGCACTCCTCAGCAACTGAATAGAAGCTGTCCAAACATTATAGTAAAAAGTCATCTAGACTATGAAGCTTTACAGGCAAAGCTGGATAGTCTGCAACAAAAATATGAATCAGCTGAACAGCAAATTGAGCTTCTTTTGTCAGAGAACTTTACTTTAAAAAAGATAATCGAAGAATACAAATCAAAAATGTGCAATTTGACATCTATATACAAAAATATAGAGCAACCATCCGCATCAAAAAGTAGATCTGACTCTGCCAAAAAAACCTCGGGAAAAAACATTAAAAAAACTATGAATGACTCTCTGAACATTGAAAACTTTCATGATTCATCAAATGAGAAAGTTATCAAAGTAATACCACGGGCACATTGCACAGAAAAAGTACTGAAACCAAAACTCAGTATTATAAGCACTAACTTAAACAACAATATGCTAAAAACAGCTATTAATACTTTCCAAGGTGGATATGACTTATGCCATTATAAAACACCCCACAGAGGTTTACTAGATTTGCTACAAACAATAGATGAAAAAACAATGGAATTCACAAAGAATGACTACTGCGTCGTGATGGTTGGTGAAAAAGACTTCGAGACATCACAGAACTATAAAGGATTGGTGAAAAATATAAGAAATAGACTGATTCCCCTGAATAAAACCAACATCATAATTTGTCTACCAACATTCAAGTGTGGAGAATTAACCCAAATATTTAACAGAAGAATTGAAATATTTAACCGTCTTCTCTACCTGGATATAAAAGAACATGCATATGCATATTTACTGGACTCAAACTTACATCTCACGTATGACTACCAAATGTTTAGTGGACCACATGGTATTGTAAATGATAAGGGGATAAAAAATATTATGACTAATCTGAAATACTTAATTGACGACATAATTTTGTATAATTTTTATGATGACATTGATTGTAAAACTTCTGATATAAATAATTTTTTTCGTAAATAATAAAATATTTAGAATAATGCATCAAAATATAGCAAGTGCGTTATCTAAGGTAGACATAATAGAATTGACACTAGCCGATCTTAAACATTCTAATAATACTCCCGATGTTATATGTTTTAGCGAAACATTTTTAAAATCTGGGCATGAAAACTGTTTGAAACTTTCAAATTATGAATTGGCGTCTTTTTATAGCAGGGAAAATAAAAGAGGAGGTGTTTGTATACTCGTTTTAAAAGGGCTGATCTACAAAAAAAATGTTAGTATTGCCAGACATGCTAAATCAAATGTTTTTGAATGTTGCGCCATAGAAATTCCTGACAATAATCTAATAATTATCTGTCTGTACAGAACTCCAACATCTGACGTAAATGATTTCTTAAATAATCTTGACTCTTTGCTATATCAATTAAACAGTAATAAAAAAAAGAAAATTGTTGTTTTAGGTGATTTTAACATTAATACACTAAAAGCTGACAAAGTAACTAAAGCCCTGCGTGATTTAACAAAAAATTACAATCTGACTATACACATAAACGAACCTACACGAAGATCCTCTTGTATAGATAATATTCTGAGTAATATTGATAACACTACAGCATCCGTTCTACATTTGGGATTATCTGATCATGAGACTGCTCAGATGCTCCATTTTCCGGTGGACAAAAAAAAACATAATCCAAAGATTACATATATATTAAAAAGAGACTACAGCCCTGATAACATTAAAATATTTAAAACCTGTCTTAAAGGGCTATCATTTAGTGAAGTATTTATGGAAAATGATCTTAACAAGGCATTTGATGCATTTCATGATGTGATACTACTTTTCTACAAGCTTTGTTTTCCTAAAGTTAAAGTCAAAATACAAAATAATAAAAATAGAAACAAATGGATAACAACAGGACTAAGATTAAGTTGTAGAATTAAGCGGACCCTTAGAATTAGGTACTACAAATCAAAAAATATTAAACATAAACATGATTACATGAAGTACTCTAAATTACTTAAAAAATGTATAAGTCAAGCTCAAAAAAGTAAGAATAGTTATTTCATAAATAACAGTAAAAATAAAACTAAAGCTGCCTGGCAAGTTATAAAAGACAAATATAACTGTGACTCTAAAGATATTGACAAAATTTTTCATAATAATGTTAAAATTCATAACCCGATACTTATATCTGAAGCATTTAATAGGCATTTTATTGAAACATCGGATTCATCAAGAAATAAATCAAATTGTAAGCAGAAAACTAGTGTCAATAATGCTTTAGTTGGATCGATGTATCTTAAACCTGTGACTAATGATGAGCTAAGAAAACAAATACTATCTTTGAATAACACAAAAACTGAAGGACCTGATGAGATTTGTACAGATGTAATAAAAAAATGTATTGACGAGCTAACTCCTATCTTGACTTACCTGGTAAACTTGTCTTTTGAAAGAGGTGAATTTCCTCAACGACTAAAATATTCTATTGTAAAACCAATGCATAAAAAAGGCTGCAAGAACGACATAGACAATTACAGACCAATAACTCTGATTCCAATTGTTTCAAAGATCTTTGAAAAGTGTATGTTTGATAGATTAATGAGTTACTGTTCAGATTTCAACATAATCAATAAAGACCAATATGGATTCCAAAAGCAAAAATCAACCACACTTGCCATGTTCGCCTTGTTTCAAGAAGTTGTAACTAGTGTTGACTTAAAAAAGTTGACAACAGTGTTGTTTTTGGATATGTCAAAAGCATTTGATTTGGTAAATCACAACATCATGCTTCAGAAACTAGAAGGAATAGGAGTAAGAGGACTACCTCTCCAATGGTTTGAGTCGTACCTCAAAAATAGGCAGCAGTCTGTTATCATAACAAAAACCAATGAAGACAATATAAAAAAATCGTATAATTCAAAATACATTACTAACAAATTCGGAGTGCCACAAGGAAGTGTGCTTGGGCCTCTTTTATTCATTATTTATATAAATGACATAATAAACGTAACGCGACATAGGTCTATATTATTTGCAGATGACATTTCTATTATCATAACAAATGACTTAAAAGACGGTTTGACGAAGCATGAAGCTGAAATAAATTATACACTAATTAACATTATTGAATGGCTTGACAAAAATAATCTTAAAATTAATTTAACCAAGACCAATTTTATACAATTTAATAATTTAAGGCAATGTAATTTAAATATTTCATACGGAGACACATGCATAAATGAAGCTGACTGGGTTAAATTCCTGGGGATAAATGTAGATAAGAGTATGAATTGGAAATTACAAGTTGAATCAGTATGTGACAAGGTTAATCGCTTTGTGTACGTTCTAAAAAAACTACGCCATATAACAGATCGGAGTACAATCCTTACAGCCTATCATGCGTATGTCACTTCGATATTGCGCTACGGGTTAATTCTCTGGGGTAATAGTGTAGATGTACATAAAGCATTTGTTACACAAAAAAAATGTGTTCGTGCAATATTTGGTATACCACCCTACCAAACATGTAAACCGCTCTTTAAAGAACTTAAGTTATTGACATTACCAGGCCTTTACATATTTGAAATCGGTAAATTTGTGAAAAATAATCTTGGGCTATTTCATAAAGCTCGAGATGTCTATCCTAGAAATAAGAGAAATCCTGATCGACTTGTGTTGCATTGTTCTCCCAGGACTAGACTTTACATGAAAAACTGTTTAAATATGTGTATAAAAATTTACAATAAAATACCAGGAAATATAAAAACACTGGGACCAATATTATTTAAAAAGAAATTGTTTGAGTGGCTTTTAGAAAGAAATTTTTATAGTGTTAAGGAATTGACTAAATAATTTGACTAATAATGACTGGAAATAATGATGATATGAAATAATATGACTAAAAACTAAAATTATAATGCAATGTATTATTAATATTTACTGATTATAATATTGTTATCTACCTCCTTAGTAATTTACATGCCATACAATGGCGAGACATGTTGATTCATTCTCAAATATGTATCCATCTTATTATACCGTGTCTGTGAGTAAATAAATGATTTGATTTGATTTGATTTGATTTGACCATTGTTTCGTATATTTGCGATAAATAGCCAGTGAATCGTAATAATCAACATTTTAAAGAAACAATTAATATAAATTTAATTAAATCAAAAAGCACATAATTTATTACTTACGTCAAAAGCAACCACTAGTGTTTGTTACATTTTGTTATCGATATCATAGACTCATGTACCAAATTAATAATTCGTTCCGTTCGCTGATTAATTAAATGCCAATTGCAATTACTAATATTTTATGAATTATCCAATAGCATTGAAAAGGTATTGATTTTCTCTTACATTTCAATTGTATTAATAACAAATTGTTTTCAGGTAATGCGAACTGACTGTTGACTGTTGATACATTTGTCTTAATTAAAATATTTTCAGTAAAATTTCATTGGAAAATTAAAGTAATAATAAAATTAGTTTTTCATGTAAAATTTATGAAGTGGCACTACACACTAAATTACTCATCAAAGTTCAAAGTTCATTTATTGCATTCATGAGTACAATTAGGTAACAATTACAGTGTAGAGAAGCACTTACATCATGAAGCCCATTTAGGCATGGCATCATTTCGATTACATATCATATTTATATATAATTTATATAAAATAAACATCACATGGGATCTTTATTCCAATATCATTTTACTACTATCATCATAAATTAAATAAATACGAACATGTCAAAAATCTTTTGTTTTGATTCATCATCATCATTTCAGCCACAGGACAGCAGTGGACCTGCTAAACATAGGCCTCCCCCAGTGTTTTCCAGATTGGCCGGTTGAAAGCGACCTGCATTTAGCAGCTTCCTGCAACCTTTACCAGATCGTTTTACCACCTTTATTAACTGACTTCTTTTGATAATCAGCAATTAAAGATTTATGAATTATGATTTTTACCATACTACGACTCTTCAGAAAAAAAACTTAATATTACTAATAATATTATAATCAAATCTCCTTTATAACTTATAACATTAAGAGTTTGGCCAATTGTTGACTGATGAAAGTCTCGTTAGACTCAATTCTAATTAGTTAATAAAACGATTTCTCGGTCAAACCACTGAATTAACCAAAGTAAGTAATTAGCACGTCTAGCTTGGGCTACATGAGCCAGCCAGGGATCACTCAGCGGATCGAGTAACACAAAGGGCCCGCCTAGCAGACTAAGTGGATTACCTAATTACCTCGAGGTACTAGATAGGTATTGCAGTTCAGCACTGCTAAGTAATCCTTACAACTTGGCAACTTTGAAGACTCATTAGTGTGTTGTCACATGGCGAGATGATGTTGAAGTTGCGTAAAACGATTGATACAACGATAAAATCATTTTAAAATAATATTTAATTTGATGCTCTTTTAATTGATTTTGTAACTAAATTTTCTTTGAATTTTTTATTTGAATAATATCGTAGGTTTTGACGTAATTTTTTTTTTATTTGTTTTTTCTTCAGTTTCTTTCATGCAGTGGCATAACAAGTAAGTAGTGACTTTACTGGTAAAGAATATTTATTGGCATTAAATCCGCTATTGTACCATTTCCTAATGTGTAATAAAGTCTAAAATAAATACATTTTGTAAATTAATTACATTATATTAAGTACCTTTTATGTTTTTCTGAAAATGCTACCATAGTGATTTATGTTTTATGTTGTTTTAAACTGGATTTTAAATTATTATTAAATGTTTTCCAAAATACAACAAATTGGAGCAAAGACAAAGACCTTACGTTTTCTGGGATTCTTGTTTTGGGTAACGTTATGTGAAGTGGTGTGTAGTTGTACCTGCGAAAGAAATAAAAAGGGTTAGGACTTCCATCATCGCAGTATATTTGTCAAAATATTGTATAATATACAAAATAAAAGTCGTTGGTTGATAGTCCTAAAATCTTTTGTTATTAGATTTACAGATTCAGCAAAGATAAATCAACCAAAATCAATTAATGAACCCGTTAGATTCAATAAGACTTAGAAAATATTATTCTATAGGTATTTTGACTATTAAATTAAATAATCATCCGTTTCAGATTTTTCATTCATAATTTGTTAGTTGATGTGTTAGTAACGATTTTTTTAATCATAAACTATGTTAGTGGAGTTAGTTTGTAAAAATATTCAAATATATTTTTTTATTTGGCCTGTTACTAATTCTATCCAATGTTTTTGAATAGGACAGTTAGGACGAGCAGTATTATCAATTAACAATTATTAGAAGATTAAATTATATTAAGGACATGACTGATATAGAATGTCATTCATTATTGATACAGTAATATCTCTCAGAAAATAAACTATGCCTTTTTAAAAGGTAACGTGTTTTATGCTTTAATCGTAAAGTATTTTTTTCATTGAAAAAATCAAATTCCTTATACGTCTCTTGGTACTGACACAAAAACGGAATAAATGCTTAATTCACCATACAAATTTAACAAGCTCTCAATTAAGCGCACATACAAACAAACAAGTCAGCTGTACAAACAGTCTCCCAAGCCAGCTGCGGTGAACAATCTAAACAAATATTAGGCCATCATTGAACATATTCGTGGGCAATTGGTCGGAAAAACTACAAGCAGGGCCAATAGACCGGGAGGTGGGTTATTTGAAGTTTTAACTCATCAAAATAACAAAACTCTTACATTTGTTTGTATCTTTGCGAGTGTGTCGCCAAATGTAAACTAGCATGAAGTTTGAAGCTGCCCCAATTGTCCGTTTTTTTTTATAAATTGCCAAATTCTAGACTATATTTTAAGTAGACCATTTATTTGTATTATTTATACTTTAAGAGAAAATATTAATACTATAAATAAAACAACAAAAAAAGGCTAATTCGGTATCTTTTTTTGAACCATTAAGCTGATTTTATTCGCTTATACGTAAATTGATAGGCCAACTTAATAGCAATAAACTGTATATGTTTTTTTTTTATTGAACACTCGCGTCCATTAGAAAAGTAATTTTTTTTTTCGCTTCAAAACAATAGCTTAACAGCCACGTTACATTGCGCGCTGTTAAAAACCGTATTTAAATCAGGTTTTGTGTGCGTGTAGAGATATGTGCCGGCACGCGTTGACTCTCACTACTCGCCTTAAGGCAACTGAAAATGCAAAACCAAATTTGTTTTTTATTTGTTTATTTTGTAATACGATCTAAAGGTAGTAAGATATTTCACATTCATACACACTGGCGGACCTACATACACAAGTAGCTTTTGTATGTTTAATGTTATTTATTTATTAATTAAGAATAATAATATCAAGCAAGGCCATTTTTTATTTAAAAAATATGAAATTTACCTAAATACGATTAAGTCGGTAATATTTCGCTCGTCGCCTGGACTATTCTGACCGTTTGCGGACAAACCGGTCCCGCGCGGAAAGTCTCACGAATATTTTTCACGGTAATTAAGTTTAGACTTCATGTTTATTTTGTAAATACCATTAGATTAATTCTTCGCTGACTTTTATAATAACTGTAATTATTGCGTTGAAAATCAAGAGAAAAAAAAACTAAGTCTAGAAAAATTTATATGACTAACTAGTTACAGTAATATACTGCGAAAGTGTATTGGGAGGTTTATCCTTTACCCAGCATCAGACCGATGTATATTTATTTCATAATAATGATTTATTGGTGACATAAATAAATATAAATATTGGAAAACAACACATACATTGCTTTGATCCTAAGGTAAAGTACTTGTGTTATAGAAATCAAAAACAACGACGGTACCCAGACCCGTGACAACATAAAACATTTTTTTTTACTTTGACCTGACCGAGAATCGAACCCAGGACCTCAGAGATGGCGACGTAAAGTCTGGCGTACTTGCCTCTCGGCTACGGAGGTCATCGTGCCTAGTTACATACTACGGTGGCTACTTTTACTTCCAAACTTTAGTCAATTAATTCCTGCGACAAATCAAATTCGTAGAGAACATAAAATCTTGTGTTCCCCTGAAAGTTCGTACAAAGTTGTTGTCAAATACTTTTACTACAAATGCGCTGTACGTCGAAATCGTAAAAGCATTAGAATACTTCATCGGAAGTCTGTTGTATACTCTTACTTTTTATTCCAGTTAGCGTATATGATTTCAATCTCACTTGGAAATGGTAGGTGGTTCCTTGTGTGTGTAATTATGTTTCAATCCACAGAATCACCACGAACTTTTGGCATTCGGCCTGCCCCAATATTCTTATATTCTTCTTAGAAAATAGAAAATGTATTTCATCAATCATTATCTAGTCCTAAGCTAAGCACTATGGCAATTAAATAGCAGATAAGGAAAATCTACAACTTTATAGTAAGATGTTGCCGATGGATTAAAATACTTTGAACTAGAACTACCTACCTACAATTAAAATATTTAGTAACTATACACCCCGCACCAACTAATCATAACGAAGCCCGCATAATATCTTCATTTGAAAATCACAATACCAACACAGTCCAAATTGGCTACTAAATATTCAAATCAATACTCTGTACGAAACATACGTGGGTAATTCGACAATGGTGGTCTAATTCAATTTGAATCACGCACAATATTCTATTAATAGTGATGGACAGGCGTAATCAATCTGCATAGATGCTAGTGATGTTCTGTGTCACATTAAAACCGGACACAATTATAGTTAATTAGCTTTAGTATATAATTCCGTTAGGTAAGAAACGGAACAGAGCCGCTCGCTCTAGCGATCTATAGGGGATACTGTTGGACATAACCAACAGTGGACTTCCGAAGGCTGTTGATGACGATGATGGTGATGTTACATAATAAGGTTACATTGCCATAAATGGTTTGAAGCTACATCATTTTTTAAAGTAGGTACCTAAGCATTAAACAAAAAATAACCCTTAGGAAGGGGGGGTTAAATATAGGGTGGAAGTTGGGAAGAAGTCGCGGGAAATCGCTAGTTATAAAGAGCAGATAGAAACCGTTCCAAGCGTTTGTAGAAAAAATAACTATTCTGTATTTTTGGCAAAAATATAACAAACAAATTATAATAACCTATTTTTATTTGATCTCTCTAATTGGATATGAATGGTAAAGTACAATTAGTCACCATCTCGGCAGAAGCTTTCACAAATACTACTAATGAATAAATAATCGAAACAAACAGATAACAAGAGATGCCAATTAAACAATACACTAATTAATTCCAAACATCGGTGTAGTGGACTTAATTAGAGCAGGCAACATTATCAAACGAGTATTGCACACTGACTGAGGTATACAAACAATAACAATGAAATCAAGCTTAAGCCCATAGATATAAGGATTACTCAAGCTACGGATGTTGCTTACTGTACAAGTAATATTATCTGATTTGTCTAGATGGTAATACAGGCTTTTTTGATGATTCTACTGCAGGTTTTATAAAAGTATTAATAACAGAACGACTTACTGTGCTGTAAAGTCAAAGACATACATGATGTTTTAATATATTATCAACAACTGGGTGGAGTATGTAACAAGAGTTACCAGACCATAATCACACCTCATTGATGGTACGTGATGATGATGTGTAAGATGATTAGTCTTGTTACTTGATCATTTTAAGCAAACATAAAGACAATTGTATAGTAGTGTCTCACAACTACAATAACTTAATTACAATATCAATTTAATAACAACAAAAAGTCAATAAAATAGTGTCGTAACTCAAACACTAAGCAGACAAACATCCTAACCCACGCATAAACTACTTTACGACAATCTCATAAAAGAAGCCGCAGTAAGTAGAGGCGCCTTTTTAATATCGAGGCGAGAGCCGCCCGCACTGTCCCACGAAACATTTTCCATTAATAAAACGCGAAAAAGGAATATTACATATGAAAAAGACATATATCCGTATCGGCGGACCCGCCGCTATCTCCTTGGAAGGTAATAACTTCTTTACAAGTCCAAAGTCCGAGGGATTGAAAAGCAATTTCAGCAGGACACCCCGCCCTCGCGCGGCCGGACTCACCATATTTCTTTTTCGCCGCTACTGTAATTCGCCTTTGATTTAATCTCGAGAAACAAATCTTTGAATGTGAAACTTTAGTGATAGGCATCAGTGGAACTAGTTTCCTTGATTGGATTCCATCCCCCGCTTGTAGCCCGGCCGTTCCTACAATTTGAATTGGTCACTGCAGATACCCTATTCGTCTGATTCTACTAGAAGATTGCATTTCTTATTTTCGGAGGAGAGTTTTTGTAAGATAGCTTACATTGTTAGTACCAAGAATACTATCATTTTGCATACCTAGAAAATGTTTGTTTTTCATAGTCTCCTTTACAAGCTAGTTAAAGGAGATTATAGAAAAAACAAAGTGAGGTCGAATTTAAGTATGTACTTATTAGGTTATGTTATACTTTTGAACCGCATTCTGGAAATTAGGCTTTATTTTGTTTTCCTGCTTTCTGAAGTGAAAAAATAAAGTCCGTAAAAACATCCTGCAAAGCGGAAAGAAATTGCTTAAATATCAAGTGACGTGTTTTAGTCCCGAGTATCAATATCTGTGGTCCAAACAGTGACTGGATTGAAACACAACCTGTTGGCGATACGTTCCGCCCGACGAAAGGCATCCAGTGTCGACGGATCAATTTGTAACATATCAAGCATCGAGTGGTAACTGGTAACGCTACACCGTGAACGCCACGCTAGGCACAGTGTGGTCACAGATTGTGATTTGCACTTCATTCAGTGATTATCACTGCTTACCCTGTGAGTCTCTCAGAGCAAAAGTAAAAATTCAGGTGCAAATTAAGTCCCTATTTTTCGTTACAAAATTTTAAATGAGGGAGTTTCGCTCTACTATCATGTCAGCCTATTACAGTCCACTGCTGGACATTTGGGAAATTCCCCAAAGAGCGCCAAAAGCACGATCTTCCGCTTTTTTCATTGCAGGTCGTCGGTCCATCGAGCTGGAGAGCGTCCTACACCACGTTTGCGTGGGCTCTCGAGAACCCTCTAATATCGCATAAAACAAATAGTTTTTAAAAGAATATTTTGTCAGCTCAGCAACCAATCTTTTATTTTACATACAACGTTTCGTTTTCTGAATCGCGCCGGGCGTCGTGAAAACCTTAGTAAACCCAACTCAATTTGAGTCGCGGTCCGGCCTCAGATCGCTATCGCGTAAACTATTACGCCAGCCTTATTTATATAATCTAACTATTTGTGAGGGACCAACACCCCTATGATGTTATTCCCTTTTTGTCTGCATATGGGGAATTGCAGGTTTTTTGTTGTGAGAGTGTTTAAGGTTTGTGGAAATGTGCACCACTGATCAAGTAAACCACAGCGTGCACATTTATTTATCACTATACACTAGTCTTGTGACAGATAAATGAGATATTACTAGGGAAAAGTCGGTCTTTTTTATTAAATGTTACAATAAATAAATACCGATAAAACAAATACAACGTTAAGGGCCAGAATTGGTATTGCAAGTATTGCAGCCCATGCTGTATTATTTCTGCGTACTGTTTTTATTGATATCTGAGTACACAACACTCAAGCATATGAGTGACTATTCTACCGATCTGAAAACACAATTTAATAAAAATAACTTGATGTCAATGTCAAACGCAAACATAAAAATTTTGTAAATCCCACATAAATTATTATTTTCAGAGTCATAATACCTTGTAGTTAGTATTCTGTAGAATATAGTATGTGATATCGATGTCCTAAAAAGACCCTAGCTTAGTGATTAAAATACATAAAAATAATAAGATAAAACAAAAAATGCTGCTTTGACAGTTCATTAACTGGAAAAAGCCCGGTATTAAAAGAAGTTGCTTGTAAGTTAACCATAATCTTTAGATACAAGCAAACGAAAAAGTTTATTTTGACATTAATTATTATTTATTTAATATTACCACAAATTAATAAACACGTTTATTTATTTATAACCACTATTATATTTTTTGACATTTCTGTGTATTTAATAGTAGCATAAAATTTATCTATAAATTAGTTTGTCATTATTACTACTGATTTTATTATATTTTTCAATATTTAATTATCTGAATCCGAATAGTATTGATACTTAATGAGAGATGTCTGAATTATCACGCAAAACTTCAACAAGGGCGGAAGCTGAAAATCAGTGTTTTGCTTTAGAGCAGTCCCTACACTGAGCTCCTGCCTTTTTGCATCGCTGCGGCACACAAACAAATTAACTATTGTAATTTAATCACTCTTTTGTATTTTATATTGTATTAAAGTATTGTGCCAAAATGTTAAGCAAATAAATGGATATAAACTAAATAGATGAACTAATCGGCAGTAAATTTTTTGAAGCTACAAAAAAGTGTATATTTTCTAAAACTATTCCCCCAACAGCAAATACGGGCAGTGTGGAGGTCCCGCGCCATTTGCCGCCGTTTCCAATTTGTCGCCGCGGCCATTCGTCAGCGCACGCGGCTCAGCCCGGCCGCTATAATACACTTACGGACAGGGCTGCCAGCTTGATTCGTTACAAAACTTTACGAACAGAGGGCAAACCGAGATTTTGCAATGTTAATGCCACCTAAAACTATTTTACCATGAGAAGGTTTTTAGGTTTCGCCAAAAAATGGAGCCAAAGTCAAAGTATAGAATAGGTCTTTGAGTATTTATCCTAAGGAGGTGGCAAGCCGTCAAATCACCTAATAAGATTCTCTGCCATTTTTGCAGGGGACGAGAAAGACACGTATAGCACACCACGAAAATTTGACGTGTACACACAGGCACATAACTCTCTATTGTTATAGAATCACTCTTGGAAAAAGTGAACAACAAACAAAGAAAACACACACACATTTGCAACTGTCATGTAACAACTAACAACGAGTTTTTATACGATAACGAATGCAATATGTTAGTGATGTGACCTAGCCAAAGAATGAATGAGATAACATGGTACATATATGTTCAATAATGACTGAACGTAGTGGTAAATTATTCAGCCAATATTTATTTATTTTTGTAAATAATACATTTTGACTGATTCACTCACAGTTTTGTACAGTCAACGGCAGGTCAATCTACCCAAAAATTAAAGGTCATTGAACCGATTTTCAAGTTTAAGTCCGACATGTAGAGATCAATATCAATTAAGAAAATTTTACGTTTTGTGGTAGACTGACGAGCTGTGCACATCATCATCATCATTTCAGCCATAGGACGTCCACTGCTGAACCTGTGTTCCGCAGTGGCCTCCCATAAATGACTTCCAGTTTGGCTGAGGACACACATCCGAAGAAAGAAACAAAGTAAATGACATCGTATAAAGCAGATAATTTTATTTAACAATAACAATTAAATTTAATAATACTCTATATTGATTATTTATTCAGTATGTAAGCCCTATTCTAGGCACTTTTAAAATAATTAATATGTCTCATCGCTTATTGGCGGCAGCGCTTTGGTAGTGATTACTAAAGTTAAGCCTCCTATGCTACGGCTGTCATTGGATGGGTGACCATTCATTTATCACAAGCACCTGCTTCGCGTTAAAGGCACGTTAAAAGTTGGTCCAGGCTAATATCGCTTGATAATAGTCGAAATTTTGTCCATTTTTTCTTTAATATATTATCTTTTGCGAATCTATAATAAAAAATAATATTATTGAGTGATTCGCCAAACAAATATTTGGTAAGCAAGAAAAAATTCTAAAGATATAATTTGAACTGAAAACTATGTGTTTGGAGGCAGTAAATGAATCCATAGAAATATTTAATTCGCCAAAGCAAAATTATCTGTAAAAATATCCATTGGTCAGCATAATTTATTTTATTTTATTATTTTATTTTAATGGAAAACAAACAGCTTGTAAATTTAATAATAAAACATTACGACTACAGATATTCAATAAGCCTATAGTTTTCACCTCTAAGTAGGCAAATTACTGCATATCCTCTAGTTTTACAAAAGGCGGCTTTGATTTAAACAAAAATGTTCTTTTCATTAAGTTGATTTTTAGTTAATAAAAATGAAATAAAAGTCCCCGGACTATGGCTTGTACTAAATAAAATCTACCACCGTACCATGTTATTTTTCCATCAAATATTCGTCTGACTTACTTTAGTTATTGTATAAAAATCCAAATCTAAGAAATCACTAAAATACATACTTGTGATAGGTGATACCATTATCACGAAAGTTTGAAGTAGCAGAGCGGCTTTTGCAATATATAACAGAACAATTTACAATTTTACTGCGAGCACAATCTAGTGACAAATGTCGACACAAAATAGTGGCATTTGCGCGTCAACAAGTTTTATATATGACAAAATATGGCCTGTTGGCCATATCTTTTGAAAGAGGGGTAAGCCTGTCAATGGCATATCCGTAGGTTATATGATCTAAGGAATAGGTAGATAATTTACAATAAGATCTTATAATGAGGTTACAGTTCAGCGGTGCTTACTATGCAGCTTAAACATTGTTAGCATGCAAAGTCCGTTGAGGAGTTCGTCGGTATTATAAAAACAGCAATCTACATGTCATTCCATTTAAATTAACAGATAAAAAGGATGTATGTTCAGTACAAATAGACTTTTGCTTGATTCATAATAATTTACAAAACTTTAACCTTTATAAAAAAAAAATGATAATAGCATAAAAATAGGCAGCCACTTTTTTCATTTTCGCGAATCATCAAACTTTATTATTGCGAAGCGACTATCCTCAACTGACCAAACGAAACCTAAAGAGGAAACTCAATAAGTATTTCTATTTTCTTGTTTTACCCCAGACCGAGCCGGACGTGTGACAGCCCTGCGGACGGCTGACATTTTTCCGCCCATTATGCATTCTACGTTCAAATAAACCAGTGCTGTTAATATCGGGAATTTCGATTGCGATTCCTTTTTCTTAGAAATACCATTATAGTGGAATCACGTTTTTATTATGTAAACATTATTGTCCGATGGAGATCTAAATAAAATATAACAATTAAAAGCCATTCTCATAACTTGCATTCGATATTCCTGTTTAGAAAAGCAAGGCACACCATTATTTAGGCTTATAAAGAATATGATTAATGAATTCCATCTGATATGACCTGATCTAGTGGCGCGTGATAGGGACTACAAAACCAGACGTTGCAGGATCTGGATTCGAATCCCGCAAGGGGAAATACCTATAATCACGAGCGTCTTACCTGACCCATGTATATTTATCGCCAAAGTCAAGTTATGTCGCCATATTTATAAGTTGCTTAGTTTGGGGCTAAACGTATACACTGTATAACTCTAATTCAGATAAGGCACTACGTTACAATGTAGCTCTGTACAGTTAGTGCTTGAGCTACTTATCATAGAATTCAGAGCAATGTATGTGATGTTGTCTAATATTTATATACAGAGTGTAACGAAAAGGTGAAATAAAACTTTAAGGGGATATACAACGGCTAAATTACATCAACTTTTTCTATGGGACTAACATCGAATTCGCAAAAAAAAAAACACTTTCCCATACTAAAAAGCGACCAGCTGGCATCAGTTTGTATGGAAACGTAATTTTTTTTTTGAGATTTCGATGTTGGTCCTATAGAAAAAGTTGATGTAATTTAGCCGTAGAGTAGTAGCCGTAGTTTTATTTCATCTTTTCGGATCTTATTTTGGATAATTCGATTGGTTTAAGTGTCAATGTTAAAACTGTACTCATCGTGTACTTCAATCTAAATTGGAGTTACAAAATTAAGTAACTATAATTGCAAATTACAATAATCATACCATAACTCAAAGCTCAAATTCTTAGATTTTTAAACGTAAATTCATTTTACACTAATCTAAACCATTTATCGGTTCACTGAATTCCCAGGAAATTAATAAATCGTGTTTCAAGATTTGTCTCGGTGTTAAGACACCGTCTAGCGGGAAGTAGATACAGTCGACCCGTGGAAAGCGGGTATTTAATGAAAGGAGAAATATGGAAGAAACGGCGTTTAAAGGACTTCCAAGAATATCATGAAAATATATTCATAAAACTAATCATGATAGCAATTGAAACTTTTCTTTGAATTAAACAACAAAAGAACACATAGCACGTAGAACTAACGCAAGATGGACTGACGACCTGGTAAAGGTTGCAAGAAGCCGCTGAATGCAGACATCTTCCAACCGGCCAATCTAGAAGAAGTGTCGTCCTATGGCTGTAATTAATGATGATGATGATGATGAAGAGAGTGTCATCAAAACTTGGTAAGAGTAATTCCTAAATCAATTGTAAAGATTTATTTCGATGTTGCTCACGTCTTGTCCCTTATTAATATTACTTTTATATGATTACTTACACGGTTAAAAATTCAGTCCACCATACATACATTCTGGAACTACCTATACTAACAAGCTTATACCTGCTCTAACAAGCTTATAGTTATTTATGAAATGTTTATTTTCCTAGTGCTAGTAGTAATACTTGTATTATCTATTCTGTGCTCGTACTAGAATATACGAAGAAACAATAACGAAAGCATCTTCAAACGAACTAATTAGTGGGGAGCTAATTAATATGAGCAATGTTAGACTTAGGGCTTAAAGCCGGAATATACGGATGTAACAAAAGGTCTAAGCTTCGAAAACAAGATCAATTAGTGGGATGCTAATTAATATCTGTAATAATAAGACGAAGCGGAGTCTGCGATACGCTCAGCTTGACGTCGTAATTGGCTGGACCATCTAGCCAGACTGTTTGAGAACCACGTCGACAAACATGGCCGGACTGATATTTCGGCTCTGTGTTGCGTTAGTATTGGTTAAGCTGCGACAGCGTTTAGAATATTTAGTATTCTACGCTTGAGCTCTAAAAGAGATTAGAAGTGCGTAACGTGCATTTTGTTGGTTGTTGTTCTATTTAGTTCGTCTGTTTGTCTGTATATCACAGCGACTTTAATCGCCCATAGGCACTATTTTTTTGTGATTATTCATCTAAAGTCCAAATCGCTTTATATTTATACCAAACTAGCTTTCGCCCGCAGCTTTGCCCGCGTGGAGTTTGGTTTGTCACTTAAAATGGTTATCAACGACCATAAAATGCATTATATTAGAACTAATTGATTACCGTAAAAAAGGTTAGGTACATAGAGTAAGTCAACCTCAGAAGATAGACATATGCTGTCACGGACATTTTTTTTTTTCATCATTCATGATTTTTGCCTTACTTTAACCGTTGACGCAGCGCACGCAACGGAAAATCAAAAGGAATATTTTTTCCGTTTTTGCAACAAACGATCAAAATCTTCAGCTTTATAATATTAGTATAGATTACTTCTTATAATATTAAATTGATAAATGTATGTAAAGCCCGCTTTAATAATATGATATAACATATTCAATTAAACGTTCTTTTATCTCTAGATCAACAGATTCCCAATATATTTTACCTACGATGTTCGAGTGAATATCTAGAACAGTTCTTGTTTCCAGTAAACCGACTAATAGTATGCAGCACCCCTACCAAGAACTCTAAAGAGTAAGCAGTGTTATTTTCAAGGTGCAAGTAATACTGCTTTAAGAGGACATGGTAAGCCCTCAGGGTCCAGGGTATTAACCATGATCTCTTATAGCGGTACATACATCTTCAACATAGTTTGTTTTTCTATATAAAGTTTGACGTAAAGACAATTTAACTTTTTTATTTATTTATTAACACTGCTAACGCACTGGACCTTTTCGTTGACATCGATACGATTAGTGTCATTAATAGACGCCATAATGAACGCAAGTGATATATAAAACGGACGAGAAACGGAGTCTAGTGTTGGGCGTAAACGACTGAAGCTAATGAGGAGAATACCGAAATCATAAGAATCGTGTACAAATTGCTAGGAACTTGATTTATTTAAACAATAATATATTTTTAATACATACTTAAAAGTTATACTACCCACAAAGTTTTTGGCTCGTTGTTCTTGAATTTGAATTAAGAAGCTGAATTAATCACAGGACAAAGTTATATAATGTAATGAACTTCATTTGTATTTAACTAACATAATTTACAGTGGTTCAAAAATGTATACTATATTTAATAATTAAATAAATTAACTAATGATATCATTAAATTAACATTATCGTCATCATCATAACAACCATCGGTCGTCCACTGCTGAATATAGGCCTCCCCTTATGAATTCTATTATTAAATTAACATCCTACTCATCAATCATCTAGGTACTACGAACAATTCAAATACATTAGATAAAGAAATTTGCAATAATCTTATAATTAAATTGAATAAAAACTGAAAACAAATTAAATTAAGTCAATATTAAATACAGTTAACGTTTTAAATTACCTAAATGAAATTAAAATTAAAAACAGTTAATGTTAATTCGCCAAGACATAGCCTTATACGACGTACGACGTACGACGAGTACTAGCAAACCATTCGACGGTCTCGAAACCAAGAACCAAAAGGAGGTAAGTACGAGTACAACCAACACTACACGAGCACGGCCGATCGAGTCGTCAGCAACAGTCGAGTCGCATCAGCTTTCAATTTAGCGGAATTAATAATGCTTCAAATCTGATTCCCGCTGACCACACAAACAAGCACTAATAAACGCTCAGCGCAACATAGGTACTAGGTAGCGTCGTATTTGCGATGCAAGGGAACCTAATAACGACATTCATTTCACTGCAATTCATTTAACTTATCGGTCTTTTCGTGAACATGTGCTACGTTAATATTAAATTTTAATAGATAACCATTACATACCTACACACAATTAAGTCTACACAATTAAGATCATCAATAGAGTCAATAATATAATTCCATCGTAATATTTTTAACTTGTATTTCAGTCTTTTGCAAAATCAAATGGTGTATAAAAAGTGTTCTTACCTAAAGAATTAAGCCAAAGCTGAATAAATAAAATAATCGTCCCACGTGAACACAAATATCTAGATGTGTGCTAAGCTTCAGCTAATTCTGTTCAGCCGGTAAAGCGTGATTTAGTAACAAACAACCAAACACACAAACTTCCACTTTTATAATATTAGTAAGATCGAATCCGAGGCTTAATCAAGGAATGAAAACAGTAGCGCTAGCTGATACTTGGGCTAATACCGGCGAGTCGTTTCAAGCATTGCGGCCCACTGCCCGCGCAAATTGCCGTGGCTGGTCACTCTCATTACCGCGTGTTTGCAGCTCCGAAGTAGGTACTCCGAACCGGGAGGAAATGAGGGATTTCTATGAGCCGGTGCAACGAACTCATTGTTAATTTCCTTATTGATTCGCCCCCTTTTGACGGACCCATTCAGCTATTGCGATTGTTGACTCCGAATCCAATCATGTTGCATTGTTGATTGAGTGGACTAATTTACTTCTTATATTGGGTTGGAGCATTTGAATAATTAAATATAAATGACAATAAAATGTTAATATTCATCAAAGTTAATAACATTGTTGCTTTAATTTTTCTAACTAGATCATACCTACTTATTGCTAACTAACTAGACTGGAAAATCTATATTTATTTGCCCAGCTATTTATTCATTTTTCAAAATCGCTTTAAAACTCTCACATTACACGCCATGTGTATGATTTGTTTGACATATATTGTTTACTATTACCGTATCATTTTCCCTAATTACTTGCAATAATATAAGTTATTGAAAAAAAATGTACTGCTGTGGTCATAGAAAAAATAACACGGCCATAAAATTTGTTTGAAGAGCATATAACACACACAGTCAATTAGCCAATACGGCAAACCGTCATTTATTTTGAAAAAGGCTAAACTGTCCTGCGCTTCGGGCCGGCAAACAAAACGGCCTAATTGGCCACTTATGTCTTCACTACGATCGCTGCCAGCTCTCTCTGACCTCCCCTGTCCCTCACTACCCGTACGAGAACAGGCCAAATAGGACTAAACCGTCTTAACAGCAAAGGTCTGTTTAACTGGCCAGTTAAAATACCTTTGAAACCGCTCCGTACATCCAGATGACTTTACAGCCTCATAATGGATGTCAATTCTGCGAACTTAGTGACAGAGATTCGTCAATCACCAGACGAAATGAACAAACCTTGCTGCTACTGCTTCTTTTTCATTAGAGCTTAATGAAAAATTGGTAGTATGCTCTTATTGTGTTGGTTCATAAACATTTCTTTAGTAAGTCACTAAAAGTTTAAAAATAAAGATCCGTTTTTTTATCAAAGCCTGTTCGA
Source organism: Anania hortulata (assembly GCA_963576865.1). Classification (NCBI taxonomy): domain Eukaryota; kingdom Metazoa; phylum Arthropoda; class Insecta; order Lepidoptera; family Crambidae; genus Anania; species Anania hortulata. The sequence goes on along the minus strand of OY756394.1, from coordinate 8,277,131 downwards.
GGGGGCCAGAAAGTAAAGTAGTAAAACATGAACACAGTTTGTTCCCCCACTTAATGTTAACTTACCATAATTTGCATAAAATCTGCCGAGCCAGCGCACCGTAACAAACTTTTGGGCTGTACTTTATAAGTACTAAAAATCGGAATGGGCTATAAATGAGCGACCCGGCCATACTTTTGGTTACACAAATTCCACGCTTATTTATAAATTGTCGTTAAATTACTGAATGTCTTGTTTTATGTTATCGTTCTGTATTAGCCCGCGCATTAACTTTTTATTTCGACGTACGGTTATAAATTTTCCCATGTTTGTCATTGCGCCATCAAGAATATCTAAAGACGATAAGATCCTTTAAAATGACCCAAAAAACTCGAACTTTTTTCATTTATCTCGTTCAAAATTAAATCAAAAGGGAGGACTGCGGGCCACTTGAAAGTTGACTGGGTACATGAGTTGGTATTATGGGACCTTTTATGATTACTCGATTTTGTTGTTAAAAATCGAATGTAAAGTTACAAAAATAAATAACGTTTATACGCCTAATCGCCGCTCATGAAGCGGCGATAACGATCAATAAATAAATGAATTAGTAAAGCAATTAATTACTAATTAGATAATTACCGGTGACCTAAAAACCATCGTTTGCAAAGTATGTTACCTTGCATACGATTTAAATATTTTACACGTGTTTTATATAAGACAAAACTGGATTTTATTTTAGTCTTTTTTAATCTCAAAATTACTTTAAGATTATACTTAATAATAAGGAATACTTTATTGACGTTAACGTAACGCACATAGTAATAATACGATAATTGTAATAATAAATTAAGGAGCCCCTGATAAGACGTCAAAACAAATAACAATTAATGATATTATAATAATAATATTTACGTAGATACTTAGTATTGTATCAAACTTTTATGAGCTCAAAAGTTTATCAGTACGTATTTATAATATGTAAAATGGTGATACAATTCTGGCACTAATTGGTATCTTAGTGCTTTAATTACTGCATGTAAGAGTAAGGTTATGTACACACTTCTATTTGCAATTTACAAAATAAAAATATTTTTTTTGTTTTTTTTTCGGATCTTTTGAGTAATATTTTAATAATTTATGATAAATATTCCAACTTTCTTGCATTATTGTTGGTTTTAATAATGTGGTACTTTACAGTAAGTAATATATAAGCTTTAAAAAATATCACAAGGGTTACCGTACGTTACGGTCCTACCCGTATATATCTTGATTCTTACCATTAGCCCGACTTACACTTGACCGGTTTATGACAATTTGTTTTTAAATTAAATTCTTCATATAAATACCTAACTAGCTGTTGTCCGCGATTTTGTTCGTTCGTTCTTCAGTTTATTCATAAAGGTTTTTCTGAGCTACTTTTCGATTTTTTTTATTCCTAAAAACCTTCTTAAAGAAAAAGAAAGACAAGAGGACTAAGGGTCCCTTTTTTCCTTGTTACGGAACCCTAAAAAGAACGGAATAGCCTTCGCACGCAATATCAATCTGATTGAAGTGCTGGACTACTCCATACCCTTCGCGTTCCACTTACCCGTGGTAGACCAGAAAAACAATGGAAGACAATAAAGAAATTTTTAGTGCCACGCGAAGGTTTTTATTTCCTACGCAACAATTTTCAAACGTACTTATGTTAGTCTTCTTAGCTACAGAGGTCATAACCTGACTGCGATAGTAGATACTTTTATTACTAATGAGCTTTCAACCTCGATTCAATTTTCTTAATAAGATACTAGACATGAGAGGCTACAAACATGAGAGACGTGTAGGTACGAGAATGCTAGAACAGCACTAAGCTCTATCGTTATTGTTCATTACTTTTTAATACTTAAAATCTGACGTAGAATTATATATTTTTTAAATTTACGTAACTTTAGAAACCTGCCTGCCTAGCATGACCACTAAAACACGATATGATATGATATGATATAGCGAAATATCGACACCAACATAAAAATATGATAGATATAGCCGCCATGTTAAATCGCCGTCACGTATTATGATCGCCGTTACATGGCAGTATATGGTATGGCGTATGGCGTCAAAATGGCAGCTATATCTCTCATATTTTTAAAGTTAGTGTCGATATATCGCTATATCATATCATATCATATCATATCGTGTTTTGGTAGACATGCTCTTTAATAATTATCTGAATAAGCGCCTTGTTTGACGTGACGATGTCCCCGATTCCCTACCTACCTACTAGGCCTACTACGATAACATTTCGTTCGTGCGGACGTATAATCCTAAAAAAATAAAATAAACATTTACTTCTTAGAAGCCTTTGATAAAATAAAAACAACTAAAATTACATGTAAAAAACATGGCTATTTCAATTGCTCATAAATTATCAAAGGTTTGACATAAGTAGATTGCAATTTTAATTTATAGGTGCATACGTCTGAACGAAATAAACATTTTCGCAGTAAGCCTACTGATCCGTTCGAAAGCAAATTGTGAACCGATAAACCACGTGACACTATATTTTTTTTAACATTTACGTCACATGATTTCCCGATTGTCAATTCATTGTCGAAAGGTTAATCGAAGGCCGACAGCCAGGAAAGCAAAATGTATGAAACCAATATTACCATGTACGTCATAACGAGATTATTACCATGTACTTCATACTATCAGTATAGGATATTAAAGCTCTTGTTGGTTAGGTGACGCTTTATATATTTTTCACACAATGGACCCAGATTGCCAATCCATGGAAGCCTGAACTGAAGATGGAGATTTGAAGGTTCACAAGGATTGGCAGACCTTTAACTCTCTTCACAGTAGCATGGAGAGACGTGGGATTAGGAGAGACCTTTGCTCACCAGTGGAACATCATAATTTAAAAAATAAATAAATACACGTTTTTGCTTCTCCGTTTGCCAGACCGGTTGCCATCGTCGTGACCGTTGGCAGTTCCATGACGGCTAGTAGAAAAAAGATAACTGGCATGATAACATAAAACCACAACATTGTAGACAAACCTTTAGCTGTATTTCTCAGCCCGAGAATACATTTATTGTTTATCATCGTTTCTGGATTTTGCCAATACCCCTTGAGAAGAGGTCAAGCATAGTCTTAACCTCATTAAAGCAATGGCAAAATAAAGTATTGTTATTTAATGATTGTAAAAAGTATGTAAAATAACATATGGCGTTCCCTTTAGCCAGTTTAACTAGATCATTAATAGATTAAAATAAAAAAAACTTTTTATAAGAAATAAGCATAAAAATTAAAATCCAAAAAATAAATAAAATATATATAAACGTCTGTTTAAAACCAAAATTGTAACGCGAAATAGTAACTAGCGTAATTACAATGCGCAAACTGGCAACGTCGCTTTTCTATCTTGCTCGCACGGTGAGAAAAGGGTCGGACGTTCATAATTTCTTATAAAATTTTAAAAATACTTTTTTTACTTTTTTTTGTAAATGGTAATATTTTTTAAAGTATGTATGTATGCTATAGTTATTACGCATTAACAGAAACGAATTTCGTCAGTTACCGTAGTGTATAAACTAAAGCTATAATAGCAGTACGAGTAACGCAAACATAATTATGTTTTGAGGACGACCGTCTGGTGTAGTGGTTCGCGCTCCGGACTACAAACCCAGCGGTTGCGGGTTCGAATCCCGCAAGGGGCAAATGTTTGTGTGATGAGCCCGAGTATTTGTACCTAAGTTATGGATGTTTATAAAAGTATTTAAGTATGTTTATCCGTTATCTAGTCGCCATAATACAAGCTTTGCTTAGTTTGGGGCTATATAATTGGTGTGATTAGGAAAACAATTTATTTACTTATTATAATTTTTTTACAATTTATTTATTTACACCAATCCGCAACTAAAACTTACGTAACGAAATATCGAAAACTAGAGCTATTATATTTAGGAAACTTAGGAACAGGAATATAAAACAGATTTCCAAAATAGAGAAAAAAGGTTGGACCTTAAAGAACCTTAAAAACTGTAAACAACTTAGGTTTTATTTAGATAATCGGAAAGTCAGATGTTTCTTATTATAGAGACTTACACTACTAGTACTATTACACTTTACTACCCATGTTATTAGAACATTTGCACCTACATATCAAACTTATATTTAGTATTGTTTTATATTCGATGGGCTTACTCCTGGCCACAGTCTTTCTCAAATTCTCAAGGGGTGGCAGATGATCACTCGCGTTTCTTGGAAGCTTGCTTTAGACTTAGGGTAGGGGTACAAATGTACCCTTAATAAATAAAATAAATTTACAGTAAATAATATATTTTATTAAGTCGACACAAGTGAACAACATCAGAATTTCTTAGCAACGCGAGTGAACTTTTATGGTTAATATTGGTAAGCTTGCCCCATCATCTATACCTATTAAGAATTATCGAACATAAAATACTAATTAAAAGTAATTACTGTGATAATTTTAGCTTTTTTTGCTGAGCGACAACTATCACCACGTGGCCTCTCTCCTCCTCCGACAGATAACGCCGATGTACTTGACGTCAATTGGCTGGTTTTCAACCGACGATAACCCAGGCTGGGTCACCACTTCCTATCCGACCAACCCAGCTCGCAGTTTAGAGCTTAATTATGTATTGTTAAAAAACAATCTATGATACATGATAACTGAATCGTTTTTAACAAACAATTAAGCTGAATCGTTTTTAACCAGAGTTCGATTGCCGTTTTGGTCAATTCGAAAACGATCTTTGCTAAATTGGGTCGAGTCTAGATGTGCTGAAAGACGGCTCATGGCCAAATACATTGTCTGATACCTCGTAACAAAAGGGTTTAAATTTTAAAATTATAATTATGAGTAGGTACCTCTTTCTTGTATGTGTGGCCGGTCTGATTTAAAATAAATAGTATATTTTGATGCATGTTTGTACTTTTTTAATTTTAGCCTTTTTTAACGTAACCTTTTTTGACAAAACTAAATTACGCAGTAGACACAAGCACAACAAGTGTACCACAATTTTTGTATAGTATTGTATTTAACTTAATATAATCAAAAAGTATATTCAACTTCATTACAAGCCAACCTACCATAATTATGATTATAACACCAAAAAGCCAGCTAATTGTACAACACGAGTTAGGTACTTGACGTGAATAAATCTAATTGAGCAAATGAAGGAGGAATTTCTTAATTAGTGGTGTTCGAGCCATAGGCACACGTACTGTACCGAAACGGGGTAATTAGACCGATAACTCTTTGATTAACCTGCCTAATAACAGAGTATTTGCATCAAGCGCCAATGTACTTGTATGGAGACCAATTAGAGGCAAAATCGATACTAAATATTGTTCAGCTACAGTGTTGCGCGTAAATACTAAATAGTAATTAGTTTAGTTATTTTTCATTTGTATATTACATGCAAAAGCAATATTTGATCTTTACTGGAGAGAGACTTTCTTACATATTTGAGTTAATAAATAATAACTAAAGCCTTAACAATATTTAACTCTTTTTGTACAGACAACAGCTCGTCAACCTACCACAAAACCGTCAAATTTTCTCATTTTAATATTGATCTCTACGTGTTGGACTTAAAGTTGAAAATCGGTTCAATGACTTTCAACTTTTCGGGTAGGTTGACCTGCCGTTGACTGTATCCAAAATAATGTTAACTAACTAAATTCTTGACTAAAATTATCCGTTTAAAAAGTTCGACGCTAAATCTACATTTATTATCATTAACGTCTTATCTTTTGTATCGTTTAATGAGCACGCCTTATCTACATATTTTAACTACAATACACTTTCAACCGAACAAACAATCTATTGATCCATCGGCGTATCAGTCGCAAGTCCCCCACAAAGCATGTGCGTACGCGCAGTGCGTCAACGCGCGTCACATCGCGCCACTGGGGTTATCTGTGCGCACCCTTCGGAGGACGTAAGGTCAATGTGGCTTTCTAATTACAATTGGCATACTCTCCTTGTCGTAGTCGATTAGTTAGTCAGATGATAAAACTAATTAAGTGCTATCAAAGAGTTTATAGTAGAAGACTAGCCTAACCACAGACGGTTAAGATACTTAACTTATTATTTTTTGCCAATACGTAGATAGATTTACAGTTTATTTCACAAAATAATGACAAAAATGACACAATATTGAATAATAAATATGCATTAATTAAGCCATACTTACTCTTCATAATCAACATTTTTATAATCGTGGCGGATTCAAAGAACCTATGAGCATTGGGTAACTAATAGTTGAGATAGGCATTTATCAAAGCAGACAACACAGGAACATATTGAATTACGTACGTAAAAGTAAAAATATTAATATCGTCATTAGTACTCAATTTAGCTTGGAAGATCAATTGAGCAATAGTTAATAGAACTGAATTGGAATACAAAGGTGCTGGGTTTAAGAACACTCAATGAATATATAATAGAGCAATCACATCCCATATCCTGCTGTCGAGGGCCCGACTTGTTGCAGTGTCAATGAATAAAGTTGCTTAGAAGTGCAAGCGCATTTAATGTCCTAAAACTACAGTTTATTTAAAAAACGTAACAATTGGATCATACTTGAAGCTGACCAATGTACAGTCACAAGTTACTTTTGCGCCAATTGATCTTGTTAAGCCGCTGGGTAAAGGCATCTAAATCGGTAGCTTTCTCAAGTTCGTAGGGAAAAGTTAGAGTTGTAAATTGACGGTCATATGCTTTAAGCGTCCGTCATTTATGATAAATGCTCGGTCACATTGGACATTTATTGTCACGATGGTCACATATTTTTTTTTAGGATAAATTTTAAAAAGAAGAATTCCTCTAAAGTATGTCTTAAATGTTAAGTATTTGACAATAAAAACATACAATAAAACATGTTATTTGATCTGGATTAAACTAAAAAAAAACTCGCGCGTAACGATACGACGCTTCTAAGCTTGTTCGTGCAGAAAGATAAATTAATTTTAGAAATTTCATTTCGTTATAGATTATCACTACTAAAGCCTGTCTTAATAATTGTAATAATGCACTTATTTGTGACCAAATTTTTTTTTTCATAGTTTGTCAATAGAATTGATTGTGATGTTAGTGACAATAAATGTCCAAAATGTCCGGTCACATTGAGAAAATGTCCAATTTGCTCGGTCATATTGGTCAGACATTTATAACGTGACGGGCACTTTACAACTCTAGGAAAAGTATTTGGTATTTATCTAAAAAAGTGTTAGTATAATACAGTAGTAATAATATTAGTACTACACTATATACTACACTATATTTCGACCATGTTGACCAGTTTTGATAACCATGACCAGTTTTTCGACCATGACATTTACATTATTTTGTAAAAAAACACTGTGTTACACTTAAATGTTTATGTTACTAAACTTACAAACATCGACGAACACAACTAAACAAGAGTTTTATGATAAATCAGGCAATTACTATCCTAATCCTAATTAAATGTAAAACAGCCCCCACCTTATTGGGGTCCGATTTTAACTGCCATTCCCAACAGCTGTAAGAAAAACGAAGTATTTAGTTTCAAATTCTGGTAAACAAACAGGCACAGCCCTAATTAAATAAGCAACGAGAGGAAGCGACGCGCTAAAAAACGTAAGCCCCACAACAACCTAATTACTGAAGGCCTTCGCGTCAGGGTTGCTACATATATTAATATGTTTATAATGTACCTATTTAAATAATAATAAATATAAAACAAAGAAGCATGTATTTTTAAGTAACTAAGATAACGCTTTAATATTAGAACTCAGAAAATCAAAACAACCCAACCCGAGCTAAATTAGGAAAGTTCGTTTTCTGAATAAAATAAAGCCCTTAAGAATACACTTCCCCACCGCCAACAGGAGGCGTGTCGTAAGAGGCGACTAGTTCCTGTAGCACAAGACGGGCAACAGCGTCTGCGTGTGAAATCTTATAAAAAATCTGCGCTCGCCTGCCAAGCGTGTTAAGTATTGGCAATCCCCCCCGATAATAGGTCATTGTGGGAGGCCTATGTTAGCAGTGGACTTCTTTCTTCTTATGGCTAAAATGATGATGACGTTTTCTGAATTGACCCGAATCGAACCCGGGACCCTTTGCCACGCGCCACTACGCGTAGTGGCGCGGTAATTCGCCTTGAAGGCCAAGAATCCCGGGCGATCTATTGGCGAATAGGTCGTCAAGAACCTTATAGAATTATTAGATTTCGATACTAGTGATTTTTTACCAAAAAAGGGCTTACAGGTCAACAATAATTACTTTGAATAATTAAATCATTATTTTTATGGAAAAAAATATTACATCTTTAATGAGACTTATAAATAGTACTCTTAATTGTTCACCACACAAACTAAATAAAATGTACAGAAAATAATTTTAGAACTTTACAATTTAGATGGTCTTATCGCTAGAAGCGATCACTTCGAGGCAATCTTCAGTTAAAGGACAGTTGAAATAAAGTTGGGAGAGGCGGTAAAGAGTCCCAAAAATTTCACTTACTTAATATTTTTACCTTAGCCGCTGAGGACTGGTTACGCCAACTAGCACTTGACATTTAAATTAGGATTGAAGCAGATAAATAAGCATACGATATTAACAAATTTATCAACAAAGAAAATCGTATCAACGTTTGGAATATTCAACAAATGCATTTTTAACAATGCAACAGATAGATAGAGCCGCAGGCCAATGAATAGAAATCAAACCGCAACGATATTCCCTACATTCGTCTGATATTTAACAGATTTCACTGACAGGTACGATATTGAATCCAAATTGAATTTGCAAATTAAGCCGTTTCAATAACTGAAATCCGCATTTTTATGGTTCTACTTTTATTAAATTGTTATTTTCTTCTCTAAAATAAGTGTTATCATAATGAAAAATGATAATTGTTGGTGTCTTACTTAACTTAGTTTGTCTATTATTTGTTCAGTAAAATTGCAATGAAAACAGATGAAGACGTCATATCATAATATAGGGTTACATTGCAAAGGGGTGCCGAATTTAAAAAAAAGGATCTAGGAAACAATACAAAAAGCGTCTTAATTGTTACTATTTTTTATTTTTTTTTAAATATTACTTTAAAATATCCAAAAATAAAGTTATTACAAAGACTATCATTCATCAGAGGCGTAGGTACAGCGAGCCAACAAGAACCCTACGCAAAGGACATACGGTGCAATTTCTTCATGAATAAGTAAATTAACCACGCATACGATTTTTAACAGCAGATAGGAATAATTAAATGTAAAAAAAAGGTTTGTTCTTTGCATAGTTCGATTGAGCAACTGATTCTGAGCTACTCCTAAACATTTGGTGCCCCTTTGAAATGTAACCCTGTATAATCAGGCGCACCTATTTTTAAGTACTTGAATCTTACTAATCTTATAAATATAAAAGTTTTTTTGTTTGAATACATAATACTTGATCTCGCTTTAAGAGCGGGCTATTACAAAATTGCGACAGTTATGCGGTTATTTGGACATACTCCTATAAATGACAAATTAAAAATCGGAATTCGATACGTACTCTAAACTAACTAAAGCTAAACATAGTAATTATTTTAATATTTTGACGACCTTGAATCAGAAACGACGATGGTATCGTTTCTGATTTTTGAAACATACCATTGGATCAATGCAATGTATGTAATGTTATCCAATAATTATTTATTTATTATTATTATTTATGAGTCATACAGCACAAGCGGTGCGATTTTTAAAAAAGTAAAAAAAAAGAACAAACTTTAAAAGTAATGATGATTGAATGATAGTTACATGATATTTGTAATTTTATTTATTTTGTAGAACACAGCGGCCTCTTATTTTCGATTTATCTTTTAAAAACGTTATCATCATCATTTCAGTGACAGGACGTCCACTGCTGAACATAGGCCTTACCCAATGACTTCCAGATTGCCAGATTGAAAATAATGCAATTTAACAACAATGGTATTATTGCTAGTCATTTTAATATTTATTATTGGTTTTGTTTCAAGGTTTTTTAATCATTATCATTTCAATATTGATTTATTGTCAGCCGTTTATGTAGGAATGTTTTTTTTTAATTAATCAATTATTGTCATTTCCTCAGGTAGGACAATTATTTGGTTTGACTACACAGATAATGACGCAGGTTAATACAGAAATGCCGGCACGGTTTGGCGACCCTGCCCCGTCTAATTTGTCTATCGCGGAGCAAAGACTGCAGGCGGCCAATTAGCGCAGCGCCGCGAGCTCTAACAACCTGCAGGTCACATGTCATTTTAATTGTTTTTTGGTTCATTTTAATTTATTACTGTTACTGAGATTTTCGTACAGCAATTTCGTACTTACAAGAAACAAACATAGTAACTACTTTAAAAATAAATCTCTTTTACCCACAATCAAAGATAAGTTACAAACAAGTGTATTTGTGTCTTTTGTTACATTGACATTACTGCGCTTTCTGGGATGCCTCAAAATTTTTTCGAGCTCGCTGGCTTTGATTCGCTTTGTTACCATACTACTATACATAATTACCGTTTGTTCTACTATGTAATTTAAATCTCAATTTGTTTTTGCAGTTATTTTATTACATAATAAAAACTCTATCTTTTACTGTTCCTAACTTTTTTCGCCCTTGCTTCGCTCGCGTTGTTTTTGTTACGAGTACATTGGGACTCCTTCCATTACATGAGGTAGGTATGTTAGTCTTATTGTATGAATCAAATAAAAAAACTTGTACGGTACAACGTCTTAACGAAATATAGTGCTGGTATCGCTTGCGGAGTAAGTTTTTCTTACATGACAACCTTCTTCTTCTTCTTTTTCTTACATGTCCTAAACTATAGACGTAGAAAAGCAAACATTATCACCGATATAAGAGCTGCCTGTATAATTATGTAAACGACATATATAATGTGTTCGTAATAAGTATAGCTGAAACAGCGCTGCATCTGACCCTTAACTGAGTCTAGACTAAGTGTTCGTTACTAAAAGTAGGCTTAATTGACTCGCAATTTGTACGCTCGACCCGTACAGCCACGACACAGTACATAATGACAACCCAGCCATGCCACGGAGGTCGTAAAAGAGTCACGAGGGTCTACGAGTATGTAATTTCTAGTAACTGTATGTAAATACTAAATGCAAATTTTTTATGTTTAGTTTTTAAAAATAATCGTAAATAAATTGATTTTGAATGAACATTTTTGCACAATATCTAACATTTTTACTATACTAAATACGTGTACACTGTTATTTTGTATTGTTAATTAACTTTTGGTACCTAATAATATTTTAAATATGGGTCGGACGATTTTCTGCTGTTTTCTAGTGACACAAAAGTGTTAAAAATTCGTTTGATGTAAGTATAGGTATATAGGTGTGCAAAGCTGCTGGCAGCGGGTGAAAAGGAATAGCCGAGAATTGTGCTCGGAGGCGTCTATTTGGGAGAGGCCTATGTCCGGCAGTAGACTGACGTGGGCTGATTCTGATGATGAAAACCAGTTTTTTTTTATATCTACAAAAAAAATTGTTTGTTTGTCACGTATACCTACGTTCATTTAGTTCCTTAACCGTTTATTCGAATACTATAAAGCTTTGGAGTAAGTTGGTGTAAACACACCGTGATGAAGTTTTCTGAATTAAATTAAAGATCATATTGTGAACAAAGTCACAGGCAAAAGCCAGTATAAAATAACTTTACCGTTGAATAAGGTAACGACATTTCTGATGACTTATGGATAACCCTGAATGGCGTAATCGATTGCTCTGAGAAATTTGTTCCCTGTGCAACCAATTAACTTGAGTGTGACCCACCCGCGTTTCTAAAAAGTTTACCATAAGGGTTCGAACAGATCTGGCGAATTCGACTCTCGCGAACATCACGCGCGGCGCGCGGTTCATGAGAAGTTGCAGTGCACTCGCCGTATCAGTACGAACCATAACCCGTCACTGCTCGCGGGGGTCAATAATTAATATTCGAAAAGTTCCATCAAACGGTGTTTTCTAAGCAATTTTAAATGCGAGTCAATAAGCTGGTGAGAACTCGATACACGGCCGGGCCGGGCTCGATATACGGGGACTCGGGCCGAAAACGAAGTTCGCGATTTATAACGACCCTTTGAGCTTCAGCGGTAACACAAATACCCTGATTTCTACGGATGAGCTATTTAGAAAATGGTTTAGTTAAAAATATTTTAAAAGTTTAGCCATTATAAATTAAAATACACATTATTACCGAGTAAGTTTATTTTATAAGCCTTAGGTTTGAATAGATTGAGTGCGAAAATTAAAGATTTTTAAATTTTAATTGTGCTTATATTTTAGATTTAAGACGTAAGTACGTTTATTTTTTTAAATACTTTTACTTTTGACTTACTTATTGTTTTTGCCAATAGGGTTTCTTAGTCATCTAATTATCACCATCATAGTACATGCAATAATATTATTACAAATTAATCGCATTTACTCAATTGTAAGTTGAATCATATCCGCTAGCACTATACGGACATATTTAGAACCGGCCGCCGCGCCGCGCCGGTGGGCCAATCAGCCCTGATTAATTTATCATAACATTCTCATTATTATAGCCTGTTTATTAATTAACCGAAGTTAATTACCTAATGGAAATGCACCGGCTTATTATATGGATTTATACGAAAATGTTACACACACATCCAAACGGGATTTAAGCGCAATACACCCGTTTCAAACAATGAATAAAATTCAGATTAAGCCAGATTCAGAAAGAGCTTCGAATGTTTAAATGTGTTCTTTAAAACTTTTTTTTTTTTTCATTTATTTTTTCTACTTTATGAGGGCCGTTTTTGGCCGCCTTCTGTCAAATCATACTTTGCAAATTATTTTAAAACAAACAGTTGTTTTTAAACTTTACTTTTTATGTACGATCAGATAATAAAAATCTATGCCCATACGATTCGTTTTTTTTTTTCAAAATAACTCATAATTAATATTCATAGGCGCATATACGAATATAAAGATTTTCCATGTAAAAACAGTTCATAAATGATAAAGCTCGAAAAGTTTTAAGAAAAACTTTAAACCAATATTTTTACGACCATTTCATCATATTTGACGAAAAATAGATTCGACTTTTTAAAAAAAAAAGTTGAATCCGATCTGTGTCAAACAATAAGTGTAAAAACAATGAACTCAGTTTTTGACTCAATTTATACGAATGGCTATAATGGCCATTTGACTTTGATCGCTACGGCAGTGTAAGATTAAAGTTGAACTCGCCAAGTATTTGTTTTTGTTAGACCCTTAAATTTAAATAACAATACCGACTGGAAATAAATAGGTACATTGTATTATTTTATGCCAACAAAAATATCTGAGAACTTATTTGAAAAGGGAAGAAAAACATATTTAAATCAATCAACGTAGAATAACAAGGTAAACATCAATTATAACGAAGCATATTATTACCCAAAAGGAGTATAATTGGATCGGACGTTAATCCGCACCGCATAAACTCTCATTATGCTTGAGATAAACAATAAAATGTTGTCCATTAATTGTGCCCAGTAATTATAAGTACAGAAGAAACTGTGTTTATAATTAAAGCGAATGAAGCATTGCTGCAGCTCTCCGTGTAGTGAGGTCTAATGAGCCACTTGCTAATTAGAGAATAAACAAGCCGGATACGGGATTCTAATTGGCTTTTGGGACAAACCATGTCGGATAACTATTTTATTTTTTTAGTCTTATCAAAATACACTAATGCCAGGTTATCGGCTGCCATTGACATAAACGATTAGAAGCCTATGCAGGTTTTCGGAACAGATGAACTACAATCAAATGATGCTAAATATTATGTTAATCAAAGTCACAGTTTAATGAAACAAACAGGCTGCGTATATTTATGTAACAGACAGACTAATGTTGCTCGCCGGCTATCATACTGAATTTTTATTAGTTGTACCTAGTTCGTTAAAACTGCCAATACTATTAGTATTGATCGATTAGTTGGTGTACCTTAATAAATAAAATAAATAAATATTTGACCATTGACTGGTAAACTAATCAATAATGTAATTAAATAGCGAGAATTTGTTTCATAACGTGTTAGATGTATTACTATGTTTTAACACTTATTATACGGTATTCAGTCTTATTTGACACATTATAATTTATAAATTGGTGATGAGTAATAAAAAAAATATAGTTTTCATTTTTATTTTACAGACTATAACGAAAAAATGTATTAATATTTCATTGTTTTATATAATTATTTATCAAAAATAATTTTAAATAGTAGAACATTCGTATTTTTTCACTTTAAATTTCTTAAATGTATTTAAGGAACTGTAATTCAGTAAAAATATAAATAAAAAGACATTGGAATTGATACAGAAAAAGTTTTTTCAAGTTCAAAAAAATTACTCTCTAAAACAAAGTATATTAAATATATTATTTATTTTAAAAACATTAGGTTAAATATGTTTAAGGGAATAAAATGTATTCTATTAAAAACTAATGAACCAATTATTTTAAAACCTAACTCGAGCAGTTTCAATAGTTTGCTTGAGTCGCTACCGCGGAGATCATTAAGCGGACTCTTCAAAGCTGTCGCCGCATTACACTAATTGACGCAATTAGAGGGATTGCCGAACGGAAATAAAAGTCGGCTCACCTTCATGAAACGCCGGCCCGCCAATTAGCTTAGCAACTCGTAATTAGCCTCTTCTGTACACTTATGCTCGATTAGTCTGTTACACCGAAAATTCACAGCACACAGAAATTAAACTGTTCATTTTATACCGTCCCGTATTCACAACACTGAAAAGTTTTGTCGCGATCGCGTGCGGGAGCGATTTGAAGCGACGCGAAAACGTCCGTTCGCCTCGACCGCTCTGTAGCGAATGGCGAGCGAGAGGCCGCCACCGCGAGGCCGGGTGCGCTTTCCTTTTCCTGTACGAAAGCTCGCCCATTGCGGAGCTTTTCGCACAACCCGGCGCCCAACTTACGCCCTTACGCGGCTGGAACGACGCTTAACTCTGTAAGTGGGCAGATTCTGTGCGCTATTGCATTTAGGCCTAAATAAAAACGATACTGAATCAAATTACGATGAACGGATGATTTTGTTTTATTTTATTTAACTATATTTTTTTTGTTTTTGTTATTTTAAACGATTGCGAGAAAAAAATTACTATTACAATTTTATTAAACTAAAAGTCAATTGTATTATGAATATGATTTAATTTTTAACATAACTCTATGGTTTTTCTCCATATTGCGCAATTAAAAAATATAAAAAATGCGACGTGGACAATGGGTCATCTATCATTGATAACCAGTCGGCGGCACTTCATTCATTGCATGCATCGGTACTCGCTCACGTGAGGGCTGCAGTACACAATGGCCACCATAGAAATGCAATGTGGAATTAATTCAAGAGCTACCTACTGGTTTCAGAAGACGCCGTACCTTTCTTTTGTAAAATTAAGACCGTACAATATTTGGCGTGTTATCAATGTTAACATAATTTAGTTAAGCAAAAAAAACATTGTTTTCACACAATACGCTATATCAAGCTAAATCAATGCCATTGGGGCCATAGCAAAAGTGTTCTTGCTATGGCCCCAAGAGTGTATAATAAAATACCCAACAATGTTAAAAAATGTACGGAGTTCCAAACATTTAAACAAGGACTATTTATGTTTCTAATAGATCACTCATTTTATTAAGTTAGTGAATTTCTTGAATTTAAATTTAAATAGAATTGACATTTCTGTTATAAAATATCCGTTTACTGCTTTGTAGGTTAATTTGACATTTAAAATGTTTTTTACAATTTTATGACATTAATTTAAAATCTTAATTTTATAATGAGTATTATTTTATGGATCTATGAATTTTATTTTGTAATTGAATTGACATTGGCATAAATTTCAAATTGTTAATTTAGTTAAAATAATTTTTGTTTGTATGCATTTTCTTACATTTGTATGCCGACATGGCTGATCGCAGTGTGCTTTATATTTATATTAATTTAACAACATTTTATTACCTGTGTATCACAAATAAATAATTTGATTTGATTTGAAAAATGCTATAACAAACTTATTAATACCTAAAAATTTGCGATTCTATTCCAATTACAGCGAGCATATTTACATTATTATTATTCAGTACACATCCTTTATACATTTCATTATTCAAATATAATGATTTCTTCTTTCCTTTGTCATTATTACCGGAAAAAGATCCATCTCAAAAAAAATATTCATGTAATGTAATATCACCTCATCAAGTATCTTCCCGCCGTGCTGGCAACCCTTTTAAAATATTAATTAAAAACTATTATGGCCACGGCAATGAATCTTGCTTTATGACGACCCTTTCAGGCTGGTAATTGATTCAATAGAGCACGGCATAAGAAAAGATGGATAACTAGAAAGCAATAGAAAAGAACGCCTATTGTCACTGTGAATAATACCTGCACTCTTTGTGCTGCCCAGTTTAATTAATTTGTTTATTAACTTGCTTTATTAATATTATAAATTGTTAAAAATCATAGGTATTACTGACTTCTAGTTAGTGTACAACTTGTTCCTCCCTACATTTCTATGCATTTATTTCAGTTACGCTATTTAGAATCCTCCACAGTTTAAAATCTATTATGAACTAGCTCAACCAATAAAATTTAAACATACTATATAACTCTTGGTGAGTGTTATTGTCGTTGTATTAAAAATAGTAAAAAAAACTTACCGTTAAAAATAATGATAATTGGCTAGCTAATCGAACATATATTTTTTGTAGTATTATTTCTGTACATAGAATCCGAAATAACCAGAGTTAAATATGGGATGCAAACTCGATTGAATCCAGGGATGTGAGACAAAACTCCAATAACCACTGTTCTGTGTGAATATTTCTGCTTTAAAAAATATAGTAGGCAGGTATTTAAAACTGGAAACACTACTATATTATTATTCGTTCCCTCAATTATTATTCCTACAAAATACTGAAGTAATATTGAAAAATAATCGGAAAAACCAGGGCAATTTAAAATATCAATTAAAAACTATTATGTCCACGGCAATGGATACCTAGTTCTTGAAACCCCAGCATAATTGATTTAATAGTGCACTTGCAAGCACAGATTATAACTAGACAATCTGGGGGCCGCCATTGTGAACAATGCCCAGTCCGTGGCTTATTGTGACTTAACGAGACATGCTTTTTAAAATCGATGTAGTTTAATTGTAAGTAATTAGCTAAATGGTTAATAACGCCACTGAAGGCGTTTAAAAATTAGGATAACACAGGCGTGACTTATTTTAAAACTATCAGAATAATATGTATCTTTATTAGATCACAAAATATAAACTAGAGTAAATAATTATTTATAGCAAGTAAGTGATTTAGATACTCTTTAATATAGAATGTACAAAATAAACAAAGCACCGGAAAAACATTGAGAATTGCACAAAATAGGCGGCCTTGTTGTAGAGGCGATATCTTATAGGAGACCCAAAAATATTAAGGGAAGTAACTTAACATAAGTTGTATAATAAGTCCATCAAATTGCATTGACGTATTAAGTTAAATAACTTACACAATGTGTAATTGAAATAACGCAAAACCTTTTCGGGGCTGATTTACAAAATCATGGGACCAACATCGAAATCACTTTTTTTTTTATTTCTCCATATAAATTTATGCTAGCTGGTCAGCGTTTTTTTTATTGATCCTAAGATAGGTAGCTTAAGCACTCGTGTTACAGAAATCAGAAACAACGACGATACCACAACACCCAGACCCGAGACAATATAGAAAAGCGATTTTTCTACATTGACCGACCGGGAACCGAGGGACAGCGACACCAAGTCCGGTATGCTCGCCTCTCGGCTACGGAGGTCGTTTAGTTTGGGGAATGAAATATTCCCCAAACTTTTTTTTTCTATTTTTTTTCTATACGTAGTCGTATCTGAGAGCCAGAATCAGCTCCTAGGTTTTGCGTCGTTTCAATTACACCTTGTATACCTATAATCTATTCTATCATAATTACTTCAATGTTTTGGATATTTACAAAACATTCGTTTGGTCTTTCTAATGTAAAAACTGTAACTAAGAAAATCAAAGAATACAAGAACCACTGCAGTGCCAAATTACACACCGAAAAATTTAACAAGCAAAATTATAATGCCTTTAACTAGTAGGTACATGCCCCCTAACAAAGGACCATGTAAGGACAGGTTCTTACACCCAATGATGTATCGGGAGTCTATGACAAGCGCTGATCAGTAGAACAATGTCCCCTTTGATTTAGCACTTCACTCCGAATAGCACAATTTAACAGAACCAACATGACATGAATAAGCAAAAATTCCTAAATAAATCGGCGGGAATGCCTTGCGTTTCTATATCAATTTGCGATCCATTCAACGCAGCCCCGCAAAAAACAAGGATGCCATTTTTTACATGCGTAGTCGATAAAATATTTTATCGACAAATGCTGTTTTAGATGTAACTTAGGCAAATACAAAACAACGTTTCTTATAAAAATAAATACGTTCTATTAATGAACAATAAGAAGTATTTTAAATTTAAACAGGATGTTCAATATTCTAGCAACAAAAAATATTTAATTGACGTAGACCATCGTTTCTTTTGATTTGTTAAAAAAAACATTGTAAATAAAGACAGTAAATGAATTTTATCGGTTAATATTTTTATTTATTTATTACTAGTACATATTATACATATATTATGTTATATTTATAACCAAAGTGCGTGTATCAAAAGATAGCAAAGTATTCATAATTAACTAAAGAACTAATACCAACGCCATAATTAATAACCAAACCGACACTTATCTAATCATATCGCATCAAGTCCATACATCATCGTATCTTGTAGCTGTTCGTGTCAAATGAGAGCAAACACGCTGCATACGAAACTCGTTACAGGCATCGATAAATCAGGCACATCACTACGCGCAGGCGACCCGACCGTCGGCCTACATTGACGCTTTATTTTGTATGCCCGTTAATTTATCGGCGTGTAACTCGAGACATGTTGGCTCACAAATCATCTTAGGTAACGCGTTTTCAGCGTTTCGTCGCCCGTCGGCTACTCAGACCCCAGCTCTAGCAGAAGGGGGTTAACATGAAAGGACTTTTATGTCTCAAATCGACTCGAAACGCAAAACATCTCGTCACTAAGGACGTATATCCCGTATTCACAAAACGAGCAAACACTTAGATTCGACCCTTGCGTTCTCTGAATAGACTATAATTTCCATTTTCTACTAGTGTCACTACAAACAAAACCTGTTTGTATTTAGTATGACGCTTTATTAAATTTCATTCAAAACACTCGGTCTTTTCTTGCCCTATTGCGTTTTAAGAAAAGATTTACGTACTGAATGGAGTTCCCATTGAGGTTACGTAAGTAACATGGTTAAATTAATTGATACCATCAGTGAACAATATATAATTGCTGGACCTGTTCCCTTTGGCATGTTTTCTCAAAACTTGGTCAATTTGTTAAGCTTTACAGCTCGTCGTAACTGGACAGCACAATAACTTTTTAACCGTCTTAAAAAAAAGAGGAGGTTCTATGTATACCAAATCAGTGGTACGGCTGTATGTATTTTATTTTTTACGATCACCAATATTTTTGTCGATTGAGAATGGACCGATTTCAAAAATTATTTTTTGTATTAAAGAGTATACTCCCAAAGTTCGATGTGGTACCATTTTCACCGAGTTAGGATCTGATAATAGAATCTCAGAGAAATCAAGGGAAATAGGAAATTTTTAAAATGCTTTATGGCTGGCACCGACTACAAAAATAACTGATTAGGCATGATTTAGTAAATATAATTGTTCGCTTTTAAGTTTTTTTGGAGTCGTTTTTAGTTTTATGATGCTTTATTTAATTTTTTTATTGTTTCATCATCACACCAATTAAACTAGACAAAGCTTGTACTATGGAGACTAGATAACGAAAATACACATCTATGACTTATAGCTATGTGTACAATGTAAGTCATCGTCACACAAACATTAGCCCCTTACGGGATTCGAACTAGCATCGCTCTGCAGAATCACTAGACCATGCAGTCCCCGAAATTTATTCCTTTGCTTTTTTAAAAATTAAGTTATATTCAAAATTTAGTTTGGTGTGATAAACAGTTTCGCGTTACAAACAAAATGAGTAACAATAGACGCAGGCCCGAATTTATCGCCAAACGATTTAAGTCGTCTTATCCGGAAAAAAAATCAGCGTTTCGTACCGCTTTCATTGAAATCGACTTAAACCAATTAATCACTCTTATCGGGTTGTTTCCTCGAGTTTTTCGGCTGAGGGATAGACGGCTGACCATTGAGCCGTTGTTGTGGGGATACCGGGGATAAACGGCCCATTGTGAGGTGCCGCGGGTCTTTGTGAGCCAAGCGATTGTAACACGGCCGACGATTGCAGCATTGTGGCGGGCGAGACCGAGGAGTGAGAACTGACGATTTGTCTTTTACACTATTAAGACGATTGTGTCGCTACTGATTAATGGTAGGTCAAGGTAAATAGCATAATATTTTAATATTTCATTCTACGATTTCATTTTATGAATGAAATAATACCTACCTACTTACTGATTAAACGATTGCACGTTAAGGATATTATGTGATATAATTTAAGGATATTATGTGCTTACTTACCTAAGATATCATATTTTGCTTTATATCTTTGTACCAGGGGCGTGCATTCCATATAGGCTATTATGCAGAGCCTACCTTCATAAAAAACCGACAGCTAACCATAATTATTAATTACGTATTCAACAATAAACAATAAATATTCTGTAACCATTTTGTCGTCTAACTGTACTTATTCCTTACTAAAGCGCGCAACTTAGATCGTTTCTGTGCAATTTAACCAATGTTAGGCTGCCGCGAGATCGCCTACTGTTTCACGCAAACTTACTCAATTTGCACTCACAGCCTACCCCCATCTGAAACCAATGCACGCCCCTGCTTTGTACATATGTATTTTGGATTAATTTGGGTAATTCCGCTTAGTTCTAATCTGTCAAGCTAAAACCACATGTGGCCACGTAAAAATAAAACTGCCATTGTGTCTCGTTTCCGTGGCCTATCAGGTTAATATTTCATTTACCTATTTGTTATTATTACTGTTCAATAGGTAAATATCACTTAACAACGCCCTTACAAAATAAACGCGTGCTAAAAGAAATTACAATAATTCTAATACTGTTAAAGTTTACGAGCTCTTAATGCCTCGTTTCCCCACCCGCCCCCACAAGTAAGCCTGCAAAGAAAACAACGAAACGAGAATTTGCATAAATTAACGGAGGCACCTTTCGCCAGTTCACGAAGTGTGCTAATGACGGCTTAAAGCTCTCACGCGAGCTGATTCCGTATCAAATGACGAGGAACTGTGATTTTTGTGCGTACTAAACGCTCATAGACAGAAGAACTGGAAACCTGTTCGTATCATCATCACGGCAGCCCTTTGATGATCCTATCTCAGTTGTCTTTTTCCAGTCCAGGGTCGTCGGATGTCATCTACCTAGCGCTGCGGCGGCCTGCCGCTCCCTCTGGTGTCTCCATTTAAGTCTCCTGTCCGTTTTCATTTATATATGCCAAGCATTTCTATTCCAAACGACAAAAAAATATGTACAGGCTGTCCCAAAAATATAGTGTCAAGCAGAAGACCAGAGATAGGGCACCATTAGGTGTATTCGAATCACATTTTTTGCAAATCATGTTTTAATTTTATTAACTTTTGCATTCAACTTTTTTATGACTTATAGCAGTGATATTAGATCGACTTGTCACCTATTTCGGAAAAAACCAAGCATGTATTTCAAATTCATGTCTCTGTGACCAATAATGTATCTTTAAGTCAAGTCAACGATTTTACAACAATTTGACAACACTCGAAAACTGCAAAAATCGCGGAACCCATGGGGGTGAATGAATCATGTACTCTCTACCCTCTACTCCATCTCTATACTCTGGGATACTCTATCTCTAGACTCCCGTTTGATATTATTTTTGCTGACTCTGTATTTAAACAGAAATGACAATAGGTACGTAGGTGTTAGATTATTTCTTTAATTCAAATCACTTTATAATCGTGCACAAGATATAGGCCTCTCCAAAAGTACTTATAACACTCCAGGCTACCCTGGAACACAAACGGTCTAGAAATCAAGTAAAATATGATTTGACTACGTGTACGTGGCCTGTTTTTGTACTATATGTACAAGTAACAATAGTACTATCGAATGCTTCACATTCGAACATGTTTTTAGGGTTCCGTAGCCACATGGCAAAAAACGGAACCCTTATAGATTCGTCATGTCTGTCTGTCCGTCCGTATGTCACAGCACTTTTTTCCAAAACTATAAGAACTATACTGTTTAAACTTGGTAAGTAGATGTATTCTGTGATACGCATTAAGATTTTCATACAAAAATAGAAAAAAAAATCGGGGGCTCCCGATACTTAGAACTGAAACTCAAATATATTTTTTTCATCAAACCCATACATAGGTACATACATACACGTACATATCTATGGATAAGTCTTCAAAAATGATATTGCGGTTTTCAATATCATTTTTTTTAAACTGAATAGTTTGCGCGAGAGACACTTACAAAGTAGTAAAATGTGCCCCCGCCCCCCTGTAACTTCTAAAATAAGAGAATGATAAAACTAAAAAAATATATGATGTACATTACCATGCAAACTTCCACCGAAAATTGGTTTGAACGAGATCTAGTAAGTAGTTTTTTTTTAATACGTCATGAATCGTAAACCGCAATTTACACTATTAAAACATCGATCAAAGTTACAACGAACTTTATGAACTTTTATATTATGTTACTTGCTGCTACGGAACCCTTCATGGGCGAGTCCGACTCGCACTTGGCCGCTTTTTTCATTGCATCATATTCGAAGTCATAAACTATCGTATGATTGTCAGTAGCTATAAGTACGAAGATTAACTTGCTCATAAATATTAATTGTGCGTAAAAAATATTAAACTATGACAAAATGCTTTGACATCTTTGTTAAACTGCAACCAACTCTGTGAATTTAAATTTTGTTTACTCAAGTTGTTTTAATAAAGACCGTAACCGAAGGATTGAGCGGAGCGAGCTTTAATTCGCTGCTTTCATTATCTTAAGCAGCTAGCGATTCGGAAATTATTCCCGGAATAATTATGAATTCGTTTAGCAGTTTATCTCTTACACTTCGGACTAGCAGGAGTCCATTTGCAAAGATTTTCCAGTCATTTTACCTTAAACTTTTGCGTAAATCAAATTGTGTTTGTTTAAAAATCACTGCCTATATTCTAGAGACAATTTAAAAAACAATATACATTTTTATGTTACACGGCCATATGTGACTATTCAGTATCCAATAAGTTAAACACGTTAATAAGTAAGTACTAATTATCTCTAGTTAAAGATTCTTCTATACGTGTGTATGTCACTCATGGAGTACATAATTACACTATAGAGTAGAAATGTCATATGATTTGTTTGACACATTTTTCCGCCATTTTTTAATCTGTATAGTACTATTTTGTATGGGCGAGAGTTGACAGGACTTTTCATTTCATACTAAATGTAAGTGAAAAATCACTCACTAGTTTCGGAGAAAGATGGTTCGTATTGCTTCTCTATAGGGTTTGTGCTCGATGATGTCACTAAACTAAGAATTTTTTGATTTAATGATTTTTTGTGTGTGTTTGTGGATGGTTTAGATTTATATTTGGACCCGGTTGGTGGCGCTCTGCAATCGGGATCTAGAAATAGTATTTTTATTTTACCGTACGTTAGTCTTGGGAAAAACTGAATGTCTTTGTATTTTGGTATTTTTTGTACAACCACAGTATAACACCTCAACAACAAACAGCCTAAATCGGTCGTCGCAGTGCTGTCAGTCGCGGGTGCCGAGTACTGCCGAGCCGAGACGAGTTGTAAGTTGTATGCTTTGCGATTATCTCTATAGAACGCTTGCTAATCAAAAAACTATTTTAATTTACAAAAATTAAAAAGCCAACCCTAACGACCCATTGTAGTGTAGGTATTCATGTTATTAAAAAGGTCTTATCTGTGTATATATACGGTGCTACTAAGCTACTACGGCCGCAAATGTCATTTGACAGCTGACTGTTAAAGATAACGTCCGTCAAGACAGCTAGTATAAACTACTATTAGTAACAAAAAATCAGCAAAAACTACTGCTTAATATGAGATTTCATAACCTCGCATTAACACAGCCTTAAACTGAAATCGAATACAAAGCACCCATTGAGTTAGACAGCG
This sequence comes from Anania hortulata, assembly GCA_963576865.1. Taxonomy (NCBI): domain Eukaryota; kingdom Metazoa; phylum Arthropoda; class Insecta; order Lepidoptera; family Crambidae; genus Anania; species Anania hortulata. The sequence continues at coordinate 8,252,803 of OY756394.1, read as the reverse complement.
ATACTCATGGCCGATCGAAAGCCTAATTATCGCCGAATAAAAAATCCCGCAATTAAAGAACGAGGTCAATAGAAAATTATCGTGAATTCTCAGTGCGATAAAACGGTTCATTTGAGTGTAAATAATTCCTAATTTCGGTGCGGGAGTTACGATTTGTGCGCGCAAAAAATGCATTGCAACTAAACGCGCGCGAGCGAAGACCATCGACATAAACACTACTACGTATAGAACTTAATTGTAAACTCATTAATACTGTCTGGGGTCTAAGAAAATCTGAGGTAGCCTTAATTTACACAGCAACATAGGTACGTTTATTCAATAATAATAATAATATACATCATTTTAACGACTTCCGTGGACGAGAGTCTCGGGTTAGATTCCCGGTCGGGTCAATGTAGAAAACGAACTTTTCTATATTGTTTTGGGTCTGGGTGTTGTGGTACCGTCGTTGTTTCTGATTTCCATTACACAACTGCCTTGGCTACTTACAAAACAATATAGGTTGTGAAATTGACGAATATTTATGTGTTTAAAAATGCGCTATTCATTTTATTTCATTTTATTAAAGGAGGACCTAAACAGGGCGACGAGCGATGCCGTCAATTGTTTTTTTTTTTTTCAGAAAATTCGCCTTGATTCCATTCTGTATTTCAAGTGTACTCATATCTCATCCAGTGTTTTCCTGCAATATCTGTTACGTCATCGACATCGACCAATCAGGCTATTGCGAATAAACATGCTCATTAGAGATTTATAGATAGATATTATTTGCGACACACCAAACGGCTTTGCGATCTCTTCAAGTAGAGGACAACTATGAGTAAAAAATCCTGCATGATAGAAGACTAGCATGTCATTGTGTATGCTACTTGATACTACTATGAAGACTCGCTTTTATGGTTCCGTAGTCCTGACAAGGAGCCCTTATAGTTTCGTCATGTCCGTCTGTATGTTTGTCCGTCCGAGGTTTTGCTAAGCGACCGTTAGTATTAGCTGTATTTTAAAATATACCAATTATGCCGACAAAGTTAGTAGAATAAAATTTTGGAAAAAAATTTTTTAGGGTAGTTCTTCTATATGTGAAGCGGGGATACATTTTTTTTTGTCGTCTACCCTATCGTGTGGGGTATTGTTAAGTAGGTCTTTTAAAATGACTTAGGGTTTGCTATTACTATTTTTCTATTAATTGATTTTTAAAAGCACCAAAACATTCTCAGTAACTGTTTGTTGCGCCGTTTCTTCTCATGACCAGCCGATATGTAGTCCCGAAGCGGTGGTAGGGTAAAGCTATATTTTGGGACGTGTATAAGTGCCCGGAAGAGGGCCTATATACTGAATAAATGAGTATACTGAATAAATGAGTGTACTGAATAAATGAGTATACTGAATAAATGAGTATCTAAATTTTGCACTCTCACAGGAGTCCCTGAAATGAGTAGGTGGTAATAATTAAGTACTTAGATTCTTTTAATGATTTTTATTACTAACGCTGCGTAAGTAATATTAGGACATGTTTTCTATGATTTGACACTTGGCTAACTTGATCAGCCAACATCCAAAGATAATTTTATGCTAAGGCATTACGTCTTCCACGTTCTAATAAGATCCTGCACTTCAATTACCAGTTCTCAAAATGCACAATAACCACCGACCGTAAAAGAAACATGGCCTCAAACGGGAATCCATTTTGTTTCTTTTTGCACAACGGCAGTAACAAATGTCAATATTGTACTGGTATAGTTTTATTTATCTGGTGGAATCGAACGCACGTCGGTTAGATTTTCGACCCTTTCGAAATATTGGATCGCAAAGAGCACAATTTTACGCTACAGTACGCTTCGGCCTTACTTTTTGTGGAGTTAAGAATTTACGATGACCGAAAGTTACGCCTAATTACGTCCATGAAAAATCTTGATTAATAATTGCCTGCTAAAGAAAAATTGATACATGAATACCTTGAATAAGTCTTAGTCTGTTTGCGATAACTTGACAACGAAGTTTTTTTTTACATGTACTATATTTCGCGTTGACTAGGTAACGTAGATTTAAAACCACCAAGTATTATAGGCTTAGGTCGATCGCCTTTGTCTTGTGACTTTGCTATCGGATCCCTTAGACCCTAAATTTTATACACAAACCTTAATTTTGTAGATTTCATAACATATATCTATATCTATAGCAGTGCACGTCCTATGGCTGAAATGATGATGATAATGAATAACATTGCATTTATCTATTGAAGATTGTTAAAGTTAATTTTAAAAAGGCCTATAAGAACAAGAAGAAGAAAAAGATAAATTCTTCTTCTATGTATCTAGTGCTAGCCCAAAACTAAGTCGAGCTTGTACTATGGCCTTCTAGTGCATAGACATTCTTTAATAAATCATAACATCAATACTTCCGGTAAAAATGCTCGTGTTTAACAAATAAATACTTACTTCTTCCGGGATTCGATCTCGCGACCGCCTGACTTTGTGGTCCGGAGCGCGAACCACTAGACTAAACGTCTGAAAATCACGGATAAAAATTACAAATCAATCATAACATTATTAGCTTTAGCCAGAAAATTTCAGTAGATCTCACAAAAAGTATCTTACATAAAGTTCCTTTAACTAACAGGCACGGGGACTTTAAAAAAAATTAAAATAGAAACTAAGTTAAATCCCGGTTTTTAACGATTGTCACAAAAAGTCGTAGATACTTAGTCAACTTTCTATAAATTCGTGCAAATCAAATCGCCCAACGGCGACGTGACAAATTGTAGAATTATCTATGCGGCTTTAAATAACGAGATCGGAGCCCTACCTATGTTGCCATGGGAAATGTAAACACGGGGGAAGCCGGGACATTATGCCTATGCTAATCCACAAATTAGTCGATAAACGGCGACCGCTGTAAAAATGCAGCTCATTTTGCTACTCGAACTCGAATAGGTAATAATAGCGAGTATTTTTACCTTTTAATGTAATTTATTAACTAGTTAATGTTACATATGTTGTGACTACATACACACATCATAAAAAGTGAAACTTTTAATTTAACTTCTATTTTTTTATTGAAGGATGAATTATTGATAATAATCCCGATTGTCAAAGAGGCGCGGTGTTAAGCGTAATATTCGGTTCGGGTCAATTTAGGAAGCGGTTTTTTACTTCGTTGAAAACTGTACGTACGTACGTACGAGGTCGTAAACGTACGTCAACGGCAGGTCAACTTACCCAAAAAGATAAAGGTCATTGAACCGATTTTCAACTTAAAGTCTGACATGTAGAGACTAATATCAATTGAGAAAATTCGACGTTTTGTGGTAGGTTGACGTCAGTACATGGGTACAAAAATTATGGTTAATAGTAACTAAATATAATATTTTACCTGACCCAGTAGGTCTTATAATAAGATAATAATAGATCTGCAAATTAGCTCTACATTTACGCATAAGAATAGGTGGTAGTAACTATTTATAATAGATTATTAATAAAAAAAAGATTATTTGCAGATTTAGCGCATTTTTAATATAATGCATCGAAACAATTTTTCAATTACATGGTTATTTAAAAATACATTCCGAAAACTAACCTCCCTGAAACTCCCATTTTCCCGCTATTACACAATGACGTCACTGGCAGTCAAAACAAAAAACAAACTCGCAATAAATGATATCAAAAAAGAACAAATGAAGTTAACCCCCCGTCACCGCTGGCCAATCGGCCATTCAGCACGCGGCGTGGCCATAAAATTAAATAAATCCGTTATTTTTCAGGCTGAGGAGCGGCGGGCGGCGCGGGCGGTCAATCGGCCGGCACGATAACGACCCGCATTTGTAAAGATTTCGCCAGTCGTGCGCACAGAGACTATTCGCTGAACTAGTGGCCATACGTTTATGTGCACTAAAAAGCTATTAGACATGTCAAAATGTCTAACGTTGTTGTAACCTAGTAAAAGCGACGCCTGCAGATACTTTTTAAAGTGATTCAGATAGCAATATATCTTAATTATCATATCTATAAATAAAAAAAGAAATAACATGGGTCGCAAAACATGTTATCCCAACTTACTCGTATATCCTTTGGAAATATTTAACTAACATTCTGAGCAAGTTTGCAACATATTAATTAAAAGTTATTTTTATTAATGAGTACATCATCATGTCAGCCTATTGCAGTCTACTCATGAACGTAAGCCTCCCCCAAAGAGCACGATCTCCCGCTTTTTTCATTAATCCACTGCCAGCCATCATTCTAAGGTTGTCGGTCTATCGAGCTGGGGGGCGTACTACAATAAGCACGTATTTATATTTATTTGTTGAATTATTTATCGGTACCTGAAAGAGGTTCAATTTAATCTAGGTATAAGTAATCAAACATATACATATTCATCAAATAATGAAGCATAAAACATACAGCACTAAATACTTTCAAATAAAAGCTCTACATTTTGCTTCACAAAAAGCCTTTTCATTCTTCATTCCTAAATACTTAGTTTCATTTTTTTTATGTTATTTAAAGATGCTGTTCTTCTAGCTTGTTTAACCAAAAATTTGTCCCGCTCTACACAACCACAACTCTACACAAGTCATCAGGCACGCACTGCGTCGGCTAAGCCGCGAATAAATGAAAATTGATTTTAAGATTGTGGCCCGACGCCGGCCGCTGACAAATACGCGGCTTACTCGCCTGCCTCCGTAACATACTCCTACGACATTTCTTATTGATTCCAATTCTTTACTTAAGGAGGTTAGCACAAAATGGAACGGAGGGTTTGATGGAGTTACATACAAACATTATACCCGAGTAACGATATTGATTTGCTGTAATGTAGCGCAGCAATTATGCAGTCCTCTTTTAACTAAAAGATATTTTTGGAAATCTTTCCGTCCTAACCAGACGCTTCTTTGATAATTATTAAATGATTGAAGTATATCGAAATCTTTAAATGTAAAATGAGACAAACAATATCCCGTTTGTCAATTTCATGGAATGATCATTTTAGGTGATAACGACATGACCCTCAACATTGAATTATTTAAAGATATTTACTGTGGAATTACATAAGGTACTTACTTACTTACAGTAACATGCCACTTTAAGTAGTATTTGTATTTCCTAGTATAATACTTCAACTTATTGTCTTAATTCAGGTAAATCGTCGTAATATTTATAAATTGAAATTCCTGGTTAATTCTTCAAGATTGGGTTTGATCATTTAAAAATCAAGAGCCATTCCAAATATAAGCTAAACTCTAAAAATGCTAAGTTAAAAAACGCTATAGCGATGGATGGTGGTGTCAATCAGCCAAGGGGGAGTCCTCCCCCCTCGGCACACGTGACGTCACTCATCTGCATCACCACAGCGCTGATGCAAATTTAAACACAGTTTAAACTCGCCTTTTTACTTCGCGTAATTTTTCCATTTTGCGCCTCAGTTGGCCATCAGTGGCCCATAATTGATATTTAATTTCCAGCTGGTGGTAGTTTTAACAGAATATGGAGATGACGTTATCTTTTTAAAGGTTAAAAACTTCACAAAAGCTTTTAAGAAATTAATTTTTTTTTGGGGAATTTAACTGTGTAGTTTTTCAGATGTGTAAAGTAAAACTTAGGTAGGTATGTGAGTTCTTATTACTTTGTAAGGTAATTATTCCTGCTTCGCTCTTGTTCCTATGATAGATCATTGTTAACAAATTGGCAGTACCTACCTACTTATCTACCTATTCTTGTAAATTTGCATTACTTACACGACTTACTTACTTAATCATCAAATCATAGTCTGCTCATAATTTATTAAAGATGTATCTGTCTGACTCAAATAAATCTTATCAAGTAATGAGAACACGTATTATCACAAAAAAAGTTAAAAACTCACGTTAGATTACATTTCAATAGTCAAATAATTAAATACGCGTTCCATTTTTTGTGGCATGACCTACCTAGTCAAAGGCGTCCTATTCTTGAATGCGTTTATTCAATTTAAAAATGGGACGATCTTTTATGCCTTCGAAATTATGCAGCGTGAACGCATTACTTGAAACTAATTGTGGAAATGATAAAGAAAGAATGCTTCATGCGACTAATTTTGAAAGTAATTTCGTGGGAATAAGAGCCGTGTAATGAGTTGTGCGATTTTTGCCGTTCATTGTAAAGCGAGAGGGACCCGATTAAGTTCGGGGCTTAATATCCGGCGGGGATGCGCAAGATATAATGCATTTTTGGCTCGTACCTTCAGGGGTGGCCCGTTACGATAAACTGCATTTTTGTTTCATTGAGCTAAACTATTTATTTATTTTATTATGTATGTCAAGGTTTCTACACGAGCGGTCTGTGGACGAGTTTTACGCGGCGGTCACTCAGTGCCCTGCGAGTACAATATAATAACGTTTTCAGGGCTCTGTTTAGGCTACCTCGGTACTGTAGTGCATCTGGAATGTTTGCAGATGCACATACAGACGATTTTTACGCGATAATGCGTAAAACATCTGCGGCTGTAATTGCGAGACTAAGGGCGAGCAGGAATGGAGTCCTGAAGATGATAGCAGAGAGGCTTGACTCGGCCATCTACCGTCGTTTCATTGATTTACATGTCAAGCATGTGAATCAATGAAATGACCATCACTGTTTCCCACCGTGCACTGTTTGTTACTAACATAGTTTATAAGTTTATTGATACTAACAGTAACATAGTCCAATCTACTAACATAGTATATAAGATCAAATTGTTACTAACCAAATTATGGACTTCTTGGTCTGAAAATAAATTATTTTTATTTTATTATTTTTATTATTTTATTATTATTATTGGGTGTTTATCAGCCCCCTAGCGAGAGTAGCGTTTCGGCAGTGATAATTACGACGATACGACGGATAAATCTCCTTCATTACTAACTAAATAATAGTCTTGTTATTTATTTTTTATAGATTGTAAACTTTTAAAACCTTAGAAATAAAACCTATATAATTACCTACTTATATTATAAATAATATCCCATAAATCATCCGCGTCATATATTATATAATATATTATTAAAAAAAATTCAAAAACAGCTAAAGTACTTTTAAGAGAAACAAAATACAGAATTTCTAAAGTGCTGTTTTAACTTTGATTTGTTGAATTTAATCGACGACCTCTGTAGCAACAGGCGAGCATATCGGACTTGGTGTCGCTATCTTTGAGGTCCCGGGTTCGATTCCCGGTCGGCAATGTAGAAAAACCTTAAATATTGTCTCGGGTCTGAATGTTGTGGTGCAGTCGTTATTTCTGATTTCTGTAAGACAAGTGCCAAAGGGTACTTACCATAGGATCACAGCAATGTATGTGATGTTGTCCAATATACCCAACTGGACGTATCTGGCCTGGGATAAGTGGCGAGGTTTGATGTCGGAAACCAAGATCCACCTCGGGTCGCTGAGCCAACGACGTAAGTAAGTAATCAAAAGTACATAAGCTTTTTTGAAAGGGAGGGAAAATATATAATATAAGCACTTTTATTACAACCCTAGTTTTATCTACCAAAAATAAATAAAAACTGTAGGAATAAGATTAATAACATTTAAATGTTGCCTAGTCTAGCTACTAAAATAGCTGAAAAAATACTGTAACAATTGCAACATTGATATTACGAGAAAGCACAATATTAAACACAGTTACCGGTTCCATAAATTACCAAAATTTTACAGAAAAGCTTATTGATATAATTTTCACAACCCTATTAATTTGCCAAATCAACTGGCCGGTAGCGAATAGAACACGACGAGTAACAGTAGGGACGCACCCATTCTGACAAACACTAACACACATCGAACAAACACTATTGCACCCTATTTCTTTGCAATAAGGACTTTTATCAATAAACAAAGGTATGCGGTCAGAAAAAATATATTTGCAGTACAGTTAGCAAGGGAGGGACGTGTGTATGACGTTATAAAATAAAATTGAAGCCGCAAGAGACACGGATCTAATTAAATGATAAGTGTGATCTAAGATTAATGTCCTGACGAATGTCCTCGAACTAAGAGATAGGAGGCTAGAGTGCTTTTATTTCGCATTCACATCTAGGCTTAAAGATAATGTCCAGCTCATTAAAAATAATGAATAGTCCCCATTTCCAGTTATGTAACTTTGAAGAAGGTATGTTTTTTCTGATACGTGCTGCGTAATTAACTTATTATATTTGTAGACTTGGAGTTAGTCAGTCGTTTCGATCTTTATTGCTTTACATATAACCATAAAAACGACACCACCAAAAATAATATTAAATAATCTTACCTAAAAATGAATTAAAATTCAAGTAAATGTTATCTATTGTATCAATACTTACCATTAATAAAAGCAACCTTAACCTTAGCATAGTAAGATACAACTGATGTATTAAGCAATAAGGCATACCAATCAATCTTCCATTGGAGAACAATGGTCTGAAAATTGTATAACATTACACCCCTAATCTTATCGCCCCAATGACACGCAACGCATGACGTCATTTGATTCGCGCACTCTTTCTCACGGCACTTATCCAGTCGTTATAATAATCCTTATTTATTCTGCGGTTCAAGCGGACGTCAAACTAAATGGAGTATAATCCCGATTCCACATTAACACTAAAATAAAGATTAGGGGACGAAACTGCTGCGTAACAACACATTAGTAATCGCAACAAGTAACACACAATGGGAACCTAAGGGAATTAGTTTAGATTATGCAAGTCGGTTAAAAAGGTAGGTACATTTAAATCAAACTATGCACTGTCATACTTAGTTAACTTAAAAATAACGTATTTAATAATACAGCACAATATTAAATAATTCTTTAGTTTCTTTAAAAAAAAAACGGAATTTAGATAAAAAAAGGAAAGTTACACAATATACCGCATTTGTTTTTTTTTGTTGTAAGTATTGAAATTAATTATATAAGTCAATAATACATGCATGTGTACCATGTTCAATTTAATATATTTTTATTACCTATAATCTCCAACATCTGTTAAAAAATACGATGCCATTTTAACTCTCAATCTCCCAATGACTTGTAAATAGATGCTGGGTCATTCCCAAACTCGCCTAATCGACTGCTGTTCAATACTACTCATGACGAGTGCTTTGACAGTCTTTGCTGATCAGTCAATCGCACGTTAAATCAATGGCATCACATCACGTCGCGTATCAAAAGCGTTTGCGTCATTAGCCGCATTACCGCAGATTTGCGTCGCGCCGCACCGCACTACGGGACGACTAGGGCTGGCACAAAACACCTCATTGCGTTTTTAATTAAATTATTGTAAATTTTTATTTTCTATAGGAGGGATAATTACTTCTTAATGCCCTTTGATTAGTTGGTATACGTGTAGACAGTTATACATAATGTAAAATATTTAACGTGTAGGTTACATACAAAAGTAAATATTTTTTTTAGCAATAATCTCATTCATATTTTAGGATATGGTTGTGTTCATGAATCTAATTAACTTTGTTAATTGCTAATAAAACGTGGGCAGAAAATCATTTTTTGATCTTCCATATTAAATCTCCAGTCTAGAACTAAGTAATCACGTTTTGTATGGAAATATTTTTTTGAGAATGCATATTTATTAGCACATGTACCTTTTTCCTAGCACCCTAGCACGTAAACGACGCTGAATAACTATTCTAATCATTATGTCTTCAGAACCTTAAAAATCATTACTTACTCTTAAAATTTTTAACTTACACCTCCATATGACATGCTATAGATTTTGAACATGTACTAAATGATTGCACTCAAGCTCAGTCGATCCTGCTCCTGGGCACACGCTCTGGACCAGACCGCTCTTGCTGGATCCCGAATGTTCCCACTGGATCTGGATCCCGAATGTTTTCGTTCTCGTAGCCCTAACCGCGATGTGAGCCGATCGCGTCGCCCGCAGATGTCAGATAGCGTGACGCGTGCTAAATGATCGCGCATGGCCATTCCCGGGCACACTGCATGTAGATTATTTAATTTTTAGATCTGTTTACCCTTTTTACTAATATCCACTACACTCGTACCTAAAATGTTTTTCTTTAAATTAAGATATTACATTGTTATTGAGGTAAGAGATATTTTCTGATCTATTTCTTTCTTGCATATCTAACCTATCCAACTTATAAATATGTTGTGACGTATGGATTAAATATTAACGGTTTGAGTCCGTATCAACAGCAACATAAGTCTAGATTTCAATCATTTGCGATAGCGAAGTCAGCTCTAAAATATACCTTGCTCTAAAAGGGCGCACGCGCCGGCCACGCGCCCCCGCGTTTTATCTACCAGAAGTAACCTCGACGCATGCGCGTGACACATAGATATAGGGCTCAGGAAGTGGACGTCCTTTCAACAGCTAACGACAAGTACACCCTTATTACATAGTTGAAGGGTTGAAAATCGCAATTCTAACAAAATAACCGCATCAATAAACCGAAATTATATTTTATGGTGTTAATGACAACTCCAAATCCGAATTTATGATCCAGATTTGGGACAGCGATACTTGAGAATGTGACACATGCATTGTTATTGTTTGGTGAAAATGCAATTACAATCAGTGAATGCGACACGCTTATAGTTGAATTTATTTGGTTTAGGGATTTTTATCAAATCTACTAACTACTAACCCAGTTTTATCAAAAACACGTTTCCCTAAAACGCAAAAATTAAGTGGTGTAGTAAGATACTAGCCCACATTATTGTCCCGAAGTAGTAGTAGGGTAAAAAATATATTGGGACGTGTAAAAGAGCTTAATTTTGGCCTATTTACAAAAATAAATTGTTTTTTTTTGGTTTACAGTTCTATCTGTCTGTCTGTATGGCTGTCGCTTACAATTTTATAAATCCTTCTTCACACTGTCCATGGTTTTGCCTTATGGGGTGTACCCATAAGATCACCTTCTAGGCCAATGCTTCCGATATATTGCGTCTAAATGCATGACAAAATTATAATCATGCAATTACAAGCACTGCGAAAAACATGAAATCAAAAGATATTAAATCTGACATTGGATCTTTCTTTTCTTTCAGCATAGGTATAATTTGTTCTCTCTGGTTGCAACTCTCTAACTAGCACTTGATGCAGTGATTCTTAGTTAGCCTTTCCTTCTTTGTCAAGTATTTAGTAAATGTAGGTAGAAGGTATGTACTTAATACTTATAAGGACATAGAAGAGACGAGATGTCACAACGCAGCGCAAAGAACTATTATTTTGCGTTAGCAGTCTAAAAAGAAAATCTAGTTTCCAAAGGACACATCTATTAGTATTTTTGTATCTCTGTGTCAAACAAAGAAGTAAACCTTTGAAAAATGCAATCACCTGAAATCTCGTAAAAAATAAAGCTCGCAATGTCAATAATAAAGGATAGATACAAGACACGCTGCTCGCCGGCCGAGCCCAATAACCCGTGCCGTGAATACCTGCGTCGCGAGCGATCCGCGCCGCTCATTTGTACTGCCGACATTTTAATAATCGCATATTTTTATATTGGCGGCAGACAGTTGCATGAATCAGAGATTTACGAAAAGTCCCGGAAAACCCAGATTACTAAAGCACTGATTTGGCACTAAAGGTATTTGGTTTTAAGATTGAATATATAGAATATCTATTGTAAAACTCAATAGAAATGATCTTGTATCGCAGATATCATGCTACACTGAACTTTTAATGACTGTAAATGTTTAAAAGTAAGATTAATAAACATACATTATGATTTGTAATTCGATACATTTCCTAGATAAATGTAAAGGTGATAGAGGAAAATGCAACAACTTTCCTTAATAAACTATCATCGAAATGTAAAAAAACACATTCAAATCGTATGATCTTCTAGTTACTTAGTACGAGTATGTGATACTTATAGTTTTTTTGTTGGGCAGCCTGAAGATTGTCTATTTAAGAAATCATTTTTGGTCCTTAGTCAATATTCCTTAGGTTAAAGGAATGTATCGGATTACAAATTTACCTATATATTATTATGGTGTTAAGGTACTTAATTTACCTACTTACACAATTTCCTTTGTTATTAACTCCATGTGTAAATATCGTTAAATAAATATGCCGCCGGTTTAAAGAATGCAAACGTAATATTTGAATAATAAGTAAGTTAAATAACATGCATTATAATCTACCACTTAGCTTATTATTATGTTTCACACGAAGCGATATGAAACCGCAGAAACATGTTCTGGTTTACACTTGATATCGTAGGTATCTATTTTAATAACATTTTCCCGTGGTAAAGTTTTCAATAATACCTAGAATTTATGGAGTAGACTTTAAGAGAGTCTATTACGCAAAAAAGCAAATGTCAACTTTTTAGAACATAAGAAAGAACAACCTACGACAAAATACTTAAAATTTAACTTATGTACCGTACTGGATGCCGAGCGGTCGCATGAGACCGGGCAATAATAAAATTTCGATTGTGTTTTCGGTTTTTAATAGATTTTTACTATCATTATAAAGGTTATGTTATGTTAAAAGAACGAAAACGCTTATTGATCCGAAAAACAGCTCACAAGGTTTTTTTCTGTAAAACATCCACATTAATACTCATTAATACTCATTTATTCAGTATATAGGCCCTCTTCCGGGCACTTATACACGTCCCAAAATATAGCTTTACCCTACCACCGCTTCGGGACTACATATCGGCTGGTGATGAGAAGAAACGGCGCAACAAACTCAGTCACCTTTGTCAGCCTTTTTTACAGGAAATACAATTACAAGACATGAAGTAAGTGCGAGCTAAGCAAGTTAAGTCCATGCACTCTTGTCGTTCAAAAAATCGTCTACCTTATAATACCCTTTTTTCATAAGGTTTTTTTTAACACCACCACAACGCATTCGTGTTATGGCTCTTATAAAAATGCCCCATGAAGCGTTGTGGCAAACACAGAAATACACATACACACATACACATAATTATAGGGTAAAATTTTAAAGTTAAGTTGTTTATACTCGTGATAACAAGCCCAAGAACTCAAAGTTACCTATCTCCGCTTAATTTTATTCGTGTACGTTTGCCGTCCGTGATCACTTTTCTACTCTAACAGAATTAAGTTGAGATCGGTAACAAGTTTCTTGGGCAAAGTTGTTTGTTACCATTAATATGTAAAAACCCTTAGGTATTTTACACTAAAAATTCATTCTGTTTATCGAAATTTGTATTGTGACTATCGTTACTTATGTTTCGTGTACGATGGTTTTGGTGTGACGGTGTGTCAGCCGGTGGATCTAATCAGCTTTTTGTAAACCAAATTATATGTAACATTTTACGTGTCTCGATATTGTTTTATTTTATTTATTATTCTCATGCCAAAAACCGTACTCATACTTTACACATCACGGTCATATCATGACGTCTTGATGTATTGTAACATGTTATCTACTATCACTACTAAATTCACCATCGATAACTATAGGTACTCCGTCCGTAGCCCTACAATACCATAACATAAAACAAACAAATCACAGAGAAAATATGTGTTTGAAAAACGGTATTTTTGGTATAGAGGCGAATGTCATGACTAACCTGGGCATTTGGTGAAATTTCCAATTTTTACAACATACCAACAGCAAAGTCGCCCCGCGCATCCCACCGCGCCCGCTGTGTCTTTAGAATTTTAATTAAATTGTTCATTGGCTCAATTAAATCGATTATTAAAGCGAGCGGTGTGTAATGTTGCAACCGCTCGCAATAAGCGTGTTTACGTCGTACGGGATTGTCATTATTGTTTTACATTTACCCTAATAACGTTGTTGTTTGTTGATACACTATTTGGATTAATACCAGTTGTATTAAGGGTATGGTGGAAGATTCATTTCAATGCTTACCAATTACGAAAGAACTTGATTTGAGTACATAATGAAAAGTAATTAGATAGATTAGCCGCCATTACAGATTTAACACCTTGAATGCCATGGGGGTCACCGGTAACACCAAACAACAGATTTTCTGTCTAGTTGGGTAGTCGGACAAGTAGTCAGGTTGCTGCCAGCGTTATTGTTATTCTCTATTGGCGATCGCATTGAGGAGAGCCGCGTGTTTATGGCAATCCAGCTTAGATAGAATATGCTCTTAAAATGTTCTTCACGGCACACAAATTGTCCCGAAGCAGTGGTAGGATAAAGATTGGGACGTGTAAAAGGGCCTATTAGCAAAAAAAAATGTGTTTTTTTTTAGTAGTTAATTAACCATATAGTTAATTCTTGCACTTCCATATTCGACAGCCCGAGTGTAATTATATTCGTTGTTAACATGCCAAGCCTTCTTGAAATCAATATCAAAGTCCGTGAGTTATTTCATAATATGAACCAGTGCATTATTGTAATGACTGCAGGAATTAAACGTTTTATGAATGCCATGCCGATTTAATTAATGGTGTGTTAAAACATTTTCATGCCATTGTAAGCATTCAGGTCGATGTTTTTGCGATGATAACCGAAATGGGTTCCGTGCAACACTATTAAGGAAGATACGGTTATTTATTATTTTTATAAAATTTGTTTTCGATCTCGCAAGGAAACACCAAGCATAGCCCTTTCGATAGCACGCTGTGCGACCTTGAGCTTTCTTATGAGGCCCATAGTAAGAGGCCACGTTTCAGTTCCATATGTCATCACTGGTAACACACAGAAAATGAGGAGATCCGTATACGAAAAAAAATTGCTGACGTAGCCCAACGGATTAACAAGATGAAGTGACAGTGCTCGGTGCACATAGCACGTAGAACTGACGGCCGATAGAGCAGAAAGATTTTAGAATGGAGGCCGCGTACTAGTAAGCTCACAGTAGGACGTCCACCCACAAGGTGGACAGACGACCTGGTAAAGGTCGCAGGAAGACGCTGGATGCAGGCCGCTTCCATCTAATGGGGGAGGAATATGTTCAGCAGTGGACGTCCTATGGCTGAAATGATGATGATGATGCATGATGAAAATTAGTTAGTACGTACGTACGTTTTAAATAATATATGGTTTTTAATTTTTTGAAGTCTGCTTCTTACCTCAAAAGGTGAAAAGTTACCTTCACTTTCTCTATCAACAAGACCCCATTATACCAGGAACACATGGAGGTACTCGTAGTAGGTCTGCAATCCCTTAAACCTGTTTAGCCTAATGGTCGACTGGTAGAGAATGCTTCATGGCTTTAAGTCCACCTTTTGTTTTTTTTTTTAATTTGTGCGTCTAAAAAAAATATATAAATAAATAATATCAAAATTATTATAGTCAACGCAATCAAAAGGTGGCGGTTTATGCTGCATTATTATTGTTTGCAAGCAACCTGTAGGTTAAGTCTGTAGCCGGAAGCAATATCTTATAGCAGAAGTACAGGAAAAAGTCCGAAAACCGTAACTTTGTAGTTAATAATATCACAAAAAAAAAGTTTTTTTCAACAAACCAAAGAAAATATACATCGTGTAACGCTAAATACGCAAAACCTCGTAGGGGCTGATTCTTGTGCTCAAATACAACAACTTTTTGTATGGGTCCAACATCAAATTCGCAAAAAAAATATATTCATTTCCCCATACAAAGCGTCACAGCTGTTTTTTTTAAAAGATTTCACTGTTGGTCCTATACAGAAAGTTGTTGTATTTGCGCACCAGAATCAGCCCCTAAGATGTTTTGCGTATTTAGCGTTACACGGTGTATAAAGTGATCTTTGAATAAACTAAAAAAAACGGTAAAATCTTGAAGACTCGATTACCTACTGTTATTGACGAACTATTTACATACCTACCAGTTTGTACGGAACCCTTGTTGCGTTAATCCGCCTCGCACTTTGCCAGTTTTTTTTTAAATATCTTAACCGTATTTGTAATCAATTGTACAGTATCATTTTAAACATAATCAAAGGCTAATTATTGTGGACACTTAATTAAATGCATCCGTTGACAAAACAACCTTTGGAATGAGGCTAATGAACTCTTGCAGCAAAGCAGGAAAGTGCAAATGGGTTATGGCGAAGGAAGCTGTGACAAAATAGGTTTACTTGTTAAGGCGAAACCAAAATTTTTGCGGGTAGTATAAACGCGTAGTAAAATAAAATAAGTGGTATTCTGATAACATCTCATTTAATATATTAAACATTTTGCTCTGAGAAAATCAAGTCTAAAAATTATGTTTTTTTAACTTTTATTTAATTCCTTTATTACACTAATCACAGAAAGTACTCGTGTTTAAAATCATTTTTATTACACGTAAGTATATTACGACGTAAAATTCATTATGAAAGTAGAGTTGTCATGAAGGAAGCATGCAATTATTGTTTTTGGGTCTTTGAAGAGGGTTTTTTTTTCATATAAAGCCTATAAAAACATAAAATTTGTATCTTCGTGAAGATGTGGTTTTTTAATAATTTGATAAGATACTACGTTAAAATTATTTTTGACTTCTACTCAATGTTTGTTATTATTAAACATGTTTGAAACAAACGTGAATTAGACGAGGAAACAAATACTGCCGTTTAATAGGTACCTACACGATTGCTTTAATTTTACTAAATTAAATCTCAAAGAGCAATTAAAGATTGCTCGAAGTAACTTGGGTTTTATTACGTTTAGTTTAATGAAAATATACTCAAATCATAGTGAATGTAACTTTCCATCAACTCACATAGGTATTTTTATTATTTGTTATTCTATTATTCTCTCCTAAAAATTTTTTTTTTTTAATAAAAAGAGTCAGTTACCGCTAAATATCCTTGCCTTAATTGTGCAAGATCGAGTTACACCCACGCCAGGGAACTACACCAATCACATTAACTGTACATAGAGAGAGATAATAATAGCGCCCCCTGGAATGTTATACTAGTTTTTTATACAAAACAATATTAACACTAATTAAAAAAGGCAAAGTTACAAATGAAACACAATTTGAATTGCAGAACGAGATAAATAAATAAATAAATATTGGACAACATCACATACATTGCTCTGATCCTATGATAAGTAGCTTAAGCACTAGTGTTACAGAAATCAGAAACAACGACGGTAACACAACACCCAGACCCGAGACAATATAGAAAAGTTATTTTTCCACATTGACCGACCGGGAATCGAACCTGGAACCTCAGAGATAGCGACACCAAGTCCAGTATACCTACTCGCCTCTCGGCTACGGAGGTCGTTAAAAAGAAACTATCGTTTTATATTGGCGATTTTGGCGTTTACTCAATAAATATTGTAGATACAATATGAATTACTGCAATGATTCCTTTAACTAAGTTCTGTACCAATAGGGTGCCAAGTCAACGGAAGCCGATTAAGTACAAAAGTTCTGACCTTCCCTCCGTCCGTGCGTCCTAAATAGAGATAGTACATTTTAGATTCAGTCAGATTTTTTTATAATCTTACCTACAAAGGCTGACTTTTTTAAACCGTAATGTGTATCGGTAATCGTTTAAAGTTTTTACAGATATGACTTAATACATAGTAATAAGCCGATATTGTAACCCAAATCGGTGAATGACACATGGTGATGACAATGATCATTTGAAACCAATAAAAGGATTTAGAAGTACCTACAATAGCGACCTCTAAACCTTTGAAGGTATGATATACCTAGGTATAAAGGTATTTGGTGTGACGTAGTTATTCGAAACTTGGCAGTAAAGACATTTACGTAAGCATTATTTATTTAACTGACCCATAACGAGGTCTGATAACATGTTTACATCGTATCGAGGGCAATTAGCGTATGAACGGCATATCGGCTCAATTGCCGCTGTCTGGGGCGTCATCAATGTCTAATTTATTGCCTTTCTTACGTATGCCACTAATTTAAGATGTCACAGCTGATTGTACGGTTAAGGACAATCTATGTGGTGATCACAGGGCAAGATTTATAATTGCTCTATTGTTTTTGATATCACACAACAATAACTTTTTATACATGCTACTCGAAAATCATTTGAAATTATTTATGAAGTAGGTATATATGTAGGTATGACAGACGAATTCTCTCTTACGTATGTACCAGTTACCACCTACTATGTACCTTTATTATTGCTTCATCACTTATTTATGAAATAGATTTAGATACGTAATCTAAAAAATCGTAAATATCTAGAGTACTTACACGAATCAGTCAGCAATATTACTTACTCGTATTTGTTGATTAGTTTTATTTACACTTAATTGATATGATTACGTGACAACTGACAAGACAAATAAAATACTATGACGGATGGTGGAGTAGACAGCTTAGCAAAATATGGAAAGCAAACCGTTAGAAAACCTCGAACCATAAGCCTGTTGGCTCTTGGTATCTATATCTCATGAAATGTTGTTGTTAAAGGTTAAATAGAAAAATAATTTATTCCCGAATGTTGTGATTTGTCCATACTCACAACGAATGAACGAATAATGTTTCACAATGGCCTACCAGATTGTTAACTCTGAACCCTGAAATATAGGTAGCTTCTAAATTAGCGTTCGTAGGTCGTAGGTACCTTCTAAGCCCACGAACGTATAAGTACGTAACACATCATAAATTCTGCTGTCACTTACCAAACACATTGTAACCCTTAAAATTGGCTGATTAAAAACGTATAAATCCACGCAACTCTTACTGTACGTGTCAAAAGAAACGCTTGGGAACATATGTTCGCGTAAGAAAGTTTAAATATGGGTAAAGCGCGATCAATCACCAACAATGGGAAGCAAAGGTGCCCCCTAGAGGAAAAAAGTTGAACGGCTGCAGCTGATTTATCGGCGTAGTTAGAATTATCGCCATTTGCAATTCTTGCCGCGGTTCGGCAAACAAGTTCAGATAACGACCTGTGGGCGGGTGAGCCTTTTCTTGTAACTAACTCGCATTTTTCTAAGTTTTCTTCTTGCAGTAATGTTTTGAATCAGCTGGGTTTGTAAAATAAGGTATCATGTGCATAGGTTAGGTAGGTTGAGATATAATTTAAGGCAGACGGTTTATTTAGTATTCCGGGGACTCCGAGCACGAAGTCAGGTAAGTACAAATTAATATATGGGAGGAAGAAATCTTTTCAAGTGGCAACCACTAACTCGCATGCGCATGGAAGTCGCATGAGCAGACCCTACCCGGTAGACTGACGACCTAGTCTAGGTTGCGGGTAGCCGCTGTATGCAAACGACCCAGAGCCGCTCGCTGTGGCGTTCTATGGTGGAGGCCTTTAATAGTAATAGTCATATTAGTCATTTATTCAGTATATAGACCCTCTACGGGTACTTAAGTATACCTACACGTCCCAAAAAATATAGCTTTGCCCTTCTACCGCTACGGTACTACATATCGGCTGATAATGAGAAGTAACGGCGCAACAAACTCAGTCACCTTTGTCAGCCTATTTTACAGGAAATACAGTTACAAGTACAAGTGTACGTTTAAAACGTAACGTAGCACAGTGGTTACTTGATCAGTGACATAACCAAACACGCTGGCGCCATCTAAGCTTTGCTTTGCCTGTGCTTCCCCATTCGGACCGCACTAATAATAAATAAATATTGGACAACATCACATACATTGCTTTGATCCTGTGGTAAGTAGCCGAAGCACTGGTGTTACAGAAATCAGAAACAACGACGGTACCACAACACATAGACCCGAGGCAATATAGAAAAGTTATTTTTCTACATTGACCCGACCGGGAATCGAACCCGAAACCTCAGAGATAGCGACACCAAGTCCGGTATGCTCGCCTCTCGGCTACGATTGTCGTCAAAATAATCGAATAACCAGCTCTTTCGCTCCAGGCGCAGAACGACCTGCTAGAATTGTCGGGCACATCACTAGTGCCTAAGCAGGCATACATTTACTTAATGCTTCGACATATTCAATTGAAACAGGTGTTTAGGCCCCTTATCTTTGCACTAGTTGGTAAGCTTAGTACTTGTTTCTTCTGATTTCCAATAAATTGAAGATATATAATGTCAACCACCCCAAGGAGCGACATGATGAAATATCTTTTCGAAATTATTACGTTTTTTATTTTGTTTTATTTGATAAAACTATCTTTATTAAGCGCTTGATATATTATGACAAGGCAAATGGCAATTTCTAATGCTGGCACTTCACATGGCGGTAAGCATTTGCATTTGCTTTTTCGTCTAGTTTGACAAAGCTTTGACACATAGCCAAATATCACATGGTAACCAATGCCAAATTAGACGAATGTCACTGCAAACGTTTGTTATGTTGGCTTACTCATAAATGCGTTAGTGCCGACGACGGCGGACGTGCTTAGGAATCTTAGATAGATAGATAGATACTCTTTATTGCACACCATACAAGTAAAATACACATGATTTTTACAGAAAGATGTACAATTTAGGCGGTCTTATCGCTAATAGCGATCTCTTCCAGACAACCTTTAGGTAGAGGACAACCATTAAAGAAAGGGGAAGGTGTTGCAGAGTTAATCTTGTCAGTTTTTGTTAAGTTTTTAATATTGTAACTATATAATCAGTACAGAACATCAGTGTATGAAATTAATGAACTGTTAGAATAAATGAAAATGTGTTAAACAATTAATATACACTAGAAGGTTATTATTTCGTCGTCTTATGTTATTTTTATTAATGAATAATTTCGTTAAAAACACAACATTGGATAGGCAAAGAAAAACGGACTGTACATATTATTTGTCTACTGGCTTAGCTAGCTTGCTACGCAACGTGGGCAGGCCTCACGCCTCACACCTGGCGGACTGACAACCTAGTCGGGGTTGCGGGAAGTCGCTCAATATAAAAGGCCCAGAGCTGCTCGCAGTGGCTATCCATAGATAAGGTCTATGTCCAGCAGTGGACTTCCAAAGGCTGATGATGATGATGATGATGATAAATGCTTCCTACCACTATTTGATTTGTATCTTATACTTACACAATTAGAATTCTTTTTGCGGATTCCAAATACATACAATACAACTACGCATTTAATGAAGCTCAATAAACTAGAATTCATCACTTCATTCCATTTTTTTCTCGATCATTATTCGTATTAGGACACGTCCGCAAGGGTTGACAGCGCGTGCACTACTGCTGCAATGACCAAGTGTGGACACACGAGACAAACATTTGGCTATTGGCTGCCTTTGATGTGCGACGGAAAACCGACTCGCGATAGATACATTTGGTATTTGTCAAGTTTGCCAAATTATGCCAAACTGGCAAAACACATGGATGACATTTGCCAAATTAGGCAAACGTTTGCAAACCTACCGCCGTGAAGTGCCAGCATAAGGTTTTTACCATTTATAATGACCGAGGCGACTATGTGCGTAACATTTAAGGCGCTATCTGTCATGCTAGCTTACCTATCTACGTGTATGACAAATGTCACCTAAATTTATTTTATTCCTTTTAGTTCACTTTATTCTCAATAAAAGCTTGTCTTTAAAACTATCATAGTACATTTTAAGAATAATTAAATGAACCCAAAATCGATAAGGTTGCTTATCACAGAGTTCTTATGACCACCGTCTGGTTTCATCATCTGACCCTAGACATTGTTTTCAAATTGATAACTAACGAGCCTCAACTCATTGAGTTTGCGTTGTTTAAAATTCAGTTTCTGTATCCATCTTCCGACTTTATCATCATCACCTGGACATTATGTACTTTACATACTTTTATTACATGATGTAGAGCACTTTTCACGAAATATCAAACGAGCCCTAACTCAAAGGGTTTGCGTCGTTTTGTAATAGTTCCTATGGCCACCTTCCTGCTATATCATCAGACATATCTACAATTAGTAAAGGCGTTAAGACAAATCAAACGCAGTGCCAAAATTCAACAGTCGTACCCTTTTTCAGATTACAGAAGCTCCTTTAGCGACCTTCTCTTCTTTTTCTTCAGGGTATGATCCCTGGACATCATCTACTTAAAGAGTAATTGTCAAGACAAATTAAACGAGCCCAAACTCGATGGGGTTACCTTGTTTAATTACAGAGTTCCTTTAGCCACATTCTGGCTTTATCATCATACCCTAGACATCATTAACTAACAGAGTTTTTGTCAAGAAAATCAAACGAGCCTAAACTCGAAGTCGTAACCACTTCGAGTTTAGGCTCGTTTGATTTTCTTGACAAGAACTCTGATTTGATTGATTTATTATAGAGTTCCTTTGGCTACCTATTGGCTTCATCATCATACCCTGGACATCATCTACTTATAGAGTAGGTACTTGTCAAGACAAATCAAATGAGCCCAATCTAAATAGGATTACGTTGTTGTATAACTGAGTTCCTTTGGCTATCTTCTGGCTTCACCATCATACCCTGGACATCATCTGCTGATCGAGCACTTGTCAAGACATATCAAACGAGCCCAAACTCGATAGGGTTCCTTAGCTTTATTACAAAGTTCCTTTGGCCACTTTCCAGCTTCATCATCAGACCCTGGATATTAAGTAATAATAGATAACTTGTCACGAAAATTCAAACGAGCCCTAAACTGTTACGTTGTTTTGTTATAGAGTTCCTATAGCCACCTTCTGACCCCATCATCGGACCCTGGATACCATCTTCGATCATAATATTCTTTAAGACAAATGAAACGAGTCCAAACTCAATGTTATTGCATTGTTTAGTATTGAATTGCTGTGGCCACCTTCCGGCTCCATCATCAGATCAGCTCAATGGTACCAAAATATTGCATTGTCACCGACTTCACATACGTGTGCCAAATTTCAGCTCAATCGAGCACCGGGAAGTGGGTCAAATTTTAGCAACTTAAATTGTTACATACGAACATTGCAAGCTAACATAAAGCTTGTAAAAACAAAAAGAACCTGTCGTTTATTCTGTGATCTAAGTAAGATTTTAGACATCCTTTACTAATGTTCACAAGCAACTATTTCACAGAACAAATTACACTAATCTATCTAATTGTCACCCTATACATTTCCGAGGTATTCCCATAAAAACACCTCTTCCGGAATCGAATCCCCACCCTCGCGCAGACAGATGACACCCACGGGACCCAGACTCGCTTCTCAGCGAAGACTTAACACTTTTCCCCGATTCACCTTTACAAGAATTTGCGGAATAAATCAAACGTGTCACTAATGCTCGCTCTAGTTTGAATAATAGAATAAGAATTAATTTTATTTCCAAAACCCTTTGATTTGTCTATTCATAAGTTTTTTGTTATAAAATGGTATAAAATGATATCAATGACTTCTTTAATTAAATAAATAAATATGTGCCAAACAACACACAGATTTATTGTCATTGTCGCGAAGTAAGGAATCCTTTTTTGACTGACCCTAACCGGAATTCGAACCCAGGACTCTTTGGCGCTTTAGGGCGAATCGCCATGCCACTACTACGTCAACCGGATCGTCGGAATTCATAAATAAGTACATAACTTTACTTTAAACGTATCGTACTCTTTCTGAGTAAGTATATAGTTAGTACTTAAGTATGGTAACGATCCTCTAAAGTTTTGCTGGTGCAATTTTATGTAAGTATTATTTATGTCCTGTAGTTCTCATATCTAGTTAGTCATGGATGTTTATAATCATCTAGTCGCCATAGTACAAGCTTTGCTTAGTTTGGGGCTAGACAATTTGTGTGATTGTGAAAAAAAAAAAGTATTCTCAAGATCTCTAACTTTGATTCCAAAATTACTTTTCTTTAAACGGTTCTTTTACCATTTATTTAGTATTTTAGTACTTACAGTCAAGTCACTGATAAACTGTCATCCACAGTGTTAACCACTTACGATGCGACCTACGATTGGACAAATTTCGACTAAGGCTAATCATAAACGACATCGTTATCAAACAGGTGGGACCGTATAACTAAACGGAAGGTACGTTACATCACTAACACGCAATCACAAACAGTTTGGCCGTAACGAACGATCCCAACATTGCCGTAAACATTATTACTTAAATCGCATAATCGTCATCAACCTTGCAAGTTGCCATTAGAATAAGGGCGAAATTGGTAAATTCTATGGCGACTGACCGCGTTCAGGGTACTTAATACGTGCGCCGGTTTGTCCCGCAACCCTCAAGTTAACACCCATCAGGCGGTCGTCAAGACCGGAGACATTAACCCCGGCCCTCGTATGGCGATTATCTTAAAGTTAACCCTGTCGTTACGATCCTTATTTGCGGTTGCGGAATAATGGGACCGAACTGTGAACATTCGCTGTTAAAGGCACATCAAGATCATTTGGAAGACTTCTCGGGGTGTGTCCGGCTAGAGCTCATGTACATACCTGTTTGTTGTGACAGATAATGAGAGCATTTAGTATTTAACGACCAACTAAATTTTCAGCGGCATTCGACGTCATCAACGTCGCACAAAAATTAAGTTACACAAGTATTGTAATTACTATCTACTCTATATAAGATTTTATCAATTATTATAACTTAAAACAGTAAAAATATATATTTATTTTGTCCCGAAATTATAGGCTGCCTATTTATTAAAACAAAATTTAAAATTAAATGTTAACTTGCATTTAAAATTTGAGATCACTTAGGTATTTAGAAAAATAAGTTTTAGATGAGACTACATCTTTGTGAGATAGTTTTTGGTTCCCATTTACCTCAAACCCATAACTAAAACTATCAAAAAATTATGTACCTAGTAGGTATCCTTTAGCTAATATCCTATGTCATTGCTAGAATTTACGATAACTTGAAAAACTAAGAATTTACACCTTGTCATATGGCATCTTGGAGGTGTTGCGATAAATACTGCACCAAGTGGCTCAGATGTACTTACCACAATGGCTACCGCCATCACGTGGCTGATGGCCGCTCTGGGCTGCGTCTCGCCATTATCCGATATTGGACCTCTACATTTAGATACAGACACACGGTACCGAACACAAAAGACACCTTAGCTATCGCAGTAACATTAAGGACTGACTAAACGTATTTGATACACAGTATGAAAAAAATCATGTATTCGGATTTAAAATTAACAGATTATGTGGATATTTATGATAAAAAATGCTTATTGGATTTAATTAAGGTTTATTAGGAACAGGCGGCTTTAATTACGCCTGAATTTTTCTGCGTCATTCATCACATTAAGATAACTTTCTCCTGAACAGACTTCTTTGTTTAGAACAGGGATTGATCGATTTAAAAGATTAGTTTCATATTCACTCATAGGAAGATTGGTGCAAACATGGACAATACCACGTGGCCCAACTATTGTAGGTCCTGCAAAAAATCTTGTGCCAAAGTGTGGATTTGCAGAGAAACAGGTCACCATAGTCTCATAACCAGACAACGCTTCCACCATTCTTTCTGTAAATTCGCCTATGGACCACGCCATGCACAATACCGCCGAATCATCTCCGTACTTGTGGTTTATCACTTCAGTGCCTGCTTTTCGCAACAGCCTTGTTAGTGTGTCTGATTTACAAGAATCCAGAGAGAAATTAGACGGCGACAAATTCGAAAACAATGGTACTATAGTCTCTTCCGAATGTCCACAGATGACCGGTACTTGCAGCCGACGAGGACTTACATTTAGCGCATTGCCAGCGAACGATCGGCACCTAGCTGTGTCGATGTGAGTGATCCCACAAACTTTAAAAGGGTTGTACGTATTATAGTGGAGCATCAGAGTACTAGCAAAAGGAACTAATGAATTTATCGGGTTTGTAGAAATCGCTAAAAACGCGTCACAGTTTTGTTCTGAAATAACTTTGCAGACCTTCTGAACGGCCGGCGCGTTTGCTGCGAGCATTTGTTCTCTGGACAGGCCAGGTGGACGAGCAGTTCTTGCAACCATCACAACCAGGTTTGCATATCTTACTGCCGCCGATAAGTAATTTTCCCCAGAGTAGGAAACCACCTTTGAACCGCCTGATAAGTAAGCCAACTCCAGTGCGATTCCTCTCACTTTATCGTTATTATCATAGAGGTTAAGTTTAGTTATTTTCGGATTTTGCGTCAGTAATAAGGCTAAATTGGAACCGATTTGATTAGCAGCTCCGACTATGGTGACCTCGATGTGTCGTATTTGCACATAGTTTATGTTCACCCGACATTTTGTTGTGAATACTGGCGCCAATCTTCTAAACATTGTGTAGACTTTCGATTTTCATTGCTAAAATTAGGTTTACTAAAATTAATTACTTAACAATTTAATAAAATTTTTGCATCAGAAATGATCTTCTTCTTCTTTTGATTATGGCAAAAACCCAAACTGGCATTCTAAAGTGTCAGCAACGTCAGGTTGCCCAGAGAAAAGATATTTCCGGATAACAGGCATTAAGTCACATTAGAGCTGGTGACTTGTTGCAGTGCCTGTTTTGTCAATCATATAAAGTCCTTAGAGATCACTCAATCGACACGTCGTAACGTGCACGCACCTTTATACGTAGCAGAGGACTTGATATGAGTAGTGACAAAACAGTCACGGTGACGACGAAAGTCACCCGTCAATTATAAAGTGCACTTCCGCCATGAAGATAAAGGTGGTTTTATTTATGGTTTCATGGTTTCAACGTAGTTTTACTTGATCAGTGGTTTCCGCAGGCCAAAGAAAATAGGATCACACCTCCCTCAGGCTCACAGCGAGAATACTCTATGCCTTTCTATGAAGCTTGAAGACCACTGACATTAAACCTATGATTTTATCAAATGACTTTTCAAACGTTTTGTCAAAGAAATCAAGTGCATGTTACGTACACAAAAATTTAATAAATTTTTAGTAAACTAGAGTATGTAACGAGCTTTAATGAACAAAATCTTAAGTCTAGAACGTGTCATGCAACAAACATGCTTGTCGCAAAGAAATTAATAAATCCCCGACTTTCAAATATAGCTACATCTTTCATTAGGAGTTACAAAGTGACAATCGTCGGTGGAGCAAGTGAGGTCGGGCAGACTGTGGGCTTGATGCTGCGGGCACAACCTTCGATCACACAGCTTAACGTTCACGACACCCTGAACCAAACACCAGGAGTCATACTAGATTTGTCTCATATACCCGCGGAATCAATACTCAAAGGGTTTTCTGGTGAAGAGACCTTGGAACGAGCGTTGAAAGATTCGGACATTGTGCTAGCGACGGGCGGAGTTGCACGCACCCCAGGGACATCCAAAAAATCTTGGTTATCCAATAACACAGCTTTCATTAAAATGTTTTCAAGCAAAATAGCCAAAACTAATCCATTTCCCATCGTTGGCATCCTCACAGAGCCGATAAATATTGTCGTACCTATGGCAGCTGAAATTATGAGGAATCACGGGGACTACGACCCCAGAAAGTTATTCGGCATTGCCACTATTGATCACCTGAGAGCCCAGTCGCTGTACGCCTTGGAAAACAATTTGAATCCACGTACTTGCATGGTTCCTGTCATAGGCGGACGATCGGGGAAAACAGCTATACCCTTAATATCTCAAGCGAAACCTGCTTGTCCAATGACCGAGAAAAGCATACAGGAGTTCACTGCAAAGATACGTAAATGCGATGAAAATATTATGGACGCAAAGAAGGGTTGGTCGGCGACGCTGTCGCTGGCTTATGGCGCTCTGATGTTCACGCGCTCGGTACTGGAGGCGTTAGACGGCCGGCCCGCTAAAGTCGCGGCGTACGTCGAAAACAACGACTTCGGATCGAATTATTTCTCTGGCATTGTGAACATCAATAGCAATGGTGCTTCTGACATGCAAAGGTACACAGATTTGTCCAAATTCGAATGTCACCTACTAGAACGCAGCATCGAGCAAATAAGAAAAGATGTCATAAAAGGAAAGAAGATTCTGGAGTTGGCCTAAAATAAAGTGCGTTAATTTATTAAAGAGTCGTGAAATCCTGTCCTTATCAATAAAAATGGAAACTAAGAAAATAATAACCACATTTACCAATCAATAGATCCATTTATTTACACGTGTCTTTACGCAACGTTCTTACAGTTGTAACAACAAAACACAATCATATCACAGAGAACAAGTAATAAGAATTCATTTAACTTTTGACTACGAATTTATAGGACAATTAATTTTAATATTATAACTAGAGAAATATACTAAAATTAAGACTTATCGCTAAATTAGGAATCAATACTGAACACTCCTTTTTGGCAATTTTTTTAAACATATGATTCCAAACCAAATAGTGTCAAAGTTAAATGAATGATAAGATCATATTCGTAAAATTATTATTTCACTAATAATTGTGTAAACAATTGAACAAATTCATATTTGATACTTTCAAACATCAAATTTCATAGAAGAATCATCACAACCAAATAGAATCATTACTTCAAACCACTTCAAACGCATAGTAAGCCACAATGCATTACTATTACAAATATTTAAATCGTACTGTTTTTGACCAGATATGTTTCATAATTTATTCATTTATAAAATTTCACCGACTCGTGTTACTTAATTTTCTAATGAATGGTCATAAAATTCCCTGGCCAAAAATTTCATTTAAAAACGATCCATTGCAAAATTATGATATCCTTATACTATAAAATATTTGCACTCTTTTAGCTCAGAATTATAATCACAACAATTTGCCAAGAAAACACAACAACATTGAAAAATAATGTTGTTTCTTGATTGTAATTTGATAATATAAATGATTCGAAAAATCATATTTCCTAAAATATCATTTGGTGAAAATCTAATAAACATAAAATAAAATCTTCTTGTGATTGAGACCTAAATTCATTTTACGATAATATAAATTACACTCTAGTGGCACAAAGTTTATAAATTTTGGACTACTTGCCTCCTACGCCATCAAACTATACACCCAACGTAAACTCCGCTTGTTCCACGACAGAAAACTCGCAAATGATTCTAGCTGTAACAAAAAACAGTAACCAGTTACACAAGGTTAATTAAAATTATCATTTTAAAAGTTTAATGGTTTTTAAAATATTAGATAAGACTATTGCCTATCGCATGCAAGTTAAAGGAGTTCGCCATTATAATTTCGGTTTACAGATGTTTATAATCCCCGGCATGGATCTTGAGCACTGGAGGAAAGAGTGGGGATAGCTTTGCGCATCTTACGAGACGATCATCGTATCAGAGACCCGTGTGCGCAGAGCCAGCAACCAATCCAGGCCGGCGGTGCGGGTGCGGCGCGCGACTGGCCAATCACGTAATAGTAATGGTCTTCTGCGCATCTTTCGCCCAGCGCTCTAGATCCGTGCCGCTAGTTGTCTGCTTGGCCCCTTGAGTCCACACCTGGGAGCCGAACGCCATGAAGAACACCGCTAAGTATAGTCGACCAAGGAACTGCTTTACCACTTTTGATGACATATTCCAGTAATAGTATATTGTTACCCTAGGGGTGAAAGTAACCTATTCAGTCCCAAGGCGGGGTTTGGCGGGATTTTTGGAGGGACTAAATTAGTCGTCGTTTAACCCAGAGTAAACACTGTGCTTTTCATTACGAATACAAGGAAAGTAAAAATAAAAACATAAATAAGCTAAAGAAAAAATGAGTGAATTTTAACAACGCTACATCTCGGAAAAACAAATGAAGATCGGATTGCCCCTTCCCACCAATTTTTTTTTTAGGCCGGCCAGCTAGTCTTCCATTATTTTTAATTTTCATCATTGAAAAATGATATTTTGAAGAAATAGTTGAAAGTATATTATAATAAAGTCATTAAAAAAAATATTCTTTAATTACTACTTAAGTTTACGTTATTTCAATTTTACATCGCGCTTTTATCGAGTGCCTGCATAGAAAGTTGGAACATGGTTCAATGGAAATGTAAAAATAGAACTAGTATTTTATTTTATGATTTGACAGCTGTCAGTTAAAAACGATTCTCCCTAGGGCTGAAAAGTATAACTTTCAACCCGCTCCTCAGGCAACTTTAGACCTACTTTCCGAGTATGAGTAATAAAAAATAATAATTCATTAAAGCTTATTGTAAGACTTACACACTGATCAAGTAAAACACTACTTCCAAGTACAAATAGTCACAAATGACACTACTGACGTAATTGAAAAAGGAAAAAGGAAAGGAAAAGACCTTATTCGCTGTGTGCGCGATGACAGCGCCCCTAGTGACCACAATGATTGTGGACTAAGATCTCTCAAATTATGGCAACTGGATGGTTTGAGAATGATTTTCGGATTGTTTTTGTTCGAAATTAGATGAAAATATCTAAAAAGTTTGTGCATATTATGATTTTCTTACTTGAACTAAAATATAAATGATCCAATACGTACGTGATTTGAATCAATAAAACATGATATAACTTTTTAACCTTAAACTGGTACAAAAAGTGAAAGAATTAGTATTAGCACATGCTGTGAGAGACGTTAAAGAGCTTAGAACCAACGCACAAAGCTACTTAATAAGAGCTATGATCATAAGATAAATGTCTGTGACACAAACCCCCAACAAACTTTTTTCTTTTCACAGCACCTATCCATTTATTTCTATCCATCTTGATGTTGGAAACGAATAAAACATGCACGAACTGGTTTTCCCATTGTTTCCACACTGTATAACACAGCACGTACTGTGACCCTTATCGCGAATTTTAACGTTTTTACTTTAAAATACTTACTTGCATTAGTATGGAATTCTATGGAAATATAGCAATTTGACACATGACAGTCCAGAGTTTTTCCACATTTCTGCCAACTAACGTGCTGCGATCGATTTGACGTCCCCCACCACCCACTTTGCACATAGCGAATAGTTTTTTATGAGCAACATATTAAACCTGGATAGTAAACTAATTTCTTTGTCGACTATACATTTAAGCAGAGTATATAGAATAAGTATATAAGTACGTTAAGTATAAGTATACATTGTATATTATGATGTCAATACGAAAATGGCAATTGGAAACAGTTCATTAGATAAATATAATCATTTATAAGCTGTCAAACTCGATATCCAGATTTCGTATTGGAAAACATAGTTATGACGTCATATTTATCTATCACTTTTATAAAATAATGTAATACTCACACTTCATTCCTCATTGCTTTTACTGATCTCGCTGCCCGACTCGCTTATCGAAGTCGAGCGTAAACTGACGGACGTCTCCTTGAATTGACTGATGAAGTCCAGAAGCTTTTGCAGGTTTCTCTGCGTCTTGATCTGGTCTGCCAGGAGTTGCCGCTTTTCTGCATTGTGCTCGTCCAAGTTTTCCTTGAGCGATGACGCCCGAGCTTCCAACTTGCGAAGTTCCACGCATAGCTCTAAGTTTTTCTCTTGGAGACGCTTGCGTTCTGATAGTTTATCTGAAATAAATATTTTATTTTATTTTTATTATGGATTGAACTTAGGTTTCAATACGGGGCTTTAAAAAGTTGAAGCCAAATTTCATAGAGTGGTTCAGAGTAGTTTGGAATACAGGAAAAATTGTATAAACCATTTTTTTTTTTCGTTCAATCGAGCACGCGCCGCAACGAGAGTATTAAAATAATTACAATGGATTAAAAATGATTTTTTTCTGTATCCTCCTAAGGCCTAGATAAAAAATTGTAAGTAATATAAACTACGAACCAACGGCCTAAGGTAAGTAAGGACAATATAAGTATGGTGATTACTGCCCAAACTTAAAAATATATTAATATCTGTTCTGTTTGCGTTAAGATTATATAATATATACTAATAAAAACTATTTTGGCATTATTATTTATGCATTACGTTCGCGTCATATTTCCGTCTCTCAAAACTCGATTCTATATTCTCATATGGTCATATTTTTTCACTTAATGAGAACAAAAAAAAAATCAAAAAGGTTGCAATAAATAAAAATATTTTTTTACCGTTTAAGTTATATCTAATTAGTCAAAGGATCCAAATTACTAAATCCATCCAAATTTTGAAACTAGTTCAAGCACTCCATCAACTTCATTTTAGCCATAAAAATCAACAAACATTTTAAAGCAATTTTTCAGTTTTGTCGAAAACCGGATGACATCAATAAATTGTGCTGAATTGGCGACATCTTTCTTGATTATTTTCAAAGGTAAGCTTATACTTTACTGACTGCTGGCGTCGTTTCTCTGATGATAAAACTGAAATTTAGTAATAATTACGACACCTAAACAAGCGCCTGTCCTTACATATTTAATACCAAAACAAATTACAACTTAATCTTTGATGATAAAACATTCAAATTACTAATAATTACGTATGTACGTATAGTATATAGTTACGTATGTTTAATCACACCCAATATAAACCCCTTTTTAAAATATTATTTTTGAGAAAGATTTTGAACCACATAATTATTTGAGCACAATAATGTCTGCCTTTTTTTCTTCTTTTTATTGATAGTACGAAACTTTGACATTTACGTTGACATTGTTTGACAAGACCAAACACGCCGGCGCCATCTGTGATTACTGTGATTCCTCATTAAAGACTAATCTGGAAGTCACTGGCAGAGAGCTATGTTCAGTAGTGCATGTCCTATGGCTGAAATGACTATGATGTATGTGTGTGTGAGTACGTGTATGGTGCGTCGCCTTACCTCGGTAGAGCTGTGCTTCAGTGTCAGGCGCGGGCGCGGCGCAGAGCGGCGGGTCGGGCAGCAGTACTCACCGTGCTCCCTAGCCCTAAGGACCGAACTGCAGATGCACCCGAACATTTCTCTCCGCGTGTTGAAGGAGCGAGATCAAATCAGAAATGAAGAGATCCGTAAACGAACATAGGTAGCTGGCGTAGCCCAACGAATTAACAAGCCGAAGTGGCCGTGGGCAGGGCACGTAGAACTGACGGCCGACGGTGCAGAAAGGTTTTGAATTGGAGGCCACGTACCGGCAAGCGAAACAGGACGTCCACCCACAAGGTGGACAGACGATCTGGTCAAGGTTGCAAGAAGCTGCTAGATGCAGGCCGCTTCCAACCGGCCAATCTGGAAATCACTGAGAGAGTCCTATGTTTAGCTGTGGACGTGCTATGGCTGAAACGACGGTGATGTATGTGTGTGAGCACGTGTAAAGTGCGCCTCACCTCAGTAGAGTTGCGCGTCAATGTCAGGCGCATGCGCGGGCGCTGCGCAGAGCGGCGGGTCGGGCAGCAGTACGCACCGTGCTCCCTAGCCCTAAGGACCGAGGCCCATGTTCAGCTGGGGGAGTCCCATGGCGACGATGTACGTGTGTGTGTGTACGTGTAAGGCGCCCCTCACCTCGGTAGAGCTGCGCGTCAGCGTCGGGCGCGAGGGTGGCGTGCGCGTGCGCGTGCGCGGGCGCGGCGCACAGCGGCGGGTCGGGCAGCGGCGCGCGGCACGCGGCGCAGCGCCCGCCCGCGCCGCACCCGGTGTGCTGCCACACCGAGCACGACTCGCACCACACCAGCAGGGACGGGACGTCTACGGGACGAGTACGTCATCTTCTTTACACAGGGTGTTAGGTTTTTTTTTGTTTAGAATAATTTATTTGGCACAAACACTTAATAATAACAATCAAAACAAAAAATAAAATAAAAATAAGCAAAACAAAAGAAACATCATTTAAAATTATAAAATTCAAAATAAAATCAAAACATTTTTTTTTTTTTTAAGTCTTTTAAGACGAAGATTTGTGCCAAAAAGGTCCCCCGCTTAGCATTAGTCATGGCATGTCGGCTTAGCGCATGCCATGACACTGATTTTCTGCCGGGCCCTTGATAGGCACTGCTAGGTAATATAGGTTATGACCCTACTAGCTTTTGCCCGCGACTTTGTCTGCGTTGACCTTACCCGGATAAAAGATATCCTATGTGTTAATTCAGGCCATGGTCTATCTGTATGCTAAAAGACTACGAACTTGTTTGTATGGAGCCGGGCATAACTAACTATATTAATATGTAATATTTACTATTATTTACTATTCAAACTGAAATTCTGAGCAAAGTTATTTACGAAATTTTGTCAAAAAGTATTTGTCGTTTGTAATTAAAAGTACACAAAACACGGTAACATTAAACAATAAAAAGTGCTCATGTTTCGCTAATAAAAATAGCATGCAAATTGTATGTCGGTGGTCTTAATTACATTACATGAATTAGAAATTGCAATAATTAAAAATGTCTGAAATCAAAATTTCAACAGTAAATATATGTCAGTAAAATCTAGCTAGTTGTCAATAAATTACTTAACACTGTTTTTTTTTTGTTATTAAGCCATTCAGTTAATCTTTTTTTAAATAAGAAACTATTTAGCTCTTTAAATTCATTTGGGATCTTATTATATATTCTTACGCACATCGCAAGGCAACTTTTATCATGCTTTAGCAAACAGATCCCTATGTTGATGGACAATATGACATACCACTTTTTTGTGTAACAAATACTCTATTCCAATCTGTGCTATTACCCCATATCATCAAACCATATCTCAACACAGATTCTACGTATGCACGGTAACATAAAATAGCAGTTTTTTAACCGACTTCAAAAAAGGAGGAGGTTCTCAATTCGTCAGTATCTTTTTTTATTTTTTTTAAATGTATGTTCAGCGATCATTCGTTACCAGGTTAACCGATTTCGATACTTCATTATTTGTTCGAAAGGGAATACTTTCGGATTGGTCCCATATAAATTTGAACAAGTTCTGATGATGGGATCTATAAGAAAATCATCAAACATTGCATGAACTCCATACCGGGCCGACTGATTTTGTACCTATGTTGCCCAATATCTTCGGCATTTGTGAACCGATTTTGATGATTCTTTCTTTGTCGAATAGCTTATACTTTAAAGATGGTATACTGAATTTTTTTTGAAAAATTTTACCTCTAAGGTGGAAAAAATAAGGGATGAAATCGGTGTTCAGCCGTTAACTTATGTTTGCACTCAAATGATTCGTTTTGTTGAGGATTATCACTGTATGTATCACTAAAATAGATGAAATAAGTAAATTTTATAAAAAAAAAGTAAACCGACCTCAAAAATCTGAAAAGCTAAAAATAATATCAACACATAAGTACCTAATCAGTTACTTTTGGAGTCGGTGCACTCCAAAAGTAACTGATTAGGTACTTATGTGTTGATATTATTTTAGCTTTTCAGATTTTTGAAGTCGGTTTACTTTTTATTTGTGACTTTGGTAACTTGTCTTAATGCCTACACGAATTTATTTATTTTATTAAAAATATTTTCAATCTGATGTTTCCAGTTCAAAAATTGGTCTATAGCTACTCTAAGGAACTTCACGTTTGTAACTTCATTGATTTTAGTGATATTCAATTTAAAATTATATTTCTTATGTTTAGATTGATTGAATTGAATAAATACTGATTTGCCTAAATTATTTTTAACTAATTAATTATTTTCACTGTCGATGTTTTATAGGTGTACACCAAAATAACGCAAGTTTGCAATTAAGTCATAAAACAAAAGTTGTTCGCCATGATGTATACAATATGTGGTTACATGGTTATCCTTGATTTACGGGACATATACAGGATTTGAAACAAATAGCTGTTGACCGCGACTTCGTTCGCGTGGCCTTTAGTCATATTTTAATATGCGTGTATTATACTTATAAACCATCCTCTTAAATGATTCTGTCTATTGATAAAAACGTTCAAAACAGCATCAAAATCCGTTGCGTAGTTTAAAAGATCTAAGCGTACGGGAACGGGAAGCGACTTTGTTTTATACTATGTATAGACTTGGAAGTCGGGTGAGTTACACCATTTACAAATTGAGAACGGTTGGACCGTTTTTTATGACGTTTGAATTGTTAATTTCTTCTCTTCTTGGAATAGAAGAATAACTATTAAAACTTCGGAAAAAAAAACTTTTTTTTATGTGTTGTTAATTCTGTGGCGGTACGAAGTTTGCCGGGACAGCTAGTTTTAAATAAGTAAACACGCATTTTAGTGCCGAATAGTATAAATATGGGCCAGACAACACACTAGTTGGCATGATCTCGAACTAAGGAATCAACATCCCTGTGAAACTGCCACTATTCTGTCAGAAGAATGCTTCATAAATAACACCCTTCAGCACCAACGAATTATCACCTTGCCGATATTGTAACGGATGTTTCTTATCAAAATGTTAAAATTAAGTTAAAATTTCTCAGTTCCATGTATTTTCGTTCTCTCTATTGTAAAAATCACTTTAAAGCATACTTAAAAAGTCTTCAATTTCTATAACTATAGTTGAAGTTCAACTTACCATTTCTACCACATCCATGGCAGACTTTCTTGGTGGGCGAGTAGACGGGTTCTACTGATAGACCAGCTGGCAAGGCGGCCACCCAGGCTGGCTTGTTGTTCCAACTCGCTAGAAAATGAATTAAGAACAAATGAATCCACTTAGTCTTCAACTGCTAAATGTTCAAAGTAAATTGGCATGAAATAGACGAGTTGGAGGAGGAGACTAGCCCACAAATTGTCCCGAAGCAGTGGTAAGGCAAAAAAAATAATATTAGGAGTGTAAAAGTGCCGTTAATGGCCTATTTGCAAAAATAAATGATTAAGATTTTGATTTTGGTGCTTGTAACAGTGGCGGTAGCGCTTTGGTAGTGATTACCAAAGTTAACAGCCCATGCCGCGGTTGTGAGTTAATGGGTGGATTTCAACCATATTTAGTGACATTTATCACAAGCATCTCCGTGCTTTGGAAGGCACGTTAGAAGTCGGTCCCGGCTAATATCGCTCGATACTAGTCGTGAGGCTTAGTCAGATGCCTTAGGGCGGCTTAATAACGTCTGACAGTAAGGTTTAGTCACTGGCCTTACAACACCCCTGCACCAATCCGCAATAGGCCGCGTAGTAGAGTATGGCCCAAACCACCTCATAGTTAAGGTAAGGCCTGTGCCCTGCAGTGGGACGTATCATACTTTACACTAACCCAGATGTTACTGAATCTTTTTTTTTTCACGTCCTACCGTTTTTTTTTATATTGTTACCTTGATGGATATATTGAAAATGAAAAAATAAAAAAAACTTTTTTTTTTATCTTTATAACGATCGGTCGCTGTAAATCTAGGCGTTGTCCATTAATCACGTGAGGCTCGAAAAAAAAAAAACACATTATTACAAGGGTGGTGGGGGTAGTGAGATATCACGTGTGTTTGTGTTTTTGTACATTTACATTTGATCCAGAAATATTAGTTAATTTAGGGGGTACTAATACTTTTAGGGGGTGATTTTACTCCTTAATTGATCAAGCATACGTAAACGAGACACAATAGAAATTCTATTGTTATGCGGTTTCATGAGAGCGCTTGGATGCTAATGGGTTAAATACAACATGATTTCTATGGGACCAAAATCAAAATCTCAAAAATAAAAGATTATTTATTTATTTAAAAGAAGCATTCTTGAAGAATGTTGCTGTATTTGATGAACTTATGCGGCTTCAAAACCAACCAAAATTCACCGTGTATAGTTTAGCATAAACACTTACTTGAAGGGCTATAAATACAGTATAAGCAATTTACCTTTGTTTTCTGAAGACGATCCTGATGGCGATCCTTCCCTTGATGATTTGTTGTTTTGCGTCGTCTAGACATAAACAAGAAAGTTATTTAAAACAAATGTGTAAGTATTAAAAAATGCATATTATACATTGAATACTAACACTGCATAATATATTGTTACCTGTTGTTTACGCAGTTTGGCTGAGCGAGTTTGCGGTGGATCACTGTGTGCTTGTAGGTAGGGAAACTGGTTGTATTTCTTGCGTTTCTGAAGACAAAAAAGAAACAATAGTTTCGATGGTAAGTAACACAAATTAACGTTTACTATTCGATCGATTTATGCGAAGCGACCACTTTACAAATAGACACCCTCAGTGGTATAAATGTCAATGGTTACTTTTACAAAATCTCTTTTATTCAGTTGTTTATTCAGTTAGGCCCCTTACTATGAGGTTTTAGGGCTCACTCACATGCGGACAATTGTATGATAATCATGTTGAAATTGCAATGATAATAGTCTCAGTAAGCCGCGGCATGCTTAGGAATACCGCATTATTAATATCAACCTTAGTAACATAAAATTAAGGTACAATAGTATTCTTCACTTAAAACTCCCTTGCCGTGCCATCCCGTTACTAAGTGCAATTGGTTTTCCGGCCAAAAGGCCAAATTCATTTCATTTCAAATAAATTTTGATCACCAATAAAAATTGGTAAATTGTCAATCACTACAATTAAAATATTCAACAGAAACACATGAAAAATGTGGCAATTGTTATTTATTATTATTCTAAATTGAGTTAAGTGATGGCAGAAAAATACCACATAAAGATTGTTGTGTGAAATCATATCTTGTCACTATTAATAAAATAAATATGTATACTTACTGGCATCATTTCATAATTGCCATAAAGAAAGTCATTTCTGTTGGTACTAGTAGTCGATCGCTTGCGACGCTCATTTCTTTTCTTTTCAAAAATTTCTTTTTGAGTTGGTGTTATCAAACCAATTAACCTGAAAAAATATTGTTTATTCAATTACATAGGTATAAAAAAATACTAACTTATACTACATACATACAATACATCTTGGTAATTTAATTAACTACATTACAAATTAAGTACATGTAACTTAATACAATGACCTGATTGACATGCTTGTGCCACCAGGACCACCGTACTGGGTGTAATTCTCACAGTGTTCAGGTTATTATTATATTATTTTTCTAAATCACTGTTAGAGACCAAGGTTAAGGCAGTCTCATGCCTCCACTTGTGGTTTCACGAGTTAAAGTGTAACAGACAGACAGTTACTTTCCCATTTATAATATTAGTTATATTTATAATATTATTCAGTAGTTTCTGTTAAGAGCCCTTTTTTAAAGTATTTAAATGATTTTTACATCAGGTATTTTACTTACCGCATGAATATTTCCTGTGAGACAGGTTCCCCAGGTCTAGGGAGTGGAGGAGGCGAAGGGGATGGTGAGAGGTCTCCCCCGTGAGATGAGTCTGAATCAGACCTCTGCTCTTGCCACTCGGTGTGATGTCTCTTTTTCTCCCTGTAAAAAGATAAGTTTTTCGAGATATGTATTTTAATATTCAATCTGGCATCCCTGTCAGAGATAAAGAATTTACTGTTCATAGTATCTTTATGTACCATTACAAAAAAAGAGAACTAAGGAAATTTTTTATGTTGATAATAATAATAAATATTTCTATACAGAAGGTTCTAAACCAATATTAAATAATGTGCCTGCGTTTAAATTGCATTGAATAATAGCTATAAATCATATAAGATCTAGGTCAATGAGGGACCATTTGCAAGGGCATAGCAAGGTTTCTATTAAAGGGGGGGAGGGCACGCACAGAAAAATCAAAGGCGAGATAACTATTGCTCCTTCACATGTGATATTCTATGTGTACATAATAATATATAACATAAAATTGGCCTGTCGCTTTAATTAACTTTTTTTGCTTATTAAAGTTACGGTTTATTGGCATTCCTGAACCACTGTTCAAGGTGAATTGATTGCATGAAATCTTAACTCTTCTAAATATGATAATACATTTTTCAAACTAACAAGTTATAAAAATTCAGTTCAACTCTCTCAGCCAAGATAATAATGTTGTGATTGACTACAGGGCAAATATTATGGTTTTGAATAAATTCATAAGGTAATAAATACTTACATATACTGCTCCTTAAATTTATTTAATGCATTTGCAAAATTGTTTCTGCTTTCATGTACTGAAGGCATGTAACTCCTGTATTTTTCTTTTTCATCTGACTCACTGTGATTAGAATTTTCCTTTTCATTGGAAGACTTCAATTCATTTTCGGAATCTGTTAAGTTATCCTTTACATTTTCATTATTCTCACTTTTAACATGTATTTCATTTAAAACAGAGGGTTTCAGCAGTGAACTTTTATTTCTATTGCGGAATTGAATTTGGTGATCTCTAATTTGCTGGGCAACATAGCGGTTGTCATTCTCAATATTTATCTGTTTGTTCCTTGCTTTAAGGCGTTGCTGATACAGTTCCAGTTCTCTTCTAAGCCTATCAACAACCAGTTTCTACAAAAAAAAAAAAATTATTATAATGATTTTTTATAATAAGTGCCCAGAAGAGGGCCTTAAAAACTGAATAAAGGAGTAATAATACAGGCTTTAATAATGTTCTTGGTAAGCCACCATAAATTATAAACTTATATAATTTAAATTACAACTACATGAGTAGACAAAAACATTGACCTTTGCTAAGAACTACTTCCATATAAAGTTGACTTACTTGGGTTTGTCCAATGGCTATAATTTCTTTTTCCGCCTCTTTAACCTTCGCCTTTAGATGCATGTTCTAAAAAGAGAACAGATGTTAGAAACTTAAGATTTAGCAAATAATTTAGTACTTACCTCAAAAATATGATTAAGTACATACATTCTCATCGTCCTGAAGGCGCGCTACCCAAACCTAAAAAACAAACAATGTTTGGTTTTTATGTCACAAAAGTTTAAAGCCAAGTATTAAGTTAAATTAAACATAATTTTATTGATACCGAAAGATGTGTCGTTACCTGATGCACTCGTATAGCATTTTTCAAATC
This sequence comes from Anania hortulata, assembly GCA_963576865.1. Taxonomy (NCBI): domain Eukaryota; kingdom Metazoa; phylum Arthropoda; class Insecta; order Lepidoptera; family Crambidae; genus Anania; species Anania hortulata. The sequence goes on along the minus strand of OY756394.1, from coordinate 8,212,381 downwards.
GGACTGCGTTTTTCGAATGTCTTCTTTTATTTCATTAGATACTTCCATTGTTAAGCTACTAAACCTAATTATCAACTTCAATTCCCAACCCACTTTCAAGGATACTCAGTGTAAATTCATAATTTACAAAATCATGAGCTAAATTTAATTTTCAAGAAAGAAAGAAACAACTATTATTACGAACACTGGGGAAGCGATACTTTACAAACTTGTTAACCTAAACATCCTAACTTTATAATATGTAAAGTTAAAACACTGTAACTTATTAAATTTGTTTGCGTGGATATTTTTAATGTCAACAGTAAAATTAATAATTCTTTAGAAAAATATTATTTCGCCCAGCAGTAGCAGGCAAACCAAAACTCCACAGATGTATGAAAGAAAGGAACAGCATGCTATTTCCAAGATTTTCGGTCTCTTTCATTCAGTCGATGATTGGTTAAGAAAGCGGAAGAAGCACATTTTGCACTCGCTAAGCTACAATCAGCTTTCAGCGCTGAGGCCTAACGGAGTAACGGACGTAAGCTGAAGCTCAGCTAGAAAAGTGCTAAGTTTTATGGTAAGGCTCGGACTACAAGCATCCGGAATTTTTCAGAACTCCATACAAAACAGCTCCAGACAAGCCCGGATTCAATCCGATTTGTATGGAGTTCTGTAAAATTCCGGATGTATGTAGTCCGAGCCGAGCCTGAAGCTGGATTCAAACGGCGACGGACGCGGCTCCGGACTCGTCTTGACATTGTAAGGTCAAACGCTGCCATTGGTCGATCCTTGGGCTGGCGGAAGTTGACTGAAGGATAGGCCAATGGCAGTTTGTCACTAGTTTAACTTTCTAGTTTCGGAGAAAGATGGTTTGTTTGTATTGCATTTCTATAGGGTATGTATTCGATGGATTGATTGACACAAGGTAGAAATTGAACTCATGTGACTGTGTGCTTTGCTTGGCTTTTAAACTATTTAGTAATATTATTTAGTCGTTTCGAGTTTTTTGGAGTCATAAGTGATGCACGAACAGTTCATTCAAATTTATCTTGTTTATTTTTTAAAGATGTATTGCAAATCATATTGCAAGGATCTAAGGTTCCAAAACATTTTGCCAAAGCACCTAGTTGAACACTGATCGTATGGCGGGCGACCTAAAGTTGGGTGTTGGTGGGGGACCAACCAACCTTCATGGCTTAAAACGTATGTGCTCAATGCGGTATTTAATTTGACATGTCTTTTTGACAGAAAAATATATTTGTTGTCGATGGGTCAAGAATGTGCCAGTAGTGTTGCCGAAATATCGATAGTTTTGCAATCGATAGTTGAACACTAAATTCATCTATACAATCGATAGGACCATCGATAGTATCGATATCTCTTTTACTGCAATACTATCGGTAAACAGCAATACTATCGATACTATCGATAGTATTGCTGTTATATAATATATCGCTGCCAACTTATGAACTAACGATACCATCGATAGTATCGATAGTATTGCTCTTCAATATCGAGAAGACAATCGATAGTATCGATAGAATTGATAGACTATCGATAGTATCGTTTTTCCTTCAACGACACTAGAATGTGGGTCGAATCGCAAATGTGCGTGGATGCATGTTTTGCAAAAATTCCATTATTTTGCTTAGTTTTTGTTAATTTGTGATATAGTTCCAGAACATGTCCTTTGTATCATTACTATTCTGATTACGTCTCTTGAATAGAAGTATTTACTATGTTCTGATTTCCAACGACAAAGAAATTTTGTACATTCGTTAATATATTTATTGAAAGTGTAAAAAGGAAGCATTTTACTGCTAGCATCTATTAATTAAACTCTTCAAAGATGTCTGCAAAAAGAGCTGCTCCCACTGAATTGAACCATGAAAATTGGGACCAAGATGATCCATCGGAACATGAAGACATGGGCAAATTTAAAACTGCATCCAAGGATATTCTTGAAAAACGTGTTATCAGAACCGCTAAGAGGCGTGCACCAATGGGCGGCGACGAGGTAAGTTTCTAAAGATAAGACTATATCAGACTTGAGAACTAAGTAGTTTATTCTATCTTATTTCTAGAACTAAGGCTTAGGCTGGATTTGCCAGCATAATGCTCCAGCCACACCAAATAATCGATGTCGCCGCCGTCGTTTGCAATTTCATAAATGCTGAAATTCATTTTGTGTTGAGGAAAAATATAAATTTGCCAAAGGGCCATGCAAATAATATACAATTTAATTTAACCAGATGGTTACATATTCCACATTACAATTAGTGTGGACCAAGGCATAAAAGATTTCATAAATAGCAGGTGAAAAATCATATGAAATGAATTTCATTGTTCACACCTGCAATATTTTTTTCATATAGACTGCTACAAATCGCACTCTGCGAAATCATAGATCATGCACATTTAATTTCATTCTTTGATAATTGCATATAGCAGAGCGGGTCTAGCGAACGAAGTCCTTGAGTGCGAGTGAGTAGGAATGATTTGCTCTATGTGCGTATTAGAAAAAGACTAACATGCTAGTTATGCGATCATAGATGACAAATGATATTGGGCACATAGCACATTACGTTATGCACAAACTAAATATGACATTTCATTTAAGTAGCAAATTAGTAACCGTAGCCAATAAAATTTCATGTGATTTCATATGAAAAAAAAAACATTTCCAGAAATGAAAATGAATGAAAAGTAGCAATCATTTCCATGCCTGGTGTGGCCAGTTGATTTGCCATACTATTTTACTAGTTTATTGTTTGAACTTGGAAGTGTAAGTCTTACAATAAGCCTTAGTAAATTATAATTTTACTGCGATAAGTCATCAAAAGTGATAAAGCACTTCCTTGGTTGAATATACATAAGTATTTATCTATCATCGTACATTATCTAATAATAAAATTGTTCTTTGCAGAGTAAAAAAGGAGTATTTAGTGGATTTGGAGGATTCAACAAATCTCAGCCATCTTCATTTGATTTCTTGGCAAATTTGACAAATGGAAATAAAAATAACAGTTCTCCTTTAAGTAAAAGTGACACAGCTGTGACTTCAAGCTTGTTCTCAAGTAAACCCCTATCAAGTAGCCCAGGATCAGGCATCTTTGGATCACAAGTGTCGTCAACTCCTACCAAATCAACATTTGGTATTGCTACTTCACAATCTTCAACATTATTCGGGACAAATACTCAAGCTGCAACCTCTATATTCACAGCTTCTAAAGCAGATTCAACAGTTGGAGATTCTCCATTCAAAACCCAACCTGTATCAAGTTCCAATGAAGCAATCAACACTAATTCCACTAAAACTACAAATGCTATTTCTAACCCATCTGGATCCCAAGTCACATCTACAATATTTGGAGCACCCAATTTGAGTGCAAATGTCAGCAATTCATTGTTTTCTAACACAAATAACACACCCTTAAAAATTCAACCAGTATCAAGTTCTACAACACTGCAGAGTAGTTTCGGTACTTCATCAAAAACTATTGTAACTAACCCAAATGAAACAACAGATAAGAAAGAAAGTCCAAATGAAGAAAAAAAAATGAAATACTATGCCAAATTAAAGGGGTTAAATGAATCTGTTTCTGACTGGATCAAAAAACATGTGGAGGAAACTCCATTATGTATCTTGACACCTATATTTAGAGATTATGAGAAGTATTTAAAAGAAATGCAAGATGAATACCAAGGTACAGGTGAAGAGGATAAATCAAATAAAAACAGTAGCACTGCAAGTGTTTCAGATGTAAAGACAAGTGAAACTAATTTAAGCACAATTAAACAAAGCGTACCTGTTTTTTCTGCTAACAACTTGAATTCTTCACCATTCACTAGAACAGATTCATCTCCAAATTCTAAACTAACAACGTTTGGTTCGCCAACAAATGGGTCTTCACTTGGTGAAAAGTCCAAATTTTCATTTGGAATAAACACCACAAGTGCTCCATCAGGAACTGCTACTACCAGTGCTGGGTTTTCATTTGGTATCAGCACAACACAATCCACTGGAACAACTGCAACTAGTCCGTTTTCCACTACAGGTATAAATTTAGCAGCTAGCACATTTTCAGCAACATCCACAGCAAACTCTAATGGACAGGGAGCTGCTCCATTTTCATTTGGAATTGGAAAACCATTCAGCTTCAACTCTAACATACAGAAACAAGCTACAGATACAACAGAAAATGGTAAAGATAATGATGATGAACCACCTAAAGCAGAATTTACTCCAGTTGTTGAAGAAAATAGTATCTATGACAAGCGGTGCAAGATATTTGTTAAGAAAGATGGAAACTTTGTTGATAAAGGTGTAGGAACTCTCTACATTAAAAAAGTTGAAGAGAGTGGCAAACATCAGTTGCTTGTTAGAGCTAACACAAATTTGGGCAATGTTCTGGTTAATTTGATTTTAGCTACTGCTATACCAACTCAACGTATGGGAAAAAATAATGTGATGCTGGTCTGTATTCCTACTCCGGATGCCAAACCACCACCAACACCAATCCTGATTCGTGTCAAAACATCTGAGGAAGCTGATGAGTTATTAGAAACTTTAAATAAATACAAAACATAATTTGATCAAATATTTTAAATAAACTTTGTAGATAGCAGATAAAGTAAATAATATTACATTTCCATGTATCAATATTTTATGACTAGTTTCATGATTCAATAACACTAATCTAAAAATGTAATTTTAACTCCTAGTTGGGTAGAATTACACAGGACTGTGGGTTTTGTTAGTTTCGATTGTTAAAATTATAACAATAAAAAAATCGTTCATCAATAATTAATTAATAAAAAATTATTGCAGTTTGTAGATTTCAATTTTTTTCCTTTTATTTTCCAAAAACTGCCCTTTATTTAAGTCGTAGATATAATTCATCGCTTTTTTACCTTAGCACTACAAGTAGCATTACCTTAACAAATTGTGGTCTTCAAAGTCATTTTTACTACTAAAACAACTACATACAAATTATCATCGCAATACCTGAAAACAGTCACTTTTAAAAGATAAGGACAACACAAATTATTTTAATCGAATTCTTTAATAATATTCGTTGGCGCATGCATTTTATTATTACTACACATATTTAATATGTTTATTATAACTGGACCCGGCTTCATAATAACATATCATCATCATTAGCATTTCAAACGACTTCAAAGGGAGTAGATTCTCATTTGAACTCAAATGATTACTGGATGTCAATAGAACTGACTTCTGGAGTTCCATTACGCATGGGGTTACGCATGAAAGAAAAGTAAAAAATACAATTTTATCTTAAAATTAGTGGTTCAGAAATGGTCTCCACTCAGCTATATCTCAAGGAACCAAAAAGGTACCTTAACGCTGATCTTCCGTGGACACCAGAAAAATCAGAAAACTAATATGCGCGCCAGCGCCGCGCTTGATAGGAGTAAATAACAGATGTAAACTAAGACCAGTTAACACACCATGCATTTCATACAAGGAAAAAACGGTTCACGCTTAATATACAGGATGAAACCCCAATAGACAAGACACTCGAAGGTCTGCCCACACCCATGAAAACAAACAACCCCGCCCTAAAAACCACCCACCAATCTCAACCTAGCCTTGCTAATTTACCTACTAAACTATTAAAACAATAACGCGGACAGCAAACGTAAAGTAACAAAATCATGATGAGAGAGGCAACAGGCTCATCGGCAAAAGCTGTCCGCCATAACAAGTACAGACAAACCCCGAAGCATTCCACACCAATAAAGTTTCACCCTGCATAGAATTCCCTGTTATACGTTTAATTACTTGTGATTCCAAGTACACAAGATAAAATTTATTTTTAAAATTCTAATATTATTATATTACACAATATTAAAATACATAAAAGCACAGTATTTGTTGCGGGTTTAAACTTAGAAGAAGCAAAAGATACACATTTTAATAAGTAATACTGTTACAAGGCATAAAGATTAGTGCGATTCTAACTTCTGAACTTGCAAGAGATACAGTTTGAATTCAAAAAGTTATAATATTACACATATTTCCTATTGGTGGCGGTATATTGTTCCAACACTTAGAGGCTGCGTACCGAAAACTACCACGAAATGCGGCTGAGCACGTTTTGGGGCAGACTAGGCGAGTGGCTATTCTAAGAAGACGCCGAGAGAATTCGAGCTTATCGTACAGATATATTGGGGTTTTAGTCTTTATTACACCAAACAAAAGACAAGCAAAATGAAGAGAACGTCGGGATTTCAATTGTCATTAAATTATTTTGATTAAGGTAAGGGGTAACATGAGTTCTGCGCGGTATTGAAAAGCAATAACGGGCGCAAGCATTCTGTATGCGCTCAATGAGTTGTTTGATATAGCCAATTCGCCTATTACAGTGTCAGCATAGATAAGTCTTGAAAGTATCAGTGATTCACAAAGACTAATTCTTACATCAGTACATAGAAATGGACGTATCTGAAACAACACCTTAAGTCTATAAAAACAGCCTTTAACCACGTCCACGACATGATTATGAAATTTAAGCCTATCGTCCATCAGGACGTCTAGATTGCGCGCTTCATTTACTTGTTCAATAACACTATCCTGAACTTTGACAACATTATTGAGGCTATTAATTCTATCAATTTGCGATTTAGAACCTAGAACAAGCAATTTTGTCTTTAGTGGGTTAAGAACGTTTTTTCAAACCGGTCTCATCACAAGTCTCGACTCGCTGGGTACGTCCAGACAGGTAGCTAGGAAACCATCTCAAGGCAGTTCTGTCAAGGCCATAGTATGCAAGTTTGGATAACAGCAAATAATGATTAATTGTTTCGAAAGCACGGGAAAAGTCCAATAGCACCAATAAAGTTCCCTTTTCTTTATTGATTCTATGCAGAATGTCATCCACAACATCCAAGAGAGCAGTTGCCGTGCTATGACTACTGCGAAATCCTGATTGCCTACAGGGCAAGATGCCATTATCCTCCAAAAACTTTATCAGTTGTTGGCAAACCACCTTTTCAATAACTTTAGACAAAAATGGCAGAATGCTTGTGGGCCTAAGATCCTTAAGTTCATACGGGTTATTTGTTTTGGGGATCGGTTAATTCAACGCCTCCTTTCAATCCTCTGGAAAAACACCTGTCGTAATAGACTGGTTTATGATGGCGGTAACGACTCCCAGCGTGCGCAGCAATGTTAGCAGGATCATGTCCTTTAAGATTGCATCTATACCTTGGGCGTTGGTTGAGATATTCATGATAATTTTAGATACAATAACCTCGTCCACTGCCCTGAGACTGAACGAAGCAGAACCAAACCGATGGAATTCAAAGAAAGTAAGTTGTGAGATTGAGACAGAATTGTTACCTGGCAGATTGAGAAAGTGATTGTTAAGTTGCTTTGGGTTATTAAGAGCAGAGGGCAAAAGTGTATCTCTGGATTTAAAATCTACCACATTCTGCTTGATACCTTTCCATAGGACACGTGAGTTTTTCTTATTGTTATTGATTATATGGTTAAAAAAAGCTACTTTTTCAGAAAACAAAGCCTTATTTACAATATTTTTAAGTTGTTTGTATGAGTCAATATCGGATTGAAGTTTTGTGCTACGACTTTTTGTATAGGCACGATCACGCAGTCTCATCATTTCTTTGACAGTAGGTGTGATCCAGGGACACTGGTGAAAACTGATACGGCCCTTTTTCACAGGAGCATGCAGATCATAAATGTCATGGATACAAGCGCTAAACGCCCGCAGAGAGTCTTCGACGCCACCACCAATCAGTCCCTCCCAAGGAACAACTTCAACATGGATGTGGAAATTAATACTTATATGATGTAACTTATATGCTGAAGTTTTTCCAGATGTTTCTAAATACTAGTTATTATTTCTTATAAACTTCTTCTTCTTCTTCCTTGCCTTCTCCCATTATTTGGGGTCGGCCCTCCTCGTTTATTTCTTATAAACACTAAAAAATATTTCAAAGTACCGCGGTCGTGTACACATTTATATTATAAACGACGTTTTTATTTAGTTTGTATGGGCTTGGTGGTTTAGTTATTTATAACATTCGTGCCTTTAGGTTGAAGATTTTTTTTTTTCAAATAGTTCATCAACAAATTAAGAAAAGAATTTTTAATGGATTTTACTGTTAGCGCCTACTTTTCCATGAGCGGATATTTGGCTCGCAATGATAATCTATTTGCACAGGAGCGCAAGGGCTGGATGTTTAGTTTGCGAGAAACATTTGTATTACTTAGGCACGTAATAGATGTCGCTAAATGCTCAAGGTCACTTGCCTTACCCGTCGCCTTAACGGTACAAAATATATGTAAAATAAGTACTGTTAAAAATATCAATACTGATAATTTTATACTGGACGAATTTCTGTACCGATATTATCCCAATCTACAGTTATTTAACCGTTATTTTATTTCTGTACTGAAATAATTTAAACTGGAGTACGGGGTACCGAAGGAGGCGCCAGCGGTAAAAGAAAACTACCGGGTGCGCGAAGTCGCGGCGACCAGAAGTAGACATTACAGACCATATACGTATCAGTACTTTATTAAATAAGGGTATCAATAATAGCTGTACTGAATTTTATTACGTTCCCGAAATATAAATGTATGAAATCATACAGAAACAAATTGTATCCTTAAATATATTCAAACCGGTATAGGGCCTGCTCAAAATTCAATGGTTCCCATACACAATCTACAACAAATAGCCGATGAATAGGAATTTTATTTTGGGTAGTCCCAGAGTGTACATACCTAAGTACTGGAACCTATACTTATACACCTTACTTTATCAACGGCTGAACAGATTTTGATGAACTTAAGGTATTACTCAATCACATTATTAATGGCAAAGGATGTGAATGGTGGAAACGCCTGCGTAGGTCTGTGAAATCAGGTTGGGCGTAGTCACCAAAATTAGTATTTTATTTGTTGGCCTGTGGGATGTGTTGATGATAATTACTTATTGTAGAAGAGAATGAAACTATGTAGAGGTAGGAAACATAAAGAAAGGTTTAATAATAATAAATAATTTTATTTATTATGTAATAAAATCTTTCTTACATAAACTAATACATACAGACTATCGTTTTTTTTTTCATACAAATTGTATTAAATATTTCAGAATTTTTACACTTACTAAAAATTCAAGTTATACCATAATTTAGGATGGGAAATCTAAAAATTCATTTAAAGTTCAACAAAATTACAATTCAGATGTCACTTTCAATTTATTGCACCAATTAAGTACCACTACTTGAAGATGTTTGCCCAAGACCCATTTGGATTCTGTGCATATGAATTTCCACATTATTTTGAAACAACTTTTGGTGGTGTGGTTTTAGTTTGAGTTTGATTTGATCCATCGTCCCTTGTAGTACACTCAATTCATAGGCATTTTGATCAGAATCAGACAAGCTTTTAACTTGCAACATTAACGCAGTCAAATCGGTGATAAGATCTATTAAGTTTTCATCCTTTACTGATCCATTATTATTTTTCTCAACCAAAAATGATGCCTCTTCACGGCATTTCTCTCTTAAATGTGATGGCGCTAGCATCGCAGCCAAACTAGGCCCTGGTGCAATCTGCTGACAGTATATTTGTATTTCATTGATGTACTCTTGCAAGTCCATGTTCATTCTTTCCAAGTCAATTACTACTGCAGCATATTTTCTTTCAAAATCTTCAGGCATTTTTTGTCCAAAACATTTCCTTTTTTCAGCTTCACTATTATATTCCTTTAGTCTGTTTATTTTGCCTCTTTTTGCATGCAGGATTTTTGTTAGCTTTACTATAAGCTCCATGAAAGCCATGGGATAACTACTTATTGTCGACTCTATACTTTTCTTTAAGTCTGAGCAACCAATCATAGGATCACCTTGTGTATTGTTATTGTTTGGTGTAGAGGATTGATTTAAATTATAAATTCCTTGCATTAAATACCTTGGTCTAAACATTTGCGTGATACTTGAAAGACATATTGTATCTGGCGGTTCATTAGACAAAACCTCAAAGTCAGGCACTGAGTGTGTTCCTAATTTTGGTCTTTCAAATGATATTCTGTATGTATTGTTTGATGTGTCAACAGCATCTATACAACCAGTAAACAAACCATCCTGTGGTTTACGCAGTCTAGCTGTGACCTTTGTGCCTACCACTAACTGCATAGGAATCTCATTTGGCAGATCTTTAATACAAATATCTGCATTTTTTCTTTGCTGAATATATCTTATCAACTTTCTCTTCCTTTCCAGTTCCTTTCTTTCTTCAGCAAAAAATGCTTGTGAGCATCTGCGAGGTTTGCCCATCATTCTTCTTATCTTCGCCCACTGTACTTGAGTTAGCTTTCGATTTGCAAGTTGTGGAAATGATTCCTTGAGACATATCATAAAATCATTCTCACCATCAAAAAGTGCTTTGTCAATATTGCTGTAAAAATATTCAAAACATACCCATTTGTGTGCTTTAGGTAATTTTAACAAATTCCTTAGTCTCATGCCAATTCGTTGACCTGACTTGCGGTCTGGTGATTGACTGCCTGTGCTTTCAGACTTATCATTGTTCCTTTGAACTTTGCTTGGAGATTTCTGTTTCTTAGCACTTGGTGGTTTGCTTGGTGTTTTAGAAAGAATTTTTGGAGTTCTTTTTGGCGATTGCCTAGGAGGTGAAGTATTAACAAAATCATCAACAAAGATGAATTTGTTCTTTTTCCTGATACGAGCAGGCATACCCCTGGCATTCAATTTCTGTACAGGTTCACTAGGAGCAGGTTTAGGAGGTAATTTCGTGCCGACTCTGTGAAGGCCGAGCGCAGCTGGGCCAAAAGCTGGTGGTTCTTCTTCTTCCTCAGGTAATTCAAAATCCATTGGTTCATCTTTGACTCTGATGTGGGCTCGCAGCGAACTATTATCCCCATCTCGATCTCCTGAGTAAAAATAAAACAAAATGCACTTTAAAAACGATCTCTCACTTAATATCTTTCTCAAACTGATTTATCTGAAAACCCAATGAATGAAAAACTAAGTGGTTGGAAAACTTTGCATTTTACACGATGAAAAGTAAGTTAAGGTAAAAACAGTCAACACAATTTTTGAATTTCGATAAAATACATTGACAATTCGTAATAAAATTTGAATTTTTTCAAATTTTGAACCCATCGTTCAACATGTATTCGAAACTAAGCGACAGGAGAATTTTACAAGAGAGATTTACTGGTATTGAAGATTATTGAATAAAAACTATTTGACGGTAAGAATAGATCTATAAATTAATTTCTAGTATTATTTAAACAACAAAAACAAAACATACTTTCCGATTTATCCGCCATGTTGATGTGGTAAATTTGATTCAATTTGAACGAAGATGATAGCGCCAAGATCAATCTGACGTTTCGATATTTTACCGAGCAGTGGTATAAAAATGCCAGATTGCCACAAACAAAATTAATGGGTATGACACATGGAAGCCAACTTCTACTTCCGGTATCGCATTCGTCCTCTTCGCTTCTTGTTCTGGATTGAGCACACATCAATTTTAGCTTAGTGAAACTCCTCCTTGGACTCTTTTTGACATTGCTGGACTTTGCCACAAACCCCACCCCTTCTTGTATGGAAACAAAGACTACTATAGAATACTGTATGGAAACCATTCCGACATCGGCCATAAACGATATTAGTGTTTCCAAGTTTATATTCACCTACACACAAGCACGTGTGCTCAATCCGGAACAAGAAGTAAAGAGGACGAATGCGATCACCGCATGGAGCACATACATACATAGCAGGGTATGTATTCGATGGATTTAATAGCTATTTCTTGTCCTTTTTCTGCTTTTGCGTTAGCTTACTGCTGCCCGTACCTCCACGGGTATTTTGTCTAACCATACCCGTGTGGTGTAGCCATAGACTTAAAGCACATACAAACGGCGACGGACGCGGCTCCGGACTCGTCTTGACATTGTAAGGTCAAACGCTGCCATTGGTCGATCCTTGGGCTGGCGGAAGTTGACTGAAGGATAGATCAATGGCAGTGCTTGACCTCACAATGTCAAGACGAGTCCGGAGCCGCGTCCGTCGCCATTTGTCACCGGCTTTAGAGTAAATACTAAATATATGGGCGTAGCACTTATTAATTTCATTTGTTTGACGTATGTATGAGACAAGCAAGTACAACTGTAAAGGGGGATATTTAAAGATAACGGCTATATCATCTATCTATATATATAAAGATGAATCCCTATCCCCAATTTCGCTAATTCTTGTTTTGTTGTTGTATTTATTGTCAGAAGAAGGTTCTTTTGAAAGAAAAAAATAAGAAAGTTGCGCAGAAAATTATTTATGAATAAACTGAAGACCACGCGAACAAAGTCGCTGGCAACAGCTAGTTTATTAATAAAAAAAAATTAAAAAAATAAATTCTTTCCACAATCACACCAATCATGTAGCCCCAAACTAAGCAAAGTTTATCTTGTACTATGACGACTAGATAACGTATATACCGCGTAGCGTGTCGTTCCTGTTCTGTGATTTAAACATAATTATGTACTTAAATACGTTTTTAAACATCCATAACTCGGGCTGAGTTAGCCTAGCATGATCACTAAAATATGATATGATATAGCGATATATCGACACTAACTTTTAAAATATAATAGATATAGCCGCCATGTTGATTTTTTTATCGGAACAGCGATCATAACATGTGACGTCGGTTCACATGGCCGCTTTATCTATTATATTTTTAAAGTTAGTGTCAATAAATCGCTATATCATATCGTGTTTTGGTGGTCATGCTAGGGGGGCTGGTACAAATGCTCGTGCTTATCACACAAACATTTGCCTCTATATCTATCTATCCAAAAGTGAATTGATGAGCCGATTGGCGTTGAGGTGTCGTGATTTTCCCTAAACGCAATGAGACCCGGGTTCGATTCTGGTTCAGATAATTTAGAAAACTAAGTTTTTAAATTTAGTTCTAGTACTGGGAGATGCCCCTAATAAAAATTCACTGCTGGTACCACATGCATGATAGGTCATGAAAAGAATGTTGATTCGTTACTTTTTAGATATGCCAATAATTATTGGTTTGTTCTCTGGCGCATTTTTTTTTTGGTCTAACACACTATACTATCATTCAATTTGTTTTATTTTTTTGCAGGGAAAAATAAATAAAATAATTTAAGAATGCATACCTTAATTCACCTCATCACTTTTATATTATGCATATACAGAAGTGCATCTAAAGAAATAACAGCATGTTCTACTAAAGGTGAAGAAGGTGAAATCCCAGCCAGATTAGTAAATATTGTTTAAGGGACTTTAGTACGCTTAATGTGTGACTTTTGGTGATTAATTTTTTTTTATAAAATTACTTAGTCCTTTCTAACAGCCACAAAGCGCATCTAGTTATGTTTTTAGGGTACTGGGTAGGTATACATATAACCTACCTTGATTGTTATTAGCGATGGGCAGTAGGTAAAAACCTAAGTAGATATTTACCAGGTTAGTTGTAACTACATAATTTTAATTCGACATGGCGTTTTTTTGACACAGAAACCGGAATATATAACTACAACATTATCTAGTTACAACTAACTTGGTATACATACTAAGTTAAGTAGTCATTATTTTAAATAATAACTAAAATGAAATCACTTTTCAGTCAGACTGAGCAATATGTTCATCGAGCAACAGAACATGGTAGCACAAATTGGTTTTATCGAAAACGGGGGACTCGTACATCATTTTGGTCAAAAATATTAATTGGCAATAAAAAAACTAAGAACTTAAAGCTTCCTGTAACTTCTTCACCCTTAAGCTTACCAAACACGCTGATTATAAACGGTTTTCATGTAAATGATTCGAGAATGTATGCTTGCAATGTATTGCGTAAAGATAATAATGTAACGTTTACTTACGTTTTGGATGGTAGGTACATACTTACTAAATATATATATATATTATTCATATTTAAAAAACAAAAAAATCGTAACTCGAAAACTATGAAAAATCGTAGAACATACATAGGGGTGATTTAGATACCTCATAACACGAGGCACCCTAAAAAAACTTTGGATATCACTTTTCTGGCCCTCTGGAATAAAGATTTGATCAACACAGATTACCTATTTATTTCTTATTTTAGGTAAAATTAACATCTCTACACAAATTGAAGACTTAGATCAGGCGCACAAAATTCACGTACAAATTGCTGAGAACGGCCATTGTACCTTGGCTTGTGCTGAATGTGCATTTGGCTCGAAAATAAACTGGTACAAGGATTACATGCTTCTCAATTCATCTTTTCGGTACGTCATGGAAAAGTATAATTTAATACAACTTGTGACTTCAAATACGCAAATAAACTCCTAGGGCATGCCCTAGGAGTTTATTTGCGATAGTTAGATAGTTGAACCATGGTTCAGCTATCAAAATAAAACAACAAAAAGGACAAACAATGTCCCTTGATTTCAATTGTATTAAAAACAAATAAACTAATTTTAAAAGGAATAACGGTCATTTAATATAATTTTTACTTGGACTAAATACCCTTCCTTCTAACATTTCATTTTATAACAACATTTTATTTAAAGCTCACAAAATATAACAATTATTTTGTATACTGTCATTTTATTTTTACGAAACTTAATTATCATTTTATTTAATAATTATGATTAAATCCGACTTGAGTCAAAACTTGACAAAATATCATCTGGGTTAGGTTAGGTTAGAACAGCGACCACAGCGCAAAGCCAAGCGATTCTCGTTCTAAAATGTTGTCATTGTAAACCGTAAAGAAATTACTTACAGTGTAGTAACACGTACACTTGCCCGAAGTTGCCTGTACAAAATGCATGTTTGCGTTTTTAGGGAATGTAAATAAAGAAACTAATGATAAATTTAATGAGTCTCATAACTTTTCATTGTTATTATAAGTTAGTGATAGAGTTGATTAATGATTGTTTTGTTGAATAATATTATAGAATGTAAGATTATATGAAACGTTTATTATATTAAGTGAGTTATTTATTATAAGAAAAAAGATTATATGAAATGAAATAATATCGTTAAATCGTTTAAATCATTTAGAGGTCTTGCATATTTGGAGTTACACATTATTATACACACAATAAGAAACTGGGAAAATGAGGCTGACTGACATTGGCTTGTAATGATCGCAGATTAGAAGTGTGAGGATTTTTGGATAAAATCAATGAAAGCGAAAGTGATTATAAAAAAAGAATGAAGCCAGAATTTAAGTACTACATAAAAAATAAGCGCAGTATACCAGTAGTAGTAGTTACCTCTACCCTACAAAATACTAGTAGCAGTGCACTTAAGGAATATCAATATTTTATCTAACACTCATACCAAGTATTAAAGGTTTAACACTTTTTTAAATAGTTTTAAGTTTTAATTATAAAATAACTTTATAGGTAATACGAATAAAATAAAACCAACCTTATTGCAAAGAGATACAACCAACCTTATTTAAAAATATTTGGTAGAGTACTTCGTAGATCATCACTTGGTGTCGTGTGGGGTCCCGTTATTTTGATTCTTGGACTTCTTTATGATATGGAAATAACGTTTTAGAGGGCTCTGTTAGCAAAAGAGCCTTTTTGACATCTAATTAAACAATTGAAGAAGGTAGGTATGGACACGTACAGCAACATAATTACATTTTATTTTTAGAAACAACATGGCCGATATGAAAGAAGAACCTCATATTACAATTGATTCATTTGACACATTATACATCTTGCACGCAACTAAAAACGAAGAGGGAAATTACATATGTACAGTTGATAACGCCAAAGCTCTTGAATATTTTATTAAAGTAGTGTCAATGGCTAAAATGTTAAACCAAGGTCAGTCATGGCTTCATTCTGGACTGGAAGATGCCCACAGATAGCCTTTTATGCTAAGCCTATAGCCTATATAATAGATTAACAAACAAATCCCTAATGGGAGTTCTTTACAAAATGTTGCCATGCTTTTTCGGTCTTACTAGCACTTTAAGACTAACAAAAACAATTAATTAGGCAAGTGCGGAGAGAGAAGGTGCCACGAAACAACCCAGTGAACACTAGCTGCTAAGAAAATAATAATGGCCTTACGAGTGGAAGTGGTTATATGGATGGTGGAAATATGTACCAGAGTTATTTTCCTATAGGATTTCCAATTTCAGCATGCTTTTAAAATTACGCACTTTTCGAAGTACTTATAAATAAATATTAAAAGAAATTCTTAACCAATCACACTCGAAATTTATCAAAGCTTGTAGGTACTATGGCAACAAGATAACTTAAAAACTTGAACTTAAAACTTAAATTAGTTACAAAATGCTCGTGCTCTCATTATATTGCCCCTTGCAGGATTCGAACCCACAACCGCTTGGCCTTGTAGTCGTGAGTGCAAACCACGAGACACGACAGTCGTCTAGTGTTGACGGGTGCAACTAATCCTATAATGGTAGTCAAAACTTTTATGGAATTGAAACAGAAATAAATTAAAAGTAAAAACATTTTTTTTAAGACAAGCTTTTCTTGAGTAAAAAGTGAACTAAAAGGAATGAAATAAATTTAAGTGACATCAGTCATACACGTAGATAGGTAAGTTATACGTCTTTTCAAAATGTAAAATATACGTAAACTCTAAAACTCCAAAACCAAACTCTCCAAACTCCAAAAGCTCGAGGTACTGATATCGTTTAGGAAACCTGTTTAACGGATAGCATTGATCAGTGCCTCAAGCTTTTGAAGTTTATGTATATTTTTCATTTTGGAAAGACGTAGGTATAGAACTTACCTATCTACGTGTATGACTGATATCACTTTTTATTCTATTCATTTTAGTTCACTTTTTACTTAATAAAAGCTTGTCTTTTAAAACTTTTTTTACTTTTAATTTATTTATAACTTTTTAGACTTTTTTAATCAATATCTTCAATGTTCAAACTCAAACTCGACTATCTTAGGACTTTCCATTTGGTAGTTTCAGTGGCAATCTTTCGGCTCCATCTTTTATCTTTAGAACCTTTTCATCATGTGTCATACGTACGGTCACAATATAAGTTTTGCGTAACTTAAAAAAACAACATGTTATAACCAAAATATTATGTTTAATGCTTTTCAAAATACATTTTAAACCTTTACATTTTAAACATTTTTTCATGCGATCTAACCATTTTTTAAAACAGGAGGACCACAGATCTGAAGCCATGTTTTCTACGTTGAACGCTATCACTGCCTATTCGGTGTTGGTAAAAGTAAAACCTCTCATCAAATCTTTGATTTTGGGGAAAATACAGAAATCACAGGGTGCTAGGTCGGGGCTATGCGCAGGATGGGTGACGACGAGTTGTACTTTTTCGGAAGCTAAAAATGACTTTGTTTTGTTGGCCGTGTGTGTGAAGAAGCGGTGTCATGATGTAGGAGAATGCGGCTTTTGGGTCGTCTTTCGCGAACTTTTTCTAACACCTTGGGTAAACAAATGGTAGAATACATACATGGCATTATTAACACTCTTTTGATCTTCAAGTGGAATTGTACAGATGGGACACGTAGCTGAGAAAAAAAACACGATCATTTTTTTACCAACGTTTCTCGCCTGCCTCACTTTTGTTGGCCTGTTCTCATTTTCAAACACCTATTCACAAGATTGCTGTTTTTTTACGGGTTCGAAACAATAAATCCACGTTTCATCTCCTGTGACAATGTCATAAACAGCATTAGAATGTCCGTGGTCGTACTTCAGTCAGTAGCATCTGTGAGCACCATTCCACGCGAGCCCGCTTCTGCTCCGCTGTCAGTTCATGAGGGATCCAACGACAGCAAAGTTTTCGAACTTTCAATTCTTCGTGTAAATTTTTCTGAATTTGGCTCATACCAATCCCCAATAGTCCTCAAATAGTCTCATAGGTAATCCGCGGGTTTTCTTCAATTAGCCGCTTAACAGTAGCCACATTATTTTCGTTGACGGCAGTTGAAGGCCGCCCTTCACGAAATTCGTCATGTAAAGAAACTCGACCTCTCTCGAATTCAGCAAACCATCGCCTCACGGTGCTCAAACAAGGTGCTTCTCTCCTAAAAGACTCATTTTGAAGACGAGCGGCACAGTCTTGTGGAGAGAGAGAACTTTTAAAATCATAAAAAATCATCGCTCTAAAATCTTTTCGACTTAATTCCATTTTCGTTGCGTACGTAGAACTTTGATGTGTGATAAAAAACAACTGACAAATCATTTCCCGCCAATTGTTTTTTTTTATTACTAAGAAGGTTGCAACGTTTAAAAGAATATAACATTCGAAATTCAAATAGTTCCGATTAGCTAGAAGTGCAAAACTTTTAGTGTGCCCCATGTATTTGATATTCAAGACGACAGAACAGGAATGACACGCTTCGATCCGCTTCGCGCAAGACAACCAATCAAACGAGATCAAACTTAACCACCTTAGCATTTTCGATGAGAGAGTTCTTCAGTGGCTATCTTTCGGGTTTATCGTCAGAAATATAGTTATACTACTCTGATAGAGTATTCAGAGTACCTTTTAGGATAAATTGATTAATTTTGTAGTTACGTTGATTAATTATATTTTTCCTTTGGCCACCTTTTCGCTTCATCATCGTACCCTGGACATCATCTACTAATAGAGTACTTGTCAAGACAAGTCATCATAAGAGTCCAAACTAAATAGGGTTACGTTGTTTTATTACAGAGTTCCTTTGGCCACCTTCTACCTTCAACATCATACCCTGGACAACTTCTAAAAGTAAAATTAAAGTATGCCTATAAACGTCCCACTGCAGGGCACAGGTTTCATCTCAACTGTGAGGTGGTTTGGGCCATACTGCACCACCAGGGGTGTTGTAAGGGCAGTGGCTTAACCTTACTGTCGGATGTTATTAAGCCGCCCTAAGGACTCTGACTAGGCTTCACGACTAGTATCAAGCGATGTGAGTCGGGACCAAGTTAGTTTTAATGTACCTTCTGAAGCACAGATATGCTTGTGATAAATGATACTAAATATGGTTGGAATGGTCATCCACTCACAACCACGGCGCAGGTGGCTTAACTTTGGTTATCACTACCAAAGAGCTGCCGCCACTGAGCTACAAACACATCATCAGTAAACATTTCAAACGAGCTTTTACTCGATAGGGTTGCGTAATTTGATTAAAATTCCTTTAGCAACCTTCTAGCTTCATCATCATACCCTGGATATCACCTTCTATTAGAGTTCGTGTCAAGAAAATCAAATAAGCCTTAACTCGAGGTGGTTGCGTTGCTTTATTATAGAGTTACTTTTTGACAACTTTTGGCTTCATCATCATACCCTGAACATCATCTACTAATAGAGTACTTGTCAAGATAAATCAAACGAGCCCAAGCTCAATTGGGTTACGTTGTTTTATTACAGAGTTCCTTTGGCCACCTTCTGGCTTCATCATCATACCCTGGATATCATCTTCTAATAGAGAACTTGTCAAGACAAATCAAACGAGCCCAAACTCGATGGAGTTAGTTGTTGTATAACAGAATTCCTTTGGCTACCTTCTGGCTTTATCATCATACCCTTGACATCATCTACTGATCGAGTAATTGTCAAGACATATCAAATGAGCCCAAACTCGATGGGGTTGCTTAATTTTAGTACAGAGTTCCTGTAGCCACCTTCCAGCTTTATCATCAGACCCTGGATTTAAAGTAGTAATGGATTACGTCTGGTCACGAAAAAAACAACGAGCCCCAATCTCAATGCGGTTACGTTGTTTTGTTATAGAGTTCCTATAGCCACCTTCTAATCCATCATCAGACCATGGATACCATCTTCGATTAGTATATTTTTTAAGGCAAATCAAACGAGCCCAAACTCGATGCTAATGCATTGTTTTAGTATTGAGTTGCTGTGCCACCTTCCGGCTCCATCATCATATCAGCTCGATGGTATCAAAATATTGCATTGTCACCTGAGGATATATGGGGCATATCAACTAACACAATAAAACCTATCATAACTCTCGTAGCATCTCACTTAGCACATATATTCAATTAATGTATTGATCAGGGTCAATTTCCTACTTTAATGAAATATAGTAAGATTATACCTTTATTCAAATCAGGAATAAAAAGTGACCAGAGCAATTTCAGGCCAATTTCCATTCTAACTGCTTTTAGTAAAAATTTTGAAAAAGTTATATTTAATCAATTGCTCTCCTATTTTAAACTTAACAATTCACTGCACGAGAAACAGTTTGGTTTTTCTAAAGGTAGAAATACAACAGATGCTGGGATGGCACTTGTCAAGCACATTTTGAATGTGTGTGAAGATAAACATGATGCGATAGGTGTGTTCTGTGATTTATCGAAGGCGTTTGATTGTGTCGATCACCACACACTTATTATTAAGCTAAACCATTACGGTGTATCTAAAAACGCATCAAAATTGTTAAATTCTTACCTCTCAGGCAGATTACAAACAGTAAACATTAATGATATTAGTAATATACCTTACAATGTTATCGAACTTCCTAATAATAAATTTAAGTCACACACATGTCAAAACTACACTATTGTCTAAGGGGTATTATAAAATTTAAGACTATCTTTATGACAAAAACGTATGGTCAGTCCAGCCTGCACTAAAACTGTTGTACCTACCTGTTTATTTTTTATTTTTATTTTTTGTGGCAGCTAGTGCTGACTGAGTTTGTTGCGGCGTTTCTTCTCAGCACATGCCAAATTGTCTGTGTCTTGTCTCGAAGCGCTAGTAGGGCCCAAAAATTAAGGAGACATATTCTGCCCCGTATGGGCCTGTTTCTGTTATTAATGACGTTCATAAGTAGCAATTTTCTGTCCTAAACTGAATAAATATTTTTTGACTTTTATCTTGACTTTTGACTTTTGACGTCAAAGTCAATTTCAAAGTAAAATTAGTTAAATTACACTTTTTGTTTTATTCATTGCAGATTTCATCCGGTATTCAATTTATTTGGGATTTGTACTATCTTTAACATTCACGTGTTACTGTGCTGGTTTATGTGTAGCCTGGCACAGAAGAGCGTCTTTTGCAGATCCGTTAAATCTCAACTATGCAAATAAGTTTATTAATTCTGGCGATAATGATTGCGAACGTGAAACCTTAATAAAAAAATAAACAGAAAGAGAAACTCTGGCTTCCGTTGTTCTTTAATTTTTGCCACTGTTCCGAATCTGGAATCTGCTTTCGGTAAGATTCTTATACCGGTGACAGATGGCGGCGGACGCGGCGTCGGACTCGTCTTGACATTGTAAGGTCAAACGCTACCATTGGTCGATCCTTGGGCTGGCGGAAGTTGTCTGAAGGATGGACCAATGGCAGCGCTTGACCTCCCATTGTCAAGACGAGTCCGGAGTTGCGTCCGCCGCAGTTTGTCACCAGCTATATGTAACATATGTTGGATGCATCATTAATCCTCATTATTTTTAAACCCTTGTTAGACGGAGGACAGGCGCCTCTTGACATTGAGGGGACAAGCGCCGCCATTGGACGATCCTTCCGTCCACATATGCAACAAGAAGCGAAGAGTCAACGGTCAAGCAATGACAAGAGGCGGCCAGCCTCCATTTGTCAGACCTATTGTTAGAGTTATTAGCTAATGTTGTTAACATCTCAATTCTAATAAGTGTAAAATAAATCTTAAAGTAAAGGATTAGGGTATAAAATCAGTTGCCCAATCACCCTGTTATACAGTGTTCGTGTGTTGTACGACTAATAATATTGCCGGCACGTAGAATACATGTAGAATTTTCGATTTTCACTTAAAAAATGAGTATTTCATATGAATTTTGCGCTTGCCATGAAGGTAAAACCGGTGACACACGGCTCCCAGACGCCAGTTTCGGGACAAGAAGGGGCGGAGTCTTGCCTATGGGCATTGGGCTGGCGAAGTTGACGAAAGGATCGACCAATGACAGCGTTTGACCTCACAATGTCAAGACGCGTCTAGGGACGCGTCTGTCGCCGTCTGTCACCCGCTTAAGGCTCGGACTACATGCATCCGGAATTTTTTAGAACCCCATACAAAAAGGATTGAATCCGGGCTTGTCCGGAGACATTTTGTATGAAGGTCTGACTAATATCTCTTCATGCCGCTTGCTAAAAAGAGGACGGAATCCTCTTGACATTGCTTGACTTTGCCCCAGACCTCACCCCCTTCTTATATCGAAACCATTCTGAAATTAGCCATGATCGATCTTGTTAGTTTAAATGTGCACCACTCGAATTTAGGTAAGCTAAAATCGATGTGTACTCAATCCGGAACAAAAAGCGAAGAGGACGAATGCATACCGGAAGTAGAGGCTGGCTCTTGAGTGGTGAAATGAAAGTGACGTTTTAGCACTTTCTTCAAGTCACAGAGTACCTACTCTTTAGTACTTCAAGTCAACTGTTGGTGCCTTGACATGTTTCGAATTGAGGTAAAATCGAGTTTAAAGTATTTTAACTCGGGTAATGTGAAGGGATGTAAATTATGACGAGTTCAAACACGCTAATGTAAAGTTTGACTCAATTCGGAATACGAAAATGCAAACTTACATAGTGTCGATGGAAAAAAGCGCGGGAACTTCGAAGAGTAAAGGCGGGCTCCTTAAATTTTTTAACTTCAATAATTAAAAAAGTTGTTAAATTAAGAGTTTTAACCGCAATTAAGACGATGGGGAGGCGAGCAGGGAAAAAAAGAAAAAAAGATGATGTTCCTGATCAGGATTCGGGGGGTCTCAACCGAGACTCTACCAGCACAACATCGGAGTCGGAGGACGAGGGAGAGCAGGAGAGTAACCATGCCCCATATTATGTTACCGACTATACTCGAATGTATCCAGAGGATTCAAATGCAACAGAGTTTGTCGTCTTTGTACAAGCAGTAGGCAGTGAGACACCAATAGGCAGCAGAGATCTTCTTTCCATTTCAAACTGCATAAGAAGATATAATAAGGGTATTAAGTACTTAAGGGCTCTCAATAAATACAAAATCGGCGTATATTTTGAAAAACCAGGATTGGCCAATGCATTCTTAATAAATAAAACATTTTTAAAAGAAAATAACTTTGCAGCCACAATACCAGCAACATCAACAGAAACAACTGGCATTATTCGTAATGTCCCAGTAAAGTACACAAATAAGAAAATATACACTCTTCTAAGCAGCACTAAGAAAATTATAAGCATCCGTCGTTTTTTCAGAAAAGTTGCTACAGCAAATGGTTTCGTCCGTCAGCCAACTCCAACAGTTGCCATCACATTCGCAGCAACCTCCCTGCCGGATTTTGTGGACCTCGAGGGATGGAGACATAACATCATGCAATATATACCACCGGTAAAGCAGTGTTATCGCTGCTTGAGGTATGGACACATTTCTAAATACTGCAAAAATGATGAGAGATGTTCAATCTGCAACAATAACCACAATTATAAAGACTGCACAATCACCAAAGAGAATGCTGTTTGCGCTCATTGTAATGGTAATCACATTAGTATTTCTGGTCAATGCCCCATCAAACAAAAGAAAATTCAAGAGAACAGAATTAAACACAAAGCACCCACTTATGCAAATCTGTTTGATAAGAAAAATTTCCCAGAACTAAAGACCACTGTTAAAGATTACAAAAAACCTCAAACCAACTTACTTGACATACTAAATACTGATGCATCAGCAATGAATCTTTTAATAGAAACTATAATTAAAATAATTACTTTGAACAAAACAAATGAGACAATAATTTCATCAAAAAATATTTTAGGTATTCTATCAGAAACTCTCAGTAAGAAAGAAAGGTTACTAAGTTCACAGAACAATATTTAAATATAATGCAATGGAATGCTCAGAGCATACTGAGCAGTCGCAATTTATTTCAAAAATATATTTATGATAACTACATAGATATAGCTTTAATATCAGAAACATGGCTCAAGCCTCACCAAAAATTTAAAATTAAAGGTTATCACATAGAACGAAATGACTGTGGAAATGAGCATAATGGGGTTGCTATTATAATTCATAAAAGCATTCAGTATGTCAGGCTCCCAACTTTTTTTGATAATTCTTTACAAAATCTAGCAATCCAGGTAACAATTAATAATAAGAAATACACAATAGTTTCAGTCTACTGTCCAAACAACAGCTCACCAAGATTTCACATTAAGAAGTTCACAGATCTAATAGATAGTTTACCAAAACCTATTTTTGTAGCTGGAGATTTCAATGCTCATCACACAATTTGGGGATGCAACTCCATAGACCCTCGAGGTAGAAATATATTTGATAATTTAGATGACTGTGACTTAGTACTGTTAAATGACCAACAAGTAACAACTGTAGGTTCACACAGTTGGAGACCGAATGGCTTGGATTTAACTATGGTAAGCTCTTGTTTGGCATTAAATTGTGACTGGAAAGTCTATGATGATCCTTTAGGTAGTTATCATTTACCCACCTTAACTTCAATGCAACTATTTGCTGTATGTACACCATTGCAAACATTTGTTGCTTCAGGAACTGATATTCCTGATCATCCCAACCTTCGATTAGTAAACTGGGAACACTATTCAGACACAGTCAATGAAATGTTAAATGATTTTCCGACTTTTAATTACAACAATCGTCCTCTTGAAGCATACAATTTTTTTTGTGACACAATCAAATCTGCTGTAAATATGTCAATGCCAAATTACAACAAAAATAATACCAATCGTTCCGTTTCACAAACGTCTCGTAGTAACTTTAAACATCTTTCGGTTCCTTGGTGGAATGAACGTTGCGCTAGCGCTGTACAAAACTCTAAAGAAGCTTTTATAAAGTTTAAAACTGACCCTTCGCCTGAAAATTATGTTAATTTTAAAAAATTACAGGCTTTAAAAAAACGCATAATTAACACTGAAAAAAGTGCAAACTGGAAAGAGTTCTGCTCAAATATTAATAGACTGACTCCAGTATCTCGAATTTGGAATACCCTGAGAAAGTTTAATAAAAGTAGCGATTCTAGGTTTCTACAGAATAATGAATGTCCACCTTGGGTTAATGAATTTTTAAGGAAATATACCCCAGATCATGTAGAAGCTCCACCTCCTAATAACTATAATACTTCAAGCAATAATACCTCAGCTAACAGTTACTTAACAGACATTTTTAGCTTATCTGAACTAGTCTCAGCTGTTAAGTCGCGAAAGGACACTACTTGCGGTTTAGATTATATTTCTTACAAGATGTTTAAAAAACTTACTAAAGATAATTTATCAAAATTGCTTTCTATTATTAACGGGTTATGGAAGAGTAATACAATCCCTGAAGAGTGGAAGGTGGACTGTTTAGTTCCAGTTTTAAAGCCAAGTAAAAATAAAGATAGTTCCGATTCATATCGTCCGATTGCACTCACGTCATGCGTAGGTAAAGTATTTGAGCAGTTATTAAAGCAACGTCTAGAGTTTTTCATTGAAAGCAATCACTTACTTCCTAACAATCAATTTGGTTTTAGACGTGGTCGTTCGGCTCGTGAGAGTTTGGGATGTTTATTTACAGATATACAAAAAGCTTTGACTGAAAATAAATATTTAGTATGTGTATTTTTTGATATTATAGGTGCCTTTAATAATGTAAATCTTTCAGTTTTATCAACTACGCTACTTTCTTTAGGAATTCCCAATAAAATTGTGACATGGTTGTACGAATTCTTAAATAAACGTAAGGTTTTTGTGAAGATAAACAATAAATTGTATGGACCTAGGCTGTCTTACAAAGGAGTCTGCCAAGGGGGTATTTTGAGCCCCTTGTTGTATATTTTATATATTTATAGATTAAATGAAATTTTAGGACCTGATCCTGACATAACAAATTTGCAATTTGCAGATGATTTAGCTATTTATACACAAGGTTCAAATCTTACAAATCTTATAGACAAATTGAATAGCGTGCTTGTTAAACTTCACTCGTATTTAACTTATTTGAACTTAGATGTAAATGCAAGCAAAAGCAAAGTTGTAGTTTTTAAGAAACGTAACATTCAATTGCCTATTTCTAACATAAAATATAATAATGAAGAGTTGCCAACAGAAATGTGTGCAAGATTTTTAGGTGTTATTTTCCAACAAAACTTCTCCTGGAAAATGTATGTCGACTGTCTCATAGAACGATCACTCAGAGCTACTAATATTCTTAAATCTCTAACTGGTACTCAATGGGGCGCTGACCCTAAAATACTGCTGGTATTATACAAATCTCTGGTGAGAAGCCATTTCGAATACGCTTTCTTTTGTTTTGCATCAGACAAAAAGCTCGTCGAGAAACTTAATAAAGTCCAAAATAAAAATTTACGCATTATCTTAGGTGCTATGAACACGTCACCGATTAATTCAATGCAAATTGAATGCAATTTGCCTCCATTAGATATACGGTTTGATTATCTCCGGAAAATATTTTTGATGAAATTATTGGTTGTAAATAATAGTATATTATTAAGAAAGTTATTTAATGCTAATTTCACTTCCTATTTAAATATAGCATTAAGAGATGTTAAAAAGTTAAAAGACGAAAACAATGTTCATACAAGTGATGAATTACCATGTTATAGTGGTCTTTATCAAAGTAAATTTTTTGAAATGAAGATTATTATTAATAAAAAACTGTTTTGTAAATATGTTGTACATAATGAACTTAATGATTGGGAAGGATACAGGCAGATTTATACGGATGGTGCAAAAACGGTAGAAAATGTTTCTATGGCATTTTATGATCCATGCTTAAAGACTGGTCATGGAATAAAATTACCTACCGTTACAAGTATATACACGGCCGAGGCATGTGCCTTATTAGCTGCCTTACAGTACATAGAAAAATTTGACAGTCAAAAGTGGATTATTATATCAGATAGTATGAGCGTTTTAGAAGCACTGTCTAATCCATGCCACAATGCTAAAACAAATTACCTAATTATAAAAATCAAAGAAAAGTATGTCGAGCTAATTAATGAGGGTAAAGATATCATATTTTTTTGGACTCCTTCGCATATAGGTGTGGCTGGCAATGAGCAAGCAGATTATTTTGCTAAACTTATAACAAATACTTCGGATCTAGTTCCTGCAAAGAATATTAAATTACCACATTCAGATTGCACTACTCTTATAAAAGAATCGTCACGGAGAGAATGGACAGAGCATTGGCAGGAAACTCTTCAAGCAAAAGGAACCTGGTATAGAGAAATAAATAATGATATAAGAGTGCCCTGGTTCTTTAAAGGAACTTTCAAGAACAGAAAATTTTACTCATTAATCTCTCGGTTACGAATTGGGCATGGTCGTTTTAACGAACATCTGCATAGAATGAACATGATTACCTCCCCGTCATGCACATTTTGTAATGAACCAATTCAGTCTCTCCATCACATTTTCTTTGAGTGTTCTGAATTCTCACTTCAAAGACTTATCTTGATTGAAGATTTATTAGAAGTCTATAAAAGGCCTGAAGACATCCCGCGCCGTCTACAGGAACTTCTCAAGAATGAAGAAAACTATAAAGCCCTATATAATTTCATAATTTCAACTGTAGAAGAGCTTTAAACATTATTTGTGAAACGGTTGATGAACGTCTCTAAATTAAAAAAAATACATTGAAGATACATTTTAACATAAGACCTGGCTGTATGGCGAAAGCCTTTGCCTTTTCCAACCATCGAGGAAGGAAAGAATGGAACCAAAAAAAAAAAAAAAAAAAGTGTCGATGTCAGTATTGTCAGTCACCAAATGACAGAGACAAGAGGAAGGAAAGTACGTTTTTAATCGTGATAGTGAAACTTTATCTAAAATGAAAACTTTTAAAAGTTAATTAACATCAAAATCTCAATCATTTTGTAGTTATAAGCGTCAACATGAACTACAGTGCTGTGATATTGGTGCTCTTTGGGCTTTTTGTGTTGAAAGAAGTAAATGGTAAGTTTCTGGCATTTTGTGTACCTACACGGATATTCTTCAAGGTAAAGTGAGAGCTGCTTTATGTTGAACAATGGCCATGATTAACAATATTTTGATTTTAAGTATTTTATTTGATATTCTATACCATTTAGGAAAACGAATGCGTTAAAATTTAACCATGCTAAATAACTTGGAAATCTTAAATACTTTATTAATTAATTGTTAATTAATTACTTTCTACAAATTTAATGTATCTAACAATGCTCATTAATCAATTGTATGCATTAGTAAAGGTTAATATAGTAAGATTTAGTTCCAAAACAGTATTGTCAAACTATCATTTTTTTTCCATACAGGGTTGCAAAAACGGTGCCTTAGGTGCAGATCTCGTGGTGAATTGGGATCTTGTGGAGACCCCTTCCCATTCAATGTTACTGAGCCAGAAGCGGAAATAGGAATCCATGTTGTTGCTTGTCCATCTGGCTGGTGCGGGAAACTAATTGAAGGCACCACAGGTGCTTTCCGGACAGATGGTAGGTCTCTTATACTTAGGTATATAATTTTTTATTTTTTGTACTACACTTTAACACAACACCATTCACCAAACACAATCACTTGTTAATATTTGATAAATATTTTTAATGTTCAGGAAATAAGTTTTTTTTTTAAGATTGTTTTTTATTAAAGCTATTTTTTAAATAATTGTTACAGATTATGGTGCAGCTACTCAAAGAATGTGCTTACAGAGGCCACCAAATGACTATGAAGAGAGATGTGCCTACACAATGTGGAATCATAAAAAAGTTTACATGTGTTTTTGCAATGGCGATTTATGTAATTCAGCTGTTAGAATCTCAACAGTCCCTCTAGTAATTTTATTAACATTTATAGTTACAATTTACAACATTTAAAGAAGTATGTACCTAGTTACAATTTTAATGAAGGATTTGTTTTTTTATATTCCTTGTCAAAATGGCATAAATTAAGATTTAATTTAAGGGGAAAGCAACTCATTTGAAAGTTAGACATCACATTTATCTGATTGTTCAATGCATCCAACAATACAGGGTAATTGTTAATTTGATACAACTTTTTCAAGAGGATTATAAATGCAACTTTTCATCATAGACCAATTTCAAAGTACCAAATACAACTGCCCCATACTAAATGATTAAGCCCATCAGTTATTATGAGAATACACTTCATATTTTTACAATTATCTGTAACATTAAGTTGAACTGAAAACAGTTTCTGTAAGAAGTGATACTTAATGCTAATTAGCATTGCATTAGGAAATGATAAACAAATCTCTCATCAGGCAATTGCCTGATGAGAGATTTGTTCATCATTTCCTTAGTATTTGCTGTTAGTAGTTATTAGTTTTGTATAGATATGTTTCATAGTAAGTATATATGTTTTTTTAGTATAAGTATCATGGTTGACAATAATTAGATGAAAGAAAATTCCTGTGATGATTATGTATAATATGATTAAGTATATAATGATTTTTTACACTTTTATAGTTGGAAATTAATGATGTTTTATCCATAATTCGATATTACATACAGGACAACCTAATTATAATTTAGGAAAAGTAGAGTAGAAAAATGCTTACTATGAATTTTTCAAAGGCCCACTAATGGTGGATACTAGCTGTATATATACTGTTGTTGTAACATTTGCAGCGATTGAATCCTGAACTATCCACTTGATTAAAGATTATTCTATAGCTGTCAGTTTGTATTTAACAATGTATGTTGTATGACATGTGCAAGTCCACATTTAAGTGGTCTACCTAATAGTAACTTTAAAATTTGCAGGTAAAATGGAACAAAACATTTTATGTAACCTACTTATTTATACTTCTTATGATAGGTTTAAAAGGTAATATTATATCAAGAGACATCACATTTTTGTAAACAAGTTTTTTTATTGGGTATTTTGATGCATTAGCGAGATTGATCAAATAACATCTTTTTTGTGAGAATTTCACTCCTACATCCTCCAATAATTTCGACCATTGGTATGTTTTCCATTACTTGATATTTTATGTATTGTAATGAATATTTTCTGGAAATATTAGGCTTGTGATTGTGTTTCGCAACTGCAAAATACGTTAAACTTTTTCCATATTACCTACATGAACTTGGTAATATTAAGTAAAATATAGATCTGATACAACATAGAGATAAATTGGCATAACTGGTTAAAATTATCACTGGCTAGCTAAATAGTTAAAGATAGAATCTTATTAGTTAATTTACTTAAGGAGCTCTAATACTGCCGTGTCTTAGCTTTATAAATGTATGTACCATCCAAAGTCTGACCACGAAAATATTGTTGATTACTCTAGTAGATGTATGGATGATTTTTTTAATACTCAAGCATAAAATAAATTATCTAATTGACACTTAATTCATTGAGAATTCAAGAGAATTTTGTTAATGTACGAAATGTATGTACTTATTAGCTATATTACTGCTGTACCTCAGCTTTATGAATTTACTTACCGTCCAAACTGAGTCTTGACTCCAAAAATATTGGAAATTACTATTTTAGATGTAGGAAGTACATATATTTTTTTGAATATTGTTTTTGTAAATGTATTTGTGATAAGACAATTACGCATTCTATTAATTTGTAAATCAAAGACACATTCATTGAGGTATATTTTATTTTCAAATGCAATTAGCGTATAAAATTATGACTTTACATTATGTTATCAATGAGTATTTTTACAGATTTTTTATAATATATTTTTTTCATAGATGTTCGTTGTTTTTATTTGGGATTTGAGGCTATGGCCGGTAGTACGGCCAGGTGTGCCGTATGCTGCCGAGACGGTGCGGCTTGAGCTGATTCCTGACCCTCAACTCCTGGTTATCTAGAAGGGACTCTATGTGCGGGATTTCGTGGAAGTAGAGATGGCCGTGCCGGTTCGCCCTTGTTACCGCTGCGATGGCTTCTGAACCTTCTAGTAGGTATGGGTCCAAGGGGTCTTCTTCTGAAAAGAATATCTGTTATAAGAATATATGTTATTAATATAATTTGAGACCTCCGTACCCGAGAGGCAAGCATACCGGACTTGGTGTGGCTATCTCTGAGGTTCCGGGTTCGAATCTCGGTCGGGTCAATGTAAAAAAATAACTTTTCTATATTGTTTCGGGTCTGGGTGTTGTGGTACCGTCGTTGTTTCTGATTTCTGTAACACAAGTGCTTTGGGTACTTACTACAGGATCAGAGCAATGTATGTGATGTTGTCTAATATTTATTTATTTAATTTATAGCTAGCGCCACTTCTAACCACAGTAAACATATCTATTAAGCATCTTTATTCTGGTTCATATTTTTGAAGGAGCGATAAAAAGTTGTAAATTCTTTTAGTTGATTGTATATTAAAAGGTATCCGCGGAGTCCGCGATGGAAAATCCGCCTAATGTGACGATAGACTTATAATATTGGACGTAAATCGTTAACGAAAAGGAGACAATTAAGATTATACATTGGTCATTTAATTGAGTAAGATAAGGGACCTTACAATCTTACTATCTTTTTTCGATAACACCTTTAATATTTATAGAGTATCTGTTATAGAGCTTGTCCAGAAGTTTATTGTTCGCTTGTGCCGACCCTAAAGTAGAAAGCAATTCACGTACAAGGTAGGTACAAGTGTAGGCTTCACTTGTGGTTAGATGTGTAGACTTGCACTTTGCGGCAGTGTAAGCCACTTACTAAAAAACTAACTTTTTTTTTTTGCGGACGGACCTATCGCTGAGTCCCTTTGAAGAAGGCATTCTTCAGCTTAAACCGGGCAGTTGTGGCGTGCGCTGAAGGCGCACAGCCTAGGTCCGCCCCGCTAGCGGTCGCCGCGACCCGGCCGAGTGTGAGACTCGTACGTGTCGAGCCCCATACTAGCAGGCCTGATCGGGCCATTATAACACTATCGTAAGATGCAGTAGGTACATAAGTGAGCTTCCAAGTTTTTATTAATTTTACCGCGATCGACAAGCAGACTGCCGTCAGGCAGCGCCATCCTGATGTAGGTACTTTTACTTGCGTTTACTTTTTGATCGATAAAAAAAATTAAATCACAGGATAGGCCCCTGTAGGTATCTGTATTCGCAAATTTTGATGCAAAGAAGTCCTGTCCAAGTTCTCAAACGGTCAATAGGAGACGTATTTTTGAATCATGCGAATTCCAATCCGAATACGAAATCGCAAGATTCGCATGCGAATTCCTAAAATCGCTATTTTTGAAAATTCTGCAACGACCACTTGTTTTTAACCGACTTCAAAAAAGGAGGAGGTTCTCAATTCGACTATGTTTTTTTTTTTTTTTTTTTTGTATATTTGTTACGCGATTACTCCGCCAATTATGAACCGATTTTAATGATTCTTTTTTTGTTTGGTAGATAATACTTCAGAGGTGGTCCCATATAAATTTTATCGTAATTGATGTAGAACTTTTTGAGAAAATCAACAAATATATACCCAGATAATATTTTGGTTGTGGTTTTTGTTACCTATCTTCGACAAATATGAGCCGATTTTGACGATTTTTGCTTTATTGAATAGCTTATACTTCAAAGATGCTATGATAAAAGTTTGCAAAATAAAAATCACCCCTAAGGGTAAGAAAATAGGGGATGAAATCGGTGTTCAGCAGTTAGATTAGGATTTATCACTAAAAATAGATGAAATAAGTAAATTTTATTAAGAAAAATAAAACCGACTTCAAAACACTGAAATGCTAAAAATAATCCTAACACTTAAGTACCTAATCAGTTACTTTTGGAGTCGGTGCAAACAAAAACATTGAATCTCTCATCGGCTGGCACCGACTCCAAAAGTATCTGATTAGGTACTTAAGTGTTAGGATTATTTTAAGCATTTCAGTGTTTTGAAGTCGGTTTTATTTTTTTTGTTTTCTACTAATAGAAAGTACGGAAGAATTACATTGACAAGTAAACGTATGTTTGACAGAAATTTGACGTAATAACTTTTTATTTACGTTTGTTAATGAGCTTTTGCTTTATGGTTTATAATATTTTCTGCGTGAAACAAAAATAGTTACAAGATTTCAATTTAATAGTATCACCTATTTCGAGTGATTCAAAAATTCGTAAAATCGTGAGCAATATAAATGAATTTCATACACGAATTATTTTCGTGCACGAATTTGAGATTCATTTCTAATGCTTAAAAAATACGTCTCCAGAAGCCTAATTCTCGTAATTTAACTGTTGTCGCAACTAATCTAGATCTGGAGACGTATTTTTGAAGCATTAGAAATGAATCTTGAATTCGAACACGAAAAAAATTCGTGTATGAAAATAGTTTCTATTGCTTCCGATTTTACGCATTTTTGAATCACTCGAAATAGGTGTCGCTATTAGATTGAAATCTTGTAACTATTTTAGTTTCACGCAGAAAATATCATAAACCATAAAGCAAAAACTCACCAACGAACGTAAATAAAAAGTCATTATGTCAAATTTCTGTCAAATACGTTTTACTTGTAAACTTATAAATCACGCACCAATTGTCATAAAGTTCATAAAACGATTGAAAATTTAACAAGTAGGTAGGTACTACATAAATACCTATTGGATATGGATTGCGACCACTGTTTATCGTTTGGGTTTTAGAACTGTTATTAGCCGTAGATATGACCTTGATTATTGCGTAGGACACTTTAGCTATCCAATTCTATCTGAAGAGAATTTTTATGGGAATCTCATGTTTAACATTTTACCTGACGATACCTCTCCGGTGTCAGAGCGCGATATGGAGTGAGCGAACCGCGAGGGGCCCACGGGCGGCAAGAAGAGACCTTCGGGCCACAGCGACTCCGGGTCGGGCGAGTCCACTTTGTACGGAGACGGAGGCAGCAGTGGGATGGAGACATCTGGAATAGACATGTTTATATATTCAACGGGTTTTTTGAAAAATTTGACGGCCGTCTCGTCTAAGAAAAGTTTTCCCAATTGACCCAAACCGAGAATTGAACCCAGGACCCTTTACGTTTACCTAAGGCAAAACACGCCACTACGCCAATCGGGTCGTCAATATAGTTTTACACAGCGATGGGCGACAGAAGTCATTTTCCCAGGGAATTTACCCAATATGGGAAATGGGATTTTTACCCATTTTATTGGGTAAAAATGGGTGGAAGGTTGCCCATCGAGAACTAATACATTATTTACTCATAAGGTGAATACTTCGATTTATATCATACCCATAAAGTTATTGTGTTGCCACGGGGAATATCTAAACGCGTTGCCGCGCCTCATTTCTTCGTTGTTGAACGGTATCGTCGGCCGCTCGCGAGGGTAGCCGCCTCCATGCGCCTGCGTCAAATGTGGTCCTGTGGAAGCAGCATCACACGATTTCTTGAGTAAGTATTACAATTATATATGTATACTTTAAAAAAAAAATATATTCAGGAAATCAACGGCGATACATTTCATGTTACCTATACATTAATAGTTTCTTATAATATACAGCTAATTATAGATTGCCAAAGATTGAAAATGAGAAAGTATTTTACCGGAGGTAGTAATAACAGATGCTCAACAAAACTTAAAAAACTTAAGTATATAAAACTAAAACTTAGAAAGCAAAATAAAACTATAAACAATATGCTATGTGTGTGTGTGTGTGTGTACAGGATGTCTCGTAACTCTAAGCATAACCTTGTAACGACATATTTTATAGCACATAGCATAGTTATTATCTCTCCTAATAGAGGTTTTTAACCCCTGACGAAAAAGAGGGGTGTTCTATGTTTAACGTGTATATCTGTGTATCTGTCTGTGGCATCGTAGCTCCCAAACGAGTAGACCGTTTTTTTTTGTTTTAAAGCTGATATTAAACAGATGGGTCTTAGCTATATTTTATGGAGATCTGTTCAGCCGTTTGAAGGTTATCAGGTCATTTAATTCTACTTGACAAAAGGATTTTTTAGCTTATTGCAAACTTTCACAGGTCCGATGATTTGAAGTGATGCACTGTTACCTTAGTAGTGTTCCCAAGACATGACAACCTTGAACTGATGCTGCAGCATCAAGGAATCTGTGGGATTCCCATCTCCTAAGCAAATTACTGCAGATACAGCGTGTTTGGGCTCATAATAATGGTCTCAATGAGCAGGTGATAGATAAATTAATAATGATCGAGGCCTTGAGCTGACGCTGCACATATGGGTCGGGGGCTTTTTAAATTTTTAAATTTAATTTAGTTATTCTAAACTTAAAGAGATTCCCAACCACTCTTATTACTATATATACTGGTATACTATTATTATCAGTAAGCAAAATAAATACATTTGAATTTAAAAGTAATGTCATATTTATCATCGCCAATTGCCAAACATGAGCCCAAGTTGGGTCGTTTCTTATTTTGAAATATTTTGTTTTTACGATCAAAATATTTAAAGTCGCGGAATGCCTTCGAGTCAACGGTGACCGTCTCTATTGAAGATATAGGGGTACTACCCACGCAAAGAGAAATAATATTATGGATGCATCTCATGATGTCATGATGTTATGCAGCGGAACAAATTCGCACAGTCCAAATTGCGTAATATTTCTTGGAACCTGTCCATTGAATGTACTATTTTATTTGCTATTTTGTGATTTTAATCTACTGACTATAAATTAAATGAATTTATTTAATGTTAACTATGCTATATTATTATCAGCCTGCCTAGCATGACCACCAAAACACGGTATGATATGATATGTTATAGCGATTTATCGTTCGTATCGTAATAATTTTTTTTAATATGATAGTATAAATAGAACCTATGTTGAATTTTTATCGAAACATTATAATTATCATATGACGTCGAAGGGTCGGCGATTCAACATGGCGGTTATATATATCATATTTTTGCAGTTGATGTCGATAAATCGCTTTATTATATCGTGTTTTGTTGGTCAAGCTAGGGGGGCAGGTGTACATACTTTTTTTATTTATTTTTTTATTTATTTTTCCAAATTTACAACTATCAGTTTATCAACTTTTCATGATAGATGACTTCCCTTCTGGGTATCATAAATATTTCGCGTCTGTCTATTTGTGGGCATAGTTCATTCTAAACTACGCAATGTATTATGATCGCGTTTTTACTATCATTTAAATAATGTTTTTTTTTCTAAAAGGTTTAACTTCTATGCATATTATAATTAAAGAAAGTAGAGATTTCATTCATGAAAATATTTTTGTGTGCTTACACTAGGTTAGCTGAACCCAGGGCGGGTTGCTAGTATTAAATACATAGACTAACTCGAATCATTGTTTTTGTAGAGCATTATAGCATTTTGTTTATTTTTACAGTAAGAATTTTGAATACAATGAAACAATGTTTGCAGATTTAAAACCAGATTGATGTTAATTAACTTGAATATGAAATTACCATTTTTTATCAATATATTTTACTTAGTTAGTTTCCCTTACTTAAAACATCTCTCAGGCATGATGTGGGATAGATATGTAATTAGATTTTTAATTTTAATTGTTTGCTACATCAAACAAAGTAAACAAAAACAAAATTGGTAAGTTACCACGGATAAATTACATAGACCGTTTGGTAATATATACATTTTTAACGACACGAAGGTCGAGCCGAGAGGCGAGTAATACGCTGGACTTGGCTTCGCCATCTCTGAGGTCCCAGGTTCGATTCTGGTCGGGTCAAAGTTGAAAACAAACTTTTCTATGTTGTCTTGGATCTATGTTGTGGTACCGTCGTTGTTTCTTTAACACATTTGTATAACACAAGTGCTTTAGCTACTTACATTAGGTTCAGAGCAATGTATGTAATGTTGTCTAATAAGACAACACAATACCTACCTACGTGAAAAATCCGTCGCCGAAGTTCCCCGGCGGAGTTAACTTAATAAAGACAAGCAACAGTAAGTCTGCGTAGTGAGCTCGAAAAATGATTAACAGAAAATAGGTAACGTAATTTCTGCGTAATGTAGTGAAGGTCTGAGTCGGTGGCTTTTGTTTCCGTCTACCACAGCAACAGAAACCAGCGACATACATCGCCTACTTAATGCGTGTTAACTGTTTATAGCATCTTGCTGAAATGTTGACTGTGTGCTGTACCTGATGTTTTATTTGCTAGGCCATCGATCAAACCCAAACTGTGCCCCAACGCAACGGTGGTCTCATTATATGCACAACATGTGATTAATCCAGAAGTTAGGAATAAATCATTGTGTTGTACGGTACCAGGCAGTGACTCTTTGCCTAATTCAGAAAAGTTTTCTAAATTATCCTAGACCAGACTGGTAATCCATGCAGGAGCTGGGATCCATTGCGCTCTTTCCGATTCTCCACACGACTCCGCGGGCTGCAAATTACTCGACAAGTTGGTATTTTAGGTGACTTACTTCTCAAATTCCTTGAAGCTGTTCTCAGAGGCTGCGAATAGGCTCTCCTAGCAAGAGATGACACAGGGTTTCCTACTCCATAACTGAAGCTCCTCGCTGGAGTGTTGATACTGACGTGTGAGGCGAACTGTGTGCCGGCCAGCACTTGCGTCGCTAACTGTACCATGTATAGAGATAAGCTGAAGGCGCTTTTGAAACTCGTTCTTGTCGTTTTCTGTAAATAAATCAAAATAGATAATAAAGTGTCCTTTAGAGAAGTCTTTAAGAGGACCGACGTAGCCAACTCATAAGTTTCAAAACGATCCTAAGATCGCAAAAAGAAGTAATTTATTTTGTAACAGTAGACACTAATAACTATTGTAAATTAATAAATTCATATCCTAAAAGAAATAAACTGAAAGGAAACTTGGAGACACAAATAGTTTCTGTGAAATAATAAATATTCAAAAAGAAGAACAAAATAACATAAAAGACCTTCAGAACCGTTTATCCAACTAGCAGACCTTTTAGAGAAATAAATATAAAATCTTTCCTAGTACAAACTTTTTGAATAAATATAAATTTTGATTAAAAATAACATATAGTATATTTACTCCAATATGCATACACAATACTTAGTAGTTTGCTTATAAAATCTTTGCGAAAGAGAATAACCTAGGTATTTAAACTTACTTCCACTTCCCATAGTAAAATAAGTGGCACCAGAGCCCTAACAAGTGTGGAAAGAAAACCTTTGTTATTTCATTGTTGTTATTTACAATTCAGTCAGGTCCCTGTATTCCCAAGCTCTAACAAATGCGAGGCACGACAGGTTTGGCAACCAGTCTATGCATTTGCGACTTTCTCAGGATCCACTTTACTATGTAACTACATACCTATAATTATTTGAGCCGTAAACAGATGCATGCAAAATTAATACAAAGGCAGCAAATAAAACTATTAATATTTTCTGAATTATAGAAATAGAATAGGTATTTGTTTGCCAAATTAACATGTAAATAAAACAGATACTACCAGTGATTCTCATACTAGGCTAGGCCTGGTTCATGAGTATCACGTTGAATTTACAGACGAGTTACAATATACATCCGTTCGTGTAATATTAAGCTTTAAAGTGTTAGTTTTGAGTCAAGCGTCCCGCCCCACCCGCTTGACTGATAGTAGATCAAATGACGAAGTATAAGGAACACGGACGTAGCCAGGGGGAGGGTTTTAGGGGTTCAACCCCCCCCCCCCCCCCATTGTGTGCATTTTTGTGACGGGCAACTACGGAAACCTAAAATGCTTGTAGCTCGGTACGCACTTGGCCGGTTTTTTAAATTAATAATATCAAATATTGTGTTAACAATATGTATTTATAAGATACGACTGTTTTGCCTTTGATGTGCTAAGTTATCTAAAGATATTAATTAAATATAACTTCG
Organism: Anania hortulata; assembly: GCA_963576865.1. Lineage (NCBI taxonomy): Eukaryota > Metazoa > Arthropoda > Insecta > Lepidoptera > Crambidae > Anania > Anania hortulata. The sequence goes on along the minus strand of OY756394.1, from coordinate 8,173,607 downwards.
GCTGTCAGTTCTACGTACTATGTGCCCCACCCACTGCCTCTTCAGCTTGCTAAATCCGTCGGGCTATGTCAGCGACTTTTGTTTATTTACGGATCTTCTCATTTCGATCACGTAAAGAAAAACCGAACATAATGTTGCAACTTATGTATCTTATGTTGCAAAAATGTGTTGTTGTTTGGTCGTGCACCTCCTAACTATAAACCACAGATAATGATTAGGGTCAAAATGGTCGGAGCTCACTTGTACTCATGAGTGTAAAATGAGACTTAATTTGGATTATTATATTGGTACTCCCCGTGTCTAATTTGAAAATTGCGTGCAGTTGGATGGTCACATTATTTAGTCAAGGTTACTACGAGTATGAGTATAATGCACTCCAAAATAAGATGAGTATGATTCGCCACGGCGACACGCTGCGTCTTAGGCACCAAGTATGCTTTACGAAGTTACAAAATATTTTAGTCGAAAGAAGTTCAAGGCTGAGGTCAGTGATAACACTATGTGGGAATCTTATACAGGGTGAAATTAATTTCATAGCAAAAAGCATTACAAACATTTTTGGTTATAACTGAAATATTTTTGAGACTTAAGTCAAACTGTTTCATAGAGTTTTCAATTGGTCAATTTAAGTAGCTTTGGTTGCATTTGGTCATCTATATCTTTGCTCAACAAGGATATATTCTGTCCTACAATAGGTAACGGATCTAAAGTGCTACGATATTAACATTACAGTCCACGTTGACTCAAATTGCATATTCAAATATCCGCCATAAAACTTACCGCAAAAGAGCAATCTTTTAATCAAGATTCGTGAACCTACATTAAAAATGTGAGGTGATCATAATCTCCGTGATGCCAGTGCATTAATCGCTGATGGGACATGCCGAGCAACAATGGAACTGAGACACACTTAAAAGCTAGATTGCCGGCCACCGCGGCGGCCTTAGGAAGGCAGGGCCCTAAAAAGGTTTGCTAACCTTTTTTTAAATCAAATTCAAACAATAAAATGCAATATAGATTTTATGTATGTTATCGGTGTACAAGTAGATTGTAACTTTATGGAGGCGCTTTATATATTTGCTTTAACTAGGGGAAAACATGATGCATCCTTCGTTATTTAGGTACCCTAGGAAAAAGGATAGGTAGAGTCAGTAGATCTTATCAGTCAGTATCTCTCTTATCTTTGTAATTATTAATTTCTTTTATATAAAAAATATTCTAAATCCATCTCTGGCTACATCTATCAATCTATTTAGCGCAGTGTCAGAGCATTTAATTGTTTTTTATTTTAATTAGAGTAGGTATGAAAATATCATTTCAGAAAGCATTTTATATTACGTTTGGGATTATGGGTTGGTTTAGTTTTTTTTTGCTAAATGGCTCGGGTCTGTTATGCTGGGACTCCCCATAGTAGCATGGAATACGAGTTTATAATCCCATACTTCGGGACCATGACAATCGGTGTGTTGCCTGGCGCAAAATATATTAAATTGTCTTATGTCAAAGAGGTATGCAGCGAAATATTCTAAGAGTTATAAAGACCGGAATCACCAAGGTCGGGGAAAAAGCTGCCAAGCTGAAATAGGAATGGGCGGGCTATGTACAAAGAATGTGTGCAAAAAGTGGGCTAAAGTCGTTACGCACTAATTGTCTACTTGCAAGGAGATCGTCCGACAGGTAACAGGTAAACGATGACTTGCAAATTCATTAAGGCAAGCCATAACCACCGACAGAAATAAGTGGAAAAGTTTGGAGGAGATTCTGGAATGGAAACTATATGTGGAAATTTTATAAATAAATTTCGATAGAATCTAAATCCGTCTCTGGTCACCGTCAGTCGGTCCATTTAGCGCGGCGTGAGAGCACGCGGGGTGCAGTTGCGACATTGCTGTCGTCTGAATTGGACTCCGGTGGCGAAATGCTGATGAGCAGAACGTCTCATGCCACTGCACGTGGTTTAATATTATTTGGAAATAAGAGCAATACCTATGTTTTACGTCTATTATTTTTATTTTGACCTATGTTTTCAAAACATTGCGGTTGTCATTTCTTGGTCAGACAAAGAAACAAAAACACTACAATCATGAGATTATTGTATAGCAATATTAACGTATACCTACATACGTAAACTAATTCAATTTCGTGTTGAAAATAATACAAGCGAGATGTTATGCACAGGTCACAGTCTGGTGTAGCGGTTTGTTAGGCCACCGCCTACAAAGCCAGGAGGTTGCGGGTTCGAATCCCGTGAGGGGAAAATATTTCGTGAAGAGCACTAGCATTTGTACCCATGTCATGGATGTTTATAAACTTATTACATTAAATATGTTTATCGGTTTTCTAGTCGCCATAATACGGCGCTTTTCTTAGTTAAGGGCTATTTAATTAATTAACGAAAATTATTTAGTGTGCCCTACTGGGCCTTACAATGTAATACAATTAATTATTTATTTACAAAAATTCTTGCAATTATCATTATAGGTAATACTAAATACGATAATGTATCTTAGAAGTAAGTTTACCTTTATATTATTGTAACAATTCAATTTTTAAACTACTTTTACAGATTCAGATCGAGTAACAATATCTATGGTGGAGTTTTTGAAGTAAGTTAGTTAGTCATGGCTGAAAGATTGCTTCCAGCCATCACGACCAACTTGCTTAAAAAACTAGACTTACTTTAAGGCCTTGGCCTTTCATAAGGAAATTCATACCAAAAACAAAAAAATATATCAAGGTAAATATAATAATAAAGGCTTAGTACGGAATGGAGGGGCTTGTGAACGAGGATCGGCGAACGACAGCGAACGACAGCGAGCAACATTCGGTCTAACACTCCCTTCGTAACCATCTAAGTTTGCGGTCACTATATGTTACTGCAATTATGCAATTAATCTTGGATTATACTCTTTTTTATCATACAGTCCGCTTTTTATTTTAATAAATATATTACACCAAGGAACATAACATCATCATTTCAGCCATAGGACATCCACTGCTGAACATAGGCCTCCTCAGTGACTTTCAAATTGGCCGGTAGGAAGCGGCCTGCATCCAGCAGCTTCCTGCACTGCAAGTACTGCAACCATTACCAGGTCGTCGGTTTACCTTGAGGGTGGATGTCCTACGCTGCGCTTGCCAGTACGTGGCCTGCGTTCTAGAACCATTCTGGCCCATCGGCCGTTAGTTCTACATGCTATGGGCCGCCCACTGTCACTTCAGCTTGCCAATACGTTGGGCTATGTCAGCGACTTTTGTTCGTTTACGGATCTCCTCATTTCTGATTAGATCTCGCAAAGAAACACCGAGTATAGCCCTTTACTTAGCTAGCTAGCCAGATTTGATCTTGCAAAGAAACACCGAGCATATTAGCCTCCACGTTGCACAATTTGGTATTAAAGAAAGGTTATTTTAAATAAAAAACAGTACTCCTTTTCCAGTAGGTAATTCCAAAGTTTACCAGTAATTAAATACGAGGGAAATTCTAAAGAAACGATAACAAAATGTAATCTAAATTGTAAACGTATCTTGTAATGGACGTTCATTAAGTAGACCGCACTCTTAATCTTATCTCGGGAAATATGATATTTATCGCCAGAACATCATCGGTCGGAGATAATAGACATTAAGAGCAAGCGATACCTATGTATCAGATTACAGACCAAGTAATCATTGCATCAATCAACACAATATTGACTTAATAGAGTTTCACTTTTAATAGTTAGTATATTAACGTGACACGTAATTGAGGTACGATGGCAGTTTAAAAAAAACAGACATGTGCGAGTCGGACTCGGCCACCGAGAATTCCGTACAAACTTGTCGGTACATAATTATTATAAATAGTCCAGAAATCGAGCCTCGCAGTATAATTACAAATTAATTACAAAATGTATAGTTTTCAGATTTTTTTACTGTACTTGTAGTTTAAGACGATATTAGATACTTGCCAAATTTTATAGTTCTAGGTCAACGGAAAGTACCCTATAAATTTTGATTCCCTTGAGTGTCAAAATTTATGTTTTTTGTAACATAAACGGCTGTAACATTAACTTAAAAGTTTGATTTTTTCACAACTTCGAGAAACTGTAGATATAAGTACTTAATATGGTTTTGACTCGATACTTCGCGGTCCTGAGATAAAGGGTCTTGACAGACATACGGACAGACAGACATACGGACAGACAGACAGACGGACATCAAAGTGATCCGACACGGGTTCCGTTTTTTCCTTTTGAGGTACGGAACCAAAAAAAAAAAGTTTTATTGTTAAGAATAAAACATTTTAAAGATAAAAGAAAATACTTGAGTCCTAAATAAATCAGTTGTACATAATAATACAAAAACGTTAATAAAATATTTATCACAATAAAAGTACGTAACGCAAATCACGTAGGTACTAGTACCTACTACTCGCAAGTACCTAACATATGTACTCGTATTTAAGGGAAGAATAGTTAGATCTGTTTTATAGTCTTAGTTTACAGAATGTGGATTTGGCTTTAAATTCATACAGTGTAAGCGATGCTCCATGATGTTACAATTTGTACATTATTTTCCAATATAGAGAAAACAAATATAGTTTGTACTTACAATTTGTTCGTATATCATCTCTCAAATACTAATTACGTAAGGACTTAGGTATAGTTTAGTTTCAATTGCAGCTATCAATAAATAAACTATAATTATTTAACTACTACATCCTCAATTCGGATGTAAAGGTCTACTACCTTGTAATTATATCATGTAAAAATAAACGGTCAATGTCAACAACGCCGACTGTACCCGTATTATGGATCGGTCCAGGGGACGTATTTTTGAAGCATTAGAAATGAATTTCGAATTCAAACACGAAAACAATTCGTGCATGAAATTCATTTCTATTGCTCACGATTTTACGCATTTTTGAATCACTGGAAATAGGTGTCGCTATTAGATTGAAATCTTGTAACTATTTTAGTTTCACGCAGAAAATATCATAAACCATAAAGCAAAAACTCACTAACGAACGTAAATAAAAAGTTATTATGTCAAATTTCTGTCAAACATACGTTTACTTGTCAATGTAATTCTTCCGTACTTTCTACTAGTAGAAAACAAAAACGAGTGGTCGTTGCGGAATTCACGGAATGAATTTTCAAAAATAGTGATTTTAGGAATTCGCATTTGAATCTTGCGATTTCGTACTCAGATTGGAATTCGCATGATTCAAAAATACGTCTCCAGGTGCGATAAATATTCAATAGGCACAACAAAACACGTACTTCAGTCATCCATCATCACGATCAAAGAACATAAACATTGTAAGTGTTTTTTTACTAATGATGTATCATTTCATATCAAAGTCGAGATCCATTGACCTATATTTAATTTAATATCAATAATAATCCCATAACTATCGACCTCACGTAATCGAAATGACCTTAGTTATTGTTTACGCTTGCGTGTTCTGATTTTTGACACTATGCCATCAATGGATGTGAGAGAAATGATGAAACTCACTTTGGACCGTGACCTTACGCGCACGTAACAAATAGATCTCATAACGATCTACCGCCACTAATGGAAGTAATGGAGTCATGTGAGGTGATCATTACACCAAGGTGAGACAGCATCACAATGATTTAGCCATGAAAACAAAACACACGGATACATTCTGAATGGGGATCCGATGATCCGGAAAAATAATGGATCAAATGCAAAGCCATCACGATTGAGGATATTAAATGATATCTTTAACACGTACTTACATACTGAACCATCGAACGTACGTCATGCAAATGTTTTTGCAGGCAGTCAAAGAGAAAAAATCTAAATGCTTTTTTCTCTTCGACTGCTTGCAAAAAACAGATAGTTCACTAAGGAATCACAAATAGAGACATCTATTCAAGTTCTCAGTATTGTTAATTGGAGTAATACTTAACTTTTTTGACAGGAAATACTTAGATAGCGCTAACTTGCTCTATTATCATAAAATATTAATTAGTTGATTACAAATGAAAACGTGTTTTAAAGTATCATTAACATTCGATTTACGTATACGTATAGAAGCGATGACTCGCCTAGAACGTAAACGATTCTGGGTTCGATTTTCGGTTCTAGTGAGTTTAAAACCAATAAAACCAATGTATTTCTGTAAATAGGCCTAAATTAAGCTCTTTTACACGTCCCAATATTATTATTTTTACCCTACCATTGCTTTGGGACAATATTGTTGGCTAGTGCCGAAAAGAATCAGCGCAAGGGCACTATTGTCAGCCTCTTTTTTGAAATGAGAAATGTTTTTATGCATATTCATCATCATCATCATCATTTCAGCCATAGGACGTCCACTGCTGAACTAGACCTGAACATGACTTTCATTGGGGGGATTGCCAATACTCGCCACGCTTGGCGAGCGCAGTTTTTATAACATTTAACACGCAGACGCTGCTATCCGTCTTGTGCTACAAGAATTAATCGCCTCTTACGACACACCTCCTGTTGGCGGTGGGGAAAGGCATATATATTATGAATAAACTAGTTAGCTATAATAACTAGCTAATCTATTCATAAAATTGTAATGTAGCTGTGTTGTTATTTACCATTAATCACAGCTAAACCTCATAAACAAGAATTGAAGTTTCACAACTGTTTTCGTTATCCCCTGAACAAAGAACAGCGGTGGCTGTTATTGATTTAGTTTTCTTAATTGGGTTTAACTACTAATTTCTTCACATCTCATTCAATAGGCTTCTGTTGCTAATGAAATTGATGTTCAGGGTCACATAAGTAGCGTATGGGCTTTGGATATTTCAAGGGGTACGTTCAGCGTGGTGAATAGGATCGTGTTTAGGTGAACGCTCCTTTGTTTTGCCAACGTATAATCAATCTATCAGTTGTCAAAAGAAGCTTTTACGAACAACAGAACGTGACTTCAAACAAGTTACTCCTAATTATTATCGATTCAGTGGGCCGATTATACATTACGATTTACGATTACAACATTCGGTCTCGATCACGGGAAGCCCACAGTTTGAGCATCCCATCTAGGATACACGCCGGTTATTGCGAAGAGTTGTCACGAACATACAAAGTCATGTTGGCGAAAATGGTCACGATTCGAGATTAGGAACATATCAAGGACATAAGCTCGGATACTTGCATATAGTTTTGCATTGTTTGCTTAACAATGTGACATTGCAAGATTTTCCGGAGCTAGCTACTTAAAATTTGCAACAAATTTTTTTTAAAATTATTTTTATCTGCTGTTAAAAAATAGAAAATGTACGATTAGTCAATTAAATTTCGCCGTATGTGCACTGCATATTGTCCTTGTTGGAGCGGCGTCTGCGTACGCTGTTCTCTGATGAATCCGTCATATACATCTAGTGTTTTCTTTTTTTTTCAAAATTTTAAAAGTACATTTAAAATTTAATTAAAGTATATCTTATTGCAAAAATATAAGGAATTAAATTTATTATGATAAAATCGTATTTCAATATTGTTCTCTAGACCTTTTTTTTAATTAGGCACTATCTTGCAAAGTGTACCCTAATAACCCTGTATAGGTAAATTAGTCAACGATTGACTGAAAACTTTCTTGTTTCAAGTATAACATATAATAATAATAAAATTGATATTTTTTTTCCTTTATTTTAATTACTGAGGACGCCCCATTATTTACAATCATTTTAAACTTTGTTTCATTGTGATCGTTCGTTTAGTTTAAAAGATATGCTATTTTGTTTACACTGGGATCTCAACAGGTAACCAAAATTTTAAAGTCCATAAAAAAATTAATTATTTTTGAAAAAAAAAACCTTGTTTTCCGTCGATAAAATTAAACATATTTTCCCATATTTTAATATGTGCACATTATAAAGACTCACACTGTATAAATTAACAATAAGTAATTAAGCATGTAATTAACTTATATTACTTATGTAACAATACAATTTTGAGTTAATTAAGATACTACTAATCTATCTGTATTTAAAAGTTAGAAGTAATTCTTCTGTGTTATCGTAAGATAAGCTTAACCTAATATAAATGTAGGGGAAATAACTCCTTGTTTTTTGTAAAAAAAGAAAGCTTTGCCAGTGGCTTCATCAGCTTCGAATGCAACTCACATCCGCGAGGCAGGAGATGAGCATTGTAGGGAAGGTTAATTGTGAATACCTATTACAAGTAAATTATTAGTTTCAGAGATTACCTCCTACTACAGGAACTACCTCTTTATAATATAAGTATATATTTATTCTAAAAGTCGATTGACGTGGAGGTCGCTGATTCGTTGATGTCTTTTGTTAGCCATTTAGAAAATAAAATAAAATTTTTATTTTATTTAGAGTTTTAAAAGCATGAAGACTTATCTATTTATCCAGACTACCTAAAGTTGAAAAGTATATATTTAAAAAAAGGATAGAGATTTTTAAAAAACGCATTTAGTAAAACTAAAGCGCGCTTCTATTTTTTTTACGTCTTATTATGCAAAAATTCAAGTCTCCAACAATAACATTAAGGTCAAGTAGACGCTGACTGTATTTTCATAACAATACTGACAATACCACCTAGCTCCGACTGTTTGAAAAAGAACTAGATCGTTACAGTAATGTTGCACTTGACCGATTTTTACTACAAACGGTGGATAAGCGAGACAAAGGCCTCGTGTTTACGATTCTGCTGAGGTTATGATTCTGACAATGGATTGCCCACGCGCATCTCACGCCCACTCAAGCGAATAGGTGAATTGGATTCGTTTAACGACACTGCACTAATAAAAACTGGAGGAGATGTAACCAAAGTTAGTGACAAAATTTCGCAAGGTGGTTTTTTGCACAAATTATTAAATAACAATATTGATTGTCCCCCGTTGCTTAGTAAATTCAAATTTTATTTATTTCCATTGGATTATTCAGCACGAAACTGTGCCAAACTAACCTGGGTCATAACTCGCCCGTGATACATATTTCCCACTCTATGACTAACGACCTGAGAAAATACCAAATCTTGACATACAACTAGAGTTGTAAATGTACGTCACATTATAAATGTCTGACCAATATGACCGAGCAAATTGGACATTTACTCAATGTGACCGGACCTTTTGGACATTTATTGTCACTAACGTCACAATCAATTCTATTGAAAAACTATGAAAAAAAAAATTTGGTCACAAATAAGTGCATTATTATAAGAAAGACAGGCTTTAGTAGTGATAATCTATTACGAAATGAAATTTCTAAAATTAATTTATCTTTCTGCACGAACAAGCTTAAAAGCGTCGTATCGTTACGCGCGAGTTTTTTTTTAGTTTAATCCAGATCAAATTACATGTTTTATTGTATGTTTTTATTGTCAAATACTTAACATTTAAGACTTACTTTAGAGGTTTTTTTTTTAAATTTATCCTAAAAAAAATATGTGATCATCGTGACAATAAATGTCCAATGTGACTGAGCATTTTTCATAAATGACGGACGCTTATTGCATATGACCGTCAATTTACGACTCTACATACAACACAATAGACTCTAACTTTTTTAATTCTGAATGACAGCCTATAATTTATTTTTATTTTGACTTCTAACTTTGATATTGTATTAATTTTAAGGATGTAGATTATTAATTGTAAACTTTAATTTAATTTATATGTATAGATTGTAGGTAATGTTTCATATTGTTTTAATGTATTATCGATTCATCTTTTCCTAAATTTTATTAATTTAAAATTAAGGAAAAGACTTAGGGCAGGACCACTTCTAATCAAAAAAGAGCCCTAACACCAGGGACATCTCTAACGTTGTGTATTCGAAGACTAAAGGAACTGTCCTTTAACTTTAGATATTTAGATTTTTTTAAAACCGTGGCAGGGTTTTTCATACTCTATTTTACTCGCTTAGGAGATGGAATAAAAACAGTAGCTTATGTCTTTCCCTAGGGTTCAAGCTTTTTCCGTACAAAATTAAATGGAAATCGGTTAAGCTTTCACAACAAAAAGTAGCCTGTGTCCTTTTCCAAGCTCTAGTCTATCTCTGTATCAAATGTCATCCAAATCGGATTAGTAGTTTAGGCGTGAAAGCGTAACAGACATATTTACTTTCGCATTTATAATATTATTATGTAGGGAAGTAGGGATAGGGATTTTAGAAATTACAATTGTAGCTTTTATTATGTGTTAGAAAATTTTAGGCCCGGATCGATGACCTGGCGTGCGGTGGCGCAATGGCAGAGTAGCAATTCTCGGTCGCGTCACTTTAGGTTTTTTGGTTACTCGTAATATTTAGGATTTCTTCCTTATTTCGTGATAATGTTTGGATGCTCTATATTTATTTACTTTTTACTACTTGCAGTTTTTTGCCGCCCGAACTACTCTATTAGGAATACATTTTCAAAAAAATATTTTCTATAACTAGGTAAGTACACAAGTCTTAGTGCAGCCGAGTAATCAAGTTACAGATCATTATTTATTTCGTCAACTGTACCCTAAAATTAATCCTAGAAACGGAGATCATGCCAATCGTAGCGGTCACGCTTGCCTTCACAAGATATTTGATATAGGTACCCACTTCAGTTCTGTTGGGAAATCAGTTAACTAAGTTACCGACTCTAATTTTCACGAACGTGCATAAATTGGTATTGTATGTACTAACAGACATAATACTAGTATGAATTATGTACTATTATACGATACTAGCATAGCATAGTACATATTATATCAATTATGTATGGAAATCGGCAATTACTATCCAAAGTATACTGGCTATTATACCAACATCTGACGCAGCAATGTGCTGCGAAATTGCTGTTGATAGAATTTCCACATAAAATATAAAATACTGACAATAATCTTAATAAAATTGTATATTATAGAATATAAGTAAGTTACCTAAGTACTGTTTCATTGTATATAGCTTTAGGGTCTGATGGAACTGGCATGCCTGTAAGGCAAAAGTTCCTTAAAATAAAGAAAAAAAAAAGCTATGATGATGATGAATGATGATGAAACATACTGACCAGATTTCTAGGAAATATGTTTTTTTTATAGATTTTTGAATAGCTATGACATACTAACTTACAGTCCAGGAGATTTATTTTTTAGCAACCATATTTTGTTTTTTCGTCATTGCTTAGTGAGGTCCATTGTCACCTTTTAGAGTTCGAGGTAAGGTCCATATTATACCATTATCAGAAATTGCTTGTGCCGAAACTCAATTAACTAAACACCTACAAAACAAACAAATTGTTTGTTTTAGGATTTCCAGAAAATGACGGCTATTGCCTATGATTTTTCTAAATATATTAAATATTTAGAAAAATCATAGGCAACTGTTACGTGATACCTACTTGAACCAAATGAAATAGAACCATTACGAAACATATTTTTTATGAAATGATTAATTCTTAAACGGGCAGATAATAATGTATCTACTTTTATTTGTAAGTTTTCCGGGTGAAAGTAAGGGAGTGTCCGTAGAGCGGTCGAGTGCGAAGACGGTGGAGCTATCATCTTGTTGTGTATAGAATCCGCACATGTATCGAGAAAACCAGTTCATGTGATAGGGATACTTGCGATATAAGCTTATAACTAGCTCCTTTCGCAGAAGTTTGACAAAATAACTACTACTTCAGTTCTTTTTAAAAAAAAAATGTTTGTTTTGTTATTTATTACATGAGGAACCAGTTTCACTACTTACTATTAAGTTCTAGATAACCAAACTGGCACTTTTTTGACAGCTAATTGTATGGGTTATCTGTCAAAACAAGTGCCAGATAGGTATCCGGCACTTAACAGAAAGTGGTGAAACTGGCCCTAAGTGTTATTGTTAATTTTGAAAGACTTATAATTGTTTATACACATACAAAGAAGTTTCATTGAACTATTGGCAGTGGTATCGACAGTATCCATATTATCAGGATGTATATGTATAGTATTCAGGAAGTATTCGTAAAATTCGTATACTTAAATTGTCGGATAATTGCACGCCCTAGGCAAACTTAATGCCGTAAAGCATTCACTACCAGTCAAACTTTGGGCCGAGCAGAGATATCAATCAGAGGTGTAAAGAACGAAGTCAGATAATATAAGTCAAAAAAACTCACAATATAAAACAGAACGTAGAATTTAAGGTGGTACAATAAATTACATAATGATTTATCGAACCATATTAATAAGAGACGGCTACCGATGTCTTGAATTGGAAAGGTAACATTAATTTTGTTGTAGATCGTGCAAAGATGAGACAATATTGTGAGCTGCATGGATCGCGTCGGATTTAACCAATTAAGTAAGATACACCCACGAAAATTTTGGGAGTACGATTTAAGCTTAAATCTTAAGCTACAGCCAGTTAAGTACACTCGAGTCACCCTCTGGTGACAAAGATCAAAATGTAACTTAAGTAAATCTTTTATAAAGTAAGTATGTATTCACTTACAGTTATGTTTTAAATTACTTTCAAATACCTTCAGGATTAACTAACTATATAATAGCGCCTTTCTATTTAGTAACCTCGTATTAGCAAAGCAGTTTAATAGTATTTAACACAGATATGCAAGTATATGTCTGTGGTATTTAGTGAATTGCCTACAACAAATAAGGTTTATAGCCAATCTCCCAATAAAAACTGAAAAGCACAGCTTCTACTTAAAACGTTCTTTATTACTACAATTGCGTATTCTGTGTAGCTAATCCCCAATATTTCAATGTGTTTTACGCGCATAATCAATAATGATTTGTTTTTACGTACTACTTAAGTAGTATTATTGTACTATTTGTACTTGTGTCGTTAATGTGAAGATGACGAATCTTTGAAAGTTCAATAGTGATTTATGTTTGTCGTTTAGTAAAAATATAAGCGTCATGAGCATAAGAGACGACTTAGTCATTATTATATTGCTGGGAACGATTTAAGATCATAATATGCAAAGTAGTTTTGTAAATAATTAAAGTCTGTAGACAAAACCATACCGATGTAAACAAACATGATTGCATTAAATTATGAAATGGATTAATTGAAATGATTTCCTTAAGTGCCTGCGTAATTAGTTCTTACAAACACTACAGGATTATTTCGTCGTGCGTAGGTAAACGCCTTGTGGGTAAATATTAATTAATCGATCTCTCGCATATTATTAGCGTAGAGGTGGGACCATATTCGTACCCTGATGTGAAGAGAGGGACAAAGTAACCCTTAAGTATCCATATGGGTTAACAGGAGCAAGTTGTCATTTAATTACGATGTATTATTATGGTTTTTATAAATTTTAAATTTTCCCCAAACGCAAAGGGTTCTACTTCCGTTCAAATAAGGATTTTTCTTTAAATTGGATCGGGTGTGGAAGTCGTAGGTGACCTTTAAATTTAATGTCTGGTACCTCATAGCTCTTGACACTAAATGAAATCTAATAGCAGAATTAACCATGAAATAAGATTAACCTAAACGTAGTTTTGAATGAAATTCTGTATCTGTCACCTAAAGTTGACATAACCAAATGGTACAGCAGGTAGGCTTAATTGTGAACTCGTACACTCACTTTTAACTTTTTTTTAAGGAGTTCAGCAGTTTTGATTTGAGTAACGCAAACTGGTAATTACTTTCACACCAGTTATTAAAACTGGATAAAAATTCTTAACAATAAGAATTTATTTCACAATTTATTAACGAATGCTTGTAAAACATTTAACATACATGTTGAAATCATTTTACTACACAAAGGTTTTTGATTAATTAAATTATAAAATAACTTATTTTAAGTTTACACGTTTTCGTTGATGACATTATAATATTGAACAACTATAAGACGACAGCCATGTTGCATTAACATAATATATTTAAAACATTATTAGATAATGGTTGAGAACTATGTGAAGATATGTAGAGTTGGTAAGCACGGAAGAATGATTACACTGTGTTTGAGATAATTTATTTATATATTTTATTTTGATCAATAGACGGTCATTAACATGAAAATATATTATTAACAATAAACATGATTAAGCATAAACCTAGAGTGCCAACAAAGGAGAATTGTAGTAAAACTGACCGACTGACTGACTCAGTAGTAAATAATAAGATTAAAAAACCGTGAAACGGTACCAGAGTTAGTTTCGCCTCATTATGAATTCAATGAATGATAGTGAAAGTTTTGTATTGGCTTTTGTTATGGACCCTTCCACAAATAAACGTGTCATAAAAATATAGGTAGCCATCTACCTACTTATTTTTATACTTTTTGCATAGTTTTATAAATGAAGAGTACGTCTTTAGAGTCTACTTAAAACATTTTACCTTAGGATAGGTAGAGAGTCAACGCATTTTACGAATGGTTCAGACAACAGCTCGTCAACCTACTACAAAACGTCAAATTTAGTCAATTGATATTGATCTCTACATCTCAGACTGAAAGTTGAAACTCGGTGCAATTAACTTTAACTTTTTGGGTAGGTTGACCTGCCGTTGTCTGTACATTAGGAAGAATGACGAAAATGTAACACTACATAGGTAGGTACTTAAACCTCTTTTCTGATAAGTTTCGTTACGTTATTTCTATTCAAATTTCGAAAAGTCTTATATCCTGTTTTACGCAAAGTGTGGTAGCGATTCGTCGCTGCATGTTTTTGGGTAGGAAATTCAAGTCGAAACTCTTGTGTATATGTGTTCATATTATTACATAGGTATTTGAACTGGATCAGTGATAAATCGTGATACAAATGAGTGTTCTACAATGGAAGGTATTTTACCAATGTAGTTCGATCCATTGCGCAAGCGACCTTCGCAGTCACACTTAATCCCGCTCTATATTATTGTCTGAGCTAAGTTAGGCCATAAAGTCTTGTAACATGCAGCCTAAGTGTGATTCATTTGCTCATCTACATCTGAATGTCACTAGTTTATTTGGTTTGTATTTTTCGTGCATATTAGTTTCATAGTATTATGGTAACATAAAATTTTGCATTAAGTTAACTTAAGAATATTTGACACAAATCTAATCTTACCAATTACAACATTAAACTTAAAGTGAATAGTTTATATGTAACAGGCTATTTGCGTATTTATTGTATATTTAGGTGGTCAAGTTATAAAATTGGATTATTCCCTCAGTACCCCGATCTCCGAGGGCCCCGTCCCGGAGGACCCCGAATACGATAAATGTGATAACATTTATTTTTGTTATTTTTTTCTATTGTTTTCAACTTGTACTATTGACAACAAAAATCTTAAATGCAAGTATTTAAAAAAAATTACAAATCAAAGTTTAGAAACACAATCAATATAATTATTTATAAAAAAATATAAAATGAAAATAGTTACAACCTCACACACATGTAGCATACTTTTGGGTCAATTGCGTTTGATCTGGACGACCGTCTGGTGTAGTGGTTCGCGCTCCGAACTACAAAGCCAGCGGTTGTGGGTTCGAATCCCGCAAGGGCAACTGTTTGTGTGATGAGCACGAGCATTTGTACCTAAGTCATGGATGTTTATAAATGTATTTAAGTATGTTTATCCGTAATCTAGTCGCCATTATAATCAATGCTAAAAGTGAGACTGGTAATCAGTATTTTTGTAATTAGATTTATATTCCCGAATATGTTAATAGAGTGATAATAATCAATTTGTGATTGCTATAGCTTATATTAAAATTAAATACTTATATTAAAATTTGATTTACCACTTCTTCGGCTGACTGTAATTTTAAGTCAAACATAGTATCGATCGAATCTATTTAAATAAAAATAAATCGGGGTCCTCCGGGACGGGGCCCCTTGGAGATCGGGGTAATAACCCATAAAATTAACAGCGATTTCGTCATGAACGTCAAAAAAATATTTTTATGACTTATTATTGCTTTATGATAGACATGCTATAAATGATATCATTTATGAATTAAATAAATCAACACAACAGTGGCGCATAATATTCTTATTACCTACATGTCTAAATTGCCAATCAAATAAAAACAAAGTTAAATCGTAAACTAAATGTATCCAAGATTTATGAATTGATTTATCAAAAACCGGACTGCTGTCTGAAGTATAATTAAAATGCTAAGGTGGATATTAACATCAATTTTATGTAATGTACTACACATCAATAAAAATAATAGAACTAACAAGGTTAAAACTTAATTGCGATCGAAGATATTTATCACCATCAATGAACATCACGCCGTGTGTTACAGATATTCGGCAGTCGTTATAGACGCATCTGTTTCACATATACGTACTGGCAGTTCAAGGTCAGGGCAAGTCTTACCATCATGATGAACGTATTCAGACCAATTTTAACAAGCAGGATGTGATTCGATTTAATTTCGATTGGTCGATAACGATTTATTTACATTTTAAGCTATGAGGAACAAATTACAAACGATAACTGCATTCCAGCGTGAAGTCTGAGCTACGCATCGCTTGTCTGATGCATACCGATCAAATATCCAAGGTGATGAAAGTGAAATCGATTTTAACTTAGCTATATGGGTTCGGATGCTGTCAACACAATTAAAACTTAATGTAGAGTAAAATTTAAATTTTATGTAGGTGTTCGTGATAAATGTGATAATTGTTTGGATCAAAAACGATTATAAACTAAAATTTGAAGTAGATAGTAAATCAATTAATTTATGAAAGAAAAATAGAACTTTGTAGTTACTGTTGTTGACGCGCTTATTTCTTTTGCTAGGACAATCAAAGTGAAAAATATTCAGACTTATATTCATTTATCTTTGAAAATAGAACGAAAGAAATCTGTATCTATTTGTTATCATATAACTATAATACTAGTACTGTAATCAGTTGTTGACTCGTTGATGTATGGTACCTATTATAGTTCTTAAAGTGCATTAGGTAATTGATTGTTCGAGTCGATCTGAAAATTATCGATTCGATTCACATTATCGAAATGTATATTTTGCAATGATGTTTTTAAATTAATAGTTTTATTATTTTTGGATTCTTTCGTAAAGGCTGGGCGCGGGCCCACCCAACTTTTATTCGTATAGTAGTCACAATTTAAGCACCCACGTGCGGTTTGTGCCTCAACCTACCTATCACAAAACTACATTTTTCCAACTGAAATTGAACTTTAAGAGTTGAGCTTTAAGTTGAAAGGAAATTTGGCATTTGTAAGGTTGATAAACTGATGAGTGTACAATATGTCCAAGTTTAGACTTTTAACAATATGATTGCAATATGAGCAGTATTGGAAATCTGATTGCAAATCAATATTATTATTTACGTAGTAATTTGAATACAGATTCACATAATTGCTGTTCTTGTTCCGACTGAGCTGCATTCGACTGCAGCTTAAGTGTGGTACGCCTAGTCTATGGTGATGCTGGTCTCTGCGTTAAAGTTCTTATTTATGATTGCTATTTTGTATTGTGATCAGAGTTTAGGGTTACCATCCTTTATGATAGGTTATTACAAGTATCACCAATACAGATATACGTATGTAGATAATCTACATACTTAGTTGAACAATATATAACCGGCTTCCAAAAAGGAGGAGGTTCTCAATTCGCCGGAACCTTTTTTTTATGTATGTTCAGCGATCATTCGTTACTATGTTGACCGATTTCGATAATATTTTTTTGTTTAAAGGTAATACTTTCAGAATGGTCCCATATAAATTTGGTTAAATTATGATGATGGGATCTATAAGAAAATCACCAAACATTGCATGAACTCCGTACCACGCCAACTGATTTTTGTATCTATCTTGCCTCATATATATGCCAAATGTGAACCGATTTTGATGATTTTTTTTTTTTTATGAATAGCTTATACTTCAAAGATACTGTAATAAAAATTTTCGAAAAAAATTTCACCCCAAAGGGTGGAAAAATAGGAATTGAAATCGGTGTTGAGCAGTTAAAATATCTTTGCACTTGTAAAATTTGATTTGATTAGGATTTATCACTAAAATAGATGAAATAAGTTAATTTTATAAGAAAAATAAAAACCGATTTCACAAAACTAAAACGCCAAAAATAATCTTAACACTTAAGTTCCTAATCAGTTACTTTTGGAGTCGGTGCCAGACGATGAGAGATTCTATGTTTTCGTTTGCACCGACTTCAAAAGTAACTGATTAGGTACTTAAGTGTTAAGATTATTTTTTGCGTTTTACTTTGGTGAAGTCAGTTTTTATTTTTTTTAACGCACAGAAAGGATATACAGGGTGTCCCTTAAAGAGCGTGCCAAACAAAAACCGTAAATAGAGCAAAAAAGGCTCTATCTCTTGTCGTAAAAAAGGTCGAACCATTTTTGCACAAATTGCGATTTTGAGTTGTCTTCCTTAGCAACTATTTTTAGGAAATCAAGGGCAAATTAATGCCCAGAAACGGTGCGACTTAAATTAGGACTATTTTTGGACAGGAAATTTTATGCTCTGTCTATAATTTTCGTTTGACACGCTCTTTATGGGACACCTGTTTGCACACCCACAATATTTTTGAACAACCTATCCAACACCACCCCACAACATTCGATAGAAAAGAAAAAAAAAACATCCTGACAATGCGATAAGACTGCCTAAATTGTACCATTCTAAATTTCTTGTTTTTCTGTAGTGTATGTTTTGTGTGGTGTGCAATAAAGAGTATATATCTATCTATATGTATATCTACGTGGGAACACATTTTACCACTTAGTGATGAACGGCTTTCTAGTACTTACTAATAACAGTATCTGAGTTAAGCCGCGGACAGACATATAGACCGACAAGGCGAAACGATGAGAGTTCCGTTTTGACTACGAAACCTTAAAAACCACAACAGCATCAAAATGTATCACGGGACCGTGTTTTTTTTGCGATTGAATTTTCGTCCCATAGACAAAAGTTATCGTACAGACAATAACCCGTCAACCAACCACAAAACGTCAAATTTTCTCAATCGATTTTTGATCTCTACATGTCGGACTTTAATTTTTTGGTAGGTTGATCTGCCCGTTGTCTTGCGAAGTAGAATTAAAACGTAGTATTAATTGTTCAGTGAGTAGAATCACATTCAAAAAGAAAGTAAACCAGTGAAATAGAACCTCATGTTGATACAGGTGATCCGATTGTATTGGTGGCATGGTGATTCGCTTCGATTCATGATGGTCCCGGGTGAGATTTATAGAAAATAATCTGAATTGTCTCTGGTTTGGGTATACTTTGTAACAGAAGGTAGTTATTTTAAGAATTTCTTATTGTAAGACTATGATAATTGGTGTGTTGTGTGTCGCATATACGAGTAGTATCATATTAGCCTCAGTTAGAAGTCTATGAAGATTTTAGGTACAAACTTTACTAATACAGGAGCTAAGCTACACTTCAAAAAACATTTTGGTAACGAATCTAAATCTATAATATAAAACATAGTCGGGTTAGTTACACCATTTATAACTCATGAACGGCAGAACCGATTTTCATGATCTTTGCTTTGTTGGATTTGTATATTGTATCCGTCCCGAATAGCAGAATAACTATACAAACATCGGATGTTTCACAAAAAATAAATTTATAAAGGGGCGTTACGAAGTTAACAGCTAGTTTTGAATATAACAAATTGGCAAAAATATTTTTAAAACAAGAAAATTATACCCTGCGGTAAGTACAGAGTAAAAGCGTACTATCTAAATAGTTTGCGATGGTAAAAGAGAACACAATACGGATTAATTAGGTAACATACACTGCTTTTGCAAAGTTATTATGTTTTTTGTTTATTTTTAAACAAGTACCTAAAGGTTTTTTAAATACTTATTGTTGGTAGATTAATCTTTAATGGTGTATAAATTTGTGAATTTTGGTAACTACTCAACGTGTATGCCATTAGTTAAGTTCCTGACAAGCAGGCGGAATGAAAAAAAATATACAAAACGCCAGATTTCGTAGAAAAACTGTTCAAGTATGGCATCATTATTTTTTTGCATATTTTTGTGTAGTTTGTTATGCCAGAGGGTCTTTACTTAGTTTTATAAATATTAAGACTTAATTATGAAGACATTGAGAAGTTTCTCAACTAAGTTCATTTTTGTCCAAGTCTAGGTACACTTATCACGGTGAACTTCATTGGTTTTGGATCTGCAAAAACCACATTCTCCAGCTCAAATAACTACGTTTTATATTGATTACAGAGTGGTGTACACTTTATTTGACGACCGTCTGGTGTAATGGTCCGCGCTCCAGACTACACAAGGCGGTTGCAGGTTCGAATCCCGCAAGCGGCAAATGTTTGTGTGATAAGCACCAGCATTTGTACCTAAGTTATGGATGTTTATAAAAGTATTTAAGTATGTTCATCCGTTAGCTAGTTGATAAAGTAAAAGCTTTGCTTAGTTTCGGGCTAGATAAATGGTGTGATTGTGAAAACAATTTAGTGATTGTTTTTATGGTACTTGCTTTATAGTATTATTTTTATGAGACCAAAATCAAAACCTAAAAAAAAACTATTACCAAATGATCAGCTGTTACGATTTTTATGGAGAAGTGTTTAAAAAAAAATTAAGTAGCTGTTAAATTGACAAAAAATATTTATTGTGAAAAATATAATATTACCTACTTAGTTGATCCGGCGAGCTTCGTACCGCCAATAAAAGATGTTAATTTTTGAACGCATCCTGTTTGATACGAGTAGGTATGAACAGTTTGTATGGGAAAAAAACAGTTGTTTTTATTACTAAATAACAGTAAGTTAAGTAAGTACTAAATAAATATACAGAAATTTCATGGAAAAAATTCTGTATTCATCGTTAAAACCTCCCTTTGATAGATCTTCCCTGAACTTCTACAAATATTTTAAAACCAAAATTAGCTAAATCAGTCCAGCCGTTCTTAAGTTTTTGTAAGACTAACAAACGTCAATTCATTTTTATAAAGTAGATAGATTTGCTACCCGTATTCGACGCAGATCAAGCCACGAACACCTATAGTATTTTATAAGTCTAATGGCATAACGATGTAGTGCAATGTTTTATTGACGTCTGTTTGCGATCCAATTAGTACGGCGCGTTTGTTTTTGCACGTAGGTAGAAGTAGATGCACGTAATTTAAATATCAATATTATCATTATTTGCGTTATGGTGAAGGTCCATAAACACTTAAGTAGATGCGTCAAACACGATTTTTACTATACCTACTAGACTTTTTTAAATTTCTAAGTTAGACAGTACAGTCAGCATCAAAAGTAGGCGATCAAAAACGATTTTTTAAAAGCTCAGACTTTTCTAAATATTACAATAACCTGACTTCTTTATTTAACTTGTGCGAAGTGATTTTGTCAGACTATTGTGATATGTTTTGCAATGAGATGAGCACAAACTTTCGCATTTTATAGTATGAAGTAGGATTACTACTTACAGGAAGTACTCACTACACTCTATGAAACCAATTATGTGACCAATTGTTTAAAAAATACGATAAAAGAGCGGTGTATAAGTTTAACCACTTATCAGTCTGTCTTTGCATCGAAGCTCCCAAACGGATAAACCGATTTTAAATTAATATTATTTTTGCTTCAAAGGTTACTTGATCGAGAATGTTCTTAGCTATGATTCAGATTTTTATTATTCATGATTGATGATAAATTATGATGAATCAATATAAATATTTTTAAACATTTGCTTAAAAAACTGTTCACACTTTTTTGTGACTGTGTTTTTATTTCGAATAAGTTTTATGGAGTCTAATAACATTTTTTACTTGCCGAATAAATGTTTGAAAACTTTTATAATTGTTAGGTAAAAATCAATCGTTTCTTTTATTTAATCACTCGATAAATGACAAGCGTTACTCAGTACTTTAATGGTGTTTTGCAATTAACAATGTATACCTACACAGGCTTTTTTATACCGTATATATGTAAACCGCATTATTAAGAAATCTAGGCCAATATTCAAATTTCAGGGTGGGATATAACGACCGATTATCCCTAATAAAACAGTTTTCTTGCCTTTGAGCTAAAAATGGTCTCTATGTCTTTTTAAAAATGGCTCAACCTGTCATCGTTTCCAAGTTAAATAATAAATAATAATAAACTCATTTATTTCGGACCAATAGTTATCCATAAGAGTGTTAGTAACAAATGACTTAATAATAGTGTTAGTAAACTTACATTAGGGTTTGGACAAACTTTTTATTTAAGGGAGAATAGTAATTCTCCGCTACTGTTTCTAGAATGCTGTTGGGACTATCTCTCACTCTTCTTAGCAGAGAAGCTGTTTTTTTGCGTATTATCGCTTGAAAGCCGTCCGTGCGGGCTTGCGCGAACATCTCAGAAGCACTGCAGTACCGTGGCAGTCTCAACAGCATTCTAAAAGCATTATTGTATTGGACGCGCAGGACATCCAGCGACTTTTTGGTGTAATTGAACCACAGATTGCCCGTGTACAGACTTTGGCAGTATGCCTTAAAAAGGGTTATTTTAACTTGGTCTGTACATCGTGCAAATCTGCGGGCCAGCATGTTACTCCTGACCGCTAGTGCCCTACGTTCCCTTTCAATATCTAAATGGTCTTTCAGGTCATCGGCAAGAAAATGGCCTAGGTATTTAAAGGTTGACACTTTGTTAATCTTAGATCCATTTAAGAACAGCTCAGTTCCATCTTCTCGACGTTTGCCGCTGACCCCAAAGACCATGTATTCACATTTTTTGACATTATACATCAAACCATGTGAGGCAGCATAGGCTTCACACACCTTTAGTAGCTCCCTGACCGCCCCCACTGATGGACCCAGCAGCACCATATCATCTGCATAGCTGATGTTGTTTATATTAACCCCACCAACACTGCATCCGACACGCCTGCTGCTGAGCTCACCTATGAGAGCGTCTATGTAGAGGCTGAAGAGCCTGGGAGAGGTTAGACCCCCCTGCCTCACCCCGCAGTCCAGCCTATACGGTTTACTAAGTGTACCGTCCCATTTCACGTGGTTTGTTTGATTGCCGTACCAGTACTTTAACAGCCCACATATCTCAGAAGGAACACCCCTGTCCTCTACCTTCTTCCAGAGCACTTTGTATGAGACAAGATCAAACGCCTTGGAGAGATCGAGGAAACAGGCGTACACCGGCGTACTGCGATCTATGTAGTAACGGACGGTGTGCTTCAGACTTAAAATCGCACTTTCGGTTGATAGTCCTGGTCGAAACCCGAACTGTGCATCATGAAGACGTATGTAGTCGTTTAAAATAGTATCCAGCACACCGTCCAACACCTTCGCTGTGATAGTCGCAAGGGAAATGGGACGATAGTTATTCCTATCAGAGATGTCTCCCGTCCTGTTCTTGACAATGGGAACTACAATGGTCTTCATCAGATTTGAAGGTAAGTAAGAGTGACTAATACACATTGTGTAAAACAAGGACAGGACGCGCGGCAGGTGGACACCAGCTTGCTTTAGATGCTCAATGCTGAGCCCGTCGTGTCCTGGAGACTTACCTCGGCTCATGCCGTTTATGATGTTGCGTATTTGTTTCGCTGAGATGTGTACAATAGGTTTATCTGCTTGACACGCGGGCCCAGCACAACCCACCTGCTTTGAGGTTCCAAGTGGGGATTGAACCTTAAAATATTTCATGAACATATTTGCTATGCCACTGTGTTCACTAATCCCTCCGACGCTCGCAGCAATACTGGGCTTAGTGTCCAACTTACTAGTCGACTTCCAAAATTTAACAAAGTCTTTATCAGCTCGTTGTTCAGCTAACCTATCCATTATAATTTGCTCGGTGTTATTCTGACAAAATTTAAGCCTGCTTTTAAAAACTTTTCGCTTTTCCCTCATTTCATCATAAACAGGACCCGAAGAGGGACGGTTACAGATTACCCAGGCCTTAAAACTATTTCTGGCCTCAAAGTGAGCTTTTTTAACATGCTCGTTCCACCCACATACGCGACCGCCCCGCCCCTGTCCCCCTCTATGAGTAACTCTGGATTGCCTAGCCGCCTCACACAATATGCTCACAATCTGCTCATACATATTATCCAGTATAACTCTATGTTCGGTCAAGCCACAGAAACCTTTAGCACAGTACGTAAAATCACTGGGGAAGTCAACATCCCGCAGTTCCTTGTTACAAAGATTGTGATAACATTGCGTTTCAGACTTTGTTCTTTCACCCCATAAAACTGAATTTCCGTCCATAGTACCACTAACCATGCGCTTAGGCCTCACCACCTCTAAGTTAGTTAAAGTTAAGGTTAGTCAAAGTTTAACGCATTCATAAACGAAGTTCAACCATAACGGTAATTGGGTAAACGATAAATTTCACAAATTTTACGATTAAAGACAAACAATGGCATTATGTTATGGTTGACGTAGATGACAAAATAATAAGAAATAGATATAATACGGTTTTTCTGGCAAAGTCGGTCGTGCTGTCCAACCTAGTATGGGTCTAAATAGGGCACCATTATATTTAGTAGCATTCCTAGATTGCGATGGCAGGATTTATGAGCTGGACATACGAGAGGTCTACAGGATAATATCCTTAAATCATGGAGAATGGGGAAAAAGATAAAAAGACTTTTGCTCTGCAGTAGAAGATCGTGATCTTGAAAAGTAAGAATTTTATTTTATAGTTTTGTGGACTGCAGATTGTTAACTCAACTACAAGTCAAGCTGTACATTCCAATACAAGTTTAACTAGCACTAAAGGTAAAACCACTTTTTCAATAAAAGTTCAGCTAATAATAACTACGTAATAGTCAAATTAAGAAGTCAGGTTATTGTGACATTTAGAAAAGTCAGTACTTTTGAAAATTCGTTTTTGATCACCTATTTTTGATGCTGAATGTACTGTATGTATAAATCGGTTATTTTATGTTTGCCTGATGTGTACCTAAGTAACAATTTCTTGTTATTTGGTATTTCTATATGACGTCATACATCCAGTGAATTCCCATAGCCCATAGTGCTATAATGGGCTGTATTAAAATCTGATCATGATGTGATAAAGTTGGTAATAATTTCCATGGAGTATTAAAAACTGGCTTTAAAATATCGATGTTTAGCAGTGGATGTCCTATGGCTGAAATAATGATAATGATAATAAAAATGTCTAGTACTTATTAGTAATAGCCCAGCGATAAGACGAATTACGAACATGGAGGCTGGAGTTTTGGAGATTTTGAAATAAAAAATATCATTTTTTAAAACTTAAACCGGAACCTGGTTTTTCTAATTAAGATTAATTAAATTAGGGTCCTGTAAAACACAAACTAAGTGAAATAAAAATCACTACGGGTCGACTAGCCTATGCACATGCATGCATTTACTGCAGTCGTTCTCTAAATTAGGTATACTATTTGGTTTTTGATGCTAATTAAAAACGTTAGTCTGATAAGCTCCCTAAGGACCTACTAACAATTGGTAGAGAATTTGTAGGGTGGACTTAAACTTAATCCCACTTAAATGTTTTGTGGGCGGTGCGACAAAGGAGATACAAAAGTCACAATATATTATTAAACTTATTACGTTTAAATCGTAAGTCAATGTAGCTAATCCACAGATAAGAAATAATAGGATAGCCTAGCCCACACGTTTGCATCAGTTAAAGTTTCAACCATTTGGTAACACCCTAGGGTTTTAAGATTAAGGTTAAATAGGTAGTATAGAATATATAGTATAAATAGGTAGTATAATAAGAATAGTATTTTTAAAATAAAATTGTTCATTTGTAAGAACAATTAAATTGTTCTTTTGTAAAGTAAAAATAAATTCGAACAGAATGGATTCATCCTTAAATTTAATAATTAACTGACTAAATAGATAAACGTGCCATAGTTAACAAAATGTTTCAAATTAATAACAACCGGTAAAACATTTTCGGGCCATTTAAACATTAATGAAAAGCTTCAACAACATGGACTTACCATTTTGAATTATTGTAGACTCTAAAAACTTTGTTTGTTTTAGTGCAGGTATTGTATCACAAAACACAGGCGGAGTATATTATTTGTATTCAACAATGATTCCTTTAACAAAATTCAAAACGAGCATGCGTATTATTTGCGTATAGTTTTCGCGCCATAAACGTATACTGCCAGTACGCATGCGCAGCTATGGCGCGCGTTAAGTCTTCTGCCGGCGTTTGCGCCCACGCGGGCCAAACGGGCCGCTCACCATCCAGACAGTCAGCCTCTTTCTCTCGCAAAACGCACGTGACCATCTCAATGCGCCTCAAGAAAGTATTGGCCGTGGGACGCCGCAACTGTTGTGCTGCACGACCAGTTTTACTAGAGCTTTACAAACCAAAGAGTTTCGTGTTTTTCTTACACTACTGTTCACTACGAAAAGATCTAACTGTATCGGTCATATTATTATCTTGCCGCTCTGTTGCAGAAGTGCATTAAACCACGTGACAGAACTGGAGATACACGCGGAAAAGGCGATCGTTTTTGTTATTACCTACCTAACGACTAATAGCTTATAAACCCTTTTAAAGCAGTAAGTACCTAAGTAAGTAGGTACACACGTTTCCATATGAGTTGGACCGATGAATAATATTAAGGTAGTTAATATATGAAAGAACTGTTACATAAAGACAGTTACCTAAATATAAACCTAAAAGAGGTGAATAGCCTTACGAGTTTCAAGTTTACCGTTTAAATTTAACAATTCGCTGGAACTTTAAGTAATAAACTTCTAAAAAGTACCTTTATATGCGGTTTTTGACAAAAAATCAAGTTTATGGTGCTTTGACCGCTTTAGTAGCTTAAATAACTTGCTCAAATATTAGGTACCAACTTCGCGGAATTGTGAAACTTCTTAGTACATACTTATTTCGAAAAAAGAAAAATAATAATAGTGTTAAACAGTGTGTGGCCTAGAACCGGGGATAATATTAAAAACCGAGACTACAGTATTAGTATTTTTTCTGAAATTATTCCAGTTGACCAAACCCCATGCATTACGCACAATAAGAATTTAAAGTTACGATTCATAATCAGTGTACGAGTATTATTGCAAAACGATACATCGCTATTGTTGTCAATGTCGTGTCAAAAAGATGTTCCTAGTTTGTCCAAATAAGTACGATGCAGAATGAACTCAATCGATCTAGTTGAGAGAAACTATTATTTTGCATTGTTTGCATTACATTGAAAAAATCAAAAAGTAAAGTTTTGATTTTAATTAGTTGGGATCATAATGACTCAATTTATAGTCTATATACCGTGTATATATACCTATAAGTATAGTCTCTGTTTTCAATTTTATCTCCGGTTCTAGGTCACACACTGTATAACTTCATGGTCTATGTAGGTACGCATCCATATGAATAAAATGCAGTGTCATTTTCGACAGTGACATGATGTATTAAAATATTATCATCGTCTGTCATCAAAGATTCTGTCATTGTTGAGTGTAGTAGTCATGAAGAAGTTCAAGATTTTGTTATATTTATAGTTATTCTACCAATGTTTACTTTTATTGATAATGTTCGGGAGGAGTTATTTGATGAATTTATAGATATTCTTGATTCAATATCCCTTGGAAGCCTTAATCTGTATGACAGGATAACTGATAACCTAATAATAATTCTTCGGACAAAGTTTAGCAAACCCAGATGCGGTGACAAATTTGTTGTTTAAAAATTAGATGTAAGTAGCCCTGTGAATAAACAAGACAAAATTTAAAGTAATCACAACTAAAATTTTATCAACATGGAGGAAACATCAACAGAAGGCACGGAGACACCATCTGAGGTACCAGAGGCTGCAGGTGATCAAGAAAAAGTTGAAGGAGAGGAGGGTGACAAAGAAATAGGCGGTGAAGAAGCAGTTGGGGAACATTTAGAGGGTGAGCATGTGGAAGGTGAAACTATTGATGGAGAACACGTTGAGGGGGAAGAAAAAGAAAAGGTCTTGGGCGAAGGAGAAGAATTAATGGGTGAAGAACTAGAAGGAGAGCACGTAGAAGGCGAAGAAGTTGAAGGCGAGCAAAAAAAGGAAGAAGAAAAGCTTGAAGAACCCGCCATCGAAGAAGAAGAAGCCTACGTTGAAGAACCTCCACCAGATCCTACTGCACCATTCAATTTTACTGATTCCACTGAAGCCCTTAAAGATCCATTCGAGCTAAGGCCCGATCAGTTAGCTGAAGTTGAACAACTTTGGGAATTATATCAGAATTATACGCCTGTTTATACTGATATTGACAATTACATTACTGAAAAAGAACTGTTTTACATGTTAAAGGCTCTTATTCTTATGACAGTGACTCCAGAACAATTTCAAGAATTGATAGCGTACTGTGTTAGACCACCGCATCCTCTGGGCCATATTAATTTCGATCAGTTTGTTAAAATGGTGACAATTCGTCAAAGAGACTTTCCTGTAGAAGATGAATTACGATCTGCATTGCAAGTTCTAGATCCGGATAAAACTGGCAGTGTCGACAAAGAATCATTGAAAGATCTTCTTGCTAATAAAGGCCATAAAATGGCACAGAAGCCATTAGACAATCTTATTAAAGAAGTAGATATGAGTAATGATGGTACCATAGGAGTCGAAGATGTGGTGGGAACCATGTGCATTGATTTGAACAAAGAAGATTTACAGTTGTTACGGGACGCAATATTCCCTCCAGAAGAACCACCTCTAGAAGCACAAGACGATTTTTAGAGGCTAATGTAAAATTATTCTCGTCCAATTTAATCTTGCATTAATAAATAGCTATCCGGCACCCGACACATCCTAATTATGTTTTGAATAGGGTTCATTGTTGAGATGGGAGTAGATGACTTAATTTTAAGATTTTTGAAAAAATAACGAGTTAAAATAACAGCTCAATTTTGGCAAAAGTCAAAATTGTTCACAGTTTCAAAAAATCACTTGGTTGACGTCACCCACAGAACAGGAATGACACGTTGCGCTCCGCTACGTCACCCATCATACAAGGCACACCAATCGAGTGCTGCGAAGACGTCGTTTTTATTGTTAAGATTTTTAGATTAATAAGGTGCCCACGTAGGTACTATGATGACTTAGGTAACCGGTGATCCATTCGGGCTTGATCGATTTTTAAAATGTATTGTCGAGCACATAGATATGTGTATAGGGTAGGTACTCTACCTGGAAATCTTACAATGGCAAGTATAATTATTGTGTACGAAAAGTAATCACTAAAGGTTTCATACATTACCACGCGAAATAATTATTAATTAATTATCAATTTCTTTACATTTCATATGTGGCATTTACTTATTAAAGAACAAAACTTGAGTCATTATTAAAACAGGCTGTCAATATTTTTGCAAAATCTCAATATTCGATTCGGCTAAAGCAAGTAGTTTTTCATTAATTTAAACATGCAATTTTTATTTGAGCCCTCTCGTGCAAAACGAGACAATTATATACATTTTTTTACTGTTACGCGACTTACTTACGCTATCAAATTTGCGCCCCAATGCGACCGCTTCGGCATCAGACTGGAGCTTGTTGTGACTTCCTACTATTTTTCTCTTTAACTCGTAGTTTCCGATTTGGCCATCCACTCCCATCTAAAACTCACCACCCTGAATATCCATTAACAATACGTCACTAATGTTTCACCAGTTATAATTATTTAAAACATAAAACGCGCGGCCAACGAGGTCGAAGCTCATGGATACGATTAAGAAAAATGAATGATTCTGGTGAAATTTAATAAGATATTATGCGCACGCCGGGAAAGGTTTTTAAATTAAATTATAGACCACAAGAACAAAGTCGCTGGCAGCAACTAGTAATATTACTGTAAACATAAAAATTACACAAAATATTAAATTACTCGTAGTTAGTAAGTTTAAGAAACAATAGAAAAGACTAATAGCTTCGTCGATTGTTTATTTATTTATTTAAACTATTGCACAAATTAAAATCGTACAAAAGGTGGACTTAATGCCATGTGGCATTCTTTACCAGTCGACTATTATGCTAAACAGTGATGAGATTATCGATTATACAAAGTTGTCAAACACAACTTTTGTTTAACTTTGTCTAATCGATAATACTCGTAATTTTTAAAGGCTGCCTGTCCACCGGAGTGGAGCGAGATGGCAAAATGGTGAGCGAGGTAAAAATACACAAATAGAATTGCATAAAATCTTGGCTCCTCTTCAGTGAACAGGAAGTTTAAAAATTAAGTTATAATAATTATATAGTATTAACAAAACTAAAAATTAATACAAAACCGGGTAGAGGGTTTCGATAACATCCAAGTTTGCTCCAACTGACATTTCGAATAGAACTAAACCAATCGCCTGCAGCTGAAATGACTCATGTTTGCGGCTAGAGGTGGCAAACCGGGATCCCGACTCTCAAAAATACCGGGATGCCGAGCGAATTTTAACTCTTTTGAATCCTGTGATTAGAATTATCAAAAACGCGATTTTCGATAATTTCTGTATCACCAAAAAATTCAAAATAAAATACCAATTTCTTTTAACAAGCGCGCAAAATGTTGGTTTCTTTCTAGCAACATCGTAGGCATGGCAGGTGGCTCTGTGAGCAGAACCAACCCGAGAGATCCCGAGAAACGTGCGAGCGAGCGCTACTGCCGACGACGCGCCAGTCGCCTTCGTCCGGGAAGAGACTATTGTTTGTTTATAACAATTTACTACACACATTGATGCCCATCCCTTTCCAATCCAGTGTCTTGAGTCTTCCAGTGCGTTCGTGAACAATTTTGTAAATAATAGTACATCTTCTTGTCTCACGCATCTCAGCAAGTGGCTAAGATACATTTCGGGACCCGGAAGAGGGCCTATGTCCTGAATAAATGAGTATTATTGAGTATGGAAAAAAACAGTCCGCAACTACACTCCGCATAACTCCGACGCTCCGCTCCGCTGCCTCACTGCACTCCGGTGGACAGGCAGCCTAAGGCTCGGACTACATACTTTCTGCAAAAAATTTAAAAAAAAAACAGTCCGACTGAGTCCAATAAGTAGACAACAAAAACCATTGCTTAACTACCCACTTGCTGTAATTATTTTAGTAACATCTCAACAATCATTAATCCAACGTGCGTTATCGCGCCTTCCCGATCGCATCGTTTTTTATTAAAAACAATATTTATCTTACATAATACAAGAATAAATAAGATTTTCTTGTATTCTAGACTTGCGACTCTGACCCACTCCCTAAAATTTGGCATAAACTTTCTTGAGCATCCTGTTTCTTTCATCTTAAGTTTTACCGTAACAGGAAATTTCGCGTATTCTATTCTAGGCAACTACTCACAGTCACACATATATTAATCTGTGTGTCACACTGTAAGTATAATAAATAAAAGCGTTACGAATATTGACTTAAATCTAAAGGGCACAAGGAGAAAGAACGATCAAAGCCAACATAAAAATATTTTTGGGTTAGAAGCGCCATCTAGTTCGAAAGACGCTAAGCTTGCCTGTCCTGCAGTATAAAAAATATATGTATGCTGCGGTTTAAACGTTCTAAGTCCCAAAAATGACGTGTATTTTTTGCATAAAAGTTTTGTGATCAAAGTGTAACCGGTAAAAGTTAAAAACGATCAGTCATTAGACTTTGATCGTTCTTACAAGTTTTCGGACGAATAATCTAAACGTCAAGAAAAGATGACAGTCTGTTAATAGTCGTTTTTTGATTGTTGCACAGAGTACTTTTTAACATAGAGTATATTGATTAGAGGATTGTTGACGCCGGTAAATCAGTTATATAAATAAAGGAATTTATTTTGTCATCATGTCATGGCATGTCTGATAGTGAATATGTTGTGACCAGATCGTGAAATTGATCATTTCATGATGTGACCGATTATTTCTTAAAATGGTGGTATTTCATGATATATCAGACGCAGACACAGCGTCAAAAATCTTTGGGTCTGCCCAAATCAATGAATACTCGGCGTTTGACGATATAAACAGCTAAACGCACGACTAATTCATGAAAAGGTGAGGTTAAAATTTGTAAAACGCTAAGGAAAAGCTCGCAACATTTTGGATTACAAGAAAATACTTTATTTTCCAATTAATTGTTTTTTAGACAACGACAATGACAACTTTGACATAGGTTTACAAATCTTAAAAAAGATGGTGATCTGTCCGAAAAGGTTTACATCTCTTTCATTCAAAAGGTCAAACTATTTTTAATTTAACTAGTGATCAAATCGTAAAATTGTTACATTACCCACCGGTAGAGGCGCTGATGTTGCTTAGTTTTTTTTTTTTTTTTTTTTTTTTTTTCTTGGCTTTAGCACGGCTTGTGCATTAGCCACGGCGAAGGAAGGATAAAAGGTAAGGAAACGAGAATACAATGTAAAAGGAAAAAAAAAACGGAACGGAAAGATAAAAGGATGAAAAAAGGATCAGAAAAGTATGAATTATTTAGAATATACTTATTTATACACATATTTACAAATTAATGTTATTTTTATTTATATAAAATGAAATAATATTATAAATATCAGTGTTGCACATATTTAGAAGAGTGTTAATGGACGTTGGAAGTGGAATACGGAGGGATAAGAGGGATGAAAAGAAAGAGGACCGGTCGTAGGAAGGACAAGTAAAGAAAATATGGTTCAAGTCACCAACGTCAGTGCCACACTCACACAAATGACTGTCTACAATCCCCAGCCTAGCAAGATGAGCAGGAGAGACAACATGGCCTAATCTCATACGAATTATGCAAGATGTTGCTAGCTTCCCAAGTTTTAATCTGAAAAACCATGGTTTATTAGGAATCGTTGGTTGGACAGTTTTATAATTTTTTCCCTTGCTGCTATATAAATTCCAGACCTCCTCCCAAGAGGACCGAAGGAATTGTTTAGGAAGAGCAGCCAGATCACAGCAAAAGTTTTTATATGGATGGACATCTCCAGATGTCACAGCATCGTTGGCCAGCCGGTCTGCCTTATCGTTACCAATTATGCCGCAATGACTAGGAATCCACGCGAAGTGGACAACGAGGCCTTCAATATGAATTTTGTAAAGTAAATTTCTACACATTAAAATAACATTATTGTTGGAGTTACATTTGAAGGGAAACTTATTAAGTGCATCTAGAGCACTTTTAGAGTCTGAAAAGATAACTGTTTTGTTCAATTTCATTAATAAAATATACTCTAGAGATTTGAGAAGACCATAGCATTCTCCAGTAAATATTGAAGATTCCGGGGGTAATTTAACTTTTTGTACTATCTTGTATTGATGATGATAAACTCCTATCCCTAGTGGCATATTAGAGGAATGTTTGGAGGAGTCACAATAAATATGGTGCCAATCATGCCAGTCCCTATCCAGAATAAAATTAAAGTTAGTATTAGCGTTTTTGTCGTTTTTTGAAATATTTAAGTCCATGTGAATATTGGGGGAAAAAACTAAAGATTCAAACCTATTGCAAAAAATAGGGAGATACTGAGACCTATGCGTAGGAGCTTGAAGGGACATAAATTTTCTAAAGCTGATAACTAAACATGGAATTCTTTTGTATTTCCAATATGGGGAAGTTTCAGTTAAATGCGATAGTGATTGTAATTTAGAATATAAAGGATGAGTGGAAAATTGTAAAGAGCGAAACAAAAATTTGTCACTTAAAAATTGTCTTTGTAATGATAAAGGGGGGTCACAGCACTCCACCTGAAGGGCATTAATGGGGCTAGATTTCATAGCTCCAGTTACAATTCTTAGAGCTTTGGACTGAATGTTATCAAATTTAACTAAGGCCACTGCACTACAAGGTTCCATTAAAAAGCTAGCATAATCCAAATGACTTCTGATAATAGCATTGTACAATAATTTCTGCGAGAATGGGTGAGCTCCCCACCAGACACCTGATAAACATCGTAAAATATTTATTAGCTTTTCACATTTGCCAATGACATAATAACAATGAGAGAGAAAAGTTAATTTGGTATCTAAGATAACACCTAAGAACTTGGCCTCATTGCTAACAGGGATGGTATGGTTATTGTAATAAACAGAAAAAGGGGGAGGAAGGCGTGATCTGGTAAATAAAACAGAAACACTTTTTGAAACGGATAAACCCAGATTATTCTTATCTAGCCATGATTTTAGAACTGATAGTGAAGAGGTAAGTAAAGCACTAAGGTTTTCAACTGACTTTCCTTGAACGTAAAATACTAGATCATCAGCATATTGAAGAATTTTAATCCCGTTTATATTCGTTATAGAATATTCAAGATCGAAGGTATAAATATTATAGAGCAGAGGGCTTAGCACTGACCCTTGAGGTAAGCCCTTAAATACTTGCCTTGATTTGGTGAAATGATTTTGTTGAATATGAACAAATCTTCCAGATAACATATTTATAATAAAATTTACTATTTTCGGAGGAACCTTCAGTCTGAGAAGTTTATCTTTGAGGATTAGTAAAGAGACATTATCGTACGCAGCTTTTATATCTAGGAATGCAGCTAAAATTGATTCATTTTTTGAAAAAGCTAACCGAATATCTGTTGTCAATAAGCCAATGCTATCCATTGTACTTTTACCTTTTCTAAAACCGTATTGACTATTGGATAACAAGTTATTGCTTTCAAAATACCATTCTAATCTATTTTTAATGAGGTGTTCTAATAGTTTATTTAAAATTGAGGATAAAGCAATTGGGCGGTACGAAGAAGGATCAGTGAGCGGTTTGCCAGGTTTGAGAATAGGAATAACTTCTTGAGATTTCCAAGAAGGCGGAATATTTCCAGTTTGCATTATAGAATTAGTAAGATTCAGGAAGTAAACAAGCACATCATCACTTAAGTGGGATAAAAATGAGTAGGGAATTCCATCTAGCCCTGGAGCGGAGTCTTTTACATAAGACAAAATTCCTTTTAATTCTGTCAGGGTAAAAGGAGCACTAATGACAGATTCATTATCACTTGGAGGTGCTAAAAATGTAGATAACAATTCTTGCTGAGGGACGAAAGGAGGGGCTAAAATATCAAGAAACTGTTCTGTTACAGTGTCATCCATCAAAGGAGGATTAGATTCCTTAAAAGCAGATCTGAAACGACGAATATTGGACCAAATAATCGAAGGGGAAACATCAGGAGATATTGAAAGACAAAAATTTTTCCAGCCTTCCCATTTTTTTTGTTTAAAAAGCTTACGAGTTGAGGCCATTTCATTAGCGAGACAGTTAAAATTATCTGTAGTGGAATGAAGTTTGTAGAACCTCTCCGCTTCTTTTCTCTTTTTTATGGCAGCAGAACATTCTTGATCCCACCAAGGGGGAGATGGAATTCCTTTCCTCGATTTTTTGAAGGGAAACACTTCGTTGGCAGTTTTAACCAGTAGGGAAGCCAGGGCGTCAGCACATAAGGCCTGGTTATTATCTTGAATTTGTGGAAGTGAAGAGATATTATGTAAAACTTGTTCTTTGTATAATTGCCAATCAGCTTTCTTTAAATTATGTTTTAAACGAGGATTATGTTGATAGGCTTTTTTACCTGGCATATTTGAAATATTAATGAAAATAGGGTAGTGGTCGCTGCCGAATGTAGAAGAATGGGTAGACCAATTGATGGTAGAGGCTAAACTTGGGGAACAAATGGATAAGTCAGGGGCACTGATTCCCTCATGAGGTTTGGTTCTGCGTGTGGCACAGCCTGTGTTTAATATGCATAGACTAGCGTTTTCAAGAAGATCTATAACCCTAACTCCATAATGGTTAGAAGCAGAACTTCCCCAACTCACATGCTGTGCATTGAAGTCTCCTGTAACTAGAAGAGGTCTTGGAAGGGCAGAGATTATGGTATCAAGTTCGTCATATATTGCTGAGGAAGGGTGTGGAATATAGAGTGCAACAAAACAGATGCCATTTATAGAAGCTGCTATTATTGAAAATTCATTACTATGTGGTGGAATAGGAATATGCTTAAAAATAACTGAATGGCTAATAAAAAGGGCTACTCCGCCATATGCATCAGACCTATCCTCCCTAATGGAGGAAAAACCTGATATTTTAAAGTTCATGTTTGGCCAAAGCCAAGTCTCCTGAATGGAGACAACTAACGGTTTATATTTATTAATCAAATATATCAAATCACTTTTTTTTCTAAGTATACTACGACAATTCCATTGAATTACCGTAGAATTAATCGTACTTACTATTAATTAAATTATTACCTATCGAGTTCTCAATTTGGGCAACGATGGACGGTGATGGGTTATTTGAATTAATCTGGGACAAAGTATTAATAAGGGTCATTATTAATTCTTTAACTGATAAATCAGCTAGAGGATTATTAAAATTGTTATTATTTAATAATGTACCATTTTGAGTAAGAGGTATGTCATAATCTTTTATGAGCGCTGCATGAGCTAAACGGTCATATCCTTTTTCATGTTTATGGGGGCTATTTGGTTTTAATAAGATTGTCTTTTTGTATGAAGACGGAGGTTTTCTTACTGGAGGAGACGAGGTAATTTTTGATGATGGTTGTCTGGAAAAAGATTGAGAAGGCAATGATGTTAGTACATCTGCGTAAGATTTAGAAATAGGTGGGTGTAATTTTAAGGCTTCAGAATATGAAATGCAGTTTTTAGCCATTGTTTCTTTAATAGATTTTTGTCTGTTAAACTCAGGACATTTTTTACTATTGGCATAATGTTGCCCAGAACAAAGACAACAGGAAGTCTCATCTTCTTCAGCCAAACAACCATCACCTGTATGGTTTTGACCGCATTTATAACACTTAGGTGTTGACCGACATTGTGTTTTTATGTGCCCATAACGACAGCAATTATAACATTGTACTGTTGGGTATATATATAAGTCAACAGGTAAGGAGTTGTAGCAAAGGAAAACTCTCTTGGGTAATACTTGCCCATCAAAGGTTAAAACTACTGTTTCAATTGGAATAAATTCAGTTTTCCCATTTAATATTGTTTTTTTCTTTAAGCGCCTGACTTTGATGATGTTGCCACAGCCTATTGGGACCGTGATGTTACTTATTATATCTTCATCAGTCCAATCACAAGGAACACCTCGGACAACTCCCATTCGTGTTACACTAAATAATGGTATAAACGCCTTATAATGGTTAGATTTAAGAGTATCACTATTGATAAATGCGTTAGCGCTGGTGTGGCTGGAGAATGATATAGTCAACCTATTTCTGCCTATTTTTTTGAGACTACCATCAATAATGTTATTGTATCTGTTCTTTTTCAAGAAATATCCAAAAGTTACAGGGTGAACAAAACAATTTTCATTAGGATTAGCTGGCTCTCGTTGCACATGAACTGTATATGGAGACACGTCTGAAGCCTGGTAAAGCATTCTACCGCGTGAGGGATTGGGGACTGAGTCAGAAGACTGTGGAGTAGGTTCTGGCATTGAAGTTGCAGTTTGTGTTAAACATTCTAACCTATCAGTACTATAAGAGCTACTTTTACGTGCTGCAGGGGATCGATCGCGAGTAGCATCGTTTTGGCAGTGGCAATCATCGTCATTTAAAATAGAATTAGAAGACTTGTTATGTTTCCTACGCTTTTTGTTGCAATGTTTGCATATTTTTCTTGTTGAAGACCGCTTTCGTTTTACATTAGTTTCGGATGCATCAGTATCTACTACTGATCCCTCCGTATCCATAGCTGGGTGATTATTGTACGACAGAGTTACAAAGTGAGAAACCTGAGGGATCCCTCCACCGGGATCCTCCGGCTCTTCCATATCGAGTAAGATTTAAATGAACTCACCAGAAATCTGCTGTTTATACACAAATACAAATATTAATATATTAATGTAATGAGGTAAACTACTTTTATTTTACTTATCTGATCCAATACTAGAAAAAACTTATTTAATCAAAAGAGCTAAGAAAAATTCAACCGTCTCACACGACGTTTCCCGCGCTTTTTCTGCTTTGTTTTTGTGATGAATCATGGCAGTGGTCAATTATATTCTATTGTGAATTGAAGATAGAAGTGCAGTGAAATATCGTTATGAACCCAATTTTTTTTCCCCTGGACTCTTCATAATTATAGATAGATAGATAGATAGATACTCTTTATTGTACACCACACAAAACAAACAAATCACAGGAAAGTAAATACTTAGTAAATAGCACAATTTAGGCGGTCTTATCGTTGGAAGCGATCTCTTCCAGACAACCTTCAGGTAGAGGAAAGTTGAATTAATATTGAGAGAAGGGAGGCGGTGAAGAGTTCCAAAACATAAAGTCCAAAAATTTAACAAACTAATTAAACAAACAAATAAAATAAAATAAGAACAAATAAAATAAAATACATACTACTTAGTACATGTACATAGTAAAATACTTATATAATACAGACATAATATGAATACATACTTAAAATAAATACATGTAAATAAATAAATACCTAACATGAAAAAGAATCTAGTGACCAAGATGTAGGAAAAATTGTTAAATAAATAAAGTAGAAGAAAAATAGACAGTAGAAAACTACAGCGAAAGGAGATAGGTTTTAAGTCTAGTATTATAATACAGCGTCAAAATGACAAAAAGCAAACAGGCACGAATTTCATTTGATAGCAGCCGGGTTATATTTATTAAAAGCATATGCTAATGGGTATGCTCATGAAGATGTAGAGGGAGCCTTAAAACTACATCTTCATGAGTACACCCGTATGCTATTATATTTTCTATAATAAAAATCTAAAAAGTTACGATTAATCACTTAAGCTTGTGACAAACTGCGGCGGACGCAGCTCCGGACTCGTTTTGACATTGTGAGGTCAAGCGCTGCCATTGGTCTATCCTTCAGACAACTTCCGCCAGCCCAAGGATCGACCAATGGCAGCGTTTGACCTTACAATGTCAAGACGAGTCCGGAGCCGCGTCCGCCACCATCTGTCACCCGTATTATTTAGTTCCAAGTTCTGATACTACGTCCTACATGAAGCACCAAAATGACGATTCAAATAGTCTTGAATATAATTTGTCAGCGGCAAGTCTATATTTATTTAATGCCAGTTCGTCCAAGAGTGAAAAATTTAAAAAAACACTATTATGTACTTGTTTTTTTGAGTGACTTTTTTTTTTGGTTTCTTTCTTTCCTTCCTTGATGGTTGGAAAAGGCAAAGGCTGAACAAACAAATGACATGACTTAATGTCACTCACTGGCATTGACTGACACTTGGCCATGGATTAGCACAATGCTAAATCCATGCAATCGGCTTATCTATCATCACGTCCATGCAAAGACGTTTGATTTGGACATTTAGGTTTATTGAATTATGAAGTTTAAATAAACAAAAAAACACGGACTTGATAAAATAAATAAATTAAATGACTATAACTGATGACATTAACTAGTTTTACTTCATAACGGGGAAAAAAAAAAAAAAAAAAAAAAACTGATGACTAGGCAGCATGGTCTCAGACCTTAGCCTGTTCCAATTGGAACGAAAAAAAAAAAAAAAAAAAAGGCAAAGGCTTTCACCTTACAGCCAGTTTTGAGTGACAGTAATTGACAGTCACAGATTAGACAGAGTACGTCTTTGACATAGGGATGTGACATTGTACATAAAAAATCTATTTCTAATTAATCGGGCTTTTTTAAGCATAATAATCGAATAATAAATAATTGATTTTTCTTAAGAAAATAACATCAATAGATTTATTAATTAAAAATAAACAATAGAAATAGTAAGTTCTTATATAATCAACACAAATTAAAGTTTTAGAACAATCAAATTATAAAAAGGTTAAAATTAAAAGTTTTTAAAATAAATCATCAAATTAAATTATTCAAATAAATAAAATATAAATTAAATGATTCAAAAACTAGAAATTAGTAGGCAACGAGTTCAGAAATAACAGCTTTGGTAAGCGTTTGGATAATAATCTACTAAACTGTTTCAAAAGCACAGAAGGAATGCCATCATAGATGCACAGATGGCGTTAATGTAATATTAAGGAGATATTATTTATTGACAGTTCGCCCAAAAAACCAACCAATTTCGGGGGGTGGCAGATAAAAAATCAGTAATAATCGATTGAATTATTATATAAAAAAAAAAAAACGATTTTCAATCGATTATTTCCAAAATCGATTATTTTTTCACACAGTCGTTGCCAGCCATGGAATGTTTGAATGTGGTTGTTTGCACCGACTCCAAAAATAACTGTTTAGTATGATTGTATAAAAGTTATTTTTAGCTTTTTTGTGTTTTTGAAGTCGGTTATTTTTTTAATAAAAAATTGTTTTATGACTATTGGCCACTGGCAACACTGCGGCAAAACAAGCAAACTTTTGTTTGTATCAGTATATGACAGAAAAAAAAGCGCGGGAACCTTTGATCACGAAAGGCGCCTAAATTTAATTTAATTTCTAATTGTTATAAAAAATTGCCTATTTCTTTGTAAATATAGTTGAAGTTGTAAATATAGTTGCTAGTGAAACGAACTAATAGAGTGAACGAAAATGGGGGGTCGAAAACGGAAAAAAAACGATCCGCCCGATAATCAAGCACCACTGATGGAGACATCCTCAGACTCTGATGAAGACAGCGTTAAAAAATATCAGGTGTTTAAGGTCCCAGGATACACACGAAAGTACCCAGAAAATAGTGCAAAGACTGAATATATAGTGTTCCTGTCCCACCAAGATGAAAAAATGTTTAATGATAAAGACCGATTGGCCATTTCACACGCCATACGCAAATATTGCGTCACTGGCATACTGCATTTAAAATCCATTAACAAACATAAAATTGGAATCACATTCGACTTATCCAATAACGCAAATGTTTTTCTTCAAAATAAAAAACTACTGGATGAACTGGGTTTAAAAGCCACAATACCGGCAATCGACACTGAGGTGACTGGGGTCCTTACCGCAGTCCCTACAGATCTATCAAATAAAATGATTTCGACATTAATAGGAAGCTCACGAAATATTATTCAAGTGAGGCGCTTCATGCGTCGTGTGCGGAGTGATTGTGGTGCTGTCTCGTACCAGCCCACTCAAACAGTCGCCGTGACCTTCGCCTCCACTGAGTTACCGCAGTACGTATACCTCGACTCCTGGAGGCACGAGGTAAGCGTATACGTTCCCCCCGTTAAACAGTGTCTACACTGTCTGAAGTTTGGGCATATAGCAAAATACTGTAGAAATGCCGAGGTATGCTCGATATGCTCACTGGATCACAACTACAAAACATGTAAGCAAGACCCTAAAGACGCAAAATGCTCCAATTGTGGTGGTAATCATGTAGCCATTTCAAACACTTGTCCCCAAAAAAAACTAAAAATTGAAGAAAATAAAGTTAAGTCCAGAGCTACTAAGTATTCAGATTTATTTAATGAAAACTCATTTCCACAATTAACTATGCGTAATATTGAAACTCAAATACAAAATTTAACAAAATCAGACTTTTTTATGAACATGTTAACAAACGCTATCACAAAAATTGTTTTAAATCAAAAAGATATTCCAATTAATTCATCTTCCATAAAAGAAATTCTTCAACAAACATTCAGAAATAGTTCTTCCTCTCCTAATAATGGATCTTAACATCTTGCAGTGGAATGCTCAGAGTATTTCCAGTAACAAGCTTCTATTAACTCAACATCTTTATGATCACAACATTCATGTAGCAATTATATCAGAAACTTGGTTGACTCCTATTAAAGATTTTAACATAAAAGGTTTTAAAATAGAAAGAAATGATATTGGTAACAAACATAATGGCGTAGCTATTTTAATACATAATAGTTTACATTATAAAAAAATTCATACATATTCTGATAATTCTTTACAAAATATTTGTGTAAGAATTACTGTAAATAATAAAGAAATAAGTATTGTCAGTTTTTATTGTCCAACTAATTGCACTCCAACTTTTAATAAACATAAATTCGAATCATTAATAAAATCAGTGCCTGAACCGATGATATTCGCTGGCGATTTTAATGCCCATCACACATCTTGGGGGTGTAATTCAGTAAACCTACGAGGTAGGGATATTTTGGAGATTGTCGATGATAATAATTTGGTTTTATTGAATAGCGGTGAAGTGACAACAGTTGGTTCTTTGACATGGCGTCCAAATGCCTTAGATTTGTCGTTTGTTTCTTCATCATTAGCTTTATCTTGTGATTGGTCTGTGCATGATGATCCCCTTGGCAGCTACCACCTTCCTGTACATATTAAAGTTTTTGTAAATAATAGTCTTGCAAATAATCAAAGTAACATACAATTGCCCATCTACCCTAACTATAAAATGGTAGATTGGAAATTGTATGAACAAAATGTAGATTTAGAATTATCTAACTTTGAGGTTCAAAACTTTGCTCCGTTGAATGCTTATACTGAGTTTTGTGAAATTTTGCATTCTGCAATCGTTAGATGTCTTCCTTGTCATAATACGCCGGTCTCCTTTCCTACAAATCCGTCAGTCCTTAACTCCACTCGTACTAAGTTAGTTAAAAACCCTCCGATCCCGTGGTGGAATAAAAAGTGTTCAGAAGCAGTTCAAAATTCTAAGTCAGCTTATCTTTATTTCAAAAACAATCCATCTGATGAAGCATACATAGAATTTAAAAGATTACAAGCGCTCAAAAAACTTACTTTGAAAACAGAAAGAACAAATAGTTGGGTCGATCTGTGTAGCTCTTTTAATCGTTGTACGCCTCTTTCGAGAATCTGGAAATACATGCGAAAATTTAATAAAACATATTCTTGTAGCAATAATGATGATAGCTGGGTCCAAGATTTTCTGAAAAAGTATACTCCAGACTTTGTAAACAATAATAAATCAAATTTTCCCCTTCCCAGTGAGACAAATTCTGTAAATAGTTTTTTAACCAAACCTTTTACTTTAAAAGAGTTAATGTCTGCTATCTACTCCAGAAAAGATAGTGCCTTTGGTCTGGATGGTATCCCTTATATTATGTTGAAAAAGCTTAATGAAAGAGGTATGTACATTTTTCTTAAAGTATTAAATAATTTGTGGTTGAATAATGATATCCCTCATTCATGGAAGTCTGATTGTTTAGTCCCTATTTTGAAACCTGATAAGATACGATCAAATCCAGATTCCTACCGTCCTATTGCTCTAACATCTTGTGTTGGTAAGGTTTTTGAGCAATTACTAAAACAAAGATTAGATTTTTATATAGAAAAAAATAACATATTACCTGCAAATCAATTTGGTTTTCGAAGAGGAACGTCGGCTCGTGAAAGCATTTGTCAACTACAGCTTGATATACAAAATAGCTTAACAAATAAGAATTATTTAATGTCAGTATTCTTTGATGTTGCTGGAGCTTTTAATAGTGTTAATATTGATGTACTTTGTTCTGAATTACTGTCTGTTGGAATTCCAAACAAAATAGTTCACTGGGTCCAAAAATTTTTATCTGAAAGGGAAGTTTATGTTAAGTATAATGGTAAGTTATATGGTCCAAGATTTGCGTCTACAGGTGTTTGTCAAGGAGGCATACTCTCTCCATTAATTTTTATTCTATATATCAGACGTTTGAATTTTATTTTAGGTTCAAAAGTAAAAAATCTTCAATTTGCCGATGACTTGGTAGTTTATGCAACTGGAAAAAAAATTAAACATATTTCAAACATTCTTAATAAGTCTTTGGAAGGGTTATGTACATACTTTTCTTATTTGAATCTTGACATAAATGCACTAAAATCAAAATTGGTAGTATTTGGTAAATCTAGTAATTTCATTCCCCCTGTGTATTATGATAAAGTTTCTATTCCTGCTTCTCATGAAGCTAAGTTTTTAGGTGTTACCTTTACCCATAATGTTTCTTGGAAAAAATATATCGAATTAATAAGTTCAAGAGCTAATAAAGCTTTTAATATCTTAAAATCATTATGTAGTACATCCTGGGGAGCTGATCCCAAAATATTGTTGCTTTTGTATAAATCTCTGATTCGTAGTCACTTTGAATATGGTTTTTTATGTTTTGCTGGGGATAACAGACTGGTTGATATCTTAGATAAAATTCAAAATAAAAGCTTAAGACTCATTACTGGAGCATTTAAAAGTACTCCCATCAATACAATGCAAGTTGAGTGCAATCTTCCTCCATTAAGTATAAGGTTTTCATATTTGAAAGAAAGATTCATATTAAAACTATATAATAAAAGTAACAATCATTTGTTTTTAAACATGAAACACTCCCTACAATCCATTCGTAACCCTCCTTATATCCTTCAAGATTTTCCTCAATATTTAAATTTCCTTGAAACTCTTCAAATCTATAGATCATCACTTCTTCCATGTTATCAGGGAGACTTTAACAGTAAATTTCCTGCAATTAATATCATGATAGATGATAAGTTATCCTCTAAAGAAGATGTTTATAGTAAATTTTCTGAGTTCAGGGACTATAGATTCCTGTACACTGATGGCTCAAAAACTGATTTTGCTGTCTCTTTTGCTATTTTTGATAGGTTTCTAAACACTGGTACTGGGTATAAAATTAATTCTAACATAAGTATATTCACAGCTGAGGCTGTAGCTATTCTTGCTGCTTTGAAACATATTAAACTTAAAAATGATGGATTTTGTGATTGGATAATAATTAGTGATAGCATGAGTGTTCTTAAAAACCTTGAAAACAACAAATTCCATGCTAACACAAATTATTTGATTCCTTTAATCAAAGAGTTTTGGCTAGACTTGTTAATAGTACACAATATCAAGGTTTCATTTATGTGGGTTCCTTCACATGTAGGTGTATTAGGAAATGAAAGGGCAGACTTTTTAGCCAGAACAATTACAAATTCTTCATCCTCTATCCCTGACTCGAGTAGTCTCCTTAATATTTCTGTTCCATGTACAGATATAATTCCTCTGTTAAAAAAAAGGGCCACTGACATATGGAAAAGGCATTGGAACTACACCATTCAAACTCAAAATAAAGGTTTATGGTATG
Organism: Anania hortulata; assembly: GCA_963576865.1. NCBI lineage: Eukaryota > Metazoa > Arthropoda > Insecta > Lepidoptera > Crambidae > Anania > Anania hortulata. The sequence continues at coordinate 8,128,764 of OY756394.1, read as the reverse complement.
CCACTTTTAATGTACCAATTGGTACTGCTCCCTGGTTCTGCAAAAATAATACTTACATCAACAGGAAATTTTACTCAACTATTTTAAGGCTTCGTTTTGGTCACTGTAATTTAAATTTCCATCTCTTCCGCCTGAAAATGGTAAGCAGTTCTCATTGCGACTATTGTAATATCCAAACAGAGCAGTCATTATCCCACATATTTTTCAGCTGCTCATCCTTTGGCATTCAGCGCCTTGTGCTGATGGATGAGCTTATGGAAATATATGATAGTCCTGATTCGGTACCGCGCTCCATCCAGGCTCTTCTTGTAAATAGTTTAACTTATATACCTCTGTATAATTTTATTAATAATACAGTTGGGCAAATTTAGTTATTTAAAGCTTTGTGTATATATTTTATTTCTGCTTGTTTACTGTTTATATTTATTTTACTGTTTGGTTGTGTATGTTTTCAAACTAAAATTGTTTGTGATTGTTTGATGATGTGTTGTAAAATATGATGGTTTTAGACCAATTAATTTCCTCTTTGTTTTAGACGTTTTGTTTTGGTTGTTTTTTTTTTTTTTTTTTTTTCGTTCCAATTGGAACAGGCTAAGGTCTGAGACCATGCTGCCTAGTCATCAGTTTTTTTTTTTTTTTTTTTTTTCCCCCGTTATGAAGTAAATCTAGTTAATGTCATCAGTTATAGTCATTTAATTTATTTATTTTATCAAGTCCGAGTTTAGTTTAGTTCAATTCAATAAACCTAAATGTCCAAATCAAACGTCTTTGCATGGACGTGATGATAGATAAGCCGATTGCATGGATTTAGCATTGTGCTAATCCATGGCCAAGTGTCAGTCAATGCCAGTGAGTGACATTATGTCATGTCATTTGTTTGTTCATTGTTGCTTGAATGAAAACAACATCCAAAACAAAACGTCTAAAACAAAGAGGAAATTAATTGGTCTAAAACCATCATATTTTACAACACATCATCAAACAATCACAAACAATTTTAGTTTGAAAACATACACAACCAAACAGTAAAATAAATATAAACAGTAAACAAGCAGAAATAAAATATATACACAAAGCTTTAAATAACTAAATTTGCCCAACTGTATTATTAATAAAATTATACAGAGGTATATAAGTTAAACTATTTACAAGAAGAGCCTGGATGGAGCGCGGTACCGAATCAGGACTATCATATATTTCCATAAGCTCATCCATCAGCACAAGGCGCTGAATGCCAAAGGATGAGCAGCTGAAAAATATGTGGGATAATGACTGCTCTGTTTGGATATTACAATAGTCGCAATGAGAACTGCTTACCATTTTCAGGCGGAAGAGATGGAAATTTAAATTACAGTGACCAAAACGAAGCCTTAAAATAGTTGAGTAAAATTTCCTGTTGATGTAAGTATTATTTTTGCAGAACCAGGGAGCAGTACCAATTGGTACATTAAAAGTGGCATACCATAAACCTTTATTTTGAGTTTGAATGGTGTAGTTCCAATGCCTTTTCCATATGTCAGTGGCCCTTTTTTTTAACAGAGGAATTATATCTGTACATGGAACAGAAATATTAAGGAGACTACTCGAGTCAGGGATAGAGGATGAAGAATTTGTAATTGTTCTGGCTAAAAAGTCTGCCCTTTCATTTCCTAATACACCTACATGTGAAGGAACCCACATAAATGAAACCTTGATATTGTGTACTATTAACAAGTCTAGCCAAAACTCTTTGATTAAAGGAATCAAATAATTTGTGTTAGCATGGAATTTGTTGTTTTCAAGGTTTTTAAGAACACTCATGCTATCACTAATTATTATCCAATCACAAAATCCATCATTTTTAAGTTTAATATGTTTCAAAGCAGCAAGAATAGCTACAGCCTCAGCTGTGAATATACTTATGTTAGAATTAATTTTATACCCAGTACCAGTGTTTAGAAACCTATCAAAAATAGCAAAAGAGACAGCAAAATCAGTTTTTGAGCCATCAGTGTACAGGAATCTATAGTCCCTGAACTCAGAAAATTTACTATAAACATCTTCTTTAGAGGATAACTTATCATCTATCATGATATTAATTGCAGGAAATTTACTGTTAAAGTCTCCCTGATAACATGGAAGAAGTGATGATCTATAGATTTGAAGAGTTTCAAGGAAATTTAAATATTGAGGAAAATCTTGAAGGATATAAGGAGGGTTACGAATGGATTGTAGGGAGTGTTTCATGTTTAAAAACAAATGATTGTTACTTTTATTATATAGTTTTAATATGAATCTTTCTTTCAAATATGAAAACCTTATACTTAATGGAGGAAGATTGCACTCAACTTGCATTGTATTGATGGGAGTACTTTTAAATGCTCCAGTAATGAGTCTTAAGCTTTTATTTTGAATTTTATCTAAGATATCAACCAGTCTGTTATCCCCAGCAAAACATAGAAAACCATATTCAAAGTGACTACGAATCAGAGATTTATACAAAAGCAACAATATTTTGGGATCAGCTCCCCAGGATGTACTACATAATGATTTTAAGATATTAAAAGCTTTATTAGCTCTTGAACTTATTAATTCGATATATTTTTTCCAAGAAACATTATGGGTAAAGGTAACACCTAAAAACTTAGCTTCATGAGAAGCAGGAATAGAAACTTTATCATAATACACAGGGGGAATGAAATTACTAGATTTACCAAATACTACCAATTTTGATTTTAGTGCATTTATGTCAAGATTCAAATAAGAAAAGTATGTACATAACCCTTCCAAAGACTTATTAAGAATGTTTGAAATATGTTTAATTTTTTTTTCCAGTTGCATAAACTACCAAGTCATCGGCAAATTGAAGATTTTTTACTTTTGAACCTAAAATAAAATTCAAACGTCTGATATATAGAATAAAAATTAATGGAGAGAGTATGCCTCCTTGACAAACACCTGTAGACGCAAATCTTGGACCATATAACTTACCATTATACTTAACATAAACTTCCCTTTCAGATAAAAATTTTTGGACCCAGTGAACTATTTTGTTTGGAATTCCAACAGACAGTAATTCAGAACAAAGTACATCAATATTAACACTATTAAAAGCTCCAGCAACATCAAAGAATACTGACATTAAATAATTCTTATTTGTTAAGCTATTTTGTATATCAAGCTGTAGTTGACAAATGCTTTCACGAGCCGACGTTCCTCTTCGAAAACCAAATTGATTTGCAGGTAATATGTTATTTTTTTCTATATAAAAATCTAATCTTTGTTTTAGTAATTGCTCAAAAACCTTACCAACACAAGATGTTAGAGCAATAGGACGGTAGGAATCTGGATTTGATCGTATCTTATCAGGTTTCAAAATAGGGACTAAACAATCAGACTTCCATGAATGAGGGATATCATTATTCAACCACAAATTATTTAATACTTTAAGAAAAATGTACATACCTCTTTCATTAAGCTTTTTCAACATAATATAAGGGATACCATCCAGACCAAAGGCACTATCTTTTCTGGAGTAGATAGCAGACATTAACTCTTTTAAAGTAAAAGGTTTGGTTAAAAAACTATTTACAGAATTTGTCTCACTGGGAAGGGGAAAATTTGATTTATTATTGTTTACAAAGTCTGGAGTATACTTTTTCAGAAAATCTTGGACCCAGCTATCATCATTATTGCTACAAGAATATGTTTTATTAAATTTTCGCATGTATTTCCAGATTCTCGAAAGAGGCGTACAACGATTAAAAGAGCTACACAGATCGACCCAACTATTTGTTCTTTCTGTTTTCAAAGTAAGTTTTTTGAGCGCTTGTAATCTTTTAAATTCTATGTATGCTTCATCAGATGGATTGTTTTTGAAATAAAGATAAGCTGACTTAGAATTTTGAACTGCTTCTGAACACTTTTTATTCCACCACGGGATCGGAGGGTTTTTAACTAACTTAGTACGAGTGGAGTTAAGGACTGACGGATTTGTAGGAAAGGAGACCGGCGTATTATGACAAGGAAGACATCTAACGATTGCAGAATGCAAAATTTCACAAAACTCAGTATAAGCATTCAACGGAGCAAAGTTTTGAACCTCAAAGTTAGATAATTCTAAATCTACATTTTGTTCATACAATTTCCAATCTACCATTTTATAGTTAGGGTAGATGGGCAATTGTATGTTACTTTGATTATTTGCAAGACTATTATTTACAAAAACTTTAATATGTACAGGAAGGTGGTAGCTGCCAAGGGGATCATCATGCACAGACCAATCACAAGATAAAGCTAATGATGAAGAAACAAACGACAAATCTAAGGCATTTGGACGCCATGTCAAAGAACCAACTGTTGTCACTTCACCGCTATTCAATAAAACCAAATTATTATCATCGACAATCTCCAAAATATCCCTACCTCGTAGGTTTACTGAATTACACCCCCAAGATGTGTGATGGGCATTAAAATCGCCAGCGAATATCATCGGTTCAGGCACTGATTTTATTAATGATTCGAATTTATGTTTATTAAAAGTTGGAGTGCAATTAGTTGGACAATAAAAACTGACAATACTTATTTCTTTATTATTTACAGTAATTCTTACACAAATATTTTGTAAAGAATTATCAGAATATGTATGAATTTTTTTATAATGTAAACTATTATGTATTAAAATAGCTACGCCATTATGTTTGTTACCAATATCATTTCTTTCTATTTTAAAACCTTTTATGTTAAAATCTTTAATAGGAGTCAACCAAGTTTCTGATATAATTGCTACATGAATGTTGTGATCATAAAGATGTTGAGTTAATAGAAGCTTGTTACTGGAAATACTCTGAGCATTCCACTGCAAGATGTTAAGATCCATTATTAGGAGAGGAAGAACTATTTCTGAATGTTTGTTGAAGAATTTCTTTTATGGAAGATGAATTAATTGGAATATCTTTTTGATTTAAAACAATTTTTGTGATAGCGTTTGTTAACATGTTCATAAAAAAGTCTGATTTTGTTAAATTTTGTATTTGAGTTTCAATATTACGCATAGTTAATTGTGGAAATGAGTTTTCATTAAATAAATCTGAATACTTAGTAGCTCTGGACTTAACTTTATTTTCTTCAATTTTTAGTTTTTTTTGGGGACAAGTGTTTGAAATGGCTACATGATTACCACCACAATTGGAGCATTTTGCGTCTTTAGGGTCTTGCTTACATGTTTTGTAGTTGTGATCCAGTGAGCATATCGAGCATACCTCGGCATTTCTACAGTATTTTGCTATATGCCCAAACTTCAGACAGTGTAGACACTGTTTAACGGGGGGAACGTATACGCTTACCTCGTGCCTCCAGGAGTCGAGGTATACGTACTGCGGTAACTCAGTGGAGGCGAAGGTCACGGCGACTGTTTGAGTGGGCTGGTACGAGACAGCACCACAATCACTCCGCACACGACGCATGAAGCGCCTCACTTGAATAATATTTCGTGAGCTTCCTATTAATGTCGAAATCATTTTATTTGATAGATCTGTAGGGACTGCGGTAAGGACCCCAGTCACCTCAGTGTCGATTGCCGGTATTGTGGCTTTTAAACCCAGTTCATCCAGTAGTTTTTTATTTTGAAGAAAAACATTTGCGTTATTGGATAAGTCGAATGTGATTCCAATTTTATGTTTGTTAATGGATTTTAAATGCAGTATGCCAGTGACGCAATATTTGCGTATGGCGTGTGAAATGGCCAATCGGTCTTTATCATTAAACATTTTTTCATCTTGGTGGGACAGGAACACTATATATTCAGTCTTTGCACTATTTTCTGGGTACTTTCGTGTGTATCCTGGGACCTTAAACACCTGATATTTTTTAACGCTGTCTTCATCAGAGTCTGAGGATGTCTCCATCAGTGGTGCTTGATTATCGGGCGGATCGTTTTTTTTCCGTTTTCGACCCCCCATTTTCGTTCACTCTATTAGTTCGTTTCACTAGCAACTATATTTACAACTTCAACTATATTTACAAAGAAATAGGCAATTTTTTATAACAATTAGAAATTAAATTAAATTTAGGCGCCTTTCGTGATCAAAGGTTCCCGCGCTTTTTTTTTCTTGTTTTGGTTGTTGTTTTCATTCAAGCAACAATGAACAAACAAATGACATGACATAATGTCACTCACTGGCATTGACTGACACTTGGCCATGGATTAGCACAATGCTAAATCCATGCAATCGGCTTATCTATCATCACGTCCATGCAAAGACGTTTGATTTGGACATTTAGGTTTATTGAATTGAACTAAACTAAACTCGGACTTGATAAAATAAATAAATTAAATGACTATAACTGATGACATTAACTAGATTTACTTCATAACGGGGAAAAAAAAAAAAAAACTGATGACTAGGCAGCATGGTCTCAGACCTTAGCCTGTTCCAATTGGAACGAAAAAAAAAAAAAAAAAAAAGTATATGACATTTATTAATCTGTGGTATCGGTGGTCGTCCTCTTGCTGTTTTGTTGTTGTTTTAAAGTACAGAGGAAAATAATTCGTCAAAAGGAACTATATTTTGTATTAATAATGAAACTACTTAATCTAACAGTGCTATTTTTAATGACCCTAAAAGAAAGTGAGTTGTTTTATTTTCATAAAATGCGATTGAATCGTCGGGTAATCGGGTGTGGTTCATAATAATGCACATTATTCATCCATAGTACAATAGTTCTATGCTCCTTTGAATACACTCAGCCGGCTGTTGTATACTCGAAATGTTTCTTGATGTAACCATGATTTTAATTTTCTAATTAATAAAGTAACCATCATTTATAATTTCGGAACATTTATTTCATAAATTGGGGTTAGGTCCTAACCGTTTATCGGGATAATACGTTTCAGGGTATTCCATTATGTTTACGATTAAGAAATGAAATACCTAGTAATTTCATTCGAAATTCTATAAATTGATATTTATTTTAGATGATCCATAGCATAAAAAGAGATTGAATATTTCAATCTCTTTTCCTTCCTTCCTTCCTTCCTTCCTTAACTTTGGGCAGTATGCTAATATAAGCAGTTTACCTATGCCTATAAAATTCCAATAGCATCACAACTCACAAGTGATAGTTTTTAAGTTTTTACGACATGTAAAAGTTTTCTGACTAAAAAAATAAAAGTATTAAAATTAAATTAAGTAAGTAATTTAAGTATGTCAAAGGTTTTGATTTGTTGTTTTTTAGGTTGGGCCATATGGTGTTACCAGTGTACAGCCGCTACACCAGGGTGCACGGAGCCCTTCAACTGGCGTGGTGTGGGTTATCTTGGTAACCCGTGTCCAGACCAAGATGATATTTGTATCAAGCTTATTGAAAGGAAAGGAGGTGTGTTTTAATTTAACCACAAAAACATAATTTGAGGATTTATGCTTAAGATAACCATTCACATTCAAAATTTACTGATTTAGTTAATTGTTACAGCTTTTGCTTTTATAGCTCGTATTATGTTCCAGGCAGTTTTAATTTTTGGCTGCTTATTATCCAGACCTTTTTATTACCCTGAAAATAGCTTGTATTTCTGAGTTATGTCTCTAGTCTCAGTGTATATTTCAGCATAGGCCTCCTCCAACAATATCCAATTGTCATAATCCAAATAAAATTTTGTGATTTAATACCAAATATAAACGAAATAAAAGTTTTTTTTTTATTAATTGTATCGACCAATGATATAATCTGTAATGTTAGTGTCACTAAACTTGATAATTTATGACTACAGCTCAAAGAGTGATAACGAGAGACTGTCTGAGTAACTTCAAGGCATTCCGAACTGATATACCGGCGGACACTTATGAAGGTTGCAGGCCAGCTGCCAAAGATGTCAATCTGGCCAACTATGTCAATAACACTATAAAGGAGTTGGATATAAAAAGGTAAGTTTTCTAAAAGCATAATATGAATCTTTGGCATTACATTTTTTAAAAACTAGAAATTCTTGATGTACATATTTATATGTATGTATGAAATTCAAATGTCAACTCCCAGGAAATTTTTGTTTTTATTAATTACATTACATAAATGTCAATTACACTAACTTAAATTACTATTATCATTTAACACTACAGATGAAATATACACATTATTAACAAATATGTAATATTTTCTGTGTATTTCATAAGTATTTGTTTCGTCTTTTGAAATTAAATGAATGGTACCCCACAAAAAATTAAACCAATGATTTCATTTTTGATAGAGACATATCTATAATGGTGACACACACATCTGTCCACACTGAATGTGCCAGAGGAGATTTCTTACCAGTGTCTTTAGAAAATTCGGCCGACTCGGCGCCTAAATACTATCAAACCTTGCCTGCGTTTGGTTACAGGTTTGATAGGATTTCATAAAAAAGAATAAAAAAACTGCGCGTGCATCGCGTTTGGCGCGGTTAAGTGTGCGTTTACCCTAATACGTACTTGTCTTTTACTTTAAGTAAAATGATTATATTAAGTACCTATAATTTATATGGAAAAAAATAATCATAAAAAATTATATGGAAATTTTTTGAAACCTAATAATTCCATCCATTCAAGTCCATTGGTAGATAATACATAATTTTGTATTATTATTTTCAGGGACTGGTATGACGAAACAACTTGGTGTTTTTGTTTCCTTGATCACCGATGCAACAGCGCCCCAGTCATGTCCAAATCAATGGCGTTACTAATGTTTTCAACCTTACTGCTGTTATTTACGAAAATATGCGTATTCTGACGACCATTCATTGCGAATTTTATGACAGTGTGAATCTCTTATGTATGTTAATTTTACATGTAACATTTTGAAGTCATCAAAGTTAGAAACCATTTCTTTTTTTTATTTACATTGATTGCCACTAACACATTTTTGTTCACATAATTTAAAGTTCAATTATTAAAATTAAAATTATTACACCATGTTGTAATAGAACAGTCAGTGCCAACCGCACAAGCAGCTTTGTCTATAGTCCATTTTTCTTCGAATGGTGAATATTGTAAACAATCTTGACATTCTTTAAAGAAATTATTCATTTAAAAATAAGATGGACATCAAACCAATAATCTACTATAGTAATTAATAATTTAAAGCAAAATCCATTTTATTCTAACAGTTCGTTGATTTTATAAAGTGATATTTTTGTAAAAAATACATGCCAAGATTGTTTACAAGCAAGCAAAGAAAAACTAACTATAAATACATCAGAGCTTTCAGAGATTAGCTATACATCAGAGATTTATTATATGTTTTCTCATGGACCTTCCATGAGAAAGTATCTAATAAATCTAAATTGAAAAATATTTATTAAATGACTATACAGGTTTACATTGCAAAGAGGTGCCAAATCTTTATTAGTGGCTCAGAAACAGTAACTTAATCGAACTATGCAAAGAAAAAAAGTTTTTTTTTTACATTCAATTATTCCTATCCGCTGTTAAAAATCGTACACCTGGATAAATTAACTCATTTATAAAAAAATGCACCTTATGTGCACTGTGTAAGGTCCTTGTAGGATCGTACCTAAGCCTCTGATAAATCATCGCGCGGCTTTCGTAATCTCTCTATTGACTTTATTTTCGGATATTTGAAAGTAACTTTTTTCGTAACATACGATTATTAAAAATAATAACGATTAAGGGGCTTCTTTGTATTGTTCCCTAGATCTTATTTTTTAAATTTGGCACCCCTTTGCAATGTAACCCTGTATGCTGAATACACATGAAGACATTTAGCTAGGAAATATCTTTTGCGACAGTTGCGCAGACTTGTAATTTATGCCTGTTCCGATTTTACTTAGTCCGCAAATTTGCGTACAATAACCGTGTAATCGCGGATTTGTATTACATTCAATTCAATATTTATTATTGCATTTCTATAGTGTACACAAAGGACTTAATAATAATAAAAACACTTCGATCAAGAATACACTAGATAACCGGTCAGCTACTCAAAAACGGCCGAGTAAGTAACGTCTCACTTCAAATTGGGGTCTTATTTTGTATAAGTTATTCTGTACTTTATTTCTTAGAACTTAGGAGTTGTATTTATACGAACGCGACCGGATTTTTACGAACGCGTGTGAATATCGACACAAACAAAACCGCACCGTAACGTTTGCGGTTAAGGCGTACCTACGTTAGAACATTTTTTTCTACTTAATAATATATTAAGACGGTGCCATATTTGAGTACTGTTTCAATAACCCAGGCGTTATCTAGTTTATTCTTGATCGAAGTAAAAACATTATATTACGCGGAACTGGAGCATAAACTTTGACAAGTAACATTCTTGTTAGTAAAACAAGTGTCCAGGATGGCGCGTGTTAGTAATTTAATTAATCTATTACCATCTAACAATGGATAATTAAAAACCTACATGTATTAAGAATCTCTTAGGGAAAGGAGTAGTAGTAATATTTAAATGCAAATATTGTATTGTATTCAATAATAAATTAAGTGGTTAGGATTTAAACAATTATAACTCCTACGGTTCCATACTAGCTGTTATTGCGGTTATCAATGTTATCATACATATTCACTTCAAATATAACAAAGGCAGCTCAGTGTAAACTTAGAATTTGTATTTTGATACTTTTAATTGTTTACATACTATCATAGGTACAAGCTATTCCGTCCAAAAATAAATGTGAATAAATTTAGAAATAGGTAGACAAATCAAAATATACAGAGTGTAACGAAAAGGTGAAATAAAACTTTAAGGGGTTATTCTACGGCTAAAGTACATCAACTTTTTCTATTGGACCAACATCGAATTTGCAAAAAAAAAAAAAACACTTTCCCATACTAAAACGCGACCAGCTGGCATCAGTTTGTATGGAAACGTCAATTTTTTTTTTGAGATTTCGATGTTGGTCCCATAGAAAAAGATGAAGTAATTTAGCCGTAGAATAACCCCTTAAAGTTTTATTTCACCTTATCGTTACACTCTGTATATGAAGTATAATTATAATTTTATACAGTTAAATAGTTGTGCTGTTATTAAATCATACAAATGTTATTGTAAATTTATCGACCTCTTAATTTGACCTAATCGATAAACTTTTATTTAAAGAGTAAATGTAAACAGCATTGACAAGACTGCTTTATATATATTTTATACTATAGTATTTACATATACATACACTTTTTTTTATTAGACTAAGCCAACAAAATAGGATTTATATTGCATGAGAAACATTTGTATCTACACTTATCTGTTTTTATCGACAGTATAGAGGTAGGATAATTTAAGTTTGTTTGTCCTTGTAAATCATGGGTAGGTAGTATTTTGTTCCATTCCATTTTTAAGTTATACATTTTTGTCAAGGAATGAAATAAACTTTTACATAAAATGTAAAATTATTTTTTGATGTATTTTATTTGTCTGTTTACTTTTTCGTGACTTAGTCATCTGCCTCGATCAAGGCATCTTAAATAAGCCTAGTGATGTGAAATAGTCGATACAGATATAGTATACTATTTTTAACTAGTTACATAAAACGATGATCATTTTAAAATGATGCATTTTGAGGAAACAATAAATTAATAATAATGATTAATCCAGGCAATGGTTTCGAAATAGGGAGCTAAAATCTCTCTTGTTACGAGGGACCAGCTAAGAGGAGTCTTTTCTCTCGTCACTACAACTACTTAAGTATTAGCTAGAGCTAATCACCTGTGATGTGTGAAAGATGAGACAAGGAAGTGAGACGCATAATTAAATTAACTAGGCCCTTGTGTGAGTTTTACTCCATAGCTTTAGTTTGAACGTAAATGCGGATTTGTATATTATTATTATTATTTTCCCATTATTATTTATTTACAGAACACTGTAGAGATGCCGCCAGGTCGCGCCACCCCGAAGTCTATATTTTCATGTTTTTTTTCGATTGATTTATATAATGCGTTGCGATTATTTATAAAACGCACTATAGGTAAGTTTATCACTGTCTTGTGGTGTGAGGGTCGAGCCCTCCCGCCCGCCTCTCTCATGCCTCAGGTGGTGACTAACTAAAGCGCGTCAGGAGACGTATTTTTGAATCATGCGAATTCCAATCCTAACACGAAATCGCAAGATTCGCATGCGAATTCCTAAAATCACAATTTTTGAAAATTCATTCCGTGAATTCTGCAACGACCACTCGTTTTTGTTTTCTACTAGTAGAAGGGAAGAATTACATTGACAAGTACCTAAACGTATGTTTGACAGAAATTTGACATAATAACTTTTTATTTACGTTCGTTAGTGAGTTTTTGCTTTAGGGTTTATGATATTTTCTGCGTGAAACAAAATTTGTTACAAGATTTCAATTTAATAGTAGCACCTATTTCGAGTGATTCAAAAATGAATAAAATCGTGAGCAATAGAAATGAATTTCATACACGAATTATTTTCGTGTACGAATTTGAGATTCATTTCTTATGCTTCAAAAATACGTCTCCAGGTTCGTCGACGACATACGCTGCCGGGACGAGGTGCGCTAGGTACAGTCAACGGCAGGTCAACCTACCCAAAAAGTTAAAGGTCATTGAACCGATTTTCAACTCTATGTCCGACACGTAGAGATCAATATGTAGTATGTGATGGTGTCCAATATTTATTTATTGTTTATTATCAATTACAATTGAGAAAATTTTACGTTTTGTGGTAGGTTGACGTGTACAGACGATATATACCCTATAGAGCAGCAATAAGGACCGTCTATCTCATTTAGTGATTTTTCACTAACATAGTATAGTAGGTACCAGACAGACAGACCGAGTTACTTTCGCATTTACAATATTATATTAGTACTTATGGATTTGTTTCATGGCAATATGAATCAGCAGCGGCAGGAATAGCAGTAAGGAAGATAAGCGCTTTCCTAATTGTACGAACACTTCGATAAAGCTAGCGTATGTCGTCGAGTCCACATAGCATTACCACCAAAACACGATGTAATATAGCGATATATCGACACCAACTGTAAAAATATGATAGATATAGCCGCCATGTTGAATCGCCGTGCCGGTGACATCACATGTTATGATCGGTTTCGATAAAAATTCAACAGGGCGGCTTTAACTAGAAATTAAAAAGAAATTGTCAGTTGTGTCGATAAATCGCTGTATCATGTCGTGTTTTGGTGGTTATCATGCTAGGGGGCAGACAACTGTCGCCCCGCATGAGTGAGCGCACTAACTTATAAATAATAAATAAAATAAATAAATAAATCGTTTATTAAAATACAAGAAAAGCAGATACATTCTTAACAGTACAACTTAAAACTATACAGTGCAAGGAGTTACCTTTGCCTGAACTAGGTAGAACCTGTGCTTCAGGCGAGAGTGAACTTAAATGAACTTCTAAGTGACATAAATTAACAGTAATTAATTATTAAAAATAGGGAAAATATACAATTTAAAGTTTTCGATACTATCAATCTATTTTACTTACATATTAAAAGTAATTGTTCAGTTTTATGGTAGGACAAAGATAGTAAATACTTAACTAATTCTAATTTACAGTTATAATAATTTAGCTCATAAAAATTAAGTATTTTATTTAGTCTATTGTACAGAAATGGTCTTAGAAATGTAAAAAACCTATTTGTAAAAGTGTATTTTGAGGTTGATTGTGTGATGCAAACTATATCTCTACGTCGTTTATTAGTAATGTCAGCATTATTAGGAAGTAGTACATGTTGTTTTAGTAATACGTGCATTATAAACAATTGTCGGACAGTCAGCACATTACACGACTTATATAATAGGTTAGTAGGATGGAAAAAAGGTAGGGAGTTGGCTACTTTTAGGATTGCTCTCTGAGCTCGTTCAAGTGGGATTAAGGTAGTTTTTAATGCTCCGCCCCATTACGTGATGCAATACTGGATTATGGATTGACATAAGGCCAGGTATACTTGTGTAATTAATTTTGGATCAGCGATTGATCGAAGTTTTTTGAAAACGTATATTAATTTACGGACCCTGTTAACTAAATTTTCAATGTGAGGTCTGAAAGAGTGTTTCGTCTATTATAATTCCTAGATATTTCAAGTTATCAGTGCTAAGGATAGTAGGACAGTTACATGTGTTGTCAACTGCTTGACGGGCTATACTCAATACTCAATAATTTATTGCAAAACCATAATGTACATATAGATGTTACAAATTAAAGAACCAGTGTTATGGACCCTGTTGGGCACGCAACTTGGGGGCTAGGAGAGAGGAAGCGCTTTCATCTATCTATGTGTTAATGACATTTTGTTTATTATATTAAATTATTATAGGTAGCACTCATGCGCAGCCTAAAGTACTTGTTTTGGAATCAATAGTTAAAATATAAAGAATGGTCAGAAATATTACATATATTGGTAACAAGCTTCAAGCTAGGTTTACATTAAAAGTAACGAACTTTTTTTTTTCTTGTAATGTGCTTGTTTTGCTATCGATGTTTCAAGATTTTTCTTTCACGTCCCAATAGATCACATAAATTATTATCTACAAAAACATCCGTCTATTTAGGTGTAACTTGTTAGAAAACGAATTATTGATGTTTACCTACCTACATTACACATGATGGAAATCATAATTTACATTCTTTTAAGATAGGTACATAGTAAGTAAATAAAAAACAACTCCATCGACTTATTTTAGGAAATTAAACATCTCCAATTCTTAGACACATTTATTTTTGTTTCCATGCACTAAGTTCACCGTAAAGCCTAGAAGTTCGGACAAGTCGAGTGGCGAGTAGTAATCAGCTAGTCGTGTCAACAAAAATGTGGTCGAGTACTTTAATAAGCACTTCAGTCGAACTAATACAATTATTCATAACTCGACTAAATACTAATATAATACAAACTAAGTAGGCGTTATTGTTTCCTCTATAAATTACAAAAAGGCAAACTGCAGCAAGGTGACAATGAAACTTGTAATCACGTTAAAGATAGAAAACATAACGCGTGCATTCATGTGCCACATGTCGTATATTGAGAAGTTTGGCGGCATTTCTTCTAGGATGTTATACATTCTTTTTGCCTTTGCTCTTAGTGGTCCTGGAAATGTTTGTTAATATAAAATAAACAATGTCAAGCAGAATCCAGAGAAAGAGCACCGTTAGGGGTATCCGAATCATAATCAGTTTTTTTTTAATTTTAAATCGAAAACGATGGCCTGATGACTAGGACAATTTTGTCAAAGATTAGCAAGCAACAATCACTGACAGGGATAAGTGGAGAGATTTGAGGAAGGCCTTTGACATTTTATGAAATAAATAAAAACAAGATTTTACTTTTTTTATGACGTAGTATCAGATCGACACACCCATACCCCTAGAGATACTCTATCCCAGACTTTACTGTACACAATTTTTCGGGACAACCATTAGATCTTTGTAGTTACTATCTTAGTACGTACCTACTTTTACTATTATTTATGTTAATACGGTATTTTACACCACTAATCAATTGACATACTTTTTAAAAACAGTCTTAACGCTACTTTTCCATATAATTTGTATGGCCATAGCAAACTATGACGTCACTGTTTACCTAACTCAACGGACTAACTTTTTATTCATTTTGAAACAATTAAATATCGAATTTTTCAAATTAATTATAATGTGCCGGGTTATTAGGCCTAAAATAAGGTGACAGTTTTAATAAATGTTGTCTTAAATTATTTAAGAACGGTGTAAACAACCCTATTGTTATAACGTGCCAATTATAATACATAGGACTCTATTTGGGCAGTCGTGTAAAAGTACCTAAAACTTGGTACGATAGAAAATTTACGAGTAGAACTGCGTTGCTTTTTAAACAAGTGGTACAAACCATCTACATAAATTGACATAACGGAAATCGTCAATAATTTTGTTTCTTTAACCCATCTGAAAAAAAACTCGCATCGTATGCACAGAAACAAGGCTGTCATTAAATCTACGACTATTACTACAGCTAGAACAGTAAACTGCATTTGATCAATCATCTGAAATAGAAACAAAATTATGTTAATTTATTTATTAATAGAGAAGCTTGGATGAGAAGACAAACTCTTGGTTAAGAACACACTCATTATTAAAATAATGTAATTTAAACTTGCGCAAAATAAAAAACACCTTTATTCGTTTTGTACGATTGTTAGCTACGGAAAAGAAATATAATATAGTATAATGTATAAGCTAAAAAAACATAATTAATCAACTAGGTACTTACATTATATTTAATTGAAAGAAGAACATTTTCAAATACTAATAGTACGTATATAAATAATTTTGTACAAAACAATAAAATCTGAAAGAAATGCTCTCGTTAAGTATATTGGTCAAAACTTAGAGAAAAATGGTCAAGCTCGTCCTTCACGAGCTCAATAAAATTTTAGTCATTATTCATCATAATTTCGGCCATTGGACGTCCACTGCTGAACAGAGATCTCCCCCAGTGACTTCCTGATTAGCCGGTTGGAAGCCGCCTGCATCAAGCGGCTTCCTGCAATCTTTACCAGGTCTCCTGTCCACCTTGTAGGTGGACGTCCTACTTACTCTGCGCTTGCCGATACGTGGCCTCCACTTCGGAACCCTTCCGCCGTCAGTTCTACGTGCTATGTGCCCCGCCCACTGCCTCTTCGGTTTGCTAATCCGTTGGGCTATGTGAGCGACATTTGTTCTTTTACGGATCTCCTCATTTCTGATTCGATCTCGCAAAGTAACACCAGTATAGCCCTACTGTGCGACCTAGAGCTTTCTTATGAGGCCCAGTTTTAGTAAACATTAAATACCAATTTTAGTAAACATAGAAAATGCATTTCTTTTACATTTTTAAAAATATATTTGCTTTAGCTAATAGTACCTAATCTCGTAATTTTGACAAAAAATAATACAACCTGTGTTATTGTCCCATTGATAGTGTTGCTAATGAGGACTAAGTCCGCTAACTAACCCTAACTGAAGCCCCCAGCTCGTTCCTTTATTACCACTTTTACATTCGGCGTAGGTTTTTTTTAAAATATGACAGGAGCGTCGAACCACCATGAAACCATGATAATACTTTAAACTGTGGTATTATGATGGGTACTGACAAGTAACATGTTACAATGCGAACATTCGTGCTTTCAGAACGGGGAAACAAGCGAGCAACGAATATATCTCGCTGCGAATGTTACATTACGTCCTGAAAGGCTGCCTGTCCACCAGCAAGAGAGAGGCAGCGTAGCGAAGCCAGGGATTAATGCGGACTGTGTCTGGCTATAGACGCGGAGTCCTAGCTATTTTTTGCTTGGCTACAGCGAAACCGAGCGAAAAATATGCAAAGCGCTTAGCTTGGCCGCGAGCACTCAAAGAGTCATTTGAGCTGCTGGTGGCGAGCGATAGGTTTAACTCTATGCCAAATGGAGCAGACATGTTGTCGAAAAAGTTAAAGATCAAGTTTATAGTTTCTCTTCTCCACTTCCCCAGTCCTCTTCCTCGCTCCGCTACCCTTTTTGTATGAATATTTAAAGTAGTTCGCAACTCCCTGTCTACTGAATGAATGAAGGAGCGGAGATTTTATGCAATTTTATTGGTGCATATTTACCTCGCTCCCCTGTTCGCTCCGCCATCGCGCCACCTCGCTCTGCTCCGGTGGACAGGCAGCCTAACGCCGGTCAGTGGCACTGTACGGTAGGCATGTATAAGTGTCATTAAACGGTACAAACTTACCTGAAACCTATAAAGTTCCTTATATGCATTAAAACCACGTATTATTTCTCGTAAATAAACGTCAGTTTCGCTAATTTTGAAATTATGTATTTTAGCAGCCACATGTTTCAAATAAGCCTTGGAGGGAACAGGAAGGTTAGTCAGGAAACTTTCGTTATTTTCTCCGTAAATGTGATTTGTGATTATAGCATTGACAAAACGGATACGTAATGCGAAATAAAGTATTATATTAGAACACAAACTCATTTCTAATGTAAAAGGAGATTCACAGTATATAAACGACAAAAGTGGTAAAACCATGGTAACGCCACTTGTGAAACTCATACAAAAAACTCCGAAAGCAATAAAAACAAACACGATTACTGTTATTAAGTTAACTCTGTACTGTAAAGAGTTGAGCGTCTTATCTTTGTCGATTTTCATGAGACGTTCAATTTCTTGCATTTTAACAAATAGCTTCATGTTGCTGCTGCCATTTAAAAAACGAACGTGGAATAAATTGCTGAGGAACATAGAAAATTGTATTGATAACATAGAAACAATTAAGTAAAACATATTAGGAAAGCTGAAATAGTAATTCCAGTAAAAGTACATAAACATTATTCCGTACGACATTGCGAGTATGCTAGTACATAATATGGTATATACTCTTTGCCTTACGGTCGGTGCAGTAACAAATCTATTTCTAGCATCAACGCGACAACAACCTAAAATGTTTTGAAGAAAATGGTAGGGAGCAAAGGTTTTTAAAAAGTTTTCTTCTAAAATATCATTTGAAAGATATTCAACAGAACTCATTTTTAGAACGACTGAAATTGAAGATCCACAGTTTCACTTGTTATTATCTGCTAGTACGTTATACACTACTTTGGAGCACCGTAGTAATGTTTGGTTAGATGTATTCATGTGATAAACGATGTTTATCTGATTCCCTTTTTAATTGCATTAATTTGTTTCACAAGTAATATATGTCTAACAAAAAATTACAGGCTAAAGCCTTTTAACCTAATTGCTAGTTACCAAATGCGTTTGTTACCTACCTCATTTAATAGAAAAACCCATTAATTAAATGACTATATAGATAGTTAGTATCTTACAAGGTGGCAAGATACAAATGGTTAATTTATTTATTTCTTTGTAATTTAAATATTAAATTATATAATATTACAAGAAAGCAAATTGTAGAAGGGTGACTACTATAGCCGTGACAATACTCAAGAGTTTCATCAAAAATGCCGCCTCCATGTGACATATGCCATAAACGGAGAATCGCGGTGGTTTGGCCTCTATGATTCGAAGCATCCTCCGGGCTTTTACTCGCAGTGGACCTTAAAAAAGTGATATTCCTTTAAGACACTCCAACTAAACATAATATTCGATTTAAATAATAGAGTTTCACCGCTTCTGCGTTGTAAGTTGTTACATGGAAACAATAAATCACCATTACACAGGGCAGAACAACTTTAACCTCACGCGTCAACGGCAACTACCTTAATCTTGATAAAAGCTTATTATACTTATTATTAGACTTGGCGTCGCCATATAAAAGGTCCTGGGTTCGATTCTCGGTCTGGTCAATGTAAAAAACGAACATTTCTATGCTGTCTCGGGTCTGGGTGTTGTGGTACCTATCGTCGTTGTGATTTCTATAACAAGTGATTTAACTACTTACACTAGGAACAGAGCAATGCACAGAAGGCCCGGCAGAGGTTATATGTCAAACTAATCAGTTGTCTATAGGTAGTAATATTTTTAAAAACGGATTTAAGAGACAATTACTTCGTTGTTATGGACTGGACAGATAGTAAAAAATATAGTATGAAGTAGATAGAGGCGCTTAGTAGGCATCAAACCCCTGTAAAATGTTTTTTTTAATAGGTTTTAGAAAAACGCTATTTGATATTTTGAACGATTTTGATGTTGACGCCTGTCCTGCAATTACCCTATACTTTAGTTATAGGGAGTACTGGAACTAGAACTAAGCCAGCCCTCGCACAGCACTACTCTATAGAGCAGCAACGCGAACCACCTTTCTCCGAAACTAGTAAGTGATTTTTAACTTATATTTAGTATGAAATGACTATTCCTGTCAACCCTAGCTCATAAACAAAAACAGCACAGTTATAGATTGAAAAAATGGCGAAAAATTTTGTCAAACAAACCATATGACATTTCTACTCTATAGTTTTAGGGCGTAAACGGCGATTTTTACTTCGGAAGCTACATTTTATACCCTGTAAGCGCGAGTCCAACTCGCACATTGCCTGTTTTGACAGACGTCACGTCATGACAAATCTTCTGTTACGTAAATTACTAAAATCAGTGCACTCGTTTTGATTTTGCTTGTGCTTTTAAAACTACGCGCTTCATTTGTAATACCTACTAAACTAAAACTACTTGATGGATTGTTAAGATTTTATTTTATTTTATAGATAATATTATCAGGTTTTATGTAAATAAAAAACATGTGACATATCATAGGATATTTAGTTGTTATTTTCACTAGAAGGAGAGAAATCATTGAAATAAATCTTTTTTTTAAATATTTGCCGCCATCTTTAAATTATTAAATGTTTTTTTTTATTATAAGTGTAAATACAAACTGATTGACACCTCAATCACAAAAATCGGTGCAGCCGTTTTGATGCCTCACATTACGTGCAATGCAGGCATTGCATTTTCAAAACCACGCGCTTCATTTGTAATGCGTATAGTTCAAAAACTACTTGACGAATTGTCAAGCATTTTTTTTTGTAGATAATATTATCAGGTTTGATTTATATAGAAATATGTGACCCATATCATAGGATATTTAGTTGTTATTTTCACTAGAATGAAAAAATAATTCAAAAATTACACATTTTAAAGAATGTTTAGCCGCCATCTTTAATTTATTAAATAGTATTTTTTTCTTTTGATTAGCGGTGTCAATAC
This sequence comes from Anania hortulata, assembly GCA_963576865.1. Lineage (NCBI taxonomy): Eukaryota > Metazoa > Arthropoda > Insecta > Lepidoptera > Crambidae > Anania > Anania hortulata. The sequence goes on along the minus strand of OY756394.1, from coordinate 8,108,151 downwards.
GAATTGATTGACACCACAATCACTAAAATCGGAGCAGCCGTTCTGATTCTATATTTTTTAAAATTATGCAGCCGCCATTTTGGAAAATGTCCGCCATCTTGAATTCCAGTGGATGAAATTTCCGTTTCTTCGAATGAAATCATTTGTATTCGTCCCTAGTACCACTGTGTAAAGCGGCTTGCTTTCTGCATAAAATGCAGTTTAATTTTGCTAAGCCCTATGACTATATAGATAGTGATAGGGTATGTGCTCCACTGTACAGACCCACGACTGGCGCAAAAATTACTAGACCTAACCATGTTTTGGGTCGGGTGTTGTAAGAGAACATGCAAACAGAAATTGTTCACCATAGAATATATGGTTATAAGGTTATCCTCGAGTTACGAGACATCCTGTTAAGGGGGGTGTGATGTGTTTTATATTATGTATTATAATAACCTAGGCTAAATTAAGTACGTACATACCATCATCGACGTATAGTGACATGACAGCTATGCACATATTTTTAGTTTTCCTCACTTCTCTTATAAATATTTCGCATCGTATGCATATCAACAGGGCCAAAATCATATTGCTGACCGCAAAACCACCCATGATCAAAACATTCACATATGCCAATTTCTGAAATGGTAATAGATATCTAGTTACACAATATCGAAAAATATATATAAAGCCATTTTATTGGCGAAAACATTAAAAACTTTTAATAAGTGGATCTTTCTAATGTTATCGAAACGCATAACGTTTAAGAGGTTATACTAGCTTCCGCCCGCGACTACGCCCGCGTGGAGTTTGATCTGTCACTTAAAGTCTTTATCAATGACCCATGTCACTTCCCAACCCAAAATAATCAAATACAATGCCTCGCTCTAAAAGTACCTATAGTACCTATAGAATAGTATAGAATCCTGAGCGTAGCGAGGGTTTCAAAGGTACGAGATGCAAAATGACTTTGCTGCCTAGTAAAACACACAATTTTTCACCTCACTACAGCGAAGAAAACGCTTTAAGGTGCAAAAAAACAGCATAGTTTTTTTTTTTTTTCGATTTTTGTCTTAACACGGCTTGTGCGTTGCCATACTCAAGTAAAAACGGGGAAACGGGAATAATAAAAAGGAAATGCAAGAAAATAACGAAAAAGGAATTTAGGAAGGAAGGTGATCAGAAGGGTAAGGTTAAGGTAGGATAAGGTATATATTTTAGCGTCTTTCGAACTAGATGGCGCTTCTAACCCAAAAATATTTTTAACCGGTTACCGGGTTATAGGAGAAAGGTTCCATAGTCTAATATGCTTCTAATCAACGCATTATAGAGGAGTTTTATTGAGTAAGGATGTGACCCCCACCAAACTCCTGAGAGACATCTTAGCATGTTCAAAAGTTTTTCACATTTATTAATAACATAATTGCAATGTACCGCACCTTTAAGCTTTGGATCTAGAATAACCCCTAAAAATTTAAACTGATCTACTACAGGAATAACATTATTATCATAAATCAATTGGATAAGTGGAGTCGAACGCCTACGAGTAAATAACATAACTGCGCTTTTAGATAAAGATATTTCCAAACCATTATTATCCATCCAATGTTGTAACAATGTTAAAGAAGAACATAAGCTGGATTCAGCAATTTCAATTGATCGGTTTGAACAGAATAGTAATAAATCATCGGCATATTGTAGAATTTTAATATTATTGCCTAAAGATGTTTCTAGATCGTATGTATAAATATTATATAGTAGGGGGCTGAGGACAGACCCTTGGGGTAATCCTTTCGATACAAAGCGATCAGTTTTAAAATCTGAAAAAGGTAAGGTAATATGACGTTCATTTAAAATACTAATAACGAAATTACAAAAAACATTAGGTACTTTCAACTTTTCGAGTTTTGTTTTTAAAATCGGTAAAATAACGTTGTCATAGGCAGAATGAATATCAAGAAAAGCTGCAATTAATTAATCATTTATGGAAAAGGACAGCCTTATATCTGAGATCAGTAAGCTTAAGCTATCATTGGTACTCCTTGCTTTTCTAAATCCATATTGGCTATCAGCTAAATATCCATTGCTTTCAATGTACCACTCTAACCGGTTTTTAACAAGATGTTCCGCAATTTTAATTAAAACCGATGACAAGGCAATAGGGCGATACGATGAAGCATCAGAGGGGTTTTTACCGGGTTTTATAAATGGCAACACCAATTGACATTTCCATGATGGTGGAATATTACCTGTCAAAATGACAGAATTGATCAAATGTAAATAATACGAAAGGATATTATCACCAACGTTGGCAAAAAATGAATATGGTATGTTATCAGGTCCAGGAGCAGAATCATGTGTGTTATTAATAATAGCTTTAAGCTCATAAAGTGAAAAAGGTGAGGTTAGTCCGGTAGTATCTAAAGCAGATTGTTGTATGACTGGTGGAAGTAGATTTATATCTTGGGCTACCCAGGGTGGTGCTAGTTTATCCAAAAAATCACTTGCTATAGACTCGGGGACGGTTCTACAATTTGATTCAGAAAAGGCCGATCGGAATCTCCTGATACATTGCCACACCATAGCGGATGGTGTATTAGGAGAGATGGAAGAACAGAATTTACGCCAACTTTCAAACTTTTTATTTTTAAATAATTTGCGAGTATCAGCTAAAGCTTTAGTTAATAACTGAAAATTTGTGTCAGTCATATTAACATTTTTTTTTTTTTCTGCAGCTTTCCTTTTTTTAACTGCCTCAGTGCATTCGCTGTCCCACCACGGAGGCGATGGTATTTTATGTGGTGAATTGCCTTTAACTGGAAAAATTTCTTTGGCTGCATCTGTTAAAACGGTTACTAGAGCATCAGCACATGTGGTTTCATTGCCAGGTGTAATATTTGGGAGGGATGAAATTCTCTTTTCAACACAGCTTTTATACTTATTCCATGAATCACTGTCTTTACTACTTGGTAAAATAAATTTTAAGCGAGTCATCTGTTTAGGGTCAGCAGTTTTGTTATAGGGAAAATGAATAACTATAGGGAAATGGTCACTACCAAAAGTAGATGGGTATGTCTCCCAAGTCAACAAAGAAGCTAAGTTTGGGGTACAAATAGACAAGTCTACAGCACTCTTGCCCTGATTTGGTAAAGTACGTCGAGTAGGAGCTCCAGTGTTTAGGATGCAGAGATTATGGTGATGTATTAAATCCATAAATTCCTCTCCATGCCTATTGGTACTAGCACAACCCCATGACTGGTGATGTGAATTAAAATCATCTAAAATTAAGAAAGGTCTTGGGAGTAAAGAGAGCATGTGATTAAATACAGAAAAAATCTCAGATGAGGGATAGGGAATATACAGAGAAACAATACATACATTATTTACACTTACAGCTACTATAGACATATTTACATTGTGGGGTGGCAGAGAGATTGAGGTAAATGGTGTGCCATTTTTTATTAATAAAGCTGCACCACCATAACCATCAGGTCAATCATCTCTTACCACTGTAAAGCCATTAATTTTAAAACTGTACATTTGTTTGAGCCACGTCTCTGATAATGCAAAGACAAATGGCTCAAATTTATTTAATAAATAAATTAAATCTGACTTTTTATTATTGATGCTGTGGCTATTCCACTGCAGCACCTTCGCCAATGACGCCATTTTTAACAACCTCCAAACATTTCTCAATAATATAAGCAGCGTGGGACGGTGTACTCATGTTGGATTGGGTTATCTTAATTAGGGAAATAATTAAATTAATTAAAGAAAATTGTTGAGAAGAATCATTTTGTTCATTATTTGAGCTAAATGCACAACCATTAGAAGGATCAGGAATGCTAAAGTTTCTGATGAGAGCTTCATGGGCCTCCTGGTCATAACCCTTTGATAGACTTGGAGAGGGGCGTGGTTTTAAAAAAACTGTTTTTTGATAAGATGTAGGTGCATGAGATAAGTTTCTATTGTTATGACTAGGTGATTGAATAGGATTATTGGGCTTGGTAGCCATCAGTGTATCAGCATAAGATTTAGATGTTGGTGGATGGAGCTTAGAAGCCTCAGCATAAGACAGACAACTATTAGCCATAGAAGATTTGATATCCTTTTGTCTTAAAAATTCAGGACAAGATTTACTTGTAGCAAAATGGTATCCAGTACATAGGCAACAGGAGGCATTATCTTCATTGATTTGACAAGATTCCCCAGTATGTGATTGACCACATTTGTAACACCGAGGCTTTGATCTACATTGCAATTTGGTGTGTCCGAATCTACAGCAATTGTAGCATTGTATGGTCGGGTAAACATACAAATCAACAGGCAGAGCATTATAGCACATAAATATGCGCTTTGGTAAAATTTGACCATCAAAAGTTACTACAACAGATTGTGAAGGTTTCCAAACTGGTGTTCCATTTGTAAAGGATTTAAAGTTTAAACGTCTAACCTTGATTATTTTACCACAACCTTCCGGAACAGTCATGTTGTCAATAATCTCCTCGGGTGACCAGTCTTCAGGCACACCTCGTATAAGGCCCATTCTGGTAATGTTAAAGGTAGGTATAAAAGCTTTTAAATTGTTTGCAACTAGGCTGCCATGCGAGAGAAATGAATTGGCATCATCACTGTTCGAAAAGGAAATAGACAACTTATTCCGTCCAATTTTTTTTAAACTTCCTTTTATAATATTGTGGAATGAATATCTTTCCAGAATTCTGCCAAAAACAACAGGGTGCAATGTGGTTCCAGAGTCTTGAGCTACTATCTTTTGTACATGAATTACATAAGGTGAGGAATCAGTACTATTATATATTTGACGACTAACAGGTGGATGATTGGGAGCTGGTAAATCTGTAGAGTTTACAACCATTGGTGAAGGGTTTTCATTGGCAGCTTCAGCTGCCTTTATGGCGGCCATAATGTTTCCGACGTCTTTTCGGGCGGGGTTTTGGGGAATGCCCAGACCCTACACAACTATCTGTCGCATTTGAGCCATCTGTCTCCTTTCCAGACTCATGTTCCTTTTCCGACTCTACGGTTACATAGCTTGCTGCTGGCGGGACGATAAAACCCCCCGACAAGTCGGGGGGTTTATTCATGTTAAAAGTGTGCGTAAAACTTACCTAAATGATGAATATTACACAAATAATAATATTTATACTATTAAAATACTAAAACTAACTTTATTACACCCTACTGATCACTTATTACCTAGAAAGTTAATATTTAAATTTGAGTATCAAAAAAGACGCCCGCCACGATCCACGTTTCCCGCGCTTTTTTTTTCAACAGCATAGTTAAAATAGAAAATTGTAAAATGATTTTTTTTTTCATTCAGTCCAGTGCTGCCACCTGTGGCTGGCCAGTGCGATTATTCAAAGAAATGAGGTTGGCGCTGACATGAAATAAGTATTTAATGCATTTTCAGTGGACTTGCTTGCTTGGTATAGAAAAGTATGGAATAGAAAGGTTCGAATTTAAAAACTTTTTCCACGCTAGCGGACAAAATGCACTTTTGCACTCAGATTTCTAATGACAAACAGAATCTATCCGAGGTTGTGAGGTGAAAACCTATTATACTTACGTTTATACCAATTGCTAGGAGAACCACTTCGAAATAAAGTGCAATTCCAACGACACATTTACAACAAAAGATCAGCATCTGCAAGTTAATAATAAATTTTATAGTGAAGTACCTACTCGATTTTAATTCGTTGTGTGCATGCATGGGCTAGTAAAATAAGTAGATACATAGAATGACCTGTAATCGGTAGATATTTTGATATTCGTAAAATCCCTTCATAATTTCATTCAAGTAAACGTCCGTGTCGCAGGATTTGAAGTCGTGGCTTTTTGCTGCAAACTTTATCATGGAATCATTGACGTTGAATGATCGTTCATGTAATATTAATGCATCGTGTTGCTTCAAGTGATTAGCGATTATCGAGTTCACAAAACGTATTCGCATGGTAAAATATGTCATCAAGTTTGAGCATAGTACAAGATCTGTTAATATTATACTCTCACCGATACCTCCTGTTATTACTGTGGTCACTCCTCTTACGGTTCCTTCATAGAGCGAACATGCAAAGAAAACTAAAAATGCAAACACCAACAGTATTACTGATACTTCGTTAATTTTACGCAGAACGGCGTTGAAAGTATTGTTTCGATCTATTTCCATACAACGATCAATTATTTGCATTCTGATGACTAGGTTAACGCTGCTGTCGTTGTTTAAGAATCTTACATGAACCAAATTTATGACGTAGAGACCGAAATGTGAAACAATAAAGCCAGTGGCGAGGAGGTAGATGTTGCGATTTGGTTTGAATCGTTCCATGTACCCACTAAATTGAATACCTGTGTACAGCATTCCAATTATTACAGCAATAACTACTGAGTAGGCCTTTTGGTACACGGATGGCCGGGTCACATATCCGTTTCTTGTGTTCACTCGACACGAGCCTAGAAGCACTTGAAGAAGCCCGTACAACCAAAATGATTTGTATAAGCCTAAACTCAGGCAGTTTGTGAGCATATTTTCCTTAATCCTTGGATTCATTAAAGATTTTACTGATACGTTTAATTCAAGTTATTAAGGTAATATAGTTATCACTTTATCGAACATGTAGAGATACACACTGCAAAGAATAGGTACCTAAAGCGTTTATTAGAGTGACTGGTGTCATTACCAAATGGTAACAATATTGTGATGAACAAAATATTTAACTACCTAAAATAGGGGTAAATTCTTGATTTCCGGTAAACCGTGCTAATCATTGAGTTTTAATAGCTTGATGATTATAAATAGATTATATTGGTTTAAAAACGTAACTCTAATATTATGAGGGTAGGTAGGTACAATAAATAATCTAATGGTTTCCTCAACGTTAATGCTATTAAAGTAATGATATGACGAGCCGGCTATTTTATACGCATAGAAATTTCTATGTTTATACGTTACAAAAATACCTAATCGAATCAGAACTCAAGATTCAGAAGTCAGTCAGAAGATTCGACGAGATACTCGCATATCAGTAGGAAGTAAAGAGAGTAGATTAAATCTACTTTTTTTATGCCAGGTTTCTTTTTAAATACCTGCTAATACAAACGTGTAATTTAATTAACGCAAAACCTAAAATTAGTTTGTTTAGAAACGAGAGCAGATTTGATTTCTTATAAATGTATTTTACTTTACCGATTTTTTTAACGAATAATATCGTTAAAAAAGTTACATAATGAAAATTTATTTGAGTGTCTAAACTTTTGAGTTGTTTTTATCACTTACATTTTCCTTAATTACAAATTTTGGGAATGTCGTGTAATACATCAAAACTACATATTTATTAAATTCCGAAATCTTAATGTTTTAACAAAATGAAAAAATATTATTTTATGAGGTTTTTATTGCACAACATAGGTAACCAATCAATGTGAATAGTAGGTATACATAAATAAACATTTTAACAAAGCATAATTAAATTAATAATAATCTTGTTTAATAAATGCATAAATAGACTAAAGCAAACGCACAACTTACAAGAGAATTAATTGCAGTTCCGTGACAATCATAGCCGTGACGATACTGAATATTTGGAGAAGGAGCCTCCCCTCCATGTGCCACATGTCGTACACGGAGAACCGAGGGGGGCTGGTCTCTATTATCTTTACCATTTTTCTGGCTTTTTCTCTGAGAGGACCTAAAATAAATAATATATAAAATAAATTAGTTACCGCATAAGTTGTACTTTGATTACATACGCTAGAGCTTCATTCCAATTAAAATATTAAAAAAAATCAAATCAATCAAATATAAAAATACAAAAATATTTTATTTTCCTGATTTTTAGTGTGTATTTATTAACGACACGAGTCTATTATAATAATATTTATTATAAAATGAAATGAAATAAATTTATATCAATAGAAACATGGTTATAGATAAGGTGATTAACATAATTTTATTGCTCAAATTGTTTCGTCTGGGTAAGACATGCGAATTATTAAATTAAATTATACCTACTAAGTAAATATTACAAAATCTAGGATTATAAACAACAAATTAAAACAATATTTATAAATAAAATGTCAATAAAAAGTAATCCAGCAAATAATATTTATAATTTAAAAATTCATTTAGCATTATGCTACTAATGCTCAATGATTTTTTCTCGATCAGACAAATATGCTCTCTTTCTTTAAATTGTTTTATGGGCGAGTTTTAATATTAAATGATTTCCAGACTTCTAGTACGAGAGCCCACGACCAAAACCATGTCTCATAGCAATACGGCAAAAACCCTATAAATACGTTAGATTGTATGATTCTGAACCCGACTAGGTGTGTAGTAACGGTCAAAAGTGTAGCAACTGCGTGGGAGGCCATTTCTGCTGTGTCAAAAAAAAAAGACAGTCGGTATTATAGCAATACGTCTGATAGTGAAAATGTACATAGATTTTATAATTGTATTACGAAAAAGTTTGTTTTCAGACATTTTGCGCGTAGCATATAGCCTGAGCGCATTTTTGAAAATGTCAACAAATTTAGCCGACCTGTATCATAGCAATACGGATAATTTTTTTTTCAACTTTTCGTATTGCTGCCATGATTACCAAAAACCTGTTTTCAGACACTTTAAGTGTAGCATATACTCCCAAAAACGAAAATAACGTTTCGGAGTCGCCTGGCCGGCGCCTCTGTTAAATGTTTTTTTTAATTTACAGCCTTCATAGATATTCAAGAATCTCCCTTGTCTATTATATGTACTTTGACAGATGACAGTTGTCATTACTTATTTCTTTTGTAAAAGTTACTCAAGTGTGCTTTAAATAAAACCAAAACTATCAAATCAATCAGTATTTAATTTCAACGAGAATATTTTGTTACTTTGAATAAACCGTTTTTTTTTCAACTTCATCCCAGTTTCCTTTTGTGCGATTTATTTCAGTCCTTCAACTTCAATGTTACGGTTTCGGGTAAATTCTTTGTTAATTATCATCTAATAAATTCAGGGTCGCAACGTATTCATTGGTTTGTAACAGAAAATTCAAGATGTCTCAATACGATTTTTAAATAATACTGAGTATCGAAAAGTTGTCTAATAAAGAAGGTGCTACACTTAATTTGTCTGATATAAATTTTTTGCACATGTGGACAACTTATTTTATCATGTCCAACAATTTTCAGACATATTGCTATGATACCGATCGGTAAAATTTGTTAACATTTTCAAAACGGTCTCAAAATTTAATGCGTTCACATTTCCGTCTGAAAATTGTTTTGTTCGCATCAAATAACCAAAATTTACTAATAAAAAAAGATTTTCAGACGTATTGCTATGAGACATTTTTTTGTCTCATTTTAAATTTTTTTAAGTGATTTTACGGGTTTGCGCTACACCACTAACGTCTGAAAAATATGTTTCCGGTATCTCAGAACTATCATTCAACTACAGTCTGCAAATCAGACATATTGCTATGATGCAGTTCGGTAAAATTCTTTGACAATTTTGAAAATTCGGTCAGATCAAACGCTATATATAACGCTAAATGTCTGATATTGGTATTTTCAAGTTCAAGATAATCGTATCTATCGATTTGATGCGGTTTTGGCCGTATTGCTATGAGACAAAAATTTTGGTCGTGGGCTCTCGTACTATCTTAAAAGTCGCACAATTTTCGCACAAATTGCGATTTTGAGCTGTTTTTATTAGCATTTTTTAAAAATAAAATGTCATTTTGCCCAAAAAACGGTGCGACTCTCGTTAGTACTATTTTTGGACAGAAGATACAGCTGTTTATGCTCTATCTACAGTTTTCGATTGACACGCTCTTTATGGGACATCCTGTATATGAGTTTTATAGGGGAAACCTAGGTCCAGCAGTTGACTTCCAGGGGCTTATGCTGATACAGCGCAACTAGTACATTGCACAAGGTGTTATAATAAAGTCATTAATAGTTTGCAAGTCATAAAATAAAACTTATGGCTTAAGAGTCTTTCTCTTATAAAAGATTCTTTAGCCATAAGTTTTATTTTGTATACATACCATCTGTATAAACGGACATTAACATTATACACAACTGTTTGGTCTCCATGACTTCCCTTAAGAAAATTTCGCATCGTATACACATGAAGAGGGCAACAAACACGTTGCTAAATATAAAACTTAAAACGCTTATCCATTCCAAAGCCTCGATCAGCTACAACAAGTTAAAATCTATTATAAGTAAAACAGTTTTTTTTACAAAAACATTAATATCTAGTTCTATTTTGTTGAAGTAAATATTTTAGATGGGTGTATCCATATTATACCATGCAATTTATATTCCAGGGTTCATTACTTTATTTAGTTATTAATAAACCACACCACATACAATACAATAATAGTTTACATTTAACTGTAGCCCTTTTACTGTTATTTCGAGATATATTGCACTGCCTATAATCAGTTTGCAAGTAAACAGGAACATCTGAAAAAAAAAAACTTATTACTGAATGTGCATGGAATTAATGTTTATTGTTTAAGTACTTATATTTTGTAAGCATCTACCTGGAATTGGTATCTTTTTTGAAATTTTGAAAAGTTCGTGATTATTTCTTTTAGATAAACATCTACATCGCTGTATCTGAGATCATGCGTTTTCGCCGCCAGCTCCCTCATGCACTGCTTAGAGTAAATTAATGTATCTTGCGATTCGTACTTGCTGATTCGTTCTGAGTGGTTTACGATTATGGAATTGACTAACCGAATTCGAATTGTGTAGTAAACCATCAGGTTAGAGCAATGATTTAATTCCATAATAATTGTCGATTCACTAAATGAGATTGTTAGTACTGTTATTATCACTGGTAGTGTGGCACCGATCATAGTGCTAATGTTTAGTATAATTGTAACAGATACAATTACGACGATCGATATATTATTTACCTTGCGAAGAATAGCGTGAACACATTTATTTTGATCCAATTTCATGCAACGATCGAGTTTTTGCATGGAAATAACAAAATCAACATTTTGATTGTTATTAATAAATCGTACATGGATGATATTAAACAAATAAGCCAATAAATGTAGTTGTGATACGGCGATAGCGGCTCGGTATAAGTTGGGACTGGTTTTATATTTGGTTAAATAAGTTAAGCTTACAGTCACATATAGTCCAACAAATATCATTGCTAATATAAAGGTATAAGCTTTTTGATAAACGGTCGGTGAAGACACCAACCCACTTCTGACATCGACTCTACACATGCCAAGCAGTACTTGGACACTACGTGAAAACGAGAATGCATCATATAGATTTGGATTTCGTTTATTTTTTGGTTCATGTGCAAACATTTTGGCCATGAATGAAACTTGTAAATTGGGTAAATTAAAAATATTTCTTATATTATTTTAAACTATAGTGTTGTGCTACGATATAGCAAATAATTTGAACGGTAGCAACAGCAATATCATGAAACCGAACCGAATCAAAAATGTTGGAAGTACATTTTTCGCATCTTTGGTCAACAAATTATTTAGAATTGTGCTTCGATTTACCTGTAAAATATAGAATAATTAGTTCGCCTAGTCTTGTAACGTTTCAAGGACGTAGCACTAGATACATAATAATATAGCTGATTTAAAACTTTTATTCAGTATCTCTATTTACAAAAACTAGAATATGATACCTATTAGGAGAGCCTGCTCTTTCAAAGCAATATGTCGTATTTGGAGATGAGATACTCTACAGAGCTTAACAATATCAACCCAAGTACAATAATATTCCTAACGGCTTTAACCTTCTTATTCCGAATTTCCGACTAGTACTTTTACCTGCCTAGCTTGTGTGTAGCACTTTAAGATTAAATATGCATTACTTAAGTTTTTCCGACAAATAGTTACGAGAATGAAATGATTACGCTGGTGTGAATCAAGCTACTGTCTTTCGGCTTGTTTTAAGTTTCAAATGTTGTTACCGACTGCAAAATAAATGAACAATGTTTCTTAATGATTGTTATCAGTACTACATCAAGAATTGATAATTACCACGCTATTAATTACTTAAGTGGATTATGAATCTAATGCTAAGCTTGTACGATCAAACAATAAATTATCATCTTCCATTATTGTAATGAGTTTTTGTGTCCCTACCTAGTAGTGCTACTGTGTTAGAGTTAATAAATAATAAATAAATAGATTTTGGACAACATCACTCACATAAATTGCTCTGACCCTATGATAAGTAGCTTTAGGCACTTGTGTTACAGAAATCAGAAACAACGACGGTACCACAACATCCATACCCGAGACAATATCAGTAGATATTTAAAGACCGGGAATCGAACCCGGGACCTCAGAGATAGCGACACCAAGTGCGGTATGCTCGCCTCTCAGCTACGGAGGTTATCGATGCAATGTATAACATAATGGTTGTAGTACTTGTACCCATTAAATTAAACAAGTTTGCTGAAAAAAAATGGATCGATATAAAATTATATTAGATCTCCCATACAAAATGGGCGCCCAACATTTAGTAAATGGAAGATCTGTCACGGTCCGTTTGGTAAATGACAACTAGTAACCAATATTTTATATGTCTGTCCAATAGCTATCTGATGAGCCACAAAGACAAGATAAAGCGCGGGCTAAATGGAATTATGTATTATAAAAAGAAAATTATACTGAGATTCTTTGATTCTTCTGAGTCCGCACAAAATAGGTCGGTGGTCCGGATCCGGACCACCGTCCGCCATGGTGACCCCTGTATAGAGGTCCATACGAGTATTGGCTCACATAAAAATATTAATCCTATTATTTGTTTTACTACAGATTTGTGTTCATATTAATCATTTCTCATAATTTAATTTCACGTACTTTTTTGTTCATAGGTAAATTTTTGTAATCGGAACTCATATAACAGACAGTTATCATATTTTTTTAAATAATACCTTCTGTCACTGCTAATTTGATATTATATTATAATATGTTTTTTTTTCAGAACTGTTTCCTTTAAAACAATCAGTGATCGAAAATATTCTAATATTAATAATGTTATTACTAAGAACCTACTTACTTCAACTCATCATAATGTTGTTTTTCAGAACAGTTTTCTTCATAACAGATAATTATCATAATTTTCTTATTAATAATGGCATTAATAAGAAAATATTGTTTTTCATCGGTAACCAAAATAAGATTTACTTATATCGTTATTTATATCTATTGATAGATAGATAGATACTCTTTATTGTAGGTACACCACACAAAAGAAACAAATCACAGGAAAATAAATACATTAAGAATAGCACAGTTTAGGCGGCGTTGGAAGCGATTTCTTCCAGACAACCTTCAGGTAGAGGAAAGTTGAATTCATATTGAGAGGGAAAAACTAACTATTTATTGATTCTTCACTCGTCATTACTATATGTCAGTATTTATTTCGCTGTAGGGTCGCTGTTCTACCTAACTAACACTCTTCGCTTCGCTCGTCGTCGTACCTATTATTTGAATACCTTTACCTTTTATTTTTTGCCATTGCAGGTTATGTACCTGTAACTTAAATTACAATACCTACACTTAAAAAACAATACCTACCAAGTTTATAAAACAGTGCGTAGCAAGCATCTTATCCAATGTACTGTCTAGTTTACGATCAAACTTAAACATATGACAAATCATCAATCATCAAGATTTAGCTAAGCAGCAAGTCTAAAATAGGCAGTGCCTCCGCTGCCGGCGTCGGCTCCCAAAAATATGGCGTTTGGGAACCGGCGGTAGCTGTCGAGATTTAAAACAACGGCTGCCGGCGCCAGCACTCAAAATGGCAGCCGGCGACTTAATTGTAATGCGCAACAGGCTAGATTCCAGTCATCATTTCAGCCATAGGACGTACACTGCTAATCATAGGCCTCCCCCAGTGACTTCCAGATTGGCCGGTTGGAAGCGGCCCGCATCCATTCCGCATTCCAGTACCGGTAAACAAACACATAAAAAATACAAATTTTCTAATACAACTTTTTTGGAAAAATATCTTAATCTAAAAAAAACATGTTTTCTCCATACAAACTAATTTCAGGGCCGTTTAGTAATAGATGCTGAATTTTATTTACAAGTATCATGATATAATTATATGGACAACATCACATACATTGTTCTGATTTTATTTTTAGTAGCCAAAGCACTTGTGTTAAAGAAATCAGCAATAATGGCGGTACATAGAAATCCAAACTCTGGATGTTTTCAAACCCGAGACAAATAGAAAAGTTATTTTTCTACATTGACCGACCGGGAATGGAACCCGGGACCTCAGAGATAGCGACACCAAATCCGGTATGCCTGCCTCTCGGCTACCGAGGTCGTCAAAAACGTACATAAAAAATTAAACTTTAATCAACATTTTGAATATAATACTAGTGCATCTAATACCTAAATAAACTAACCGAAAACTAAAATCTACTTACTCAAAAATAAAAGCGTATCCATGAGGCAAAAATGCTTGCAGCATTCCCTTACTGAATGGCTATAGGTAGATACTAAGCCTTTGAGCGAGTAACGACCCAGCATTTTTACTTTTAAAACGTAAGTGATTCTTAATAAACATTTTTTTTTATCTAGTCCTAGTAGTTTATTGTTCCTACTCGCTTTTGTATAATAATCAGTGATCGGAATAGGTAGATTTATTTAGAGTCAATTATCTCAAACATTGATGTTAATATGGACATGCCTCCGGGATTCCGGAATTCCTTTGAAAAAAAAGGCATATCCAAATTATACTAGCACTACCAAAGTACATCAAATCAATCTACCTACTCCGATCACTGATAATAATGTACGACGGTCAGTGCTGGTAACCAATTCGGCAACTGGTGCCGGCAACCAATTTGCCAGCCGGCGCCGGCAGCCAATTCGGAAACTAGCGCCGGCAGCCAATTCGGAAACCGGCGCCGGCAGCCAATCCGGAAACCGGTGCCGGCAGCGGAGGCACTCCCTTAGGCTACTAAAACATATTATTTAAACACAATCAGTATGATGATGACTCAAAACACAACACAGTTTGTAGTTAAAATAAAATAACTTTTTAAATTAATGGTTTTTATTTCAATCCTACAAAGATTACACACAATTAAATAAGGATCAATTGCAGTTCCGTGACAATCACAACTGATAGGTAATACTGAATAGGTGGCTAAGGAACCTCTTCTTGAAGTTCCTCATAACGGACACGGAAACCGAGAAAATGCTACTTTTTTTATGTTTAGCATCTATGTACCGCTTTGTCTATGAACATTTAAAAAAAAATGTAACTAACCGCATAGTTCAAAAGCTAATTAATACGAAGCCAGCGCTGGCTGGTTTCAGTAAATATATAAATATTGAACTACATCACATATACATAGCTCTGATCCTATAGTAAGTAGCCTAAGCACTTGTGTTACAGAAATCAGAAACAACGACGGTACCACAACACCCAGACCCGAGACAATATAGAAAAGTATTTTTTCTACATTGACCGACCGGGAATTAAACCCGGGACCTCAGAGACAGCGACACCAAGTCCGGTCGGTATGCTCGCCTCTCGGCTACGGAGTTTAGTTACAGCTTTCGACAGTGTCTGCAATGCGTACGAAAAGTCTTATATTGGCGCTATTATTCGCTGCATCGCTGATGTGGCAGACATTTTTATTTGGAGGTACCGGGATCTAAAAGTAACCAATATCTCACCAAAATCATTTTCATGTAAAATGTTGCTAAGACGAGACCATAATAAGGCTTGTACTGTCAAAAAGTTATCGTATCTCATGTAGAGCTTCTACTCTACACGCCCTAACTTAACAAACTCTACACCTTAATAAATAAATAATAATAAACCTTCTTAGTCAAAATATGTGGCTTGGCCGATTTGTTTACAAAACTTTAAAAATAAAATGGGCGTTGGGTGAAAAATGTATTCACTGTTCTGTTTTTTTAATAAGGTAAATTTTCGCCTAGAACTCCTTATGGCGCAGGGTAAGGAGAATACACGTAAAAGAGGTGTTTTTGCACAAGTTTTCTGGCGAAAATACTGGATATAGGATGTGGAAATTAATATATCATGTAACTTATAGTTACTTAAGTTGAACACAAAAAAAAATTCAAAGTACCTACCGCACATATCGCAAGCTTGTACACATTTATATTATAAACGCAATTTTTGTTTAGCTTCAAAGTTGGTTTAGTTATTTATAACATTCGTGCCTTTAGGATGTTTTTTTTTTTCAAATAGTCAACAAATTAAGAATTATAAGGATTTTTAGCGCCTACTTTTCCATGAGTGGATATGAGTGATGAGTGCTACGGATGGATGTTTAGTCTGCGAGAAGCATTTTTATTATCTTAGGCACGTAATAGATGTCGCATTAGTCGACGCTTAATGCTCAAGGTCACTTGCCTTACCCGTCGCCTTAAAAGCAAAGTATATGTATGTAATAAAATAGGTTCTTAAAGGTATTCTTAATAGAGTTTAATTTTATAAAGTAGCCAATTGAAGCAGAACAGTAGTGTAGGTGGCTGTGATAGCAAACATTTGAAGCGGCAGCCTATAATCAAGGACAAAAATGTTGTAAATAGATATTTTGCATCTCTCTTTGGTCAACAATGTCAACAATTGCTTAGAATGATTTCTTGATGTACCTGCAAATAGATAAGATAAGATAAGATAGATAAGATAACTCTTTATTTGTATATAATAATATAAAGATCGTCTTTAGTTTCAATAAGTAATATTATACTACTAATATGCAAAAAAGTAGGCTATGTTTCTCTGTATGCATTGACTAATTAAACCCAGAACCCACTGTGGCGGTACTGCAATGGATGCGCGGCGTTCTGAGGGCGGGCGGGATTTACCGGATTGGAAAGTTGTATTTTTTACTACACATACTTTTTTATGATTTTTTCGTTACAACATGCATCCAATTGAAAAACTTATATTACCCCAATAAGCACAGAACTGCATTATAGGATGACACAACAGGCCACATCGGTAACTTGAACATTTTTGAACACTTATAAAAGTACACTCTAACAGCCATAGCAAAAAATTACTCTTTCGCCTGTACAATTGCGCTATTATGTGTCACGGTGACAACGCAGTTATGTTATAAGCGTTACTATGGGTAACTCATCCTTTTAAAGAGGTGTATGCTGCTAATAAGTATTTCTTTGGACTTTAACTAAGCTATGTTCTGAAAAGAAGGCCACAAGTACAACCTTAAAACTTTGGCATTTTAAGGAAGAACATGTGAATTACTAAAATGCAAACAGTTATTTTGTGACTTTAATTAATGATAATATACTGCTTCTTGCTGTACATAGTTAATCTTAAATACTGTTCATCGGCAATCGTATATTAGCATTTATTCAGCTCACATAATCACAATGAGAGTATTGATATAATGTAAAATTAGAGCACACTGCTATAAATTAGACCAATGTAACCCATACTCCCGCTTAGAGCTGAGTACTTGTTCTAGCATCAGCAATAAACCTGCTCATGAAGTTAAAAGATGTCTTGGAAGATTTATTATTTCAGCACCTCTTTGATTTACCTATCAGTTAACGGCCACCGCAGCTTTGCAATATTTTTTATATTATGTGGAAATCTAAAAAAAGAACTGGCGGAATACGCCGAAAAATTTATGCAGAATACTTAAAAAATATAAACAGTGTTTCAGCTACAGACACTTTTGTGAACAGTGATTTAAGAGGGAGTAGCATTTTAAACCAGGGTTCCGTATCCAGAATTGTTCGTGTAGAAGGAAGTAGAGATTTGAATGGACAAAACCCTGCTAGTATACAAGGAAAGTTAGAAGATAGTAATTCAATATCATACGGTAAGGACACTGAACAAAATAGTGTAGGTGAATCTGATGATTCTGAAACCTCAGAAATTGACAGTGTGAGTGACTTTGATTATGATAAAAAACAAAAATTTCGTGAAAACATAAAAAAATGGGCTATTGAAAAAAATATTTCTCACGCAGCTCTACGAGATCTGTCAAAAATTATAAATGAATTTATGCCAAATACATTACCTAATGATGCCAGGACTATTTTAGCTACACCCAGGGAGATCACCTTAAAAACAATGGATGAAGGTGAATACTGGCACCATGGTATATTAAAACCTTTGCAACGAATATTATCTGATTGGGAGGAGGCTCCAGAAACCATTTCGTTGAATTTTAACATAGATGGCTTACCAATTTTCAAGAGCTCAAAAAAAGAGTTTTGGCCCATACTTTGCAACGTATTTGAGAATCCTTGCGTCAGGCCATTTGTTATAGGCATCTATTTTGGAACAGGGAAACCAAAATGTTTGAACACTTATTTGGAAGATTTCATCAACGAAATGGAAACATTGCTTCAGGAGGGTGTTTACCTTCAGAATTCCGGGAAAAGGTTTACAATCAAGATACGATGCTTTATTTGTGACTCACCTGCCAGAGCTTATATAAAAGGTACCTATTTAGTTATTATGAAAGGCACGTAAGTATATTTGCCAACAATGATAAATATTGTATATTATGTATCTGTTTCAGGTGTTTGTAATTTCAACGGCAAGAATGGCTGTCTGAAATGTGTAACCGTTGGAAATTATTCACACACTTCACATACGGTTGTCTTTTCCGACTCCAGATGTGCCGATAGAACTGATGATGAGTTCCGGAACAGAGCTTACGGTGCACATCATAAAACTGACTCGCCATTGCTAAAGTTACCAATTGATATTATAAAGACCTTCCCAGTCAGCGACTCGCTTCACCTTATCGATTTGGGGATCATGAAAAGATTGCTTGTAGGGTGGCGTGATGGAAATTTTGGAAAATATTTAACAAAATGGCGTGCTACGGATATTCAAACAGTAACGATTTTTTTTAACAAATGTAAATTACCATGTGAAATTCACCGTTCAGTGCGTAACCTTGATTGCTTGGCATATTGGAAAGCATCTGAATTCAGATCTTTCTTTTACTATATCAGCTTAGTTATTCTGCGTGATGTATTGCCATCAAATGCGTTTTCACACTTTTTGATGCTGTACTGCGGCATAACAATTTGTTCCAGTGAATTCCATTTTTGTTTGTTACCTGTGGCAGAAGAACTTTTACGATACTATGTTGAACATTATAAAGATTTTTACGGAGCAGGATATGTAACAAGCAATGTCCATAATCTTTTGCATGTTACTGCTGAAGTTAAAATGTTCGGAGCATTACATACGTTTAACGCATATCCGTTCGAAAACAAATTGTATATGATCAAGAAAATGATTAGGGTTGGTAAGAATCCTCTGTCACAAGTGGCCAAAAGATTGATTGAAGATGGTGAGAATAGTGGAATTAATACTAACCTAGAGAAGAAAAGGAAAACTACTTATCCCTTTGTATCCAAGAATAAAAACAACATCCCCGTTTTAAATTATGAAAACTTTAGGTTATCTTCAAAAACGGAAGACAGATATATATTTACAATACATAATGACATTTTCGAAATCAGTTCAATTGAAGAATCTGATGTTGTAACTATAAAAGGTTGTCGGTTCAATAGCAAAGAGGATATTTTTGAAAATCCTATTAAATCTTCTCGCCTTGGTATATACAAATGCTTACAACTTGGTGGTACATCTAAAGTTGATTTAGATCCCAAAGAAGTAAAGTACAAATTGGTGTGTATTCCATATAAAGATTATAACTACTTTATTCCATTAATACATACTATGTAAGAAAATAAAAAACTTGAGTTACTAATTATTTTGTACTTTTATTTTTATTGCTGTCCTTTTACATAATTAGAAAATAAAAAACAACAATAAAATACAAAAATAAAATGATAAAACTATAATTTGCATCCCTTCCATCTAGTAGGTAACCAGTAGGTATGTGATAACCAACTGCAGAATGCGCAATTTTAACAATATAAAGGTCTCGAAAAAAGAAAAGCACAATTAGTGGTTTTTTATAATTATAACAATTTGAGGTAGACATTAAATAATAAAAATATTCAAAAAAAGTATTCAAAAAGAAACAATTTGTGACATAATTTGTTCTAACTTGTAGGAACGAATTCTTAAATTTTACAAGGAGTAAAGAGATAAAAAATATATCCTGTCAAAAAATTTATACATATCTAGATGCGCTTACTTATATATTAATCAGTCGTTACATATAGCTAATTAGTATAAATAATCAACATTATTCTTTACAGTCTTACACTGTAGTGACACAAAAATTAAAAATATTCTCTTCTAAATAACCTAATATCAATCAACAATGATATAAATCAACTCTAAAATCAATAGTATTTTTCTAGCAAAATCTAAACATGAATGAACACTTCCGTTTTTGTCATTATTTTTAACTGTAAGTATAATAAAACATGAGTGAAGAGGTGCCTATGTATTATCTGTGGAGTATGAAGATGTGTGTGATTGCATGAAACTTAACATAATTCCATCTCTTCGTCGCTTGAATCCTTGTTGTATTCAGTTTGTTTTCTATTTTTGTCAGTTTGAGACTCTTTTCTTTGATTGACATTAGTTTCATCACCCGCTTGACCCGCCCGTTCATTTACACTACTCGTATGGTTAGCTTGTGTTTCTTCCTTGTTATTATCATTACTTTCATCATCAACTTCAACTTCTTCACCGCGCTTTTCAACATTTCCATGATTTTTACTCTTTCGGGTTCGTTTTGTTGATTGGCGTAATCCTTTCATTGCTTTACGTTTAGTAGCATTCCTAACTACTAACTTCAGAAACTTTTCTGAGTCATCGTCCGTAAACGTCGAGTCCCAAGAATTAATAATTTCAAAGAAAAATTGCCTGAAGTTAATGTAGTTTTTAAAAGGAATTTTAGACATTTCACCCTTACTACCACCTGACCATGAGCACTTACAAAGAAAATCTCTGGTGAAAAGGACGTCTAAAAGTTTGTATGCACACGTTATGCCACCACCCTCTGTAGATGAGCACAACAACGATAAAGTTTTGGTAAACTTTTTTTTGTGGGCCTTATCGCCAAGATTCGTTTCCAAAATATCAAATTGATGCTGGTTTTCAATTTGCGTTATACAAAAAGCCTCATTTTCTTCCATTCTTAATTGGTCTTGTAATAATGTCACATTAACTGGTCTCTCTTGCTCCTTAGATATTGAAGCTTTTGTTTCCTCCAATTGTATGGATAAGGAAGCCAATTTAAAAGCAATTTTTTTTTGATTTTCCACTACTGTTACAAGCTGTTCCATAATTGCTGCTTGATTAGCAATAACAGTTTGTATTTCATCCGAGTTATAAATCTGAATTGTTTCTTGCTGCTGACCGCAGCTGACAGGTACGACAGGCGTTTGTGATTCACTCTGTAACATAAAGTGAGTATTTATATCATAAAATAGTAGCGGTCCGTCCCGGCTTCACCCGTGGTAGCCTTACCTAGCCCATAGCAAACAGGGATAACAAATCTATTGAACGGTGAAATAATTTTTGAAATCGGTCCAGTAGTTCGTGAGGTTATCGCATTCAAACAAACAAACCCTTTCGCTTTCTGATTTTAGTATAGACTATAGTATAAATAAGCACATAATTTAATGCAAATTATTGCAAAAGACTATGCCTATTATATGATAATTGGCTATTTAAGCTGAATTTACAGGAAGTTTGACTCTTCACATATGTAATAGGGTCAATAAAAGCTTTGTAAAACTATAACCCAATCATAAAAATTAATACAAATCTTAAATGACGTGCTTTCGTCTTTGTTCATCTATCGGCAAGCCTTCTACGCCCAAACATATAAAAATCTTACCAATTGTGCTGCAATTGTGTCAAAATTTATTTCATTATTTGCTCGATCGGGTTTAGAAAAAGTTTGTGCTGGAATGCTACAGTTATCGTTGTCATCAGTATCTGTATTTTGCTGCATGAGACATAATTCATTGTTAGCTTCTTCATAAGTTGGGATGAAATTTCTTTTTAACACGCATTTCAAATAGTCCCAATCCGGTCCTGGTCTAGAATTTTCATTTTTAATTAATTTTGACGCGTTTTTAATGGTTCTTGGAGGTCAACGGACAATTCCATCAGACTCCCAATGCATGGGAACGACGGTCAGCTTTGGTACATTATCCTCTATCGTCTGTACTATTTTAAAGGCCATTGTTCTAAAAAAAAAATATATATAATTGAGTTAGTATAATTATATCTTATCACCAAACTTCATACAATTTTGTTAGACATATGTAACTTAAGTTTTACCCCCGACTACTCGATTATATGTGTTTACTCTAATCTTAACTGAATTTTACAATTTCAGTTAAGATTAGGACTAGGTATCAGAATTGTTTGAACCTAATAATCCGACTTATTCTAAAAGTGAACGGTAAGTAATGTCTAAGGGCCAGCGCGAACCTGGAGCGGTGTGGCGAAGATACTGACATTAAATACAGTATGAAAGAAACCTTCATTGCTATGACATACGGACGAGAGGCGTTCGGCGCTCGAGCTCCGAGTGGCGCGCTCGAGCGGCCGCGAGCGACTCTTTTTTTGCCATACCGTTTCCATCTCTATGTCAAAGCAGTTAAGATTTATTTTAAATTGGTTTATTCTCAGTATCTTCGCCGCGCCGTTTCAGGTGTGCGCTGGCCCTAAATATACAAACAAGCAAAATAATAAATAAGCCCGATAATAATAATAATAGTCCACGTGGCAAAAGTATAATCATTACTCGTTGGTACTGTCGAAATGGCGCGGTACTGTCGCCGCGCCCCCCTCTCGCGCCGAAGTTGTGACGTTATGACAACGAATAAAGCCGTGTCAGCGGCAGCGGCGCTGACACGGCTTTAGCCACTAGGCTAGTGACTATGCGCATAGCAGCGAGCGCATTACCTAACGCGCCGTAATATAATTTTATAATAATAAGAATATTACACATAATCCATTTACTTTACACAACAGTTCTTTGCGAGAAATGCATTATATTTATACTACTACTTTAAATTTTTATTCATTTTTGCTTGAATATTATATCTTAATTAACTTTTTTCATTATTTGCAATAAGTCTTAGAGCAAATCACATCAATGTGTGTATCGATCTTACTCACACCCTGGAGGAAAAGTTTACTCGTGTTATTAGGTATTTTGCCAGTAATAATACTAATGTATTTTGCCAGTACTACAATTTAAGAACCTTAAATATTTTAGTTTATTACCCACTTAGATACAGTAAATGGTCCCAATTCTATAGCGCGAACCTATTGGAATCAAGTAAAATTACGAACTAAAGAATAGTTTTTTCACGAATTTTATCCTCAACACACACGACACACGTCTAACTGCGATCCGTTGGTCCGATAGACTGACTGGCTGTAGCTGACTTGGCTGGATAGCGAAGCGAGTACTCCCGTGTTACGCGTCATATTCCTGCTTACTTTACTCATTTTGTATTGCGCAAGGCCATACTTTTTAAAAGCACGACATTTTTATACCTAGTGACTAAATTCACAATTTCTACATTTATAGTGAAAACTGTTATTTACTTACTGGGGTAGGTACCACAATGAGCCTATGACACTAATTCTTAGATTAGATTGTTGTTGTTGAATTGTAAAAAATTCACGGACCCCTAAATTGTTTTACCAGAGACTGTGGTATTTGCGAACATGTTTACCCTTGTTATGCTTTATATGAACCTGTGGCCGATTAGTTTATCACAAGAACTACTTTTGTCAGCTCAAAGCTGACTTACGGTCCACAAGTGAACACTTAGAAACCCCATTGCATTTTATTGTGATTAATACAGTTTACATTGCTGGCCGCCATTGTTTTATGGATCTATTGAATAAGATACCCATATTTACATCGCCGGTCTTTGTTTAGTTAACAACAATAGCATAAAAGTATGACTATAAAGTGTTAATATTGTATATGAGTAGATAAAAAGCTTATTATCAAATTAAAATGACAAAATTCATTTTTTTATTTTTGCCCATTTTACATATTTATTTACTAGAAAACAGAAATAATTTGATAGCGCGTGAAAATTTTCGCCTATATTTATATAGTATTTGACAATAAACTTTCTTTCCTATTCGAATTTCAAGTAACATTAAGGAAAATCAAGGTTTTTACTTACCGTTTACGAAATTATTAATTCACCATAATAAACTGTCATCAATTGAAGACGAACAAACTAAACGTCAATAATAAAATATAAAAGTTGAAGTCTAAGTAAAGAATCAGTATTATATTAATTCACAAATTTGCCACTTAAGAATATTCAACTTCATAGAAGCGTTTAAAGATCCTGCTAGAGTGTACTTTGGTAACGCTTGGCTACTACAAACTCTATTAATCGGCCAGTGTGCTGTTTAATTGGTAACATTTTACTCTATTATTCAGTCAATGTTCAGCTCTTAGGGTGACAGTTACCAGTAATAATGCTCAAATAATGTTGTTATAATGCTAAAGTGACAGTTGTTCAGCTAATAGCTGATTAATTTGTGCCCAAATTAGAGTTAAATAAGCACTTACAGCGCCTCTAACTCTCTTATTCAGAAGGCTTGTACAGCTAAGGATGATATTGTGGACAGTAGTTCAGCTAATATACAGCGTTTCTGTGCTACTTGGGACTAGTTCAACCATACCCGTGCTATAAAACAAGTGAGAATTATAGTAAAATTTCTTCTTCATCACTGTCTGTCACAGAAATGTTGTTTCTTTGCAACTTTGAAAGCAACGTCTGCTTGCAGTCACAACGGCCGCAATCGTTTCCCGCAGGTCCGCTATGACTGCTTACCGCCTAGTAGGTTCTGCACTTTGCTAATGTCGGCTTAGGATCGCGTAAGTAGATGTTGTTATGAACATACGAGGGGTTTCGCGAAAAAACGAATTATCGCGTAAAGGCAGTCGTTGTATGCGATCTGATTGATTCTAACGACGCAATCTAGTGTTTTCGCGAAAACGCAAATTGACAATTGACTCCAGCATTTTTGGAAAAACGCGAATTGAATCTACTTACTTACTGTTTTCGTGAAAATGTGAATTGAATCTCGAGTTTTCATGATCATGACTGCGTTGTTGTTGGATTTATTGATTGGATTTAATTGAAGCTTTTTTTATCATAGGTCGTTAGGTAGTAAGAAAGTACTTAACCTACCCATTTAATTGGATTATAATCAAACGATGAATAAGAGCTTGGTTTATTGTCTTCCATTATTGTAATGAGATTTTTATAAAAGCAACTGTGGTTCCCGTAGGTATGATAAAGATCAGCGGGTAATACAATTTTTATGATTATTGATCGTTCTACTAATGAATGTCATTTTTACAAACAAAATAGGTAGGTGTCGTAAACGCCAGGGACAAACTTATTTTGATAAAAATATGTTCTTAGTTACCAAAATCCATGGTCTTACAACAATACGATTGATAGGAAATTATAATTACCTAATTACTTAAGTCAATGTTCAATCATTTACGTATTCAAACTTGAAAAACGAATGAGATCATAATATGATAATATTATTATAGAGTAGCACATCTCAAGTACCTACTCGGGTACCTATCTTTGACGTTAATATAAATTCGACGCTGATTCCTATAATATCGCAATAGCTCGATATTGTATTATTTCGATCTGTGTATATCTAGGTGTGCGAAATGATAAACTTACCTACTTTCACAAACGAGAAATGAGGTAATTAAGTACTTATATTATGCTAACGAAAAGAAGAGTGCAAAGTAAAAAGTATAAACTTTACCGTCATTTAGTGCAGATTTAACATACAAGCTAAGCTTCCTGGTCTCATCTAGCTTCGAAGACAAAAATCCAGCTGTGATTGCCATGATTAAAATTAGTATCCCTAAAGCTATATGTATTGGTATTGTTGCAACCCACAAGGAGCTACTGACAACCACCTGTAAGGATAAAAAGATATATAAGTACTGGTTCCCAACTTAGAAGAATCTAAAGATTCAATGGTTTCAGAGTTAGGCGCGATGAGGTGCGATTATAGAACTCAAGAGTGCGTGTATGTTGGAGGTCGCCCGGAGGCTTTACCTATTCATTTGTATCAAATTCATAAAATAAAATTAGAAATATTAGGTAGGTACCTTTTCTTTAATAGAGTCAACAACACATTGAACCAGAGCTAAATTACAAAGCAACGCCTGCGACGTATACGCGAAGACCTGTTCATAAAAAAAATATTACCTACCCTATTACCAATCTCTCTAGACGGTATATTATTGTCTTCGTGTCTGATGCACATATTTTTTTAAACCGGAAGAGGATAAAACGATTTAGACAGGCCGCATATTATCAGAAGCTTCTAATAAGAAACATTTCGGACCGAACTGAACTGTTCGGGGATCCGATGCCAGTTTTTGGTGACTGCGCCGCCACGACACACCTCTCCGTCTTTTGACGTTCGCACAGGGATGTTTATAATGGCGACACGTTATTGCTATTGGCACAATTGATTACTTTATTAAAGAAGAAAATCATTGTTTATATTTTCTTCTAAGTTAGGTCCGGCTGTATTTTATTTTGATAGTGTTCACTATCCACTTCAGCTACAAAATCTTTAGAATTAGAATAATTAGAAAAGAATACGTTTATTTGAAACAAACCAAAAAAAATTAAACCGAATTCAAAGTTAAAAATGCATTGTGAAAACTGTAGGAAATCATTTGCGGTCGACCTTAAGTGTGTTTGGTCACGAGCTAGCAATAATAAGAGCATACATTTTCCTATTGTTCCTTCTATCGACAAAACCACCCCCGTTTGAACCTCTTCCATTTTTGATGTCGGTTGTAAGGGTAAAAAATTCAGAACCTCCTCCTTTTTTGTAGTCGGTTAACAAAAGTAAACTTCTGGCAACTCTACTTTCATATTTGACATTTTGCAACAAAAAGCGCGTGAACACCATACGGCGACGACTGCCAAACTGACACAAATTTCTGATAATATGCGGGGTCTAGTACAAAATGTATGTTAGACGGGCCTCTCAAGAATTCTGATAACGTTTCAATTAGAACCGGATGACCGGCAAGAAACATCTCTTACAATTATTCTCAATAATTAGGATCGGATATGGTGCTTGAAGTTAAATGCTAGCAAAAAAAACCATAAGATATATTATTAAACTTATTTAAATCCAGTTTTTTTATGAGTATTTTTTTATACTTACAGGAAATCTAAAAAGATTAACAACGTCGGCAAGTGTATCTAAAATACTATAAACGCCGTAAACCAGTTCTTGGAATCCTTGACTGTCTGACTTTTCATGAGCATTGACTGACCATACATTCTTTTTCTTATACTCTTTTATTGTGTTTGTGTCAGAATGTTTAGCATAAAATGATAATTTTGCGCGTAAGATATGATTAACATGAATTACTCTGATTATTATAAAAATGAATATATGAAATAATAAATACATTTCTATAGAATTGGCCATTGCCATCAACATAGTGAAGAAAAATAGAAAACAGATTTCCTCCGCCAAAACAAAGCTGCACATTAGGGTCCATGTGATGCATACTGATGAAGAAACCAACGTCAATGTTAAAGAGAGAACTGCTAGTCTGTTGTTAAGAAATACAGTGTTACTCAGTTTTAGTTCTCGATCTATTCTTTGTAATTTCACATACAGTTGGCTGTTCAAATTGTCATAACAAAAGTTGTTCTGCCAGGCTATCGCAGTATTCAGAACTCCGATTATAGCCAAAGTAAGTTGTACCATAGAGTCAATATTGGCCGAACCAAGAACAGCGGGACACAAAACTACATAGCCAAAGAGGGAAATCGCGTTGACAACCCACACAGCGCAGCTGTACAATTTATAGTTAATCGACGGAGTGGTCACAAATCTGTAGTCGATTTTCACTCGGTGGAAACCTAGCAATTTTTGTATAAAGTGAATGGGTTGGAAAACTTTGATGAAATCCTCATCTAAAATGTCCGCAGAAAGAACGTCAACTTTATTATAACTCATGATGGCTCTAGTGGTGCCGACGTTAAAATCTACTACAAAATATGATTACGTTATATTGAATGATTTAGTATCCATTACATGACTGAATACATCCAATTCAAAGATGATTATTCCAGTGGGGATTTATTTTGTACAGATTACGGTGTTTACGCATTTATAGATAGTTATCATCGAACTAAACAAGATTGGAAAACTGCGAGGATAAACTGGCCGCTAGGGGAATATGACGGGCAATAGGCATACCTGGAGATCTAAATAAAATAAAAATTAAGACTGTTGAAAATAATTCTATGATAATAAATAAATATAACAAGTCGAGAGCCTTCCATATTCATCATCATTCGTGTCAGCCAAAGAGCGCCAACATTCTTAATTATGTGACTAGCTAGTAACAATACTACCTAGGTTCAGATACTCTGTTAAGATTTTTTATTATTTTTTATTATAATATTATGTGGAACGAACACCTAAATAGTACGGAAGGAGTTTCACCGTGGCACCAGTGCTGCAGAAACGACTCGAAGAATTAACGACATGTACGGACCAGGCACCGCTAACGAACGAACGGTGCGTTTTTGGTTTCAACGTTTCCGTTCTGGAAATTAGATTTATACAATGAGCTTCGTGGACGAGCTGATACTCAAGTGAATAACGAAGAATTGAAAGCGATGGTGGAAGCGGAACAATTTCAAACCACTTCTGAATTAGCAGCAGCCTTCGGCGTAAGTGACAAAACGATACTTATCCATTTGCGCCAAATCGGAAAAGTAAAAAAACTCGAAAAGTGGGTACCGCGCGAATTGACTAAAGCAAACCAAGAAACACGCGTCGCTTGCTGCGTTTCTTTGCTCAATCGTTACAATAATGAGGGGATTTTTAACCATATCGTGATTTGTGATGAGAAACGTATCCTGTACGACAATCGGGAGCGATCATCACAATGGCTTAACCCTGGAGAACCGGCAAAACCTTGCCCTAAGCGAAAACTGATCAAAAAGAAGATTCTGGTTAGTGTTTGGTGGACCAGTGCTGGTCAGACCACTACAGCTTCTTGAGATCAGGCCAGACGATTTCTGCAGACTTGTATTGCCAACAATTGCAAACAATGATGGAAAAGCTCGCTATTAAACAACCGAGACTGGTGAATTGTTCTAGCCCACTGCTCCTTCGCGCTTTAGACCACACACTGCACATCAAAGTTAGAGGAGCTGCGACTGGAACCTTTGCGTCACCCACCATACGATCTTGCCCCAACCGATTACCACTTTTTTCAAAATTTAGATAACTTTTTACAAGGAAAAAAATTCAAATCTGATGAGGCTGTCAAAACCGCCTTCAAACAGTTCATAGACTCTCGCTCTCAGGATTTTTTTTCCAAAGGGATCAATAGTCTGCCTATAAAATAGCGGAAGTGTATCGATAACAATGGCGCATATTTCGATTGATAAAATAATAATTTTATTTAAAAAAGTTGATTCACTTTTCTGTTACTGAACGGCAATTTCACATGTTGTAATGACCTAATATACCATTCTAATCACATTTGCATTGGCTACGAGACGGAGATTTTTAATGATGTACATTCGTTTACGTATTCTTGTTGCTAATAATTTAATATGAGGACGAAAGCATAAAGTACCATCTATCTATTATCACATCACCCCTAGTTTAAGATGGTATTTGTTATGGAAAGAGTCCGACAGGAGCATGACTTACTAAATCCTTGGGAAAATGGGAAGCGGTGTGCTAATACAGTGATTCTGAATTCGGTATTGTGATTTTTCTACTGGTAAATGTCAAACATTCAGTTTTTTCTGTGTCTAATGTAAGATTACTACCTATCATTTAGCCATTCATTGCATTAAAAGTACGATTTCTCGATATGTGTGAAATGTTGAGTATTTTACATCGTAAAAACCTTAATATGCTTATCAAACCTTTTTAAATAAATATTATGTAGGTACATTAGGTGATTCCATAATAATATTTTGTCTGATAAACTGTAACCAATCATAAATTATGGATCAATTCGTCAAGAAGATTGATTGCTATAAAATAAACACTGCCTAATAAATTGTGGTTTTAGAAGTAAGTATAGGTACTTATTGTAATACTATTAAATAGTTTACATACTAGCGATTCGCCCAAGCGTCGCACGGATAGCCAGAACATAAGATTGGGTGAAATGATTATAAACATATTAGTATCATTGATTATATTGTATCAAAATCTCTATAGTAATTACCTACTACGAAACCAGCAGGCCTATTTAGTATGCGAGAAAAAAAGGGAATACAGCGTAATTCAAAACTTACCGAAATCCTCTTTGCAGAAAATAAAGAGTTTTTTTGATAAGGTAGGTAAACTATTTATCCGAAGGGGTCAAAGACACTAAGACTGCTTTGCTTAGATAAAGCCAACCCTTCAACATTCAGCTAGATCATTTGAAAATACATATTATAAAATCTAGAACATTATCAAAAATAACCTAAGTACCTACCTACGAGTACTTACCTACTTAGTCATTCTAGCTACAGCGTTCTACATTTTTAAGAATTCTAAAACAACCTACATCTACTCAACAATATTACTACTATACAAATCACGCGGATTTATTCATGCATGGAACACACCTTATTTATCATGGATCGTAGTTAGAGACAACAATAAAACATTGGTTAGTGTTGCATGCTTACTCGTGTTTTGTATACTTAGTGTTAAATAATTGATAATACCTAATATAAAAATTCAATGATAGTTGAAAATTTTATTCTACGATATTCTTTAAAATTATATATATGTACTTACCATTTTTTACACCTATACACCGGTAATAGCGGTTCTCGTGCAATCTATATTTCTGAAAATTTACTACATTTTCATCATTCTGATAATATATTTCTTAAGACTAGAACATTTAAAATGTTCTAGCATTCGACATGCATGCATGCATGCATGCATCCGAATCATTGCCGACTTAATTCGAAACTTTCATAATCTCCCATAGATTCCCCAGGATCAAGGATTCATCATCATCATCATTTCAGCCATAGGACGTCCACTGCTGAACATAGGCCTCCCCTATTGACTTCCAAATTGGCCGGTTAGAAGCGGCCTGCATCGAAGGATTATATTTATCAAGAATTACCATAATATTAAAGTACTAAGGACTAAGAAGGTGGTTAGCGAAGTA
The DNA here is from genome assembly GCA_963576865.1 of Anania hortulata. NCBI lineage: Eukaryota > Metazoa > Arthropoda > Insecta > Lepidoptera > Crambidae > Anania > Anania hortulata. The sequence goes on along the minus strand of OY756394.1, from coordinate 8,076,950 downwards.
GGTAATAGCGGCACGGACGAAAAAAACACACTGCATGACATTTAAACAATATAGGTATTGATATACCTCTATGTACGACGTTATATTATTATTAATAGGCATTGTTTCCTAATTTCAGTAATAGTGCTTCGGAAGGAAGTTGAGCAATACTAAACAGTCATGTCGGAAACACTTCATTCTAACAGGCGTCTTTCTTTTGTTAAGTTGATTAAAATATGTTGTTTTTGCCAAGTACTTTTAGGATTTCCACGATTCTCGATTAAGGAAAACCAGATAACTGGAAGAACGTTCATTCAAAAAATTTGGGCTTTTATTTTGTTTTGTTACCGCACGTTTTTCTTTTCCAAAATTTTAATGATCGTATTTTTCAAAAAAAGTTGTTTAACAGATATCTTTATGAGAACAGCGATGAAGATATTTTATAGTAGCTCTGTATTATTTCAAATTATTGTCTACGATAGTGCTATCAAATTATGTAGGGTGTGTCTGGATGTGGGAGATCAATGTGATCTATTGGCAAAACATAAGCCCCGTCGTCTGTGGATGAGTTTCTCAAATATTTATACATTCATTTCCTTAGTTTTCTTTTTGTGTAAATCCATTTGGTTAGCTAGGGACTATTTTAAGCTTGGTTTCATAATAACAACGGACGTATTTGATACTGTAGTTATTTTTCCACTGATGTATAATTTAGAGGTATTTTTTTGCTTGATAATTACTGATTATTTAATATCATGTGTGCGTGCCATTAACTACGCTTTAAGGAACATGTATCTTAACAATAATCGACGAGGTTGCCCTAAATTTATCCAAGGAGTACGTTGTAGTGTCCTAAAAAATTCTGATGGCCTTCTTAGGAATGTAGTTTCTGCATTTGAAAAGACGATTTCTTCGTTTGACTTACTAAGACAAATATTTAAATGGCATGTAAGTATAAAACCACCACGTCAATTAGACTAGAGATAAGTATAATTGTTGTACTGATGTACCTACAGTTAGTTAATCTTAAGAATTTCTTAAATTTAAAAAAGCTACATTCTTAAACCTTTACGAGCTAGTCAGCTCTGCTAAGAGATCTGCTCTAGAAAACACCTACTTAATGAAAATCAATAGAAAGTTTTATAAAAGTTAAACATCGTGAATGGAATGTAAGTAATCTCAATCTTAATTAATAAAAGGAAAAATGGCAAAGAACTCTAAGGAAACAGGCATTATTGTCTCTTTTATGAAATGTTAGCGTTTTTTAACACTTCGAAGTTTTTCTCTTTTACTTTAAACATGATCTTGTATACTTACTTTAAATATGGATCTGACTACATGGTAGACCAAAAATTACTACAAGTATGGCAAAATGACCCCGAACATAGAATTAGTGCAGTACAGCGGTAGGATACTAAAAACTCTTAAAAATCGTTTTACATGACGTCTATCTGTCAAATGAGTCGTTTTACCTACCGTTTATTGCCAGTTTCTCTATATTATAAAAAAAACCGACTCCAAAAAACTAAAAAGTTATTTTTAACTTAACTTATACTTCTTTCATCTGTGTATAATGATAAATCCTTATCAAAACGAATCATTTATAAGTGCAAACAAAAGTTGTCTGCTGAAAACCGATTTTATCCCCTATTTTTCCACCCTTTGGGTTATTTTTTTCCACAAATTTTAAGTATACCATCTGTGTAGTAATCTATCCATTAAAATAAAATCGGTTCACATTTGCCGAAGACATTGGGTAACGTAGATACAAGAATCAGTTGGCGTTGTATGGAATTCATGCAATGTTTCATGATTACAAAAACAAAGATTCAGACGAAGATTGTTGTAGATTCGCCACAGAGTAGATTCACTCCACTAATCTCCAAAATATTTTTCTAAATAAAATAAGAGGTGTGACGAGTCTACACATACTTTTTCATGTTTGTGGCGAGTGTTTACTTTCAATGTATGGAACTTACAAAAGTGTGACGTGTGTCCACTTTGTGGCGAACCTACAACAACGAATTGAGAACCTTCTTCTTTATTGAAGTCGGTTAAAAAAGGATTATTTTTAATTAACTAACTATGATAGTCACTATGGAGGAATATCACATAATAATTATTAATGTCCTTCAACACTAATGTTTAAGCGGTGCATAAGCACCGGCTGGGACGACGTAGGTACGCTAGCTACTATAAAGGTAATGAGTAAGAAAGTAGTTATCTTACCCTCTGCACCACCTCCGGCTGCTAATACCTTTATCACCTCGTCCCCGTCAGCGTCTGTCTGTCGCCCCACATGCGTACCTATCGCGCTCGAACTTGACGGGCTTTTTAAAGAATACATCGCTGTTAGTATCCTTACATAATCTATACCTACTAAAATTGATTCTTAATATATTTCAGCTATTCGTGTTTATTGCATACATATTTTTTTGGTTTGTGTGGCGAGTACAGATATTACTAATACTTTTCAAGACGAAGGTAAGTACTTATATTAAACATTTGTCTGTGCCTAAGGCCAGCGCTGCATTACGCGCCGAATTATATTACAATCACTATACATTTCTGCGTAATTTAACGTTAGCCTCAGGTATAATTGTCAATAATAAATATAAAATATATACAGGTGTAGTTTTGAACATTCGCCAAATTTAAGGAGGTGAATGTATTCATTAATACCAACAACTTCTTCTATGAGGTCAACATCGAAATTTTTCCATTTCTCCATACAAACTAACGCTCTACCTCGATGATAATGTATGGAGCAAATGATTTTATGATTTCGATGTTGGTCCCATAGTGAAAGTTTGTATTGATGAACTAATTCGCCTCTTTAAATTTGGCGAGTATTCTAAACAGCAACCTGTATATATGATTATAAATATAGAAATATTAGAAAACAACACATACATTGCTCTGATCCTATGGTAAGTAGCGAGCATTTGTGGTACAGAAATCGGAAACAACGGCGGTACCATAGCACCAAGACCCGAGACAATATTACCTATAGAAAAGTTAATTTTCTACATTGACCGACTGGAAATCGAACCTGGGACCTCAGAGATAGCGTCACCAAGTCCGGTATGCTCGTCGAGGATCATTTAGGAATGACAAATATTATGACATGCGTATGCGCACAGAATTGTCATCGAAGAATAAACGTCCTTCTGTTACGAGGTCTCCCACCAGCCCAGCTAGACGCGGGCAAATTCAGAAAAGGTCGTTTTCTGAATTGATCTGACTGGGAACCAATCTACGCGCCACTAGACTACTGTGCCAATCAGGAAAATCATCCAATAATATACACTTAAGTAGATTGAATAGAGCCAGCCGTACATTTACGGAATACTTGATTAGCCATCAGTAGGGATCGTAATCTCAGTCCCGTAATCTAATGGATCCTGATTTGGAAAGTGTAGTTCTACAACGCACATCCGGCCAGTCACAATGCCTCACGGTGTTACAGCAGGCCACATGAATGTTTTCATATGAAGCTGCATTAATCAAAATCACTACCTTGCAGTTGCAGCCTGCCGTCTATCGCTCCGTTTACCCTGAGGCTGCGACGAGCCCAAAGATTAGACAGACGAGCCTGGCCGGTTGACCGCATCCCAGAGTACATAGCTTTGCGGTCTGCTGCTTGAGCATTATAGGGCTTGACGACTACAATGACTATAATTTACTGGATCCGGTAATCGAATCCGATCACCAGGTCAAGCACTAGATATAAGTACTTTGGTGCATAAATGGGTGGTGCGTGCAAACTGCGAGACGCACCCGCTACCTCACTCCGCGCGAACTCTCTTTTTAATACTTAGTGAGATCGTTAAGAATGTGTGTAGGTGCATACTAATTTCTTTGTTCTGACTTAAATGTGTAAGCTTAGCCTAATTAGGGTTTTTATTTTCAGGAACCCTTTGGACAAGAATTGCTTCACCTCCTTACCAGGAATGTTTATGATAGCATTGGTTGTGTAGTATTAAGCTTATATATTGAAGTGTTTTTAAAAGAAGTTGACGACGTCAAGAAGCTGAGTTATGATTTATTAGACAGTTATGATGAACAGAGTAAGTTACAGCCCTGCTTCCCCGACACGATGTTGGTGCGGTGCGCGTATCTATACTGAAATTTGGCGAATAATATTTTGTATGGCCCAAACAATAGACGAGCAAGAGTTGCCATACGCATTTAGTTTTAGCCAGACACGTAGGTGTGGCTTTTAACGTGGGCCGACTCGCACTTGGCCGTTTTTACGGTGGCTGTGACCACAACCTTTTTTGAGGGCTTGGCCTGCGTGGGGTTCGCATTGTGACGTTTTTTCACGTATACCGCATAAAGTAGCGCATACATTGTCGTGTTTAGATGACAGTTTACACGCCGTTTGTTAAGCGACAGTTAATGTAACTTATTGCATGACTTTTTTGGTATATGTGAAAAAGCATGCCAGTGTGAATGGGGCCTAGGGTGGTTTCGTCCGGCCAAATATTGATAAGTAGGTAAGGTTTTTATTTAACGGTTTAATCAGCTGTAGGGATGAGTTTTATCATGGCTTCACGTCACAAATCCAATAATACCTACTGTCCTGCATTAAAAGTAAAAATGTACGATATGGAACTCTATCTGTTTAACTTTGTTGATTTTAATTTTCAGAATAGAATCAGTACTTAGTAACAGGTCTATAGGTACCTAACAAACTAAAAATTATGAAAATGTTTTATCGTGTTAGCAAAATTATGAAATTATTTTGCTAACAAGTTCAGTTCAGTTACGCCGGCTTTGGCTCTAATGAATGAATGATACAGAGGCACATATGAATGAAAAAGTTAGTACCCAACAACACCGACACGCGTTTCGCCATTTCACGTGGCATCTTCAGGAGGGATGATGTCGCCTCATCAATAATTCATCATCTCTCGAATCGCATCGAGGTTTTTATGTCGGTGTTATGTACAACTTTGCATTCATCTGTCTCGCATGCAATATAAAATCAAATCAAAAAATATTTATTTCCCTTCACAGTTTTGGTACATAATAATTGTTATTGCTATGAAATATTAGGTCCTTACATATGAAATTGCCGATACTCAATACTAGAAACTTTAACATCAAATATCTTGCGTTTGATTAGAAATTCCAAATTCAAATTTATTTCGAAATAAAGCCAGAAAAATATTGTTTTAAAATTCGTATTTCATTTGTTTTCACATTATTTGTTTGAGCTTCAAAATTGCTATAACAACAACTATGTACATCATATGTACAATTGTACATCTTTCTGTAAAAATCATGTGTATTTTACTTGTATGGTGTGCAATAAAGAGTATCTATCTATCTATCTATCTATCTATCTATGGACAAATTGAAAATTCGCGGTATTTACGAATACGAGTTCCACCGTGGCACCAGTGCTGCTGAAACGACATGAAGAAATACCGACGTGTACGGACCAGACACCGCTAACGGAGACAGACCGCTAACGAACGAACGGTGCGTCTTTTGTTTCAATGTTTCAGTTCTGGAAATTTCGATTTACACAATAAGCCTCGTGGACGACCTGATACTCAAGTGAATAACGAAGAATTGAAGGCGATAGTCAAAGCGGATCCATCTCAAACCACTACTGAATTAGCAACAGCCTTCGGCGTAAGTGACAAAACGATACTAATCCATTTTCGCCAAATCGGAAAAGTCAAAAAACTCGAAAAGTGGGTACCGCACGAATTGACTAAATCAAACCAAGAAACACGCGTCGCTTGCTGCGTTTCTTTGCTCAATCGACACAATAATGAAGGGATTTTGAACCGTATCGTGACTTGTGATGAAAAATGGATCCTGTACGACAATCGGAAGCGATCATCACAATGGCTTAACCCTGGAGAACCAGCGAAACCTTGCCCTAAGCGACCAAAAAGAAGATTCTGGTTAGTGTTTGGTGGACCAGTGGTGGTGTTATCCATTACAGCTTCTTAAGATCAGGCCAGACGATTACTGCAGACTTGTATTGCTAACAATTGCAAACAATTATGAAAAAGCTCGCCATTAAACAACTGAGACTGGTGAATTGCTCTAGCCCACTGCTTCTTCAGGATAACGCTAGACCACACACTGCACATCTAACGGTCGCCAAGATAGAGGAGCTGCGACTGGAACCTTTGCGTCACCCACCATACTCTCCAGATCTTGCCTCAACCGATTACCACTTTTTTCAAAATTTATATAACTTTTTACAAGGAAAAAAATTCAAATCTGATGAGGCAGTCAAAACCGCCTTCATAGAGTTCATAGACTCTCGCTTCCACGATTTTTTTTTCCAAAGGTGTGTGATTGGGGTGCCTATGCCGGCGTAACTGAACGGAAATTGTAAGCAAAATAATTACATTTTCATAAATATTTAGAATGGATTACCTACAACAAAGTACAAATACAAATTCTAAAGTTATTGTTATATAGCTGTAATTTAATTTTACCTTCTTTTCAGCCAAAGTTTATGAGTCAGCGAAGAAAATTATCTGGTTGCTGAAAGAGGCCCCGCCCACGTTCTCTATCTACGGGTGGTTTAATTTGGACGCCACGTGGCCTCTGAAATATGTTAGTTTAGCTATGACAAGCATAGTTATATTGATTCAATTTGTTTATATAAAAAGTAATGATCATCAAATGATTACATAATAATCTAGGGATATGACGGCACGTTTATAAAATAGCATTATGGGTCGTAAGTGAATGAATCACTCTGGCGTAACGTCGTCTCAACTACCCTCCGTAGTCGTATCAATGGTTGCAGAGCCGCCATATTTTATCTTCAATTTTGAACGAGGAACGGCCTGCGCACCACGTCCTCAACGAATCGCTGCCGATCTCTTATCATCCGATTGTTTTTGAGCCAGTAAATTAATTTAGTTTGACCTAATTATTATAATTGTCTAATGCGTGACTTGATTTTTAAGTTAATTTATTAAATAAAGTTTAAATTGTTGTATGACGATCGACTTATACTTCATACCTTTGCCTTTCTCGCCCGCATACTCACGCCCTAACCAAGGATTGTTCTGATGGAGGACCCCTTGCATGTTTTTGTACTAATCATTATTCTTGTACAGTCAATTTATCTAAAAAGTTAAAGGTCATTGATTTGCAACTTTAAGTCTGATGCGTAGAGATCAATATCAACTGAGAAAATTTGACGTTTTGTGGGAGGTTGACGAGCTGTTGTCTGTCTGTACTGGTCTGTATATTCATTGATTTGTAGACTCGAAGTTGCCAACTCTTATTAGAAGGGAATGTGGTTGTTGAATTGAATATCATTGATTGTATTAGTAAAAAGACAACGTTAAAAGTTTTAGTTATGTAAGGTAATTAAGTACTAGCATGTTGTAAAACTATGAATATACAACGTGTTCTTTCAACTTTATAAGCTAGACCGCATGATATCTTTTATTTTGTAAGTTCGACTAAGTATTTTGTTTTAACAATCACATAACCTCAAAAAAACTCGTATATGTAAGTACTTATTTAAATAATCTATTTGTACCTTATTCATAAAAGTAAAAAATTCTAAAAAAAATTGGCGTTGTTGGGGTGATAATAATATAAACATTTTAACATTTAATCTAAGTATATTATGTAACTTGTGTGATAACAAATAACAATTAAATTTGTAAATACACATACATTTCATAACTATAAAATAAATTACACTTAAAAAACTCGACGGCCTTAGATGGAATTCGAACCCGTGTTTTCGATATCAAAGCGACTGCTTTTAAACCGAGCTACGGACATTCGTTTTATCGTCGAATTCTTTCTAGTGTTATCCCTGTTAATATAACCTACCTTTACCTACTTTTTATACACAATTGTTGTTAGACATAAAAAAATCCATAGCTCACTCAATCAAAGCGTCCAGTAGTAAAAACATATAATTAATCTTATAACATTCTCAAAGATATAGTATAAACTGGTAATTTTTACATGAGTAAAACAACAGTTGGTCTTAGAAAAAAATTTGTAAATGCATTCGAAAAAGTAGTACGTAATCTATTATTTACAAAACACTTACCACCATTTGAAATGTCTTTAAGCTTTTCTACATAATTATACATAAATAAATAACGTATAGTCTACGTAGTAATAAAAATTATCTACCAATACTTAAAAAGCAATGCTTACGGAAATATGTCTTGTCTGGGGCAAACTCGATCTGAAAGCCTTTTTGTAAGTCACCCGATCTTGATAGTCAATTAGACGCTTTATTATTTGTATTTAGTTTTCCGATTGCAATAGTGTTGCAAAATTATCGATAGTTTAAATATCGATATTTTCGATTAGATTGGCGTAGTGGCCCGGTGATTCGCCTCGAATGCACAGGGTCCCGCGTTCGATTTCCAGCTTGGGTCAATTCAGAAAAACACACCGGTCTAAATTGGCTCAGGTCCAGGTGTGCTGGAAGACGCCTTTGGCGAAATACTTTGCCTGGTAGCGCGTAACATAATGATGTTAATTCCCTACTTCGAGACCGTGACAAATGGTGTGTTGTGGTTGGTTGGTTAGTGAACCTTAATACTTATTTTCTTATAATTAATTGTACTATAATATTGTTACTATTTTTCAAGGCCACGATAGTATCGATAGACTATCGATAATTTCACCATTACTACACGACACTAGATTGCAACGCCAGAAAGAGATCCCTGTTGTGATCCAAATCCATTAAGTACTACTAGCGGCACCGATGTTGAGCGATGGGCGAAAGATGCAGAAGATCATTACGATTACGTGATTGGCTAGTCGCGCGCCGCACCCGCACCGCCGGCCGGGATTAGTTGCTGGCTCCGCGCACACGCGTCTCTGATACGATGATCGTCTCGTAAGATGCGCAAAGCGATCCCCACTTTTTCCTCCAGCGCTCAAGATTCGTGCCGGGGATTGTACTACAAGTTTAGTAAGCGAAGCGGAGGTCTTCCGAGTAGCCTAGCTTCTCTAGCGCGGGGTTGCAGGCGAAGTTGATCATCGGCGGCGGGCCGCACATTAGAGTGATGACGTTCTTGCCGGGAGGGAACAGGTGTTCGCGAATCATGTCCTCGTTTATGAATCCGGTGCTGTATGTCCAGCCTGCAAAATTAGTTTTTTATTTTAATAAATAGGTACATACAACGGCAGGTCAACCTACCCGAACAGCTAAAGGTCATTAAAACACGTAGTGATCAATATCAGTTGAGAAAATTTGCACACACTGAAAAGTTCCACACCATACTTGTTGTAAATGTTACATTTTTTTTAAAGATTTACAAAAATGACTTTATTTTGTTATAACTAAACTTTTTTTCATAGAAACATAGTTGAAATTTTCAGTAATATGAAGTAGTAGTATTTTCAGTGAAATAAGATTCTTTCATAAAAAGGCTTTAAATAAAGAGCACAGCCAGCAATGAATCGCGCGCACGCACACATTTTCCTACGCTGTCCTTCAAGTGCTGTGTAGCGCTCACTCACACACGTGCGTGAGGCATAGTCTGTTGCGTGCGCGCTGTACATTACAGGTGTACGGTCTGTCGGGTCGGCGTACAAAGAATTACGTCTTGTCGGCGTCTAAACAATGATTTATTTTACTCCAAAATCTTAAAAATATAACAATATAGATGTTCTCGCTTTTGTCGTCAAGTTAGTGCCAATTTTTAGGTCCAAGTTCAAAGTCCCGTCATGGCATCGCTGGCCAGTCCAGCATCCAAAAAGTCCGTAACAACGGGTTAGAAAATATATTTTTTTGACACCCAAAAATTAGTCTTTTCCCAGCATTTTTTTTATTCAAATTGGTTAAGGGCCTCTTACACCATTTGCTAATAAGTTCCAGATAACCTATCTGGCACTTGTTTTGACAGATAACCCATACAATTAGCTGTCTAAAAAGTGCCAAATAGGTTATCTGGAACTTATCAGCAAGTGGTGTAACATGCCCTTAATGTACTGAATGCGTGGTTTAAGGCTTTGTTAAGCTTTTTAACACCCTGTATTTAACATTCAATTATTAAAACTAAATGACTTAATAACAAATTTGAATAATATCGTGTCGTGTCCACTTTTAAGATTAGGTAGATAAGTCATCCACTAAAGACTTCCTGGCTGTTTTAACATTTTAACTGATTAAATTACTTATTATGAGCAACGAATAAAATTTTAATTAATATACAAGTAAGTAGGTATTTTTTACATTAATCTGAATTACAGACATCATTATCTTCACGTGTTACACAATGTGATGACATAACCATATCATTTTTAATAGTATGTTAAAAAAAGTAATTTACTAAAAGTAATACATAAAGATTAATTATAAAGTTACGTAAACATTTGAATCATTATCCCATGCTTTGTTGCTACAGTAGCGAATGACCTCTAGTCACCTTAGGCAGCGAATATTATGGTTTACGTCGATGTCTTATCGCATTCATTACATACTTAAAGATAAAGTATTATCGATCGGCTGGATACGAGCAAGTGAATACGCATTTTGGCCGGTATCTAACAAAAATGAAAGCTCGGTAAAAAAATTAATGATTAAAATTAATGATTACCACACAAAATTTTACATAACAGAAAAAAATAATTTTATACTGGTAAGGAGGCAGCAGAAAAGTTCATACACTTGGTAATACTAAGTTAAAATAGTACTAAATAATACCGCCTGGAAAGAAATTAACTAATGAAATAGAATAATTTATTAGTTAATTTTTTCTCTAATTCTTTTCGCTAATTCTACTGCTAATATACAGTAACTTTTTGCTTCGGGATTAAGATCCAAATAAAAAAACACTTCCCTGTACTAAATTGCCGACCAGCTGAAATCAATTTCTATGGGAGTGTTTATTTTTGAGTATTCGATGTTTTTTTCCATAGAAAAAGTCGTTGTATTTGAGCAGTAGAATCACCTAGAAGGAAGTTAACTAATAAAATAAATTTAAAAAAACAATCTGGTAGTCCTAAGGGGAGGCCTATGTTTACGTCCTATGACTTAAATGATGATGATGATACAAAGAAATCAAACAGATTCCTGAAACTCACCCTCACTCGGTCTGTCAAGTGTGTACCACAATTTGAACTGTCCTGGGAATTCTTTCTGGTACATTTCTAGTTCTTTCCTCAGCAGGATATCGTCCTCTGTTTGGTTCGCGAAAAGGAGTCGCAGTTCTGTGCTGTCATTGGCATCTCGGCATATGTGCCGGATTAGTTGAAGCATTGGCGCGATGCCAGTGCCACCTGAAACGTAAATACAAATTAAATAATAAATTACAGATCGTTAACCGGCCGACTCATAGACAACACCTGTTAAATCTGAGAAATAGTGCTGGATTACGACGCCGACTACATTGTTCGGTCATGCAAGTATGTCTGGTACATATTTTATTGCAATTAAATAATATTGAAATTAAATATTGGTAGGTAGCTATATGAATCTGACGAGAATCAGAATGTGGCAAAGGTATAAAAAACTTTCACAGGTGAGGTAAATGCTCGCTCTTTTGAGTTTATTGACATTAGCTCATTGATAATTTAAGAAGTAGTTTAGTAATATTTTTCCACGAAGGGCAAGGAAGGCAATGGTACAGAACCATTCGTTATTTCTTAACTGTATGTATTAAACAAACCCTGATAAATAATTAGAATCTTATAATCTTTATGTTGCATTCAAGTGGGAATGAATTTTCGTCTGTTCAAACAGATAAGGGAACGATACTCGTGATAAAGAGTGATAATTATGTAGACAGTACAGCGATTACTATTATACTGACAACAATCAGCAAGATGATAAAGACCTTTAATTAAATTGTGCATTTTCCTGCAAAAACTTAAATTTGACATTTCTCAATTTATATAACTTGCTGACTTACTTATATTTTGTTTGTCTCATGAAACATATTTCTCTACACACACTCTTAATTGAGAGTTAGTGGTTACCAGTCTTAGTATGTACCAGTAATTTCTGTTCTCTGGTAGTAGTAGTCTGTTTTTAAAGTAGGAAGTCGTTCTTTGTACTCTTTGTTATAGTACACCATGGCTACTTGAAGAAAAAAATGACATACAAACTTCTTTGAATGTTGCAAATTTCGTTTAAGTAAATACTTGTGCTCACTTATGAGATACATTTTTGAGATGGGTTTTTACCTGCAATCATGTTCATCTGCTTAGCAACAACCTTGACTGGAGGATCTTTTCTTAACTTCTTGATGAGGAATGTTCCATTTCCTGCATATTGAAGTCTGCCTGATGGTCCTCGGACATCAATGGTTTCTCCAAGCTTCATATTATTCAAGTGTTGAGACATTTTGCCTCCATCAGGAAATTTGGGATGAACATTTTTGAAGTAAACCTGAAAATAAATATTGTTGTTAGCTTACTGTGGATTTATTTATTTATTCAGAGTTTAAAAATGTATGTGATTTTGTTACTACCATAAATTCTGTATGCTTAAACTGATTGATTTAATATACAATGTAATTCCGATTATGCAAAACCTCTTAGGGGCTAATTCAGGTGCCTAAATAAATTTTTTTCTGGAAATCTAAAAGAAAAAATATCTAATATTTACTTTTTGGTAAGTGATATCATATTTATTAATCATTTTTAAAATATTTTTTTGATAGCCCCATACAGAAAGTTTTGGGGGTGCTTGTAGCTCAGTCCTGGAAGCCTTTTGGTAGTGATTACCAATGTTATGCCACCCACGCCGCATTTTTGAGTGGATGGGTAACCATTCCAGCCATAATATTTTGTGACAAAGAAGTTTTGCGTTAGAGTTACACATAGTACTTATATAAATTATGTATGATCGTTTTTTTTTGAATTCTTAATTTATTCTGAATAGAATATAGGTACTTAAACTGTCAAATAGCAAAAAATCGTGTGAGCAAGTGTTTCTTCGTATCTTAATTATTAATTAAACAATTTGACTAATCTTTTTCCCAGATCATTTAGTTGTTGCCCTCTAAATATGATTGCACTATTTTAGCTCTGCAGCTACAATCCGGTGGTCTATCTTTTTTGCCAAATTTTTCATGATTTCTTCACCATGCTGCTATTGGTTGTTATTAAGTTAATTAATTTAGTAAAATTACCTTAATAACCAAATCAACATAGCCTTTTTCCTCATCACTTGATACTGGTGTGTATGCTCTGATGACAAGGTCATCATCAAGCTTGACTGATAAATGGATGTGTTGACCAATAGGCAGTCCTGAAAATAAAAATGACTAAATTATAGCATCAAAACCAACAGATTTTATAATAATATATACATTCATAAAATAATTGGTTAATGATTTGCTAAAACAAAGTAAGGAAATTGTGTTTGGTTTCATAGAACAATGAGTCACCTATTTGAAGGCCTCAATATATATGTAAATTATGCATACTTTTTTGAGTAGTTGTGCCACTGATTTGTTTCTTCATTTTACAATTTCAATTGTGTCCTAAACTTAGCTGACATGATAAACCTTGTATTCTACTTGTATAGTTAGCTACAAGGTTGTGTCGAATTAAAAATCATGTTTTTACCAGTCCCCTAACTAGAGGGGTGGTGGCAGCGGTGCCCAGGCACAGGGTGCAGATTCTGGAGAGGAGCAGAAACGACAAGACCAGACCATGTTTTTTGTCATGCACAGGCGCAGTTATAGAAGCTTGCACTGGGAGTATAAAAAACTAATAATGATGCACACAAGTAATAATCACTACTAAAATGTACACTACATAAGATGTAATCAATAACGATTCAGTATTGCGTTAAACATTAAAGTATGTCAAGACTTACCTAGGACATGCTCTTTAGTTGGCAGTCCAAATCGGAACCTCCGTGTGTCATGACTAATTTCCTCACGCTCAATCAAAGGTAGAGGATATTTCACGTTAGGGTCCACAAGTGCAACAAGTTTCTTCGGCTTTTTACTTTTTTTGGTCCATAGGCAGTTCACAACCACTGCTACAAGGACTACTGCTGATCCGATTCCTACCACTAGTGGCAGGGTCTGAAAAAAAAAGTTTAAATAGTAAATACTTTAAAAAATTGGTTTTCTTGACACCACATTAGGACACCAGTTTTTTCTGTAATTAATAAAACAAACTATAAAAAAAGGTATTTTAAATTTTGTTTAGTTAAGTACTCCACTCAAATTCGAATAAGGTGGAATGTGGTACAAAGCAAAAATGTTAATATTATTAGGTTGATATGTTACCCACAAAGGTTATTAAACTTGTTTTACAAGAGTTGGGTTGGGTTTTTTATTTTATGTAACATACAGGGATCGGAAACCAGTTATTTTACTATGGAACCTTAACCGGAATAATAAAGGTTTTTGCTAAATTAAAAGCTATGGCAAATTTAGTTTTATGGTCAAATCTTTACAACTACTATCAAATAGCAGAAATGGGTCTTATACATTCTGAAATAAAATTAACAGGTTTCAATCCTTGGTAACATGTAGGTAATAGTTATAAAAAATAGATAAAATAATAAGTTAGGTTATAGGTTTATTGAAGGTCATGTTAGCAAACAAAAAATACATACTGGTACTCTCTCTAGAAAATCAGTCACAGCAAATTGCAAGTTACTCATGATATCAACACTAAGTCACCTTTGAAACTATGTACCTATCACAGCAATATATGTTTTTACAGGAACGAAGCGTTGTTTGATTTACACGACCGAACGTTTAATAACTATTGATGGAACTCATACAAGCACATAAATAGAGAACTTTGAACTTGTTATCTCGAGGTACGAATTGTGAATGGTAATGCTTACACACACACTACATTTGCAAAATCGAACGAAAAAAACGATCACAAATTACATACAAACTACTTGTAGCGAAGCACTGATGATTATGAAATGTGACGACACGCACGACAGAACATGGGTACAAACCAACGAAGACGAGCTCTCTGCTACAGTCATGTTACCTCACCAAAAGTTTACACAAGACAAGAATATAGTTATTAGAATTAAAACATACTTACCTTATCAGTTTAGCGATATAGCCGATAATAATAAATATCACCAAATATCAATCACTTATTTTCCCATTGATAATGATAAAAATATAACCTCAATATGTAGATTACGTTATTACTATAATACTGAAAAATCATGAGTACTTACTATTTTAGAGGTATGAGACGGTGGCATTTTATTTAATTAATGCATAAACACATTAAAAATACCTAATTTAAGATAATATTTATGATATTTTTCTCGAACTGGTTACGATTACGAACATCTCAGTCAGCTGACTACGACAGCACAAATGAGTGAGAGGAGTTTCTGTCGTCTACTAACTGTCTGGCACATGATGGAAATTAGAAGGTATTATTTTCGGTCCATCCAGATAATTATGATTTACCAACCTCTCGGTTCACTGTTTTCAGTGATGACAAATGTTCCCGAAATAGATCTATATTAGCAGGAAAAAAAACACAAATCCTGATCGATTCTAGCTGCAAACGTTGCTATCCGAATTAAACGAAATGGTTGTTGACCTAACTCGTAATTCAAATTTAATATTTATTAAATGGAAACTGTTTTATTATTATTTTAAAACCAGAATAATAATTTTATTTTTTATTTTAGAAAGTTGGCTTTGCGAACGTTCAAAAGTTGGCGGGCTTTCATTAAACTTTTATTAAAGAATTTCCTTAATGCACTAAGATCATCTGTATTATACTGCCAAAATTTTTAGTAGCTTATTCTTTTAAATAGCTAAAAAAAAACATCAAGTGATAGGTACCACATAAGTACTTACTTTAGCACGTATAGATGATAGTCAAAGAAGTGGTACCAATAATAGTGGTTTAAAAAGATGATTATTGATGATTATTACTACAAATAGATTATGTAAGTAATATAAAAAGAAGGAATTAAAAAATGCGACAGTGCCAATTAATTTCATAGGCTATTTTGTTGTACAACAAAATACCTGCATTTATAAATATGCATTGGCTAAGCGCGAAACAAAAAACTGCTTAATAATGCAGGTATTATTATATTATAGGCTATTTGTTGTATACAACAAAATACCTGAAGTTTGTTTTTTTCGTAATTCGATTTAGTTACTGATTTTGAGTGGTCTCTGAAAAATTGGCACTACCGTGAAATTTAATATAACCCTGTATTAGTATGAAGCTGGGACTTGTAAAATAGACTAGTCAAAACTTGTCAAGGATCATCTGGATTAGGTTATGTTAGTGACCAGTGACCAGAGCTGAAGCGAAGCCGAGCGAGCGGAGCAAGCGTGCTGCGGTAGCGGCCGGCGAGCGCTAGATTCTAATTCTCGTTCTTAAATTTTGACAATGTTCCCTAAAATCTGCAAATATTTCAGTAACGGTGCAGTCGGATCTAAAAAATAATAAAATTTTGGACCCCCTTAAAAACCAGAGATTTTACCCGGGCCCATAATATTTTGACCTCTAAAAACGGTCAAGTGCGAGTTGGTAAAAAATTTCTCAGTCAAATTGTAAAAAAAAGTCCCAGCTCCATACAAAAAACAATCGAAAATTCGGCGATGTCAATACTCCTTAAAGAATCTGTTAATTTTTTTCTAATTGTTGCCATAGCGCCCCATTACCTATACATTAAATTAAATTAAATTAAATTGTTTCTTCAGTAAGATTTATTTTGTAAATATTGGACAATATCCAATATCAATCGCTATTAGCGATAAGACCGCCTAAATCTTACTGTAAAAATCATGTGTTAGTTACTTGTATGGTGTACAATAAAGAGTATCTATTTATCTAATATCGCCTAGATTTATCTGATACTAAGGGAAGTAGCTAAAGTACTTGTGATATATAAATCAGAAAAAACAACGACTATACCATAACACCCAGACCCAAGACAACATAGAAAAGTTTGTTTTTTACATTGATCGGACGGACAATCGAACCCGGGACCTAAATAATTCAAAGTCGTCTCAATTATTTCGATTACAAAACAAAATATTAATTGAGACATTTCTCTTTTAAAAACAACAAAATGTGGGAGATTTGTTTTCCCCATACAAGCAACATTTTCATAAAATGTCCAGACTAATTTGTTGTAATTAATTTTAATTTTTGATTAATGTTTTACGTAAAATATAAGTTTTCTAACGCAATTCTTACACGTGAAATGTAATGTTAAAATTTTTCTTGTATTTTCGTGTTAACATCCGTTATCTTCACAAACCGTCAAGTTTTTTTTAATATTTCGAGAACTATTTGTCACGCGACACGATCTTGAGCACTGGCGGGCCGAGTAATGAACTAAGCCATTATGGCTTAGTTTGTGTTGCCTCACTTTACGGATGCGGACTAGGCTTCTGGGTGTTCTATTTCTATGGTCTAAGCCCTATTCACACATTGAGAGTTTTAAAATATTTTTGCACAGATATATAATATATCTTTGCGCTCTGAAGCGTTTGGAAGAGGTAAGATTTCTTACGGGTGGAAAGCTGATAGTCTCTGGTGAAAAGTTGAAAAAGTGCTCAGCTAAAGCAGTAAATCAGTGCTAAAACCCTTCAAAATGGCGCTAGTATAGACAAAGGGCAAACGCAGCGTAGGACGTCCGTTTATATATATATACGGATTGACGGACGGATGTTGACGGATTGAAGTATGACGGGTATGGAGTGCCAAGATAGAATATTTTAAAACATTTTGGTGACTTTTAATTATGGAGGATTATGCCATCCTCTAAAAAACATTTGAACTTTATACTCTGTTGCTACGTAGCGCCACCTATTTTAACGCAAATTGTCAAATTTGTCAAATGCTTTTTCAAAACGAAGATAGTACTCCTTACCTCTACGCTCCTTCGCGAAAAGAAAAACCGTCGTGTTAAATCGCAGTGACATGCACAAGTTGATTGAAGTGCATTGATTGAGTAGTGTTGTGTATATTCCATGGTAGATTCGAATCCCACGGGTTTCATATGTGATATCGAACGTCGATGTATCTTTTGTCCAGTTATCGACAACAATGCATCAACGGGTCGCTACATCTACGGTACTCCATATTGATGAGTACGTATTAATAGATGTTGCTGTATCTATTGTCTATACATTTAATCACGAAGTTGTACATCAACATCTTTATTTACGATGTTCCATTTAACGAGTAGTCAGACCATACGTAAGCCATAGGACTCTAACTACACGATATAATTTGTTCAAATTATATGTCTAATAATATTTACCATTTTTTGACCGGTAGATATCGGTAGGCACTACTCGAAAGCAGTAAAACAGAACGCTCGATTATTCGTTTTTCTAACTACCCACATTTTAAGCTCATTTATTTAATTGATGAATTCAAAATTAAATAAAAAAACTTAAAATGTGGGTATACCTAAAGCATACCTAAAGTTGCAAGTACATAAATGTCTTGTAAAAGTAGGTAATACTACAAGATAATTTACGACAAGAAGTATTAATTAATGTTTTGTATCTAATCATTTTCTTCCTGATAGCTACTTAAATTTAATTTAATTTTACATTTAAATTCAAATTCTGAAGAAAGTATATCATTTACCACATTTTATCCCAGAATATTTGTTATTTCTAATTATTTTATCTGTCGATTGGTCGTCATTTAGTTACTTGCAACTTTAGGTATGCCAGGCTTTATCCAAAAAAATGCGAAGCCTTTTATTTATTATTATTTATGTACTTATTAAGTCAGTCGGTGTTTGTCTGTTCAGTGTTTGACAATAATTGTTGTGAATTTTCTATAAAATGGAAATAAAATACCAAGTTCAATACTTACCCCTTATAGCAGCAACACGATACATCTAACTCCGAAACTAGTTAGTGATTTTTTACTTACATTTAGTATGAAATGACGCCTCCTGTCAACGCTCGCCCAAATTAAAAAATGGCTGAAAATAGACTTCAGAAACCTAAATATATCGATTTCAATACTTAAAAGTAGAAGATGGCTGTAAGAATAAAATTTTAAAAATATGTTTTAATCTATAATTTGAAACTCTGAAACGCTATCCGCCATGATCGCGACGTGTGTGACGTCAGTCTTATGGTAAACGATCAAATGTCATTCAAGTGTAATAGTATATTACACTTGAATGACATTTGATCGTTTACCTTAATTCATAGAGGTTGTATTATTAAAAGACGTTTATATTGTTTGTTTGTTTGTTTAATAGAGAGACTACGTCAAGGCACAGATAATCTATATATGGACCAAAATGGCAGACAGCGTTTTCGTCTGTTTAAGAAAATATTATTTTAAAATTAAAGTTTAGTAGTTTTCTAAGCCTTAAAAAATACAATAATTTTTTTTCGGTCTAATGGAACACTTAATAACGATTTAAGATCTATTTAAAAAAGTGACAACTAGCCTATTTTGTCGAACAAATCATTATGCATTGAGATAGATAATACTAGAGGAACAAACTTCACTATTTCGCGGCAAAAAAGCCTAAACCTATCACTTTATTTCGCTGTGTGCGCGATGACAGCGCCCCTAGTGAACACAATTGTTGTGGACTTGAGTCTCTCAAATTAAGGCAACTGGATGGTTTGAGAATGATATTCGGATTGTTTTTTTTCGAAATTAGATGAAAATATCTCAAAAAATTTGCGCATATTACAATAAGTGATTTTCTTACTCGAACTAAAATACGAATATTATAATACCTACGGGATTTTAATCAATATAACATGATATAATTTTCCAACCTCAAAATGTGCAAAAAGGGGAAAAAAATGTATTAGCACAGCGTGTGAGAGATTTTAAAGAGCTCAGAACCAACGGACAAAGCTACTTAATAAGATCTGTGATCATAAGACAAATGTCGGTAACACAAATTCTTAAAAATCTTCAAATATCCTACCAATTTTTTTCTTTTCACAGCTGCAGCTATCCATTTATTTCTTTGCTCCAATTTCCATCTTGATGTTGGAAACAATAAAACATGTACTAAATGTTTTTCCCATTGTTTCTACACTTTATAACAGAACACGTATGACCCATATCGCGAATTTTAACGTTTTCACTTAAAAATACTTATTAACGTTAGTATGGAATTCTATGGAAATATAGCAATTTGACACATGACAGTCCAGAGTTATTTCACATTTCTGCTACATTGCGTGCTGCGATCGATTTGACGGCCCCCACCACCCACTTCGCACATAGCAAATAGACGTAGCTTGGAAACGACTAAACATTTAGAAAAAAACATATATTTGTCTCTCTTGCACTAGTGCCTAGCTAGAAAGGAGCTGTCATTCTAATTAGATAAAGATGGCGATATTACTTTTTCTGGCGGGGTCGCTGTTGCATGCTGTATAAAGTTTACTCCATTTTAAATTAAATAAAGAGTCGGAAGTTGAGTAGATTAGTTTTGTATGTACATTTGAATAAGGTATAGTTTACTATAAAATTTATAAAATTTTTGTTGTTAGTAAAATTAATAGGTAATTATGTTATTGTTAAAAAAAGTAGTGCCTTTTCCGATTTCCCCGAAAGCTTTGGTGAGAGTGTAAACGCGAATAATTATTAGTATAGCAAATCAGTGGTATAGCATTTGCAGTTGCGCCACCTGATGTCATCTTAACGAAACCTCCTTTTTTCTATGTAAACTTGTGTTAACTCTTTCATTGAAATGAAAATAGAAATAAGGAGAATGATTCCCTGGATTGAACATAAATTTATCTAATTTCTTTAACCTCGTAACGCCTAGATACCTTTTAAAAGGTATTGAGCTTGGTAGTGGTTCGGGCCCAAGGCGTTATGCAGTTTCATCAAGTAAACGCCCGACCACCTTTTAAAAGGTCTCCAATTTTAAAGCGTGATAACATTTTAAATGTCACGCCGAAGCTAATACACAGTTTCTGAACTGCTAGTTGAAATTCTATTTTTGTCTATGGTTTAACGGTAGTGGCAAAAAAAGGAAAAATATCTGTCATTTTCGGCGAATTCTTGGTCAAGATGGCACGACGCAGTAACCGTGGTAAGTAAATCTTGATTTATTGGAAAGATCTTCAGAAATATTTTTAATGTTTCTTAGTTAACATATTCTTAGATATGCATTAATTGTAATAGCGCAAAGATTGCAATGAAAATGAAGTATTAGACCTATGACATAACCTCTAAAAGTTCGATAACCTTTTAAAAGGTATACGGGAATTTGTTCATGCTGAGATTTTAAAAGCTATGTGGGTTGCAACCACTATAGAGTTTAAGTAATATTGGATCTATGGCCCGTTTTTTTAAACGATACTTTATCTGGAGTGACTATGAGTGGACGGGAGTGGCGTCGACTGGACGTCAGTGTAGTTTAGTGGATTGGAAGGGAGTACATGGCTGAAGTGGGTTGAAAGTGAGAGTCAATAGAATGAAGGGGAGTAAGGGTGGAAGAATGTGGAGTAACTTAAAATACATGAAATCTAATTAAATATTTAAGTAGTAAATTGAAATGAGATAAAATAAAATACTTTTTATCAAATTGTTTTAGTCAGCCTAATGCGAGATGAACAAATTCAAGAAATGTTGAATAACTCCGATTTCGAAGATGAACTGTTTGCTGGAGACGACGACATACAGGATGAGGAATTCAACATAGACAAAGAGAATCCACAAAGTTCTAGTTCTGAAGAATCAGACGAAAATGTTCCGATAGAAGCACACAGAAGTACAATACGTAGACCAAGTAGATCACGGCGACAGGCTCAAAGTGCTCGTAGACCCCGTGGAACTCGCAACAGGGCTCGAGAAAGATCGGTTTTACGCCAAGCTGAAGAACCACAAGCAGAAAATGTTAATAACTTGAAAGATGCTGAATGGGAAGATTGCGATTTTGATCCAGTAACGGTACCATTAGTAGAACCAGCTTACTTGCCAGTACAAAGAATCAATTTTAGTAAGATAGATTACTTTAAACAGTACATTGATGACTCAGTTATTGAAAACATGGTAGAAAAATCGAACTGGAGCTATTTTTCAAGAAATTTGACAGCATTGAATTTGACTTTAGATGAGTGTAAAATGTATATAGCTATCCAGATGATAATGTCTTGCATTAACTATCCTACGCTCAGAATGTATTGGTCAAATGAATTCAGGGTACCAATTATTGCTAACAATATACCTCGTAATCGATTTTTACAACTCAGAAACGCAATAAAGTTTGTGTTAGACGAGGAAGTTAGTGCTGAAGAACGAGAAGCGGACAAATTATGGAAGGTAAGACCGTTACTGGATGCTGTTTTAAAAGGTTGTCGCATCCAAGAAAAGACCAAAGATCTTTCCGTCGACGAGATGATGATTCCGTTTCAAGGAGTTTGCGGGTTAAAACAGTACTGCCCCGGGAAGCCTAACCCAGTAGGGTTGAAAGCATTCGTGCTTGCAAAACCTAATGGGCTAGTCTGCGATTTCCATATTTACCAAGGCAGCACCACATATCCAGATTTAGAAGATACTGCATATGGGTTAGGCGAAAAGGCCATACTGACATTAACAAAAGACTTAGTACCAGGTCATATCATATACTGTGATCGGTACTTTACCTCTGAAAGGCTTCTCACGGCACTTGATGAAAAAGGACTTTTGTGCACAGGTACTGTAATGAAAAATCGGGTTCCTACATCTGCGCGAAACATTTTGCCTGATGACAAAACCATGAAAAAGAGAACAAGAGGATCGTGGTTCAAAGTAGTGAACAAGGCCAAAAAAATTTTTGTTACGAAGTGGATGGACAATAAGCCAGTCACTTTGATGTCTACCGTACATTCTGATAAGACTGTAGATTCCTGTGAGCGATGGTCAAAAAAAGAGAAAAGGTACATCCAAATACCAAGACCAGAAGTTGTGACACTCTACAACCGAAACATGGGCGGCGTTGACATGGCTGATAGAATGTTGTCAGTCTGCCCGAATCGTTACAGGACGAAAAAGTGGACACATAGAGTAATTGCCCACTTTCTTGATCTTTCCATCAGCAATGCCTGGATTTCATTCCGTGAAGATGAACTAAAGAAAGGGACAAGGTTAAAATCCGTTCAACAACTGCGTTCGTTCAAAATAGAAGTTGCCAAAACAATTATTAAAGGCTCTATAGAAGGACAAGCAGAAAACGTTGTTGTTGAAGGGGAAGGAGAAAATATTGCTGAAATTCAAGGAGGAAACGCAATTCAGGCAGAAAGGGAGGAAGGACAGAGAAGGAGAGAACCACAAGAAGAATCACAGGAAGAACAAAATGAAGAAAATGAACAGTCAGTTACGTTTAGAAAAAGGCACGCACCTGTTCCCCTTCCATCGGAAAAGGAACGTTATGAAGGAGGAACTCATTTACCAGAAGTAGACGAAAATCAGAAATTATGTCGTCGTGCCGGTTGTAAAAAGAAGTCAAAAATAAGGTGTATATCTTGCAATATTCATCTATGTCTTACTCATGATCGAAACTGCTTCCTAGCATTCCACAATAAAAATGCTTAGTCTTATTAAGCTTTTACACAGTCGACACTAGAAGTTGAACTGTTGAGACATTTGATTATTTAGACTGTAGTAGATTGTTGGTTTTTGAGATAACTGTTGTTTATTTTTTACATATTGTATAATTCAGACTTGATGTCTGGCAGAAAGTTTCTATTTATTACTTGTTACTTATAGTTTAATTTGAGAAGTCTGATCTGTACTCTAATACTAACAAAAAGTCATTTCAAAGACATTTGATATGTCATTATGATTAAGTGATACAAGACTGAATTGTTCTGTACCATTAAGATTAATATTTAAGTTTATATTTGTTTAACCTACAGCCTAACATTCCTTGCCAAAGTGGTTTTTGATATTGTCAAATTAAATAGGTAGGCAAGTATGTTACTTTTGATCTCGTTTTTTTTCAATTATCTAATAAAAGTTTTGATTTCCATTTATTTTTGCTTGTTTCATACCCCATATTCATCCTAATCTTCATCGTAGTCGAGGTTAACATGAGCCACAGAATTGACACTTTTCTTTATGAATAAAAGTGATTTTTTACAACCATATTATGAGGAAACGGATTTTAGAAGGCATACGGGTAGTTACCATATTTTTTTGGCAATTTTTAAGATACCGTTTCTTTCAACTCTCGAATCTTTTTTACAGCCCTTTGGATGTGAATTTCTTGCAATTAAAATAATAAACACATAATATTCTAGCCTTTTGAAATAATTAAGACACGTAGCTACTTATATTTGTTTCACAACTTTACATTTTTGTGACAAAGGCATTCAAATGACACACATTTAAAATGATAATAATTAAGGAAAGCATGCCATATTAAATGTGTCAATGCATAATGTTCTTTGTTACAAAAATACATCCCGTTTCATCAACTTTTACTCAATATAGCCAAAAATACGAATTTTATCAAATTCAGGTTACTTATAGATAGATGGCCAGATGCCTAAATAAAGGATGCTGAATTTAGGGTTTGTTATTATCGCAAACCCATCTATTATTATACATTATAATGCAAAAAAAATATTAAGTTCATACGGCAATCATAGGACACTTTTACAAGCTTCCGAACCTTTGGGTCCGAATCATGTGAACCTAAAAAAAGGCATCTGGGCTGCTATCACATTTTGAAGCAAAATAGCATGGGCGTTACGAGGTTAAACAAGCAATTCTTGCCAACACTAACAGCTAAAACGATTTTGATGAAATTTTGTATTTTGGGTTTGGCTTTTTAAGTTTACCTAAATAGTTGTTTTTCTTGTAAAAACTTGCTTTAACACAAAAATAGTATTGATTTGACATAAGCCGGGACATGAGACTGTGGATCGTGGTCAACCGTGTTGTGGTCAGTGGGTGGTTTGCATGGTGAGATTACATTGACGGGTTGGGTACCTCTGTTCAATAATATAGATAATAGAATTACACCATAATAGATTTTAACTGACAAAATAGGACCATACTTTTCAATAAATCATCATCATTTCAAGCCATAGGACGTCTACTGCTGAACATAGGCCTCCCCCATTGACTTCCAGATTGGTCGGTTGGAAGCGGCCTGCATCCAACGTCTTCCTGCGACCCTTACCAGGTCGTCTGACCACCTTATATATAAATAAATTATATAAATATTAAAGGTTCTACTATCTAGTTGTCAAAAATAGTGGAAGTAATATACTCGTACAAGTAGGTATTTAATTAATTAAATTAGACTTTAGTCTAGTATTTCCCGTTTTAAATTGATAGTCCTTACTTTTAACTTTGAAAATATTTTTTACGACAAAATTTATAATAAGCATACCTAAGATTTATTATTTGATATTTTATGGGCTGATTTTGGTGCTCAAATAGTTACAACAACTTTCATGTAACTACATCGAAATTTCAAATATTTGTTTTTACATCTTCATATCTGCTTCATACAAACTGAAATACTCGTATCAGCTGGCCAGCGGTTTTGTTTCCATACAAGGAGAAGTCACTTCTCCATGGAGAAGTGATATGTTTTTGCGAATTTTATGTTGTAGTTGCTGTATTTGAGAAGTAGAATCGGCCCCTAGGAGAAGAAGAATTAAAAGAACCTTGGTGTAAAAGCTATTCTAAGGAAACGAGTGTATTACTAAGACGGTTTGTGAGTACCTAAGTTAAAAAATAAGGTACTTAGTAGGTACGGAATTTTCGCTCGCATATGACTAGTTTATATTTTATGTGTTTCGTTGCGAGATAAGGTAAGTATATAAATAATTTGTAATCAAAATAAATCTTACTTGAGTGTTTTAAAACAAATTTTAATGCTAATACAAAAATATAATACTGTATTTACAAACGAAATAACACTATCACAGTCATGTTCTCACGCACTAGTCCGAATTATCTCTCTGATACTCTGTGTCACTCCTGTTACGAGTACAAATGAACCGAATATTATTAGAATCACATCCTTGATGAGGATCCACTTGAATTTGCCGAGACCCCTTTCCCAGCTGAATATGAGGTCCATAAAGGAAGGCGCGATGAGTCCGAGGAAAGAGTAGAAGAATGCACCCTCAAGGCCTATCACCTGCTCTAACCGGGGCAAGGTAGCTGCTGCAATCACTGAAGGAAAAGGAAAAACGTTTGTTATAATTCTCCAATTTACTAGTTTCTTTCAGAATTTTATCAATCCGGTAAACCCTTATCGTCAAAAATTCTAGTCACCATATTACGTTACAGATTAGGTAAGTACTTACCTCCTAATTACGAGTATATCATTTTGTTACATCATTATAATTATGATAATACGTAAGGAATGTACGTAAGTCTATATTTTATAGTGAATTGCTGGAATGTCTAATTGAAAAACCAATCTAAACAGGTTATAATTATGTAGATACTTTTACTGGAATCGGATGACAAGATTTACCTCCCTAGTACCTACCAAACTATTAAAACGCATGCACAAATGAACTGACGACCGTCTGGTGTAGGGTTTGCGGTTTCCGGACTATAAAGGCAGCGGTTGCGGGTTTGAATCCCGCAAGGGGAAAATGTTAGTGTGATTAGCACGAGCATTTGTACCTAAGTCATGGATGTTTATAAAAGTAAGTATTTGGGTATGTGTATCCGTTCGCACCATATCTTGTCGCCATAGTACATACAAGCTTTGCTTAGTTAGGGCACTGATATTAGGGCTAGATGATTGGTGTGATTATGAAAAACAATTTATTTATCTAAGATAATTCGCCTTAGGGATCAACATGAAATCACGCGAGTATTATATGGAGGGTCGTGTTTAGGTATTTTATTACCTACTCGGAAATAAAAGTCCCATCATCATCATCATCATCATTTCAGCCATAGGACGTCCACTGCTGAACATAGGCCTCCCCTAGTGATTTGAAAAGTTTGTTTATTTATTATTGTGGCTGAATAATAGTGTGGACCTTACCAGTAAGAATAGCAAAGACAGCTCTTATAACAGACTGGGCAATGTTGTGATACTTCTGAGCTACGTGCTCTTTAGTGTTGCGCCAAACGATCTCCATAGGAACGTAGAACTGCAGCGTGTACGTAAAGAAGATGGCCAGCACGATGAAACACTTGGCCATTAGTGCTGGACTGAAAATAAGAATAGGAATAGGATAATATAAATATTTGATTTTTACGTAGATCGATTACGTTACTGATTCTGAGTCACCTATGGCCCATTGATGCTCTGCCATTTCTTTACCTACTTACTCATGTGGCCACGGGCCATACGCTGCAACTTAGTTTAGGCATTCTCGCAATACATAAGTAATATGTACCTGTGGTACTACTACAGGTACTTCGGTAAATATGTCTAAGAAGTGAATAGTACCTAGGCGTATTTTTGTGCGAGCGGGTGAAATTGTAGAGATATAAAGGGCGGATTTAGGGCAGGGCAACAGGAGCTATAGCCTCTACAAATACACAATTCGTTTTTTTTAGATTAAAAAAAATACATCCTTAATGTCTATCAAAGATTGAAAACTTTAAAAATAGTTTTTTCATCTGTTTCAAAAAATTTGGGGCCTCCACTTCTTGGATGCCCCAGGGCCTCCACACTTTAAAATTCGGCCCTGATATTGATCAAAAGTCAAAACCGATTACTGATTAATTTTGATGTCTGTGGTCATGAGTGCTACCTCAACTTGCCTCTAATGGGTGCTCGAGCCCTCGAGCCCCACGGAGTCGGCGCCCTTTGTGTGAAGTTTTTAACGGTACCTATTTCCGCATAATTCAGTACATACATTTTTAAACAATTGGTATAAGCCTGTGCTTAAAAAGTCGTCTACATTTCTCTTTTACAGACTATTCATAATAGCAAGTGTTCGTTATCTTTGATGTAGTTAGAACATTAACTCTAAGCAAAATGCCATTGACGTGATGGCACATAGCAGTGGTTACCGCGGAATTTATTCGATCGATAGAATATTGCTAAAGCAGGAACATCCTGCTCAGTGCTATACTTACAAGTACTTTTCCGCATAGTGATGATACATAACATATTTTTAGGTGATTATAATTGTAATTACTTTACTTGTAAAAACCTGTTTTCAGAGAGATTTTAGTTATTGGAATTTTATCGGAAACCTTATCAAAAGGTATTACACATTACAATTTATCTTACGACTCTAATTTTAAGTTCAAGCGCTGTATGCGTAAAGTATGCACTCTATGCACGTAGCGAGTCGTAGTTTAGTGAAATTTAGCTTACATTTCATCATTACCCGTCGGTAGATTCAGTGTGATACTGCCCATAGCTTGATTCCCGTACTTGACGTAGCCCAGAAACCCCATCAGCATGTATAGCAGGACCACCACAGTCATTGTGATGTTGAGGACTCCAGGACAGCCGAGGAAGTGCTGTGGCTTGGCCATGGTGTTCTCAACTGGTAGAACCACGCCGATGCCTTCCATTGCGAATATAACTGTGCTGGAATAGATTTTTTCTACGTTACTCAGAACTTGTTGCGTTGAAACTAAATGTATGTTCTTAAGGTCCTTATTATTAGTTAACTTCCAATGGCAGGGGTGGAAACATGCTTAATTTTTTATAGAGCATACTTAATTGTTGCCCTCAAATCATCAATCAATCACCTAATTACCAAAACAATGTGTATGAACTTTGGCATGGCACAAAAAAACTAAAAAATCTGAGAATTTTCGCAAAAAACTGTCTTTTACTGACCAATGTAAAAAAACTGACTTTGTCTGATTAACTGACTAGTTTCCACTCATGTAAAAGAGATACTAATCATATGCAATATCTTTACACCAACATTATAATCCCAAATAGGTACTATAAAGGTAAAACTTTAATTGATTTCGTGACGATCATAGGATATTCTTGGCATGAATATGAACTACTTTCACTTTATGAGCAACAAAAAATATCCTACCTGACAATATTGATTTAATCTTTTTTATGGGTGTTTTGTTAGGAATTTAATACTATTTTTTAATTTAACTTTTATTTTAAGTCTTTGTCTTAATTCGAGTTAGTTTACTAAAACTATTCCAAAAAGTCGAAACACGATGACTCTGCTGTAAGTTTGTAAGGACTTAGTATCCTGCAGATTTCAGGTGATGCTGCAGAATCGGTCCAAGGTTACCATGTTCCTGCGTTTTATGTGAATTAACGAGATACTTAATTTTGAATCAATCAGACTTTACATTCGTTCATCCACTAGAAAAGACCTGATAATTTTTAAATTGCTGAACAGATTTTTATTACTCGTAGCCAAGAACAATCTCGATCAAATCGTTTAAAAAAGTCGGTTCATCCGTTAGGGAGCTACGATGCCACAGACAGACACACAGTACTCAAATACACAGATACAAACGTTAAACTTTAACACCCTTTTTATCGTTGGGGGTTAAAAAGTAACGCACTGGAATAGGATCTTTAAGACAAATAAAACATACCCAATAAACAGAGGTAGTTTCCCGACATCAACAGACATGGGCTGAGCAGTGACGTCGGGAAAATCTCTGCTAATGTAGTACAGGCAGATAACGAAGGTCAGCACTAGTAGCAGGTTAGCAAAACCAGAAAATGGCGCAAGGTATTTTAAGTTCTTGATTTGGGTGAAACATAGGATTGGCACCAGAAACATGAGGCAGTACATCGTCTTGCCTATCCCGTTCTCTGGGTAGAAGTGGTCGATAATCTGAAAAAAGTAAATGGAGAAAGACGTTTATTTATAGACTATGAAAATTAAGTAAAAGGAAAAGCTGTCTAATTAAATATTATGAAAATGACTTTGTCAAAAAATACAGTCTTTTTTTAAAATTTTACTGAACGAACTCATGACTGTTCAATGGGTTGATGGTGGTTGCTATAAGCATTATCTGCTTAATGCCTCTGATCCAACTTTTATATTCATATTTAGATAATGTAATATTATTACACATCAAGTAAGTTGCTATGAATCAATTGAAAGTAATAGAGCCCTATCATGCAGACTGATTTCGATTGCACGATAGATACAATTTGTGAGTAAGTATCTCAATTTAAATTCAATGTCAATATGTCAAAAATATCTTTATATATCAATAATACTATAGTTCCTTAATCCCTGCTCTGTTCAAATATCCAAATGCAAGAAAAAAAAAAAAAAAATATTTCTTGTGTAACAACAACATTGTTATTACTTGTTACAATTGATAGACTTGTCAATGCTCCAACATACCTGTACTACAGAATCGACGAGTAAAATGACATAGACTGCGCAGGCGCCAAGAATAGTGAACGCCATCGCCCAGTCTATAAATATTCTGAAATTGTAAAAAATTACGACTTTATCATTTATCCGTTTAATCAATATTTTTTACTTAAAATACTATCAAACTCATAAATGTTTGAGATATAATAAAATCTGGTAAACACCACAACACGTGAGACTCGGAAAATAGATAGGTTTACAGTTTAAATGAAAACAATCTCAAAGCTATTAATAAAATAGTAAACAAAGATTAACTCTTAAAAATAGTAAACAACGATTAATTCTTAACAAAGTCTGTTTTTCTCAGATACACATTAGGTGTATCATTTACCATGTATGCATTTACTTCCATGAATAACTCAGAAAAGATCGTTTAATCAAGGGATTCGATTAGTCAACTAACGAGGTCACGACTACACAATCTTGCGTATAGGTAAAATTACTTTATATTAATCGCTTTTATATCTATTATTGTTTTTTTTTCAGTCTTTAATTCTATGATTTCTGTAGTATAATTAGGTACTATACAAAATAACGTAGCGTAGGTGGATAACCTTTACCAACTTTATTTAAACTTGTTGTTTGCTTTCCGTATGCACATATAATACTACTGAAAAAATATTAAAATGTTGTACTAAAAATTTGTAAAAAACTAAAAGTCAGTATTAACTACTTCAGCAGTAGTTTATAGGTATTTTTAGAATTTATCTAAATTCTTATTCATACTTTATTTCTGTAGCTTGTCCATAATACGGTCACGGTTCTGCGTCGTGAATTCAAAGATGATTTCTATCCATTTGGTCGTTTGATCGACTGTGATTAAATTATATCAAACTCAAGGAGAAGCGGCCACTTTTGTCTTTTTATTTTATTGGTACGATGCTCCTTCAGAACAATGATACCACACATTAATTTGTGTTATTTAGGCATCAGAATTATCATCATTAGCCCTAATCTACTCGCTGATAAAATATTGTATGCTTTCATTGATTTAAGGCAATTACTTGCGGATTGTAGTTTTATTTTTACGTTAACTCTTGATTCAGGCACTGGCTTCAAATGTTTTTATTATTAAGAAATTCTTAATTTACCTGGATGCTCGTGAAACTCTTCGAAAAGGCCGAGGTCCTGTGGCAAATACTGCTTCGACAGTCTCGGCGTATCCCAGGGAAGGCACTTTTGATACCTTTGAAACATCTTGTGAAGTTTTTACCTGTAAATTTTTAAATATACTTACTTTAATTTATTGATAAGTTATAAAATCTAGTCTATTTTTCCCTTTTTTATCTGGAATTCAGCAAAGCTGTTTGGTGACATAATTAGGAAAGACGTTGGTCCCAATGCAGACAAAAAAAGGATTGGTACCTACATTGGCGATGGTTGTTTGGCACTAATAAAATCTAAGCTTGGATTTTCTAGATGTTGTTTAAAATCTTTCACATTTTAAATATAAACAGTATTTTTTTTTAGGGTATGATTGAAAATTTTCCCAAACAGTCCATAAGACATACTACGAGATATAATATGGGGATTTTTTCTACGAGAATTACCCCTTTAAGAAAGTTAATTATCTAATACGATAATATGACTCAAAAATATTCGTAAGCATTGTATAAATTATTACTGTAACGAAACTGGGCGTGTTTCCTTATTATAAGAGCTTACCGCTTGCGTTTGGTATCGTACTTATAAAAGTCAAAGCCGCGCGCGATAGGTAATTCATTCTATTTATTTTGATATTTATTACATATTTACTAACTGCAATAAGTTTCTCTATAAAATAATAATTAATGTTGGTAATTCTATACTTTTAAAAAGTTTTAGGTTCGGGGTCAGTGACCGGTCCTTCGCATGAGACGTCCGTCTCGATCCCGCTGTTCGTCCGAACGTTAGTAAGGCTTTTATTTACTTTAATTGGCCTTTCTCATCTTCAAAACTTTCCGTTACATACTTTGTAATTTATTAACAATACTCGTAGCCCTTTTCAAACCAGTGCCACAACTCTCTCTCCGGGTCCTCTTTCCTCCTTCCTATTTCAGCCACCGAGAGGCGTCTACACCACGCTTGCCAATTCGCCGTCTTCATTCAAGAACTATTTGTACCTAAGCAGTACAATTTAATTATAATATGTACTTGGATTCGATGAAAACAATTACCAGTAGATACACGCAATGCGTACAAATGTAGCCCAGGATGATAGTGCCGAAGATGCCGACGATTGTGCCCGCGTTCTTGAAGGCAGCTGGCATAGCGAGGATTCCTGAGCCGAGAGAGGATTTCAGAAGATTCGCAAAAGATCGCGTATCCCTGTAAAATGGTTAACGAAAACTGAATGACGATGACGATAACATTCTTTTGTTGGAATCAATTATTTCGATAGTTTACACATAATTTTTAACGGCTGAAACCTAGTAAGTCTCGCACCCATGAAATATTTTTTACCGATAACTAAAAACCGAGGGACATCTTTTATCAATAGATCAGAATCATCATCAATAATAGTTTCGCTTGCTCTCATCAAGCATGCGTAAATTAAACACAATAGAAATTTCATTGTTATGCGGTGTCATATCTCATGACACCGCGCTTGGATGTTAACGGGTTAAGAGATCGTTCAAGGCAGTTCGCAAAATTCCAAATTTCTTACGTTTTTTACAATTAGCTACTCTGGTTTAAATTGTATACTAATCAAAAATCAAAATATACTTCGTGGCTGTAATAATGATATTTTAACTAAATAAAATTTACTTAAACAATTAACCTCATTGAGTCATAATATGGTCACAAATATCATGTTTAAATGAATTACTCATATTTATGACTAAATATGCCGTTTGAGGACGGCCTTAAAGAATACACTTCCCCACCGCCAACAGGAGGCGTGTCGTAAGAGGCGACTAACTCCTGTAGCACGAGACGGGCAGCAGCGTCTGCGTGCGAAATCTTATAAAAAACTGCGCTCGCCAGCCCGCCTGCCAAGCGTGGCGAGTATTGACAATCCCCCCCAATGAATGTCATTGGGGGAGGTCTATGTTCAGCAGTGGACGTCCTATGGCTGAAGTGATGATGATGATGATGACTAAATATAAATCAATGAGATAAGTAGACTATTAAAGTGATTGTTTTTCAGAAAAAATATATTATTGCAGCCGCGAATCATATTTTGTTAGAAAAGGGACGTTATTTGCAAAAAACGAAAGAAATTTTGAATTTCGCGGTATTTTTCCGTTTGATTATAAGGTTAAAGTACCAAACAAAAGCAATAACTATTTTTATTGCTTTAATGCCTGGTACATACCTGGTACAAACACTGTCTGTCTTAAGAGGATTCTATCTAGTAATCAGAAAGAATTTTGTGATTAGATGTTGAGTGAAGACTGAAAACCAATTTTATTTGGGTTCTTTAAAATTTTAGTAGTTACCTTCTTCTATAGTTTGTGATACCTACTTCGTAAGCAATTCGATTTTTTTTAATACTCACGAGTTAGGATGCTCCAGTTTTCTGTTTTCGAATGGATCGTATGCTTTTTCTAACTCATCTTCTTTACATTTTGTACTTATTGTTAGAGTAGACGGATAACTTATATTCTCCGTTATAATGGCCCTGTAAAAGACAAATTCAGTATTTAAAAAAATATGGCATTGTCATTTACCATTTTCAAAAATCGAATCATAGATCATTTATTCAAACCGTGATCTAACCTTCAAGCCAAACTAGCCAATTGTGTGTTTTATTGATTTCCTGTGTTAATCATTTAATTTTGATTGATTTATTCTTAACAACTTATGTGTACAAACCTAACAAAACTTAGACTATGATTACATACATAACATATTAAACTATAGTCCGTAGTCCTATATATAAGTGTATATAAGGCCATACCTTGAATTCTTAAAGCAACTAGTTATCTGATAGGATGAAGTACATTGGTATTGATACATCCATACACCATTCACTCATACGGCATACATCATATTAGTAAGTAATACCTACTTACAATGTGATTAGGAATTTAATTGTTAAAGATAATTTTGATAAATGAGAATCATCACTTGATCTCTTGATAAACTAATAAACAAACATTCATGACTTGACAGTGAGACCAAGGATAACGAAGGCTTTGAGGAAGATATTTTATACCTACTTATTATGGCAATTGCGTATTAAATGTTACCTATGAGTGTAGTGCCTAGGTATGTGTGGTAAAATCATTGACGCCACTGAGTTTCCACATTCCGATAATCCGGAAAATTTTAAACTAGTGACATACCCATGGCTTCTTAGAATAAAAAGCGGCCAAGTGCGAGTCGGATTCACCCATGAAGGGTTCCGTAGCAGCAAGTAACATAATATAAAAGTTCTAAAGAGCTAATAAAGCATTTTTTTATATTTGAGGTGATTGAATGAAAGGTAAACTGCAGTTTACGATTTATGACGTATTAAAAAAAACTACTTACTACACCTCGTTCAAACCAATTTTCGGCGGAAGTTTGCATCATATATTTTTATTTTTTTTATTTTAGAAGTTACAGGGGGGGGGGGACGAATATTTCACCACTTTGGAAGTGTCTCTCGCGCAAAGTATTTAGTTTAGAAAAAAATGATATTTGAAACCTCAAAATCATTTTTAAAGACCTATCCATAGATACTCCACACGTATGGGTTAGATGAAAAAAAACTTTTGACTTTCAGTTCTAAGTATAGGGAACCCCAAATTTTTTTTTTCTATTTTTGTGTGAAAATCTTAATGCGGTTCACAGAATACATCTACTTACCAAGTTTTAACAGTATAGTTCTTATAGTTTCGGAAAAAAGTGGCTGTGACATACGGACGCACAGACAGACATGACGAATCATTTGGTTCCGTTTTTTGCCATTTGGCTACGGAACTCTAAAAATCATGATTAAATACATAATTAGTGAATGATCATTTATTACAATCGTGGCAAAACGCTACACGAGTTTGTGTTTAATATAATATTCTGCTGGTGTAGGTATCAATTGTAACTTTTAGGATCAAAATCGGCGTAGTTAAAGCCTGAGTTTCTGTACGGCATTTCGAAGCATCTTTTTTTTTGCACGTCTTTTTTACCTGGTACTTTTCTATTAATATGGTAGGGAATTTGAGATCCATTATCTACACAACCACGACATGTTTTTTTATCTTAGTTAAATACTGCTTATATGTTTTATACAATCTTTAGGTAATCTGTGTCATTGCCTCAATAGAAGTGGTTCTTGGATCGTACTTAACTTTATAAATATTTGATATAATACGTCTTATATTACATGTGATAAGATTTTTATGCTAATCTTAAAATTGTTTGTGTAGAGCATTTTACGAAAAATAAGCAAGTAGGCAATTCATGTTATATTGACTGATTAATAAACTGTCACATTGAATATTGAGCAGTTGGCTTCTCTCATATAACAGTTATCAATAAACTGTAATAATTATTTTTTACTCTATGTTTTACAAATTCGCGATAGTTAGTAGCGTTCATGGAAAATTATTAAAATAAACTAATGTTAAAAATAAGAAGTTCGTTTTATTGCTACATAATAGTGTTTAATCAAAAATCGAAGCAGGAACTGTTTTAGCGATAATTTAGTGTGAATTGAATACGTACGTAGTTAGATTTTGCAGAAATTAATAGACAAATCTCTCGGTTTGCTAACTGGCAAATTTCCAAGTAATATTTAAATAAAAGTAGTAGTAGGTTTTCTGAATATTCTGTTGCTATTAGCGATTGACAAAATATTATTTTGACTTAACAATTACGTAATTACATACTTATTTAGTAACCGAGCATCAGTTATTTATGTATAAGAGCGATCGATCCAATTAAGATCACAGTTAACAAAGACAGTTAATGATTTGAAACAAAAGATCATTGATCAATTATTTTAATAATTTTAGTTATAATTATTATAATTTCACAATGAGTTCCCACGAAAGAATTCTCGTTTTCTCTAATTTTTAATTGTGAGTTAACAAACATTTCATTAATTACCAGGGCAAGAAAGTCTGTGACACGAAATTTTTCCGGTTTTGATACTAATGTAAAACGCGAAGAAAATTACTTAGTGTTAAATTAAGCCAATGTTAATTACAAAGCTTGATGTTTAATTTTTTTGACACCATGTATTAATTTAGTTAGTTCTTACTTGTTTACGTGTTTTAGGTGATATTGAAAAAAAGGGATTTTTGACGGGCATTCGTTTGGTATTTTCAAATTACATTACCGTTCATATTACGAAAAACTAGCAAGCATGTGCAGTAAAAACGTAGCATTGCACAATCTTTGGCGCCACTTACCCGCCTACATAGTCTGCTAATAGTTTAACTGCAGATTTGTTAGTTGGTTCAATATAAATACACAAAATTAATTAAAGAAATCTACTTTAATGCCATTATAACAAATGTCTCTATGCCAGATCTACATGAGTGAGTTTGAACTTAGATATTACCAAAATATGGTGTCATCCTTCTACAATTTAGTCCTTAATAGTTATCCATTACTCACTCTTTCCCACTGCAGAATACGTACGGGTATATACAATAAAGGAATAAAACTTAAAGGGTTGATTCTGTTGTTTAAACATAACCGCATTTTTAAGAACTGTACAGAAATCTCAAAATTATTTTCGTTTTTTCACACTAAATGATCAGCCTTATCCAAATGGTGTGACCTCAATAGGTCCAGCCACCTTCTTAATATTATCTGACCAAATAGGTGGTGTTTGAAAATGTACCTAACCTAATTTATCTTAATGATACTCTTAGATAATTATAGCTCAATCGATTAATATTGACTCTACGTGATCTTTTTCTACCTTTAGTTTTAAACAATACTACTATACTTTTAACTATACCTTGTTAGAACATACATATTAAGATAACAATCTATCTCGTATTATTAAGCCAATTAATATTTTATTTATTGTATAAATCTTTCTTGATTTATTATTTTATTAATCAAAATGTAACCAAAAATCTAACAAGTAGGTAATCACAAGTGATTAAGCATCAATTTACTGCTTGTTTATGTATCAGTAGACAATAAATATCAAAACATAGAACAGTAGTTTACCAAACAATCACCATTCATCTGATTTTGATTCACAAACCTGCAATCTGATAATGATAAAATGTTTATATTACAAACTTAAATACTTACGTCGAACTAAACTCCTTCATGTTGTAGCTATTCGACATTATCACAGTTTTGAAATTTCTCTTTAAACTTTTATAACACTCACTGGCGATGCGTTTTGTTTACTTTATTTTTTTTATTTTGTTTGAGGTAGCACGACATGTTTCGCGCTGCGCGTCGCAACAGTCAATGGTCGCTTATGTATTACTATGAAGAGGTTTATAAATACTTAAGTAAGTATTATACCTCACTGACATGCGCTTTTGGCATGAGCACCCGTATTCCAGATCGCTTAATAACCGGAGAGTTATGACATTTATGTGTTAGCACTGATGCAGTATGATATTTAGTTGTTATTCGTATTTATAATATTGTTTTTGTTGCCAAACGAGTGGTTGAGATTAAAGAAAAACAAGCATATAACTGAGAAAGCAGTAAAAATATCAGGATTTGTGAGAATTTTTTTAAGTACAAACCCAAAAAAGTGACGCGTTTTGAATAAGTATAGTGATTAAAATAAGCTGTTTATATATTTATCTTAATGACAAAGTTGATGTGACACATGAATACCAGAGTATTATTATAGGAAGAAAAATATTGTATTTGGTCCTAATCACAAATACATACTTACCTAGTAAAAAGTACATTAATCAATGCATGTCGTATAGTGAATACTAAACCTACGGTTATACGAGATCTTAATTTATTAGTAAACTATTATACTATTCCTTCTAGGGTGTGATTCTACTGCTCAAATACAAAACATTTTTCTATCGGACCATCATCATAAACGCAAAAATTACATCTCAATACAAACTGATGTCAGCTGATCGATATTTAGTACGAGGAAGCAAATTATTTATATAATATTTTTTCTTAATCAAGAGAACCTTGATCAAATATGAACTATTATACTATAACACAGAAGTTACTGTGATTGGCTGAGATAGCAAAACATATACCGTTGGATCTAATTTGGAGAACACACTTAACTTGAGTACCCTAAAATGCACTAAGAAAGGAATTTCCGAAAAACCGTCGTGTGAAAATAGAAGTTATTATGGGAAAATTGACATTAGCGCAGACGAAGTCACGGGTAATTGCTAGTTTTTGTATAAAAATGCGTTTAATTTTATTTTTATACCCTGAGATAGCAGGTTCACATTTTCCTCAATGCGTCATTTTCTAACCCAACAAAATAAGATTGAATCCGAGATACTTACAGAACATTGTAGAGCTGAATGTAATGTGTTGTTTCTGGCACGGATAGGAATAATCTGAATTAATGTAATTAATATATTATGTCTAGACTTCAGATTCCAAATCATATTGTAAGTATGAATTAAATTTTACTTATCTAGAAAAAATAAGTACTTAACTGAGAGCTGGGAGACATCATTAAGACAATAAATCAGTATGTAAACCTCCTTTAGCCTGCTTTTACAATTAAATCATTAGTTAGTTATTGGAATAAACTATATCATCATACCTTAAATAATACCTCCTAATTAAATGGTTTAAAAATCTGAATATCGACGTCTGATCTATGCAAAAAGAATGCCATAACAATAATCTTCTAATTAAAATAACTGGTTGTGAATGAAGTCTAAAAGAAAACAAATAAAGCACTATCTTTGAAAATAACACTTTATTAAAAGATATTAAATAACTTAGTCCGAGACCTTGTTTGCGCGGTCTTTAATTCAATTGAGAAATTTTCTCCGCCGTTGGGCACAAAAACTGACAGTTTATATTCTGTAAACGCATGTGAGACAAAAAAACAAACAATTATTTTATTTTTATCATAATCATCATCATCATTCGCCTGGCATGTTCCCAAGTCATAATCTAATCTGTGCTAGGTTTTATAATCTATATTATTTCATGAAATACATTATACCAGTGACGTTTTTTAGATTTCTTGCAATTTAGATGCGCATGAGTTGAAATGATTACGTGTTAGCATTTACGAGAGAGATTCGAATAGAAAAATACCGAAGACGACGCGTGACGGGCCGTCATCTCTTGTTTTATTATTGGTTGATGTAGGTAACAAATTTTGCCGGTTAGTAAAGCGTTTTGCGCTACACCTTATTAAACTTTAATTGAATGTCTGTGTTAACTGCTAGTCCTTGAAAAAACTGGCATTGAAATCATTTGGCTATGAAACATACATCTAAAACTATACAGGATAAGTATACATTAGGTGAGCAAACAGCTATCATTCAAATCCACATTATGTAATTGTGGCTTTGAAGCATATCTAAGAACTCTAAACAGTACCTTAGCAGTGCTGTTTATACGTCGAACGCCATTCAGAAAAAAACAAAACCAGGTAAGAGTAATACTATTCTAAGAGCTCATCGTTAGGTTGGTTGTAACTTTTTTTATTAATAAAATCAATTTATTTTTGTAAAGAAGCCTAAATTAAATTAATTTGTATTTGTTTTTACCCTACCACTGCTTTGCAATATTGTGGGCTACCTAGAAGAAACAGCGCAATAAACATGGTCACTGTACTCCTACTGCCTCTATTTAAATAGTATGCTTCCAAGAAACAATACCTTTAGGAGTAGGGCAGTATTTAATTTTAGACATTTTTGTCAGTTAAATAGCCATTAACAGTATAATAAATAAATAATAAATTGTTTTCACAATCACACCAATTATTTAGCTCCAAACTACGCAAAGTACTCGTACAAGCTATGGCGACTAAATAACGGATATACATACTTAAATACTTACATAAACATTCATGACTTAGGTACAAATGCTTGTGCTCATCACACAAACATTTGCCCCTTGCGGAATTCGAACCCGCAACCGCTGGCTTTGTAGTCCGGAGCGCGAATCACTACGGTCGGACGGTCGGCGGTAGTTAAATAATGAATATCCTTTTTTCATTCAAATAAATTTAACATAAAATTTGATTATGTTGTTCAAGATTGACTGTTTTATACAGAAAAAGTGAATACATTTCCCCATGAACGAATTTTTTGATTTTTATTTATGATTATGATTTATGATTTTGATTTATTTATAATCATACTAAACTCCAGATATTTTATGATGTATAGACTAGGTATATTATGTATACCAACCCTCACACGAGTATACTTATACTCGTGTAAGGGTTGTATTAATAAAGTGCTAAATGATAACACTTTTGCAATACCTATTGCAAAAGTGTTGTCATTTAGCACTATAATAATACATGATACCTAAGAAAAACTACTTGGCATGACTAGTTAAAAAAATATTACGATTTATCCTTATTATTCTAAGTATGAATTACCAATATATATCTTGTAATAAATATTGCAATATGTGATTTCTGTTTCTAATCCAAGACGTCACGGAATGCTAGGTTGGGCATAAACAATGATTTTATTATTGTAGCAACATTCATTGCATTTAGCTTCTGTAAACATACAGTTATTGTGTTCCTCATCTGTGGTGTCGTCATGAAAGTCGGTTGCTAGTGGCAAGATTAGCGAGCTAGTTAAGTAAGATTAAATCATGATAGGTAGGTATTTTAAAGAGTCTAAACTGATTTTTATGACAAAGACTGTTGAGTTTTGGTGGTATGTCCTGGGTTTTAACTATGAACTCTCGTTGGTACTTACAAATTCAAATTCAAAAGTTTATTTAACAAGTGTAACAATAGATATATATAGTTTATGTGTTCAATCTGCTCGCAGATGTGCAAAATTTTATTATATAAAATTAACATTAAGCTTGGTCAAGTAATAAAATGAATAAAACAGAATACAGTTGAATTGAATCAGTCCTAGTACCTAATAATTAATGTCGCCAATTAAAATAATCCCTTTAACTATAAAAACATTTGTCTATGAGCCATTCCGTCGATTTTCTTTTAAATAGCGGTCGACTCAGTATTTTGAGTTCTTCCGGAAGCAAGTTATACATTACAATACTAAAAAGTCAAAAATCATTTATTCAGTTTAGGACAGAAAACTGCCACTTATGAACGTCAATAATAACATTATTGGCCCATATGGGGCAGAACATGTCTCCTTATTTTTTGGGCCCTACTAGCGCTTCGAGACAAGACACAGACAATCTGGCAAGTGCTGAGAAGACTCATGTTATACACATTTCTTTTATAAATATCCTTGCGACAGGGAGGTTGATGTATTAGATTTGTGTATTGTTTTCTTATTTGTCTCGTTGTGACTTCTTCGCGTGTTTTGTAATGGCTGGGGAAGGACTTTACAAAAAGGCAAGCTTCCCTTATATAAATAGACTGATTTTTTTACGTCAAACTCTATATATACAGAAAAAACCACCCAAGTGCGAGTCAGACTCACGCACCGAGGGTTCCGTACAAACCGTATGTATGGAAATAGTTCGTCCAAGAGGAATCAAGTCGCAAATATTTTTACCGCTTTTCCTTTTTTTGTGGTGTAACTACACGGGTTTAGGACTTCTCCTTTTTCTATAAGACATTGGTGTTTGCAAAATTTCATAATTTTAAGTCCACGAAAATTAACCAATAGGTTTCGATCCCTTTGCAAGTATCAAAAATGCGGCATAAACAACCGTACCCTTTGATTGCATTGATTTTAGAATTTTGATTTTTTTACAGTTTCAAGCTGATTGCT
Source organism: Anania hortulata (assembly GCA_963576865.1). Classification (NCBI taxonomy): domain Eukaryota; kingdom Metazoa; phylum Arthropoda; class Insecta; order Lepidoptera; family Crambidae; genus Anania; species Anania hortulata. The sequence continues at coordinate 8,034,970 of OY756394.1, read as the reverse complement.
AACGTTACTAGCTCGCTTCAGTAACTCTAGTCCTAATTAACAGTTGAATACAATACAATAATATTTGGCACACTCGGGGCTGTAGGCGGCTTTATAAATAGGTTAAGAAAATTTACACGTGATACTGAGTTTGGCAGCGAATAGGGTAAGGGCTAATATTGTCGGTTTGCAGAATTAGAAATTTGGATTAGACACATCCTAAATTAAGTTTAAGCGAGAATGTTTTTTTTACGCAATAAAAACCATGTAACAATCGATTCCCTAATAAACAGCCACCTAAAAAAGAATAACTACTAACTAACTACTACCAAATACATGGGGCACACTAAAAGTTTTGCACTTCTAGCTAATCGGAACTATTTGAATTTCGAATATTATATTTTTTTAAACGTTGCAACCTTCTTAGTAATAAAAAAAACAATTGGCGGGAAATGATTAGTCAATTGTTTTTTATCACACTTAAAAGTTCTACGTACGCAACGAAAATGGAATTAAGTCGGAAAGATTTTAGAGCAATGATTTTTTATGATTTTAAAAGTTCTCTCTCTCCGCAAGACTGTGCCGCTCGTCTTCAAAATTCTTTTGGGAGAGAAGCACCTTGTTTGAGCACTGTGAGGCGATGGTTAGCTGAATTTGAGAGAGGTCGAGTTTTTTTACATGACGAATTTCGTGAAGGGCGGCCTTCAACTGCCGTCAACGAAAATAATGTGGCTACTGTTATCCGGCTAATTGAAGAAAACCCGCGGATTACCTATGAGACAATTCAAGGACTATTGGGGATTAGTATGAGCCAAATTCAGAAAATTTTACACGAAGAATTGAAAGTTCGGAAACTTTGCTGTCGTTGGATCTCTCATAAACTGACAGCGGAGCAGAAGCGGGCTCGCGTGGAATGGTGCTCACAGATGCTACTGAAGTACGACCACGGACATTCTAATGCTGTTTATGACATTGTCACAGGAGACGAAACGTGGATTTATTGTTTTGAACCCGAAATAAAACAGCAATCTTGTAAATGGGTGTTTGAAAATGAGAACAGGCCAACAAAAGTGAGGCAGGCGAGAAACGTTGGTAAAAAAATGATCGCGTTTTTTTCTCAGCTACGGGTCCCATCTATCTGTACAATTCCACTTGAAAATCAAAAGAGTGTTAATGCCGAGTGGTATTCTACCATTTGTTGACCCAGTGTGTTAGAAAAAGTTCGCGAAAGACGACCCAAAAGCCACGTTCTCCTACATCATGACATTCTTCACACACGGCCAACAAAACAAAGTCATTTTTAGCTTCCGAAAAAGTACAACTCGTCACCCATCCTGCGCATAGCCCCGACCTAGCACCCTGTGATTTCTGTATTTTCCCCAAAATCAAAGATTTGATGAGAGGTTTTACTTTTACCAACTCCGAAGAGGCAGTGATAGCGTTCAATTAGCACGTAGAAAACATGCCTTCAAATCTGTGTTCCTCCTGTTTTAAAAAATGGTTCGATCGAGAGTATTTTGAAAAGCAATAAACATAATATTTTGGTTATAACATGTTGTTTTTTTAAGTTACGCAGAACTTATAGTGTGACCTACGTATTAGAATCGTTTGTGTGAATTGCTGAGCAAAGCTCCAAAACCCCATTTTTTGGGTTGGGTGCCAAATCGTTAGCGTCCATTAATATAATAGTATAATATGTAAAGTGCACACTTATGAAGATTTTTTTATGTTAGAGCAGCAATACGGACCATCTGTCTTCGAAACACGTTAGTAATTTTCTACTTTTAAAGGGTAAGTACATATATTTTCAACGCTCCTAGCGCATTGTTGTTACCAGTCGGAGTAGTGGGTACGCTAGATCATAATCCTAAATGAGCAAGCATCAGACCTTCGTACCCCTAAGACTTTTAGACATCATCACATGATCATCATAATGTCAGTCTATTGCAGTCCACTGCTGGACGTAAGCCGTCCCCAAAGGGCATGATCTCCCGCTTTTTTCATCCATCCTTTGCCAGCCATCTTCCTAAGATCGCCAGTCCATCGAGTTTGGACATTACGTAAATGAAAATGAGACCTTAAATACCTAAGTAATTACAAAATCAACAAAATCAAATGTCTCACACTTACACAGGTAAGTATGTGCAGAGTTGATAAGGAAAAACCATCTGGCAAAACCGGTTTAGAGAGACCTCTCAATTTTATTAATAAGTATTCGATTCATCTTGGTAGAGTCACGTGATCTTGCTATGCTTTAAATAAAATGGCACGTCGTTGATTGTATCGATTAGTTACGTTTGTGTTTAGTCTGCGATTCTTATTGACAGAAAGAATACTGTAGTCGAGATAAACCGTAGCATTGTTTCGTGCTAACTAGTCATAGTGTACAGCTAACCTTCCACAAAACGTCAAATTTTCTTAATCCGTGTCAGATTTTAAGTAAAAAATTGATCGAGAGAATTTAACATTTTTAAGTACGTTGCCGTTGATTAACATTAAAAAACAATAAATAAAAAAAAAACTATTAATGATCGGTATTGATTACAGTTAAAGTTTAAACTATCCAAATTATGGGTATCTGGTTGAAATGCGGCTAGTTCTACAATCATCGTCATCATCATCCCAGCCACAGGACGTCCACTGCTGAACAAAGGCCTCCCCTAATGACTTATCATCGGGGGGATTGTAATACTCGCCACGCTTGGCAGTCGGGTTGGCGAGCGCAGTTTTTTATAACATTTCGCACGCAGACGCTGTTGCCCGTCTCGTGCTACAGGAATTAGTCGCCTCTTACGACACGCCTCCTGTTGGCAGTGCGGAAGTGTATTCTTCTACAATGTTCATAAGGAAACTTAAAGCTACTGGTTGTCTACAATATATTACTTTTTCTTGATTTTAAAAAGAACGTCACTTTTTCATTATTTACAACAAAAATTTTGTTTTTTTTTCCCTTTGATAAATACCAGCAGTAAATAGTTTAGTAAAGTATTATTATAACCAATAACAACTTTATTTATAACCAGATACCTTCGTACGCAAATACTCTATTTTTTATGCAAAGTGTTTTTGCCAAACGCTGTTGTTTTCTTCACATGTTGGTTAATGGTGTAATTAGTGTTTAACGTTTATATTTTTTTTAAATATTACATCAGCAAAGCCTTAAGTTTGCAATTTAAAAAATTCTGATCTCTGTATTTAAAATATTTCAGAAAAGTTCTCTTTAACATCAGTATCCTTTTTTTAAAATAAGTTCGGTTAACTTTTTTCGCTTTGGTTGATTATACATAATATGTACCTATATTGAAATTGGTAAATTTATATATATCATCACACTAAAAATAATAAAAATGAAAAAAAAAAACACTAAAACGAAAATAATTTGAGTCGGGCACGAAGAAGTACAATAAGTAAATTAATAGTTATTGTAAATATAATCCATGGTTCTTCATGTTCAACATACTTCAGAATAATTATATTTACGTACCTCTTTTTGAGTAAAGTCAGTTATGTTTTTTATTTACTTATAGGATTGCTTAGAGGTCCTAAATGAGTAAGCATTAATGCATATTTCTGGGTTTCGTGCAGTTTCGTTTCCTCTTTAAGGAAAAAATAAAAATGGTCTTGTTTTTTCTTTCATTGAGACAAATGAATACCTATTTATCGATAGATTAAAATTCAAAAGATGTGCATGATGTCCTAACTGATGTAAATACTCTAAATATGAATCATAATTTTCCGTGTACAAACTTTGCCAGCACTATTTCGCAACTGCGCACTTGGCTTGCACCGAGACGGCCACAGTATGATGACTCGATTGAGTCAGGAGACTCAGGAGTCAATGAATGAACGCACGTGTTTGTACAAAACGTATTCAGAAATTTGGATCGAAAGGCGGCTATATGTTTTCAGGGCTGTTCTAACGTGATTTTAGCCTTTCGTATTATGCCGCCATATCCAGGCACCATAGATGACAGTTGATTATTTGCGTAGATACACGTTCCGGTATACCAGCTATTAATATACATACTGTTAACACAAAATGTGAGACCCTGGCCCCGATTTAGAACCCTTCGATAACGAATTGACAGCCGGTAAATGACGTGACACTAATGTTAAATCATATAGTCACGTGGTTTTTAACCAACTTCAAAAAAAGGAGGAGGTTCTCAATTCGGTTGTATGTTTTTTTTATGTTTGTTACCTTAGAACTCCGCCATTAATGAACCGATTTGAAAATTTTTTTTTTTCAAATAACCCTTTCAGGGTGTAACTCCAGATTGGTCCGAGATTTTTTCAAAACTCAATTCTGATGATAGGATCCATGAGGAATTGAGGGAACTCCTAAAATATTATAGGTATACATATAGCGATTTTAGTATATTTAACAACAAGTAAAGCATTTGCATTCAGAAAGTATCATTTGCTGAGGTGGAACTGATGAAAGAGACCATAGTTGGCCACAATAGTCTTCCACGAGTAGCGTATAAGATATTTTCAACAAGACAGTTAAGAAGACCTTGCCATAGTCGAAAAATCAAATTTTAATAAAGGATTCTGGTGAGAATGATACCATCAAACTGATCTGATGAAGAAGGCGGAAGGTAAGCACCGGAACTCTGTGATGAAACAATGTATCATAGCCGTGTTTGGACTTATTTGAATCGTCATGAGAAGCAATTTAGCTATAATTACATCACAGATCGCCATTTCGAATGAAAAAAAAACCACTAAAAACAGATAAATAAAACTATTTTTTATAAAAAAATATCCGTCTTCAAAAACACTTAAAAGTTAAAAATAACTTTTAAACAATCATACCAGCCGTGGAGTATTTGAATGTGGTTGTTTGCACCGACTCCAAAAATAACTGTTTGGTATGATTGTTTAAAGTTATTTTCAGCTTTTTAGTGTTTTTGAAGTCGGATATTTTTTAAAATAAAAATTTGTTCAAATGACAATTTGTTATCGAATGGTTCCGAATAGGGGGGCCTTGTCAGGTTGATTTTACGGGTTAGTAGACTATCTGTCAAAACTTACGCGAAAGTTTTGCGTCTTTTAACTAGGCGCGAGGAACCGTTTTACTGCTCCACCCAGATGGCCATGTCATATTTAATAGTGAGTATTTTTTTGGGTTTCCTTAACTAAGTTTATCTATCGAATGTTCTGTTTAAGGGTTCAGTTGGTACCCTAAGAATGCCAACGGGACTCTATATTGAAATTTGTATGAAAAACAACAAAAAATAAATACACACGTCAAAACTGAAAAAAATAGATAGTTGCTTTCATTTTTTTCTGACAATAAGTAGTACACTAATAAACGGCAAGACAAACATTTGTTTTAAGTTTACTAATAATAGATCATTTGTCATTGTATATTCTTTAAAGTATTACTAGAACAATACACGTAAATTATTATACTGATACTCAACCAAACAAGAATACAATAACAAGATAAAATAACATTGGACTAACTAACTGCTAATACTTGTAGTTTTTAATTTTACACAGTTCATTCTATTTTCCTATTTAACTTTTCAATTATGTCTGATATAGTGACCGTGCAGCCTGATACAAGGGCCAAGAGTCCAAACATGACGATGAGGGCGTTTTTCCAGAGAATCCAGTTGAACCTTCCAAGGTTTTCCCAGCGGAATACGGTCTCGATGACCCCTGGGATGATAAGGCCGAGGATAGAGTAGAACAGAGCACCGACCAGGTTGATGATTTGCTCCAGCATCGGTAAGGCGATGCCGATTCCACCTGTGATATGAAATATCGAAATAAAACAAAAATTTGTGGGCTCATTATATGTTTGCAGGTTAAGGATAAATATATATATGTATATCGATGTTTGCTTCTAGCAATTTTTTAAATCTATGTGCAAAACCCCGGAAAATCTTTCTTAACAATTGTATTATATAAGATTTTCTTGTCACCATGCAAAGGAGGACTTGTTTCATTCAAGATTGTGACAGAGTACTTGATTTTCGTTTAGTTATTAGGATCGAGTTAAAGTGATAAATAAATAGTTGATGAGGACATATAATAATATACTGAAGTAAAGTTACAGTCAATAACAAGCCAGTGGCGCGGTGATCTGCTTCGAACGCAAAGACACAGACCTGGTTACATTAACCGGTTTGGGATGATTCAGAAAACGAGCTTTCCCAAATTAGGTTTGGTCCGAGTGTGCTGGGCTAAATTCACAATCTGATACCTTGTAATACAAGGGTATTCATTTATTACTTCGAGATCATTTTCGGACGCATATTTTTACACTGCCTTAAAAGGAATTTTATGTTTTTTATATGTTTATGTATGTGTGTGAGTTTCTTTATAACTACTAAACGCCTTAACCGATTTTAATTCAAAGCTATCATTCGAATCCTTATGTTCTCCTAGGTGACAAAAGATATGTGGTGTCATAACAAAAACAATATGGTGAGTTATATCACCAATATCAATATACTCAAAAATGTCCGGCCTTAAGAAAAAGCAGTAGTTCTCTTTTATGTACCGCAGTCGTGCTAGGTTTTATAATCTATATTATTTCATGAAATACATTATACCAGTGACGTTTTTTAGATTTCTTGCAATTTAGATGCGCATGAGTTGAAATGATTACGTGTTAGCATTTACGAGAGAGATTCGAATAGAAAAATACCGAAGACGACGCGTGACGGGCCGTCATCTCTTGTTTTATTATTGGTTGATGTAGGTAACAAATTTTGCCGGTTAGTAAAGCGTTTTGCGCTACACCTTATTAAACTTTAATTGAATGTCTGTGTTAACTGCTAGTCCTTGAAAAAACTGGCATTGAAATCATTTGGCTATGAAACATACATCTAAAACTATACAGGATAAGTATACATTAGGTGAGCAAACAGCTATCATTCAAATCCACATTATGTAATTGTGGCTTTGAAGCATATCTAAGAACTCTAAACAGTACCTTAGCAGTGCTGTTTATACGTCGAACGCCATTCAGAAAAAAACAAAACCAGGTAAGAGTAATACTATTCTAAGAGCTCATCGTTAGGTTGGTTGTAACTTTTTTTATTAATAAAATCAATTTATTTTTGTAAAGAAGCCTAAATTAAATTAATTTGTATTTGTTTTTACCCTACCACTGCTTTGCAATATTGTGGGCTACCTAGAAGAAACAGCGCAATAAACATGGTCACTGTACTCCTACTGCCTCTATTTAAATAGTATGCTTCCAAGAAACAATACCTTTAGGAGTAGGGCAGTATTTAATTTTAGACATTTTTGTCAGTTAAATAGCCATTAACAGTATAATAAATAAATAATAAATTGTTTTCACAATCACACCAATTATTTAGCTCCAAACTACGCAAAGTACTCGTACAAGCTATGGCGACTAAATAACGGATATACATACTTAAATACTTACATAAACATTCATGACTTAGGTACAAATGCTTGTGCTCATCACACAAACATTTGCCCCTTGCGGAATTCGAACCCGCAACCGCTGGCTTTGTAGTCCGGAGCGCGAATCACTACGGTCGGACGGTCGGCGGTAGTTAAATAATGAATATCCTTTTTTCATTCAAATAAATTTAACATAAAATTTGATTATGTTGTTCAAGATTGACTGTTTTATACAGAAAAAGTGAATACATTTCCCCATGAACGAATTTTTTGATTTTTATTTATGATTATGATTTATGATTTTGATTTATTTATAATCATACTAAACTCCAGATATTTTATGATGTATAGACTAGGTATATTATGTATACCAACCCTCACACGAGTATACTTATACTCGTGTAAGGGTTGTATTAATAAAGTGCTAAATGATAACACTTTTGCAATACCTATTGCAAAAGTGTTGTCATTTAGCACTATAATAATACATGATACCTAAGAAAAACTACTTGGCATGACTAGTTAAAAAAATATTACGATTTATCCTTATTATTCTAAGTATGAATTACCAATATATATCTTGTAATAAATATTGCAATATGTGATTTCTGTTTCTAATCCAAGACGTCACGGAATGCTAGGTTGGGCATAAACAATGATTTTATTATTGTAGCAACATTCATTGCATTTAGCTTCTGTAAACATACAGTTATTGTGTTCCTCATCTGTGGTGTCGTCATGAAAGTCGGTTGCTAGTGGCAAGATTAGCGAGCTAGTTAAGTAAGATTAAATCATGATAGGTAGGTATTTTAAAGAGTCTAAACTGATTTTTATGACAAAGACTGTTGAGTTTTGGTGGTATGTCCTGGGTTTTAACTATGAACTCTCGTTGGTACTTACAAATTCAAATTCAAAAGTTTATTTAACAAGTGTAACAATAGATATATATAGTTTATGTGTTCAATCTGCTCGCAGATGTGCAAAATTTTATTATATAAAATTAACATTAAGCTTGGTCAAGTAATAAAATGAATAAAACAGAATACAGTTGAATTGAATCAGTCCTAGTACCTAATAATTAATGTCGCCAATTAAAATAATCCCTTTAACTATAAAAACATTTGTCTATGAGCCATTCCGTCGATTTTCTTTTAAATAGCGGTCGACTCAGTATTTTGAGTTCTTCCGGAAGCAAGTTATACATTACAATACTAAAAAGTCAAAAATCATTTATTCAGTTTAGGACAGAAAACTGCCACTTATGAACGTCAATAATAACATTATTGGCCCATATGGGGCAGAACATGTCTCCTTATTTTTTGGGCCCTACTAGCGCTTCGAGACAAGACACAGACAATCTGGCAAGTGCTGAGAAGACTCATGTTATACACATTTCTTTTATAAATATCCTTGCGACAGGGAGGTTGATGTATTAGATTTGTGTATTGTTTTCTTATTTGTCTCGTTGTGACTTCTTCGCGTGTTTTGTAATGGCTGGGGAAGGACTTTACAAAAAGGCAAGCTTCCCTTATATAAATAGACTGATTTTTTTACGTCAAACTCTATATATACAGAAAAAACCACCCAAGTGCGAGTCAGACTCACGCACCGAGGGTTCCGTACAAACCGTATGTATGGAAATAGTTCGTCCAAGAGGAATCAAGTCGCAAATATTTTTACCGCTTTTCCTTTTTTTGTGGTGTAACTACACGGGTTTAGGACTTCTCCTTTTTCTATAAGACATTGGTGTTTGCAAAATTTCATAATTTTAAGTCCACGAAAATTAACCAATAGGTTTCGATCCCTTTGCAAGTATCAAAAATGCGGCATAAACAACCGTACCCTTTGATTGCATTGATTTTAGAATTTTGATTTTTTTACAGTTTCAAGCTGATTGCTAACGTTACTAGCTCGCTTCAGTAACTCTAGTCCTAATTAACAGTTGAATACAATACAATAATATTTGGCACACTCGGGGCTGTAGGCGGCTTTATAAATAGGTTAAGAAAATTTACACGTGATACTGAGTTTGGCAGCGAATAGGGTAAGGGCTAATATTGTCGGTTTGCAGAATTAGAAATTTGGATTAGACACATCCTAAATTAAGTTTAAGCGAGAATGTTTTTTTTACGCAATAAAAACCATGTAACAATCGATTCCCTAATAAACAGCCACCTAAAAAAGAATAACTACTAACTAACTACTACCAAATACATGGGGCACACTAAAAGTTTTGCACTTCTAGCTAATCGGAACTATTTGAATTTCGAATATTATATTTTTTTAAACGTTGCAACCTTCTTAGTAATAAAAAAAACAATTGGCGGGAAATGATTAGTCAATTGTTTTTTATCACACTTAAAAGTTCTACGTACGCAACGAAAATGGAATTAAGTCGAAAAGATTTTAGAGCAATGATTTTTTATGATTTTAAAAGTTCTCTCTCTCCGCAAGACTGTGCCGCTCGTCTTCAAAATTCTTTTGGGAGAGAAGCACCTTGTTTGAGCACTGTGAGGCGATGGTTAGCTGAATTTGAGAGAGGTCGAGTTTTTTTACATGACGAATTTCGTGAAGGGCGGCCTTCAACTGCCGTCAACGAAAATAATGTGGCTACTGTTATCCGGCTAATTGAAGAAAACCCGCGGATTACCTATGAGACAATTCAAGGACTATTGGGGATTAGTATGAGCCAAATTCAGAAAATTTTACACGAAGAATTGAAAGTTCGGAAACTTTGCTGTCGTTGGATCTCTCATAAACTGACAGCGGAGCAGAAGCGGGCTCGCGTGGAATGGTGCTCACAGATGCTACTGAAGTACGACCACGGACATTCTAATGCTGTTTATGACATTGTCACAGGAGACGAAACGTGGATTTATTGTTTTGAACCCGAAATAAAACAGCAATCTTGTAAATGGGTGTTTGAAAATGAGAACAGGCCAACAAAAGTGAGGCAGGCGAGAAACGTTGGTAAAAAAATGATCGCGTTTTTTTCTCAGCTACGGGTCCCATCTATCTGTACAATTCCACTTGAAAATCAAAAGAGTGTTAATGCCGAGTGGTATTCTACCATTTGTTGACCCAGTGTGTTAGAAAAAGTTCGCGAAAGACGACCCAAAAGCCACGTTCTCCTACATCATGACATTCTTCACACACGGCCAACAAAACAAAGTCATTTTTAGCTTCCGAAAAAGTACAACTCGTCACCCATCCTGCGCATAGCCCCGACCTAGCACCCTGTGATTTCTGTATTTTCCCCAAAATCAAAGATTTGATGAGAGGTTTTACTTTTACCAACTCCGAAGAGGCAGTGATAGCGTTCAATTAGCACGTAGAAAACATGCCTTCAAATCTGTGTTCCTCCTGTTTTAAAAAATGGTTCGATCGAGAGTATTTTGAAAAGCAATAAACATAATATTTTGGTTATAACATGTTGTTTTTTTAAGTTACGCAGAACTTATAGTGTGACCTACGTATTAGAATCGTTTGTGTGAATTGCTGAGCAAAGCTCCAAAACCCCATTTTTTGGGTTGGGTGCCAAATCGTTAGCGTCCATTAATATAATAGTATAATATGTAAAGTGCACACTTATGAAGATTTTTTTATGTTAGAGCAGCAATACGGACCATCTGTCTTCGAAACACGTTAGTAATTTTCTACTTTTAAAGGGTAAGTACATATATTTTCAACGCTCCTAGCGCATTGTTGTTACCAGTCGGAGTAGTGGGTACGCTAGATCATAATCCTAAATGAGCAAGCATCAGACCTTCGTACCCCTAAGACTTTTAGACATCATCACATGATCATCATAATGTCAGTCTATTGCAGTCCACTGCTGGACGTAAGCCGTCCCCAAAGGGCATGATCTCCCGCTTTTTTCATCCATCCTTTGCCAGCCATCTTCCTAAGATCGCCAGTCCATCGAGTTTGGACATTACGTAAATGAAAATGAGACCTTAAATACCTAAGTAATTACAAAATCAACAAAATCAAATGTCTCACACTTACACAGGTAAGTATGTGCAGAGTTGATAAGGAAAAACCATCTGGCAAAACCGGTTTAGAGAGACCTCTCAATTTTATTAATAAGTATTCGATTCATCTTGGTAGAGTCACGTGATCTTGCTATGCTTTAAATAAAATGGCACGTCGTTGATTGTATCGATTAGTTACGTTTGTGTTTAGTCTGCGATTCTTATTGACAGAAAGAATACTGTAGTCGAGATAAACCGTAGCATTGTTTCGTGCTAACTAGTCATAGTGTACAGCTAACCTTCCACAAAACGTCAAATTTTCTTAATCCGTGTCAGATTTTAAGTAAAAAATTGATCGAGAGAATTTAACATTTTTAAGTACGTTGCCGTTGATTAACATTAAAAAACAATAAATAAAAAAAAAACTATTAATGATCGGTATTGATTACAGTTAAAGTTTAAACTATCCAAATTATGGGTATCTGGTTGAAATGCGGCTAGTTCTACAATCATCGTCATCATCATCCCAGCCACAGGACGTCCACTGCTGAACAAAGGCCTCCCCTAATGACTTATCATCGGGGGGATTGTAATACTCGCCACGCTTGGCAGTCGGGTTGGCGAGCGCAGTTTTTTATAACATTTCGCACGCAGACGCTGTTGCCCGTCTCGTGCTACAGGAATTAGTCGCCTCTTACGACACGCCTCCTGTTGGCAGTGCGGAAGTGTATTCTTCTACAATGTTCATAAGGAAACTTAAAGCTACTGGTTGTCTACAATATATTACTTTTTCTTGATTTTAAAAAGAACGTCACTTTTTCATTATTTACAACAAAAATTTTGTTTTTTTTTCCCTTTGATAAATACCAGCAGTAAATAGTTTAGTAAAGTATTATTATAACCAATAACAACTTTATTTATAACCAGATACCTTCGTACGCAAATACTCTATTTTTTATGCAAAGTGTTTTTGCCAAACGCTGTTGTTTTCTTCACATGTTGGTTAATGGTGTAATTAGTGTTTAACGTTTATATTTTTTTTAAATATTACATCAGCAAAGCCTTAAGTTTGCAATTTAAAAAATTCTGATCTCTGTATTTAAAATATTTCAGAAAAGTTCTCTTTAACATCAGTATCCTTTTTTTAAAATAAGTTCGGTTAACTTTTTTCGCTTTGGTTGATTATACATAATATGTACCTATATTGAAATTGGTAAATTTATATATATCATCACACTAAAAATAATAAAAATGAAAAAAAAAAACACTAAAACGAAAATAATTTGAGTCGGGCACGAAGAAGTACAATAAGTAAATTAATAGTTATTGTAAATATAATCCATGGTTCTTCATGTTCAACATACTTCAGAATAATTATATTTACGTACCTCTTTTTGAGTAAAGTCAGTTATGTTTTTTATTTACTTATAGGATTGCTTAGAGGTCCTAAATGAGTAAGCATTAATGCATATTTCTGGGTTTCGTGCAGTTTCGTTTCCTCTTTAAGGAAAAAATAAAAATGGTCTTGTTTTTTCTTTCATTGAGACAAATGAATACCTATTTATCGATAGATTAAAATTCAAAAGATGTGCATGATGTCCTAACTGATGTAAATACTCTAAATATGAATCATAATTTTCCGTGTACAAACTTTGCCAGCACTATTTCGCAACTGCGCACTTGGCTTGCACCGAGACGGCCACAGTATGATGACTCGATTGAGTCAGGAGACTCAGGAGTCAATGAATGAACGCACGTGTTTGTACAAAACGTATTCAGAAATTTGGATCGAAAGGCGGCTATATGTTTTCAGGGCTGTTCTAACGTGATTTTAGCCTTTCGTATTATGCCGCCATATCCAGGCACCATAGATGACAGTTGATTATTTGCGTAGATACACGTTCCGGTATACCAGCTATTAATATACATACTGTTAACACAAAATGTGAGACCCTGGCCCCGATTTAGAACCCTTCGATAACGAATTGACAGCCGGTAAATGACGTGACACTAATGTTAAATCATATAGTCACGTGGTTTTTAACCAACTTCAAAAAAAGGAGGAGGTTCTCAATTCGGTTGTATGTTTTTTTTATGTTTGTTACCTTAGAACTCCGCCATTAATGAACCGATTTGAAAATTTTTTTTTTTCAAATAACCCTTTCAGGGTGTAACTCCAGATTGGTCCGAGATTTTTTCAAAACTCAATTCTGATGATGGGATCCATGAGGAATTGAGGGAACTCCTAAAATATTATAGGTATACATATAGCGATTTTAGTATATTTAACAACAAGTAAAGCATTTGCATTCAGAAAGTATCATTTGCTGAGGTGGAACTGATGAAAGAGACCATAGTTGGCCACAATAGTCTTCCACGAGTAGCGTATAAGATATTTTCAACAAGACAGTTAAGAAGACCTTGCCATAGTCGAAAAATCAAATTTTAATAAAGGATTCTGGTGAGAATGATACCATCAAACTGATCTGATGAAGAAGGCGGAAGGTAAGCACCGGAACTCTGTGATGAAACAATGTATCATAGCCGTGTTTGGACTTATTTGAATCGTCATGAGAAGCAATTTAGCTATAATTACATCACAGATCGCCATTTCGAATGAAAAAAAAACCACTAAAAACAGATAAATAAAACTATTTTTTATAAAAAAATATCCGTCTTCAAAAACACTTAAAAGTTAAAAATAACTTTTAAACAATCATACCAGCCGTGGAGTATTTGAATGTGGTTGTTTGCACCGACTCCAAAAATAACTGTTTGGTATGATTGTTTAAAGTTATTTTCAGCTTTTTAGTGTTTTTGAAGTCGGATATTTTTTAAAATAAAAATTTGTTCAAATGACAATTTGTTATCGAATGGTTCCGAATAGGGGGGCCTTGTCAGGTTGATTTTACGGGTTAGTAGACTATCTGTCAAAACTTACGCGAAAGTTTTGCGTCTTTTAACTAGGCGCGAGGAACCGTTTTACTGCTCCACCCAGATGGCCATGTCATATTTAATAGTGAGTATTTTTTTGGGTTTCCTTAACTAAGTTTATCTATCGAATGTTCTGTTTAAGGGTTCAGTTGGTACCCTAAGAATGCCAACGGGACTCTATATTGAAATTTGTATGAAAAACAACAAAAAATAAATACACACGTCAAAACTGAAAAAAATAGATAGTTGCTTTCATTTTTTTCTGACAATAAGTAGTACACTAATAAACGGCAAGACAAACATTTGTTTTAAGTTTACTAATAATAGATCATTTGTCATTGTATATTCTTTAAAGTATTACTAGAACAATACACGTAAATTATTATACTGATACTCAACCAAACAAGAATACAATAACAAGATAAAATAACATTGGACTAACTAACTGCTAATACTTGTAGTTTTTAATTTTACACAGTTCATTCTATTTTCCTATTTAACTTTTCAATTATGTCTGATATAGTGACCGTGCAGCCTGATACAAGGGCCAAGAGTCCAAACATGACGATGAGGGCGTTTTTCCAGAGAATCCAGTTGAACCTTCCAAGGTTTTCCCAGCGGAATACGGTCTCGATGACCCCTGGGATGATAAGGCCGAGGATAGAGTAGAACAGAGCACCGACCAGGTTGATGATTTGCTCCAGCATCGGTAAGGCGATGCCGATTCCACCTGTGATATGAAATATCGAAATAAAACAAAAATTTGTGGGCTCATTATATGTTTGCAGGTTAAGGATAAATATATATATGTATATCGATGTTTGCTTCTAGCAATTTTTTAAATCTATGTGCAAAACCCCGGAAAATCTTTCTTAACAATTGTATTATATAAGATTTTCTTGTCACCATGCAAAGGAGGACTTGTTTCATTCAAGATTGTGACAGAGTACTTGATTTTCGTTTAGTTATTAGGATCGAGTTAAAGTGATAAATAAATAGTTGATGAGGACATATAATAATATACTGAAGTAAAGTTACAGTCAATAACAAGCCAGTGGCGCGGTGATCTGCTTCGAACGCAAAGACACAGACCTGGTTACATTAACCGGTTTGGGATGATTCAGAAAACGAGCTTTCCCAAATTAGGTTTGGTCCGAGTGTGCTGGGCTAAATTCACAATCTGATACCTTGTAATACAAGGGTATTCATTTATTACTTCGAGATCATTTTCGGACGCATATTTTTACACTGCCTTAAAAGGAATTTTATGTTTTTTATATGTTTATGTATGTGTGTGAGTTTCTTTATAACTACTAAACGCCTTAACCGATTTTAATTCAAAGCTATCATTCGAATCCTTATGTTCTCCTAGGTGACAAAAGATATGTGGTGTCATAACAAAAACAATATGGTGAGTTATATCACCAATATCAATATACTCAAAAATGTCCGGCCTTAAGAAAAAGCAGTAGTTCTCTTTTATGTACCGCAGTCGTGTTCTATTTGTATTGTTTAGGTGTCGAACGAAATATATAAATTAAATGCTAAAATTATAACTTACATTATTTAAGATTTTTGCAGCAACTTAAACAAAATCTACCAAAATCTATAAACATTTTAAAACATGCTCAGAGACGAGACATTTTATTTTAAACCTTTAGTTTATGACGAAAGAGATATTATGCGTATATTTCGGTACGGTTCATCGGTCTGCGTCCTTGGCTCAGTAGCTTGTAAACGATTTGACAATGGGGTCATGGCTTCAATTCCGTCGGAGACAATACAATTTTAGGCCCGTTGATACTAATGAAGTATCAAACAAACGATTGAGGATTCTACATCTACACAGTGTATGCAGGTATCGCTCGAATACTGAAAACAAAATTCACACAATAGTCTAGGCGATCTGTGGTATTTCTACAACAAAGAGCATTTTGTTTGATAACGATCTCTTGAATAATAATAGTAACTGTATAAAAACCAGCAACTGAACTACTCCTATTCGCTGTGTGCGTGATGACAGCGCACCTAGTGACCACAATTATTGTGGGCTAAGATCCTTTAAAATATGGCAACTGTATGATTTGAAAATGATTTTCGAATTTTTTTTGTTCGAAATTAGATGAAAATATCTAAAAAGTTTGTGCATATTATAATAAGTGATTTTCTTACTTGAACTAAAATATAACTGTTATAATTCGTACGGAATTTGAATCAATACAACATGATATAACTTTCTAACCTCAAACTGGTTATTAGTATTAGCACAGCATGTGAGAGACGTTAAAGAGCTTAGAACCAACGGACAAAGCTACTTAATAAGAGCTATGATCATAAGATAAACGTCTGTGACACAAACCACCTACAAACTTTTTTCTTTTCACAGCAGCTATCCATTTATTTCTATCCATCTTGATGTTGGAAACGAATAAAACATGCACGAACTGGTTTTCCCATTGTTTCTACACTTAATGCACAGCACGTACTGTGACCCATATCGCGAATTTTAACGTTTTTACTTTACAATACTTAATTTCGTTAGTATGGAATTCTATGGAAATATCGCAATTTGACACATGACAGTCCAGAGTTATTTCACATGTCTGCCAACTAACGTGCTGCGATCGATTTGACGTGCCCCACCACTCACTTTGCACATAGCGAATATTGAACAATTCTTTTTATTTCTATGATGATGTTCATCACTGATATGCTTAACAATATAAATATCTCACACCTAGACAAAGAGTAGCACAACTCGACATAATACAAAATCGAGTTATTGCGATTATCGGAATCTACATCGAATTTAAATTAACTCCAAAGACACACATTTATTTTGAGTTGTGTCGTCGTATATTTTGTGCTACACTTTATCTAGGTATCTTCTTATCTGAATTTGATGGTTTCATTACAATATTTTTCGCTGATGGTAAAAATCCATACGTACGTACGTAGAAATGCACCGTCTATCCATATATCTATCGTGTACGGTGTACCTACATATAAAATTAGAAATATCAGTGATACGTGCTGCGAGATATATAATTCAAGTAAGTACCTGTAGTGTATTCAATTAAAAAAATAAATTATTAATAATCTATTAATTAAACATTTTAGTATTATTTTAATCAGGTTTTTTTCTATTAACACTTAACACGGTATTCTTTCACATCCGTATCCATCACTAATGTATACTATTTTGATACATCTACTTTCAATCTTACTTTACCTTACATTATCAATTAAAACACGCTTACCGCAGAAAATAACTATAGTCGTTCTGCTTATGATCTGTGCAATATTCCGGTGCTCCTCTTTGATATACGGTTTGCTGTACCTCGTGATTATATCAATCACCACGAAAAAGTGAAGAGGATATGTGAATGTTATAGACAGTGCTATGAAACATTTAGCGCAAATTGCTGGCCTGAAAAAAAACAATTATTTACTCATAGGTAAAAGTGAAGCTGAAATGCCCAATGCTAATTTACTATAATTTAAATTGTTTTTGAATTGCTGCCAAGTTGTGACTGGAGGACATGATTTATATTGACAAGGTATTTTTTTACAATTTCATCAGCCGAAAACACTTCGAACGGTGTCCTTTGCCAACATCAGGTTTGTTGAACAGATTTAAAATTAACATAGAAAGTTTTTAACGTGTTTGCTCATGCAAACGAGACAAAATAAAAAGTTTATTGTTGCGGGCACTAATCTATCCAGTTGCCGAGTGTGATGGTTAAACCACGTCCGCTATCTAAGTGCATCTTGATTAAGGTTTATTTATTTATTATATCTATCTTCAATACCATGAGCAATTACATAAGGCATCTAATACCAAGAGGCATTTTCTGCCAATTGACCAAAACAATTGTTAGGCAGTGCAATGCATACACAGAAAAAGAAAGTGCGTTGTTACAGTTTTTTACAAACTTATATCATTATTATGGACGTAGCAGGGAGGAAATAAAAGAGACTGTATTTGCTAATCCTGTTTTCTCCTTCACGTCACAAAAAATAACTTTAACCTTCCACCGTTTAATTTTATTAATATTATCTGTGGACAACGGTGCTGGTTACATTACAAGTAATTTGTTTAGTATAAATTAGATATCAAGCCATTAATGTAACTGTTTGTAGTCCCAAATAAAGTAAAAAAATAATATAAAAGGTAAAATAAAAACGTATCAAAAATTATTTAAAAAAGTATAAAAAATACATAACATCAAAAGAGGCCGTTCTAGCTAACGGTATTCGAAAATCATTATAAGTAGAGCTACTTTTGAAATACCTACCAGTCATCGACAGGCAGGTTCAAAGTGATAGAGCCTCTAAGCACATCTCCATACTTGAAGTAGCCGAACAACCCTAGGGATCCATAAAGCAGCATGATTGCAGTCATGGCTATCACCAACACA
Organism: Anania hortulata; assembly: GCA_963576865.1. Lineage (NCBI taxonomy): Eukaryota > Metazoa > Arthropoda > Insecta > Lepidoptera > Crambidae > Anania > Anania hortulata. Next base: position 8,016,267 of record OY756394.1, on the reverse strand, counting down.
CTGGGACAGCCAAGAAAGTGTTGGGGCTTCTTCATGGAATTTTCGACGGGCATCACCACTCCGATGCCTTCCATTGCAAAAATTACAGTACTGAAATGCAATTGCGGTTGTTACATGATTATAAAAAATATTTTTAAAATTTTAGAAAAAATCTTTGGTCAGCCAATCGTCTACAATTATTGGTTTTACCACCAATTTTTATTACTAGTTACGAAATGCTAGTGTTTATTTATTAATCTATTACAGTTTAATGAGAAATTGGATTAGGCATTGACGATGAAGAAAATCATTTTTTGTATCACAGAAAAATAACAGAAAATCTAAATACATACGAAAGAAATGCAGGAAATCTTGCAAGGTCACCAACCACCCTCTTGTCGTGGTAGTTTATTTCTCCTTCAAAGATATAGTACAGACATATCGCAAATGTGGTGATTAGCAGAATGTTAGCTAGTAACGAGAAAGGCGCTAGGTACTTCAAGTGCCTGATCTGGCACATAAGGCAAAGAGGCACCAGTATGATAAGGCAGTAGTATTCGACAGATAGTATGAACACTGGGAAATATGTGTCGAAAATCTGAAACCAAAATTAAAAATTTAGGTAGGAAAGGGAACCATTTTAAGATAAAATAGAATGGAAGTATTTTTGTTTAGACTCATTTATACATCATTATTTTCAGAATACATAAAATACAGAAAAAATATAATCTAGTTTTGATAAAATATGATCCTGCAAAGGTAACTCTGCATATTTTATGTGGAGCATCTCAGCGATGTTAAGACATTGGTTTTCCGTAGATGCCTAGACTTTAACATGATGTTTTGCCAATTAAAGTGAACAACTTAAACTATGGGACCAATGTCGCAACATAAAAAAAAATTGAAGGTTTATCCATTATCGATTTCTATTTTGATATTAGTGCCATTGTACAAGTTTTTTGTTTTAATATCATGTTAAAACGATTCCCTCGTCTTACCAGTCACCCTGTATAGACTAGATTTAAATCATGACTAAAGATTACCCAACCAATTTATATTGTATGTCACCGTTATCAAAAGATGTAAAATTTGACAACATTTTTAATTGTTTAATCTACAGATAAGCTTGGTATAAAGTTATTCCTAGGATAAAACGAGTTAATTAAAAGACAGTAAGTATTTGACAAATGTAATCTAATAGAGTAGGTATAACAGCTAGTAATTAACATCTTGTTTACTAAAACCTATTTGATTTATAACAAGTCCCTACTCATAAATCTTGTTGATGTTATTGCACATCAATTGCTTGTAGGAGCTGATATCACTAAGCTGGTGGTTCTCGAATGTCGCTAACAAGAAAAGGACGGATTAACTTAATGATTGTTTATCGCTTACCGATTTGGTATGCTAACGGCTTTTTAATTTATTTTAAGAGCGATAAGGGTCGAGTACGTACCTGCTTGATCGAATCCGCTATAAGTACCGTGAAGATACAGCACACTCCGATGTATGTGAAGAATAATGAGAACTCCGCAAATATGCTGTAAAAATAAATATTCATATGTTAGAGACGGGTGAAGATCGATCAATACTGATTGTTTATGTAGGTACACATTTTAAAGCTAGATTCCCTTCATCAAATATTCGTTTATAGGTTTGCTCACAAATGAAATTTTGCTACTCAAACTAGTTCAATACTTGTATGTTTTTTTTTGACCATAAGGTTAACATAGTAGTGCGTATTTTTAGTTCATTTCCTTGTCGGGTCAATACAGAAACCAACTTTTTTCAGAATTGTCCCGGGTGTGTTTTCATAACCAATCGTTTACTTAACCATATTTATTATTCAATTTTTGATACAGAATTTGAATTATAATCACACTAAGTTCCGTTGACTGTTGCCTGTTCCGTTTTTTCATCCCGGGTGCACTAACATTGAACAAACATTTTTGGAAAATATTTTGTACTTGTTTGTGTTCGAATAATAAACATATTAAAATAACGTATTATTTTAGCCTTTTTTCGTCTAGGTACCGCTAAACTTAATTTTCTAACGCGCGCTATTCTTCTTAGTCACTTGTCCTTCTCATCCAGAGAGTTATTTCATTCATCATCATAATCAGCCTACATCAGTCCACTGTTGGACACAGTCCTCTCCTGATAATACACACCACTTGGCCCGAATCTCAGCTATTTTTTTTCACCGTCTGAGGGTGCCCTAGGCTGCGTTTGCCAAGGGGTTTTCTATGCTATACCGCCTAACCTAATTAATTGTTTTATAATATTTAAAACTTTCTTGTTTCGTTTTGTAGTTCCGTGTAGTTTTTAGTGTTAAGTATTGTTTTAATTGGGAGGATATTAAAATGATAAATATTACCCAGAGGCTTTAGCCAGCCTTCTAACCGGTTTAGGTCCATTTGCGAAAGCAGCGTGGCATGTCTCTGCATAGCCCAGCAATGGTTTCTTTTCTAGTCGGCAACATCCTCGCGATGTTTCCACCTGGAAATGCAGTTATTTAGGTGATTAACTCACTCACTCAATCATCAATACCTACTATTGATAATTGTGTAAAAATGAATGAAACAAACTTCGCTAGTATAAATTAAACTTGTCAAAGCATGTATTTAGCACGTCTTTAGAGAACCTTTTAAATAAGTTTTTGCGGTGGTCTTTCAATATTTTTTTGTAGTTCCTGATGTTTTAGTGTCGCAGCCAACCAAAACAACTTAATCGTTATTACCGAGAACTTATAGGCAGCGTCCAGTGTCCACTTAAATGTTAATGTCTGTTGTGTAGTTTAACTTTTTCGTACTACCTTAAAATTTATTTATACATCAGATAAGTCGCCTGACAAAATCTTCTTTTCTGCACCATAATCGCATTTGTGTGTAGCTATGCTGACTATTTCGTCTAATTTACTGAGTCATGAAAATCTCTCATGATGTGTGAAACACAATAGCCAGTAACAAGCTTGTAATGAGCCATATGATGTTGAAAAATATCAGCACAATCGCAAGTAGGCCTTTAAATAATCAATTTATTTATTTCCTTCAGAATCTAGAAATATTAGCAATATAAACAATGGTCTCCTACATGGCACTCAAGCTAGGTCAGGTAACGTGGAATGAGTGTGAGCAATTAATTGGAATTCAACTAATACATGGCACACCAAAAGTTTTGCACTTCTAGCTAATCGGAACTATTTGAATACGAATGTTTTATTTTTTTTAAACGTTGCAACCTTCTTAGTAATAAAAATACCACTGGCGGGAAATGATTTGGCAATTGTTTTTTATCACACATCAAAGTTCTACATACGCAACGAAAATGGAATTAAGTCGAAAAGATTTTAGAGCGATGATTTTTTATGATTTTAAAAGTTCTCTCTCTCCGCAAGACTGTGCCGCTCGTCTTCAAAATGCTTTTGGGAGAGAAGCACCTTGTTTGGGCACCGTGAGGCGATGGTTTGTTGAATTTGAGAGAGCTCGAGTTTCTTTACATGACGAATTTCGTGAAGGGCGGCCTTCAACTGCCGTCAACGAAAATAATGTGGCTACTGTTAAGCGGCTAATTGAAGAAAACCCGCGGATTACCTAGGAGACAATCCGAGGACTATTGGGGATTGGTATGAATGAGCCAAATTCAGAAAATTTTACAAGAATTGAAAGTTCGGAAACTTTGCTGTCGTTGGATCCCTCATGAACTGACAGCGGAGCAGAAGCGGGCTCGCGTGGAATGGTGCTCATAAATGCTACTGAAGTACGACCACGGACATTCTAATGCTGTTTATGACATTGTCACAGGAGACGAAACGTGGATTTATTGTTTTGAACCCGAAAAAAAACAACAATCCTGTGAATGGGTGTTTGAAAATGAGAACAGGCCAACAAAAGTGAGGCAGGCGAGAAACGTTGGTATAAAAATGATCGCGTTTTTTTTCTCAGCTACGGGTCCCATCTGCACTTGAAGATCAAAAGAGTGTTAATGCCGAGTGTTAGAACCCAGGGTGTTAAAAAAGTTCGCGAAAGACGACCCAAATGCCGCGTTCTCCTACATCATGACAACGCTTCTTCACACACGGCCAACAAAACAAAGTCATTTTAGGTTCCGAAAAAGTACAACTCGTCACCCATCCTGCGCATAGCCCCGACCTAGCACCCTGTGATTTCTGTATTTTCACCAAAATCAAAGATTTGATGAGAGGTTTTACTTTTACCAACTCCGAAGAGGCAATGAAAGCGTCCAATCAGCACGTAGAAAACATGCCTTCAGATTTGTGGTCCTCCTGTTTTAAAAAATGGTTCGATCGCATGAAAAAATGTTTAAAATGTAAAGGAGAGTATTTTGAAAAGCAATAAACATAATATTTTGGTTATACCATGTTGTTTTTTAAGTTACGCAAAACTTATAGTGTGACCTACGTAAATTTTGAGAAATTTTAGTTTATGAAAAGTTGATTTACTAATTATTTTACTTTTTTTACTGAATCGTAAGTCGATTTACTGAGCTTACTAAAAAGTGCAATCTTATGTGTCAGCTGTAAAGATAAGGGCTGTGTCATCAGCGAACGTGATAATATTGTCAGTTAAGTTTTGCAAGGAGTAAAGTTCGTTGCTGTACACCAAGAAGAGGGTTGGGCCAAGGATGCTACCCTAGGGAACACCGTATTTGAGATTGTTCAATAAAATGAATAGCATAATAGGGAATGACTTAATTTATTAAAGACAAGAATGTCACTTTACAGCAAATGGAAGCGGTTTTTTTAGTAGGTATGCTTATTGGATGGCAGCCGCTACTGCTGCCATCCGATGAGAGAGTACCACATAACCTGTCGTCTCCCCTGGGACGATAGGTATGCGTTATGCATTATTCCTGCGTAAGAAAGAGTTACGTATACGTATTATTCTCGGGGCGCACGAAGAGTGTCGCACCACCACCACACAAAATGGCTTATCGCGAACCATGTGTAGAGATGTAAAATGACTGAATCTAACCAGTAACAATGGTCAAATACGATAGATGACCGGTCATTTACTGTCAAATTGAATCAAACATTCCTGTCTAATCAAATATAAATAAGTATGAAAACATTATTTATTAAAAAAAAACTAATGAACGAATGATGATCTACTTACATTATAATAATAATAATGATGTAGTCACGATGAAATCCTAAAAAAATGCTGTATATTTTAAAGCTTCATTCAATAACCATGCTGTGACCTGTGATAGGCACACTTTAATAGATAATATTAGATAGATATTTATTTATATTTAATTGGACAGCAATGTTTCAGATAATTTGACGGAATTTTACCGCATTTGACCATAAATGAGCAGATTTAGTCATTTTACATCTCATACCCATGTGTGTCCCGACTCAGTAGCGACCTGCAAATAGATCTATTAAGTTTTTAGTGGGTAGTTTTCCCTTTTTAGGGCTGGAGCCCCACATAACCTGTCGCCTACCCTGAGGTGGCAAGTATGCGTAAATACATTTTCGTAATGTAAAAAAAGATATACTTACTTACGTAATCTTTTGATAGTTAACTTACAAACATATGCACGCAGTGGCCGCACACAAAGGCTATGATCACGGTGCCGACGAGCCCGACTCCCCAGCCCGCGTTGGCGAAGGCCAGCGGTACGGCCAGCAGGCCCGACCCTAGCGACGACTTGATTAGATTCGCCAGCGACCTGATGTCTCTATAATGACCAGAAAAACCTTCAATGACGCCTTTGTTTAAATTACCTACTCTTATTTTTTTATGGGTATGCGTTTATTTTAATAAGGCATTGCGATTTGGTCATTTTGTTCTTTTTTGTGGTCGAAATCATTGATTCAATGTCAGGAGATAAAAAATAACGGTGTAAGTGATCAAATGATAAAATGTGAAGTAGGTGAAGTAAGTGAGTAAATGACAAAATTCAGAGTAAGTAGATAAACGAATTCATTTATTAATTAAAGTTATCAATAATAATAATAAGTAATATTATGATTTATGGACTAGCTAGAACTTAATTAAAACTACTATAATATTGTAAAAATCTCGTTTACCGTGAAATACTATTTCACAAATCTCTAATGCAATTGTTTCTTTCGTCCAACTATTTAGTATTTTTAATTTGATTTACGTCATACAATGTTTTACGCTTACGTATTTCATTTACTTACGAGTTAGGTTTTTCTACTTCCCGATGTTCAAACGGGCTATAGTCGTCATCTTTCGGTATTTGTTCAACAGTCATCTTGACACAACTCACAACCAAAACAATATTTCAAATACACTGTGTACCTATTATTTGGAAAAGTTTATTTGGGGTTTCATAATTCATCTGTTTATAAAATCTGTACAATAATGCAGACAATAGACAGAGCTAAACCGACTCTGATATTCCCACTTAAGAAATTGTCATTAGAACATTAATTGTTTAATGACTTAATCTCTTTATCTACTGTTTACATTTATAATTTTCAAGTTTAGATAAAATATGATAAACTACTTTCGTAAGTGGTTCAGTCAGAATGAAAATATCGAAGTTTAATGTTTAAGTTTTAGGTCATTAAAACATTTTATTGTTACCTAAGTTAATGAAGTCTGTCACACAGGATAAATAGGCATATAATACGTATTAGGCATACTACGTTACAGTATTTTATAGTATAATTATGAAAAGTAATACTTATTTATATTATTAAAGCTGATTAACCTGCATCTGAACCAAGTACAATATTTAATTCATCTTTCTGTTGAGTTCTTTCTAAAAGAGTAAGTCAAAGTTATTGTTAGTTACAAACTATGAAAATTAATACATTTTTTAAATAAATTATTTATACGCAAGTCACACTAGTCCACTATTAGACATAATATACCTTTCCCAATGGCTGCCGGATCCTCCACACTTAATCCAAACTCCGATCGTTGTATTTTTATGCGCTGTCAGCAGGTTATTTACGTCATCAGCTGTATTCTCCACTCAAAAACACGTCTACCCATAGGTTAACGCGAGATGTGACCACTTCAGCTGCTTATTCTTTGAGGTAAATCGAGTACTTTTGTTTTCTGTCCGATAACCACATTTCTTGGTTTTAATGTTATTTTAAATTAATCTTACCCATAAACTAGATTGCAGGTAGAGCATTAGTTCCTATTCAACACAAAATTTTATTCAGTTTTACTATTCAGAATTTCTATAATGTCCATAATAGTGACGGTGCACCCAGAGATCAGACTACCCAGTCCAAATACGACTATGAGGAGGTTCTTCCATAGCACCCAGTTGTATCTGCCGAGGTTCTGCCAACGGAACACGGATTCGATGATGGCAGGGATGATGAGACCAAGAGTGGAGTAAAAGAACGCGCCGACAATGTTGATTATTTGTTCCAGCAGGGGCAGAGCGATTCCAATGGCCACTGTGAGATAAAATATTAAAATGAAATAATAATATTCATTTAAGTATTAAAAGTATCAAATAAAATTCAAAGTGATTATACAAAGTTATAGATATTTTTTAATTATTTTTATAATGTTTATACATTAGTAAAATTGTTGTTTGATCTATAAATTGCATTAATTGGTAGAATAGGTTAAAAATACTTTGGAATTATTTTTAATCATCATTCAATTTTAATTGAAAACTCCACCTGATTATAATATTTTTCTAAATTCTGGGGAAACCTAACTTAATCAACCTTATTATTCAGGTTATATTGAACTAATACGAGTATTATACTAGCTGCTTCGTGCTGCCGGTTGAAGATCGTGATAGCAAGTGGAGGCATCGAAATATAGACCTTTCCGTCCATTCGTTGTATGTTGTTGGTTAATAAAAAATAATCTTAACACTTAAGTACCTAATCAGTTACTTTTGGAGTCGGTGCAAACGAAAACATTGGTCTTTCATTGACTGGCACCGACTCCAAAAGTAACTGATTAGGTACTTAAGTGTTAAGATTATTTTTAGCGTTTTAGTTTTTTGAAGTCGGTTTTTATTTTTTTAATAAAATTAACTTATTTCTTCCATTTTAGTGATAAATCCTAATCAAAACAAATCTTACGAGTGCAAACATAATTTAACTGCTGAACACCGATTTAATTTCCTATTTTTCCACCCTTAGGGGTGAATTTTTTTCCAAAATTTTTTATTATAGTATCTTTGAAGTATAAGCTAGTCATTAAAAAAAGAATCAATAAATTGGGTCTACATAATTTGGCAGAGATATAGGTAAGATAGATACTAAAATCAGTTGGCGTGGTACGGAGTTTATGCAATGTTTGATGATTTTCTTATAGATCCCATCATCAAAATTTAACCAAATTTATATGGGACCATTCTGAAAGTATTACCTTTCAAACAAAAAAATAATTATCGAAATCGGTCAACGCAGTAACGAATGATCGCTGAACATACATAAAAAAAAAATTTAAAAAAAATATATACCGACGAATTGAGAACCTCCTCCTTTTTTGAAGTCGGTTGAAAACTACACGTTTCGTTTCAGGTACCTGTTAGCTGATATCTGTTTGAATTCATATTCAACTGATTTTTCGAACAGCCTAGTTGTAATCTAGACTCTTTAGTACATACAGTTTTAGTTTGTTTTTTCCACTTACCACAACCACACACGCCAATGATCCTTGCTGTAATCTGTGTGACGAGTTTGTACTTGTCCTTAATATGGGGTTCGGTATATTTTGTAAATATATCAATTACCACGAAGAACTGTAGTGGATACGTCAGGAAAATTGATAGCGCAATAAAGATTTTTGCACATACAGCTGGCCTGTAAAGGTTATGTTGAAGAAACTGTTAAAATAAAATGTATAGTTAATAAATTCTTTACAATTTTTTTTCAATGGTCAACTTATTAGGAATCAGGTTTTAAAACAAAAGGTATTTTTTTGACAATTAATATATAAAATGGCTCTTACTAATCAAAGAAAAAAAAAATCTCTTCAGATTCAGTTTATAAATTTACAAAACTCATGTATTAATATGAATAATGTTATGCGAGTGCTGCGTGTTTTATAATATATATATTATAAATAAAAATGAATGGTATCTAAGTGTAACGAATTTGCAAGCCAATTATTTGATTACTTATCGTATAGAACTATTTTTATATTTCCCATGCACGAGAATCTAGAATCTAGTATATATGTTAGTTTAAAGATAAAACAACATTAAATGATCTGAATAATGTGAATAACCGCCTAATCAAAATTGTGTTTGCACACCCACAATATTTTTAAACGGCTTATCTAACGACACCCTATGATGAGCATAGGAAAGGAGAGAAAAAAAAACATCCCGACTTTACTTGTAGGGGAGATAAACTCAAAAAACAATTTATTTAATTTTTTTTATCGCTTTGTCATACCAAGATTATATGCCAAGTAAAAGCTTTTTAGTACTAAGAGCCTCTGACTTAAGCCGCGGACAGACATATACAGTCAACGACAGGTCAACCTACCCAAACAATTAAAGGTCATTGAGCTGATTTTCAGCTGTAAGTTCGACATGTAGAGATCAATATCAATTGAAAAAAATTACATTATATAGTAAGTTGCCGAGCTGTCGTCGGTACTTAGGTACTTTTTAAGCTAGGTCAATTAGGACCCGTGCCAAATTTTACCTAATTCCATTCGCCGTTAAGCTTGATTAAATAACAACAAACGTCTAACAATATTGACCTTTATATTTATCACATTAGTAAAATTGCGAAGTGTAATGTTACGTACCAATCGTCGATAGGTAAGTTGAGGGTAATGGATCCTCTTAACACGTCCCCGTATCTGAAGTATCCGAAGAGACCCAATGTACTGTATAAGAAGACAATGACAGACATCGCTACCAACAGCACGCTGGGGCAGCCAAGAAAATTCTTGGGTTTTTTCATCGCGTTCTCAACGGGCATTACTACACCTATGCCTTCCATTGCGAAAATTACAGTTCTAGAACAAAATAATAAAAATGTATATTTAATAAATAAACAAAATAAGTTTATTGATTCACTTCAATGTTAATCACAATTTTTTAAAGTAGGTAGTTCTTAGGCAGTTAAAATATGAACTAATAAGCAAGTATTAGGTCCTTACGGTCCTTAGGGATATGAAATTGCCGATACTCAGTACTGGCAACTTTAACATCAAATATCTTGCGTGTGATTAGGAATTCCCAATTCAAATTTATTTCGAAAAAAAGCCATAAAATATTGTTTTAAAATTTGTATTTCATTTGTTTTCACATCATGTTTGAGCTTCAACATTGCTATAACAACAACTACGGACAAATTGAAAATTCGCGGTATTTACGAATACAAATACCACCGTAGCATCAGTGCTGCAGAAACGATTAGAAGAATTAACGACGTGTACGGACTAGGCACTGCTAACGAACGAACGGTGCGTTTTTCGTTTCAACGTTTCCGTTCTGGAAATTTCGATTTACATCAATGAGCCTCGTGGATGACCGGATACTCAAGTGAATAACGAATAATTGAAGGCGATAGTGGAAGCGGGTCCATCTCAAACCACTTCTGAATTAGCAGCAGCCTTTGGCGTAAGTGCCAAAACGATACTTACCCATTTGCGCCAAATCGGAAAAGTCAAAGAACTCGAAAAGTAGGTACCGCACGAATCTACTGAAGCAAACCAACAAACACGCGTCGCTTGCTGCGTTTCTTTGCTCAATCGTCACAATAATGAGGGGATTTTGATCCGTATCGTGACTTGTGATGAGAAATGAATCCTGTACGACAATCGGGAGCGATCATCACAATGGCTCAAACTTGAAGAACCGGCAAAACCTGGCCCAAGCGAAAACTGTCTGAAAAGAAGATTCTGGTTAGTGTAGGTGGGCTAGTGCTGGAGTTATCCACTACAGCTTCTTAAGATCAGGCCAGACGATTACTGCAGACTTTTATTGCCAACAATTGCAAACAATGATGAAAAAGCTCGCTATTAAACAACCGAGATTGGTGAATTGCTCTAGCCCCACTGCTCCTTCAGGATAACGCTAGACCACACACGGTTGCCAAGTTAGAGGAGCTGCGACTGGAACTTTTGGGTCACCCACTATACTCTCCAGATCTTGCCCCAACCAATTACCACTTTTTTCAAAATTTAGATAACTCTTTACAAGAAAAAAATTCAAATCTAATGAGGCAGTCAAAACCGCCTTCAAACAGTCTTTCGCTCCCTGGTTTTTTTTCCCAAGGGATCAATGATCTGCCTATAAAATGGCGGAAGTGTATCGATAACAACGGCGCGTACTTCAATTGATTAAATAATAATTTCATTAAAAAAAGGTGGTTGACTTTTTTGATACTGAACGGCAATTTCATATGTAAGGACCTAATATTACAAAGATACACAAGCATGTAGGTACTTAATTCGATTAAACTATCATTCTGCAATCCACTATCGAACTAGGAATGAACCTGTATCTCGAATAGATGGAAAACATCATGAGAATAACACATTTTAGTAGTGATAACAATAAGAAGCGATGTTTTAGGTTAGACTTATTATATAACTAGCCAGTATAAATAAATAATGTCCAGTCAATTAAATAATAAGAATAAAGTATTAATTACAGTTCACTAATATACAGGGTAAATGTAACATGTACAAAGTTTACTAGGGGAGTAATTTCAAAATTTACATTTCGAATGCTTGGTCTAATTTTTTGTCACCACTACACCACCACAGAAAATAATAGTTATTAATGGGTATCAGAAGTTAAATTTCATACAATGCGCGTTAGAGCAACGCACACACACGAAATCTGGGCACATCCTGGAACGCCTAAGTGTTCCAAGATCGTGTTTGTGAGCGATTACTATTGTCTCGAGCGCGCAATATATATCATTATTTATTCAGTGACTAAACTGTGACTAGACTCTACCTAGTTATGTCATGAATGATATCTAGTAGTGTCGATCAATATATATATTTTAGCTAAATTAATAAAAATATTACTTACGAAATAAACGCTGGATATCGTGCCGGGTTCCCAACAACTTGCTTGTCTGAGAAAGTCAATGTATCTCCAAATATGTAATACAGGCACACAACATAAGTTGCGACCAGTAGAACGTTGGCTATTAAAGAGAAAATAGCTAGCCATTTCAGGTACTTGATCTGACATAGTATGCAAAGCGGTACCAGTAAAATAAGGCAGTAGTATTCTACTGGTAATATTACTGACGCAAAGTAGCGGTCGATCAACTGGAAAAGATAAGACATACTTTTCAGTACCACAAGTTACATCCATGAGCATTCTTTGAATATTCGCAATACCCGCAAACATTAATAGAACAACAAATGAATGTTCAGTAGGGACTGAATTAAATAGAATTTTAGTTTAATTTATCTAAATAGACAATTTCACTTCCAAAATACAAAGGTAATTGACCCGATTTCAATTATTTTATCGGGTTTAGTCGACAGTTAAATGGTATGTGTAGGTTTTTCTAGAATGTTAATCTCTAGTGAGTTTGTTTGCTAGAGGCAATGTTTAAATAATTTTACCTGTTTAATAGAGTCTGATATGAGCACTGTGTATATACAACACACGCCGACATACGTGGACAAGAGAGAGAACTCCGCAAATATGCTGAAAGAAAACAATTTAACTTGGTAGGTAATTTACAACATAAAAAGGTGGAAATTTACACAATAGCGACAGTTTACCCGATGTTAATGATTTTCGATTTGTAGTTTGAAGGTTCGGGTGCATTTAGCTATTTAGTAAAAATATAAGAGGTCGGTCGAATTACGCCTACTTAAGGTTAAAAATTTGTCAGGGGAAGAAGAAAACTGTGTTTGTATCGAAGGGTTTGAGACTACAACGGAACTTGTTATTTGAGTGCGTAAAATTCAATTAGGCGATTAGCGTATCTAGGTTTTTTAACATTTAATAGGCGTAATTAGCGTTTAGGTGTAATTCGACAGACCTACCTTTCAATATGGCACTAGATAGTTTCATACTACCATATTGTATCGAGTTTCTAAACGGCTAATAAGCAAATTATGACATTGACTTCAAAGTACTTGCTTTTATTTAATATCACCTTTCAAGATCAGAATTGTAATATAAAATTAATTACATACTCTACCTGTACTACGATAAGTAATAAATGTTTGTTCAGCTTGACGTTAATAAAATTTTGAATAACAGTATCTACTATTAATATTTTAAATATTGCAAGCGAGTTTTTGCAGAAAATAATAAGAACTTTATTATTTAGAAGGAGTTGCAATTAGTGTGCCTAACATATAGGCACACTAATTGCAACTCCTTCTCAAATTGAAATGTAATCTAAACCTGATTTGATTTGTTATTCCGCATCTGTCAGTTTGTGGTATGTTTTTAAAGTTACAGTGGTACACTTCTATAGTCATGATCGGGGTGATCACTACTCGTATATATAGGAAGAAACGTTAGAAAGAACTAGAGGATAACCTACCTTGCGACATTAGCAAAAGACCTGACGCATTTAGGTCCATTTTTGAATGCTGCTTTACACGTTTCAGCGTAGCCAAGCGATGGTTTCTTTTCTAGTTCACAACACCCTCTTGATGTTTTAACCTACAAAAAGTTAAAAGTATTATAAATGTATATTGTATTTGGTTATGCATATAATATGATAAGTTAGTGAAAAATGTTAAAAAAACATTGTATAGAATTCAGTTTTTCAAATTTAATCTTACGTACCAGCTAACGTAGTTTAGGATGCCCAGCGGCTCGTTGGACTGACGACCTAGTTAGAGCGGCGGTAGCTGAATGTAAAGGGTAAGTGAGCCGAGAAATCAAACGGAATGGTTGAAAGTGGTAAACGACTAGCAGTGGACGTTAAAAGGCTGTTATTAATGATAATGAAAAAATAAATAAAAACAAAAATGCGTTATACTAACCAGTATATGGATACAGTGCCCACATATGAATCCTATAATGACTGTTCCCACGATTCCGACACCCCATCCCGAATTTGAAAATGCCAAGGGTCCAGCCAACAATCCCGAGCCTAATGAAGCCTTGATAATGTTTGCTGTTGATCTTACATCTCTGAAATATTTTTTCACTAATAAAGAGAACAAGTCGCGTACTCAAAAACCTTGAAATCTGACATTGAAACAGTTTTCAACCTGTTATCATAAGTGACATTGGGAATTTAATAGTAAGGATTCGACCAAAGTAATAAAAAATCTGTGTTATGAATTTATGATGCTAGTAACAAACATTAAGTCTTAAATCAAAAGAGTACCATACATTTTACGATAGTTCGACATAACACTACAATATCACAACAATTTATTAGAACATGGATCTAAAAAATTGCCTCGTAAATAATTATTATCTAAAATTTAATAAAACGAAATTATGTTTTTCTTTTGATTAGAGATTTATGTCAGATTATGGAAGACTTAATTAAAATTGAGCTTGAGCTTTAATTAAAATCATAAATTGACAGCGTTAAATAAAGTTTCTTGATTTTTCACGTTTGTGTCAGTTAGATTATTGACTAAAATAAGTCATTGTTTAAAATAATGCAGTTTTTCTTTATGTTGTGATAAAAGTAAAGTATATCTCTCTCTATAAGTACAATTTTATTGATCATTTTTAAACTAAAGTAGGTACTTGTCCTCCAGTGCCCATTATCATAGGACTTGCTGTAGAAATATTATTAAAGTGCCATTAAAATATAACGCTCTTTTTTATTTAGACATTTATGTAAAATATAGAATGTTTGGGTGAAGCATTCTTAAACTCAGCCTAGCTAGAATACTCAAAAGTTAAATAAAATACCTAGATAAAAAAAAAAACCAACATTACTTACGAATTTGGCTTTTCCACAACACGATGCTCGAATGGATTATATTTCTCCTCTTCTACATTTTTTTCCGCATTCATTTTGCTTTTGTTACAGTTTAAATTTTATTTTAAGCACGTATGCAATTACATTTAATTTTTCCGCGTCAAAACCTGAGTTGCACAAATTTGTCACTGAAACGGCTATTTACAGAAGTGCCGACTCGCTGAGCAGTTTAGTTACAATATGAACAATTTAACATTATTTCTACTTGAACGATACGTTGTGGTGTGGCTAACAATAGCTGGCTTCGTAATTTACGTGTCGGTTTGTCGGATCGCATCGAATTTGCCATTATAAAGAAAACATCAAAGTTTAAATGAGCGTCGCTATTTCTTTGTAAATTTCAGTTATCTCTCTTTTAAGCGCAGACACTTGGTGCAAATAGTTATATTGTAAAAATACGAGTGCTAACAGCGATAGACGGAAACTTCAATGTAGAGATGTCATGTTTTCATTGTATTATTATAATGAGATATGCGTAAACCCTGAGACAATAGTAAACGTATTAAGATAAAATTGATAAACCGACACATTCCTTTTTAAACAAGTTATTAACGTCAAAGGACGTCTAAGATACTTGCTTGAGTTTAGTGAAATTCTAATTTTCCAATGCTACAACTTTTAAAACTTACTTCTTAGAGTTCCGTACCTTAAAAGAAAAAAACGTAACCCTTACAGGATCGCATTGTTGTCCGTCTGTTAGGTCGGTCCGTCTGTTGTTGTGTAGGTCTACAGCCCCATGATACTGTAAACAAATAAAACTTCTAAGTTAACGTAAAAAAGATACGGCCGTTTATGCTGTAAAGCGTTTATTTCGACACTCTCAATGGAATCAAAATTTAAAGGGTACTTCCCGTTGACGTAGAACTATAACAGGCAAGTAATATCGTCTTATACCACAAGTTCAAGGAAAAATCTTAAAACTATACATTTGTAATCAAATTTTGTAATTAATTTGTAATTAGACTGCGAGACTTGATTCCTGACCTACTTATAATATGTACCTACGAATTTGTACGGAACCCTCGGTGGGCGAGTCCAACTCACGCACTAGTCCGGTTTTTTCTAGATTGGTATGTTGTATTATAATAAATGTTGTCAAGTATGTCACGGCAGTTAAGCTATCAGAACAGTAGAAAAAAGTAGAAGTAAAAGGCGTAGCAATGAATGGTAGGGTAGTCCATCATCCCACATAGATTAAGGTTTCGATTTAGGATTGTACAATAGAATACTAAAGATATTACATTATGGCAAAGAATGTTCTATAATATTCTAGAATGTTAGTGTGTTATAATAGTATATTATAGATGATTCAAAATATTTTTCTAAAATAATTTAAAATGTTCAAAATGCTTCAGGATATTGGAAAATCATCTACCATACCGTCTTAAAACGGTCTCGATTTTTCTAGAATATTTTGTAGAGCTTTATTGCTTTAAGCTTTTAGCTTTAGCTAATGCTCAAGAATATTTTACAATAATCTAGAATGGTAAAGAATTGACTTTCTCTAAACGAAGTGAAGTTAGCTCCAGCTTTATAAGTTGCGAAAATTTATGTTGTCTTGTATGTCTGTATAAACTAATCTTAAAACCTAAGTACAGACAACAGCACGTCAACCTACCACAAAACGTAATTTTTTCTCAATTGATATTCATTTCTACGTGTGTACATCCTAAAGTTGAAAATCAAATCAATCACCTTTAACTTTTTGGGTAGGTTGACCTGCCATTGTCTGTACATTCTAATCGGATTTCACAAATAGTTATACTTTTTAACGAAAAATTATTGTGCTTACAAATTTTTGCTCAGCGTTGTCAAATTTATTACTTATTTGAAGTCAGATTCGAGAATGTCGATAATTTCAATTTTAAATAAATTCAGAAGTTTCTAATTACTACGTGTATATACTTTAATTAACAACACTTGTGTAATCCGCTTTCTTAATCATACATGTGTCGAGAATGGTGAACATAGGCACATATTACTATTTCAGGCAATTGTGCAAATTCAAGCGATAAAAACAGTAGGTAACCTTGCCTAATTTCTTTAGACACAAAATTTGCTACTTGATTATCTGTTGCGTCAAACAATAATACATTATATGCTGTTATCATCAGTAATTGAGGTCTCTTTGAAGGATGAAAGAAAACCGCAGTGACGTTTGAAATGTATGACGGATGAAAACCGTAGGACGTCCAGAAGAGAATAACCGATAACTATCTTTATCTGTTTTTAGTCGGGGCATTCTTGACAAGGAATTAGTAGTAGACGTCCACTGCTGAACATGAACTCCCCCAGTGACTTCCAGATTGGCAGATTTCAGAGTATTGTATAGTATTATTTTTGGATTAAAAGAGAATAACCGATGCAGCTCGCAAAGTGAGCAAGAATTATTATCACTGACACAGTTTTTCGTATTGCAAAGCTAAAATGGCAATAAGCAGGCCGCATCTCCATCGCTCACAGAACTGACAACTGTCGGGGAAGAAAGGTTCTCGAGTGGTGACTTTGACTGGAAGACGCAGCGTGGGCAGGTCTCCCACTTGGTGGACCGAGTAGCTAGTCAAGGTTGCGGGCAAGCGTTGAATGCAGATGGCCATAAACCGCTCGCTGAGGTGTTCTATATGGGAAGCCTTTGCCTAGCAGTGTTAAGTAAGGGACTTATTTCTCTTGAACACCTTTTTGTAGTTGTTTAGCGTGTTCATTCAAGTTCAATATTAAGCGAACTAAAGAATGTACCTACATTTTTCATCAGAAAAATCGAAACACCTTGCAAGTATATGTTTTGTAAGGATTATCAGAAAAAAATATATATTTAGGAATATATAATAGTGAATAATATCATACTGACACACATGCTCATTAGGTTGCCAAAAAGCATGCCACTAGGTAGCAATTGCTACCTTGTGGCATGTGTGAACACGCCTTGCCAGTAATAAGCATGCTTAATTTGAGCATGCTCATAAAACCACTGTAGTTTGATTTTTGAGCAACCCATCTGTTGCGCGGGTGGAGGGGGGCGCGCTTTGAGCACGTCTAAACACCTTTGCTTTTAAGCATGCTTATTTCAATTGTCAACATTCCATTTTTGGGTTAGGTGCAAAAACTTGAAAACCATTTCGAGTCTCTCGGATACCTAACACATTAAGTATTTTATTTTTTTGGCCTAAATGTTAATTGATAACGGTGTACCGTTGTTTTTTGGAATTATCTATAAAGATATCCGCCATCATTCTGTTTCCAAGCGCCGACCCGAACGGTTATTACTTTTTAAGTGCGTCGCTCTAACGTACTTACCACGTTTCTCGACCAAGGAATCCGAATCCATCCGTTTAATCGCTAGTTATTTTTTGGTTATTCGTTTGCTATATTGAAAATAGACGACTGTAAAAATTAATTGGACTGTTATTTTGAGTTTTCCGCCATGTGAGACCCACTTGATAACGAATCCTCTTACCCACTGTCTTTATATATGTATATCAATTGCGTTGCAAGCAATAACACTGTTTTATTACGTTTGTACGAATAGAACTGATACTTTTATAGTAACTCTTCTTTTATCATATATCTTAGTAACTCTAGAGGTGCTTGTAGCTCACTGGCAATAGCGCTTTGGTAGTGATTATCAAAGTAAAGCCACCTACGCCGTGGTTGTAATTTGATGGCCATTCCAACCATAACCAGTGACATTTATCATAAGCATCTCCGTGTTTCGGAAGGCACGTTATAAGTTGGTACCGGCTCATATAGCTTGATATTAGGTCGTGAAGCCTAGTCAGAGGCCTTTGGGCGGCTTAATAACATCTGACAGTAAGGTATAGTCACTGTCAAGCGGCCTTACAAAACCCTTAAACCAATGCGCACTGGGTCCGCGTGGCGGAGTATGACCCAAACCACCACATAGTTGTGGTAAGGCCTGTGCCCTGTAGCGGGACATATATAGGCATACTTTACTTTTTTACTTTATTGTAAAGAACCACTGATTTTATTATATTTTCAAGCATAGCTTTCATTTTGTCCGATAGCTTGCGATTAAATGGCACATGTGAACAGTTGTTTGCTTTGGGCATGCTTACTTCAAAAATAAGCAGCTTTGCATTACTAGCAAATGTGAACAGTGATATGAGCATGTCACTAATAAGCATGCTTTAAGCATGCTCTTTTATGAGCATGTCTGTCAGTACCTTCAGGTTTTCAAATCCTAATGTTAATGTTCTAAATTCAAATTAAATTTTTACAGGTTTTGTATTTTGTTTAACAAGTCATTTTTACCCTATATGTATAAAGTAGTATGTAGTATGAAGGAAATTGATAAAACAACGCACGTAAATGAAAAAAAAAAAAAGCTAAGAAACGTTTATTTAATAACTTGTATTTCTCCCTCCCCGAGCTATTATTACTACTTCCATACGGTTCTTCATCGATCGTATGAGAGTCACAATCAAATGTTGTGGCATTTCCATTCCTCTTGGATTGCATTTTGCAGCTGGCAAAGTGTTTCTGGGGCAGGATCTCTGGCACGAATTCGTCTCTACAAGTTTTTTAATTTATCCCCTAAATGTTCAATCCTTCTAAGTTCATGTCCGGGCTTCTTGCTGGCCATTTCATAATGGAGCAGGGCCGTCTTAGGGGGGAGGGGGGGGCATAATGGGGCAATGCCCTACCTTAAAATACAATTGCCTACTGCCTAAGAAATACTATCGACTTGATATGATTAAAAAGGGTTGGAGGATGTGCGCTTATTGATTGTAATCTATGCTTACGGGTAATTCCCAAACTTGAATAATAATTTTGTTGAGAAACGGACTTTCGATTCGACCGAGACCTCGGCAGTACTACAGTCTCTCCAGCGGTGCCATATTGACTATCGGTACAACGAGGTGTTAAAGTGTTTATTAAATACAAAAACGCAACCAAGTCGGTCCAAGTACAGGAGCAGAGCAAGAAGGCGTTTCCTCTGCAGCGAGGCGTAAGGCAGGGAGATGTTATTATCTCCGAAACTGTTCACCGCTGCATTGGAAGACGCTTTCAAGCTCCTGGAATGGAAAGGATTTGGCATCAACATCAACGGCGAGTACATCACTCACCTTCGGCTTGCAGACGATATTGTGGTCATGGCAGAATCGCTTGAAGACCTCAGCACAATGCTCGATGACCTTAGTCGAGTCTCCCAACAAGTAGGCCTGCGGATGAACATGGACAAAACCAAGCTCATGTCGAATGTCCATGTTGCACCCTACCCGGTATCCGTTAGGAGCTCTACTCTCGAAATGGTTGACAAATATGTCTACTTAGTTAGGACAAGTGATTCAGTTGGGTAGATCAAATTTTGAGAAGGAGGTCAATCGTCGAATCCAACTCGGCTGGGCAGCGTTCGGGAAATTACACAACGTCTTCTCGTCCAATATACTTCAGTGTCTAAAGACGAATATCTACCACCAGTGTGTGTTACCAGTGATGACATATGGAACTGAAACATGGCATCTCACTATGGGCCTCATAAGAAAGCTCAAGGTCGCACAGCGTGCTATGGTAAGGGCTATGCTCGGTGTTTCCTTGCGAGATCGATTCAGAAATGAGGAGATCTGTAAACGAACAAAAGTCGCTGACATAGCCCCACGGATTAGCAAGCTGAAGTGGCAGTGGGCGGGGCACATAGCACGTAGAACTGACGGCCGATGGGACAGAAAGGGTTTAGAATGGAGGCCGCGTACCGGCAAGCGCAGCGTAGGACGTCCATTCACAAGGTGGTCAGATGACCTGGTAAGGGTCGCAGGAAGACGCTGAATGCAGGCCGCTTTCAACTGGCTACTCTGGAAGTCAATGGGGGAGTCATATATTCAGCAGTGGACGTCCTATGACTGAAATGATGATGATGATGATGAGAAACTTTAAAGAGAATATTTAATTTACCAGATTTAACTTGTTCGAATACATGTGTATGAAAGATTCAATTTTGAAGGAGGCTCTCTGTCATATTATTATACCACAAAATGCAACATAACGTTACCGTGAAATTCAAAAAATCTAAGTAAAATATAAGCAATCGTTCAAGCAGTACGATTTTCTATTTTTAATGATATTCAGGAATATGACGTGAACTGGTTTATTGTAATGGAAGATGAGAATGCAATGATCAAGGATTACCTTGTGTACAAAAACTTTGGTACTTATTATCGACGTTTACGTTTACGTTTTAATCATCCCAACAATTAAGTAATGCTTTACACATGTACGACGAAAATCGATTTACCAGATCAGATCGTTAAATTTTTACTTGCGCCCTACCTGTAATTACTGCTGCCCTATCTTAAATACAACTCTGGCTACAGCCCTGTAATGGAGATACCGACTTCGGTAACATAATCTCGTACGACCCTCGCGGTGTAAGCCCTAGCATTGTCGTGCATGAATATGAAACCGTTGCCAATAAAATGTGCATAGGGCATCACATGAGGCTCAAGACACTGTTCGATGTACCGATGCCTGTTGCAGTGTTGTTGTAGTGCAGGCAGATATGGTCCAGAAACAAAGACAAGCTCTGTCTTACCGTCGGCGCTGATTCCTCCCGAAACCGTCCACGAACCGCCACCATAGCTGACTTTTCTTTTTTTTAAATATTTTATTTATTTTAAACAAATGAAATTCTAATTTTGAATTTAGATTTTTCGCTTAACACTGTAATGGCCAAACTGTCAAATCAAAAATAAAACGGCGTTTTAAAAAAAAAAATGGTATAAATGTTACAAGGGCTGTAGAAAGTTTCGTAGTCTTGGATTATTGGAGGTGAAAAGTGAGGACTCTTAAGTATAAGTGGTAAAAGCCATTTTCTTCTTAAAAAAATCTTGTCAAAAATCCACTTATTTCAAACACTATTACTCCGTACGTGCACTTCTAATTGAAGTCAGTTTAAAAAACAACAACAACCTCTTCTTTATGGCAAGTAACTGTATAAGGCAACGCTTTTTGGTTACAGACCTTTTGCACTATCACGGTAAGGCAGTGCAAAAGAAGTTTCTACTTTATAGAGAGTCATTGTTCAAACAATCTTTAAGAATAGGAACAATTTAGGTAATGTTCTAAAAAAAATTGTATTCAATTATGCATGACGTAATACAAATCGAGTGGATAATTACTAGACCATTAAGCAGTAAATACATTGGTGTGGAATTGTTATTCATTGAACTATGGTATGACGTTAGTTTTCACATGCAAATTTTTGTAAAACATTTGACCATAAAGGAATTAAATTTGCGTTTGTTAAATATTAACAAAGCATAGGATTTCATTTGAGAAAAACATACTTTGTTTGTGTCGCAATTTAGCAGCCGATATTTATTAGCACTTGCCCGCGGCTTCGCTCGCGCTCATTTAGGTATAAAAATAAGGCACAATATAAACTTGAAACGTAATCCAATTACAATAGTTATCTATATACATAGTCAGGTCATAAGTTCTGTCACACAATAAAAATTTTTGAATTTAGAATGCTGGCCACAAAAAAGTTTATTGAATTCGAATTTCGAATTTTTCATGAAAATAAAAATGTGTACTTTGTTAGAATTTTCCTCATTTTTAAATATGGAGTGGACACTTAAAGAAGACCGTGTCGCGGTTATTGCGTTGCATCGTTGCGGTTACGAGCCAATTCAGATTTTCGACTTCCTGAAAAATTTATAACCAAAAGATTCGTTTATCGTACCATAAAACGATACAATGAAGACTCTAGTGTAGATAACAGGTCAAGAAGTGGTCGCCCTCGCTCTGTTAGGACTCCAGCAGTGATAAAAGCTGTGAAGGCGAGAATTCAAAGAAATCCCACACGTATATAGGTCGTATCGAAGAAAAACAGGACATCGTTTAGACGCTCGTTTAATGGACCTGAGACTGAAGAGATGCCGCGCTTTGTTGAAGCGGTACGCGGGAAAAAAGCATCGGGAAATTCTTTTTTCGGATGAAAAAAATTTCACTGTGGAAGAGAGCTACAACAAACAAAATGATTAGGTGTACGCACACAGCAGTAAAGAAGCTAGCAACCGTATTCCGCGTGTCCAACGAGGTCATTTTCCATCCTCGCTCATGGTTTGGTTGGGAGTCTCTTATTGGGGCTTAACGGAGGTATATTTTTGTGAGAAAGGCGTAAAAACGAATGCAGTTGTGTATCAAAATACAGTTGTTACGGACAAACCAATCTATTTTGATGTAATAGTTATAAGTTTAATGTTTTGTAAATAAAGCTTAATTTTCTATTAGGGCCTAGCTATAAGGCATATGTAATTAGCGCAGGGATTGTTTTATTTTAATAAAGTTTGTTTAGATATATCCCACTTGCAACTAGGTAGGCAGGTAGGGCTAATAAAGGTAACTAGGTTTGTATGGTATTTGGTAAACGGGTGTGAAAGAGACCCTGTAAGGTTGTCTCACCCTACCAGGGAATCGACGGAACTGGAGGGTGGGACCGGTAGAACCTGCAGACTATCTCTGTCGCCCATCTCGCACATTCGGAGGGTAGGTAGGACACCCACAGAGGTAGAATGTTGTGAGTGGGAAATATCACATTTTCTGTAGGTAGGTTTAGAAATGTGTAGACAGAGATAGAACATAAACAATAGGTCGTCTCCCTCAGTATCTCGATGTTAGGAGGGTGGACATAAGTGTTACACTAACGAATTTGGTAGACAGAGACAGAAGTTTGTATGTCCTTGTCTTATGAACTAACCCGCGATAGTCACTAGTAAGCATAGGCTAAGATTGTATGTATATAGGGGCCGTGGGTCGCAAAATTTGTACTGCGCTCACGGTCAAGATCATCACTCGGAATAAAGGAACAAAGGAAGAAAGAAGTGTTTCATTTCAACTATACAGTCCACACGAAGGAGCAAGAAGATCTCTCAAGATTGTATCACGGCGGACCCAAACCCGCTGTGACTCACATCGTTGGTCCTTCGAGCCGGATCGAAAAGAAGATAGTGTAACCAGCAACGCGGGATCTACGCCAAGCACTACCAGTGTTTGGGCCATCGCAACGTGGGATCGAGGCCGCGTACTGGGCCTATTTACTCCTGTGAAAGAGAGATCACATTACGCGGGTGTACCGCGGCTCCGGCATTCACCACCTAACGGTGCCAAACGGTGTCTGTCGCGAGTTAACGCCGTTCCCAGGCGGTGCAGTTTTCGGGCGAGCTGCCACATATCGCGCAAGCGATTGTGAACAAGTCCGACCTCGCCAGTACGGTGTGCGTAAGCGTGGGGGCCGGACTGTAGGCACTGCTGAGGGTCCTGGACATTCCAGCCAGCGACTGAGCACCCCGCGGCTACGTACATTCTCTGCTGGGTGGTTCCATCCTTTCCAATCCTGCACGACCATCCATCCTCAGACAGGCTCCCCTTGGTAGTGTACCTGTTTGGGATTGTTAGGAGTAGGGGCAGCAAGTAAGAAGATGCCGACAACACGAAGCCAAGCGGGAAAGAAAGAGATGGAAGACTCGAGACGACGTAATTTCGAAGAGCCACCCGCATCACCGTCTGTGCAAGCAACTGCAAGCATGCCACACGCCGAAGCGAGTCTAGTAGCCGCAGAAAGCGGTCGTACTGAGCCTACTGTAGCGCCGCCAGAGAAGCGCCTAGATGCCGACGCGCCTAGGATAAGGCCACCGTCGTCGAGAGGTTCAAGCGTCACCGCACGATTGAAGCAAGCCGAGTTACTAGCAGCCGAGAAGCTCGCTGAATTACAAAGACGAGAATTTTCAATAGAGAGAAATCTCATACAAAAGAGATTAGAATTTGAAGTAGCTACAATAATGGAGTCCGAGGATGAAGACCGTGAGAGCGTACCCGCCGGTGAAGTCCAAGCAAGGGTAGACGATTGGTTGGACAGATCGCATTCCCGGCGTCACGACGACAATATGCAGTTACCCACAACAGAGGTGTCTTTAGACGTTCCTACCCTGCAAGACGAGAGGAATGAAAGAGACAGACATATGTTTACGCGTCGCAAGGAAAAGGAGGCGCGCAATATAGAAATGGATAAAAACAGACATTTAAATTCGCCGAGTATACAATCAGTAAACAATAACATTGAAAATAATCCGCGCCCAGTCGATAATGTATGTGGAGCAAGGCCCCGAGATAGTATGGATGGGGTTGAACGACTTGCTAATACATTAGACAGGATTATGTCAAGACGACCGTCTACACGCCAGGTCATCGAGTTACCGATTTTCAACGGAAACCCAGCTGATTGGTTACCATTTAAAGCTGCGATACGAGAGTCTACAACGGCATACAACTTCAGCAAAGCCGAGAACCTGGCTAGATTGAGAAATTGTTTAAAGGGAGAAGCTAAGGAAGCGGTAGCGGCCCTATTAAGCAGTGCCACGGATCCAGAAAGGATAATAAAAACACTAGAACAGTGCTACGGCAGACCGGAGGCGATTATAGATCGAGCATTAAGCGATTTGAAGAGCCTACCGCGAGTTGGAACTACTGCCAGTGAGCTTAATATCTTCGCCATTAAGGTTCAGAATATTGTATGTACATTGGATTCTATGGACAACAGAAGCTACCTGAGAAATCCGATGCTAACACGAGACGTAATTGAGAAGCTTAGCCCACATCTGAAATCAAGATGGTGTGACTACGCAGCAAAGTACACAAGTTACTCGGAACCAGAAATCGTCACTCTGTCGCAATTTTTAATGGAGGAAGCCAACAAAGCGATACGATTTGCATACGTGCCGCAACCGAGCAGCTCCGCAGCCAAGAAAGAGACAGTGCTAGCTAAACAGAAGGCGAACGCACGAAATAAGAACACAGGGGTGTACGTCACAGCCGATGAGAAGGCAATGACGTCACAAGGGAAACCGTGTTTGTGCTGCGGCGGGGACCATGAAATATTTAAGTGCGGGAAGTTTACAACTATGACGGTACCGCAGCGATGGGAATGGTTGAAGCAAGAGAAAATATGCTTTCTTTGTTTGAAAAGTAAACACAGGCGATTTATATGTAAAGCACAAATGTGTAATGAGAAGGGTTGCAACCGACGTCATCACAGACTGTTACACACAGAGAGTGTCAACAGCGAGAGTCAACAAAACCATGAAGTAGTCGCCTCAGTTAACCACACTGCTGGGGCGGCCAAGGTACTGTTGAAAGTATGTCCGATCGTTATTGAGGGGCCACGGGGTAGAGTAAACACACACGCTCTACTTGACGAAGGATCGACCGTGACATTGATAGATCAGGACTTAGCAGATTACGTCGGCGTAGCTGGGCCAGTTCGAGACTTACACATAAGTAGTGTGAATACACAGAGCGTACCACACGCAAGCAGGGAAGTAGAGATTCAAATCATCGCAAGTAACAAGGAGAAATACAGGGTGAAAGCGAGAACCATGGAGAATCTCCGCTTGAATAGTCAAACTGTGGACGAGAAATGTCTAAAATACAAGCACATGCGTAACCTGAACGAGAACCACGTGTGTTATGTGAACGCCAAACCGCGTGTCCTTATAGGCGCGGACAACTGGCAGCTAATAGTAAGCAGGAAGCTGTTGACAGGCAAACGCCACGAGCCAGCGGCGTCACTTACCAGACTGGGGTGGGTGATACATGGCTTAGCGCCGTCCCGTGTCATAAGGGAGAGAGATACGGTGCTATTCGTTGATGGCCATGGAGGCGCTCGGTCTACGCAACCTGATGAAGAACTACATGATATGGTGAAGTCGTATTTTGAGATCGATTCACTAGGTATACAGAAAAAGGAACGCGAAAATCCTGACGACGTTCGCGCCTTAGAAGCCTTTGAATCAACGGTGAGATGTGTCAATCAGCGATATGAAGTAGGATTGCCATGGCGCAAGGTTAACACAGTTATGCCGCCGAGCTACGATGCAGCGAAGCGAAGGCTCCTGACAATCGAAAGAAAGATGGACGCATCAAAGGAATTCAAAGCCAAATATACTGCCCAGATCGACAGTATGCTACAGAAGAGCTACGCTGAAGAAAGTGAAGAAGTCGATACGCAAAGCTCGCGACTCTGGTACTTGCCACATTTTGCGGTGGTAAATGTAAACAAGCCACAAAAGCTAAGACTAGTATTTGATGCCGCAGCCAAGAGCAACGGGGTATGCTTGAACGATGCATTGCTAGAAGGCCCTGATTTGCTACGAGACTTAGCTGGAATGTTATTTCGGTTTAGAGAGAAGGCTATAGCTGTAACAGCGGACATCAGAGAGATGTTTTTACAAGTTAAGATAGCCAGAGAGGATCAGCCGGCTCAGATGTTTTTGTGGAGAGGCGATGATAGAGCAGCGCCACCGAAGAGGTATAGGATGACATCGATGATCTTCGGTGCTAAGAGCTCACCCTTCCTAGCGCATAGCGTCAGAGACCACAACGCACGGAGACACGCGATAGAGTTCCCGAGAGCGCACGAAGCCATAACCAAGAACCATTATATGGACGACTGGGTGGACTGTTTCGATACACAAGACGAAGCTAATGACGTCATCAAAGACGTCATCCATGTGCACGCGCAGGCAGGATTCACGCTCGCAGCCTTAAACTCGAACGGGCTTGAAGTTATACGTGAGCTGCCAGTAGAGAGCCGTGCGACGGCGCCGAAACAGCTCTGCTCTAGTGGGGACCAACAAGGGCGTACACTAGGCCTTGTGTGGGACGCGAACTCCGACGAACTGGGCTTCAACACCGTCCTAGTTAGAGTACCGCAGGAGGTGAAGAAGTTAGAGCGGACGCCGACGAAGAGGGAAGCACTGAGCGCAGTTATGTCAATATTTGACCCACTCGGACTGCTCAGCTACTACACGATTAGAGCAAAGATTCTAATTCAAGAAGTATGGCGCCTACAAACCGGCTGGGACGAAGCTCTACCGGAAGAAATAGCAAGGGAATTCGGCATATGGCTACGCGGCGTAGATACACTTGCCAGTCTGCGTCTACCCCGTCTCTACTCACTGACGGGGGGAGTGACCGGAAAGCAGCTGCATGTGTTCTGCGACGCTAGCGAGTCAGCTTATGCAACGGCCGTTTACTGGCTGATAGAGTTTAACGACGGGTCGAGACGAGTCGTATTGACAGCAGCGAAGGCACGGGTAGCACCTATGAAGACTCAGACGATACCGCGTTTAGAGTTGCAAGCGTGTCTTATCGGAGCAAGGCTTGCGTCGACAGTATTGAGAGAGCACAGATGGCAACCAGATAGAGTTACATACTGGACAGACTCTAGAACCGTTCTATATTGGATTGGGAACGATAGAGTGCGTTACACGCCATACGTAGCGCATAGATTGAGTGAAATAAGCGAGTTAACCAATCCCGATCAATGGCGGTGGGTGCCGACGCAAGATAATGTAGCAGACGACGCAACGAGAGTCGACAATTCAAATAAATGTCAAGATGATAGGTGGTTCACCGGACCATCGTTTCTGTATGAGATTGAAGATTTATGGCCGTCTCCGGTATGCACAGAGAGCAACGAGGAGACTATATACAGCGTCACGACAGACGAGAAATGGAGCGTGCCAGACGCCGGGCGTTTCTCTAATCACGAACGCCTAGTGAGAGCGATGGCATATGTGTTATTATTCGTAGATAGATGTCGTGAGCGCGCAACTACGATGACCAAGGATCACATAGATAGAGCAGAAAGATGGATGATTAGGCGAGCGCAGGCTGACTCATTCAGAGAAGACATAGAGCGCCTAAGAAAATGCCAGAACATAAAAGCAGGAAGTCGCATCAAGTCACTAGATCCCTTCGTTGATGGTGATGGCGTGTTGCGGGCGAGAGGACGTACGAGGGCAGCGGGTGTGTCTGCCCCCGATACTACGCCCGTAATATTGGACGGCAGCCACCCGTATGCGCGGTTGTTGTGTCAACGGGAACACCGTCGCGCCCATCACTCCCACAACGAACGCGTCGTCAATGATGTGCGACAGAAATACTGGATTCTGCGATTGCGACCTACAGTACGCGCCGTGGCCAACAAGTGTGCTTTCTGTCGAATGAGAAAGGCGAAACCTGTAAGACCAGTATTAGGAGACCTGCCGCGCGCACGAGTAGAGACCTTCACCAGACCATTCTCTAACTGTGGTTTAGATTATTTTGGTCCCATGATCGTAACAGTGGGCCGTCGTCATGAGAAGAGGTGGGGAGCGCTGTTTACTTGCCTCACCACAAGAGCCGTTCACATAGAGCTAGTAGCGAGTTTGTCAACTGACTCGGCTATCATGGCATTACGGCGTATGGGAGCACGACGGGGGTGGCCACAAGTAATGTATTCGGACAACGCGACGAACTTCAAGGGAGCCGACAGCGAGCTACGAGCGGCCATGGTAGAGTGGGAGTCAGCTCTACGAGACTTCGCACTCACCCAACGAATCGATTGGCGCTACATCGCACCGGGAGCGCCACACCAGGGGGGAGCGTGGGAGCGACTCATACGCTCTGTCAAGAACGCTCTACGTGTAACACTCAACGAGAAGTCACCGAAGGAAGAGGTTCTACAGACGCTATTGGTAGAGGTCGAGCACACTATGAACGCACGACCACTTACGCACGTGCCAGTCAGCGCTGACGATCCTGAGGCGCTGACTCCGAACCACTTTCTGCTGGGTGGATCGCACGGCCTACCCATCACTGGGCCGAGCGAACCGGCATCAAGGAAGACCTGGAGGGCTGCGCAAGCATTAGCCGACGAATACTGGCGTCGTTGGCTTAAAGAATATCTACCAAGCCTGGTGCCGAGAAGAGGAGCTCGTGACGTCACTGAAGTCGCTATCAAACCAGGCGACTTAGTCATCGTGGCGGACCACACACTACCACGCAATGTGTGGCCCCGTGGAGTTGTTACGCAAATACATCCTGGACCAGACGGAGCAGTGAGGAACGTCGAGGTACGCACCAAGGGCGGCGTGTTTCGTCGACCGACGTCGAGATTGGTTGTCCTGCCGATGGAGTAGAAGGTTCGCACTTCGCAGCGCTTCACCGGGGGGAGAACTGTTACGGACAAACCAATCTATTTTGATGTAATAGTTATAAGTTTAATGTTTTGTAAATAAAGCTTAATTTTCTATTAGGGCCTAGCTATAAGGCATATGTAATTAGCGCAGGGATTGTTTTATTTTAATAAAGTTTGTTTAGATATATCCCACTTGCAACTAGGTAGGCAGGTAGGGCTAATAAAGGTAACTAGGTTTGTATGGTATTTGGTAAACGGGTGTGAAAGAGACCCTGTAAGGTTGTCTCACCCTACCAGGGAATCGACGGAACTGGAGGGTGGGACCGGTAGAACCTGCAGACTATCTCTGTCGCCCATCTCGCACATTCGGAGGGTAGGTAGGACACCCACAGAGGTAGAATGTTGTGAGTGAGAAATATCACATTTTCTGTAGGTAGGTTTAGAAATGTGTAGACAGAGATAGAACATAAACAATAGGTCGTCTCCCTCAGTATCTCGATGTTAGGAGGGTGGACATAAGTGTTACACTAACGAATTTGGTAGACAGAGACAGAAGTTTGTATGTCCTTGTCTTATGAACTAACCCGCGATAGTCACTAGTAAGCATAGGCTAAGATTGTATGTATATAGGGGCCGTGGGTCGCAAAATTTGTACTGCGCTCACGGTCAAGATCATCACTCGGAATAAAGGAACAAAGGAAGAAAGAAGTGTTTCATTTCAACTATACAGTCCACACGAAGGAGCAAGAAGATCTCTCAAGATTGTATCACGGCGGACCCAAACCCGCTGTGACTCACAACAGTCCTCAAGAACCTTGTGGAACCTGTTTCTCATACCATGTTTAATAACAGGCACTGGGTATTTCAACAAGATTCTGCGCCAGCTCATAGAGCGAAAAGCACACAAGACTGGCTGGCGGCGCGTGAAATCGACTTCATCCGGCACGAAGACTGGCCCTCCTCCAGTCCAGATTTGAGTCCGTTAGATTACAAGATATGGCAACACTTGGAGGAAAAGGCCTGCTCAAAGCCTCATCCTGATTTGGAGTCACTCAAAGCATCCTTGATTAAGACAGCCGCCGATATTGACATGGACCTCGTTCGTGCTGCGATAGACGACTGGCCGCGCAGATTGAAGGCCTGTATTCAAAATCGCGGAGGTCATTTTGAATAAACTTTATTACCGTATGAATCTATGTTTTATTAAGTTTATTTTGCTATATAAATGGTTACATAAATAATTAACATGTCTAAATTATTTCATATTACACATGTGACAGAACTTATGACCTGACTAGGCTATATCTCGGCTTATGGTTGCAAACTAACCCAACATACATTGTTATTTTCACTCGGATGCCGAAAGAGGGTTATGTTTTTCGAGCGTATGTATGTATGTTTATAATATATTTTTCTACATTATCCGACCGGGAATCGAACCCGGAACATCAGAGATAGCGAAACCAAGTCCGATATCTTAGCCTCTTGGCTACGGACATACTTGTAATAAGAAAGTAGGTAGCGCATGCTATATAGGTTGTAGCGCGAGACATCAACGCAATCCTTATTAGTCTGATAACATAAACGATACCGCGACTCAAAATGTAATCAGCGCCATCTATCGAGTTGTGATTCTAAGCACGAAAGGTATTTTAATAGAATATTACGACAATTATGGCAATTACCATAACAGGGTTAACATCAAGAACTAAATAAGCTGAATGTAATCATTTAAAATGTGTTTTATCTTAAATGACATATATCAACCTGTAAGTGACATATACTGTATGTTCTTTAAAAAAGTAAACCGACTTCAAAAAACTGAAAAGCTAAAAATAATATCAACACTTATGTACCTAATCAGTTACTTTTAGAGTCGGTGCACACGAAACTTTTCAGTTTTTTGAAGTCGGTTTACTTTTTTTATATAAAATTTACTTATTTTATCAACCGACTTCGAAAAAGGAGGAGGTTCTCAATTCGTCGGTATCTATTTTTAATGAATAGCTTATACTTCAAAGATACTATAATAAAACATTTTTGGAAAAAATTTCACCCCTAAGGGTGGAAAAATAGGAAATGAAATCGGTGTTCAGCAGTTAAATTATGTTTGCACTCGTAAGATTTGTTTTGATTAGGATTTATCACTAAAATGGATGAAATAAGTTAATTTTATAAAAAAAATAAAAACCGACTTCAAAAAACTAAATCGCTAAAAATAATCTTAACACTTAAGTACCTAATCAGTTACTTTGGAGTCGGTGCCAGTCAATGAGAGACCAATGTTTTCGTTTGCACCGACTCCAAAATTAACTGATTAGGTACTTAAGTGTTAAGATTATTTTTAGCGATTTAGTTTTTCTATTTTTAGTGATACATCCTCAATAAAACGAATCATTTGAGTGCAAACATAAGTTAACGGCTGAACACCGATTTCATCCCTTATTTTTCTCACCTTAGAGGTGAAATTTTTCTAAAAAAAATTCAATATACCATCTTTAAAGTATAAGCTATTCGATAAAGAAAGAATCATCAAAATAGGTTTACAAATGCCGAAGATATTGGGCAACATAGGTACAAAATCAGTTGGCACGGTATGGAGTTCATGCAATGTTTGATGATTTTCTTATAGATCACATCATCAGAACTTGATTAAATGTATATGGGACCATTCCGAAAGTATTCCCTTTCGAACAAAATAAGGACTATCGAAATCGGTTAATCTGGTAACGAATGATCGCTGAACATACATTAAAAAAAAAGATACCGACGAATTGAGAACCTCCTCCTTTTTTGAAGTCGGTTAAAAAGTAAATAAAATGTCTTTAAACCTATGTTAACTAAAAAAAAAGCGTTTCCGTAAACCCGTAATACTAAAGCGTCCATACATACTAAAAACTATTTCCATTTAAAATAAATAATAGGTTTTAAATTTCATAAAAATAATGAACATCCGACCCTTTTCTAACCGGGCGAGCAAGATAGAAAAGCGACGTTGCCAGTTTGCGCATTGTAATTATTACGCTAGTTACTATTCTGCGTTACGATTTTAGTTTAAAAACAGGCGTATCGTATTTTTTTTGGATTTTGACAATTTTACGCCTATTTTTGTAAATTTATATTTTTATTTAAATCTATTAATGATGTAGATAAACTGGCTGAAGGGAATGCCCATCGTTATTTTATTTACTGTATATTACAATTTTATATCTACGACTTTTACGTATACTTCGGTGCTTAATAAATATGTCGTTAGTGGTTGGTGAGCCTCATTAAATAAATTAATAAGCACATCTTTTCTCGCATCCGAAAATATTTTTTTTTTGGCATAAGTATTAGTTTAGTTTTAGCCTCTTTTTCTTTTTTAGTACTCCAGTTATGATAATGCAATTATTTATTTAAGTCAGTAGGCCGAGTTATTATACCGGGCGACCATCCAATTTTTTTGCATTCACAATCATTTATTATATCAAGGATATAATTTCAATGACAAATATTATTTTAGCTTCCTCTGCCCTCTTAGCATGAATACCAAAACACGATTTGATATAGAGATTTATCGACAACAACTGTTTTTTTTGTTAAAATAGATATAGTAGCTATGTTGAATTTTTATCGAAACAGCGATCATAACATGACGTGACGTCACCGGCACAGCGATTCAACATGGCGGCTATATCGATCATATTTTACAGTTGGTGTCGATATATCGTGTTTTGGTGGTCATGCTAGGGGGGCAGGTAACAATATATCTTTCGGATGTTTGTAGGTATAAAATCCAAGACATTGATAAAACAATGCTGACTTACTAACAGCTATAAACACTTGAAGAAATTAGTCAACATTACTATGTCCTCCGTTGCTCAGTTGGATGAGCAGTCGCCTGAATAGCGAAAAGTCGTGGGTTCGTATCACTCTAGAGGCACTTAAAGTTTTTTTTCAAGTGAAAATATTATCCTTGAAGCAAAGCTTGTACAATGGCGACTAGATAACGGATAGAACATATATTACTCAAATACAATTTTGGTACAAAAGCTTGTGCTCATCACACAAATACTTGCCTCTTGAAAGATTCGAACCCCAACCGCAAAGTTTTGTAGTCCGGAGCGCGAAATATTATACTTTTTTTGCGACAAATAAGGATAGACAAAAAAACATTAATATAAAACAAGTCATTAAAACAATATTCTGTTGATATGTTTTTAATAAAAATATTAATTAATCTAAAACACAATGCACACTTAAACTGATTCAACATACAGGCTTACTTCAATGTAACCATTTTTAAAAAAATAAGCAGCTACTATAAGCTTTAAAATATTGTATAACTTATGCACTGCATTATTATATAACTAATTACAATATACAAGGTCGCCTTTTAAAAACGCGTGAAACTCTAACAGAACTTCTAATGATATTAGAGAAACCGGGCCCTATTATTTTCGTTCTTAAAAACGGGCTAGTTTTCATTTTTATTAATCCTAACAAAAAAAAAAAATTAAGAGCATCCTGTCTAGTCTAAAACGTCCCTATGTCATCGCCTCTGTCACTCTCATTTTAATCGTGCCCAACTATTTCCTCGGGGTGCACGCACAGGCCCGGGGTGTTTCATTTTACGTTGAAATCAAAATATTTTTTGGAGTTTTTCTCGAAAACTAGCGTATTAAAATTTTCTTTTTTTTAACAAAAATGATTCATTTATGTTTTTGTAATTGCTCTTTATATATCACCTGTTTATAAAAGACGACCTTATATACCGGTTTCAGCTATTGTAGGTAGTTGAAATCGAATATATTTCTGACTGCTATTATCCAAAACAGCGAGAACAATTGCTACAAGCATAACCAATACACATTTTGCTACACTTCAATGTTTAAATTAAACAAAAAATAAGCCCTTCGCACAATCATTCATATTTCCTTTTATGTTATAACATACTTATTGTAGTATTTAATTCAACTACCACCAATTATTGTTGGTGTTACTGGCTGCATGGTTGAAATAAGATACTGAAGGTTGTGATGGAAAATCAATGTTAATGTAACCGCTATTCTTCGGTATAACATTATGGGATATTTGAGAAAACGTTGACACTGTAGGCCTAGATTGATGGGATGTCGTAGGGTATAACTTAGTTCTTATTGAAGACGGAGTGACAGGTGTAGGAGCAGGGTATATAATTGAGGGTAAGCGTCGAGGAAACGAAGAAGGCACCACACCTGTTCGGTATTGTACTTGAGGCTCACACACAGTTCCCTGTAGGAGCGATTCTAATGGCACAGTGTAAATTCTGAAATTTATATCGCTGTAGTCTAATTCAGCTTCTAGAAACACGGGCATACGATCCGAGATCATCCATACGTTTCTTTCATTGTCAATTTTTATGTCACTCGGAAACACAAAGCCGACATCATCTTTATCAACCACGCCAATGTTTTGAGGTTTATATGAGCGGGCAGAATTCCAACATCCGATAGCATTTTGATCTATCAGATTGAATAATTGCACTCCGACATCATCCATAACTTTAGAGGTAGTATGTCCATCAAATCCTCGTGTACCTAATACTTTAAAGTCCTGATAGGATCCTTTGACTTTGGTTTCATCTCTTAAAATTCTTGTTGATACAGCAAATTCGGTGTAACTTGACAGTGGGCTGAAATATAAGGTTCTATATCCATCTAAGCCTACGGGAGATAGGGTTATTCCGAAGATACCTTCAGCTCCCCACTGGAAGTTTAGTCCGGCTATGTTGAAGTCACCGACCAGAGGATCAGGCATAAAATAGCTGTGACTGAATCTCCAAGATTTGTTTTGTTCCCAAGAGTAGGCGATTAGTCCATACCCAAGTTCGTCGGAGAAATAAGCGAATGTGTCATCGCAACTGGAACCCATATCGATGGCTATGTTGGCGATAAAAGTGGTAGATACTATATCTTCAGGACGGAAGACATATCGCCGGATTTTTTGATCAGTGTTGAGGTCGTAAACATTTAGTGCATAAGGGCAAAGGTTGGTGACGTTAGGATCTGAAATGAATCAAATTATAAAAAAATAAACTTGATCCGAATTTATTATAAACTAGAACTACTTATAAAAATTTGCCTTTTATGAAAGTCGTATTGTAACGAGTTATAGCAAGTTAACCTCCAACTCAAACAATACAGTAGTAATGCTACCTATGTCGTCAGCTGGTTGTTCTAATTCTTTAACCTTGCAACAGTGTAAATTAAAAAAGCATGAATCATATTTTCTAATAGAGTCTATTTTCAAACTAGCACTCAAATGAACACTAAGTATGGCATACCTACCTATTAATATTTAGTATTCTTTGCTTGTCCTATTACTTTACGAATGGCATTGAAGCGACTACCCCGAGGTAGAGACATAATTTTAAATGTTAGCTAATTTTTATTTATATTGCGTTGCCTGCTTTGCAAACTGAGTTTTATGTAAGTATAACAAATATCCTATCAATCTTTCATAATAGACAATCTTTGGTATTGTAAAGCAATTAATGTCTTACCATAACCATAAGTGCCGACGTCAAGAACCCAGAGACGGTCACATTTGTCCGCTTTGACCCTGTAGACAGTGGTGAGCCCGCTGTCACAGTTGCCCAACTCGTTGCCTTGCCAACTCGGGTAGGGGTTAAGTTTTGGAGACGGGTCGTAGGGCGCGTCCAGAGGAATGTAGTTCAGGGTAGCCGGAATACCTGTAATACAGTTTTATGGCTTAAGTATTTTTTACCGAATTTTCACATTACATATATGTTAATTATTACAGTTATTAATGTATAGGCAGAATGAATCCTTTTGTTATAATAGATTACCGTATGTTGAAAACCTTTTGTTACCATTAACCTTTTGTTACCACTGATCACTGTATTTATCGTTTTAGTTAACTAACTAAACATAATGAGCAGTTTTTACTGTAGATGATGTAAATGTAAAGAATGTAGGCCTGGTGATCTGTCTTACAATTTCACGCCTAGTTAGATTAGACACCAAAGCTTACTAAGGCCTAAGGCGTTGTAAAATCCTATTATGTATCTTAATTTAATAATTTGTTAATTTGTTTGATATAAAGGTTTCTTATCCTGTACCTGTACATTAAACTCAGATTTTGCAAAACATTGACACCTTATAACTCCATTTGTGTAATAAGACTAATCGACTGTCGCTAAAAAAGACCAACTGCAGCTCTCAGAGACGCAAATTAACAATAAAGTGTTGACAACTTTCTTGATCATTTATTCATTGTCTTTATTTTAGCATTACATGTTTTTCTTTGGAAATCTGAGTTGAGTCTGAGTGCGACAAGTCTTGTAAATAAATATTGGTGAATGACTTATTCATTGTTTTCATGTTTTTTAAAATTAATAAGCTTATCTAGTTGAAACATTCATTAGTAAAATAATTTTATCGAAATCCTGTGCACATAACAATATAATTGGCCAAGTTTACTTATTTGTAATTATTAATTAATGACCTATGAAGCACTTTATCAATCAGAATTTCGAGGTATTAAGAACTCAACGTGTAACAGAAAAAATCGCCATATTACAAAAATAATTGAGGAATATTGGAACAAGTTTTCCAGTTGGCCCATAAACAAACTGCCCGGTCAAATGATCGATTTTTATATGGAGGGTCAAAATAGTACATTGTATGCTCGGCGGCAATAGTTCGAGGGACTAAATAAGTCTTTAACAAAGGAAACACTGTGTTTTTCATTACGAATACAAAGAAAGTAAAAATAAAAACAAGAATAAGCTAAAGAAAAAATAAGTTAATTTTAACAAAAATCTACCAAAGAGTATGTTAATCATGGTTACTACATTCTACAACTCGAAAAAGCAAATGAAGATCGGATTGCTGCTTTCCCGCCTATTTCTTTTCTGTGGCCAGCCAGCTATTCAGCCATAATTTTTTATTTCCATCATTGAATAAATGGTAAATATTTTGCCCAAGTCTATGTCATTTTAATAAAATATTTAAAAGTAAATTACTTTTAATAAGGTCATTTAAAAATATATTTTAAATTAATACTTATCTGTATATTAATTCAATTTTATATCGCGCTGTTATTGAGTGGCTGTATAGAAAATTGGAACATGGTTCATTATAAATGTAAAAATAGAACTATTTTTTTGAATAATTTGACAGCTGTCAGTTGAAGACGATTCTCCCTAGGGCTGAAAGTATTACTTTCAACCCGCTCCTCAGGCAACTTCAGACCTACTTTCCGAGTATGAGTAATAAATTATTATAGTACATTGTTACCCTAGTAGGGGTGAAAGTCTAACTAAGTCTCGAGCCCCGTCTCGGTACGAAATTAGGTAACAATGTACTATTAATTATTTCCGCCGATATTTCTTAGGAAAAGTTGTTTAGGTTCATGAGCACAACCATATTGTGAAATATGTCTTAATGTCTGCTTTTTAAAATTTTTTTCAAATATTTTCTGACGTTTTTTTTCTGGGTACATCCTTATTAATAAACGTAAGTGTATAAATAGAGTAGGTATTTGATGTTAGATTCACGATTTCGATTTTAACTTCATACTCCTACATCATCATTATCGTTTCAGCCCGAGACGTCCCCTGCCTTTTTTTACAATGTTGTACCAAAAATCGGAGTCAATGGAGACATAACTTATAAATCGAACTCCTTGTGATAACGATTACCAGTAATGAAGCAGCGACCACACATCATAGAGACGTAAACACCGTGATTAATAAACCTACATGTGGGCTATTTTCTATGCGAATCAGTACAATTAGGATAGTTATAGCTAAGCCACGTAGCTAATATGGTTTAATTTAGATAATTTTGCAATTATGAATTACGATTCTAGCTATGCATTACCATTCGCGGAAGGCGTTCTACATTTCAGTCATCTCATGAAGATAAGTAGTTTACGTCATAATTATGGTTTTGAAGTTAATATCATTGCTCCAGCATTTCGTTGAGCGTGCGGGTAAATTGTTTACGTAGGAAGTTTCCGTCCCTTTATCATATGCTAATATTCAATCCTCCATCTTTGGTCATGTTATTTATGAAAATTAGATGTGCGGGTAATGTAACAGGCTAAAATATTTCAGCAAAAGCAACAGGGTAGACCTGTATAGAAGAATTAAACAGCGTATAGATTTTATGTCACTGAAAGATTGATTTATTTACTTATATTTTATTTGCATACGCCTCTCAAAAAAATTTTTCATACCTAAATATTGACAAATGGTCGATAAGTATCTTATTTTAAATCTCTCCAGTTACAATAACGGTCATTCTTCTCTATGAGAAGGATTTTAAGCAATAATTATCTGTGTATGCGCACTATCTTGTGTATAAGTGTGAGTGTAGGTATACGCTTTTTTCATTGATTAAAAAGTTACTAGCCATATTACAATATTTGAAATGCTCTATCGGATTTAGTCTACGTATAAATGAATAATGTCAAGAAAAGTGAAAGTCATAAGTTACTTTGACATAATAGGTACCTAGTGCATTAGTTATTACATTACCTTCAACAATTAAATGTGACAAGATAAAAATGAAGGTCACGCGAGTGCTTATAACCACAGCAAAAGGCGTGCTAACTACCATAAAATGTAACTTAAATTAACCTACATTTTATTACATCTTGTCATCATTTCCGGTGGAAAAATATTACTTCGTTTTCCCCAAATATAGATCAATTGAAGTAGTAGTACTTGTATGAGACCAGGTTTTTTATCTAACTAATATCTCAAATATCAAGGTTTTAATGTATTGCGAAAGAAGTATTTTTAATAATTATTTCCAAGTGTTTCAAATAGAGCTGCAATATACATAATACAAAAGCCTCCGGCAACATACCAGTAGTACCTAATCTACTGGTTTAAAAAAAAAACGACTTAAAAAAACACTAAATAGCTAAAAATAACAGTTAGTTACACAAGCATATTTATCAGATATTTTTGGAGTTGATGCCCGCCGTGGAGTAGATATTTGAACGTTTTTATTTGCACTGACTCCAAGCTTTTTAGTGTTTTTGAAGTCGGTTTTTTTTAGTTAAAAAATTCTTTATTTGTCTGTTTTTTGGTGATAAATTCTTATAAAAACGAATCATAAGAGTGCAAACACATTATCCGCTGTACACAGACATAATAATCTATTTTTCCTCTCTGTTATTTGCCTCCTCCTCCTCCTCTGATAATTGATGTAAATTTTGTTTATATAATTATAGCTAAAGAACATCTCACGGCAATCCCTATAAGTCCAAACACGGCTCTGATTCACTGTTTCATTACGGAGTACCTGCTTTTGAGAAATTGCTTTAAGTATGCTTATGATATTTTAGGAGTTCCCACAATTCCTTATGACATGGATACCATCATCAGTAATTTTGGAAAAAATGGGGCCATCCAATAAGAATTTTTCCAATTAAAAAAAGATTTTTTCAAATCGGTTCATTAATGACGGAGTTCAGTGGTAAGAGACATAAAAAAACATACAACCGAATTGAGAACTTCCTTTTTTTAAAGTCGGTTAAAAACTAGCGGGGCTACATACCAAATGATGTATCTAAAAAAAACTCACCGGGTTGCCACCTTGGAACGCTGACGAATAGTTTGTTTCTCCACCTCTCAATCCCGACTGGTAGAGCATTCTCTGGAATCAAAGCCCCAGATTGGATCGCTTGCTGTTTGGACACCTGGTCTGGATAATTCCAGTCCATGGCGTTCCAGGCAAACGTCTCTTGGAACTTCACCGCTGCTGATGCCAGCGGCACCATGCATAATAGAAGGGTTTTCCAAGTCATCGAGATTGAGGATTCCATCCTAAGAAAGAGTAATCAATGTAAATTCTTTATAAACCTTGAAACTACACACAACTGACTAAAAATGACTTTAAGTTTTATCTGTTCTTTTCGTCGAAAAGGTAGTGAAATGTTTATGATTTCTAAATCGAATTTGAATTTATCGTATTGACTAGAAGATAAATGTCTCACGACACTTGTCTCTAGACATGTTGTGCAATATCAGAATACATTGCAAAACGACTCCAGAAATCTTGTGTCTCTGCCTTTTTATCAAAAAGGTAATATACGGGTGTAACGAAAAGGTGAAATAAAACTTTAAGGGGTTACTCTACGGCTAAATTACATCAACTTTTTCTATTTGACATTTCCATACAAACTGATGCCAGCTGGTCGCTTTTTAGTATGGGAAAGTGTTTTTTTTTTTGCGAATTCGATGTTGGTCCCATAGAAAAAAATGATGTAATTTAGCCGTAGAATAACCCCTTAAAGTTTTATTTCACCTTTTCGTTACACTCTGTATAATAATAACATATTATTTCTAAACTACTATTTTATTCGTGACCAACGCGTCGTATTTACTAGGAGACAAATGTGTCACGACCCATGTCACTACACATGTGCAATATTGGGCTACTTTGCAAGACGTCGCGCGCCAGAAATCTTGCCACACTTCTCTTATTTGTCCAAAAGTTATTTAAATGTAATTTATATCTGAACTGCGAATTTACTTGAAATTTTAAAATCTCGGATTAACTATACAAATATCCTACGACACGTATCACTAGACATGTGCAATACCAGGCAACGCTGCCCGACGTCGTCAAACATCTTGCCTTTCTTTCCTTTTCGTCCAAAAGATAGAAATGTAAATTATTTATAAACTACGAATTTACATGCAACTTTTAAGTCAAGTATTCACTAGGGAACAATGTTGTGCATCTTGCTTCTTCAAGACAAGATATCTGGAGACGTGTTTTTGAAGCATTAGAAATGAATCTTGAATACGAACACGAAAAAAATTGGTGTATGAAAATAGTTTCTATTGCTTCCGATTTTACGCATTTTTGAATCACTCGAAATAGGTGTCGCTATTAGATTGAAATCTTGTAACTATTTTAGTTTCACGCAGGAAATATCATAAACCATAAAGCAAAAACTCACTAACGAACGTAAATAAAAAGTTATTATGTCAAATTTCTGTCAAACATACGTTTACTTGTCAATGTAATTCTTCCGTACTTTCTACTAGTAGAAAACAAAAACGAGTAGTCGTTGCAGAATTCACGGAATGAATTTTCAAAAATAGTGATTTTAGGAATTCGCATGCGAATCTTGCGATTTCGTATACGGATTGGAATTCGCATGATTCAAAAATACATCTCTCTACGGATGTCAAACAAGTTCGCTTGATATGTGTCGCGAGACATTTTCCCCTTGTAAATATAATATTTTAAGGAAAGTAAAAAATATATAAAGAAAAGCGATAGTGAATTAAAAGTAACCTATTTGATGATATGACATACATAGTTAATGGGACGGGTACGCTAAAACGCCAGTCGTCCTTAGCAATTTGGTAATCGGTATTTAGTAATGCTGCAGTGGATATCTTTTTGTTATTTTGATCAGAGGTTAAGCCATTTATCAGCGTTGCCGTTATTGTCCATCTTACACTAACTATACTATGTGTAATAGGGAATATGCACGAAAGTTATTACATTGTTTTTACTAATATTCAGAAATTAAATGAAATTATACTTAGTGCTAATAGTGAAAACAAAATTGATTTTAGGTAAAAAATAACCGTAATACAGTACATAATTAGAAATTGTGGTATACCTGTCTTTTTCTAAAATAACTTTTACTATGATCAAAAATTATTTTAGTCTTATTAATTATAATTAAGTACTGTTTATTTTAGGACCAAATAAAAATATATGCATATTCCCCATTTACGTACATTTTGAACTTATCCAAAATCTGTTTAAAACGATATGAACGCTGCATTTAACGCGTTTTCTCACGCCTAGAACCCAAAAACTTTGGGTATAAAAAATGCGTACCTTTTTACCCCAAAATGTATCTTTTTAGCGGTGGACCTTTTGGGAACTCAGTTACGGCAACACTGCCTTAAATACTCGTATAATAACTTGTGGATAGGAAGATCATAATGCATTATGTAGCTTTTAACTACTTGGTTTTTACTTATTTTGGATACATAAAGAATATTGAAATAAGGAAGCTATTAACTGTCCGCTGAAGATCAAATTGACCTTCGTGCTTTTTCAGCTAGTAATTTGATTTTATGTTCACTTACTATTCATTGAACATATAGTAGCTAATCTTACGAAATAATTTTTTTGAGGAATTGTGTATGGTTTAGTTATAATTCAATTATTCATAAAAACAAAATAAATTGGAGTTAATAATAATGCCATTTGGGGTATTATTATATAATTTACAGTTTTTACATTAAATGATAAAAATAGTTTACAGTTAAAATACGATAATCATTTTGATTAAATTGTCAAAATATGTCAAAATTCCCTCTTGAGACTCACAGGCTGTGTCCAATCAGAAAGTATATAAGCGTTATAATAAGATTAATTACATTATACTTAAGGCCTATAATGTACAGATACACACAGCCAGAAAAGTTAGTCCAAAAATTTTTTTAGGTTCCTCGTGTTGAGAAGTATCTGAATCACCCCAATGTATGTTCTATGATTTTTCGTAGTTTTCGAGTTACGATTTTTTAAATGAATTTTTGCAACAATCAGTTGATCAGATGACGGATCAGTTTGAAAATTTTCTAAAAAAAAA
This sequence comes from Anania hortulata, assembly GCA_963576865.1. Taxonomy (NCBI): domain Eukaryota; kingdom Metazoa; phylum Arthropoda; class Insecta; order Lepidoptera; family Crambidae; genus Anania; species Anania hortulata. The sequence continues at coordinate 7,972,795 of OY756394.1, read as the reverse complement.
GTAGAACGTTTCTTAGATTTTTTTTCTTGCAGCTAAATCTCTATGAATTGTGCATTTATGCATAAAATAAACAGCTTCATAACTTTAATGGAAGTTACTACAAAACTGACCTATAGTTGAGAATTTATGGTAAGTGAGCTATCATTTTAATTTTTTAACGTAAAATTAAAAATCTAAACTGATAATTTCTTAGTTTCTAAGTAGCTTCAGAGAATGCGCTAGACTCTAAGCTTTCATAATAATAAAATAGTAGTACTTCATAGGCTTCAAAGGCTATTTAAAAAAAATCGTTACTCGAAAACTATATAAAAAATGAAAATAGGTTCTCTAAATTTATGAAACTACTTAAAGAGTTTCTAATCGACAAACATTATTACACGATAAATGAATATTTAGAAGAAAAATTTACTTAATTTACTAAATAAATTTAATATATAAATAGATTACATAATAAACATCTACATAAAATTGCACGACAAAATATCTGCCTTTCTCTCTTCCACGTTGCTGTGCCTATCAAGGTGCATATGAATATTGGAGTTTTATACTTACTTATGTTATGTATTTAGCATCTAAGTCATATGCAATGCAATAAATAAATAATAATAAACTACGAAATATCGTAGAACATACATAGGGGCCATTCAGATACCTCTCAACACGAGACACGTAAAAAAAATTTTGGACGTCACTTTTCTGGCCACCCGGTATAAGTTATAGATGAAGATGTAATGCAATCCTGTATAAGAGTGTTATAGCGTGTTGAAATTCACGTTTATATACGTGGCCCATGATGTTATAGGTTTAAAAAAGCGTATGCTATGCTAATAAAGAGGGTTAGTGTACTTTACTAGAGCGCTATGAAAGTTATAGTCAGTTGGATAGTTGAATTATTGAACACTAAGTAAACAGAATTAACTTGACGAGACCGGATAGAGCTATAATGTTTTAGGTATACTAACTGCCACTACCACTTTTCGTACTTATGTCTTTTTAGTAAAGTTTTAATAGGGCACAGACAACTGCACGCCAACCTACCGCAAAACGTCAAATTTCCACAATTGATATTAATCTCTACATGTCGGACTTAAAGTTGAAAATCGGTTGAATGACCTTTAACTTTTTGGGGAGGTTGACCTGCCGTTGACTGTACATCTTGTTGGTGCAAAATGTATTTGTTAATTTTTGTGAGTAGTAATAGGGTTAATATCTTCATTTATAAGTCTAAAATGGTAGTAAAATTTAAAAAAGCAAACTTTAACAAACGCTTAAATGTTAGTTGGGTTTGGGAATAGGGCCTATACGGCCGATAAGTGCCCTCACTTATCGGCTAAATAATGATTTAACCAAGGCAATTAAATGACTGGTGCATTTCTAGACCAACTTATCAGTTTGGCTATATTCAGCCTCTCGACACGCGATCTTAATACGATGTTTTGGGACACTTTTTAATTTTATATTATTGTTGTACATATTCTTTTTGTTTTTTACGGTTTGGCCACGGTTTGGTTTAAATTTTTTTTGGATAAAATAAATAAATAAAATACGCGTTTAAATTGCTTAACTATAATAAATTTGGAATGCATGACTGCAATTATAATAGTACAAGTACACACAAATTCCCAATAATTGAAAATTGTTGCATTAACTATTTTAAGACTTCGTGTTTGAAGCATATTAATTATACATAAGTTGTGCAAACTTAGGTTTGTTTCTTCTCATAAATAAATGTAACTTTAAATTTTCTGATAAACTAGAAAAAAAAAACAGAACTAGAACTCAAAAATCGTAAATTCCTAGTATGCTCCATTAAGGCCATATGAACGTAGCACATGCAGACTAACTTTAATATACAGGGTTATTTTTAAAACATCGAAAACCTCCTAGGGGCTGATTCTGGTGCTTGATACAATATTTTTTTCTATGGGACCAACATAGTAATCTAAAAACAAAAACTGCTTCATACAAACTAATGTCCGCTTGTCGGCGGCTTAATATGGGGAAGTGTTTTTTTTTTGCGATTTCGCTGTTGATCCCACAGAAAAAGTTATTTTATTTGAGTACCAGAATCAGCCCCTAGGAGGTTGTTGATGTTTTTAAAATAACCCTGTATAATAGCACTGTTAACGTTTCTTTCACTCCTCATTTGAACTCAACTTCACTCAAAAACTTCAAGCACGTTATTAGGGCACACAACATAATATTACCGTTAAAACTAATGTCGATAGTACCGTAGTTCAACTGAATTTTACACACCAACCCCCACTATATAAACTAGACGTGGTCTCCTTACTCCTACCATGCGCGCGTGCGCAGGAGGAGCGTAGACATAGCAACGAACCAACAGTTCAAATATTCAATTTTATTGTTTAAAATTTTGCTGCTATAGTTGCGCAGTAAAATAATGCTATTTATTATTTTAGTATTTTTAACAACTGATTTACTAGAATCATTAAAAATATCGCGAAACAATATTTTGCCTTTGAAAGTAAATTAATGCTTTACTAACGCATTCGTTAGTTAGTTACTACACTTAAACCTTATTAAGACGCTTTAGAAACAGTTTTTGATGTTTTTAAAAAACATTTTATAACAAATGGTATAGAATTCAAATATAATTTTTATTTGCGAAAAAACAGTCTGGTATTTAAAAAAATATTAACAGATTTTATTCACAATGTCCTTTCTAAAAGTTACTACGTTCACGATCGTGACCAAACCAAAAAGACAACGCTCGAGTAATTCAGGTGCACATATTAGTCAAATGAAGTGTTTAATTCGCATTAAGGCCTAACACACATTTGTCAGAATCGAAATAGGCTAAAAGTAGCTTCAAAAGAAACATGGTTGAGTGGGCAATATCCAAAACGTATTAGTTCAGTTATTGATTAAATTGTAGCGTTAGATATTGGAATTGTTAATGTCAATTTGTCGTTGGTGGCAGAACTTATGATAATACGAGTATTATTACGTAGGGACTTTTCTATTAGAATCAGTCTGTAATGTTGTGTTTTTTTTTTAACAAAGAGTATAGAATTAGAGATGGTCCGTTAGATGGGAAATGTTCCCGGAAACAGCACTTTTCTATACATAATATATGTGCTACCTAGAACCGTTAAAATAATTAATTTCTTATGACGGGCTATAAATACCTTTGGTGATACCTAAGTATTTTTGCTACATTCCTTAAGATAAGAAAAATACGTAAATATTTATATTTCTCGATTGGGATATTTTTGTTACTAGGTTTCTTAAAACCTATTTTGGAACATGATGATTCTAAACTTTCGAAATAAAATTTCCTTATCCCTTTAGGTAATCTTTGTACTAAATGTTATCAATATCGGTTAAGCTTAAAAAGTAAAGCTTTAAATGTAAATAATAATAATAAATTGTTTTCACAATCACAACAATTATCTAGCCCTAAACTAAGCAAAGCTTGTACTATGGCGATTAGATAACGGATGAATATACTTAAATACTTTTATAAACATCCATGACTTAGGTACAAATGCCCGTGCTCATTACACAAACATCTGCCCCTCGCGGGATTCGAACCCGCAACCGCTGGCATTGTAGTCCGGGTGCGAACCAGACGGTCGTAAGTAATTTCGTAAATAGTAAGTTAACGATACATTAACTTATCGTTTGAAAGTATTGATTGACTCTTCAAGGCACCACTGCATTTAATTCCTTTTGAGCACTGAACATTCTACCAGAAATACATTGACCAGACAATTAAAACTAGTCAACACTTATTAATATGTAATTAGAGTCACAATCTTAATAAAGGCTTTACTTTTGACAAAGCATGTAAGTAGTATCAGTAGTTGGTTTGTAGCTAATTTAGATAGTTGGGCTGGCGTAATAATTGCTCTAGAAAGTAATTCAAGTCTGACATATTTGGTGGGTGTTAGGTCACTGTTAATTAGGTTAAAATTGATCTGTTATTACTGTTGATTATTACTTGGCATTGATCAGCAAACGAATATAGTTAGAACATTAGTATCTGGTTTTTCGTAGTTTAGCAAAATGGTCATAATTGAAAGAAGTCGTCGTCGTTGAAGAGAATGTTCACTTCTATCACTATTTATTTTAATTTGCAATACAGAATAAATTGATGACCTCCGTAGCCGAAAGGCGAGCTCTCTGGACTTGGCGACATCAATGAGGCCCAGGACCTCATTGATTTCGATTCCCGGCGAAAATGAACCACCAAAACACGATATGATATGATAAATGATATAGCGATTTAACAGCACGAACGGTAATATTTAAAAAAAAAAAGATAATATAGACGCCATGTTGAATTTTTATCGAAACAGCAATTAAATCATGTGATATCACCAGCACGGCAATTCAACATGGCGGCTATATCTATCATATTTCTGCAGTTATACGTAGGTCACACTATAAGTTTTGCGTAACTTAAAAAAACTACATGTTATAACCAAAATATTATGTTTATTGCTTTTCAAAATACTCTCCTTTACATTTTAAAATTTTTTTCATGCGATCGAACCATTTTTTAAAACAGGAGGATCACAGATCTGAAGGCATGTTTTCTACGTGCTGATTGAACGCTATCACAGCCTCTTCGGAGTTGGTAAAAGTAAAACCTCTCATCAAATCTTTGATTTTGGGGAAAATACAGAAATCACAGGGTGCTAGGTCGGGGTTATGCGCAGGATGGGTGACGAGTTGTACTTTTTCGGAAGCTAAAAATGACTTTGTTTTGTTGGCCGTGTGTGAAGAAGCGTTGTCATGATGTAGGAGAATGCGGCTTTTGGGTCGTCTTTCGTGAACTTTTTCTAATACCCTGGGTAAACAAATGGTAGAATACCACTCGGCGGCGGAATAACACTCTTTTGATCTTCAAGTGGAAATGTACAGATGGGACCCGTAGCGGATAAAAAAACGCGATCATTTTTTTACCAACGTTTCTCGTTGGCCTCACTTTTGTTGGCCTGTTCTCATTTTCAAACACCCATTCACAAGATTGCTGTTTTTTATCGGGTTCAAAACAATAAATCCACGTTTCGTCTCCTGTGACAATGTCTTAAACAGCATTAGAATGTCCGTGGTCGTACTTTAGTAGCATCTGTGAGCATCATTTCACGCGAGCCCGCTTCTGCTCCGCTGTCAGTTCATGAGGGATCCAACGACAGCAAAGTTTTCGAACTTTCAATTCTTCGTGTAAAATTTTCTGAATTTGGCTCTTACCAATCCCCAATAGTCCTCAAATTGTCTGTCGCTTAACAGTAGCCACATTATTTTCGTTGACGGCAGTTAAAGGCCGCCCTTCACGAAATTCGTCGTGTAAAGAAACTCAACCTCTCTCAAATTCACCAAATCATCGCCTCACGGTGCTCAAACAAGGTGCTTCTCTCCCAAAAGTATTTTGAAGACGAGCGGCACAGTCTTGCGGAGAGAGAGAACTTTTAAAATCATAAAAAATCATCGCTCTAAAATCTTTTCGACTTAATTCCATTTTCGTTGCTTACGCAGAACTTTGATGTGTGATAAAAAACAATTGACAAATCATTTCCCGCCAATTGTTTTTTTTTGTTACTAAAAAGATTTTAACGTTTAAAAAAATATAACATTCGTAATTCAAATAGTTCCGATTAGCTAGAAGTGCAAAACTTTTAGTGTGCCCCATGTATGGATTCCACGGTGCTAAAGCCTTTTCGGAAGCCGGCTTGTTCGGGAGGCTGGAAGTCATTGAACCTACGCGCGAGACGATTCGTGATGACTCTCGAAAACAACTTGTAGTCATGGCTCAGAAGCGAGATGGGTCTGTAATTCTTTACTAAGGCATTATCCCCTTTCTTGAAGAAGAGCACCACCAACCTTCTGTTCCATGCCTCCAGCGTTATTCCCTAGAGCAAGACGGAGTTGAAGAGTTTCTGAAGGAAAGTTTCTGAGTTTCTGCAGTTATATACAGGGTGTAACAAAAAGGTGAAATAAAACTTTAAGGGGTTATTCTACGGCTAAATTACATCAACTTTTTCTATGGGCCCACCATCGAAATCGCAAAAAAAAATACACTTTCCCATACTAAAACGCGACCAGCTGGCATCAGTTTGTATGGAAACGTCAATTTTTTTTTTGCGATTTTGATGTCGGTCCCATAGAAAAAGTTGATGTAATTTAGCCGTAGAATAACCCCTTAAAGTTTTATTTCACCTTTTTGTTACAGACTGTATATTTATCATATCGTGTTTTGGTAGTTATACTGGGGGGCTGGGTGTTGTTTCTGATTTATATAACACACGTGCTTTGGCTACATTTATTAGGATTACAACAATAGGCTAGTTTCCTTGGTCAAAAAAGATTATTCTATTTAGTCCGTCAGTTAGAATATCAAAATATATTGGACCTATGTTTTGTTATTTGTTAATCAAACAAAAAATGACGAAGATAAAGCGCATCAAAGTTTGGGAGTGACGTCACGTCTTGCTAAAAAGTATCACAAGGCATAACGTTACGCGGAACTTTAACGGGCTATATCTTTATCATTTTATGTTTGATTGAGAAAAGAAAAAATACGTGTCCAATATATTCTGTTGATCCAACTGACGGACTAATTGGATTTTTTTAGGAAACTAGCCCTTTTCCAATATTAAAATATTGTAAATACAAATTACGCAGTGTACTACTGCGTAATTATTTTTAATTATTCTTAATAGGTACATTTAAGATATAATTAATTTGTTTTTAACCCTTTAATTATTTATGTTCGCTACGACCTTAGAGACAATGTTAGTATTTAGTTAGAAAATTTTGGTGATAAATGTGTGACATACTTGTTGAAATATATTTATCATTGTCATAATTACCATACAACAATAAGTTATAAAACGGATTTCCGCAGCTCAACAAACAGCTTGTTAGTACAGTTAACAAAACAAAGAGATTTGGTAATAATTTTAGTCGTTTCCTTACCTTGGTTTTCATATAACAGTAATTGAAAATTACCGTTATTGTACCGAATTGCATTAAACCTTTGTTCGATTAAATAATCACCAGATTTTTTATGATCCCTTTGGTGCAGGGCTCGGAATTGGTAGTGAAAATAATGGTAAAATAAGGGTTATACCGGTATTTTCTATTTCGGTTCCTGCATTATAGGTATTACAACAATACAGGTATTTATACCTAAATAATACCTGTATTTTATTACGACGTTACCGTTACAGTTGCCAGACACGCGCACACCGGCCGGCGCGCTCGAGTCGAGCGAAATGTGATGTTGCCGTTTTGTCAAGCACAATACACTGCGCCACTGATAACTGCGCTATGTGAAGCTACACTTCTATTTCTCTCACTCACTCGCACATTTGACATTGGTTAGTTTGGCTGGTACTGGTATCAATACCTGTATTATATCTCCAAAATACGGGTATTTTTAAAGGTATAAAGCCTTTACTATACCGGTATACAAGAAATAATACCTGTATTATTATTACCGGTATAAACTATATTACCGGTATGTTGTTGAGGCCACTGATACAGGTATTTTTAAAAACCCGTATTCCAAGCCCTGGCCTGGTGTAGTGGCGCGGTTTTCCTTGAACGCAAAGAGTCCTAGGTTCGATTCAGTACTGGTCCATTTTTTTCTTAATTGGCTCGGGTCTGGGTGTGCTAAGAGACGAAGAGACAAAATAAAAATTCGTAAAACAAAGATGTTAATTTTTTACTTCGAGACTATGGTATTTGGTGTGATGTTTGGCACATAAATAGATAGATACTCTTTATTGCACACCATCCAAATAAGTTACACTCGATGTATGTATGTATGTCTACATATGTCGATGTATGTATGTATACCTGTGTAGCCGAGCGGCAAGCACGCCGGACTTGGCGTAAAAAACTAACTTTTCTATGTTATCTGGGTGTTGTAGTACCGTAGTTGTTTTTTATTTCTATAACACAAGGGCTTTAGCTACTTACCCTAGAATCAAAGAAATGTATGTGATGCTGTCCTATATTTATTATTATTATGCTTTATTAAAGATGTACAATTAGTACATTATGCATTAAAACAAAATATAAAATGTAGAGCTATGCATAGTTGTATCTATCACACTTAAGGTCAGGCAACGTGAAATGAGCTGTGTAATTTGTAACCAGTCTAGAGTATTAAGATATTTTGTTAAGACATTGCTGATTTTTATCAGTGTAGTGATAACAAATTATATTTTCGTATCGATCCATCAAAGTAGTGTCCGGCTAAAGTAATTTGTACGGATTTTTCTTGTATATTTAGACTTCTAATATACACTTATCTTGCTACCAAGGTTACATGAAAAAACCTTTCTAATACTGTATAGAGTTAATAGGCATGATTTAAACTTTTTCTATCAGAAAGTTAAACTAGAAAACTTTTTAATTCGATAGTTTAAATATTATAAGCATCGTCCTTGACCGCTTTCTGTCAAATCGTATACTCTACTCTAATCACATTAAAACGAGGAGTTGTGGCTTATAGAATACCAGTAAACACTTACGACCAGATAAGAAAAAACCTATGCCAGCAATGTCTCAACTTTTTTCAACGTTTTAAAGTTTTTTGTAACTACGGCGCTCTTTAATTTACAAATTTTAATGATAAAAATTGAGAACTTGATAATGTAATTTATTCTATTTATTTATTACGATACATCAACATTTTACGTACATAAACAATTTGTGAAGAAAAAACAAGTTTAAAAGACATGCCTCTGCAGGTGCATACACTTTTACATAAGTAATGTCGACTAAGAAAAAAACTTAAATATTAATTAACTTTTATACTATACAAATTATTTCAACAATCTATGGCTAATTACGAAAATTTGCTAATTTGGCTAATTTACGACAAAGATCCGTGTAGGGACGGCCGCAAAGAATACACTTCCTCACCGCCAACAGGAGGCGTGTCGTAAGAGGCGACTAATTCCTTTAGCACGAGACGGGCAGCAGCGTCTGCGTGTGAAATCTTATAAAAAACTGCGCTCGCCAACCCGCCTGCCAAGCATGGCGAGTATTGGCAATCCCATTGGCAACGAAAGTCATTGAGGGAGGCCTATGTTCAGCAGTGGACGTCCTATGGCTTATAGTAAACGACAAAGATATACAAACTTTCCACTCTCCACGATTCTATGTTCTACTATGATTTGTGCATCTAAAATCGACCTCCTCTCTATTGAGCTGTAAGCATTTTTTTTTAAAGTAAGGTAAGATAAAAAATGTGGCATTAACGTACTTAAAGGGTGTAACTTCGTCATAGATCAGTGAAATGAATTGTGAACTATAATATTACATAAACATGTTCCAGGGAACTACGCAGTCACGAAATTGCAGCGTTAATTAACGAAAGGAGTTCCCGCTAACCCGTGATACTATACGTAATACTGTACGTACCTATTAAAAACGTGACCCCATATAACATAGTTTAAACAGTTTAGTAAGTAGTATTTACTCAATATTTTTATACTCTGCAAGTAGGCGTAAGACAGAGAGATGTCATTCATATATCCGAAACTGTTCACCGCTGCACTGAGGGACGCTTTCAGGCTCCTGGAATGGAGAGAATTCGGCGTCAACCTTAAGGGCGAGTACGTCACTCACCGTCGACTCGCCGAAGATATTGTAGTCATGGCAGAATCGCTTGAAGACTTCTGCACAATGCTCGATGGCCTCAGACGAGTTTCCCAACAGGTAGGCCTACAAATGAACATGGACAAAACAAAGGTTATGTCGAATGTCCACATTGCGCCCTACCCAGTATCAGTTAGGAGCTCTACTCTCGAAATTATTGATAAATATGTCTACCTGGGACAAGTAATCCAGTTGGGTAGGTCAATCGTCGAATCCAACTGGGCTGGGCAGCGTTCGGGAAACTACGCAACGTCTTCTAGTCCAAAATACCTCAGTGCTTAAAGAAGAAAGTCTACAACCAGTGTGTGTGATCTTATGACGTATGGAACTAAAACGTAGCCTCTTACTATGAGCCTCATAAGAAAGGTCAACGTCGCACAGCGTGCTATGGAAAGGGCTATGCTCGGTGTTTCTTTGCAAGATCGAATAAATGAGGAGATCCGTAAATAAACAGAAGTCGCTGACATAGCACAACGGATTTTCGGAGCACATAGCACGTAGAACTGACGGCCGATAGGGCATAAATGTTCTGAAGTGGAGACCTCGTACCGGCAAGCGCAGCGTAGGATGTTCTCACAAGGTGGACAGACGACATGGTAAACGCTGGATGCAGCCCACTTTCAACCGGCTAATCTGGATGCCATTGGGGGAGGCCTATATTCGGCAGAGGACGTCCTATGGCTAAAATGATGATGTTGATGATGATAATTATGCTAATTTAAATTGTAATGACGCTAAGTAAATAATAATAGTACGCGTTACAGAACTGTTACGTATACTCATCTGAGCGTTGGCTACCCTTGTAATATTACGATAAATTGCTCGGAACGTTATCAGTATTAGGTAATGGTACATAGTATCATGTTACACGCCAATTAATTAACAATGTTTTTATTTTGCGATTTGTCTGATTTAGCACTTATCCATGCATTTCTTTTGATAATAGATTTTTACTGAATTTTCTATGATGATACCAAAATCGCTTATAATCGCTTTTGTTCAACTTTATACTATTTATCCTACAGACCTGTTAGAACTGACGCTGAAAGTCGCACAATTACTGATCCTAAGTAAAAATCTAAAAATACATGAGGTAATTTTCTTTAAAAAACCATAAAAAAGAAAACTATTGCGTCCTATTTAAGCAAAAAATAGCTTTATAACACTTACATCCGCCACATCTAAACAGAAAAATAATCTCTTACATTGGTTTATTTTTTGTTTATTCTATAGTTCAGAACTTAACCTAATTTTATTGTATCACAAAAAAAAAACTCAACTGACAAGTTACTGTAAGTAGGCGTCGCATCAACAGTTTTATCACTAACTCAAATACATTATTAATATTTTTTATGGGGCATGAGACATATATCATTTAACTAATTTCTCACATCAAATAATGTTATCTGGATGTTTATTATACTCTAATGTCTCTAGTTTGGCTAAGGTGGAGTCATCAAAGTAAACAAAAAGAAGAATTTGTACGAGGTCTTTCCATGAAACCGGTTGCTGTAATAAAGGCGTTGGCGATTGCATCCTAACATGCGGCGCGTTTTTTCAATCCCACCTAATCAGACTAAAGAAAGTGGGTTGGGTATTTGACTATGTACAATAGCGAACAGTTGTAAAACTGATAAGTGTTAAGTAATAGGTACTGACAAACCGGCAGTAATCCGTTTCGCACGCACGCATTGATAATACCGGAGTATTGTATTTGATAACGAACCTATCATGTTTACTTTTCTTATAGATTGCCCTACTTGTAATATTACTTAGTTAGGCATTTAGCCACACTGCTGAAGCCGGTCTGGAACTGCAGAATGCCTCTGTCTTATGCCTAAGATGTTATTTATCATGTGACATTGACAGTTTTTTGTGGGTAGCTTGTATAGGGTTGTTTACACCATTCTTAAATAATTATAAGACAACATTTATTTAAACTTTCACCTTATTTAGGCCTAATAATAATCCGGCACATTATAATTAATTTGATAAATTCTATTTTTAATTGTTCCAATATCAATAAAAAGTTACTCTGTTGAGTTAGGTAAACAGTGACGTTAAAGTTTGCTATCGCCATACAAATTATATGGAAGCGTAGTCTTAAGACAGTTTTTAAAAGTATGTCAATTGATTAGTGGTGTAAAATACCGTAATAAGGGTACACCCCTTTGAATGACTCCGCGACCAACAGATATGCGTAACCGGTTACGTATGACTTTTCAAGATTCGTTAGGTATAATGTACCAAAGCCAGACCGAGCTGGGATAATTAGAAATTACTTTTATTGGTATATTTTAATATAGTATCCTCAATACACGTCTTTTTAAGACACTTATATTAGCTTCACTTGTAAGAACTAACTGTATAATCATATCTTAGAAGTAGTTTTCAACCTACTATTGTAGGGCTCCGCAACTGCCGTTTACATTTAACAACTTCAACTTAGCAATTTACATTTTATAAATCTACTGGGTGACTACCTATATACTGTCGTGAATTTCGACACATTACTAAACAATTTAGCTGGCAGAGGTGACACTTGACTTTAGCTTTACAGCTGAATATAACGTAAACGGATCCTTGATTCGATATATCTTAAACAATCTATCCAACGACACCCTATGAATATGGTATAGATGAATTAATTTTATTAAAAAAATAAAAACCGACTTCAAAAAACTAAAACGCTAAAAATAATCTTAACACTTAAGTACCTAATCAGTTACTTTTGGTGCAAACGAAAACATAGAATCTCTCATCGACTGGCATGGCATGGCATGACGAATGATCGCTGCACATACATAAAAATAAAAAGAAGATTCCGACGAATTGAGAACCTCCTTTTTTAAATCGGTTAAAAACCTTTCATTCCGAATTTATCCTGCCTTTAGATATAGGTAGGTGCGGAACCCAAATTTTTTTTTTCAAAGATTTCGTTTACCACTTTGTCGGCGTGATCATGTCAATAAAATAAGAATAATTACAGCTTACTCACAATATCTGAGATAAACCACGGCCAGGAAGATAGACGGACATGCTAAATTTCAAAAGGAAAATTGTATATTGGAAAGTATTATTCTATTCTATTTTATTCTATAGGGATTAAGTGTTAACTTCGGAACCCTAAAAATTAAAGTGAACCAAAGTGAAACGGTTAGCATTGACGTAGGATATTATGTAAACCATTGGTAAAATAATGATACTAATCTAACCCTCCTAATAAGTACTATAGTGTAATATGCACTTATTTGGAAATAACTAACGAAAAATAAATAGTGTTGCTGATACTAAATAGCTCAATCTTTGCCTCAGGCTAACTATTACGGCTATATTTAATTCCTTTCGGATGTTATTGACTCCCTCAATTAACTATTTAATTGTTTCATCATAAAGTGTTACTGCCGTATAAACTGGTGTTTATTTACTATTATAAACACGGCATTAACCAGGTCTCGAGACAGTGACACGACAGAAAAAAACTATTGGCCAAGTGCGAGTCGGAACACCTGCAGAAAGGGTTCCATTGAGTTCCAAGTGCATTTAAGTTACCAACTTTTGCATATAGTAGACGTTACCAAAATGTACTGATTACTACAACTTTTACGTATTGGATTCGGTTACAAATAATAAAAAAAGGTCAAAAAGTGATAACTTTATTTATTTTGAAGTTTCAAGTTATTGCTTTACTTATTTTGGTTTGAGCTTGAAGTCCTGAGTCCGGGGCAGATATTAGAGCGACAGCATAGAGTTTCTATTTTACCATCACGGATCTCTAAATAGGCAAGTGTGTCCAGATCTGCGTGATTGTCCACGAAGATAATTATAACAAGTGCATGTAATTCTTATTTGATGACCCGTTTGTCATAGTGACGCGGTTGATTCGTCTTTAATGCCAAGGGTCCCCGGTTCGATTACCAGTTCAGGATTTTTTTTATTATATTTCAGAAATTGGCACGGGTCTGTGATTTTGATTCTGGCAAAATTCAATTCAGCAAGTAATTTACTTAATTTTAAGACATAACTTAGTACGGGTTCATAACGTGGTTTTGCAACGAAATCTCCCGAGATCCCTGCAACGAATTTACTCTCTAACCGATTCAATTTCATACGAAACCACCAAAACAGTTCCTCTGGTAAATTGCCTACACCTAAGATTGATTATATCCACATAAGTACTTATGACGCCGCGTTACTTGGTTGGTATTTACATGTTTTGGTTTGTTGATGTTGATTTATTGATTTTCTACAGTAGTTTTACCTTCTCAATCATTTGTTGAGGTTGGATAAAGGTTTGAGGGTGAATAATCATTGAAGAAAGAATTTGGCATTTTAAATAAATATATGCGCCAGAGAATACACCACTATTCTCATAGTTTCTAAGAGAAAAATAAGATCCTGGTGCTATGAATGAGGTACTAGACAGTTGAAATGTTTATACAGGGTACATTGCAAAGAGGTGCCATATTTTAAAAATAAGATCTAGGGAACTAGAACTAGAATCTAGATTATAGAGAAGCGTCTTATTTTTAATAATCAAATTTTACCAAAAAATAAACTAAAATATCCGAAAATAAAGTCTATTTATCAGAGGCGTAGGTACGGCGAGACAAAATGGACCTTACACATACGGTGCATTTTTTTCATGAAAGAGTTAAATTATCCACACGTATGATCTTTAACAGCGGATAGGAATAATGAAATGTGGAAATATTTCTTTTTCTTTGCATAGTTCAATTAAGTTACTAATTGAACTATGCAAACTTGACTCCGAAATATAAACTGATATTTATTTAATTAAGGCACACTCTTTTTCCGTGTCACCACCTGTTACTTAAGCATTTGTAGCATTAGTCAGTCATTAAGAAAGCCATCTGCTTTCTAATCAGGGATTATTCGGTGTGTTTTGTTTCCAATCCTTTGATCCACGATTAGTGGCTCTGATCACATAAAAACTACGTGCATGAAATACCTCAGTAAAGATGATGCTCCGACATTAGCAGCAAGTAATTAAGTCCCCGTTTGAAGAACCGATCAGGCGGAACAAATATTTTGATTAAAGTTTCCAAGGAATATACGTATTGAACATAATGTCCTAACAAGCAGGCGCAGCTACTTCTTATTATCATCATCATTTCAGCCATAAGACGTCCACTGCTGAACATAGGCATAACCTATAAGTAACATTAAAAGTTCACAGGGTAATTGACACCATAAATAAATTCACAATTTTTTTGTGACACGCAATTCGCCTTTAAAATATAATACATACGATCGAATATTTATTAATATCAGAGAAATAACAAATCAGTTTTTTACAACAATTAAAAATGAATCGTGATTCAAAGCATTAAATAAGGTTGGTATTATTTGTAAATGGTGTCAACATCCTAATTTAGCAATGAAAGTGAAACCATCACCATTTTTAGATAAATATTACTTGGGTATAGAAATAAAAACAGATTCTTTCTATATTATTTTTATTAGTGTTCAGTTTTCGTACCCCAAAATTGTTTAATCAAATCCGAACCCTTTTCAGCTATCATAATTGTGGCAGCGTTTGTATTAGCTCCAACAATTTCTGGCATCACACTTGCATCTATTACACGAAGATTACTAACTCCATATACTTTCAGCTCAGGACTAACAACAGCACCATCGTCATCACAAGGACCCATTTTAGCGGTGCCTACTGGATGATACAAAGATGTACATAGATGTCTAGCAATACACTCAAAATAGGAATCACTTTTAAATGCATAACCTTTGCAATCATTGAGAGGTAGGTGCACTAATGAGGCATTGAACATTTTTAATGTGGGCGTATCTGCTAACTTAGTCACAAATTTCATACTTTCAATCATAGTAGTTATATCATCAGGATGGTCAAAGTAATTAGCATATATTAATGGTTTTTCCGTGGGATCATTATTTCGTAGTCTGATTAAGCCTTTAGATTTTGGCCTGAGAAGCACAGAAAATACATCCAGGAATGGAGAGTCTTTATTTTGATCTCTTAATATTTGCAATGCTTCGAGATCAAATTCGTTTTGTTTAAATATATTTGATACTTTATCAAATTCAATAGGTGATAAAAAATTATGAAATTGTATGTTAGGCAGGCGATAATTTTGATTAAATACATTAACAAAAGTTGTGACTTCAGTAGCTCCAATACTGGAAAGGGGTCCCGTTTTTAATGCAAGATATTCCATTACAGCAGCACTATATTCATTTATTTCAAAAGTTACATTCATATCTAATTTAACGATATTATGTACGACAACATGATCTTGTAAATTATAGCCGACTGGAAGGTCATTTATGACATCTATACCCAATTCTTCCAGATCATCTTTAGGACCTATCCCCGACAGCATTAGTAGTTGTGGCGTATTTATGGATCCTGCCGATAATATAACTTCTTTTGCTGCATAAATATTGTATTTGTGACCTGTAATATTTATTTCTACTCCAATCGCATTAGTAGTATCTATTTCAAAAATAACTCTTGTAGCTAATGTATTTTTAATAACAAACAAATTGCTTCTACTTTTAATTGGTGTTAAAAAGCTGCGTGCTGTGCTCATACGTTGTCCATTTTTAACAGTTGCTAATGTTTTAAATACCCCGGATTCATCATGTCCGTTAATACTTTGAACGGTTTTAACACCCAAGTCATTGTATGCTTGTATCAAAATGTCGCTAAATGGATTTACTCCCAAGTGCTTTTCAATATTTAAAAGGCCATCGAGGCCATGATATTTTTCTTGTTCATCTTGTGGTATATTTGGGTCCGAAAGTCGTTCACTTTTTTTGAAATAAGGTAATACGTCTGTGTAACCCCATCCGTCATTGCCAAGGTCTTTCCATAGATTGAAGTCATTTTTGTGGCCCCTTAGGTAAATCATTGCATTAATGCTGCTGCTTCCGCCTAATGTTTTGCCGCGAGGCCAATAGCATCGTTTGTCTACGGAACTTAAGCAAGCTTTCTGTTCTGGTTCTGTTCTGTATATCCAGTCATTTTTAGAGTGGAAAATGTCAAAAAATGCTCCGATAATCTAAAACATACAAATTAACTTAAATATTTACATTTTAAGTTTTATTATTTAGTTCTTTCTTTATTATACTACCTCAGTATCGAGAGTGGGATCATCACCAGCCTCAATCAAAAGGATTTTCCAGTTACGATTTTCACTTAGTCTATTTGCCAGAACGCAACCAGCTGATCCAGCTCCTACGATGATGAAGTCAAAAATCGGATCTAAAATATTAATAGAAATTAATACAAATAAAAACATTTGTATCTTAATATCAAGCACAAGTTTGATTGTTTTTATTTTTAAATCCATTCACCAAGGAGTTTTCCAAAGCAAAATTTAAAAAGTCTAAATAAATAAAAAGGTTTATATTTCTAACTAGCTGTTGCCTGCTACTTCTTCGCGTGGTCTTAAGTTCATTCATAAAGGATTTCTGCGCAGCTTCCTCAATTTTTTCTTTCAAAAGAACCTTCTCCTGATAATAAATAACACAACAAAAAAAAGAATTAACGAAATTGCTCCATCCGTTCACGCGTGATGCGATGACCAAGAGAAATAGAGATTCACATTTATATCTATCTATATATATAAAACAAGGTCGGGTTAGTTACACCATTTATAAGTTGAGAACGGCTAGACCGATTTTCATGATTTCTGGTTTGTTGGATATGTAAAACATCGGAAAATTCACAAAAAAAAACATAAAAAGGTGCGGGCAGTACGAAGTTCTCCGGGACAGCTATATAGATATAGATAGATAGATACTGACTCTGTGACGATAAAAGAACAAGATGTAAATTTTTTTCTTACCAGCTAATACTTCGTCTCTTCTATCAGGTGGCCATTGTGACTCCGCGGTTAGAGCACAATGGGCTGCCATTAACGTATTTACAGCATTAACAAACGTAAGCCCGTCATTTTGGATCCATTGTGATGCTTGGCTCACCACAGAATCATTGCACGACCACGTCATTTTTCTTGTACTACTTAAGATGTATAATGCAAATTCCATAACATTATGTCCTTTTATAAATGGTCAACGGAAACTTGAGCACAATATTTTGTGATTACCCGTATTAGAAGGCACAACGAGCCGCGACGAATAGTACATAATTATATTAATGTAACATAATTAACGAAATGCTACAAATAAACAACAAGACTGCTTTTGTGATTTTTGTCGAGTCGAAGTTGTACAGACAACAGCTCGTCAATCTACCACAAAACGTTTAATTTTCGCATTTGATCGCTACTCATGCCAGACTTAAAGTTGAAAATCGGTTCAACGACCTCTAACTTTTCAGGTAGGTTGACCTGCCGCTGACTGTACATACGATTTCCACACTGAACAAAAAAAACTAACAAAAATGCCTTGTGTTGTAGACACACTTTATGACTCAGCATTATTATTAAAGTATTAAAGCCATGGGAACAAAATCTAAATGAGTATCTAATATTGTGTATCTAATTTTGTTTGGCATTTAAGGCTAGGTAATCTCCACATAAAAGAAATCGCCGTTAATGATCCTCGATAGCATTCTGGGACCGCAGTTACGGTCTCGGCCAAAACTGTCTTAACATAAGGAATTAACATCCTTGTAACCACTCAAAGTTTTTATATGTATTGTACCTTAAACCTGGTCCTATTATTTTCATTAGTTACAATAAAATATGTGATAAGTCTTCTGTTTTTTTTTCTAACGGACCAATAACTTTTTTTTTTTATACTACTTAATAGCTTATCGGCTTTTTTTTCTGGGCACTGATCTGGGTACGCGGAAGTGTATTTTTCAGTATAATCAACTACTCTTAATGGGAAGTTTGTTCATGTATAGGTTATGCTGCTTGCCAGTTCTGTTAGCTTGAACTTGGCTTGACACGCTACCGCGGGTCTAGATCTGACAGCTAAAGTAAGATAAGGAAGCTAAAGTGGCAGTAGGCTGGTCACATTTACTGCACCGATACCGATAACGTACCGAACCGATAATCAACTTCTGCCCCGGGAGTGTTTTTGAGTGGAGACTGCGACTTCGCAAACATTCATAGCACGCTGTAACCACGAGGGTTAGCCCGTGATGACTTGATTGTTATTTTATCTTTATTAATTAATTAGGACAGTTAATAAGACAAACACATAGTAGAGAGATTTAGAACTAATCGCCTACATAGCCGCATTTAGAAAATGACCACTTAAACTTCCTTGAGAGCAGTTTCAGGTAGTATACGAACGGGATGGGAAGCTAGTACTGTGCTATATGCTCAACCATAAGCTTAAAACAGTATTTCTTCAACCTTGTTATGGTTTTTAAGGTTCCGTAGTCAAAACGGAACTAATTTCGCCATGTCCGTCCGTCTGTGTGTTTGTCTATCCGCAGCCTAGCTCAGAAACTCTTAGTACCTAACTAGAGAGCCCTAATTTTGCAAGCGTATACATATTGTTCTCGCCAAACTGTGAGTTTATACGTACTAAAAAATATTTTATACGTACAGTGTTTTTTTATCGTCAATTGCATGGTGTAGGGTATCGCTGAATAAGTCGAATCTTCGCAAACGATCATCATTTTTCAATTTAGGGATCGGTTTGAGAAATTATTTCTTAGAGTAAAGTGTTACCCAACCTCAGTCTGGTAGGTACTATTCAGGTAGTTGGAGTTCATGCTTAGGCCCCGGGTCTTTAAATATTTTAAATTGCCTGACACTTTCGGTATAATATGCTGTTTATGATTTTTTATCGTTTTTAGTTGAAATACGCCAAAATGTTATCTGTCTTAATATTTGTATAACCCTTAAATTTCGAACGAAAATCCGTAATCTATTTGGAAACTGGTTTAATGACATTTTTAACTATGATCGTGTTACCCTATTCCGATTGCTTAAATTTAACGGTTTTACTTTTACTGGCAGGTTTTTATTCAAGTTGTTGTTTGTAGTTAGTTTTTAACAATGTTAATGTTTGTTTATATTAGTTAAAATTATCGTATTAAAACTACTTTACCCTACTTGAGAAACTTTGGAAATAAAAATTTACAAAAGGCTTTCTGATCTTTGTAAGTAATAAAATCTGCAATAAATGAAACCGATTTATTGTACAATAAAATTGATACATAATTTATTTACAAACAGGCATTATGAAAATAGGCACTATAAAAGTATAAAATTTAAAATTATGACTGTAAAATTTTAGGGCTTGTCAAGCGAAGCGTGGCTATCAAAACGTAGTAGCTCCACCTTTACCGTGTTTACTAATTGTTTTTGACTGTTCATATTAATAATAAAAAGTCCCAAGCCATAAAATAAATGGGTTTTATTGAACCGTTGCAGTTGTGTTCGTTTGGATTTAATTCAGAAGTGATTTTACTTGTGTTTTATCAGATAAGGTCATTGTCTACTTGTATTTTATATAGGTTGTATTATGTACGTCTTTCTGTAAAAATCAAGTGTAATTAATTAAAAAAAATATCGGACAACATCACATACATTGCTCTGATGCTAAGATAAGTAGCCAAAGGACTTGTAATAAAGAAATCATTAAACAACGACGCACAGTGCGGCCGGGGTCAATCGAAAACCAATTTTGAAAAGTTAAAGGTAGGTAGAAAGAGTTATGGATTAGTATTATTGTATAGTTGCTCCATCAATGTGTGCAAAAATGAAGGCAGATTTAAGACAAAATTTAAGAAATACATCAGTTCAAACTTTCTCCAATCGGTTGACTACGATTTGTGTAGTAAAAATTTTAGTTCTTTGTTGTGTTATACATACAAAACGAGTTTGTAATTGTGATTCTGAAACATGGATTCTGTAGCTCAAGGTATTTACTTTTATAAAAAAATATATAGATTTTCACATGTAGCATTTACATAATATAATAATAGCGGCGAATTGCATAAGTTAATATTTTACTAATAAAATAAGCTTTACGAGAGTAAAAGTAATAGTGGTTCGTTACTGTTCGCAACAAAACTTACATAGAATAATAAAGTACAACCTTATTAACTAGAATATGAAAAAAAAACTTGCTACAATTTGCTAATCTTGACGTCATCTATGTTTTTGTTTTTGTAGGGCGCGAGGTTCATTTTACACGTGGCGAACTAGTCGACTTGATATTTCAAGATCCCGCAAAAATTTGGATTGTAAAAAAGAACATTTAATTGATTTAATTATATTGAAGAGCAGCAGCAAGAATTAATTGCCCCCCTGACCAAGAAAATTCGCGAATGAAAGTCTTAACATTTTTAACAATGTTTAAAGAAAATAATTCAGTACTGCGCGTAGGAAGGACTTGCTGTATAGTAAATACGCTGAGTGACTGCAACAAACTGAATCATTCCTATTATTATCTTCTCCTTCTGGGCCTGGTCGTCCGTGTTCAAGTTTTGATTCAGCTAGTTTATGTACTAAGACGTACTGGTTTATATAGCACTTAACTCTTAACTCTTAGTAGAAAAGTTCGCAGAGTACAAGATTTGGAAGATATGAGTCGGAATAAAACTGCCTATAGTTTATAATAATTGCCATTTTTTATTAATATTAAAATACTTGTAAAAGATACATAAGTACCTACTTATTTTTTTAACAAGTTTATCTTAATAATAATAACCTTTTGCCAACAGTTCTTACAATGTTTCATATATCTTATAAAGTTATTCAAAGTATAAAATACTTATTTATTTACCGCTAAATAAATAAGTATTTTATCAAGAACACTACTCTTAAAAATCTATAAAACTACTTAGTAGCGTGTTATATTGACTAGCCATAAACTAAAATAATAACAATTAAATAAACAAAGACAGTTCTATTCATTCTACATCATTTTTTAGTCAAAAATAATTTTGATCGATCCCAAGTATGGGACGGGGGCACTGTGCGACGGTACCACAACACCCAGACCCGAGACAATATAGAAAAGTTATTTTTCTACATTAACCGACCGAGAATTGAACCCGGACCTCAGAGATAGCGACACCAAGTCCGGTATGCTCGCCTCTCAGCTACGGAGATCGTCAAAACTTTTATTTGGTGTTCAATAAAGATAGATAGATAATCTATCTGTTTTAAAGTAAAAGTTTTTTTTTATCCAATTGCAACTTGTAAATAATACATAAGCGCCAGACAAAACATTGTCATGGTCTCGAAATAAGGAATAAACATTCTTGTGTTACGAGGTGCCAAACAATGTAATTTTTCCAAGGGAGTCTCCCAGTACACCCAGACTCCAGCCAATTTAGAAAATAACAGATACTAAGCACCTTATTATCATTGTTAAAGAGGAAATTGGTAAATAAAGATTTGTAATTCCTAAATGAATTCATGAATTCTAATCTGTCCTTGTACGTAGTTTTTCAATTCGTGTGTTGTGTGTTTAAGTATTTGTTTCTTTACAAATTACATCAAGTGTTTTTGATTTGTGCTTCTTGTCATCAATTTACCATGACTTGCTATTTTTAGTTTATCCCAATTACCTATTAAAAGAACAGCCGATTGACGCAAAGTAAAATAAATAGTTTCTCGTGTCGCCGGGACCGAGTAATGTGTTACACTTGAGGACGTAGCCTAGGATTAACTTGCAAATGTCGGTTTATTTTTTCCTCCCCTGTCGGCCACCATCAGCCTGCTAGTGTAAATGAGACAATATCAAACTTTTGCTCATTTTATTCCCCGTCCATTGTCTGTGCGGTACATAAAGATGTTAATAATATGGAGGTGGAAACTCAAACAAATACTTGTATGGAAGTGAATGACGTCGACTAAGGAATGACAATAAATAACACTAGAGACCTTTTCAATTGTCCGCAGTGCACATAAATGAGTACGGGAGATAGGTTTTGTTTATATTCTATGGAAATCCAAGTATCGGCTCGTCTCAGGTGGTAGATGAACGATATCGTTTGTATGGGATAAGGGGGGGGGGGGGGGAGGGGGCTATGTTCAGCAGTGCAGCAGCAGTCCTATGGCTGAAATGATGATCATTAAAAAACTATAGTTTTTAATATCGTTGTTGGTTGCTCTAATTAGGTACTGTGCTTACTTTGTATGAAACCAGTAATGACAATTTTCAATATTTTTAATTTATTTTCAGACAGTTATTTTCCTGACAATTCACAGTTAGCTAGTCTATCCTCTTTGGATGGGTTTAAAAATAATTTGCACTTCGTTAGTACATTTGAAAGATACCTCTGACAGGTCATATTTAATTAGTTTTCTTCTTTTACTTTCTCTTACTTTAAGCAGGAGAGTATCCCCCCTCTGCGTTTTTCATACAGAAGACAACATTAAAATCGCAAATTGTTTCTTAACCAAACACCTATATTACGGTAGGTAAGGCAATGTACGATCCTCTAAGAGATTTTATACACTTTGTTTAATAAACCAGACTGTAAAAAAATTTTGCCAAAGCCTACTATGTTACATACTCCCTTATTTAATATCTATGCACAAAGTGCGATGCTAATGCGCGTAGTTTTTGCGAAGTTTATTTTGAGTCCTTATTGCATTCCTGTGTGAGCTTCAGTCCCGTTTTGGAAACTCGTCAATGCCTCGACTCCGGGAATCTTCTGTCGCGTGCCTGGGAATGTGGTGACCACGCTTTTCATTTATAAAATAGAGCTGCCAAATACGATACTAATAGCTTTAATTAGGACAAAAATTAAGTTTTCTATTAGTAATTAAATACGAGCATTTTGCAGGACTATACTGTTGAATTTGTTGTTCCGAAACGCCTAATAAGTTTTTAAGAGCAAATGTATTCTCACTGAACATTTTATCAAGAAAAGTGACAGCGAAAATTTTTAAATATTCAAATTTTCTACAGGATGTTATTTTAGTTAACAGTTAACAGTAGCCAAATTTGAGGAGGCGAATGTATTCATCAATACAAAAACTTTTTACGATATCGAAATGACAAAAAAAAAATTCGCTGCTTCATAAGTACGTTAACTGTCATCGGGGTAAAGCGTTAGATTGTATATAGGAACAAAAAAATATTAAGCTTTATAAGTACAGTGACTATATAGAAAAAGTTGTTTATATTTATGAAAACACATCCACCTCCTTGAATTTGGCAGCTATTCCTCGAGAACAAAATGTCACCTCTCTTGTCTTCAATAATGAGAGTGTATAAGTTGAAGCAAAGGGTTATTAGTTTAAGATAGGGACTTAAATTAACTTGTTATAAAATGTGCTAATTAAGAAATTGACTATCCCATCGCATCACGAGTAGAGGTAATCATTTCTTTCAGCTCCTGATTTGGTCACCTTATTCGGAGAATTCATTAAAAACACCTGTCTTAAAATAGATACCGGGATTGTGGTCACACACAGCATTTGAGAACTTGTTCCTCGATTTTTAATACCTAAATCAACAGGTGCACTTGCAATAAGTACTTGTTTATAATAATGACGATATCTATTCATCTCAACCGCAACTACACTTCGGTAGCAATTTTAAACTACTTTGTTCTATGAAAAAAGGATAATGTTGCGTAGATTACTGAACGATTTGTTATAAATCCTGTCGTTACTATACAAATAGCTACATGTCCATAAGAAATGTTTTTATTTATAATTTAATTCGCGTATTTTTATTTTAATAAGGTAGCATTTTCCAGTGTGGTAAGTAAGAGATCGTTGGCAATAAAGCCACTTATAGGTAATTTGCTTGCGCATATCTAGCAGGAGTCAACCGAATAGACATGTAGTCTAACCAAAGACAAATCATTTATTTTGTAACCATCTACTTATATCATACCATCATCTATTATATCAAATAATATTAAATCGAAGGATGAAAGAATGGAATTAAATACATTTATGAGGGAATTATTATTAACACAATATTGCAGTAAAATTGTATTAGGGTCGACTCTACAATTCGGTCGAAAATTTATAAATTGTCATTTTATAGTATTTTATACGATTAATTATACATTTATAAATATATCACAAAATAACAACATTTATTCAATGTTTTTTTTTTATATTCTCATTTAAAAACTAAATAGTGAGATACTAATTTAATTTTTACTTGATTGTCGTAGTTAATAAAAGTGTAGGCATATTTTATAGTTTTATTTGCTGTTATGTGCTTTTAATCATTATTATATGCAAATACAGCTTTAGCTTTTATTTTATTACCATTTTAACAGGTTTGTAACTTAATGATTTAGGTGTAAATTATATTTGTTTTGGTTAAGAGTAAATTACCGTATTTAGAATTTAATATTAGTAGTTAGTGTGCTCGAGATTCCTATTATTAAGATATACATAGCATGTAGGTCTGACGGCCGATAGGGCAGAAAGGTTCTAAAATGGACACCACGTACTGGCAAGCGCAGCGTAGGACTTCCACCCACAAGGTACAGGTTGCAGAAAGACGCAGGATGCAGGCAGCTTCCAACTGGCCGATCTGGAAGTCAATCAGGGAGACCGTAGCAGTAGACGTCCTATGGCTGAAATGATGATGATGATGATGAAATACTTACATCTTATAAAAATGTTGACTTTAATTTGCTGGAAACTACAAAACAAACGAAACATATCCAATTTAGTCTAAGTAAGTACTTAAAACAATAAAAATACAATATTTACAATACATACTTAAAAATATGAGACATGGCCCGAATACCATTTGCGCCCCGCGGTGATCCGTTTCGCTATCTTGTTTCAAATAAATCACCATGAAATTTTCATAGCCAATCCATATTTGTTGTGCTATGTTTATGAGCTTGGAATGTTTGCATTTAAATTGGATTTTACCGATAACCATTTTATAATCATCCTCGTCACATGTATGTATTTATTTTGCAAAGTTACTTACCTATTAATAATCTCACAATCAGTGACGTGAGACTTGTCTATTGATAAGGGCCTTGAGTCGGACCAGGCCCCCGATTCAGAACTATTCCGTAACAAATTGTCGACCGGAAAACCACGTCTAGCAAGCATCTATCAAGATCAGTTATAGAAAAAATGTTTTACGACTGAACAATTTAGTGTGCAAGTCAGTACTTTTGATATGCTATTAGTATTTTTGTTTTAAGAAATTAAGTCTGTTGTTTGAACTAGATTTTAGTTGTGAATAGATTTAAAAAGATAAGCTGTTTTTGGTATTCTTTTTATGTTTTTTAGAGAACATTTTTTGATGTCATGTCATCAACAGTCATGTTTCTGATGTGCAATAAGTTTATTAGAGGAGATTGTTATGTTTGCATAATATGTTAACAAAGGTGCAATTAAAAATATCTCTTTTTGAAAATTCATTCTGTGAATTCTGCTACGAGTGGTCGTTCCCACTCGTTTTTCGTTTTCTACTAGTAGAAAGTACGGAAGAATGACATTGACAAGTAAACATATGGTTGACAAAGATTTTACATATTAACTTTTTATTTACGTTCCGTTTTAAGCGACTTACTACCGGTTTTTAAAATCAACGAGTTTTTGCATCCCATTCCATAATATTTTCTGCGTAAAACGAAAATAGTTACAATATTTCAGTGATTCAAACATGCGTAGAATCGTAAGCAATATAAATGAATTTCATACACGAATTGTTTTCGTGTTCGAATTCGAGATTCATTTCAAATGCTTCAAAAATACGTCTCCTGGTCCAACTCAACATTATTGTAAGTGCCCTACTCATATAATAACACAATAACCGTATTTATGGATCAGGTTATGGAGTTTGGAATTAGACATCTAATTTGCTTCTAATTATAAGCAAAGATTAAGATAAGCAACTGTTTTTCTTTTGGCAATACATAGCTTGGTTTAGGAGCCAATCTTTGTTTTAGAATCAAACAACATAAATAATTATTATACTCGTGACTGGTCTGTCACAAATATTTTACTAATGAATGCTACAATATTTACATTTAAATACTTAGTCGGGCCATAAATACTGTTACAATAATAAATAAACAAAATATTACATTTGAATTTGGAATCTGTTATTAATAGATACAATGAGACCTCTGTTTGTGACAGAAAAAGATCTGGCCGTCCACGTAGTGTTTGTACGAAAAAGGTAGTCAAAGCAGTAAGGGAAAGAATTCGAAGAAATCCTGTCCGAAAGCAAAAGATTTTATCTCGGGAGATGAAAATAGCACCTAGAACCATGTCGCGTATTTTAAAAGATAACTTAGGACTTGCAGCCTATAAAAGACGTACTGGTCATTTCTTAACTGCTAATTAAAAAAAGAATAGGGTGGTAAAATCGAAACAACTACTGAAGCGGTACGCAAAGGGAGGTCACAGAAAAAAATTGTTTACGGGTGAGATTTTTTTTACAATTGAGCAACATTTTCAAATCAAAATGACTTTATTTATGCTCAAAGCTCTAAGGAAGCTTCCCAATTAGTCGACAGAGTACAACGTGGGCACTATCTGACTTCAGTGATGGTTTGGTGGTGTATTAGCTATGAAGGAGTGACTAAGCCATACTTTTGTGAAAAAGGTATCAAAACATCGGCACAAGTATCTCAAAATACCATTCTTGAAAAGGTAGTGAAGCCCCTTAACAACACCATGTTCAATAACTAAGAATGGTCATTCCAGCACGACTCAGTGCCGGGTCATAAAGCTCGGTCTACGCAGTCTTGGTTGGAAACGAACGTTTCGGACTTCATCAGAGCTGAAGACTGGCCGTCGTCTAGTCCTGATCTTAATCCGCTGGATTATGATTTATGGTCAGTTTTAGAGAATACGGCTCGCTCTAAACGCCATGATAACTTGCGAGTCCCTAAAACAATCCGTACGATTGGGGGCTAGTTTCCAAAAAAATTAATTAGTCCGTCAGTTAGATCAACAGTAAATATTGGACACGTCGTATTTTTTCTTTTCTCAATCAAACAAAAAATGACGAAGATACGAGTATAGCCCGTTAAAGTTCCACGTAACGTCACACCTTGCGACACTTTTTAGCAAGTCGTGATGTCACGTGCTCATTTTGATGCGTTTTATCTCCGTCATTTTTTGTTTGATTGACAAAAAACAAAATATTCAAATATTTTTTGATAATCTAACTGACGGACTAAATAGAATAATCTTTTTTTGACCCAGGAAACAAGCCCAGGAAAGAGTGCGTGCTTCTATTGATAACTGGCCTCAACACTTAGACGCCATTGGAGACCACTTCGAATAAGCTTTTTATATTTTTAATTGTTTTATATTTATGTATTAAACTAACACACTGTAAAAGTAATAAATGTTATTTGCAATAGAATTTTATTTTCTTTGTGTCAGTATTTATGGCAAGACTAGGTATTTACTAAAAACTATATTAAATAATAAATTTAATAAAAAAAGATGTAACTGATTATTTTCGTAATGTTTCGATTTTCAACAAAACTTAGTTTTCTACATGCATAAGTTATTATCGTGAGAAAAATGCATATTCAGACAAAATTGGATGTCTTGCCATGATTTAAAAGGTCGTTTGTTCAAATTTCAGAGGCCAGACGGCAATGGCTCGGAGTGTTCGGACGACGGGACCGTCGGGTCTAGTGGTTCGTGTTCCAGACTACAAAGCTAGGAGGTTGCAAGGTCGAATCCGGCAAAGGGCAAATGTTTTGCTGAACACGAGCACTGTACCTACCTAAATCATGGATATTTACCTATACGTTATCTAGTCCCCATAGTACATATAATCTTTGCTTACTTTAGGGTCTTTTGGGTTTAGATAATAATTGGTGTAATTGTTGAATCAAAAAGTTATATTCAGATCTACCAAACGACAATTGAGCAAGCGAACGCCGATTAAAAACAGGACAAATCACTAAGAGGAATATGAGGATATTTCTTCTGCATTATCCTACTAGAAGTGCTAACGTGTCGCCGGCTCATCGGTTTAAAAGTGATCATGCGATAATTATTTTGCAGTGATAGCATCTAATTTCTGAGGCGCGGACAGGCAAGTACATTCGATTACAAAAAGTAATGCCATCGGATCGGGTTTCAGCCGGTTCCCACCTTAATGGGGTCGGTCCACTCGGCGGGTTATTCCGCCCGTCATAAAGTCCCCACAAATTGAAACAGTAAGTCGAGCTATGCAGTTAAGGTCTTAGCGATTGCTTAATTTAGTCCTTATCTTAGAACACGGTTAGTAGATATCTGAGTAGTACAATTCCGATTGGAATACGGGGCTATCTTGATTTTTGTAATATAAAATAAATTACAAGCTAAATTCTTGTTATTAAAAAGATTATATAAAAAAATTGAAAGAAAAATATCAAGAATTTGGTGACTCTAACCATGAAGAAACGAAGCATGTGTTTGTTTTTAGTAAGGTAAACAAATAAAATGCTATATTCCTGTTATTAGAAATAACTATAATTTAGGGACTCTAGGGAGAAGCTAAGCATGTGTTGTGTTTGAGCCGAATTAGAAGAAAGAGCGCTGCATATACCTATCCAATATTTTTAATTTTTTTATCAAATAAAAACATACCTACTGAACTTGCAGCTTTCCGACTTAAGGATTACGATAAGTGTCAATCTTTCAATTTCTTATAATGTTCCAATAAATTTAACAATTATTTTAAATTGTTAAACTACTACATGGGGCACACTAAAAGTTTTGCACTTCTAATTTAATTTAATTTCGAATGTTATATTTTTTTTAACGTTGCAACCTTCTTAGTAATAAAAAAAAAACAGTTGGCGAGAAATGCTTTGTCAATTGTTTTTTATCACACATTAAAGTTCTAGGTACGCAACGAAAATGGAATTAAGTCGAAAAGATTTTAGAGCGATGATTTTTTATGATTTTAAAGTTCTCTCTCTCTGCAAGACTGTGCCGCTCGTCTTCAAAATGCTTTTGGGAGAGAAGCACCTTGTTTGAGCACCGTGAGGCGATGGTTTGCTGAATTTGAGAGAGGTTGAGTTTCGAAATTCGTCATGTACAGAAGTACATGACGAATTTCGTGAAGGCGGCCTTCAACTGCCGTCAACGAAAATAATGTGGCTACTGTTAAGCGGCTAATTGAAGAAACCCCGCGGATTACCTATGGGACAATTTGAGGACTATTGGGGATTGGTATGAGCCAAATTTTAAAAAAATTACACGAAGAATTGAAAGTTCGAAAACTTTGCTGTCGTTGAATCCCTCATGAACTGACAGCGGAGCAGAAGCGGGCTCGCGTGGAATGGTCCTCACAGATGCTACTGAAGTACGACCACGGACATTCTAATGCTGTTCATGACATTGTCACAGGAGACAAAACGTGGATTTATTGTTTTGAACCCGAAAAAAAAACAGCAATCTTGTGAATGGGTATTTGAAAATGACAACAGGTCAACAAAAATGAGGCAGGCGAGAAACGTTGGTAAAAAAATTATCGCGTTTTTTTCTCAGCTACGGGTCCCATCTGTACAATTCCACTTGAAAATCAAAACAGGTTTAATGCCGAGTATTATACCATTTGTTGACCCAGTGTGTTAGAAAAAGTTCGCGAAAGACGTCCCAAAAGCCGCTTTCTCCTACATCATGACAACGCTTCTTCACACACGGCCAACAAAACAAAGTCATTTTTAGCTTCCGAAAAAGTACAACTCGTCACCCATCCTGCGCATAGCCCTGACCAAGCACCCTGTGATTTCTGTATTTTCCCCAAAATCAAAGATTTGATGAGAGGTTTTACTTTCACCAAATCCGAAGAGGCAGTGATAGCGTTCAATCAGCACGTAGAAAACATGCCTTCAGATCTGTGGTCCTCCTGTTTTAAAAAATGGTTCGATCGCATGAAAAAATGTTTAAAATGTAATGGAGAGTATTTTGAATAGCAATAAACATAATATTTTGGTTACATACATACATGTTGTTTTTTTAAGTTACGCAAAACTTATAAGATAAGATAAGATAAGATAATATATTTATTTGCGAAAAACATGGTACAATCTTAGGTCTTATAATAGGTATAATATGAACAAACATGTTTTACCGATTTATCGATATGCAAACATTTCGTCGTCGTGCAATTGAATCTTACTTACAAACAAAATATCATATCAAATTAGGTCTACAAAATTACAATTATAGCATTTTAGTATCAAACAGTAAGATGTCAACGTCAATGAGAGGTATACAAATTATACAGGCAAAGTCAAAATGCAAAATGTCAAATGTCAAATGAGTAACAAAATAATCTCATCAACCTTATAATTACAAGCATTTCAATCATTAAATAAAACAGTGCGATGTCAATGGATTATATAAAACTTTACAGGTGTCATAATAATGCAGACTGTCAGAATAGTAATCATAATCATGTCAACCCAAAAATTAATAATGATTTGTAAATAAGCAAATTGACAATTTAATAAGTCAGAAGAACTCAGAAATCGATTGCAATTTGCTTAAAATGACCATCACGGCAAAATTTTATAAATTCATGTATGTCATAAAAACAGTTATCAATTAGAACACAGAGAATAATTCTTTTAAAAACATTAAGTTGCAAATGTTGAATGTGGTTTGGAAGTAAATTAAATAATGTAACGCACATGCTGTGACAATTTCTCGAAATACAAGCTGTGCCTGATTGGGGCACGGATAACTTCCATGGGTACCTCCTTGTACTACCACGATTACCGTCATCCTTTTGTTTTGTGAAGAGGTTGGCATGTTTCTTTGTAAATGTTAGTCAAAGTCAAAGTCAAAGTCAAAAATCATTTATTCAATTCAGGACAAAATTGCCACTTATGAACGTCAATAACAACATTATAGGCCCCTAGGGGGCCAGAACATGTCTCCTTATTTTTTGGGCCCTACTAGCGCTTCGAGACAAGACACAGACAATCTGGCAAGTGCTGAGAAGAAACGCCGGAACAAACTCAGTCACCACTAGCTGCCACACAAAAAATATAAACCAAAATAAACAGGTAGGTACATCAGTTTAGTGCAGGCTGGACTGACCATACATTCTTGTCATCAAGATAGTCTTGAATTTTATAATACCCCTTAGACATCAGTGTAGTTTTGACATGTGACTTAAATTTATTAATAGGAAGTTTGAGTTAGAATTTCAAATATGTAAAGAGATGGTAATGTGAGAATTTTCAACTTTTTAAAGAGAGGTCTACATGATTCCATCTGTCCCACATCGCAAATGGATCTTATACATTTCTTCTGCAGGATAAAAACACGGCTAATGTGCGTCGAGTTACCCCACAGAATCAGCCCATACCTCAGTATAGAACCAACGTAACCATGGTACGCCATCAGAGCTGTCTTAAGGTTAGCTAACTCTGAGAGACGATACAGAGCGAACACAAACCTGTTTATTCTCTGGCATACAATTTCAACATGACTTTGCCATGTGAGTTCGGAATCGATCACAATACCGAGGAAAGTCGCTGACGCAGTCATGGCAATGGGATCGCTGTTGTTGTGTACCGATAATTGTTGAGTTTTTCCATTTTTGTTGTGAAATTGTATATACTTTGTTTTATTTGTATTAATTTTCAAATCATTATGTTCTAGCCAATTTGTTATATTTTTAATTACATTATTTATTTCATCATTATAGTTAATGTCAGGTTTTTTGTGTATTGTCACTGAAATATCATCAGCAAATAGTGTTACTGGATACTGCGTACATTTGGGAAGGTCATTGATATATATAATGAAGAGTAATGGTCCCAATATACTACCCTGTGGGACACCCGAGCCATTCACTCTAATATCTGATCTAGATGTCACACTCTGGAGCTTATCATCCAGCATTGGTATTTCCACAAACTGTGTTCTTTCATCGAGATAGCTCCTTATCCAATTATACGCAGGTCCTCGCACTCCATAACGCTCGAGCTTAGATAGGAGAGTATTATGATTGACAAAGTCAAATGCCTTACTCATGTCGAAGAGGACGGTGGATACGGGAATCCTCCTACCCATGTGGAATGTTATATTTTTTATAAGGGAGTAACAAGCCAAAGTTGTTGACCTTCCCTTGCGAAACCCAAATTGTTCATCCCTGATTATGGATTTTTTTGTAAAAAATGAGATTAGTCTGACCTGCATGACCTTTTCAAAAACCTTTGACAAAACTGGAATAAGGGCAATGGGTCTATAGTTGCTCAAATTATGCCTCTCTCCGCGCTTAAATAGTGGCTTGACAATGGACATCTTAAGAGTGCTTGGAAACGTACCCTCCTCAAAGCATCTATTCACAAATTGTGCTAGCAATGGTGCCAACTCACCTGCACAAGCCTTAACTACTCTGGTACATATCGCATCATAACCTGTAGCACCTGTATTATTCAAAGTGTTTATGATTTTGATTATTTCATTTTTGTCGGTGGGGCTTAAAAACATCGATACGGAAGTGCTTTCGATGAACTTAAGTTTACTTGAATTGTGTTGATGGTTGTCAGGTAGATTAGTCGATTCAATAAAGTGATTATTAAATGTATTTGCTATATCTGAAGGTTTGTCTATTATTTTGTCTTTAATTTTTAAGTAGTCTATATTATGTTTGTCATTTACATCATCTTTGTTATTTATTATATTCCAAGTGGCTTTGCATTTATTCTTGGCTGTATTAACATATTTTTCATTCATATTTTTTTGGGAAAATTGTATACATTTTCTTAATATTTTAGAGTATTGTCGGTATTTATTTTTAATATTGCGTGTATGTGTTTTATAATATGATAGACGTAGTTTTCTTTTAGTTCGGCATGATGTCCTTAAGCCCTTGGTTAGCCATTTTGATTTTATGGTAGCTTTATTAAAAACTCTAATTTTATATGTAGGAAAACATAAGTCATACAAAAGGATAAGTTCATTATGAAAGAGTGTAAAGTCAGCATCTAAATTTTTGAAGTCAATAAGGTTTTGCCATGGGTAGCTCGTCAAAACATATTTGAATTTGTTCAAGTTGTCAATACCATAATCACGCCTCATCTCATGCCAAGTTTTAAGCGGTGCTTTACGCAGTTTAACTGGTACAGTCAATAATTGAGCTGTATCATGATCTGATAAGCATAAGGCTTTAGTATACCCGCTTGCTTCCTTTATATTGCTCGCGAAATGATCAATGCAAGACTCCCTTCGTGTTGGTGTTTTGATATGTAAGTCCAGATTATAGCTAGTTATTATTTCTATTAATTCGTCCGATAAATTATTTTTCTTTAATGTGTCAATATTCCAATCGCCTGTAATAATAATATGTTTTTTGAATGATTTTAATTTGTCAAGAAGAAGATGTAATTTATTAAAAAATGTTTTTACGTTTGCTGTTGGCGTACGGTAAATACACACAATAATTATCTTATATTCTATTATTTCTAGTCCACAACATTCGAAAGTGAGTTCTGCTGCCAATTCCTTAAGGAAATATAGTTCTTTAGTCGTTATAGATTTACTGTGTAAAATACAAGAACCCCCCCGCTTTTCCTTTGACCTACAAAATGAAGTACCCAACTTGTAACCTTTAAGATTTATGTTTGACTCACAATGTTTCTTGACGAACGTTTCAGTCAAACAAATGACATCTGGGACTTCATTTGTTTCTGACATTTCATTAAGTGTAATTTCTATTAATTCCTTCTTACTAAAGAAACCAGCTATGTTCTGGTGCATTACATAAACGAAGTCATTATTTATAAAAAAGGAAATGTCTGTGATCTCAGGTTTGGTGTGTGGTGTTCTCCTGGTATGGAGAGGCACAATTCAGACCTTGGTGAATAAGGTAATTCAGAGCGGTCCAATACATCCCCATGACCATATATGCAAGTAGATTTTTTAAATTTGCGATGGGATACATGTGTGATCTCTCTGGATATTTCAAAACACAAGTCTGATAGGAAATATCTAGAGCCTAGGCGAGATCTATAATAATTAAGCCCCACAAAAGAACAATGGGTGAAGCCCTTACATATAAGTTCTATTTCCTTATTAAGAGAGATATTCAAGTTTGCATTACACGGTAGACCACATATTATAATATTTGTGTGACATGTTGAACCTATCCACTTCAAAAGTGTGGTTTTTAGATTTGAAGGGTTGTTTTCGTTTATACCTCCTATAGCTACAACAAAATCATGCAACGTGAGACCACGCAGTTCCGCACTACAGGTGCTGAGAACCTCCCGAAGGCACGCACCGTCCTTCCAAAAGCATGTCACCAAATAATTTGCACCCAACAGTTGCTGTAAAGCATGTTGTAGGCCTCGTCCCTGCTGGTCAGCTATTACAACGACTTTGGTTTTTGTTGCAGTAGTTTTCTCTATTGTTTGGTCAGTTTCTTCCTTTAGCCCGAGTGGTTTCTCCTGTATTTTTATTTTCTTCACTGTGTTTGTATACTCCTCACTAGCATTTTGACTCTGCATGCTTTGATATAAGTTTTGTTTTATGTGTTTTCGTTTGACTTTCTTTGCAGATTTTTTATTACTTTTGTTTTGATTACTCGTAGTTGTGGAGCATATAGTTAGTAAGTCTTTTATTTTCTGGTCCTGTTCTTTTATTTTTAGTGCCATAGATTTATTTTCTAACATTAGATTATCCATTTCATTCTCAGTGGATTCAAGTTTTAACTTTAATTCAAAAATTTCATTTTTCATGATTTCTAATTCTTGATTTTGAAGTGTTGATAAATCTGGTAAACTTTTTGTTGCCAAGCTTCTCGATTCTGACTCGGACAAAGAAGAATCTGTAGTCTCAACATTTGGCAATGACATTTCATGGAAGTTCTTTTTCCCTCGTTGTGTCACAAACATGGAACAGTCAGGTACCCGGTCTTCGGTGCATGTAGGTGACGCCGATTTGAGTGTTGGGCTTGTAGATGTTTTTTGTTGATTTAGCGGAGATGGCGTGACCTGGGTATCCAGGATGGTTGTCATTGAAGTTTCAGTCTGAGCAGTTATTTTTGGAGACGCAGACGTAGATGGCAACAATGGCGAGGGCTGATGTACCAAGCCCTCTGATGCCAAGTTTGCAGAGTAAAAAGGCGATGCCGGTGAAGACGTCTGGCCCAACCGAGGCGAATCCCGTAGATCCGCAGTTAATGACGCATGATCAACAGTGTGACAGTCTGCCACCGATGTTCCCTTCGAGGAGACCATTTCCAGAGTAGCTGGTTTCACAGGTAACGGTTGCTGGTAAAGAGATGTCTCTTGTGAGGGAGTTGGTGTTGAAGATCCAGGTAATACACTGATGGCAGGCATCCGCTTTCCCCCTGTGATAGGTGCTGGTATTACTCTATGTGAATGAGGCTTAATTATTGGTGTGCTGGTTGTGGGTTTATTTTTTCGATTCATACACTTTTCGCATGTCCATAGTGATCTACGTGAGAGATCCATAAGGTAAAACAGTTTTTCCGACACATTTGCGCACTCGATATCGAATGTTTTTTTGCATAAGGTACAATTCAGGTAACGACGGTTCTTGATTTTTCGACTGCATTTAGCACATATACTGCATTTGGAAGACATATTTTTCTTATTTAATGTCAATAATAAAAAAATCAATAAATACCAAAAACAGCACCGACACTAATTATAACTCGCACAAAACGACGCTTGAACGAAGCACGGTTGCTATCCAGTCGTCTAAACGCAGCACGGGTCGGCCGCGGCCGCTCGCTCGTGAGTTCTCGTGTGGTTCTCGTGGCGGCGGTGACGGTGACTCATGGTCGCCAACGCGCTTGTTGTGGTCGGCGAGTTATCGGTAGCCGTTTTGTGACAATATTTTAAACTTAATTTGGCTATTACTCCGTAACGACACTGAATGTTGGTAAACAACTTCAAATAATCGACGAGTCACTTCACTGGCTGTATATTGGTTATAAATTAAACGTCCGATTAACACTTTATACTGCAACTTGAAATTAAAATCCGCAGAGAAACGTAATATAGGTGTTTCTTGAACAACTACCGCACGACGATTTTGTGTGACGTATGGTGTGACCTACGTACCTTTAAAAGATATAAAACTTGCAACTTATAGGTTTAGCTTTATTTCAAGATTATGATTCCGTGGTTGTACTAATTGTTCTAAATTGAGCGAGTTTGCAAAAAAAAAGTAGGGTGAAATACTAAAAATATTTATATGTACTTTTTGCCAAAGGGACAAACTTGTTCAATTTCATTGGAAAATATAATATTGAAATATTTATAAAACTTTAAAGCTACACGTTGTATAGGTAGGCATTGCTTATTAATTTTGATGGTATATTAATATGTACCAATTTAAGATTTCTCTTGTATAATTGAATAATGGCGGAAGTATGGGTTACAATGTAATAGGGTCTCATCACCATAAATTACTTAAATGAGAATTATGCTAATAAAGCTTATTGCGTTCCGGTAATGAGGATCTGATCAAAAATCGCCCAAAACGGTGTCTCAGCTGCAACCGTGTACCATAGCGGTGTGTTTCAGGACTTTGCCATGTATGTTCTTATGAGACAAGAAATGGGCTGGAATCGTAAAATATAAATTTTATTATAATCTGAATAAATTACTGATAGAACCAATAAAACTGTTTTATAGACCTCCGTGTTATTCAAATTAGTATTAACAGGGATTATAAAATCGTGCAGTAGGTAAGTACATTATGTAGACAAAAACTGGTGGAGTCTGATCGACTTAGTTATAATAGTTTAAATAAGATAATTAATATAGTACCTATATAATTCTTTAAAAAAATAAATTAATAAGATAATATAAAACTAAAGATAAGCAAAAAAAATTACAAACAAGTTTATGCAGGCATAGATTTTTTAAAGTTTTCTACGCATTTTAGTTGTAACGCGACGCGACACTGCGCGGCGCAGCAAAGTAACTAATTATGAGTTTGTATGGAACAAGACGCATTTTAGTGACGCAGCAAGCAACTGCATATCGCATACAAAGGTACTTTAGCGCAAATGTGTTAAGCCCTTTATCCAATCGCAAATTAACAGATATAGCAAATTAACAGATATAGCAAATTAACAGATATATTTATAAAACAACATTAAAAATTCAAATTATTAGTATATTACAATTTAAATGCGTTCATAACCTAAAAATCAGAGCATTAATAGTGAGATAGTACGATCATTATAAAATGATAAACTACTGATAAAAAAAAATGCTGAATAGCAAAATAAAAATAACACCCAAAATAAAGTTCTTTGAGAACTCAACATCTTTTATAAATTTAAAAATATTATTAACCTATAGAATATTTTCTTCAGCGCCTACTCCTTGGACTTGTGCGATGAAAACGCCAGAGGGCAAACAGTAATGTTTATTTTGTGGGAGGGTCGACATGAGTCTTGTGACAAAATTGATACGGTTGTGACTTTACAGGTACAGTTATGGCAGACGTTTACACCGATCCGTAACACGTCTTTAGACATTCACAAGTGTATGAGTGTATCGATTGAGTGTAATAATAATACAGTTATGGTAAATACGGTCACAAAAGTAGTAAACCAATTATATTCCTAAACAACGTAGGAATTTTGACTGCATAATATTTTGCTGGTCGATTTTTTTATTATTTCTATAGTAATTGAAACACTTTCATAGCTTTCAGCATCAAGGATAAAATTTACACTTGGAAATAAAACAACAAAATAACCTACGAACTTTTGCAATCCGGGCGACTGCTCACCAACTGAGCTTTTTAAAATTAAAAACAGTCGCCCGGATAGCGAAAGGTCATGAGTTCGAATCCCACCAGAGGCAGTTAAAAAAGAATTTGAAAATAGTATCCTTGATACAATCAACTAGCATTATTGTGAATGCAAAAATAAATAAAAAACTCTTTCATAGCTGTTTGGATTATCACTTTACCTAACTACTCGTACTGCCTTAGCGTAGATTAGTAATTAATTAAACGGTATGGTACTGTGTAGTTGTAGCAATGCCAACCTAAACGTCTAAATAAATTGGATTTACATTAAAGATATTATGTACCTAATGCTGTTCATTCTGCAAAAATAATAATTGAAATAAAGTGTGTTACGATTTGGTGTGATAAATATTATTGACAGGTACACGTTTGGTTCAGAAGTCCGTCAGACAAAATAAGTGTTATTAGCTTTAATCGCTTCACGGTGCCGCTTCGACATTTCTGAACGAGTGACGATGTAATGATGTATACGCCTCTGTACCGAGCAAGTATCAAATTATGGAATTACTGACAAATCATGAAAATCTTTCACAGTAATTCAGTAAGGCATATCAAGGCTTGATTGTGATAAATTATCAATTTTTCAATTTTAGGAATTGTTATTCGGACATATATTATATTTGTGTTATTAATCATTATAGAAAGCTAGATACTCCTTATTGTACACCACACAAAAGAAACAAATCACAGAAAAGAAATATATTTAGACAGCACAATTTTGTTGTTTGTTTTTATGTCACATTATTTGTTGTACAAGGGCAAAGAAAATTCTTTGTTATCGCTAAATATTGATTTCTCTTACAAAGGCAAATTTTTACACAATTTATTAATAACAATTGGAACTGTTTTATTAAATTTTATATCTAATGAGAAATACTGTTTACGCCGTGGTGATAATGTTCATTTGAAACCCATTAAAATTAGTTAAAATTCTTAAAACCATATTTTATGAAACTTCCGATTCTTTTATACAAATCCGCAACATTCCTGTAAAAAATATCGTCTCAATTTAATTACTTGATCGTTGAGGGATTTCTTAACTTTTTCCTATGTTCAGTAGTAGAGGTCGATTTAGAGGGTTGAGCCACGTGCCTGTCTCCAGCAGGCAGATGTGTCGTGACACCTGCCCTTGCCACCTCACCCGTCTCTATCTACCCTACATCATTCGTATATACCCATCCCTTTCTGATGTGCTTATTTTTATATAATTTATACAAAGTGACGGTAACTAGAATGGACCCCGAGGCGGTTGTAATGACCAGTACATACGTCGCGCCCGCGCTTTTAATTGCATAAGTCAATGGTCAATATTTCAAACAATAAGACTGATAGATTTTTTTATATTTCCATCGGATATTGACATAAATTTCCATATTGAAAAAGAATAATCTTCTGTAAATGTTACTTACAACTTATTTCTTACTGAGGAAATCATGCAAGTTCAAAAGATAAATTAAATAACCTTTAAGAAATTCCAAACACAAATTACGCACTAAGACAAAATATACCTTTAGCCTTACCTTTGGTTACATTGGGTAAGTATAAAAACAACTTTACTAGTTACCATTATCGACTTGGCATCGTTCTGAGGTCCCGGGTTCGATTCTCGGTCGGTTCAATATAGAAAACTAACTTTTCTATGTCGGGTAGGGTCTGAGTGTTGTGGTTACGTCGTTGTTTTTTATTTTTATAACACAAGTGCTTTAGCTACTTACCTTTGTATTGTGAGAGGCAATGTATGTGATGTTGTCCGATATTAATGTTATTTATTTAAAAAGTAAAATAGTTTTTTTACTCCATAAGGTTATAGTTACTTGGTTTCGAATGTAAAACCGCGCCTTACATTTTATGAAATCTTAAAAAGCTAACTATGAAAAAATATTTTATAGTCTTGCTATGATTTGAATAAAAATAAAACGCTAAAAGTTTTCAACTATCAATTATGTATGTATGTCTTGTGAATTACGTATGTGCAGTAGAGTGTACTTCATATTACTTTGTCAACAAGCTGGCAGGCTTAAATCGCTTAAATTAATAAAATGAAATACATATCTAGCCCTTTAATTATACTTTGAAAATTAAGTTCATATTTTTTATTTTATTTGAGTTACTCACGTTTTTCTTTGTTTTCTTACGTAATTTACATCGTGATTGTTGTTGAGTTTGCAATAAATAAGAAAATATTAGAATTAAGCAGCTTTTAGCATATAAGCTATGTTGTGAACTTGTTTGGGGTTCTGTAAACCAATTTTAGACAAAGATATAAAAATTTAAGTTCACATTAAATAATAGAATAAAAGTACTTAACAACAACAAAATAGTAGCGTTTAGGCTTTCGTAATACCGAAAAAGTTAGCAAGTTCAAGACATCAAAATATGATCAGCAAAATACTTATTTTAGCAATATAACGAGAAAAACGGATTTTGGATTCTAAGTGGTAAAGTGTATCTCCATAATAGTGTTCTTCTAAAGATAGTGCTCCATGCGTTGATAACTGCAATCTTAAGTGATACGAGAGTCGATCAAGTAATTAATATTTAATTAGATACATTTTGCAGATTCCTGGTACCCGAATACTTTGATCGACTTCGCAAACTCAACTTCGATCGGGCAGGTGCAACTGTTATTCCATTAAAATTTAATACAGATGTCGCGTGCGAGGCTTTTTACCGCGCGACGCTCCATTATAATTAAAGAATATTATTTTGTCGTAAAACTGAAAGAGCGCGTTTGCGCGGCCGCCACGCGCCGTTTACGCGATTGAAAGGAACGGGACTTTTCAGATTACGATTATTTCTTTATCAGCTGAAGACGACGTATTAATGAGAAATGAAACGGGTCGCGCGGCTTATCCCCGATTAAACTGGCTGATATTAAAAGCGAGATTTTCGATATTATTTCGAAGGCAGCAGCAAGAAAACAACGATTTTGTTGTTACATTTCGTATTTCGCCTGAAGCTCAGTTCACCCTCGTAGTTATACAGAGTTCTGAGAAGACGTTTGTAGATAAAAATTATGGTCAATTAAGTAATTGTCACATTGCATGGCATAACGACAAGCGATGAGTTCTTTTAGTAATTACGTAGATTATCGCTGCTCTGTTTTCATGAAGTGAGACATGCATTCAGCAAATTACGGTTTTGACGACCACCTTCATCTAGTAGTTCACCGCCTTGGTCTGGTGCAGGGATCACCTATTAGTTTATGACAATTAAATCTGTCGGTCGCGGTCCGTTTGTTTGTTGATAATTAGCAACCAAGATTTAAAATGTCAATGAGTAATATATAGGCTAGGCTATCCTATGAGCGGCAGAGACAAGACAAAACCCGGGCTAAATTGAATTTTTTATAATTTTTATACCGATATTCTCAGATTTCTCAGACCTATTTTATAAACCTGTACAATAAAGTTTAAATAAATAAATTCTTCTAGGTCCGCCGGATTCGCCATTTAACAAAACACAAAAAATGCAATATGTAAGTAGTTTGCGATACGACTGAAAATAGAAGAAACCAAAATTAGGTTTTTTTTGCTCTATTTTTAGTCGTATTGGGATAGTTTTTATAATTTTACGTCAAATTATAAGTTTACGAGAATACCGTTTGTGATCGTAATGTTACTGGGAGCGGATCGACACCGGATTGCGGCTATTGTCAAATTACGGGAATTGGGCCTCAGGTCTAGTGGTTCTGGACTACAAAACCGAAGGTTGACAAGTGGCATTGTTTGTGTGACGGGCATGGGCATAATGTGTTTGAGTCATAAATGTCATTGTATTTAAGTATTCTTAAATTATTATTATTAATTATTCGTTTGCATCCAGCGGCTTACAGCAACCTTGAATGGTTGTTTTGGGTTTCATCCTAGAGCTTCTTGCTGTGGCGTTTTATGGAGGAGGTCTATGTTCAGTTGTGGACTTCCAAAGGTTGATGATGATGATGAAAAAATCCGATACCCAGTCGCCATAGTATACCTCTTTTTGCTTTAGAGCTTGATTATTGGTGTAATTGTTAGAAGAACCTATTTACTCTCGTATTTATTTATTCTGTCACGCTCAAACCACCCCACATGTGGCCGCGTAACAATAACAATTTCACTGAGTCTCGTTTCTGTGGTCTGACGGGTTAAATTGGAAATTTTAATTCTTAAGTTCCAGTCTAAGTAGTGTAGAATAGTTACATCGCAAACTAGCAAGAACCGTGAGAAGGAGAGCTGTGGTAGCTCAGTAGTTAGAATCTCTTCTCATATCTGTGGGTTGTAAGTTCGAACCCCAGCAATTATTCACTATTCACTCGAAGGTGAGGAAAAGCATTGATTTGTTAAATTTGTCTCTGCTCCGAATAGTAGAATAACAATAAAAAAATGATAAAAATCATGAAAAAAAAATCTGTATGAGGCGGTTCGAAGTTCGCTGGGACAGCTTACTATAAATAAATAAATTACACTAAATTATCAAGTAGGTAATATTACGTAAGTAATAAGTAGTTCATTGGTAACACCAACTTAGCAAGTATATTACGTAATATTAACTCTTAGGTATAATATAATGTTAAAACAATCGTACCTAAAATCCTAATAAGATTTCTTTATAAAAAAGTGGTTACCTATAACGGATGTTAAGACGCAACCGAGGTGACACCGGTGTCAATTTAGTTTTTGATTCAATATTTATGCAATATAATTACTTTCCTTTCGATACGATAAAACCAGTATGGGGACTCATTACTGACTGCGCATGCAAAAATGCTTCTTTCATTATCAATATGAGAAGTGAGCAATTAAATATTTGATATCTTTTACCAGTGATTATAATAAAAGCTCAGTCCGCAGTCAAAAGACGTTGACTCTCAATTTAATATATTTTTAATCATACTGAAATTGAGATTGGTATACCATACTGATATGAATTAAGCTATACGTATCTATCAAAGATAAACTTTCATCGTATTTGCAGTTCCTTTAGTGAGAGTTTAGATTATAATGGAAATGTATAGCTCGACTTGTATTCGTGTATTAGTTCTAAGATAAAGATTTACCTCAATTCCTAAGTTTATATTTTTCTTATCAGATGCGCCTTGAGTGAAATCACAGCAGTGTACAAAAAATTTTATGTTCCATAAGAGCTTTTTAGATAGATTTAAATTAAGTGTAAGTTTTTCTAGGTTTAACTTAAAGGCTGGGTTAGATAATTATGGCAGAAATAATATGCTATCCACGACTGTCATATTTATAAATTGCGAAGCTAAAATTTGACAGCAAAATCGCTAGCGATCATGTTCTTGCAAAAATATTTTAATCAGTTGCTATTTTATTATTATTTTCTGAATGTATAGTTGTTACTAGGATGTGTAGCAAAAGGTTGTCATAATTGCACCCGTCTTGATAAGATACTAAAAAAAGCATTTTCAGTGTGTCGACAAGACGATGGATGAAAGCACAACATTGAGCCGTATTTGTTTCTAGAACGCGTGAGAACTGTCATTGATTTAAATATGGAACACGAAGGATGCTATTTCCCGCGCGGTGCAGGCGCCGCGGGCCGCGCTCCGCCCCCCATTGTACGCCACAATGCGTCGTACTTCACGCTAACGAGCCCTCGCAGCAACTCAGGCACATTTGTAAAAACCGCAATAAGCGTACCATTTCGGCATATTGTTTTGACATATAATAAATATTTGCGAGATTGCACCGCGCACAGATTGCGGGGC
Source organism: Anania hortulata (assembly GCA_963576865.1). Classification (NCBI taxonomy): domain Eukaryota; kingdom Metazoa; phylum Arthropoda; class Insecta; order Lepidoptera; family Crambidae; genus Anania; species Anania hortulata. Next base: position 7,928,776 of record OY756394.1, on the reverse strand, counting down.
CGATTTTAAAATGGATCGTCCCTGGTCGGCCATTGTTCGGTCGGCGCTCTGCAGGCGCCCGCGCACGCACGTCCGTGTTACACACGGTTGCGATCGGGAGCTCGATCAAACAGGTGGATTTTGGAGATCCATTTAGATATGTTCGGGATTGGCTGCCTATTTCGGAGTCTTAATGAGGCATCTTTATTTTTAATTTGTATGTGAAAAATTATATCTGATTTAAATTTTCAATAACTTAATCATTCATTTTAACAACATCAAGCACAGACGATGCGTATACTGTGATTTGGAGTTCAAGTTTAAATTAAATTCGTAGCCTATATGATCTCATAATCTATATAACGACTTAAACTACTTGCTTGACACTGAGGAAAAACAGCGTTAGTAAACCAGCAAATTTAGATAACAATGGATATGGTAAAAAGTGGTCTGATTTCCCTTTTGGCGCAATCGCTCCAAATGGACTTGCCGCATCTCAGATTATGGTCATCTTTAGCCCAACTACGAATGAATCAAGCGGAAAACAAACATCACTCTATTTGAACGTAAAACTTTTACAATTAAAGACAAGGCTGGTTACAAATCGTGATCAGATATCATGTTACAAGTTTTTACCTCATATTTATTTGACCAAATGGCTATTACTAAAAGCAAGATTATATAACTACGATTATATAACTACGCATTAGAGCTTTTTAATTTACACGTTTTCAGTTCTCAACTCAACAATTGCAGCGTTTAAACCGGCGGCAAAGGCATAAATAAAGACTGGCCATGAAGAAAGATTTTCAGATCGAAAAAAAAGAACAAATCAGCGCTTAGGTCTCGATCCCTAACACCCACTACAATGGCTCCGGGTTTCTCATTGCACGCGTGTAAATTAAAGCAAATCAGGGCCCGCATTTGCCGCCAGGCGCTCGGCGAGTGGTTAGCATCCGCAGACAACCTAGACACAGAAGCCACAAATGGACCGGTGATGACGACTTCTACCAATCATAACATAGTATGAGTATTTATGCTTTTCCAATGGGTTGTCAGTACATATTTGTGTGATTCACTTGAACGATTGATCGTGGTGAAACTGGTAAATATTTTTTTCTTAAGGCAAAACTTCATTTCTACTTTGTATAGTCAACAGCAAATTAAGCTTTACATGTTCATTATAACTGATTACTTATTTTTATTGAATATCTCTACAACGCGTGGTCTCTTTAAGTTGTAAAATAATATGTATAAATAAAGTAAAATGTTTCGCATTATGTGCTGTTGACTTTACATAAACTCTTTCTATTCATTTTTGAATAACCTTATTGCGAGTCCCACATTTTAGCTTTTTTCTCGAGCTCTCATGCGATAACTAGTAGAAACTAGTAGCAGTGCTGTTAATATCTTGTTATATACATTTGATTAGCAAATTACTATTCTTCTTTACAGGAACTTGTTCTTATTCTTTGCCTAATTTTGAGTGATTACGTATTCAAACAAGTTCAACGCAGTGCAGTGTCTATCGGGTCAGTTGTCTGTGCCAGCATCGCACGTCCCGCAAATTGCAGGGCGCACCCCAGTTAGCGCCTCGTAGGTGTCAAGATTGCCATAATTTGCCGTTGTCGGGCCTCCAGCGGCTGTCGTCACGTGTTACAATCTAAATACTTTTATTATTGAGGAAACCCGCTGATTTACATTGCAATAAAATGAAGAAGTAACGTTACGCCCAGATAAGGAACCGCCGAAGGTGCTAAAGTCTTTAACATCGCAAAAACGGAGAGAGTTACAGCGAGTTCAAACATTTAAGCAATGCCGTACAGATCCACACGTTGGAGATTAATTATAAGATTAAACGAACTTACCTTAAGTGAAGTTCAATCTTAATTATACGCAGCTGATTGTTTGAGATATATTTACGAGTAGTACCGATGTTCTACAACAGCGTCGGGTCACAATGTTTTAAAGCTGGAAAAGAAAAAACATTTATCCCTGCAAATGGCAACATTTGTTGGTAATGTCATTACGTTTAAAGACAGCCTTATGAGCAACCCTGTAATATACTGGGATAATACAAAGTATTAGTGGGTGGGTTTTTGGGACTGTCATATCTCAAACAATCAGCTGCGTATAATTAAGATTGAACTTCACTTAAGGTAAGTTCGTTTAATCTTATAATTATACTTGCTGATTGTTTGAGATATATTTACGAGTAGATGTTTGAAGTTCGGTTGCGAATAAGTTGCTTATTAGTTTAGAAAATGCCAAAAAACATTTTGAAAACTAAGTACAATCCGGAGACGTTTGATGGCAAATCAAAACAAAAAAAGGTACTTATATTTAATCATATCTTTTAAGTTTAGTGCTAAGGCTGAGTAACTAATGAATTCACGTAGAATGTCTGAAATTCTGAATGCGTCAAGAGTAAAATTACGTTCCATTTAGGTCTCACATAATATACTGCACAAGCCAGGCCACAAAATAATAACTAGTCTATTACGATAGTGTTACATCACACTTTTTTTTTTTTTTTTTTTGTAAATATATTTTTATTTTATTATCTGATTATAACAACAATGTCCATTGTTAGCAAATTCCATAATTGAGTGATTAAACATCGAAAACAATTGTTCCTGAAGACCGGTTGTAAGACAAATATGTTGTTATAAGTACTGTAAATACTTATTTCAATAGTGTTCTAACAAAAAAAAAACAAATAAAAAGATTAAAATGAATATAACGAAAGGAGTATAATATAAAAAAAAAAAAAATGCAGGTGCGCAATCATAATATCTTAGCGTATGATTACAATTAATATTTTTTACTAAAGGTGGCAATAATGATTAAAAATATTTATACTTTAAATGATAAAAGTCTTTGACTGCCACAAACTAGACACAATAGAAAATCTATTGTTTGCGGCTCCGCGTAGCGCTCAACGTGTTAACAATCAATTATTATATTCTTTTATTTTTTATCTCAGCTAAGGCCGGTAATCTATAGAATCAGTACGGGAAATTCCAAGTAACTGACCTATGTAATTAAGTTGGCATATTTGTTATTGTTGGGGGTTCATCCTGTAAAAAGTTTTTTTTTTTTTTTTTTTTTTTTTTTTTAATTGGTTAAAAACATTAATCGTTATGCATTATGCAACTTTTAATCTAGTCACTTAATGAATGGGTGACCGTGGTCAAACAACTTCAAGTTTAATCACTTTAGTCACTTATTGGATCAACCTCAGGTTTGGTCACTAAATGGATGGGTGACCGGGGTTCTAGAAACCTCAATTTTGGTCACAGCTGTACGGATGACCATAGTTAAGATACATCCTTATTGCTACCGAATGTTAATATTATGGAAATAATATTGCATAATTTGGTTGAAAATATCGATTGAATTCAATACGGTAGCTTATGCTTTATATTTAGCAAGATAGAGCGTATAATCGGATCATAAAACCAAATATTTTATCAGTTGATAATATTGTAAACTAACAGAAAAAAATGTTCTTTAACAGACTCAGTTATAGCTTTATTTGAATGCAGCAATGTAGGCATAATTTTAATAAATGTAACATTAAGTTATAATGTGAAAGAATGTGTTAATTTTTTTTTTTTTTTTTTTTTTTTTTTTTTTTTTTTTTTTTTTTTTTTTTGCTATGGTAGAAAATATTATTGAATACGTTAAATGTATTTATCAGTTCGACATCTGTTTTAGCTCTATATTGCCCATCTCTTATTTTTATTGACTGTTATTGGGCAGTCAACGGGTTAAGTGTTTACCAACAGGGAATGGTTCTATCTGAGACATGTTTCTACATGTACAGGTTAATTATGGTATCTACTAAAATGTCTGGTTACTAGGCTTTGTTTTTGGAATTTACTTCCATATTTTTTATTTATACCTAATTGATTTAAATTAAGTTTTCTACATGAATTAATTATTTGAAGTACAATTATTCTTAATGTATTATTTTCCATCACACATTATTGTCAAGATTGTCATCTTCTTTAGTAATTAGTAATTACAAGAATACTTTGTTCAGAAATGTCATATTTAAGGAAGTTCAAGCCCTGACATTATGTAATTTTTATCAGGACAACAGGTATTAGACTGTTCCTGTTTTAGTGACTTAAATGAAATAAAAGTAATCTCTAAGATTATATTTAAGGTAAAGTATTATTGGTATATCACAATAAGTACATATGTAGGGGTACCTACTATGTTCTTATTGTGAATTTATCTATTCTTAATTTTGAGAAATGTCTGTCTTAATGGTAATTTAAAAGGGATATTTCAATTTTAAGAAATTGAATAGGTATAATGATTTTGTTAGTTTATGATCAGAACTTTTGTGATTAGAAGCAGTTCCTTAGCATGTGATAGGGGTCACAGCGTTATTTTATTTTATTATCATAAATATATAAAAAACAAAAGATCTATTGAAATTACTAAATTAGTATTAGGTAAATGATCATCACATAGCCTTTATGTTAATTCAGCGGTTACAGAAGTCTACCTTAATAAGGTTTTATTACATTAATTTTTTATAGTCCTCAATTAATCATAACAAGATATTCAGAAGAAGGTCAGCCAAAGAAAAGATGGTTCCACACATATAGCTTGGGCTTGACTGGAAAAAGACTCAGCACAAAAGGCTTAATAAATAATAAATAAATAGTTATATACATATTACTAATCTTACAGACTTTTGTCCATCTTATACTTATTTCATATCGTTATGATGGAGGACTGAACAAATCAAGCGTTCCCAATAGTTTTAAAATGTATCTTATTTTGAATAATGGTACTTATGTAAGTACATATTTATAAATAGGTATTCTTAGTACATTACATTGTTTACCACAATGAAGTAAAGGAAAGGAATCTGGAATATCTAGGTTATTATTTAATTAAATAATGTAAGCCTAATATTTTAAGGGTTTTTATGGTACTTCCATAACACCTTTACTTTTCAATTTGTTTGTGGCATTAACTTTGGATTAGGGTTAATAAATTGTAACCTTAAGGATTTTTATGCAAAAAATTTTAGACATGAAGTATAAGCAGATAAGATGGCATCTGATTTGTCACAAGCTGGATTTTATAAACGTTGTCTTGTCAAAATCCTTGTTTCACTGCAATTTTGCAGGACTATTTATTTCTTCCAAGAATTGCATAAGTGCAATAATACCTTTAAATACTAATTAATTAGTAAAAGATTGGGTTAGTTATATAATTTCTTGATAAATTATTCAGTAGTGCAACTTCATTATCTGACTATGGTAAAAACCAAGAAAGGGTTATTTTGGAGTTTTGAACCAAACAATGGATTCATTAGCGCAATGGCTAAGACTTTATAATAGTGATTTGTGTAATCCATAGCTTTGATAAGTAAGTATCTGTATCTCTATTGTAACCTTCTTTCTTGAGGTAAAGGGCTTTTCACAATAATTCCGGTTTGAATTTTCTATCTCCATCCAATCCCTTAGGAACTAGTTAAAACCATCTTTGTTTATTTGTAATAGTATTTATCAGATATTAGCACTATTGTCTGACAATAGTAATATTATAGTGTTGTGTTTATTTTGTACAATTGGTTTTTCAATTTTATATAGTATTGTTTCATACTATCATCACATCAGCTTACAGTGCAAGATTTCAAATAATTTGTTTGATTTTTCATTTGTTATGTATGTAATATAACACTAATTGCATAGCAATAGGTTAGTTAATATAACAAGTGAGCCTGCTTGTTTGTCCATAATTTGTTTTTATTCTCTTAGTATATTAGCGCTTGTTTAATAATGAGTGAGCCTGCCCATTTCTATATACTGTCTATTTGCTTAGTAACAGTAGGACTTGGTGTTTAAAAATGAGTGATCCTGCTCATTTGTCCATACTATTTGTTGTCTCATGATAGTAGCGCTAGTTGATTGAAATTGAGTGAGTATGCTTGTCTGTCCATACTATTCTATCCACTTGGTGGTAGCGTTAGACATCTAATATTTTTGTGTACTTGTTCAAATTTAATTTTCATGGTATTGCAACATATACTGTCATACTGTCTTCCCGCTTTGTGAAAGCGCTTAATGTCAGGTCATTTGTGCACCGGCTCAATTTTCAGTTTTCCTGATATTGCAACATACTGTCTATCCGCACTGTGATAGCGCTAGATGGCAATTAATTGGTGCACTGGATCAATTTCCATTTTCATGGTATAGCAACATACTGTCTATCCGATAAGTGATAGAGCTAGATGTCAAATAATGGGTGCATTGGCTCAATTTTCATGGTATTGTCTATTGCCCATTATGTATATACTACCCAGGCGTTTGAAGTTTATTTCAGTAGGTAATTTGTAAAGTTTTCTCAACACCCAGCCATTGCGTTTCCACTTCAATTTCATTGATATAGACTGAAGCCTGAGGAGGCTGCTTCAATATTTTCTATGTGAGTCTCCATACTTGTGTCATGGTTTCTTCATCTTGCTGTTTTCTAAATTTCTTAAGTTTTCCTTATTTTCATAAATTGTATATTTACTAGGTATCTTCAGTTTTGGGGCGAACTGGAGCTTAAACTTGATAGCTCTGTATTTCATTCTCAACTTCTATTAAGTTTTTTAGAAGAAAAAGTAACAAGATTATAATTTAAAAATGACTTTTAGGTTAGATTCTATCAATCAATTATACGTTAGGTACATAAGTAATTCCTTCATAGGAGAATATCTATAATTCACAAAAGGAAGTAAAGTATTTGATTGTACATACCTGTAACTGGAACTAATGAATACTTAAGTTGATTCCATTAATATAGCGTTAAAAAACAAACCATAACCGCGCCTGATTATGGCGCTCATCCCTTGTTGATTTTTGGCTGAAATTCACTATAAACCTTATTGTAAACACAATCCACATAGAGAACTGTATAATAGCATTCTAAACACTAACTTTTAAGCTACAAATAGAGTAAATAATAGTTATTTTACACATTTTATTGCAAGGACTACGTGCCCGCGCTGTCACAAACAATCGTAATGACATTACCAACAAATGTTGCCATTTGCAGGGATAAATGTTTTTTCTTTTCCAGCTTTAAAACATTGTGACCCGACGCTGTTGTAGAACATCGGTACTACTCGTAAATATATCTCAAACAATCAGCAAGTATAATGGTGATAGCCCATTAGCTACAAAAAACAGCTTATGAATAAGAATTAGTGTTTTCCAATTCAACACGTTTGAGAAAAAGTACAATTTACCTGATGTTTACTCATGCTTGGGATTTAATCGGTGTGTTTTCCGTGAAGCTTGGATACTTGACATTACACTTTTAAATAGCGATAACATTAAGGAAACACTTGTGATGCAGATAATAAAAAAAAACTTTTGTATAGTTTTCTATGATACAATGAAGAGTGACATTTAAGTAAAATAAAATAAAACTACAACAAAGATTAGCTCAGATGCAATAATATCACGTGAGATGCAAATTGATCAAATGTATTTTCGGTATATAGGTTCAGTATCAAATTGTGTCTTCATCTAAGATACCTAAGTGTATAGTTGATGATACTCAATAAACAACTTTTACCATGCAAGGAACATTCATCAAGACAAAAATCAGCAGTAGATACGAATGTTCTTTCATGGAATTACTTGAAATCCTACTTACCTTGTGTTTAACATTCTATGATGACCCAAAGAAAAAGAGCAACACAACAGATCAATAATGTATGAATGAAAGTAGTAGTATCTTTCAAAAGTCATAGGGCTAGAGAGTGGCATCAATCCAGTCAGGTGGGTGACGAACGGCGACAGAATTAGTAAGGCTGCATCTACACTGTTGAATTGTGAGTTGGTGCATAACAGTAATCGAGCACATACCCTATAGAGCTTTTTCAGAAACTAGTTACTGATTTTTAACTTATATTTAGTATGAAATCAGTCCAGTCAAACCAGTCCTGTCAACTCTCTTCCATACAACAGTACCAATACAAATTAAAAAACCGCGGGAAATTTAGTTAAGCAAATTAATGTCGTAATGTTGTACAAAGTAACACATAGCGTTCCGGCCAGACTAAAAAAATAAATCAACCCTTAAACGCGCAGTGTACAATGCAATGTACATTTGGTTATATATCTCATAAAAGCTCAATGTTCATTTAAATAAAACAAGAGCTATTGACATAAAATTAGAAGCATTCTAATTCATCACCATAAAAGTACCCAGTTTTTTCGTATACTTTGGACCACTTTCTGCACAAATGAATCCATCCTGAATCAATTACGGATCTAAATCTAATCTAGGAACGCCTCACAACTATTGTTCTCAGTCGATATCTGCGCTACTTTGGGCATCTTGCGAGAAAACCACCTGACGACCTGGAGAGGGCTATCCTCATAGAAAAAGACAGGGCAATAGGTAACGTAGCCGAAGACCAACACCGTGGTCGGACTTACTTGTAAAGACCCGGGAAATGCCGTTCCATAAGGCACTTAGATGGGCGTAGACTGTAGATCGTAATGACTAGACTAGGCTATGACTAAATGAGCTCATCATTGAGGCGACTAAGTAAACAGGGGTCAAGATCTTCTTCCTAACGCTTTGCCTCGGTCCTAATCGGGGTATGCTTTGACCATGATCTTCAATACAATAAGTCTGGTTATTACATTTGTGCCGTGTGGGGACGGCCGTAAAAAATAAACTTCCCCACCGCCAACCGGATGCGTGTCGTAAAAGGCGACTAATACCTGTAGCACGAGACGGCCAGCAGCGTCTGCGTGCGAAATGTTATAAAAAACTGCGATCGCCAATCCGCCTGCCAAGCATGGCGAGTATTGACATTTCCCCCAATGAAAGTCATTGGGGGAGGCCTGTGTTCAGCAGTGGACGTCCTATGGCTGAAATGATGATGATGATTACATTTGGAGAGATGGCCACCAGGCCTCCATAATCCTTAGGCAGGGAAACCAGATAAAACCAATAAAATAATTTATTTCTGTAAATAGGTCTAAATTAAGCTCTTTTACACGTTTTAATATACTTTTTACCCTACCACTGCTTCGGGACAATATTGTGGGCTAGTGCCGAGAAGAAGCAGCGCAAGAAACTCGGTCACTATTGTCAGCCTCTTTTTAAATAGTGTGTTTACATTATAAGATAAAATAAATGAGCATGGCAGTATTTAATTCCATACATAGTTTACAGTGTAATAATCTTTTTTCATTAAAATCATCTTGACATGTGATTTAAATTCATATATAAGCAGTTTAGCAATGAACTGTGGTAGTTTGTTAAAAAAGCGAATACATTTTCCCATGAACGAATTACCCACTTTATGCAGTCTGAAATTTGGAACGGCAAGTTTATCTTTATTCCGGGTATTAATATTATGCACGTCACTCTTTTCAGGAAATAGATGCAGGTTTTTGCGAATATACATAATATTTTCCTAAATGAATTGAGAAGCCACTGTTAGTATATTAATTTCCTTGAACAGTTCTTTCAACGAGTCTCGGGGTCTGAGGTCGTAAATTGCCGGTACAGTTCTCTTTTGTAGTACAAAAATAGATTAAATATCTGCTGCTGAGCCCCATAACAATATTCCATATAACATTATACTGTGAAAATAGCTAAAATACACCAATCTTGCCGTTCCAACATCAATCAATTGTCTAATCTTTCTCACGGCAAAGGCAGCTGAACTAAGTCTTCCTGACAGAGTCTCAATATGAGCACCCCATCATTTCTGGACCATGATTTCACATCTAGTGTTATCTAATTATGCAGGTTTCCTCACGATCTTTTCGTTCTCCACCGAGCAAGTGTATATAAATCCGTATATATAGACTCAGAAAAATCCAGAAATACGTACTGTGAGGTGCCAACTACGGATGTAAGGCGAAACTCTGATTCTTCGACTATTGAGCTAGCACTAAAATACCTATAATAGCACAACAAAACTGACAACATTCCGTAGCAAAACGTCTGGGTTGTTTGACGTTCTAATTCCCTCTATCCTCCTCTTAGTCGTGAAGACTCTTCAGTTACTGATGCAGTGCCTAAAGTCACGCCTGATAGTTAAAAAGTCTACCTACGTCAACTCATTAATTATCATGTATCAGATTGCACTAGATTTGGCTAATTTTACGACAAGACAAGTACTTGGTCACTTCCATTTTACAGTCATCAGTTTAAAATACGTTTACTGAGAACGCGCCTGATGGTTGCATGAATGAAACCGAGAAAAGTGTGTACTTGCAGTGTGTCCATAGCTTTACACAGCTACTGTGTCACACTTCATGTCCGCTGTCTGCGGCCATGTCGCCGTGTCACGAGAGCTGTTTCTGAATGAAAATGCATGCCAGTATACAACTTCATGTAGAAACGGCCAAGCAAGTCAGTAAAAAGTTTAAGGGAGTTATTATGTCGTCAAGATAAAATGCGAAGACTGACAATGACTGCAAATGTATTAGATAAATATGCTTTTTAGTACAAATTTGAAATTTTCAAGTGTTTCTTTTAAATTAAATGCTAATTTATTTTTTTAGTTTTATAATTTCAATACCTCATTCACAACTTGACATCTCCTATCTATAAATTATTAGTCTTCTATTTCTGCGTCACTTTCCTGTAAATAATCAATAAATTGTCATAGCTGCTGCATGCTGTATAACATGCCTTTAACCATACCTTTAAATGTAAAATCAAGATATTAGTTGACACTAATAAAATAAATGAGAAAAATATTAATATAGGTACTACATTAATAATTTTCTCATTTATTTTATTTTTGTAAAATCTAAATATTTATATTACGTACTTCCTGACCGACCGATAGATGCAACGTTAATACAAAAGATGCCGGGTTGGACATGCACACGGTAGTAAATTATTCAACGATTAAATAATGAGGAGTCGGAGATTTCTGTCTTGCAAGGGAAAACAGATTAAATCTTATTCAATCACAGAACGTGCTTTGGAAGCAAATGTCTCCTGATTCTAAGCAGATTAAAGTCAACTCCTACAATGGAAGCGCATCTTTTGGAACTCCTATTTAAATTTAAGCATTTTTTAAAACTTATAAAGTGTCTTTGTGAACAGTGACTTTTTGCTTACACCAAAACGAATATACATTAATACAAAGTTGTAGTATTATTAAAATTATGACTTATGTTTTTGACATTCGCATTCAATTGTATTCTGCCGATGAAAACGAAACATTCCCTTAACGATCATGGGATTTATAAAAATGTGTCCGATTCCGAGCCGTTTCCCGAGTAGGTGAGTTTCTTCACACATTAATAAGCCATTTTGACTTTGAGATTTCTCTTAAAGTTTCGGCCATAAATTGTGGAAACATCAATATTGTATGATGAGATTAATGCCCATGTTGGGATGACCATTAGGGCTGCATAATACCATTGTGTTTTTATTTACCTTTGAGACAGGGCTCGGAACCGACATATCCACGTCAACTTTCAGAAAAATGTTTATAAATTACGAATTCATTTACTGATAACTCCCAAGCATGATGCGTACTTGTTTATTTTCTGGAGCTAGTGCTAATGATAAAGTTCGTGTCGATAGCTGGTGGACTGTTACAGACAGGAACGTTCGTCCATTTTTCAAGTGCATTACAAGTCATCGAGATCAGTAGCTTTCATAATTCAATTCAGATATCGGCGGTTGTCAAGACGTCCGTTTACGGGTCTGACATGCGCTCTATAGCCCGGCTTAATGCTCGGCTATCCTTCATACCGTGCGAGCCATTCAGAAACGCGGGCGCTGACGACACTCAGCTCCGCTTAGATTTATGCACTTGTAATACCGCGGCTTCTGTAAATGCACTTCTCACTACTCCCGAGTCAATCCTTTGAATTTATTAGGCCCGGACTGACTTATGTAAGTCGTTCCAACATACTGAGGTTATTGTTTGATTGCTGATTTATGTAGTTTGTAGATTATACACTTTTGTTTTGTAGCGCTTTTACTTGTTTTGCCATGGTCGCGAAGTAGCAAATAGCATAAAATTTAGTGCAGATAATCTTATTAGGTAGGTTGCCTGACTAGTTTTGGTCCGTATAAAAATGCTTATGATTATACAGGGTGTAACGAAAAGGTGAAATAAAACTTTAAGGGGTTATTCTACGGCTAAATTACATCAACTTTTTCTATGGGACCAACATCGAATTCGCAAAAAAAAAAAAACACTTTCCCATACTAAAACGCGACCAGCTGGCATCAGTTTGTATGGAAACGTCAATTTTTTTTTTGAGATTTCGATGTTGGTCCCATAGAAAAAGTTGATGTAATTTAGCCGTAGAATAACCCCTTAAAGTTTTATTTCACTTTTTCGTTACACCCTGTATTTAGAACAAATATGCTGAGGATGCTCGAGAAGAAGAGTAACTACTAAGTATGCTTATGGCATGTGTATTATAGATTTGCTAAATTTTTTTTTTTTTAATATAGTTAAGTATGGATTTAAAAAAATTTTTTGGTATAGGTACTCGAGTCGGTAACTAGTATACCAAACTAAAAAAAGTGAAAAACTTGCATGGCATTTAATCGGACGCACAACATTATCATCCCTCTCACTCAATGCACGCCACTGAGCTCGATCCTCAGCATTTTTTTCCATCCGCTGCCAGCAGTCTTACGTATATCTTACGCTCCTCCTTGTCGGAGGGCGTTCTATACGCTAAGTTTGCCAAGTCGCGGTCTCCACTCAGGAACACGTCTACCCGTCGGTTATCGGTTCTCAAATGTGATCAGCACACTGTCACTTCAGTCTGCTTAGTCTTTGAGCTATATCGATTACTTTAGTTTTTTGTCGGATATCCTCATTTCTGATTATATCCTACAGAGAAATCCCGAGCATAGCTTGTTCCATAGATCGCTGAACAACCTTAAAATGTGCGTACTAGTCGCACTGTGCATACATCCATGTCTTATAATTACATAAAATACATTTTGCTTTTTCTTTTCTTCAAAAAATGTGTAAAAAGTTAGTATTCGATAATTTGTGCTTGTAGTGGCAATATATTATAGTGTATCAAAACTGCTATTGGTTCTCCACGACTTAAGTATGCCACCATTAGCGCTATATTTGCATAAAAAAATGTATACAGTGAATTACTTTTTTATTTATTTAGATTAAAATAAAATTAATGTTTATAACATTAAAACTGTAAATAAATAGTAGATATCCTGAATGAATCTGTAAAATAATAATAGAGGCCTAAAATAAGGATCTAATACGGTACCCAGGGAAGTGATCTATTAGATATAACATAAAACCCGTGTGGCAATTATAATAAATTAATCGTACTTTTTATTTTAGTTGAAACAGCTACCAAAAGCGTATTAAATAGATTTTTCGGTTTACATTTACTTTACAAGTAAAGATGTCATTGCTTCTTTTATCACTGCGTGAAATACGGCTTAAGTTTCATTTTATTAAGTCATCATTTTACCGGAACGAAATGCGACCGGCGTAGTTTTATTTGAAATTCCAACAAAAATTCTAATTATAAATTCAATGCTTTGTCGGTACATATATTTTCTAAGCTTTCTAATGATGTTCATAACTGTTTGTATGATACAATTATCAGTGGCATTATATCAATAATTATGTATTTTTCGATTTTTTGTTGACAGATTATATCTTTGAGCTACCGAATAATATTTAATGAACAACTATCAATTGAGTCTCATGTTACCTTTCATTTTAGGCATTAATTGAGTAGTTAAAAATATGTTGTTTGGATAAAGTTTTTACTTCATGTCTTATAATTCTATTAAAGAAATTAATCGTCATTTCATTGTGCCTTATGTGGTAGTGCTATGGCGGATAAAATGCATCTAAAATGTTGCGTGGACATTTTAGATATTGGATATTCCACAATCGACTAATAAATTGAAACCGGCAAAGCAGCCAAAGAATCCAAACTCACTGCAATCGTCGCTGATAAATATCGTTTCTTATAGACAAATTGCTGCGTATACTTTAACAAATTGCTGAGAATCGCCGCACGGGCCCCAAGGATGCTACTGAACCATTTCTCCTATAAGGCAAAAATGAAAACGACTTGCTTCATGTAATGAATATTAATTAGCAAAGTTTCTGTATAGATGTCTTGCAAAAAATTCCAAGCCATCCCGCGAGTCTTCAATTCGTTTTCTCGCGATGCTAATTTCTGGCCATACCGCGAATCCGCGTAAAGACCAGTTTTATAGTTATTGACATCGCATTTATTGCGTTTTGATACGCGTTTAAAATTATTATCTGAAATAATATAATAAAATTAATCGCGCCATAAACGGGGAAGATTAGTTTTAAAAAAAAGGTACAGATTTTAACTCGTTCCCTATGATTGCAACGAGGTTGCAGGCGTTACTGGTTACATTTTGTGTGTTTAATTCCGCTATATGTTTCATTTGAATGACATGGTATGGAAGCCACACGATGTGCCGAAGACTGACGCGGCTGCCGGCGGCGTGACGTGGAGCTGAAAGTTTATTTAATCAAGGTGCGGTACCGTGCCTCCGACCCCGGGGCCTCGCGCGCAATCCTGCCGTCTCAATCTCGTCTGCCTCCGTACAATTGTTTATTGTCCTCGGGAGATAGAAAATTTAATGAAATTTCTTCACGGCTATCGTCCGATTATAACATTGTTTGACTCGGTAGTTGTTTTACTGTTTGCGCACGCAATCACCGCAAGTAAGAATCCCGTCCGTCATATTTTTATGAATCGTAAAGAGGAGTCCGTAATTGCATTTAAAATATTGGGAATTGTTTTTGTTTTGCTACGCTGTAGCAATATTCCGAACGATAATAATATGTTTTGGTTTATTACTCTTTAATTATATGGAAAACGGCTATGATTCCGCCATTTTTCACTTTTAATCACAAGGCTTGCAGCAAATTGCAAATAAAATGGTTATAGAAAAACGTATTAGTTTCTAATTGCTACTAAAGAGGTCATATATTTTACATCGTTAAGATTCCTCTTTCTTGCTCGTAGAAGCTATGGCATCCCGCTCATAAAATACATATCGATTTAAGTTTTCAAACTGCCGTGGTTACTTCTGTCACGTAGGTACAAACTGTGCCATTTATGTTTTTTGCAGAAGTTTTATAGCGAGATACAATGTCTAGAAGAAGCGTTTGTAAAGATTGACGCTTATGTGGGGTGAAAAAAAGTTGATTTGGAAAACACACTTTAGATAAGAAGTTGTAAATTAAAAAATTAAGCTATTAAACTTAAAGGTTAACATTAAAAAGTTTAGTAATAGACAATTGCATTACTTAAATTGACGACCCGATAGGTAAGTAAATCAACTTGTTTTTTATTTCCGGTTCAGGTCAATTTAAACTTTACTAAATTGATTGGCTCTGGATGTGCTAGACAACGCTTCTGGTAAAATTCATTGTATCACAGGACATGAGTATATTTTTAGCTTACTTTTTTAGACTTTCATGCTGTAATACTATTTGAAGTACCTAACTTTATCAAAGATAGAGTAAAAAAATGTATAAACAATAGCATAGCCTTCTCGAGGTTGTACAGAGCTGGCCATTGTTCTTTTCCACGCAAATTTTTGTGTTCTCTCGGGTTTTCGCTCGGAGGGTAGTATAAAATTTGTATAACAAATGAGGGGCGTGTCGGGGATCCGTCACAGTGGCGGGACGCCCTGTGCGGCACTAGATGGGTGGCCAGGCTGTGTCTACTCACTGCGCACAAGATAAATGCTTATAATTAGGTATACGAACTTCTGTATCCCTTTTAATTGCGCTGAGAAATAGTTACAGATTCGCCCCGGGGCTCACGCTTAGCGAAAGTTCGAGATGGCCCTAATGACGGCTCTTGATTGTGATTTTTCATGTTTATTTTAAGATTGGTCTCATTAAAGTATTTTTGTTGTTAAACTTCTCTAGTTAGTCTGACGTAGATCGATTAATTACTTATAGATATACCGCTTAACTTATAAATCATTGTATACCGCTCTTTGTTTTTAATAATTATTTTTTGATGCAATCATTTGGTAAGTTTAATACAATTCTTGTAAGCGTCGGATCTAATATTAAGTACAGGGTTAATAATATAATTGCATTTTTTGCTTTAAGGTGCGGGATTCTGTTGATGTGCAGATTACATACCTAGTATTCATGCATGGTTGGGAAGGAACGGCATAGCGAGAAAAAAAACACCCAAAATTGAACTTATATCTGGATAACAATATTTATGAAACATTTTAATTCTTTCGAAATTGAGATATGAATCATATAGTACAAATTGATGTTCTTGTTTACCAGCAGGAAATCTCTAGAACAAGGAATTACATTAATACATATTTTAAGTAAAATATAAATCAGACCAATTAGCTTATTTTCTCCCCATCTTGACAATGTCATGATGTATAGATGCTATAATAATAATATATATATTACTGTTAGACTAAAGGCCAAATCAATAATCTCTCAATATAAAGGCATATATATTGAGATATATATAGACGTATTTTCACAATAAGTACATATTTTTTTGAAAAAACAAAACCAATGGTCTAAACAAATTGCAGCTCCCCAAACAAACCCACAGTATTTGAATATTAAACGCCGTTTGTTGTTCTTGGTAGTTATTTGTAAGCGTTCGTAATAGTTAATAACATACATTTGTTAAACGGACGAAAGGCTAAGCCGAGAAAACAGCCACCTCAGTCGACGGAACGTGGTATTAAGCTATTACTTATCCAAGCAACTTAGTTTTCGGCAAACAAATAAGTTTTGGAAGAGTTAAACGGTAGTATGAAGGAACGGTCTTGATACTTGAAGAAAAGTTAAGGTGAAAACAGTTAACAATATCACTTATTACATTAAGATCTAATTTAACATACAAACGCTGTCGCTTATCCAAGTGCATATCGACGCACGCCAAGCAGATGGTTCCGTAGTTTTAAGTTAATGGGGATAAAAAGTTAAAACACCTAAGACTGATTGTTTAAAAATCATTACCAAGATTATCCAAACACATTCCAGCTGCATCATCAGATCTTGATCACCATTGGTAAGCTAAATCCTGATCAAAAAGAATGCAATAAGTCCAAAAACTGCTGAGATGTCTACAATAACTAAGATGATTGTTGATGACCTTCACCTTTAAACAACTGCACAGGATTTGATTAAACATAGATAAGCACTATACCGATAAAAACCCGCTTTTGAATAACCCAAGCCAAAAAATCAGTTACTTCATTTGAAAGCTACAATGTACACAGACAACCCTAAATTTTAATATCTGTTTTTGAGTCAGGGGTAAAATATGGCAATTAATAAAGTATTCAAATATCATTACTAGAGGTAGACCTAAAAATACGAGTATGCAATTCCAATTGCCTGGCAAGAGACGACAAGCGAAAATTTACATATTGTCTTGAAAATGGCCCAATGCAGTGTCGCATTGTGTTTGGTCTGCTTATAGTGATTATTTCATCATTGGTACTTACTGCACATGTAGTGACTACGTTAAAATGTTGTCAAACACATCCAATGTAATTGCCTGCGTGTAGTGCGAATAAATGTTTGTGTGTTTTGGGCCACAGAAATGTTAAGGCAAAAAAAATCTTCTTCTTTTTCTTCTTTTGATCGATGGCGCTAAATACTCGTATTGTCATTTACGTTGACATTGCTTGAGAAGACCAAAATCGCTGGCGCCATCTAAGATTAGTTTTTCCTGTGCTTCCTTATTTCAGCTAATTAATATGACATAGTGAGAATTAAAAATTACTCTAAAAGTATCAAGATCAGTCTATCCGACCTTACATAGACGGTATCAGCTAAACTGTTGATTTAGATATGCAAATACGTGTTTATTTTATCGGGGAGAAAGACTACTAATTTCGCACTGTATCAGGAAAGATCATCCTGGGATGGATACATCATCTGCTATTTAAATAACCCCCGGCGCTTTGAAGATACAATCTCGGATCAGTACAGTTATAAGTAACTGCTGCATTTTTACAAATAATAAGTATTATTATTTTATACATTCTGATGATTTGATTTTCAAACAAAAACTTGACCATGTTCGAATATTCATTATGCATTATTCTTACATTACATTAGTGACGTCGCATCGCCTACAATATACTTCTGTTTAGTCTAATTGTCAACTGGAAGAGAACGCCTCATGGCATTAAGTCCTGCTTTTGTACGATTTAAATCAGGGCAATAAAGTTTAAAATAATTAAGAATGTTGGTCGAGCGCGTTGAAATCTTTTTCAAGGCCTGTATTTGTAGACGCTTCTAGTTTATTTTAGTTTGTGTTTTTTTGAGCTAGGTATTATTTTATATTAAAAAGGAATGATTGCATACTAATTGTCCATCTAGTTAGGAACCGGCAAGACGATACAGGGATACAATGAACGGATTTTTGCATTTTATTATGGTTTGAGAACAAATACTTAGTAGCTATATAGGTATATGTATAGGTATCTTACAAAGAGTAAAATGAGTATCTTTTATAACTGCAAGTTTCTATAAAAACACCGTTAAGTATAAAAAAATACGATTAATTTAGATAGCGTTAACAATGATTCCGTTTTTTTTAAAAATGAAAATGTATTTTTTCAAGTTTTCTTATCATCATCATTTCAGCCATAGGATGTCCACTGCCCAACATAGGCCTCCCCCATTGACTTCCAGATTGGCCGGTTGGAAGCGGTCTGCATCCAACGTCTTCCTGCAACCTTTACCAGGTCATCTGATCACCTTGTGAGTGGACGTCCTACGCTGCGCTTGCCGGTACGCGGTCTCCATTCTAGAATCTTTCTGCCCTATCGGCCGTCAGTTCTACGTGCTATGTGCCCCGCCCACTGCCACTTCAGCTTGCTAATCCGTTGGGCTATGTCAGCGACTTTTGTTCGTTTACGGATCTCCTCATTTCTGATTCGATCTCGCAAGGAAACACCGAGCATAGCCCTTTCCATAGCACGCTGTGCGACCTTGAGCTTTCTTATGAGGCCCATAGTGAGAGGCCACGTTTCAGTTCCATATGTCATCACTGGTAACAAAAAAAATCTAGAAATTCAATTCAAGATTTTTTTTGTGTGTGTAAATTTGTTAGGAAACACCTAAACTTATTTCAAAACCGCGCTCATCTACATTACTCGCTAAGATATAAAAATAAATTGATTCTACCTACTGTCCGTCTAAAGCTTCATTCTTCCAGCCCATACGTTATGTCCATACGAATTTACAACAGATGTCGGAGTTTATGAAAAATGAAGTAAATGATTTAAAATATATAAAACAATTAAAATTAATGTTAGTAAAAAAATGTTATTACAAAATAAACGAATACTTAAATGACAATAATATAAAACAATAAATGAAATCCAAAAATAAATAAATATTTAAATGCCTAAAAATACTATTTATTTGATTATGTTATTCAATATATTATTCAATAATTATCATATGATTTTTTAATGTATTTTAATTCTTTACAACTTCTTAAAATAAACAAATTGATCTAATTATGCATGGCGTCATCCTATCTTATTGTTGTGCCCTACAGGGTCTATAATGATCTGTTCTATGTATCTATTTATAACACCTGTGTAACATTATAGAATGCAATTAATATTTTGAATTGAATTGAATTGAACTGGTTGTAGACTTTCGTCTTTAAACACTGAGGTATATTGGACGAGTAGACGTTGTGTAATCTCCCAAACGCTGCCCAGCCGAGTTGAATTCGACGATTGACCTCCTTCTCAAAATTGGATCTACCTAACTGGATAACTTGTCCTATGTAGACATATTTGTCAACAATTTCGAGAGTAGAGCTCCCACCAGATACTGGGTAGGGCGCAACAAGGGCATTCGACATGAGCTTGGTTTTGTCCATGTTCATCCGTAGGCCTACTTGTTGGGAGACTTGAGTAAGGTCATCGAGCATTGTGCTGAGGTCTTCAAGCCATTCTGCCATGATGCCATTCACCACAATACCTTTCCATTCCAGGAGCTTGAAAGCGTCTTCCAATGCAGCGGTGAACAATTTCGGAGATATAACATCTCCCTGCCTTATGCCTCGCTGCAGAGGAATCGCCTTCGTGCTCTGCTCCTGTACTCGGACCGACATGGTGGCGTTTTTGTATAAACACTACGACACCTCGATGTACCGATAGTCAATATGGCACCGCTGGATAGACTGTAGCACTGCCCAGGTCTCGATCGAATCAAAGGCCTTCTCATAGTCCACGAACGCCAAGCATAGTGGAAAGTTATACTCCTCGGTCTTCTGTATAATTTGCCGCAGCGTATGGATGTGGTCCATGGTACTAAAGCCCTTTCGGAAACCGGCTTGTTCGGGAGGCTGGAAGTCATCGAACCTACGCGCGACACGATTCGTGATGACTCTCAAAAACAGTTTGTAAACATGACTCAGAAGTGAGATGGGTCTGTAATTCTTCAATAAGGTGTTATCTCCTTTCTTGAAGAAGAGGATAGGGTCAAGTTTTCTGTACTCTAATAAGTAGGCACCGTAAGTGATGCCGTTTTGTAAAATATCGTTCCTAAAAAAATTACTAGGTAAATTTGCTTAAGTTATTGCAATCTCACAAAAATTTACCAATTTTGATTGGAAGGACACGTCTTTTCGGTAAAGATCATTGATATTTTTGTTTAGATAAATAAGAAAATTGACTCTGCTAAACTCAAACTAAATTATGTTAAGTACCTAGACCTCACTGTATAGTCAAGTCTACTTAACCTGACCAACAAGTTCGTTAAAGATTAACACAATACCCAATGTTCTGGAATAAACAACATGCGTATTACACATGACAATTATATTCAAGGGTGCATATTTTAATTAAGACCACATGCGCAAGCGGAGCAAACCGTCTTTGATTTACGGTTACGTTGCGTAATTGGCAGTTCTTAAGTCAAGATATTTCAACCCCGAAATTAAATGTATCTTTAATGTTCTGGTTACCCTAATTGCCTTCTGGCTTTTGAGGCACTTTAAAATCAATGCTCCCATCTAATGTGGGAATGGGAAGAATTTATTAGAAAAAGTGTCGAGTTTCCAATATAAGCGAAGTTAGGGAAAATTAAAATTCATTAGGGAACTGCCACGGTTATAAGCGCGTAATTCAATCAGCAATATTCATAGGTTACGCGAATACGTTTTTGTACAATACATTGTTTAATTGTTTCGATCCAGTTTGTTTGCTAATTTGATCAAATAAGATAACTATGTAAACAACGAAGCATTCTTTGGTTGTATACATAGTAGATTAAAGGAATTGTGAAACTAATTCCAATTTAGGATCAAAACAATTTAAAATAAATTAACGATTATTTTGTTTTAAACAAACATATTTGTAACTTAATACGAGTACCTTATCAGATCTTATGTTTGGAGGTTCAAAGTCATAAACGATTTTAATAACTTTTATCCTATCAAAATGATTTGTGAGTTTGCCAATTTATGAAATTGGTGTATCCGTATCGAAAGCTAATTTAAGAGGCGCGAAAACAATACAACCGTGTGATTTCTGATATATAATTGTTCTCGATGGAATAAAGTCAATAAAGATGTTCCCAACGTTTGCTAAAATAATAATACACCTAAACGGATATCGTTACGAAGAAAGATGGGCCAGTGAAACAAAAAGAAAGTGAAATGCAGAAATTAATGAAACACGGTTAAATATATTTAATACATATATTGTCTTCATTTGAAAAGCAGCACAATAAAAACACATTACATGACTTATGTAGCAGTAAACGTGCTTAAGTCTACACAAAAGGCAAAGAAAGAGCACACGCCTAATATAAATTAAGGGATAATAAATCAAATTCTCATATTTTACGGTCCTTTATCTTGTACGAGAATTGTTACTATAATGGAGTATTAAATGTCGAGTAAGAGCCTTTATGTCTTTGCGAGGAGGTGGCTAAACGGATAAAAAACGGCGGGAATAAAGTGTCGAGTGTCGGTAGGGTGACAGGAGCATGGGTGTTCAACACTCATTTATTGTCGAGAAATGTACAACAATTTTACGATAGAATTGGGGCTGTTTTAATAATCAACTTTTGATGTGCATTAATCCCTCTTTTTTAGAGTTTCGTAGTCAACACGGAACTTTTATAGTTTCGCCATGCTGTTTGTCTGTCTGTCTGTCCATCGTTTGGCTCAGAGACTAGAAAGCTGTAGTTACACATGGGTACTTGAAAAGCACGCCGACAAAGTATAAAATTAAATTTACCTTTCCCACAGTTACAGTGGAGATGTTTTTTTTCTCTCGTCTATTCCATAGTCTGGGGTAATATTAAGCTTTAAGGTGCTACTTTTTGCTCGAGTTAAGGTGTGCCCCCCCCACCCCTTTGCCGGTGGTTGCTTTTTGAAATCTGAACAAAGTCACTACAGTATGATACATAAAAAAATTAAAAGGAAAACTATCAGAGCTAGGTAGGCTTAGTTTGTTTAGTTACCCAGTGAACTTAAAATGTACTTGGACTAGAAAATTACTTAGATGAAGTCGTTAATTATGTGAAACAGGTAGAAAATACCTAATGTTGAGACACGCAATTATGGAACTTTACAATACGCGTGGCCCGACACGCACTTGGCCGGTTTTTAATTGTGATTTGACTGATCTAAATTGCAATAGCTTACAAAGGATTAGGAATAATTACCAATTTTACTAAGCTGATGAATGCGTAAGATGTTTCTACACGTGATAAACGTGCATTATGAAAGCAATTTCAGTCAAAATCATAACTCAAGTTGTAAAAAAGCATTCGTTTATAAATTAATGGGTAATTAAACAGCTCTTCTTTCGTACTGTGATTTATAAATACAAAACGATGAATATTCATGCAGGAAATCCGAATTTAATTACGAACCTGATCGAGTCTCAGTATTGGCATGATAAAAAGTGTTATAAAACGTCATGAGAGTTCCCATGAAGTGTAACATTCCTGTGAACATGGGATTATGAACCAAAACATTTTATTTGGTCATAAATTGTCACGGAAAATCGTGATTATGCCCAGTCTACTGTTACAGTAGGATTCGACCTTTGTAACGATAGCGATTTTGGACGCATCATTTCTCACAAAAGCTAGGTCGGGCACTACTGAGTCGGACCACCCTGCAACTAAGTTTGAATTCGTAATGACATGTCCATAAGATTTGAATTAATAACGCATTACGATCAATTAGGTAATTAGCATCAGTATCTATAAAATTTGACACCTATAATTCGTTAGCATAATTTCATCTTTAGGTGGTCTGGGAAAGGCTCTCGGAGTGTATATCTAATGAATTGAATGTTAGACGTATGTTAATTTGTTTTCCTTTGCTGTATTAACACAAAATTATAATTTATCCATTTATTAAATTATACAACGTGTAAAACAAACTTAAGGGGCCGATACTGCTTCTCAAAAACAATAATTTACTTGGTTAAATGAATTGCAATCCTAAGAACCTGATTGACTATTGGACTGATGACTTAGTCAGGGTTGCAGGCAGCCGCTGGATGCAAACGGCCCAGAACCACTCGCTGTGGCATTCTATAGCGGAGGGCTATGTCCAGCAGTGGACCTTTTCAATTTTTTTTTCGAATTCAAATCTTTATTAAAATCTATTAAAGGCATGATGTAGATGGTAAATCTTAAAAAATAGTTTTCTCGCATTCTTATTATAATAAGGTGTCGTTCAGAATCAACCGAATTAATTGAAAAGTAAATGTATTTGTATGAAATATTTAGCATAGTGTGAACGATTGAATTAATTATGCAGTGTCAAATTAAAAGTTTTTATAAATCTACAAAGTTTGGGCCTAAACAAAAGATAAAAAAGATAAAGAGTATGGACCCAGTAGAGCCCAATTATGTCAAATTATGTTTAAACAAATCAAACACTACACGGACTTCCAGTTGAATGTTATTGCACCAAATTACTACAAGACTGCTATTACTGCGATTTTTATTTTTCAGTGCATGTTTCTGCCCAGAAACTATTTGTAAGGCAATAAATGAGGCTGGAGGTTTTGTTTTCATTAACTACAAACGCTTTTACGTACGTTCTAAAGGGCTATATACCTGCTGAATGTTGACCTTTATTATCTGAAGTAATAAAATCAGGGTATCTATAGACACGTACGAAGTCCATTGTCCTAATTGAGCGCAATCAATTTCCACGTAATATCTCTATGATTTAAGCGTTTTCTGTCAGTTGTGAGGCAAGTTATTGTAATTATTGCAATAATCGTAAAAATTTAAGTACGTAGGCGGTGCGTGCGCGCGCCTACGCAGCCTATGCAGTAATTTCAGTTGTAAGGACCTTTGTAACTGAAGGAGTTTCGCTTCGTAAAAAGGTGAGTTTGGCCTAATTGACGTAACTACGCCTTGAGCTGGTGGTTACAAGTACTTATTATATAACAATAGTCCTGAAATGTTTATTGACTGTCGTAGCAATCATAACACATCGTAAGAGCAATGTTTTTGTTTATAATGGGCTAGTTTCCTAAAAAAAATTAATTAGTCCGTCAGTTGGATTAACAGAAAATATTGGACACGTATTTTTTCTTTTCTCAATCAAACAAAAATTGATTAAGATAAAGCCCGTCAGAGTTCCGCGTAACGTCACGCCTTGCGACACTTTTTAGCAAGGCGTGACGTCACGTGCTCACTTTGATGCGCTTTATCTTCGTCATTTTTTGTTTCATTGACGAAAGACAAAATATGGGTCCAATGTTTTTAAATAATCTAACTGACGGACTAAATAGAATAATCTTTTTTTGACCCAGGAAACTAGCCTATTGCTGTGGCGGCTATAGAACACGTAAGTTTGAGCAAATATAAATTTATGGAAATAGATACATGAATGCATTTTACTTTATAATTATGCTCAAGTATTTTCGTAATTAAATAATACTACTTATTATTGGATTCTTAACAAATAACGCGCTTTATTTAACAGTTTAAAAAAAAATACTAACAACCCGAGACTGTCAAAGATGAGGGCAATAATTCACCGTCGGTTTTAGTCCGTTTTAGTGAAAATAACTCCACCTAAATGACCTCTATAATAGTTTTGAAACGCTGTATTGTAGCCGAGCCCCTAATGACGGGCCTCAGACAATAAGTTACGTTGAACGGCTAATTAATAATTAAGTCGTCGCTGTGATGTTTACTCCACATGACTAGAGGTTTTAGTATAATAATTAAAGTTTATGGTTTCTTAATTGGGTTTAGATTTGCGTCTCTCTGTGGGAATCGCCGCGGATCATGGGGCGAACTTAGCATCTTATAAATGACTTTTAAAAGTTTTGTAATACAGAATACACGTGAAGTGAAGATATGTGACAAAAAATCTGCTAAAGCCGATTTAAGGCGCGTGTGGGGTAACCAAACACGCGTACAATGAGAAGTGGCCACTAAAACGCTAATACGACAAAGAGGCATGATGTTGCGCAACAATAAGGCATTCTGCGCGCACTGTCATGCGTATAACTATATTAAATAGATCTCCCGTGGACGATTGATGGGAGCGCGCCTCTATTGACAGAGGATGTTAATATGTGGGCCAAGTAGATAAAAAAATCTTAAGAACTTTGAGTGGTTTATGGTTACCGAGTACCTACTGACATTATCAAAAAACCGGGACATCTTAATCAAGAACTTGCAATTGCAGTGTTCGCTTTCTTATGCACATGTTTCTGGCTTCAATTTGGCAAATGCTATCTAAACTCTCAACTCATTTTTAATGTGATAGATCATAATAACAATTGTAATGCATCGTCATTCAATAACGTTTGTCTTCGAAATTGGCAACATATAAGTTTATAGGAAAGGTAACATCCGCTGTCGAATCGCATCCGGAAAGGTGCTAGCACACATAAAGGGCCAGACATAATTCGTCATATTATTCATAAATAAAATCAGTGCAAGATCGGCAGATGCGAAAGGATTGCACACATGCTGGCAAGGTGCGCTCTCGGTCTATATGGCTTGCGCCAAACTCTTCACTTGGTAAACAATTCTCGATAACGTTAGGTTATGCATCTGTCGCGTTACGCATTTCACTGACCTCTTTCCGTTGATGAAATAAAGTGACGACTTAATTCAATGATGTCTATTTACCACCACACCAGCAGCATTAATGTTGAGGATTCTGTTGTAAGCTGGGTAATAAAATGATACCTTATTCAATACTCTAGGATTTTAAATTAAACAGGTGGTGTTCAAATAAAAAAAGACCTTTCTGAAAATTATATTGCCTAAATAATACATCTTGCTGTGTACTTATCCTTTCATCTATAGATAACAACGCATAAAAATCGTTTCTGACTAGAAGTTCCTTCGGACAGGAATTTAAATTTAGTCTTCTGCATTAAAATATTTGTATTCTTGAATACCTATTCGAATACCGAATTAGGTTTAAATAGTTTTGAAGGAGCACGTGGCGCGGCGTCTTTTTAAACAAGGCTCAGATCCAGTTTAGTAATTAAACTTACAACTTTATCGATCAAAGCCATTTCCAGTTGCACGGACCACCGGGCTCTATCTGCAAGGATTGCGATGAACCGTTTATAAATATTAGCTAGGGCTTGCCCAGTAATGGAACTGTCACTAGATCGCTGCTTGTCTATAATGCGCCGAATGAGTTTATTACGAATGCACTGCCCACTTATATGCAGATTCGATCGGTACACGACGGACGAATACGGATAACAGACCATTAATATTACAAGTTAACGTTGGGACACGTTTTTGCATGTACATTTTATTACTTGGAAATGAAATGATGAGGTGAAATAATAAAATGCATTAACTAGTGCAATCAAAAAGTCCAATCAATTGTTGTAATGCCAATGTCTTGACTTGTAACCTGTTACTAATATGCTAAAATGTGCAAGAATTATTGATTTGATTTTCGGTAAAATTAGACAATTCAACAAAATTGTTGAATATTTTAGTTAAAAACGTCTCATTTTGATTCACAAAAGTTTTAAGTCGAGATGCTCAATCAAAAAGTATTTCCATTCCAATTTTCACAATAGCACCTTTCAATTCATTGTTATTTTCTTTTTGAAATCGCAAATATACATGTTACAAAGACTGTAATTATTGGTTATGGTTCCGTTTGCTGCTTCATGATCCATTGTGTTCAGGAGATGTCTCCATTTTGCGATTTTCTAAGGTGTGGGCTAAACGTTATTCGACTATAGTATTAAGGCACGCCCGCGGAGCCTTTGTTCGAGTCACTTTGTGCTTCGACGTATCACTCCCACAATTTCATTATATTTTGCGAATTTACTTGTAGCTGAGAGATTCGAAGTAAAATGATGGATGGCTCTAATATTCTTACGGAGACAATATGTGAGAAGTTATTCGACTCTAGGGATTTATTTCATTATATAATACTTGAGAAACCATAAATTCTCGTTTAATAAGAAACTGTTCAATGGTAACCAAATCATTTTGAAATGTTTGATATATTAAAAACCATACATAGAACAATAATATTAAAGTAAACCATCTGAACTTTATCAAAATTATCATATTTGAAGAGCAATACATCTGTTCTAAATTATCTTTAATTTCGCTACTTGGCATTAATTCCGCAGCATCTTATTTTATTGTAAAATAAATAAAATATGTTATACATATAAATATTTCATACTTAAATAAAAAACAGTGTTAAAATCCGTTTAAGTATGAATTTGCACAAGCACAAGAATTTCTAGGCAAATTTTAGTTTGAGTATAATCAAAAATTTTATTCACTTTTGTCGTTAATACTACAGTCTTGGCGCGGTAAACAATTAATACAATGAGCAGAGCAGGTAAAGGACAGAGAATCAATGGGGACAAAATTAAATATGAATTGCTTCCCGGAGGCGACGCAGAGTCTATTAAAATCGCGTTTGGCGCCCCTCAATGGGATGATTGAAGGCTTCTAAACAATTCATCCTTCACAGTCTCAATGACTTGGCCCACATTCCTTGTGTAATCTTTTTGGACTACAAAGGGTGACAATAGTGGGCACTTTACTATTCAAGTCCCTTTAAAATACTGGGCACTTCGTTCCAAATTAATGTAAGGTTTTTTTTTTCAGTTCTTCACTGAAGGTACTGCCGCCCATCGCGCACGCTGCAATTCAACGTTGGATTAATTCCAAAATTTTATTCAAATATAGACTTTTAACTGAACAAATAAGACGTATTTTATATTGATGACATTTTTGTACACTCGCACGAGTTTGTTGTAGGTATTATGTTAGGCACAGCGATTCTTGTTGCCATAAACACAAAGAGACGTTCGTTGTTTAAGTCGTGCTGCACTGACCGTAATAAATTTACGATTGTTCTATTGCGTATTATCCGTCACCACGGGTTCCCCACTTGTCCGGTTAACTTGTTTCTAATGAAAGTTGGAGGTAGGTACTTTTGTGCAACAGCTGATTCTCGGAGGCGCTAAACAGCTGATTGTTACCCATTTCATGTTTTTGTTTGTCTTACTAAGTCTAAATTCATAGTTACCTCTCTCGATGTTTTTTAACCTAAAGAAGTTTTTATAAGATACATATCTTTATCAGAAAGAAAACTACACTAAAATAAGAAAAAAGTTTTTAATGTCATTAGTTTAATGAAACGAAGTTATAAACTGTACTCTGAAAGTGCAACTGACAAACAAAAACTTTGATCAACATCAAAATATTTAATAAGTTAATATCCTTTGTAATTACTATATTCTAACAATCTACTTTACTGCCAAAGGAACAAAAAGCATTTGTACCATTGGTGCTAGCTAGCTAACAAGCCCCATTGTACCTAAACCTAAAAGTTGTTGTGCCTACTATATCAGTGGTAGAATACTTCCTTACAACTTCTGTTCCCAATATACAAAGTTTAGGAAACATATTAAAAAAAAACAGATGCTCAATTAACAAATTTTGTAATAATTGAACCTATTGTTTGTTACATCATTTTAAAACCATACTATGTTGAATAAAATCATTGGCACGCGTATAAAGGTTCAACCATCTCGTTTTATTTTGGCCGGGCACGCCAGGTAACAGGAAAAATATAAGGGAGTGAGGGTTCTATCCGCGTTTTTTTGGTAAAGGTGGGCCCATATAACGCGGCGTGGGTGCCCGGAGCGACCATTCATTAGATCGCTGCCGAGGACGAAGCACCTTCTAATCTCTTTCACCTTCACAATACTTACGATCATAAGTTCAATGTTCACTTCAAACGAAATGTTGCAAGGGATCCATCACAAGTCCGGCTACCACATGCCTAACTACATCAAATCCGAAATTCCAAGACTAGTGCAAATCGCTCCAGCCACTGAAGCAAGACATCACAATTTGGATACTGAAAAGAAGAGGTATAATTATAAAAGCAACCCTTATACTGGAGCGCAGGCCGCTTCGATTGCAAGAAGAAACGCTAGGGAAAGGAATCGTGTAAAACAAGTGAACGACGGTTTTAATGCCCTGAGGAAAAGGTTACCAGCAACGGTCATTGCCGCCCTGTCTGGAGGAGCCCGCCGCGGCTCCGGGAAGAAACTTAGCAAAGTCGATACTCTTCAAATGGTCGTTGAATACATCAGATATCTGCAGAATTTATTGGAAGAAAGTGATGCCGCTACGGGAGTAACGAGAGCAGATGTACAGTCGACACCAATGGACACATCCTTAAACTTTGAAGATGAAGGTGTCTACGATAGAAATTCTCCATATTCAGAGTCAGTGCCATCGCCGGTTGGTTCGGAGTGTTCTTCGGGAGTGTCTGTGTACTCGAACAATGGTTATATCGCAAATAATTATCAGGTCAACGACCAATATACTAGTCTAAATGAAGACAATCTGCTTGACACTATTTCATGGTGGCAACAAAAATAATTAAGTTTTTATTATTGTGTTGTAGAATTTCAAAATGTTCTAGTCAATTCAGTGTAGAGTTTAAAACCAATCGCGTTATTGCTAAATACTCTTACATTTGTATAAAGTATTTAAAATGCAAAACGTTTGTAAATAAGATTACTATGGCTGTGGAATTTATGTAAATGAAGATGTTATTGCCACTGAATATTTGAATGTCTTTTTACTTTGTAAGTGAAAAAGTCAACTTAGATATTTTAGCTTTTATAAAGCTTGTAAATATAAACAAATATATATGATTATTTATTTTCAAGTCTTGTTTCTCATTTCAATTACCCAACTTTTTTATTTAGGCTTTTATACGTAAGTAAATTGTTCTTTTTTAAATTGATAAATTGGTGTATAGGTGTGGTGAATTTTAAAATAAAAAATGTTAATATATTTTCATTTAACTTAATTAATATTTACCAACGCTTGATAAGAATCATGATAAAACAAATAATATAAAAATTGCAATGAAGTTAATAAGAACAACAAATATATTTTTATAGGGTTCCGTACCCGCATGGTACCCTATAACTAAGCTTACATTATTTGTTTGTCTATCTGTCAGTCTTACCTATAAAGAGTTGTAACTTTAAAACCGTTATAGGAAGCCAGTTAACATTTTCCCAAAATGTCTGTTATTACGCCGGATTAGGTGTAGGTACTAAAAACAATAAAACAAAACAATTTGAAAATTGAACGTGTTTTCTTCGTTGTCAAGTACCAACGTTGTTTGTTTTTGATTTATTGTAAAAACGATAAATATCAAGCTTTGAACGCGTTGTATTTGTGACGACTTTAAAGTAAAACTAAATTAATAATAACTTGTCAAATGTAAGTCGTACTTGCGCTAAGGATTCTATACGGTACCGATACGAAACCCTCGATGGATGTGGCGACCAGCCCTTGGCCAATTCTTAACTTTAATTCAACATTTACATTAAGAAGCGAGTTCTACTCACGCCTAGCGCGATAAGACGTGAATTGTGCGAAAAGATAATGTTGATTGTAGTTATTGCTACCGGTTTTTACTATAGATAGACTTCGAAGTTATTTATGACTTTAAAGTAAAAAGAACTTAACGTATATCAACATACATTTCTTACTTTTACCTCTTACTTGGTAATAATAATATAAAATACGCTACGCTGTCCAAACAATATTTTTACTTTGCACTTAAATTAATGGCAACAGAAAAAAATTGAGATACCTTAGTAGAGCAAGCAATTGTTTGTAAACGAGTAACCGTACGTAATTAGAGTATTATCGCAAATAACAAAGCTAAACACTAAAATGCTTCCAATGAACTCAGAATCGCTATGTGACATAGATATAGCTCGCGATAAAAGTTATCTCTATAAATAAAAAGATGGCAGTGATATTGCCAACTTGATTAAGCCATCGAAGCGCAGACACCCGCTCCGGTACATTGTTATACAAGATTAATGGTGTACACCAAGATAAGGAGGTGGGAGCTAAATGCATTTACATGTGCGAATAAAAAGACTGATAAAGGGACAAAGAAGTTCGCATCGAATGAAAACGGTACCATTTATGCTCGACACACACAAGCAAAACACCCGATGAACTTGTTATAGAAGAAAGATGTAATTATCTAAAATACCGAAGCAATAAACTTCTAATTAAAATCTAGTTGGAAAAATAAAGCTGTTTGATCTAAATCTTCGATAAAGAAATATAAAGTTATTTTTCACAAACTCAATAGATCTGCTAAAGATACGGCTGAGCAAGTGGTATTGCAGACACAGAAAAACATGTGACGTATTCGAATGAATAAACAAAGTCTTATACACCTTGTTAATAACACCTTTAATTTGGTACGATCGATAACAGTTTATAAACTGTAAACCAAAACATGATTTGTATTGGTTTATCTATTAATTTATTTAGGCTTTCGTAAAGTACTCTAGAAATATTATTCTCGATGACATAATTCTACCGACATTTTCACAGATCAAAACAGTTAAGTTTAGTTTTCGACACGACTGTATGTAGCTTCAATACGATTTATACGGCAGCGTAGATTGGACTTTACGATTATTGAAAACACTGATAGAAACGTACGTTTGTTATTATAATTAATGCTAACGCTAACACCTTCTGAACTGGCGACCGAGAGAGAGTTAATTAGCATGTTTGTCCCTTGGTTAAAATATTTGTACCTATCTCTTTAATAAAATCAAATATAGTACTAATAATATAACTATATTATTATATACAGTTACAATATGTCTCTTACATAGAAAACTGTTAAAAAACAACATTAATACCTAATTAAGGTTTGCGTTATTGTTAATAATCGACCACAATATTTAGGCAAACAGTTATGTTAGCGCCCTCAACTTGCTTGCACTTACTTCCTCTCGGCAGTGATAGCGCCTCTTAAGTAATTTTAATAAATTGGTATATCCTCTCTAGGTCCAACAACGCCTTGTTGTCATGCGTCGAGCTCTAGTTGTTATAATCGCGAAGTAAATATTCATTCATTATAAATCTAGTAGGCACTAAAGACAATTCCAAGCGATTTGCTGAAATCGTGTTATATGAGCCTATTGTTATGTAATTCTTTAAGTTGAGGAAGCACCAAATTCTAAATGCTAATTTTATTGCTTTAATAGTATTATATTCTATGCCTATACTTAGTTATTCATTCATAATATTTTAAAAATGCATAAATAGTGGCCGAGCTGAGAACAGTGTTTACTAACTAAAGTTACTACATGAGTAAAATTGCAAGCACCTACGAATATGCCTATCCAAGTTTCGTGATTCTCCATTCATCGGTAAAGATTACATTTTGAGCGAAAAACATTAACATTTTATTTCCCATTTTGCTTTTATTTGCTTCCGTTTTGCCGGTTACCACAAAACATCACCTCAGAAACGTAACGTATAAATCGTTTGTTATTCCAAGGCACTTACACTTTTTCGCTTCTAAGGTATATTGGTGCAGAAACAGAAAGCGTTTCGATAAGTTTGGAATACGATTCAAATCGAAACATTAAAGTCTTTTGTGACGATAATCTTATTATTTTGGGCACGTGATCTTTTTTGTGTTCGTGATTTT
Organism: Anania hortulata; assembly: GCA_963576865.1. Lineage (NCBI taxonomy): Eukaryota > Metazoa > Arthropoda > Insecta > Lepidoptera > Crambidae > Anania > Anania hortulata. The sequence continues at coordinate 7,895,741 of OY756394.1, read as the reverse complement.
TGCGAAATGCAAACGATAATAGTAAGAAAAAAATAATAATAATGGATTTAGAGTTGGTTAAGTTGTAGGTACTATATACTAAAAATGTGTTTGCTTTTGTTTGTGTTTGATATTTATTCAACTTTTTGATTTCGTTTAAGATACCATCTTTAGTAGGTAAGTCTCTAATCTGTGGCTACTATTGTTTAGAGCTAAATGACCACGTTGTAACTTAGAGCTATTGTTATTTAATTCACAAAGGTCTTTACAATAGTCCCGGTCATCTATAAAGCTTTAATTAATCTTTCACTTTCACCTTTATTGTTTAGTTTATTGATAGCCACTTTAGAAACAATTGGTTACTATTATTTTTTGTTTCTAGATCAAAATACTTTCCTCATAATGATTACACGTTTAATATAATGCAAGTAACTAATCACATCGATAGTTAAATTAGTTTATACTCTTTAGATTTATTAATTTTAGTAAGAAACGTGATTTCTATACCTACTTATAAAAAAAATCTGTTAAACTTTGAAATTAACTTTGATTTTTGCAGATAAATTCAGACAAACGTCAAAGAAATGGACGAAATCATAAAAAGTGAAGAAAAGAAATAATGTATGACTCTTGTCGGTACTTTAATACACTAGTGAGTGTTTGAATCGACGAATGTCCTCTTAAATATATCAAAAACCGTCGATTATAATTGATGCTGTCTCAGTAAGACCTATCTTAAGCAAATGGTTTATTGCCTCCGCTTAACATCGGATGAAAAGGTTTTTATTTAAAAAATTGACGTAAGGAACTAATATTTTATAAATCATATTTTTATTACTTAATGCCACTAATACCTTTTTTTTAATAATACGATCTAATAATTCATTTATATTCTCTATTTTTTAGGGTTACCAACCTCAAATGAAAAACGAAACCCTACGAGTACAACTGTTCAATGATAATGCAAACCCTATGTAATTAAACAACTAATTTTTATAGTAAAAACCACAGGCCTGTGTGAATCGGTCCCGCGCTTTGGATCTCGAACTTAATAAAAGAAAGTGAATATAGTGATACGGAACTTTGGTGTGCCACGACGATCCTTGCATTTATTTATTCATTTGCACATACTATTTTGTTTAAACCACATTTTCTTAAATTTAGATTTTTTTAAATACCTCATTGACCCAATTTAAAAAAGATGTCGGCTAGACACCCCCTAACTTATTAGTCAATTTTATCTTAATAATTAGTAATACACTTTTATATTAGCTTCATTTGTTATTAACTATCTATGCAATCAAATTTTGGAAGTAGTTTTTAACATTCTTCTTACTGACGTATCGGTTTGACACTTTGTAAGTATCTGACATTCGGATGACAACATAATAATTTGACACCATCGTAATGATCTGATGATAGAACCAGGACAAAATGTTCAATGGCTACTAGTAAAAAATCGTGTTCAGGTTCATTTGATTCGTCCTATCAAGTCAATAAAAGTGTGTTTTATAGTTTTTAAACTATGTAAAAATTTTAAGTGTGAGGTAACCTAAGGAAATAATAAAAAACGATGTAAATTTCTAAGTGAATATAGGTAGGCAAGATAGTAACCCTTTAAAGTCCGAGTTAGTGCTAGATCCCAGGGCATGTGTGCATCTATTAAGGCCAATAAAAGTGCATTTGATGCATCTGGATTACCTGGACCCATTAAACCTGAAGGCCCCTATCTATTTTTATTCTAAGTGATCCTGCCTTTAATGTCTAACACCGGCAATAAAATACAATGTGGGTACACGTTAATCTATGTGGTCTAGCTCTATAGGTCAATGATTCTTTATGGTGGTTTTCCATGGGAGTACCAAGCTTTTAAATTTGTAATATAAATTTAAATTTATGTTATAGTTTATCTAAGGCCATGTGTGACTGGGCATAAGGTAATGATTTTTTGTACGCATAATTATATCTATTTATATATAAAACAAACTTTGGAAGTCACTGGGAGAGGCCTATGTTCAGCAGTGGATGTCCTAAAGCTGAAATGATGATGACGATGAAGGGAAAATGTCATAAATTAACGATAGTACAATAGTTTGTGCAGCCTTGCTATTATTTTGTCAACAAAGTTTCAAGTATGTACACTTTATGCTCTAGATTGTACAAAAAAATAAATGGTTGTAGAGCACAACAAATCTTTACTAAAATATAATCACAATACAACTATCGCTCTAAGACCGGCGTTTTCAGGCAGCATTCCATTTCCTGGTCTTGCGCAGAAGAAATAAGGCAAGCGGCAGACAAGTCCATAAATAAATTGTCGGATATCGGCTTCCTTCGCCCGTTGGGAACTTGCCGTGATAGATGCAAGGGGTCAGGCCTAGTGTTACCACGAATCACAATAAAACAGGACATCCATACTTTTCCTTTGGAAGCCTTGCCATAAATATCCCAATATTAATTTATAGATATTATCTCGTTATGTTTCTTGCTTAAGAATAGTTTTGGATATTATGCCTACTCGACAACATTACCTATCAACAAGTTGGAAAACCTTTGTAAATGAAGTAGCGTTTTTAAAACATCCTTTTTACATTGATAAAAATATTGACTCATAGCAATGCTGAGACTTCAATCTTGTGCATACCGAAGCTTAGTACATTAGATTTAAACGCGTTAGTAAAAATATGAAGATACAAAAATGTAAATTAAAAACGTTCGTTGAATCGGGTTTTTTGCTTGGCCACATGGCCATAGAAAATAGTATCTAACTTGGTAGAAAACTTGATTGATTAATTTTTAATGATAACTAAAACTTATATACATTTAAATAACTAACTGCATATTAGAAAAAAAAATTTATTGCTAGAAATGCTTAATTTTTGTTATTGATGTATTAACAACATAACATATAAAAAACATTAAGTCATTTCACAAACTCGCGCCTAATATGGAGCACACTCTAATACATCGTAAAATTAGATATGTTGTCAATTAAAGATTTATTTGTTTAGAGTTAACAAGGTAAGTAAACACTTTTTGTAAATCGAGGTTGCGAGATTGATATTTTTATAAATGAATATAGTTTTATTTAAAATATTAAACGTATAAACAAAATTTGGGCTATTTTTTAATGGTCGCAAATCAGGCGCTGGAATTATTAGGTTTAATATTATGATAATTACTATATAACTAATATTAATACTCGTACTAGCTGTCCCAATACCAGGCACAAAAAATGTGGTAACACTACGTTTTTATCATTCGTATTGATGAATGAAAATACATACCGGCGCGTCGCAAATACTCTTGGCGGTTAAAATAGTAACTTGTATACCCATATTCTGAGCTTTCTTATAGGCTAGTTGTTATTTTTTGAAATAGGTCTTAAATGAATGGTGATTGTTCTATTAAAGTGAAAAAACATTAATTGTATTTTTAGAGACATAGAAAACTACAAAACTTAAATATAAAAATTATTTTTTTAAGATCAGACGAAAACGCAGTCAGCCATGTTGGTCTATAGATTATCTGTGCTATGACATAACCTCATTTATAAACAAAATACGTATCTACAAACTTTCCATTGTTTTCAGTATTTTAATACAATAAAATACCAATTGCACTGCACTTATTTATTAAATGTCTTGACGTTCCTTAGCTCGGCAGAGCAGAAATCTGGGTTTAATGCATAGAATTTGCCAACCATCAGTGTGTCGACTCGCGGCAGGTTTGTGCTATTTGCTTTTACAAATCTGACGTCCAAGATTTATTTAATCAATAAAACAATTATAGAACAACGTTTGAGTAGATTATGGAGGATAATATTTTAAGAAAAAGATCGCAAGATACATGTAAATTACATTTACATCATAGTTTACTAATAGTCGTCGTCGCAAGGCGTGACGTTATTATCTTCATAATTTTTTGTTTGATTGAGAAAAGAAAAAATACGTGTCCAATATTTTCTGTTAATCCAACTGACGGACTAATTAGATTTTTTAGGAAACTAGCCCATTTCTTTGCAAATGTTTGCACAAAACAATTATGTCGTACAATGGATTTCCGTGAAAATATGGACCCGTGCTTTACATCTGGCGACCAGTAGCAATAGAAGCAATTACTATTTTTGATTAGTTTCGTCGTGATCAAACGGAGCCACTTGACCGTGAAATGGTCGTATCTTGTTTCACACAGAACAAAAGATTATGAGTAGCTAGTTACTTATCGAAATCCAATACAGAGTCATTCTAAGACCTAAAGAATATTTTCAAATATGATTTCATTGAAAGATTTTATGGCAAAAAAGTATGGGGTCTTCCTCAATATTGTTACATTCGCAATCGGAAGGTTGCGATGTGCAATTTGAGAATGATTTCCGCTTGAAATACACCAAATTGTTAGCACTCATCTTTTGCTACTTTTTTTCTTCTTCAAAATTTCCTCAAGTTGTTTTTTCGTCGTTTTATTGTGGTTTGGTTTTGTAACGACTTTCGATTTATGAAATTGTGTATAGAATTTGATTCTGTAATTTTGATAAAGGACTTACGAGTGGTTGTAAATTTTAAAACCACGTACTCTAGTGGCTTTCGAGTTTCGTACAAGTTTTTATTGCTTTGATCTTACCGAAGCTTTTTTATTTACTTCAACTAAACGCAATATTAATTGGCCCCCATAAACATGCCAATTACTTATTAGATAAATACATGTTACAGGTAAAAATAGCAATAATTATGTCTGCAAAATGGCCACTTATCAAGCTAGATATTTATTAGAATGATTTGCATCCAATAATCACAGTCATAAATTAAGTGTTTGAATAAAATTGCAATGCATCTTCCATGCAAATGTTTAAACAACTTAAATACGAGTTTGCGTATCTACAATATCGATAGATTTATTTGAAGTCGTAACGTTCGAAACACACGTAAACATGTCTCTACACGCGTAGGTATTTGTCTTTCTACCAAAAATCATAAGGTAAAAGGAGACCCAAGTTAAATGAATTTAATACATTTAACTTTCTCTGCCTAGTAAAGAAATTAAGATCACACGATATCTTTACATTGTCTTATAAATAAAAAAAAAAAAAAAATGTTCTGCTACCTATATCCAATAAAATTTAGTTTCTCATTCTAATAGTCTTGTGACAACGTCAAAGAGGTTTACAGACTATTTTTAACTTTAACTTAGCTTAGTGCACTACCGTGTGCTCACATTATATGAGATGAAGATGTCGGTTTGGTAGTAGGTACCGCGCAGTGGCAAACAGTGATTTACTTAGAACACCGCTGAGCGCAGCGTGACCTTACTGTAATAACTTACAGTGTTCATTGATATTTTCTACTTCGACGTCCAATCGACGTTAGAAAAGCAGTAAAACGAAGAAGCGAGTAGTTTATTAGCAGGGTCGACACAATTCTATTGTAAATGGGCTGTACACCAATTGTACAAAACGTAAAACGTGCTATGTGGCTTGATTTGGTAGTTTATATAAGCGGAATGACCTAAATTTAATACGATTTGAATACTCATATTGATATCTTGAATCATCATCATCATCATAATTTCAGCCATACGACGTCCAATAGGCTTCCCCCATTGACTTCCAGATTGGCCGGTTGGAAGCGGCTTGCATCTTGAATACTCTTATTAAATACAACAGAAGTTTTTTTTTTAAGACGCCCAATTCACTGGTAAAATATCTTGGGAGAAGATAGTTTTGATCCCTAGTTTCTATAAGATCCATGCATTAAGTATCAATTCTCAACCTCTATAAGGGGTTTACGAAAGAATAAGCATTCGTTAATCACCACGGACCACGTAATCAGCCGCTAATACGTAACGAATTTTCGTATGGGAGCAATCTCGAAATTGGGGAAAAATATTTGAGCCTCTGATTATAATTTTTGTGCCGTGCCCTGTGGGGACGACCGTAAAGAATACACTTCCCCACCGTCAACAGAAGACGTGTCGTAAGAGGCGACAAATTCCTGTAGCACTAGACGGGCAGCAGCGTCTTCGTGCGAAATCTTATAAAAAACTGCGCTCGCCAACCCGCTTGCCAAGCGTGGCGACTATTGGCAATCCCCCCCCGAAGATAAGTCATTGGGGAAGCCCCGTGTTCAGCAGTGGACGTTCTGTGACTGATATGATGATGATGATTATAATTTGAAAACTGGTAAGGAGTCCCAGAATTTCTTTTGAGTCGTACCTAGAATCCCTTCCGTGAGACACAACTTTTAAATTACCTTAAACTTTCGCTGCACCTTGCTCCAGATAGTTTATCCGGTGAACAAAAAATTAATTTCATATGGAGACAGTCGAAGAGTACCTACCCAAAAACTGTCGGCGTGAAACCCATAAAAAGGATTATAGGTTGAAGAGGCTTAATGCTCTAGGATTCAATTAAGTGAAATAAGCTTAAGTGGGTAATATCCGCTGTTATGACAGCAGTCAAATTATCAAAAGTATGTCATATTAGGAACGGTATCAAATTGATAGCGCTTCCGTAGTGACAGACTAGATGTGAGGATTTAATTCAAATGAAAAAAAGTTGGGTAAAAAGTGCATAATTAAAAAAAAACTACCTCTAAGTACATAATCATTAGTTTTAAAAAAGGAATAATATGGGAATACTAAGAGTACTCAATTTATAGCCAGATGTGAGACGACCTCAAGCTCAGTATATTTGACCCAAACATGAAAAAACATAATAATTTCTTTACCCACTTAAGTAAACAAAACGTACATTGTAAAAATGCCTATGCATCGAGTTTAATGTAAGTTGCGGTTAAGGGACTAAGTAAATTGTAGAAGACTCAGGAGTCAAGTGCAATACAGATAGGCTATCATTAATTCAGTGGCGCGTGTCTCTGCACTGGCGTATATGCGGGCGCGCAGGCTTAGTTATGCCATAACTTACACAGGCTGTATTGCAACGACACAAAGTATAAAATTCGATATCACATCATCAAAAGATATTATGGTTTTTTCGGGTTCATTGTTGGTAGTATTCAGGACATGACCGACAGTTACTGGATATCAGACTTGCTTGAAGATAAAGTGTTCTGGTATGCATAATCGAAGCTTAGTAAAAACATGAGTGATATAAAATACTTACATTAATGGTAATAATTATAATAACGTGAAATGCCGACTAGAGAAAGATACATTTACTAAAATAAGTATATAAACAGGTTAGTTACCAGTTAAATATCCTGCCGGTAATAGGGCAAAGCTTTATTTTTAGAACGTGTTTATTTGACCGGATGAGGGCCTAAATACTGAATAAACGAGTAGTATTGAGTCTAATTTAGACCATACAATGTAGAGTATGTATGTATTCTCCGTTGTTTAAACTGCAACTTATTTATTTTCTTGCAATTTAGTCATATAAATAAACAAATGAAAATTTCGATAACTAATAATCATGTAATAACAATTATACGTTTAATGATACGACTTTTTTGGTAAATAGAGCAACAAAAGCATACTCTATAAATGCAAAAAAAACAGATACAGACGTATTGGACTCCCACAGACTGTCAAATGCATTTAAAAATCTAAGATTTATGCATGTTCAGGTAAATGTTCCCACGAAATGCGCGAATCGCTTCCGCGTCAGGTGAGTGGTGCACTGAAAGGGTTCAAAACCGACTCAAAGGGTTCCCATTATTATTATTCTGATCGACAATCGCCCTCTCAAGTGTCAGCCTTTTTTCTGCCAAATATAAAACTAATATTGGAAGGTCCCATCCTCTTCCGCCAGTTTTTGTCCATCATTGCATTTTAGGAAAAAAGTTACTCTACCTAAATTGCTTTTTACTTTTTTATAATCTACAACATATCAGATTTATGCAGTAAAAACAATTGTGCCGTGTTTGCTTTGAGTAAAAGTATTTTTTGGTGCTTTACTAAAGTGTATTTTGTGGTTGCACTAACATTTTGGATAACACTATCGAATGGTTTACCACCCAAAGGCGAGAATGGAATGCTATTTAATTATTATTATCTAATTAGATAAACATACTCTTTAATGCTCGCACTGCGTTTATTTAATTAGAATTACCAAAACATCAAATGACACGAAAATTTCTCTATGTAACTCATTATAGAGTTCTGTTTTGAGAAATACGCTTTTTTCTAGGTAGAATTTATTTTACTTTAGAAATGTCGTTCAAGTGATGAATGGGCTGCCTTTGATTTAAAAGGGTTGGATCAAAATAAAAAGGTCTGATATTGTGTATCTATGTTTAGCGTTAAGTGTAATAAAACTATAAAAGTAGTACAACTGTCGCACTTATCTTGAATGAAGCTAAAAATGCGTTTGTGTAATATAAAAAACAAGATTGACAGATATGGTCGCTATAAATGAAATGAGGTGGGAAGAAACGATCGCAGATCGAATCTTCGTTTGTAAGACAAATCGCGTCCAATGTCAACCTTTGGGTGCTCAAGGCGCTCGAACCCATTCATCCATTTTTTATTTTCGTACAATTAAGTGACAGCGGTCAGAATTTAAAAAGTTACCAGATTTTTAGAAGCGCAGCTTAGTTTTTTCCGAATCCACCATGAATGGACGATATAAGTTTTATGGTATTTAGTACAATGTTCATATCTATATTTTATGGGTGAGTTGCGTCGGCGGGGTCACACAAAGGGCAAGATTTACATCGGTGCCTTTTGTGTTTCGCGGGTGATATCCATTGACAAAAGTGTTAACACGCACGTCTATAAAATATTTTGACTTCTCTTTCAGGACTTAAGACGACAGGTTGGTTTTCTTATACGTTTTTTAAAGCAAATATGCGACAGTTGTTCTTATTTAAAGAAAAAGATAAAATATGTAGATTTCGTTTTCAGACTTGTGATTTTAATAAAAGTATCGATTTCATTGTTATCAAGATTTTTTTTAGAAAAGCACCATTTAATAAGAACTTAGGCTAGTGGCAACGCTAGGAGAACTAAAATAAGATAGAATAAATGTATTAAATTAACTAACATTTTGCTTGACATCTTTTGGTAGTTCATGTCAATTTTATACATTTTCATTTTATTCTATTAAGATTGACGGATTTTTTTTAAGTTCATTGATAAAAATAAAAAATGTTTTGGAATGCTAGTTGTACTGTAGACCCATTACTAAAATGCCCCAGAGCGTTTATCAGAAGAAACGTTTCTACCCCTTTGAGAGTGGTTTAATTTGTGGTTGTCTAATGTTAATCAAAAGTGGTGTTATTAAAAACTATTAGAATATTTCAGCCCGTACGTTTCCTCCACCCTTACCGCCCTTGTCACGAGAAAGCCACTAATTTAGCTAAAAGTTTGATTGCTAGTTATGCTCAATTATCAAAATTAATTACGAATGTAGGTTGTAATCATTAGTTTAGAACCTTTTTTGGCTAACAGTTTAATAGATAATGTATGCAATAATAAAAGGGTTTTTAAGTGTTTTAGGTAGGTTTTATCGTTACTTTTAAAAGGAATGTTTAGTACAGTGACAGTTTTTATATAGAGTTACTAACTTAACTGGTGAGGTTAACGACTGACTTCATAAAACAAATTATTTTTACATAGACATACTAGTTTGTATTGTACTTTTTCTCAGTTTTATTTATCGGGTCAGATAACCAGTTTGTGGAACTCTGTTCTAATATCTCCAATGACAAACGTGAATCAAGAAATTCTATTCATACGAATGTTTTCAATTCCCAACTGACAAATAAACGATAGCATCGATGCGCGGACGGCTGTCAAAAGTTATATTTATTTTCTTTACAAATTCATAGAACCCGTGCGAATTCAGTATCGAGATGTTTGCGGGCAGCGGACAATGCGCGTGAGTACAAAGCGCAACCCTTTGGCGACACAATGCGCGTCACTAATCTAGATCATGTGCGCTATTATGCGCCATTGTTCGAGCCACCCCCTTCACCTCCAACACCCCCGCAGCAGGAAAAGAGCCGCGGACCTGGATATCTCACTCGATGTCGATTTATAAGAAATTACCGCGCCGCGGGTGCCAGGTAGTCGCTCCCACGGATGCGTACGCGCACAATGCAAAAACTTTGCACTCCAAAAATCTCCACTAAACAGGAAATGAAACATATTATTTCTTAGCTTCCTATTTCGATATTGTAGCCATTGTGAATGTGTCTTTTCAAAAACTGCTTCTGAATTCGCTAACTTTCCCCATTTTGCAAATGACGGCTGATTGGTACAATGATTAGGCTGCCCGGGCGTTCATTACGTTCTGTATTTCAGCACGCAACAATTTCTTCACAATTACGTAAACATATTGGCAGCGGTTTCTGTGTGTTTAACTGCTTATTACTTTGTATCCTCCGGCTTGAAAGAACGGTGCGATAAATTTCGGCACAGACATCATTGAGCCGCTATTTATAATGTTTGTGTTGTCTGATAAACATGTTGTCATTATGGTATAGCTTTATTTCCATATTCTACTAGAACTTTTGTTTTAAACCACAATCATTTTATTTGTTTGAATATGAGCTGTAAATAACATTGAGAGATGTCTAGTAGATGAGAAAAATTAAATCATCTAGTGAATAATAAATAAACGAACTTTGTGAATTAAATATGCACGTATTAAACTCTTTAGCAAACTTTTCATTGCTACTGTACGAGCACTTAATTATTAATTTGTCCAGTGATTAATCGGTACAATTAACTTGTTATTTAAATTGATCGATAAATCGTAACTACTCCATGTTCATCCTTGTTCCAATTTGCAAGTCGGCGAATACATAAAGGACATCTTCGGGTGTCATCCCAGTCTGGGTACCACTTAATTGGTACGAATAATTTTATGTCCAACTACCAGCTTTTACCTGTATAGTCTCGCAAATATAATTCATCCTTAGGTATGTATGTTGGTTTATTACTTTTTAATGTTAAAATTACTTAAGCGATCAGCATATTATTTGGTACAAGTAACTTGGATAAAAAATTACCTTACTGTTATAAAAAACACCTGGAACGGGGGATAGCCAGCTAGTGGTAGTGGGTTCGAATCCCGCAGGGGGCAAGGTGCTTATGTGATGAGCACGAGGATTTGTACCTAAGTCAATTATAGTGTATTCATATATGTCGACTTCTTTTTTAGTAGTTAGTACATTTCACTTAAATAAAAAGTATGTTTGTATGAATAATTTATTATTTGGTTGTCTTTCCGTAACAAAAAAACTTAAATATGAGTTTTTATTAAACATACGTACGCAATGTACACGATCTTGAATATTAAATGCAACTTCTATTAGGTGCCAACAAGATATGCTCTAAAAAATAAAAATAATATTTTAATTTTAATCCTACATGTAATTTCAAAGAGTTTTAAAGCTTAGTATAGTACAGTCAATCTCGAAAATTGACTGAAACATCAGTCAGTGCATCGACTGTCGAGAACAAAAAGGCATTTTTTTATAAAGAAAAAAAAATGGTGCAAGTAAAACGACCTGGAGACATTTTTATTGTAAAGAAGATTATCGCACAATGGTTTTGACGCCTCCCCCACAAAGGATTGAACGGGTTCAAAGAAGCAGGCGCATCTTTTCGAGTGCTGAGATCGTGTAAGATTGCCTTATCGTCATCTACAATTGTTTGAACAAACATTCTTGTTGTACCAATCGTAATTTTTCTATACGCAGTTAAAGGGATAAGCTGAGAAATCTGTTATTTACATTACTTGTAAATTGTCACATTGTAGTTGTATTAAGATCTTAAAAAGATAGTGCTCAATAAAAAAGATAGACTGCTTAATATAAAAGGTTATATAACTAAATCGCACAGAATAGAACTCAAAATAAATAAAAAGTATTTTTTAGAAAGTACTACGAACTGATATGATTTTCATTATTTTTCTTTTTTATTCTCTATTTTAGGTTTTGATAAATATAATATTAAAATCTCACGTTTTTAATTTATACAAAATTTAATAATTATACTGTACTAGCTGTGCCCGCGGCATTGCTCAGCATTGCTCGGAATATAGGTTGTCACACCCTATTTTACTCGCTTAGGAGATGGACTAAAAATAGTAGCCTATATCTTTCTCTAGGTTGCAAGCTTTTACCGTACAAAATTTTATCAAAATCGGTTCAGCTTTCACTACACAACGTGTCCTTTCTTAAGCTCTAGTCTATCTCTGAATTTCATTAAAATCGGTTTAGAAAACTTAACAGACAGACAGACAAAGTTACTTTTGCATTTACAATTCGTAGGGATAAAATCAGTTTTTTAATTTTATTTTATTCAATAATGTTAAACAATTTATTGATCAATGATGACTGGCCTATTTGACGTTTTATCTTTTTTATTGACCACGCGTTTTTTTATTGAGTCGTCGTTCTTACTAGACAATGTACGAAAACATTTGAACACGACTTTTAGTTTTTTAGCTGTTCCTTTAGCCATGTTCTGTGACATGAGGTCAAAAGAGGTGTCGTTCCACAATTTGATGTTTATCTGCGTTGTAAGACAAATTGCTTCCACCATAAACAATGTCACAGAACATCGAACGGTGTACAATTTTCTACTGATTTATTTCTAAAACATCAGTGTTAATTGGGAGCGTAACTAAGAGGAAGATTTATCGGTATCTAATTTACTGGCCGGACAATAAATCAAATCGCTGCAGTATTGCTTAGCTTATTACGTGTCGTCATGCGTATGGCGTGAGCCTTGACACATGTTAAAGAATGACTTTTTGTACTTTTACAATTGACAACCCAAAACGATCATTACATTAGCTTCTGCTCGAGGCTTCTTTAGCGTGGGACTAGATGTGCCACAGAAAGATTTTATCGCTTATCCAGACTATATACTATATTTTATAAATACGAAAGGTAAAAAATAACACCTTGAAGTCCAAATAACTGAGTGGGGGCTAATCATGTTTACTACTTATTACGTCAATGTTGTTTTGTTTTTTGCATTGAGTTTTAGGTAAAAATAGCACTACTTCAGTAGTGTTTAGCGTTTATGGTTAGGCCCCTAAACACAATATCGGTTTGACAGAAAACACCATCCCATGTGCAAACGATTTCATTTGTAGCCGGTCAACTCAGACACATAGACAGACGTAAGCTGCGTAGACAGCTCACCTTTCGATTGCGTTTGGTGATTTTTTCTCGTTTCCCGCGACGCGGACGCATAAGGCACGTGCATATAAATCTCGGCGCCCGCGCAAGGCCTAGGGGCGACGCTTCCTTTTTACTTTACCTTTGTTACGCTTGCCAGGGAATTTATTTCTTATTCGCGCGTTGAGTTGCGCTTCCTGGGCGGTTGGCGGTGGCCCCTGGCTGTGGGGACACACGGATAGTACGAGTAACACTTACATACGTGAAGAGAGTTCTACAAGTCTCACATTTTTCATACTCATGGGATATTTTTAGAAAATACACCTAAAATACTTGTGGGTACCTACAGTAGATAGTAATTGGAATATTTTGACGACAGTCTGGTGTAGTGGTTCACGCTCCAGACTACAAAGTCAGCGGTTGCGGGTTCGAATCCCTCGAGGGACAAATGTTGGTGTGATGAGCACGAGCATTTGTAGCAAATCATGGATGTTTATAAAATTATTTAAGTATGTTTATCCATTATCTATTCGCCATAGTACAGCTTTGCTTAGTTTGGGGCTAGATGATTGGTGTAATTGTGAAAATGTATTTATTTATTTATTATTTTGTTATAGAAACCCGCTCTAGCCTCATATGGATGCAATAAGATTTTGATGATTACTGTTTTTCCTTAGCTTATTAAAAATGAAAAATAAAATAAATGGGGTTACTAAAAACTGAGGGTTTACATATAACCATTAGGGTCTTTCATGAAGGCCTTTGTAAGATTTATAATTCCGTAGACCTACTTCCATTATTTTGATGTCGTACCGACATATCTAATACTGTTTAGCCGGCGATTAGTTTTTGTTTAGATTTTCAGGGCTCTCAAAACTAGTACTTAAACAATACGTTTTTGCAATTATTGTTTGAATCAAACTTTCAGGCCGTGTGTTCCAATTGTCAGCAGCAAGGAGCATAAAATTGTTAATCCGTGATTGCCGTGAATTCCCAGCACTGTGTTTTCAGTAGGTAGTCCATCATATGCCCCCAAGAACCACTGTTTGTTGATTTCATACGCGAAATTGTAATATTTGTGACTAATCTACTCTCTGTAACGATTCCCGATTAGGTCAAATTACGAAACGATCTTTTGTAAATTGGGTTGGGACAGAGATAGCAGACGCCTTAAGCAAAAAAAAAAAAACAGATTACAAGTCTAGTAAGTACCTGGTAATACAAGTATCTAAATTGCTTACGTTGAGATATTATAATGTGGTGTGATGTATGTCGCATATAATTATTTTATTTTATTTTTAATACATCTATAAATAATTTTATAAGAATCATCATTTGATCGATCGAATATTTGATCAAATACTTAAAGAAAAAGGAAAAAATCTAAGAATTCGCATAAAAGTTTCTGCTTAAATATTGATTGAACCTTCAACCAATCATTTTAAATTAAATCTCTGATTCACTGTTGTTTTATTCTTTAAATTATTTAAAAAAGAGCTTAATTCTCATTTTGTGGGTGGTCCGAGCATTTTTTACAGCGTAAGTAATATTCTTACTCTTTCGCAATCCCCTCAATCGTTTCATCTCCGTCTGTCTTACGTTTAGCCTATTGTGAAGTCCGGGCCCTGTTTATTAGTGCACACTTAAATAATTTAAATACGCCGCACTATTAATATTGTCAGATTGAGACACCCTTACCGTGGGATCCCTGATGTTTGCCTTGGCTATATCCGCTCGTCTCTGCAGCCTTCGTGCTTTTATTTCATATCAATGATTTATTATACATTGCAACTCGTGAAACTCACTTTCGTACATTGAAATAAATTGCTTGGGAACTTTATTACTTGAAAAAATTTCCGTCATATTTTTTGTAGTGTATTAAAATTTATAATAAATAGATATTTATAAAAATAATTAAGAAATAATATATATTTAAATTAATATTGAATAGATTCTTAATTACCAGCAGACTTCAGAATAAACCAAAAAGGAATGAATAATCATCCCTCAGAAACACACAAAGGGATAAAATATTCCTATGTGATAAGTTAACTCAATATTCATTGCGTGCTAAATTATAACTAATTCCATTCAGCCGTTAAAGTGCGATTGAGTAAATTCAACATCCGAACCTACAAACTTTTACTTTCATAATAATATTAAGGTTAAACTGACTTTATATACACAAAATAATAATAACTGTACTGATTTTACGGAGTAAACTAATCGTTAGTAAGTAGGTGTAGTTGAGAGAATTACCTACACTCCAACATGCAAATTTTGCGTAAAAATTGATCGACTGCAAAGGAAGAAGAAGAATTTGTATAGAAATACAAAAAAATGAATTGTTTTAAAAGTCATAGGCGTCTAATTCCTGTAGCACGAGACGAGCAGCAGCGTATTCGTGCGATATCTTATAAAAAACTGCCTGCCAAGCGTGACGTGTATTGGCAATCCCCCCCCGATGATTAATCATACGGGGAGGCCTTTGTTCTGTAGTGGACGTCCTATGGCTGAAATGATGATGATGATGATTATGAAAAGTCATAGAACAAAAGTTTTTCACTATGACATATACAATAGGTGGTTACAAGGTTATCCTGTTACGGAACACCCTGTATTACGAAGTTAAAAAGAAGACTATTTACAGCTATTCTTTACAAGTTACCGGAATAACTTGTGAAGTCAAGTGAAGAACAACATTAATTATAGCAAGTAACACATACTGTGACGGAAAACTACGAAACCCTACATCGCGCGTGATCCGACACACTCTTGACCGGTTTTTACTACTACACTATGGTTTTTCGTAATAACAGTTTTTTTAACTCTTCTGAAAGCCACTTACGATTTCACGGACATAGATTTTAAAGGCAGGAGGTAAAATTGTACTTCACATATATAACGCAAACCACCTGGAGTAAAAATTAGAAATTCAAACCCAAACTCCCACGAACATCAGGCCCCCGATACGGTATATCACAAAATGCTAAATTCTAATGCTTCAAATTACATGCAAATCTATCGTGAATACTAACAAGCGGCGTTTAGTGAGGAGTCTAAACGGTCTCGAAGCATAAATCATTTGAATGAGATCTTACGGATAGTAGAGCACATAGCACAATGATGGACAGTAACTTAGGCTTGTGCAAATATTTTTTATGGTTTGTTTAAACATGTATTTGAAACAAAAAATAACAAGAGACTCATTGTATCATAATATTTATGAAAATATAAAAAATATTATGCATGTTCTGGTATATATTTTTATTTGATTAATTATTTACTAAAACAGTATTTTTAAAGAAGTTATTATTGTTTAGTTTGTTTAGTTGTGCCGTGTGGGGACGGCCGTAAAGAATACACTTCTCCACCGCGAACAGGAGGCGTGTTGTAAGGGGCGACTAATTCCTGTAGCACGAGACGGATAGCAGCGTCTGCGTGCGAAATCTTATAAAAAACTGTGCTTGCCAACCCGCCTGCCAAGTGTGGCGAGTATTGGCAATCCCCCCCCCCATGAAAGTCATTAGGGGAGGCCTACGTTCAGCAGTGGACGTCCTATGGCTGAAATGATGATGATGAATAATGATTATTGTTTAGAATTAATTAATATTGGACAACATCACATACATCACTGTGATCCTAAGGTAAGTAGCTAAAGCACTTGTGTTATTGAAATCAAAAACAACGACAATACCACACCACTTAAACCCGAGACAATATAGAAACGCTTCTACATTTACCCGACCGGGAATCGAACCCATGACTTCAGAGATGGCGACGTCAAGTCCGGCGTGACGCCAAGTACCTAAAAAAAATTTTTTTTTTTTAGGTACAGATTGATTGACGGGCACATCTTTCGATACAAATTCTTTTTAAGGAGAATAATGAAGATTCTGTTGTATCATTATTTAAAACTAAAATAATTTACTTTTAGTCGAATGCTATTAAAATTTGTCTACTTGACGAAAAAAAAAAAATGTACGAATACAAATATTTATTCATTGAAGTTACTGACTTTCGCTGCTGTATCTTATACATTTAACTTGTAGTGTGGCCAAAAGAATATTCTAAATATGACCTAAACAGTGGCCCTCCTCAAAGTGGCCTCCGGCTGGCGATTTTGTCTTTGTTTATTTTTTCCCCTTTCCTTTCTATAAATTGCCTTAATATTTCAAAGTTTATAACTGTCCGTGATATATGGGCAAAAGTTATTTTTTAATTATGGTCCTCCTAATAACACATATTAGGACTGATGTAGAGCCGTAACGAAATGGACAGGAATAAATTTTCAGCAATGGGATTTTTATTACTTTCACCTCGAATATCAGAAATATGTCGGTATTTTAGTGGTTACTGATTTTTATTACAACTCTACGTTATTGAGCATAATAAACCACGAAGTATATTTTGCTATTTATGGAAACGTTAAACTATTAAACTTAATTTGTATTTACTTGCATGCAATTTTCACTATTAAAATATTGTACAGGTAGTTGTCTCTATAAAATACATTTTTATGATATACATATGTATTGGACAGCATCACATAGGTAGGTACATTGCTCTGACCCTAAGGTAAGTAGCTAAAGCGCTTGTGTTATAGAAATCAGAAACAGCGACGGTACCACAACTCGCAGACTAGAGACAACATAGTAAAGTTCGTTTTTCTACATCGACCCGACGGAGTATCGAACCCGGGACCTCAGAGATGGCGTTGCCAAGTCCGGTGTACACGCCTCTCGGCTACGGAGGTCATCAAATATAATATAAATATATATAATATATCCATTATTATCAGTTTTGATGTAAAAAGTTCTGTGTAAAGCGTACCATGATTGCCTTCCACGATATAGCTAGTAATCGGTATACTAGAGCCTAGTTCGAAAAGACGATATCATTCAATAATCATAGCTCTCTGTTTACCATAATGGTCGACTGGTAGAGAATGCCTCATGGCATTAAGTCCACATTTTGTATTTTTTTTTAAAAATCTGTGCAATAAATTCTAAATAAATAAATAAAGAGGTCTATACGAAACTTGAGAATTGCATAAAATCCTCAATGATACTTCATTAATAAATGAGTACGGTTACTACCTAACTATATCCACAACACATTCGTTATATTCAGACATAATTATCCCTTTACGAGTATAAATCTCTGGTTGTTTGTGATTTATTACCGTACCTTATGGCGACTGCTGTTGCAGTAAAGAAAATTTCTCACATGAATCTGTGTGTAATTATTATTATACGAATTATGTATACGAAATTAATATGTTCCTGAAAGTCGAATTGTTACCTCCAAGAATGGGAGGGTCTAAATATTGTCAAAAGAGAAATATTACCAATTAGTTACCTTTCTGTACTGGTGTCTTGTATTACAGACTCAATCCATTTCAAGCACCAGTCTTTACAACAAAAAATCTTAAACTGTGTTAAAAATTCAAATCTATTGTACTCATTTGATAGTTTTGTATAGAAATAAATAAATATTATAGGTATTACGGATTATTCTGTAAGTAAATAACTTTCTTTTATTAAGTTGCCACACTAACGGTGTATTTTATCTGAGGTGGTCTACACATTAAAAAGATATATCTCGAAAAACCATTAATTAAAGTAGGAACCGATAGGATTTTTTGCACGGCCTTACTATCCCATACAGATATACCCTAAAGGCATCCCAGATAAAATATCCGGAGTGTTATCAAAGGGCAGAGCCTCAGTATTGGCGCCAAACAGATTAAGATATCTTTTAATGTGTTAATTAAAAAAATAACTTCCCAGACTCATTCGTAGATACGAACATAAGGCTTATCGGCCACTTAAGCGAACGACCATAATCAGTTTTACACTTTCGGCGCGTAAAATCAAATAGCTAAGATTAGAATAATATTTTCCGTGTTCAGTAAAAGTCCAAAGTTATTGGTAGTAATCCAAAAGATTATAAAAATAGTGAGTAGGTAATAATGTTTTATAATACAGGGTTACATTGCAAAGGGGTGCCAAATCTTGAGTGTGGGTGTGTGTGGGTGAGTGTGAGTGGCTCAGAATTAGTAACTTAATCGAACTATGCAAAAATAAAAAATAAAAATTCACATTTAATTACTCCTATCCGCTGTTAAAAAACGTACGGGTGGATAATTTAACTCATTCATGAAAAAATTGCACCGTTTGTTCACTGCGTAAGGTCCTTGTAGGCTAGCCGTACCTACGCATCTGATGAATGACGGCGCTGCTTTTCTAATATCTCTCTATTGGCTTTATTTTTGAATACTTTAAAGTATTTTTTTTGCGTAACATACGTTTATTAAAAAAAATAACTATTTAGTCGCTTCTTTATATTGATCCCTAGATCCTATTTTTTTAATTTGGCACCCCTTCGAAATGTAACCCTGTATAAAACTACATTTTTTTACAGTTGAATATTTATTATTTTGCATTCTTGTATTCTTGTTGGACATCAATTATATAAAAGCAAAACAAAGACAAAAACAAACTGACAAAAAAACAGGGATTTTTGCACAAAAAGTGTTATTTTTGATAAACACAATAGTTCTATCTATGTGTAAAGAAATAAATATCTATGCTTTTCATTAGTTCAAACTTCAAAGATAAATAAACTTTTTTTTTGACATTAGAGTAAATGACATCAAAATCTCATTAGGTTAACAAACCACGAATGATAAGAAAAGATAGCGAAAAGGATAAAACCAATGATTTCGCGGAGGTATAATGAACAAAAAAGTTTGAAATGTTGTGATTACGGATTTTGCTACGTGTCGTTCAAGGTAGTCAAATTCTAAAATATGTGGGTGTGGGAACTTTATTTCACAAACATTAGTGGTAAAATCGAAGTATTGTAGTAGCAACGTATAAATATGCGTTTCTATAATCAATTTGTAAAGCAGTGGTTTAGCATATATTTCAATAGTGTATAATAAAGTTTTTTTATAACTTTAAAATACGTTTGTCAATTATGTCATTTGCATATTGAACTTATACCGTGTGTATTTACATCGTTATCTGTGGAACAGTAAATCACGGACTTAATCCTCTCCAAGAGCGCACCTATTACATTTTACAGTGCAATAAAGATATTTCATTAATACACAATATTTATACGTTCGCATTGAGACGTCTACCACTGACTCTAGCGCGAGATTTATGTGTGGGCACAAAACTTTTATAGAGGGAGGGCTCGTTAACACCAATGTAAACGTCTCGCTGTAAAATATTTTGGTCCCAGTACGGTTGTTTACTTTACGCCTGTTTCATTGTCATTCAAATTCTGACGAATTAATAGGGAAAGCATCATGGAGCATAAATGGTGTAGCCACCGAACATACCCAAGAAATATGTTCGGTATGTTTATCACAGCTTTTTTATGCTTCTAAGAGCGTTGTTAAGGAGCCCTGTAGACTAACAACCGATTTTAATTGACGATTATAACAAAAATCTATAGCTGTTGCAATATCATTCAAATATGTGGTCGTTTTTGGGCTGCCTATTATGTATTTTGAAATGACACACACTTTTTACATATAAATAACGCTAACTAAGCTGAATGTGAATAATTAAACATATTGTGCATTATGTGCGTAAAGATCTTATTCAAAATTTGGGAATTTTTTTGATCCAGCATTACCGTTACGAATCTTTCCCTTGTTATAAACTTGAATGTATCGAAAGATATCATTAGAGACGTAAACATCAAAGTGTTGGTTCCACCTGGCTTGGCATGTGCTCGAGTTGTCAATTGTACAAGTTCCATAGATATGAAAGTTTCGGGTTGCACAAAGGGAAAGGGTGCTTCATATAGAGGTTTTTGCGCAATCCGGGTTGATTTGACCGTGCTGTAAGGACTGTTGTCCACTATGAATTTAAAGCTTTGCTATGTTTCAAGTCAAATTAGTTAAGTAAATTGGTAAAGCCGAAAAAAAAAGCATTAGTTTTATTTAAAATACCAAATAGGTACTTAAAAATGAGCCTATTTACAAATTAAGTGATTATTTACTTTTCGTTTTTATAACGACTGTCTTGTTCTC
This sequence comes from Anania hortulata, assembly GCA_963576865.1. Classification (NCBI taxonomy): domain Eukaryota; kingdom Metazoa; phylum Arthropoda; class Insecta; order Lepidoptera; family Crambidae; genus Anania; species Anania hortulata. Next base: position 7,874,612 of record OY756394.1, on the reverse strand, counting down.
CGAACGAAAACACCTAACACTTTAAATCCCGCAAGGAGCTAAGTATGTATGGGATGAACTCGAGCAATATACTATTTTATTTATGTATGTCTATTTCGGCCAATCTGTAAGGCAATGGGGGGAGGCCTATGTTCAGCAGTGGACGTCCTATGGCTGAAATGATGATGATGATGATGTCTATTTTTTATCTAGTCACCATAGTGCAAGTTTTAGGGCTTAATAATAATCAGTCTGATTATTATTGACAGAGTTAAGTATTATAAAGAATTTATTAGTAGTGTTAACATAGTGTAATTCAATAAGAATAAGAATACACTTTATTTAAACAAACTGATTGAAACAACAGTAACTGGATTCATAGTGCTGTTAAAACAATTGTATATAGTAACTTACTAGTAGTCCCCAAACTAAGTAGTCCTGTCATTTGGGGACTTGAGCTTGGAGTGAACAGACAGTTTTGAAAGTACCTTGATTGTCATGCGTTTTTCAAATTAGTTTTAAACAAGTAAAAAAAAAAGAAAACAAATATTGTTATTTTTTGATTAGAGTAATCTTATATTCAAATGCTTTGCATATTACTACTTTGCATGTTAGCTGGTCCATTACTGTAACACAAGCTTTATAAAAGGATTGAACTAGGCACCTATATTGGAGTGGTTAAAAGTGCCGCTCGATTTGCAGCTTTCGCCATTTTTGATGCTTCGGCCAACATGTGACGCAATGGCACGAGATTTGTTGTACACATGGCTAAGGTGCAAATGCAATGCATAGATGAATGATGGATTGCATCATTGAAGCATTTATTATTGTGACGAATTCAATTCAATTTTTAGTGGGTACACAATTGCCAGGTGTTTTTAATATAAGGATACACAGAGCATTTTTATCATCATCATCATTATCATTTCAGCTATAGGACATTAACTGCTGAACATAGGCCTCCCCCAATGACATCCAGATTGACTGGTTGGAAGCGGCCACCATCCAGCGACTTCCTGCAATCTTTAACAGGTCGTCTGTCCACCTTGTGGTTGGACTTCCTACGCTGCGCTTGCCAGTACGTGGCCTCTATTCTAGAACCCTTCTGCCCCATTGGCTGTCTGTTTTATGTGCTACGTGGCTCGCCCACTGCCACTTCAGCTAGCTAATCCGTCTGGATATGTCAACGAATTTTGTTTGTTTACGAATTTCCTCATTTCTGATTTGATCTCGCAAAAAAACACCGAACATAGCCCTTTCCATAGTACACTGTGCAATCAAAAGTGAGATATATACTAACCTACTTTCAAAGTACTAGTAATAGTTCAAGTGTTTAATAAAATAATTTAAATTAAAAAAAACATACTAAAACGCATGTTGAATAAAAGTGTTAAGAAAATTATAAATAACTTGTCATAAAATTCGATGCATTGAATTTGTAGAGCTGCAAAATAATGATGGTCAAACAATGCAATATCAATTAATATCTTCATTAAATTGTTAATATGTTTATTCTTCCTCATAAGTGAATAAGTGAAACGTTATAATTGGCTCTTGAGGAGCTCGCAAAAAGATACATTTTTAACATAGTAATAAAGAAAAATATGATGTGTTTTTATTGTCTCGTGCTACTTTCGCACATTCCCCCGTATATCGGGCCGGATGTTGGAAAAAATCTTCAGCGAGACACGTACATTTGCGCACAAAAGTGCAAAAGTATATGTGTATTTATTTTTGTAACTAACTTTATAACTTTTTATTTTTACAACCATCTTTATTAGTTTTCAAACTATTATCACTAATTTAAAAGAAGAAACATAATCGATTTTTTTAACATTTTAAAATTCTATTGTAAAAGCCATAGTTTTGGGATTAAGTGATATATTCATATTACAAAGTATTTGAATACCTGTTTATTGTTTTTATTTTGTGTTCGTGTCCAACTTTCTTATTATTTGAAATCCGTAGCCAGTAGCAATACACACCAGCCGAGTCGATTTCAATTTATGAGCTTACTTGTTTATGACCCTTATAAATGTCAAGTTAAGCATCCGCTAATGGTATAAGTCCGCACTTCCACGATATTTATAGCTTTAATAAATAAAACAATTATTTCATCGTCTTACGTAACAAAAGTTTGATATGCGTTGCTTAATACTGTTTACACAGTTGTCTGGCTGGATTACTAAATGCAGTGAGTTTAATAGGTTTAAGTTATTATTGTGTCACTAATATATTCCGTTAGTGTTTATAAAATGACGTGCTTTCAGATTCTGCACTCGGTTGTACATTTTGAAGGTACCGCGATGGCTTGTGCCACCGATGGCACCTGAGACCTGTGGGACACCTTGCCACAATCCAAACATCTGCCCTGGGCCAATAACAGCGACTTTATGAATCGTGTGCACGGAACCCGCATTTTAGTCACCGGATTGTTAACTTATTGTAATTATTGGAGCTGATGATACTTTGTATCATTCCAATGTGAAAATAAAAATTACCCGTTATTGATTGGCTTGAATTTTATAAATGACAACATGTTTTTTATGTCTGATGTACTAACTTAAATAAATACGGCGAAACATGCTTTCTTTCGGGTGACTGTTTTTAATTTGTAACTACTTACGTATGTACCTATATTATACTTACTATTGATAAAAAAACAACCAGTAAGCACATATTTACAGACGTTTCTTATAATGACCTTACATTAAGTAAATAAAGAAAGCTTAATTTACTAAAAAAAGGAAATAAAGCTTTCTTTATTTACTCATTTCTTTATTTTCTTTTCCCACAATTTTAATAATTCTGCCACAAAGAACCGTGATTCTTACAATGAGTGACCGTGTACAGTTTTATGATACTATGAAATATTAATGAATGAGGCGCTCGCGCACATTACAAGTAGTTAGACATGTATCGGTATTGTTGATCAAAAGGCTTTTCCGTAATTTCATAAAGGGGACACGTGTAACAGATGCTTGTTTAAACCCGTAGCCGAATATGAACTTTCAAAAATTATAATCATGTTCCAGGTAGCCATTGTAAAGGATGATAATTATAATAATTATTATACCTTATTTATATTATATTTACTTTATTCGACCCTAGTTAATTATAGAAAGGTAAAAACCATTAGAACGTCTAAATGAGCTAATGAGCTTATTACGAGAATTCCTTTTAAGATTTGTAATTTCTATCAGTATTATTTTTAGTTACGTCAAATATTTACAAAGTTTATATGAGTGAGCAACAAGAGCGACTCTAATTTCTACCAACTATAGCTCATCATCTCTTACGACTCAGGAACTCAATATAATTAAGGGCCTAACCAGACAAAAAGCAGCGTACGGCGCCCTCCGTTTTTTAAAGGACCTATGCTGTGGTCAGAAGGCCTTTTACAGCTTCACCGGGCAGATTTGGCGAGCACCGGGCCCTGTACTAGCGGGCGCGATCGGACCGTGCCGAGTGCTGAGGGCCCGGACCGGCCAAGAGATGAACCAGACTAGTGGTTGCACCGTCAAGATCCTTGCTGTGCTACAGACTAGTCTGAGAGTGCAGGCCAGACCATACAGGCTCCAATCTAGTGGGCCCGATCGAAGGGGAAGGACTGGGGCCCTCCGACAAGGTAGAGCGACATTATTTAAACGCAAGGCTGCTAGTAATTGATGGAAAAGAATAGCCAAATATCGGGTTCAGTGGCGTGCATTGGGAGAGGTCTATTTCTACTGTCCAACAGAGGATTAACGTGGGATAATTATGATGACTTCCAACTTTGTTTAATTTTCCTGTGTAAAGTTAGACGTAAAATGGTTAGGTCCCCGTAAAAAACTTTTGCTACTACTTTCCAAGCTATGGGGTGCAAATAGTTGACGAATAACAAGATCCGTAGAAAAACCATATCTGTTTTATAATATATTTTCAAATGTAACACTTTGTCAATGGATTAATTTCACAAAGAAATCAAAAGCGTCATAACTCCAAAATATTATCTAAAATTCCCTGAACGCCCGACCACCGCGATTTTAGCTGCCAATTTTAAAATACAGACTCAATTTCACGGTACAAAACACTGTTTACAATATTTACAATAATGGTAGAATGACATGTTTTGTAAACACATTATAGATTTTGCAGATAAAGAGGCAACAATTTGTCCGGTGAAGCCTGAGTTGTGATCTTATCGCGACGCTATTGTGGTCCAGTTCTGGAGATTAGAATCTTGCGCACCGACACCTTTCTTTTTGAGAGCAATTTCTTAGAGATCTTCGTGTGTAAATCCTTACTTTCCCAGAGAAGTGCGTGGAAGCCTAAATAATATAATTTATTAACTACGAAACTCACTAAGGTAGGCATGGTAATACTATTAAAAATATGTTTCCTAGTCAACCAATCTTGAAGTCACATGATGACTGTAAGCGTAATCCATAGCTATTTTAATAGTTAAAACCTTGTTTTGTTTTTTCTATATACCGTTAGACGTATACCTAAATAACACCGTTAAGGTTCTGTTTAGATTTCATAGTTCGACCCGACATAAAAGTTGAATGCCATTGTAAAAATAATTAAGCATTTAGAATTAATGAGTGATGCAATTTTGTTTTGGAAGAATGAAACAAGTAAAAGCTTGTTTAAATTGTCCTATAAGAGACTCCACATTATCGCGTGACAGAGACTTTCGCTCCCGCATTTGTCGGTCGCTTTAACGAAATGCTTGAATTATTATAATGTAATAAATAAATTTAAGTGTCGGGAAGACATTTTACGGCTTAATCTTGATAAAATTGATATTCCCAATTGACAAAGCGAATATAAACATCCATGATATATTGTAGGCGGCTCATTTATTACCTATACTCTTAGGTCAAAAAACGTACAAAAAAAATTGATTAATGTACAAAATTTAATTTACCTATTTGGCACATCAGCTATAAAAAAAAAATTACAAATAAAAATGGAATGTAGTTTCTAAAACTTGGAATCACGATTCATCCGCTGTCAATAGAAATATTATTTATTTTCTTTGCAAATTCATAGAACTAATGCGAATTCAGTATCGAGTTGTTTGCGGGCAGCGGACAATGCGTACGCGCACAAAGCGCAACCCTTTGGCGACAATGCGCGTCACTAATCTAGATCATGACGTGCTATTGTTGTCCGCGCTTACAATAGAATTCGGGACTTTTCACTTGATGTCGATTTGAAATACATATATTGGTAGCAGGTATGAATAAAGATTTCGTTGACAGGAGCTAAACAGTATAATCGCTGATAGTAATTATAAAAAAATCAAATGCATCAAATTGCTTTTAATTTTAAACTATGAGTAGTAACTAGTACATTTATGTTAGTATGTATTTACAGAACTAAAGTTTTTATTATGGAAATTTGGTATCTACAGGACTAGAGGCCTATATTTTGCGTCAATGTATGAAAAATAGATAGGACATAATTAGTATATTTTGAACAAGATCGTAACATGAAGGCACAAGACTGTGGGTGGCATGCACTTACTAAAGCAAAGGTGGTTGCGGTACCAGTAAATCATAGACATTTGGAATCACTCAACACAACTTGCCTCGTCCTATGAGCGGCAATCGTTATCCTAAACATGCTTATTTATAATCGTGCGTTGGCCCGGGGCCGCGGCGTCGAATCCTTTGAGTTCGGCCATACATCACGTCGCCTAAGTAGACAGTATATCAACCGATATTCAGAGTAATTAGCCCTGTGGCAACCGACCTCCTGGATTTATTGTGCTGGGCGTTAATGCGGTCGACAGCCGTGTTGCCGGCTTTTGTTCTCAGCCCCGAATTCAATTGGATTATTATTTAGAGCGAGTGTCGAAACGAGATAATAAGGCAAAACGAGCTGATGAGGATGCTGAGAGATATAAATCTACGCCGATAATGGAAACAGTAACTATTTTGCTCTCTTTTGTTTAAGGTAATTTCATCGCTTAAAAACTTTAACAATGTAGTCGTCTTGATCTTGTAGACCTCGTGCTACGCCTATATATTTCTAAACGTATCTAAAGACTACAATTCCTACTGTTAAAGGACTAACTAATCTGTATCCATAAAATTATCAACCCTAATGCTTTTTCGACCATATCAACGAACTGTTAATTTTGATTTTAATTTAAATACCTTAAAATTTTACGGGCCGTTTGTCTCATTTCTTTATTATAACGTAACAGCTCATTTCAATTCTATCTCCGAGATAACTTACAAAAGAGTTAGAGTGTCGCACAAAAAGAGTTTTAATCAGGTCGGCTACCGCAATCCGTCAATTAATTAAGTAGGTTCCTGATATGAGAGGCGGCGAAGTTCTGCCCATGGTAAAAGCTACTACGCTTTACCAAGCCTTGAAAATTGTTGCAAAGTTCAACCTTATTCAAATCAGTTTAAGGGACAGACTTTACAATTTAGTTGTCAGAGTAAAACGTGCATTAGCTACCGTAGGCGACGGGGTGCGATAACGCGGAATGAAGGTACATCGTAAAACATCGTTAGCAAGATAAACAGCCTAAAAGCAGCCTTTATGTGACCGGGGGCAGGAAACTACGAGATATGCACATGGTTGATTAATGTCTAATCTATAATTCATAGACGCCTCGACCTGTAAAAAAGAAAACGTTAATAACATTCTAATAAAGACACGTAATCTTATGTCACGGTTCACCTTTTAATTGAATAATACTATAATGTAGAGTAGATTTAAACCTTGTTACATAAGATGAACGAAATGATATCTGACAGCAAAGTTGACTTTTTGAGCAGTAAAAAGACAGCAGCCGCCTCTCACAATCAATAGGCTATTTGCCTTGTACCAAAATTGACTTATCTAATAATTTAGTTTAATAGTTTGCACCATATGGAACCAAAACATATCAATAGTTATTAAAAATAATAAATGATTACTGTAAAAAAATCATTTAAATGTTTTATTTTTGTCGGTATTTTACACTGTCAAAAACGCCGGTAACAATGACAAGCACGTCACCATTGAGTAACTTTGTACTATAACTGACATCCCAAAGCGAGATTTTGCGCTACGCTCGCACAAAGTATGAGTAGTGTGACCGTCGACAAAGGTTTTTAACATGCCTGTTCTAGTATTTTATAACTCAATGGATATTTAAAGGCTCGTGACGTCACGAACAAGTACATCATGGCCCACGGCGTTTTCACAGGCTTTTAAAAACGTAAAGAATAAAATGCATGTTTTTATTATTCTCAAGGTTTTAAAAAATGAAATAAAATTGTTGACGCTTTATTTTAATATTACCAACAATAATAACTCTATTTTAGAAAACAGTCAAATAGCCTATTACCTATTAAATTCTGCTAAGCAAATTATAGACGATTACAACATGTTTTGATAGAATCCGCTACCCAAAAAAGTAATTTCTCTGACAACATGATCATTTGTTAAACAAACAGTATACAATGGCATTGTCGAGGAGGTGTGACATGAAAAAACGAACAAGCGAACAAACAAAAGAGGGCCGATTTTGAAAACTTAATTTTACACCCGAATCAAAACTTCAACCCGTATTGTTATTGTGGTGTTAACCAATTCTCTTTTGTTGTGACCCCGCCTACGCCTATTATCAGATGTTTTCGTGGCATGTCATTTTTTATCAAAACAATAACTTTTTTTAGATACAGTCTAGGAACGCTCTCACGTGAACCAAAAATTGAATTTGTCTAGACCTACAACAGTCGTCGTAACGGAAATAATTTACGTAGACGTATAAATTATAGAAAAACATCGTTGGGTACCAAAAGACAACATTTTATAGAGTTGTTTGTCTTCTTTTCCATCCAGTGATATTGTTAAGATAGTGTTTCCCTAATTATAAATTTTTGGGGGGAAAAAGGTGGAGGGCATGCCGTGCAAAAACCCTAGACCGCATAATATTGACACATCTACGTCAATCATGTACGTTTTCTGTGCTCTAACATATATGTATATACATGCACGTGGGAAGATTAAAATCAGGTGATGAACGCGGCATAAAAGGTCGCTGAGTTCAGGTCGGAGTCCAAATAAACAGTACCATTGGCACAAAAAAAAGAACGAAGTGTAAGGATTTACACGAAATAACTCTAGGTATAGGCTGACTATGACAAAGTTACGATCCTATTATTAAAGTTGATAGATATGAATAAGGCTCTAGTGGGTTATTTTTAAGGCTATGGGTCCCACATGACTCATACGTTCAGCCTCAGCAGGTCTAACGTAATTCTATCTATGTGAGATAAGTTGGTATAAAAAGCTTGCTACAAACCACATTGGTAAGCAGAGGTTTGCTTATTGGGATACGAGTAAACTTATAACTAGAAATATTACTACCATCCATTAGTGTAGATTCAGATACTTTGTTATTGCCTATTTTATAAATATTAAAAAAAATATCATTTGTGACAACTATTCTATTACACAATTATTCTATGATGAATCTTTTGCATGCGGACATTTCGCTAGAGCACGGGTGTACTCACATAAAGGGTGGAAACGATTTTGCGTCAGTAAATTAGAACACAGTTTGTTAACTGTTTACATCGACGATTTTGTATGAAATCTTTCACTATTTTCTGATCCTATAGTAAAACTTGCTTGTATAAACTGGTAAAAAGTTTTTGAGGTCGTGTAATCTTCTCCACCATGTATACTAATAAGATTTACGTACCATGTTTCTTACGCAAATACATTATTTCATATATTCATTTAAAAAAATTAAAAAAAGACGACCTCCGTAGCCGAGAAGCGGATTTGGTGTCGCCATCTCTGAGTTCCCGGGTTCGATTCTCGGTCGCGTCAATGTAGAAAATGTACTTGTCTATTTTGTTAAGAGTTTGGGTGTTGTGATACCGTCGTTGTGGTTTTGTGGGTACAGTCGTTGTTTCTTAAAATTTAATCTTAAAATAAAAAAATTGATGATGTTGTCCAATATTTAATTTAACTGTTATTTAATTCATACTTACAATAATAATCAAATAGTGAGAAGTAAAATGTAAGTACTAGAACTAGGTACACAAAAGTAATCAACGTTGGTAATCAACGTTATACTTAATACATACTATAAATTTAAATAGTATGTATTAAGTATATTGTTTTGTTACATGTCCTATGCAAATGGTATAATATAGGGAAACCTGTTATTAGCTGTACTCATAGTTATTAGTACTAGTTAAGAAAAATTGTATATAACGCAGTTGGTTTTATTAATAAAATAAAATAAAATAAAACGTTAGCTTAGTACTAACAGATTTGATCCTTATAAGAAAATAGCAATTGCGAAATGTCTGTAAGTCATTAGCTTTAAGGGTCTGCTCGATGTTTCTTTTCGAGATCGAATCAGAAATGAGAAGATAAACGAACAAAAGTCGCTGACATAGCCCAACGGAATAGCAAGCTAAGGTGGCAGCGGGCGGGGCACATAGCACGTCAAACTGCGATGGCCGTTAGGGCAGAAAGGTTCTAGAATGGAGGCCACGTACCGGCAAACGCAGTGTAGGACGTCCAAGGAGGACAGATGACCTGGTACAGATCTCAGGAAGCCGATGGATGCTGGCCGCTTCCAACCAGCTAATCTGGAAGTCATTGGGAGAGTTCTATGTTCATCAGTGGACGTCCTATGGCTCAAATGATGATGATGATTAATCTATACCAATCACAAACATAATAATGGAGTATATTTTTCTAACAAAGTATACGAGTAACGTTGTACTAATTCGGCTAACCAACGACTTAATAAAAACAACACGAAATTACTGTTATCCGCGGTCATATCCCGCGACCCATAAGAAAATAATGTCAGTTTATCCACCCACATTGGTTATAAATTAATAGAATCTGCCCTCATCCTCGTGTCATATAATAATGGCTGATTGGCCCCGTGTGAGGTATTTTTTTATTATTTTTGGGAAACGTTTCTTCGCGATCGTATCGGACACCGCTAATTCCCTACATCTGGGGGACGATGATTTATGACCGAAAGGGTAATAACAGGATTGACAAAATTCTTAAGTTATTTGGCAATAAAATTGTTGTCCCCGTTGTGTATAAAAATTTAAAGGTGAAGTGTAAAAAAAAGACATTAGACAGACAGTGCGCTATTACTGAAGATGAACGTATAAATTTTTAATAGTTTTTACTCCATTGGTTCTATAGATAGCGAAGTAACTTAACACATTTCTTACTTATTACAAAATTGACTGAAATCATCAATTCTATATTATTTTGAAAATTCGGTATTAGTTATACATAATTAACTACGTAAAATACTAATATAACTTTGCCCTACATTCAACGCAAACGTCATTCAACGTCTGTGTGGAAGGATACAGTTACCAACATCTTGTTTTATTTATGTCAAATATACATAGCAAGATAAATATTAAAGTCAATCGCCTTAAGAAGGTCTTGTTACACATGAGTACAAAATTCATACTTAAAAAACAGGATTTACAGGGGTTTTGCCTAACACTCAACCCCAAACTCGAGTTAATTCAGAAAATATCAATCAACCTAAGCTTGCAAACGAACCCGGGACCCTTCTGCGTTCAAGAGAAACTACCGCGCCACTAAACCAATTGGGTCGTATTTATGGATACTTCCAATATAAGCTGATCTCTCAGTAAAGGAAACGTCTCTACAATAAAAGTTCAGCTTATGATAAAAATGTATATTTTGACTCGTTGCCCGTTTTGTACTTACTTACGAGTACAATAAAAATGATAAAATACCTATTCGCTGTGTGCACGATGACAGCGCCCCTAGTGACCAAAATTATTGTGGACTTAAGATCTTTCAAATTATGGCAGCTAGATGGTTTGAGAATGATTTTCGGATTGTTTTTCATTTTCTTCGAAATTAGATGAAAATATCTTAAAAGTTTGTGCATATTATAATAAGTGATTTTCTTTCTTGAACTAAATATGAATGTTGTAATACGTACGGGATTTGGAGCAACACAACATGATATAACTTTCCAACCTCAAACTGTGCAAAAAGGGAAAAAATGTATTAGCACAGCATGTGAGAGACGTTGAAGAGCTAAGAACTAACGGACAAAGCTACTTAATAAGAGCTGTGATCATAAGACAAACGTCTGTGACACAAACTCCCTACAAACTTTTTTCTCTTCACAGCAGCTATGCATTTATGTCTTTGCTCCAATTTCCATCTTGATATTGGAAACGAATAAAACATGCACGAAATGTTTTGTTTTGAACTTTATAACACAACACGTACTGTGACTCATGTCGCGAATTTTAACGTTTTTACTTAAAAATACTTAATAATGTTAGTTTGGAATTATATGAAAATATAGCAATTTGACACTGACAGTCCAGAGTTTGTTCACATTTCTGCCACATTGCGTACTGCGATCGATTTGACGGGCCCCACCACCCACTTTGCACATAGCGAATAATATGTAGCAAGGGAATTTAGGTAGGCACTGGCATTTTTATGAATTTTATAAACTTAGTTGTTATCACTTTTTTTACCTTGATCTGAAATATTTTTATAAATTAAGGAAGATCTTTTTTAGCCTTACCAATTGTTACTTGGTCGCAGGAAGACGCTGGATGCAGGCCGCTTTCAAGCGGCCAATCTGAAAGTCAATGAGGGAGGCCAATGTCAGCAGTAAACGTCCTATGGCTGAAATGATGATGATGAATTGTTACTTTGGATAATTGTTATCTGTAACACCGTCCGTTTTCTTGTATAAATAACTATGCTCCACATAAGCTCCTTATATTAATTATATATTTTTCTAGGAGCGTCTACCAGCACACCCAGACCCGAGCCATATAAAAATAAAACGTTTTCTGAATTAACCTAAACCAGGAATCGAATCTTTTGCGTTCAAGGCGAATCAAGGCTTGACTAAATCCATCGAATCGTTATTAAAATAAATACACACGTTAAACACTAAAATTTACATATAAATAAGGAACTTAATAATACCATAAACAGTATATAAGTAGTGTTCCGAGAAATCCAAAAAAGTGACAATTCAATTTAAAATATCCAATAATTTATACAAAATAATAAACTCTGCATTATAAATAATTTACGAAATTGACAACATTAGCTTTTACTCTTCATATTTTCTTCATTCGCTCCATTTTTTGTTGTACAAAAATTCAATGAACATGTAACGTGTTAATAATTTAATATCATTATTTATTCTGACAATATTTATGAAATAATTCAACCCTACCTGACCCTAAAGATCAGACAATGTAAATTTTAGAGTTTAGTTTTAGTCTTAAGAATCTTTTTTCTTTCCAAAGTATATCCCGTCTTCTGACAGGGTCCGCTTTCCGGTTCTTTTGCTAACACTTCACTCTATCCCTGGCATCTTCGTCTGTGAGATTTGAGTCAAATCAATAAATTTTCCTAGCTGATAGTGCTTATTAGTAAAGATAGGATACAGGCAAATCTAGGTATTTTTATAAGATAAACGAACCTGTGTGTAGCTTATTATTTATTTACTTACTTACCTACCAATATAGGTATGTAATTATGTCATCATATTATCTACGACTATAACTCTGCTTAAAGTTTATCTCAGCAGCACCTTGGTAAGCTTTTTCTACTTACGAAATTTTTTTATGCTCTTCTATTTTGCTAACTACTGCCAAATCTTAACTCAGTTTTTATTTAAAAATATTTATGAAATTTTATAACTTGATGAGATAGACCTATACTATTAATAACATTTTATAGCCAATTTTTTTTTTTATTAAAACAGCTAAGTTAAAGTGTTGTTTTTAATTTAAATTAGTGTATAACAATTGTTTTTTAATGATAATTTTTCTGTTAAGCAAAAATAATGAAGTTGATACTAAGTAAAATGTATGTCTAAGTCATATAATAATTTATTTCTCTTCAAATATTTGATTAAACATAAGTGTATGTTTATATTAAACATAAGTGTATGTTTATATTAAACATAAGTGTATGTTTATATTAAACATAAGTGTATGTTTAATCAAATATTGTTAAGAACAAAAAACTTACAATACTATTATGAAATCTTTACGAGTAAGTCGAAATAACAAAAATACCACTACTAGTAGGATTCTGTTGGGTTTTATTTAATAGCAGAAGTTAATACAAAAATAAAAACTGTGTTAATGTACAAAAAAAAAGGAATCAACTCAATCAATTAAAATGTCTTAAGCTTTTTATGTGAACTGTCATCTAATTTAGATAAGTTATGTATCAATACAAGTTATTAATAACGCAGGTAAATAAAATATATTACACTTTAATAAATAAGTTATTTATTTTCTTGTCGCATGGACTTCTTATTAGCTAATTTGTTTTTACAAAATATTGACTGCTTTATGACTAAGCACACTAAATCTATATAATACAAATGCATTTATTACAAAGCCTCAAAGGGCTCATCTTATAGGTAACAATTTACAGTCGTAACTTTTTGAAACTCTAAAATATTGAATCGACTTTTTACACCAACCGTTTCTACAAACTTATTAACTACATTTAAGGCACTACTGGTTTGACTAGATATACAAGAGTCTTTTCGTACTTATTGGCAGTAAATGCAAAACAAATAAATAATGCACAACTTCTCGGAGGGACTCGTCCATTTGAAACAACTTGTCAAAGCTGCTATACCTGTGAACAAACGAAAAAATAATTAGTAAACAGTTTTTAACAAGACATGACAGTGTTGTTTTTCAATTGAAGACAAAATAAACAACAAAATGTTTTATGAACTTTAAATAGAACATTTAAAGGAAATTGGTATCTAAAGTTATGATTCAGATTAAATTAGGGGTTTTAACTGTTTAAAATTACAAGTTGAGCATACTTACATTAGTGTTATTTTTGTTGCCACCATGAAATTACATCTAATAGCTCATCTTCATCCATGGAGCCAAGGTTTTGTTGGTTAGGGACTTCGTACCGGTCCACTGCTGAATAAGCTGAAGACACTCCTGAAGAACACTCTGAAGGCGCCGGGGACCCAGGCTTCTCAGAACAGGGCGAACTACTATTGTAGAAAAAACCATCATCCATATCCATTGAGGTCATAGCTTGCGATGTACTTCCATTGGGAATGTTTTCTCTGTTTTCTTGGTCACGCGTAATGCCTAAAGCTGCATCGCTCTCTTCCAATAATTGTTGCAGGTATCTAATGTATTCAACTACCATTCTTAAAGTGTCGACCTTGCTGAGCTTTTTCCCTGAGCCCCGTCTAGCGCCACCTGACAGGGCGGCGACAACTGAAGCGGGCAGGTGACGACGTAGAGCGTTGAATCCATCATTAACTTGTTTCACACGATTTCGCTCGCGTGCGTTGCGCCTTGCGATTGACGCAGCCTGAGGTCCGGTGTACGGGTTAGTTCTAAAGTGGACCTTTTTCCTGTATTGCAGATTCGGTGGAGTATCGTGTGTAACGTAGTTTTTTTCAGGAGCAGGTGCGATGGGTACGTTTCTCTTTTCCATTGATGATTTCGTTACGGTAGCGGAGGGGTAACCGGACGAGACGACGACGTAGTTCGTCTGACCTTGAACGAGTTGTATTTCTTGAAGCATGTTTCGTGTTTACGAGTTCGCGGGGCGTGAGAATGACGGACGACCGGTCCGCGCGGCGAGCGGGTCAATACTGCGGCGCGTGCGATAAGGCTTCGCGGGAGCTTAGGACGGATCGCGGGCGACGGTACCGGCGGTTCGCGCACAAGTGAGGCGGCCGGCGCGCGCGCACACGTTATATCACCTGCGCCGGCTGCAAAAAATATACATTTTAAAATTCTCTTCCCCTATTATTTTCGATCATCCCTTCCCTTGTACGTGCGGGTCCGTACCTGGCGTAGTGGTTAGGGGAGAGCGGTACGGGCGGGGATGGTTAACGCGTGCCTAGTTTTTTCAACTGACCACTGCATATTTTGTAACAACAAAAATAGGTACGTGCCAATCCTATTTTTTGTACAAGAACATCTATCACAAAAGCTAGAAAGATTGAAAACTATTTATAGAGTGGTAAGGGATGTTGTCCTATCAATTTCGGAACACTTTGAATAAATCAATCGTATTAAGAATCCACATCAGTGTTATCTCCTTTGAGTTATCTTATAAGTGTCCAACTCTGGAATTTCTCATAAAGGCAAGTCAAACCCGGCGGATAAATGTCGCAACAATGTTTGACGAATTTTTATCTGTTGAATATGTTGATGAATGACATGATATGTTGACATAATTGAAATGCAGATTCTCTGAAAAACTAATTTGGATAGAATCTGAATAGAAGTTGTATAAGTTTTAAATCTATATAAAATATTAAAAATGTGTGCTTAGAATTATTCTATTTTTATATATCATGAAATATTTTTTATTTGACTACTCGTATTGATCTGTGGCTCTTCTTTTAATATATGATCTCTCTATAGAATCTTCTTTTTTTCCTTTACGACTTGCATAAACATAGCTAAAGTTACAAATTAAGAGGATTGCGTATATTACGTTATCGTTTTTCAATCTTCATTTAATGCTTTTGATATATTTCCATAGAGTATGGAGTTATCTAGAGTAAGCTGATTTTGCATTTTACCAACTACTAATCTATGAATGAGAGTAAAAATTTAAATCCGGTGATTTTTGTCACTTAGAAACTGACAAGTTACCAACAAATAGCATTGACAAAATTAAATTGTTGTGGCATTTCAACGTATTTCATTTCATGTAGGTTTATCTATTCGTTCATCATTCACTGTTGAACCATAGAATAACAATACCGAGTTTATTGTATTCCTAAACGAAACGAAAGTTAACCGAAGTTATCCAAGGGTAAATTCAAGTAGTAAAATATACCCGTTATAGTTATTCTAGTATATCTTTGTGTATGGTCGAATCGTGAAACCCTAAATCATGTTGTGATAACACAAAATGTTTACTACTAGCATACCGAGCATAATTAGGAGGAGTAGTACAAAATTATTATACTTTCTAACGTTAATGATACACATTTTTGTTTGGCGATGGTAGAGATGGAATGCCGTGGTTGTACAAGCGTTAGCCCGGCCGCCGCTCTGACAGCCAATGTTGTCGAACATAACTTAGATCCGAAATCGATGCAACCAAAAGAGGCGCCGATTGCATGCTTATAAATATCAACATTTTGGAGTTCAGTACTACATTGGTAACTCACTAGATTATTTTACTAGATGCACATATAATTATTGTTTTAATAAACTTTATCTAAGATTATACAGGGTTCCGTAACTCAAGGATAATCTGGTACTACGTACATAATAGTGAAAAACTTTTGTTCTATGACTTTTAAAAATATGCGTATATTTTTTTAGTTTTTTCTGTACAAATTCAAAATTCATAATCAGTCATAGAACGAAAGTTGTTCATCATGATGTATAGAATATGTGACAACAAGGTTATCCTTGAGTTGTTACTCAATACAACGATTGCATTAAATGACGATTGCTTGAGTCTTTTTTATCCGGGCGCTCTTTAAACTACGAAGTGTTATATTATTTCAGATATAACTATTATGTAATTGCAAAAACAAAATTAAAAACTTTATATACCCATAACTTAGGTATCTTGACTACCGAGACCCTATCGTAGTCTATGATTCTTTGTGTTATGCTGCATAAGTTCTTTGTCACACAATACAAAACTCACACATACAAGACGTAGTATGCGTCGTCGTAGCAAGCAATGACTACTGTTAGCTACGACTCTACGAAATATTAAAATATAAGTTTATTTGCCTGTAAGTGTACCTTATGTTTTAGACTTATTGAATTATATTGTTGATATCGCTAAATTACTGTAGTTTTTTGGGATTATAGTAAAGCGATCATTAAACCTTGAAAATGTGTAAGTTTTGATTAAGCGTTCTCTTAATTTCATGGTACGGAACACTTCAGAAAATAATGTTGTACGTTTTGTATCGTTTTAAGTTGCCTGCTGCATCGAATTCTTACGTGAATAACTACCATTTTATTTATTTTAGATTTATAAATATTTTAACTAATTGAATAGAAACGGTGTTTCCAATGGCATTTCTTTACAACCATCACCGGTATTTCTATGAAAATAGTTTGAACATTATTTTCACACAGTGGTAAGTCGACTTGATTGCACATAATAACTCTTCTGTGTTAAAGTGACTCTTTTTGCGTTGAGATTTTCAATGAAAATTCACTGCGTACCTTGGATTTATAGTCGCGAATAAATCCTTTCAACAGTGCAATATTTATCATTTCTTTTTGTTCTCATATTCTCTCTCAACAAAAAGTGGATTGTGTTATTTATTTATTAAAGCACATAACATGTGAAAAGTACGATATTGCCTAATAAGACTAAAGGACAATTGCTAGTTATGATTTGGTATTTATATTAAAAACGTAATAAATATTTGCAAATGTACGCAAATCTTTCTTTGAAATTAAGCAATTTGGACACTAATAAAAAAGGATAGTTATTATTTAGCATTGTATAGTATATTTTAATAGTGTTTACACTTAGTTTTTAGTGCTTTGTGATGCTGCCACGCTGCTTAGTCGCTAAGTTATATCACAGTCTGGAGGTACAGACAACAGCACGTCAACCTACCACTAAACGAAAAATTTTGTCAATTGATATTGATCTCTACGTCTCTGACTTAAAGTTGAAAATCGGTTCAATCACCTTTAAATTTATGGGTAGGTTGACCTGCCGTTGTCTGTACATGACTAAGCCACGCGACTGTTATTTAATATGGGCTAGTGACGCGCTGATATGTCGATATGTCGCGCGACTCAGCCGCTCCTGCCTAAGGCTGCCCATGCATGGTGTCATTCTAAACCCATTTTCGTATTTTAAGCTGATCACTTATCAACTATTAGATTTAAATTAGCTTTATAGTAACGAGGTTCACTTCGCCTCGTCATCTAAGGGTTTAACCCTGTGATTTGTACCGGATATGACCCGCGGGGAGGTGTTAATGGGTTCCGTAAATGACCGATATTTTTTCCTGTTATGATTACGTACGTAATCGATGGATAGGGTTGGTTCCGTTAGAGTTATGGGTTAGGGGAGGAGGTAAAATGAAACAATAAAATAGGATAGGGTACTGAATAAATGATGACTAAGCCAAACTTTGAGTAATATGTGTATACTTTTGTAAGTCTTCTTAGCCTAAGCCTTAGTCATCATATTTATGTATGTATGTATTTTATCTATGTAGTCTATGTATTATATTATTTAGTTTATAATATTTGACATAGATACTGTGTGTAGTTTATGCTGTAATTATATAATAATGTTCATTTTTGTAACGTCATATACACCGCCCACAAAACATTTCTGTTTAGCCTAATGGTCGACTGGTAGAGAATTCCACATGGCATTAAGTCCACCTTTTGTACGATTTTATTTTGTGCCATAAAATTTAAATAAATAAGAAGGATTCTACCAAGCTGAAGTAAGTTTTTACTCGAGAGTAAACCACTACTTAATCCAGAATAAGCTGACTTTGAACTTAACTAACCACTAATCAAAGATTAAGGTAATTAAACATGAGTAAATTTAACCAAGTAAAAGATTAAACTAAGAATATCTGTTAATATCATATTATATATAGTTGTCATATCCGCAATTGTCACCTTTAAAATGACAACTTAACAACATTTATCATTGACAATCTATTATCCTACAAAACTAAATTGTGGCATTTCAAGTCAACCTAGTGACATGGATATCCATTCGTACATCATTCACACTCGATCTATAGAATAAAAATAAAACCAAGTGTAGTATACACCTCAATTAAGTTGAAAAAATGTAAACGGAGTTATTCAAGGGTAAATACAAGAAGTAAAATTAGGTAAAAGTTATTCTGGTATAACTTTGTGTTAGGTGTAAAAAAAGTTTGTATTTTCAAACAACATTTCTAAATTCAAAAAAGTTTACTCTTGATGTATCTGCTCGGGCAAAAAGGTTCTAGAATGAAGACCAAGCATTCGCAAATGTAACGTGAGGGACGAACGACATGGGAGCTTACTATGATATCTTAAAGCAGTATATCTTTACCTAGTTTTACTTTTACTGTAAGTATAGAGTTAGACGTAAAAACAAGACTGCTTAGGTACTGTTTAACGTTCATGTTTAGGGGCCATCGAGGGCCAGGGGCATATATTACGCTTTTTTCCTATATCTTTAACACGGTCACGTTTTTTTTTTCATTCATGAAAAACGGTGAGTAGTAAGTATATTGACTAAAGGCAGACGTAATGATGTAGGCAGTAAGTCTATAGGTTAATTAAAATAGTTATTATACTCAGTTATTGTGTAATTTGATTTATGTTTTGTAAAAATATTGTAACTTTAAGTATTAACGACAAAATATTTTTTAAGGACTTTCCTGATGTCATGCATTTTGTAGGTATAAGTATCCAAAATACCAAATGTACATTTGAAGCCTATCTGTATAATGAGTCTGTTTCCCTTTAACATAATTGTGTAACCAAAGTTGTATGTGATCCCATACACTTTAATGGAACTAAAGCAGCCTATTTCTCAAATAAAATAAGAAGTAGGTAGAGCTATTTATCACCACAAGTGATTACTATAAAATGATTTAAAAAAAGAATGAAAATCTGACACTAACAAGAATAAGGGTTAATCGCGAACGACATTTCTCAATAGGTGTAAATGAGTCTATAATGTTACACCTACAAAGCGCTTAAGTAACTTGTTAAAAGTCAATTTATAGCATTAGTAAGGGTACAACAAGACAAGTTTCTTCCATTGTGGGGTATAATGCATCTTACCACCCACGAGAGCTTAAACGCAATTTGTTTATTTTTAACAGAACAAATTCCAATCGGTTATAGATTGTCCATTGTCATGACGCTGCTATCATTATTATTCCATAAATGTCTTTTTATTCTATAAATATCTTTTATTTAGTAATCGATACAAAATCGTCTGCCTTTGTCGTCTTAGCAAATAGAGTTACAAATAAAAGTTTCGATACTGATTTTACTAATAATTATAATGATTGCCTGCTTGCAAGTTGTAGCAAAGTGTTAGAAGTAAAGTGAAGTGTCTAAATTTAAGTGTACATTTATATAGACAAAGTTTAACCTTTAATCAGAACCATGTTGTTCATCAATCATTTGTACGGCCTCCGAAACGGGACAAATGATTACGTTATTATTTATTATTTTAATTTTGACATTTCTATATTTGTATTATCATTGATTATTTTATGTACATACTACCTAAAGTAATATATAACTTCATTTGTACCTTGCCAAAAATACCCAAATGGGTTTCTTATAATGTAAATTTATAATTAAATTTAATTTGTGATTTGCCATGCCCAAATGGGCTTCATGATGTAAGTGCTTCTCTACACTGTAATTGTTACCTACCTAATTGTACTCATAAATGCAATAAATGAACTTTGAACTTTGACATATTTTTGGTAGGCCGAATTAACCCTAATAAGTTAAATCGGTAACAGTTAGTTACTTGCAGAATTTTAGAAAATAGAATTTTATAGTCACACTTTAAACAATATCCTTGCGATTTTATCTTTTTTTTTTATTGTGATGTAACCCCTTTTATAAATTAAAACACAGTTCCCACAATTACATGGTCATTTAGCATGTGTGTGCAATGTCGGCCATTTGATGCGATCGTTTAATTATTTCGCCTCCTGGTGAGCAGTTTAAAGTAATTTGTATTAATCTCTAACTAATGAATAATCATTAATATATTAATTTTAGTATTTACTTTGCCATTATTGTGATATATTTGCATCATTAACTATGTATTACGAAAATACATGTTAATTAAAACAAAATAAAAGTGTGATTAATTTTAACTTTGACCCACTTGAATTTACTTACTTATAAAATCAAAATTTAGTCTCATCATCATCATCATTTCAGCCGTCGGACGTCCACTGCTGAACACAGGCCTCCCTCAATGACTTCCATTATCAGGGGGGATTGCCAATACTCGCCAAGCTTGGCAGACGAGTTGGCGAGCGCAGTTTTTTATAAAATTTCGAACGCAGACGCTGGTGCCCGTTTCGTGATACAGGAATTAGTCGCCTCTTACGACACGTCTCCTGTTGGCGGTGGCGAAGTGTATTCTTTGCGACCATCCCCACACGGCATATTAAATTTAGTCTAAATGCTTAAAACTTCATTCTGTCTTCGTTAAGTTCATACAAGCTGAAAGATATCAAATGCTTTTTAAGCTGGATAACTTGTTGCCTGTAGACCATAGTTTGCAATTTTTATTGTAGAACTATTCGAAATTTTAACGATTAAAATGTGTTAGAACACGAATTATGATTCATTATTTCATCATCATAATTTCGGTCACAGAAAGTCCACTGCTGAACACAGGCCAACATGATGACAGGCCCAATGACCCAACATCGGGGGGGATTGCCAATACTCGCCAAGCTTGGCAGGCGGGTTGGCGAGCGCAGTTTTTATAAGATTTTGCACGCAGACGCTGCTGCCCGTCTCGTGCTACAGGAATTAATCACCTCTTACGACACGCCTCCTGTTGGCGGTGGGGAAGTGTATTCTTTACGGCCGTCCCCACACGGCACGGATTCATTATTTAATGAAGATTAAAATAATTATGATGAAACGTTATGTTATGACAAAATTGTGGCATGTTAGTTTTTCCACCCTCACAGCGGAAATTGAACGACATTTACGTCCTAACAAATTACTCGCAAATAAAACAATTAAGGTAAACAAATGCTTGTGATGCAACGCGTGGGATATGAGTAGTGTAGATACAGGGCAGTGATGATTATGGGAATCCCATCATCTGGCTGGTCACGCATCACTGGTGTGGGATCGAGAGCATTTTGACGTAATTTTTTCTTTTTTAACAGTTAATTGTCAAAGTGCGCTCGAAATATAAACTGAATATTCGATGAATAAGTAATATACAAACTTTCCTTAACGAATTTAAACCCACCAGTAGGTTCGCGTCGAAAGTCATGTGGAGTGATAAGTGAAATTGTGGAGGTCTTGTTTACAAAGATTGATCAGGAGCATAGAGTACATCCTATAAACTAGAAATATCATTTATTTCTTAGACGAATTTTTCCGCCATTTTTTAATCTGTATCTGTACTATTTTGTATGGGCGAGAGTTAACAGAACTAGTTATTTCATACTAATTGATTGTAAGTGAAAAATCACTTACTAGTTTTGGAGAAAGATGGCTCGTATTGCTGCTCTATAGGGTATGTGCTCGAAGGTCAGCAACTGCTGTAAAAAAAAACAATAGTACAAAGTTTATCTATTATTTGGAATGTTTAAGCTAGCATTGATATTTTTTATTGTTACACAGGAGTATTCACATTAACAAATCAAAACAATCATTCATTACGTATCAAACCTAACTTTATTGTCTAGTCATGCTTGCAGGATGCATCATTAAACTAGTATCGGAGGGTAACTATGTTAGTAGCAAGGCTTCCAATTCATTCAAGGTTTTGATATTGATGCCCTATTTAAAATTACATCGGTCTATCAATCATGAGTAAAGCACGCCGCCATCTCAACACAATAGTACTACCTGATTCACATCCAATATCATTTGATTAACGACGTGTTGAGTGACTCCTATTGACGTCAAAGAGTTATCGTATTAAGTATTAATAAAGAGAATGTTTTATATTTCACCCCAAGCGTGGTCGGTTCCGATAAAGGCCGATTCTTAAAGCGCATTCCGGCGAGCTTGTAATATATCGGTCTGGTGATTTGCGGTTTCCTTTCACTGTTTGTGTATATAAGCGGCATAATTGATTAAAAAATGATACATTAAATCCAGATCGATAAAATGATCTGGCGTCTGTTTAACTCACTGTGCTGATTGTAAAGTAAGTGTTGATTGCGCGAGATTAATGTGAGGGCCGAAATTGAAGTATCAATTCTTAAATGCACTCGAACTTAAGAACGTTCTTAAAGCTCCTGTTAAAGTCTTCGTTTTCGTTTTGTTTTTGTTTTGAAATTAAGTTATTATTTAACGATGCTCTTAGACAATAATATCAGTATATTTTACTAGGTGCCTAACTTAACTGGGTGAACTTACATATTACATAATTTCTTTTTAATGTAGATTTTGACGTATAAACAACAAGTTATTTTTTCAGATTGTTAAATAAAAACCCATCCACTGTTTACCGAGAAAAATCCTATTTTAGTGCACTCTTAGGGCACACTTATTTACTAATATCTAGAGCCTAGAGATTTTGGAGGAAAAAATAGACTAACAACTAGATTCAGCGGATAGGGTCATGGCTGTTTTGTTGGTTTTCCGTTGTTTATGATTTAAAGATGAATCTCGTAGGTACATACATTACTTATTTTAGTATTAATGTAATAAATTTATCTATTTGGTGCGCTTATTGACTGTATATAATTTGTTTACTACAGTTTTAGATGTTATTCAAAATGCAAATACGACGACAGAGGCACTTGTACAAGCGTCGAGCCTATCTGATGTCACAACTCCTGACTTTCCACTAATAGAGTTTCATTTTAACTCTTATGTTTATAGCAATAAGAATGAGTGGGTTGTAAAATGATGTTTGGTGAATGTCGTCGGCGTCTACACTGACGATCAGGTCTTCTGAGTTTGGACATTGTGACGTCACGCGTCGACTGGCCGCATCCGACACGACACCCTGACACCGATTGTGCCCGAGATACGATTCGCTGTGATTCGATTTCGCTTTGTGACCAATCGGGATTGGCGCTGATCGACATTCAAATTTCGAGATAATAACGTTTGTTTGCTGTATGTACTTGATGAATGTGCTCGATTTTAGAAATTCAATGCCTTGGTGGTAGCAATGCTCCCTTGTTTCACTGCAAGCATTTTGTTTGTTTCTGTTTAACTTTTTGTCCTCAAAAGTTTTTGTTACATATCTGACATAGCAGAGCTTAGTTATTATAACAGGAAAATGGGACAAAAAACATTTATAATATGTACTTAGACTAGACTTTAAGTTAGTCGGTACTCGAATACGTAGTAGTAATAGTTAAAACCAGATTTGACGTATCACATTCTGAAAAATCTTGCTTTTTAGACAACCTCTAAATTACTTAACACTGGAGCGTCGTTTCAGAAGGACAACATATACTTACCTTTAGTTTAAATAATTAACGGTGTACTTTTTGTTTATTTGTAAATTATTGAACACATAGTCTTTCCAACATTGACGACTGATTCTTTAACAATAAAAGTAACTAAAACAAAAATGTCGAAGGGCCATTGGTCTCGTCATTTAATTGTGCCTTCAGCCTATTGAAAGGAATGTCACAAATGCTATTATTAGGGCTTCAGTTCGACTGATTTATCCTTCGATTGTACTGTCACAATTTAATTTTGTTATCAGAGTTTAAGTTAAAAAAATAATGCAGTAGGTAAATCACATACTTCAAATTGCATGAGTATTGATCTGTAGTTTTATATAATTTAGTTTTGTTGAAAAATCTAATTTATTTATATTAGACAATATTACATACATTGCTCTGATCCTCAGAAACAACAACAGTACCACAACACTCATCATATTATTATCATGTATTTTATATAATTTTTTCCAACAAATACACCAATTATATAGCCCCAAAATAAGCAAAGCAAAGAAGGACTAGACAGAACAGATGATCGAGCATACTTAACTACAATAAACATCCATGATCCTGGTACAAATGCATGGTCGTGCTTCTCACACAAACATTTGCATGTTGCGGGATTCTAATAATCGAGTAATACCTGAGTATTACTCGATTATTAGAATACTGAGTATTTTGAGTAGCTGACCGGTTATCTAGTGTATTCTTGATCGAAGCTCGAACCATTTACCAGACTATGTCGTGATGACTAAGTATGTGAAATGGAGAAAACAACGACCAATCACTCAACTCAAATTTCTAGCCATGAGGTAAACAACCTTAATTTTTTTTCAATATTTATTTTATTCATGTTGTCGATAGTAGGTTTACCTAGTGTTTCATCTGTCAAGAAAAAACACCACTTATTGCTTAAGCAGAACATGCCTACTCATGTTTGTGTTTGTTGTCAATTATGAACATTTGTCCATCCTCTTTTATACATGATGTACAAAAAACACTCATTTAAACCAATCAGCTACTCACTTACAACAACTTTTACTATAAGAGCAACATCGAAATCAAAACAATATTTAAAATAATATAAGAAGCATGCTTCTTATTTAAATTTGTACAAAATGTAGACATTTTTTACACATTTTCGACGACATGGTGTATAAAAGTTTTAATTTTTAAAAACTAAATCGTGTTTACACCTTCCTTGATTGTGTGACAGCAAATCCTAAATTTTAGTAAGTCTTTTTAATTGCTTTAATAATTTAAATAACATTAGGTAATTATCTTTGTAGTTACCAATAAAAAGCAATCATTATAAATTAAATAGAGACTTTATTGCCAGTTGATAGGTACCTACCGAGGAAATATATTCACTTTCAACGTTTAGTATAATTGAATAACATTTTCTGTAATGTACCAGATTAATGAGAACGCTTGTCTCATTTAGAGTGTTATATTTCAATCATCCCTTTGGAAATGTTAGAGTAATAAATAACCCTAGTTTGGAAATTCGGTTCGTTTGCCGACAAACTAGGCGATTCGTTTATTAGTTTACGACACCTCGTTTACTGGGAGATAAGATAGGCTTAAGTATATAATTAGTACCTCCCTATTGTTCCCTGTTTAACAATATCCCTCTTTAGCGACAAAACACACACACACCTGCAAAATGACCCATATTACCTTAAAAACTATAAAGCGAAATACATACTCGAGTACACGGTTAAAAACAATGTTTTTTCCTGCAATGCATAGTTGACCTTATTTGAAAATAATAGCAGGCCATAAAGTTCGCAGAACTGCCAACCGATGGGAAAGAAGGATCCTCGAGTGGCGACCACTAACTTCCAGTTCCAGACGCAGCATGGGCAGACCCCGGGCCATGTTGCGGGCAGCCGCTGTATGAAAATGGCCCGCTGTGTTACATGATGGTAAACCTTGGCCATGAAATACGACAATTAAGTCTTCCAAAATTAATACATACATAATTACAACAATTTCTTCTTCTTCATCTATACGGTCTAGCCCGGTTGCGTCCAAAACCATTGCTTTGGAGCCCAGGGTCCGCTTAACTAATAATTACAACAACATTGAACACAGTTAAGTGTAAGTTATACGCCTTTACATTTCAGACTTCAAAATCTCCACACACAATCCTGAAACTTAAGTCTTGCTTGTAACTTTTTAACAATCGGTCTTAATCCCAATTATTCACGGGATATTTACCTCAATAAATCTATAAAGATATTTAGCTTAACGTGCTGCCCTAAAAGTTTAACATACTTATTTTCAGTACCAATACCCTTCCCGATGGCCACCGCAAATATTGCTGATAGAGGTCCAATCGAGTTGTAACGATCGCCGCGAAATTCTTGTTAATAAAATGTTTCGTGAGTACCGTTGAGCGAGTCGCGTGGCTGGCGCGCGCCTCCGTCCTCCGTCGCAAGACGGGTTTCGTTTAACCCTTATAGTGCTTGGTTGGCTTTTTAGACCAACTGTGAAATATAATAATTCAAGTACATTTTTTTTGTCTTTTTGGGTTTTTTATCATGTAAGGTTAACAAACTTTAGCGTGTACAAAATAATTTTAAACTAAAAATAGGCTTATTATATTAATAGTACAGACAACAGCACGTCAACCTACCACAAAACGTAAAATTTTCTCAATTGATATTGATCTCCAAGTGTTGGGCGTAAAGTTGAAAATCAATTCAACGACCTTTAACTTTTTGGGTAGGTTGACTTGCCGTTGTGTGTACAATCTCTGGCTCTATAATTATTTAAAAAATAATACATTAGAAACATTTTATTTATTCAAAGTTCAAATGAAATGATATTGTAAAAAATAATTTCACTTTTTGCAATTTTTTGCTGCTGTATTTAAGGGCACAAGGGTCTATCAGAACCTCTGAGCATGCGATTGGACTTCAATATACAAAGCGTAGAATGGGTTAAACCATACCTTAATTACGGCAAGGCGTTATCGAGTAAGAATGTGCACACGCGACATTGGTATTAATTTTAATGAAAGAAGTGTGCGCCCGACCTGCACCTGCCCAGTGGTCGGCTGACTGAAAACTACAAGACAGGAGAAACTAAAGAGTAGCATCTTCGGAACCATTTTGCCGTGTTTAGATTATTTGGTTAGATACATTGTATTTCTTTTTTAAAACAAAAGATATACAATCTAAAATAAATAGGTAATGATAAAATTCGTACTTTTTTTAAATTTTGAATCTGATACCTAATATGTAATGTATGGCATTATATTAAGGGTTTTTTGTAAAGGTGTTATATTAAATATGGATAACTTTTTGATTTCAGAAACCTTAGCGTAGAAAATTTACTCGCTTTATTAGTCTACTCTATTCATTTTATAGCATTATTTTTATCAAAACATACTTAATACACGTTTATGTGAAACATTCTTTAAGTGTTTTGACCCAAAGCTGTGTTTTCTTTGTAACGAGCAGAATCGGACGCTACACTCGTTTGGTTAAAGAGTTTAAGTAGTCATAATTAATTCTTTATGTTGCAGTGTATGTATTAAATTATAATATTTTTAATACAAACCTATATAAACTGACAGTTGTTCTTACGAATTGGAATCTTGGAAATTCACGTTTACACATTATAATTAAGTAATTAAAAATGGAAGCATCTGCTTTAGGTTTTTGATTATGTTTGTAATAAATATACTTATGAAATTAACCTACTTGAAACATGTCATGTACTGAGAGCAACTTTGATTTTAAGTATAAATTCGAATTGATAATTTTTGATAGTAAGTATTTGTTGTCTAATATGTTACGTACACATAACATTATTAAGATATAGATAAGTTTTCAATATTTAATAAAATGAAAAACGAAAAAAAGAAATCAAAATCTTTAAACTCCTGTTCCATATAATACATACAGGATAATGTTATTCATAGCTTAGACCTAGTTTTGTTAGGTTTTATTCGATAGGTAGGTGTATTATTAGATATGAAATATGTCTCTAATAAAGTAAGAATAACCTCTAACTAAAAACTGGTTTAAGCATGTTTAAATAAAATATTGCAATTTTAGTAGCGCGTGAACTTTTACAGCCGAATAGAAACAGATCAGAGATTACAGTCGTTGAAATTTATTTAAATATATAAAGATTTTTAGAAAAATCACTAAGCAAAAGTATGAGTAAAGAGGGTGTAAATTATGCCAGGGCAGGTGTCACGCGCATCTGCGCCTACGCCGGTCAGTACGTGTAAATGCCCCACTCCCCCCAACTGACTATTTCTAGGAATTAGAAAAAGAAAACGCGATAATGTGAAACCTGTTCTAAGGAAAATTATTGAAAATGCAAGATTAGCGTTACAGGTTTGCGGTAACATGGTCTTACAGTAATTGATAGTGAGAGTAGGTACTAATACCAGTCGGTAATTGTTAATGCATAACATGATTGGCCGTTGGAAGAAATGATTGAGAAAATTGCACGCAAATTAGATTATGTCACATATAATGAATTGGAAATATTTAACACAATGCTCGTATTTCTCCTGAGATTATGAAAAATAGTAATGGAACATAAAGTGTGATATAAATTTTCGCGAAATGTCACGCGTTATTTATGAAATTCTAGTTAAAACAGGATATTTATGATACTTGCTGAAAAATCTATATATTGAAAAAAATATGTATTAATATCAAAACAAACTTAAAACTATAAAAAAATATCTTACTATTTTTTATAGTTTTAAGTTCATTTTGATATTAATTTAAACGTTTCTAGGCAATAGATATAAATACAGTTAATTTTCTTTCAAATAAAAGTTTTTCTCATGATACAATATGTCATCAGCCACTTACGTCAAATTTAGCGCTAATGGAATTGTCTTTACTACCAATCATAAAGCTATAAACACGGCCGGCGTTGTGTTTAGTTTGTTGACTCTTACGTGAAATGAAAAATTTGATAGCCGTAATATCATCAAAAGTCTAATTACGATCGACATTTCAAAATTGCGACGATTCATTTAAAATGGCTTCTTGCAGGCGCCTTAAGTGCTCGCGACAGGTTAATTTCAAGAATAAATTGACGCTCGTCGTGATCGGCTTTTATGGGTCGAAGTTGCGTTCATGTGAGAGGGACCTGTAATAGAGGCTTAGTGAGTCCTGGATGGGGACACAGCTGCCCACTGGGCGGAGACAACGGTTCCGCGCACGCTCTCTTGAATTTTTAGTGCCCATTTTTCATCTGCTATACCTCAGTGAAAAATATCAATATTGTCGTCAGATTTTTTAATTGGGCCCGCGAATAGAGCAGCTGCCTTTAATAACGATATGATTGGGTTTATTTTGCGTTAATTTGATTACGGTATTCTTTTTAGGGACACGCGCAAGTGAACGAGCCTCCATTCGGTAGGGGGTTATTAGACGTAAGTAACTGCAATTTCTTTTTTATGATGCAAGCAAATTTTTACGTATTTAATATTTTGAATGTTTTATTTCATGTTAATTAATGATGCAGGTCACTTCCAACCGGCAAATCTGGAAACCACAGAGGCAGGCCTATGTTCAGCAGTGGACGTCCTATGGATGAAATGATGATGAATAAAATAATTTTGTGTCATTTTGATGAACTTTTGATATTCCAACGAATTTGCTATACAGGTGGTTATAAAAAAGACCAGCCAAATTTTAAAGGGTCATTTAGAATCGAATATTATCGGGTCATTTAGAATCGCTTATTATGCTGCAATCGTACGGTGCACAGTTGATTCCTACAGCCAGTATAGTTCTTTCACCTTAATTTTGTTTATAATAAGACGAGTACTTTTGTTGTTGTCTGTTGTACTTATATAATAAGTACTGGGATTCGAACTCAGGACTTTTGAGTGATGAGCCGACGTTTTGTTCATCAAAAAGAAACTATTATTAGACCGATTCTGTGGAACACCCTAAAATTTGGCACCTATTTTTTAACATCCTATAAACGCCATATCTAACTTGGTTGTAACGTTTTATTTGACGCACTGACCGTTGCAAATCTGTAACATATCAACAACAATGTGTTAAAATAAATCACATACACTTTTCTTTTTTAACGAGAACATCACATAATATCCGATAAAATTAACAACATTGTCTTGATAGTGAACCTAAAGATTTAATGTTAGTGTGATGTTGATACAAGACTACGCGGGCTACCAAGGAAGAACTGAACTGTAAATGTGAAATATGTACATTGAATGACCTCAAGGGGTGCGATTACCGTAAAACTTAGCGCCCGATCCAATAGAGATTGTACGACAAAACTCTCAACAAGTGAGTATACAACTTTATAATAACAACCGCGTGGGTTGCTAACGTCGAAAACTAGACCTTATCTCAAGTAGTTAAAGATTACTTTGTCAAGACAACTTTGTTCGAAGATGTATCGAAGGATTTGTTTAATCTTAAGAAGTGCGTTCGATATTGATCTCGATACATGAGGTTAAGCATACGCAAGTGAACATATCTGTAACTACTGATTTTATCTTTTTTCTTTAGTTTTAAGCATTTTTACGATTCTGGGTTCCTTCTTTCTTAATTAATACGTTTTGTAGGTCTAATATTATTTTGAAATTGTAACCAGCTGGTTTGTTATTATCGGTTGAATAGCCTTTAAAGTAATCCTCATGCATTAATTTTACTAAGACCTTTGCACTTAACTAACAAGTCAAGTCAGATATTTTAATTTTTAGGTTGAAATTTCATTTTAACTGGATCGCCAATAAAGGGATCGCCCTTTATTGAGAGTTCAGTTTGTAATTAAAATGTATAGCTTGATGTGTAGTTGTGTGTATTAATAATATTAGCTTTATTATTTAAAAACAATACGACCTTTTGGAAAGGTAATAAAATTGTTTTAGTGTTTCTGATTTACAATTAGTTTAAAAATTGGTTTTATCATAATAAGACAATCATAAAATTGGCCTAGACAAGTATATGAAACACAGTTATACATATACATAGAAAAAAATTAATCACCACACTAGTAAAAAAAAATGTTTCTAGTTTAACAAAATAAATGTCAGTACATATGTAAAGTTAATGTTAGTTAACCCACATCCAAATAATTTCACGTAAACCTACATGTCCGTGCGCACGCGCCGATAAACACCTTGGAAATGGATTCGTGAATTTTAAAATTTTATTAGTAACCCACAAATGTAATCGCTTAATGCAGCTGTTGGCCTCAAGGTTTTCCTTTTGTTTCCCACTTTGATTGATTGATACATATTTTATTTTATACCGAGCAACCGTCTAATAAATATGCGCAAGAATACCTCAAACCAGGGATTTATTGAAAATGTTTTTAAACAGTAAACTAAGTAGGTATAAAAAATACAAGTAGCAAAATTTTTTTTTAAGTACCACACCCCCATTCAATATTTCTGCCTCACCTAATGGTTGGCTGGTAAATAATGCCTTCAGGCATTAAACCACCAATTGTACATTTGTTTAATGCAATAAAGAAAAAATAAAAAGAATAAAATGATACTTTGAACATTGGTATGCCAAAAAAATTACTAGAGCGGATTTTTAAGAACAAAATGAAAACTGTCATTAAATTGATATTCTTGTTATATAAAACCAAGTCGGGTTAGGTAGTTACACCATTTATAAGTCAAAAACGGCTGGACCGATTTTTATGATCTTTGATTTGTTGGGTTTGTCTCCGCCCCGAATAGCAGAATAAAATATAAAATACCACGAAATTTAAAAAAAAGCTGAGGCGGTACGAAGTTCGCCGGCACAGCTAGTGAATACACTAGCTGTGCCGGTAAAAAAATGAACAACTAATTTTTAAATTCCACACAATCAAAAAATATCACTTTTAGTTTTATAATAATAAATTTATATGATCGGACTAACTTACCTAGTGACGTCCGATCCTCAATTATGTGAAGTAATCTCGTCCTCATTGTGTACAATGTAGTACGCACTTTTTGCTACTGCACTGATTACAATCTTCAAAGTTAGGCGCGTGCTTGAACGCGTCAATAAACTAAAAAATAAATAACCGGAACGTGCCCGCACCGTCACCTATCAATGTCATCTGTCACCTGTCAATGTCATTATTTCAAAGGATAAAACTGGACACAACTTTCAAAAAGAAGGGAAACTAAGTAGTAGGTAGGTATTTATAGCATATAATCTTTTTTGTACTTTAAGGATTGATAAATACATACTAACTGGGTCGGGCTGGGGATAGGATGAGGACGAGATTACTTCACATAATTGAGGATCGGACGTCACTAGGTAAGTTAGTCCGATCATATAAATTATGTTCCTTAATCTCGTCCTCATTGTGTACAATGTAGATGTTCAAAGAGGAAAGTTGTGTCGACAAAGCAATATAAACATTTATTATGATCATTTATATGATTTGCTAAAGTCTTAGCACATGATAAAACTTTATTTTATTAACTATCTATTGGTAGATGCCAAATTCAAGTTTTATCTAACAAGGATATAGTTGTTTGATTAATTCATTGGAATTAATCAACCAACCCTGTATATCGATACAACCCTGTATATCGATACAATCCTGTATGATGATACACCCTGTGTGATGATACACCCTGTATGATGATACACCCTGTATGATAATACAACCCTGTATGATGATATAACCCCGTATGCTAATACAACCATGTATATTGATACAGTCCCATCCCATTTGATGACACAAACCTGTACCTATTTTATACCATACAGGTGGGCCAAAAAATGAGTAGGAATTCTCTAAAATCAAAAATAGCAAATTTTACTTTAATTGCAATACTCTTTTATTTTTGTTAAAACTGTATGTCTTTATGAATTTATAGATTTGCTGGGACTGAGACTGATAATCCACCTGTTGTACACTTTTGCACTTGTTGTGCAATAAAGTTTTAAATAAATTCTCCTGGCTATTAAGTATGTATATTCTTTACGAATAAACTAGAGATCACGCAAACGAAATCGCGGGGCAACAGCTAGTTTAATAAGTTGTCATGGAAATGGAGCCAATGCTTTGAACTATTAATATCCGTCTCATTTATCCAGTAGTATGTAGTACATACTTAGTACATGGTTACCTAACAAGGTAAATTTATAGATGTGCAAGTAGGTAGTTAAGCTTGTATTTCTTTTGAAAAGATTTATTTTATTTTATATAATAAGAAAATCTAGTAACCTTTTAAGTTATCATTGTCTGTAATACAATTTTTTATGCAAATAAATTAGTCTTATTCTTAATAACTCCTGTTTAAGGTGTAGTTCCAAAGTAAAGGAAACTAAAATAAATAATATGGATGTTTACTATGGCAAATCTTTCATTAATTATATGTTATAAATAAGGAAATTATATACAAATACTACCAGTATTGTTCCAGTAGGGATCCTATTTTGTTGACAATAGTTTCAACATTACTTTACTGAGAAAGATTGATTTTTACTCATCTTCTTAGAAAACTGTTATATGTGTTACACTTATATGGCTGGAAATCAGTATGAGACTCCTGCACTTTATGTGTGGATCCCTGGTAGGGTATATTAATAAGTTAATGAAACAGTCTGAATACTTATTTAGAAAAAGATTCAATGACTGGTCAATTCTTGTAAAGCTAATAAAAAATTAAATAAGTAATAATTTACCAATACATCACATCGGATAAGATAGAAAGTTTACTCCGGCTCAAAATACTTGTAGCAGCCTTACAGCCTTAGTCCAATAACAAGGTAAGGCAACATTTATTGCCTGCATTGCCTTAATTATTGCCACTGATCAATGCCTCTATCGTGTCATCCATTTATTTTTATTTTTTTATTTTTTTAAATTAAGTTCATTAGAAATTTTCTGTCATTATTTATCATCTCCATTTTTGCTTTACATGGTAATTTAATATCTAATAAAATTATTTATACATAGACTTACATAGGTACTTGACAAACTTCAATTATAATTGTAAGATTCATGCTTATGTAGTAGTATATTTTTTATGAAGTTTATAGTTTCATGGATACAATTTTAATTTTCTAATATGTTTTAATAAATCATATTTTATTATAATCATCTATTTAAATATGAACCTTTGTTATCCACCTGGGATAATTCAGTTTATTTACTATCTTTAGTATCTTGATAATTTAATGATTGGATGATTATTTATCTTTGTCTTCAATTTTAGGTATCAAACATTTTCACAAATGATAAAATGTCTAGAAATATATGGTTTATAACAAAAACATATTAAAAATATATTTAGGTCAGATTTGAAAATTCAAGTTATCATTGGAACTTTGTGTCTAGTTTTGAATTTCTCTTACTTTTCCAAAGGTAGCAGGTACCTACTTTAAAATTAAAATAATTGGTTTTCGACCTTATGACAAGTACATAAGGATCAATTATGGTGCGACATTTTTGCCTGTAAATAAAGCTGCATAAATCTTTCCATGGGTTTTTACTGACTGAAAATATTGGAATATAACATATGTATAATTTTTAATTTTGGTAATTTTTATCTTGTTGTTAACAAGGAGAATTATTTTTCCATATCTGTAACAGTGATCTTCACTCACATTATTTGTAAGTAAGACTCATCTTGAGTGTGTCTTTATTTATAAATTTTCTGAGAAATTATTTACACTTGATGAAGACTAGAAATAATCTAACTAGCCATGGCGATCAGCTAGAATAATAACCTTAAGTCAGTAACAGTGTTAAATTTTAATTGCTTTCATAGATTATTATAGAATCTTGAGAATTAAGCTTGATACTATAAGAATTTAAGGTTTACCCGGTTGTGACCAGATCTAATATTATAAGTTACACAAATGGGATACCATATCAGTTGTATAGGAACATACAAACATACACCAGCCAACATGAATTTGTCATGGTCTCCAAACAAGGAGTCAACTTCCCTGTACTACGAGGTACAAGACAATGTATCTCGCCAGGGTCATTCGAACAGAGTATCGAACCTGGGACCTTTTACGTTAAGGCACTTCACGAATCAAGTGGACTAATGATCTTTAAGTCACAGATATCAATTAGCAATTTCAAGTAATGTTTATTTATTTATTTAAGCTTTTTAGTAAAATATAAGAGAAAAAAATAAAAAAACAATATGGTCATAACTACATGAACTATTGGAGTAAACAGGTTGTTTTCTATGGTATGCTTTATAAAGTCTTGCCCTCTTGGGCCAACATCAAGAAGTACCTCAATTATATACTTGTGGAAATCCATACCGAGATAAACCATAATTTGTAAAAGCGCTATTTATCATTGACTTGTATGTATATAAATGGGGCAGAATAAGACAAGCAGATCTGAAACCAACAGATTGTCTTGGTACCATTAATGGTTGCCAAAGGCCCAATTTAATACTAACAACTGATGAAATTATTAAAAACTTAAAATCTTTATAAACAGACTGAAATTGTCTAGGTAAGTATGTGACTTGTTTACATAAGTACTCAGAATTCCTTGAGCCTTCAATATCAGCAGGCAAAGGAGCTTCTTTCATAGCCTCCTTAGAGTCAAAGTGTTAAGTTGAAAAAATTACTAAGACGGAGGGCATTACCTCATGGTCTCGGTACCCATATTCTCCCTCCTCTCTTTTTTTCTTCAGTGGCATTCGAAGATATGTATCGCCTTGATACCTTTGTGTTCGACTATATTTTCAACTTCAATTGATGAAGTCGGTCTCTGGTCAACCTTATAAGATGATTTGCAGACCCGCAATATTATAACAAAAATTTTAAGCCACAGGCTAACCCCTCGTGAAAGCAAGTGGAAGTGTTATAATTCTGCTGCGAGACAGACAAGAGGAATAATTGTTCTCTCGGTACATATGATGCGCTAGAATAAATTTATTATATTAATAACTTACCTAATGCTATTACAGATCCTTTGTAGTATATTTCTGGTGCAACATTATATCGATCTCATGGTCAACTCTTCATGAAGACTAGAGCCATAATGTTATGTCTCAGGAGGAATACCTCGAGGAGACGCTTCAGACTGAACAAAAAACCACTGGCCACTCCATCGTTAAGGCCAGTGCTTCTGTACAGAGCAGTTTCTGTGGAGTCATTCGGAGACATGACAGACAACTAGAATGAACATAATGATCACCAACGGCCAACCTCCCGTGAAAGCTCCGATGTCATTCATTCTGAGACATGAGAGACAACTAGAATGAACTTAATGATCACCACGGCCAACCTCCCGTGAAAGCTCCGATGTCATTCATTCTGTCTCGTTTGCAGGCTGAAGAATAACGCCACTCTGTCACACACACTCCTTGTTTTCATGATTAATTTCTGGCTGATTATGTTGTTGGAGCAAAGGCCACGTCTCGGCGAACGTAGTGTAGGACGCTTCTCAACTCGATGGGCCGACGAACTCAGGATTATGGCTGGATACATTTGTATCAAAGCAGGAGATCGTACTCCTTGGCGCTCTTTGCGTCCTTCCCTTACGTCCAGCAGTGGGCTGTAATAGGCTGAGATGATGGTGATGGTGATGATATTATATTATGTTCCATAATCTCGTCCTCATTGTGTACAATGTAGTACGCACTTTTTGCTACTGCACTGATTACAATCTTCAAAGTTAGGCGCGTGCATGAACGCGTCAATAAACTAAAAAATAAATAACCGGAACGTGCCCGCACCGTCACCTATCAATGTCATCTGTCAGCTGTCAATGTCATTGTACTTTTTTGTACACAGCACTGAAGACATAAATATTTAGAATAAATTAGTTTTTAAACTAATTAGTGATTTACAGCGTACGGTGATGTTTGTGTAAAAGTATGGTGGCTGGAAAACAAAACTTGTCAGTTGAATTTGTGAAATTGTTGGACCGATACCTCGGCTCAATTATTACGATTACTACGATTTCTATCACCACCACAGCACACTAACTTTAGTGTTATTATATTTATAATATCATCACCATCACCATCATCTCAGCCTATTACAGCCCACTGCTGGACGTACGGGAAGGACGCAAAGAGCGCCAAGGAGTACGATCTCCTGCTTTGATACAAATGTATCTAGCCATATTCCCGAGTTCGTCGGCCCATCGAGTTGAGATGCGTCCTACACTACGTTCGCCGAGACGTGGCCTCCACTCCAACAACATAATCAGCCAGAAATTAATCATGAAAACAAGGAGTGTGTGTGACAGAGTTGCGTTATTCTTCAGCCCGCAAACGAGACAGAATGAATGACATCGGAGCTTTCACGGGAGGTTGGCCGTGGTGATCATTAAGTTCATTCTAGTTGTCTCTCATGTCTCAGAATGAATGACATCGGAGCCTTCACGGGAGGTTGGCCGTTGGTGATCAATATGTTCATTCTAGTTGTCTGTCATGTCTCCGAATGACTCCACAGAAACTGCTCTGTACAGAAGCACTGGCCTTTACGATGGAGTGGCCAGTGGGTTTTTGTTCAGTCTGAAGCGTCTCCTCGAGGGATTCCTCCTGAGACGTAACATTATGGCTCTAGTCTTCATGAAGAGTTGACCATGAGACCGATACAATGTTGCACCAGAAATATACTACAAAGGATCTGTAATAGCATAAGGTAAGTTATTAATATTATAAAATTCTTCTAGCGCATCATATGTACCGAGAGAACAATTATTCCTCTTTTCTGTCTCGCAGCAGAATTATAACACTTCCACTTGCTTTCACGAGGGGTTAGCCTGTGGCTTAAAATTTTTGTTATAATATTGCGGGTCTGCAAATCTTATAAGGTTGACCAGAGACCGACTTCATTAATTGAAGTTGAAAATATAGTCGAACACAAAAGTATCAAGACGATACATATCTTCGAATGCCACTGAAGAAAAAAAGAGAGGAGGGAGAATATGGGTACCGAGACCATGAGGTAATGCCCTCCGTCTTAGTAATTTTTTCAACTTAACACTTTGACTCTAAGGAGGCTATGAAAGAAGCTCCTTTGCCTGCTGATATTGAAGGCTTAAGGAATTCTGAGTCTTGTGTAAACAAGTCATATACTTACCTAGACAATTTCAGTCTTTTTATAAAGATTTTAAGTTTTTAATAATTTCATCAGTTGTTACTATCAAATTGGGCCTTTGGCAACCATTAATGGTACCAAGACAATCTGTTGGTCTCAGATCTGCTTGTCTTATTCTGCCCCATTTATATACATACAAGTCAATGATAAATAGCGCTTTTACAAATTATGGTTTATCTCGGCGTGGATTTCCACAAGTTTTTTACCACAAGTAATTGAGATACTTCTTGATGTTGGCCCAAGAGGGCAAGACTTTATAAAGCATACCATAGAAAACAGCCTGTTTACTCCAATAGTTCATGTAGTTATGACCATATTAAGTTTTTTTTTATTTTTCTTATATATTTTACTAAAAAGCTTAAATAAATAAATAAACATTACTTGACATTGCTAATTGATATCTGTGACTTAAAGATCATTAGTCCACTTGATTCGTGAAGTGCCTTAACGTAAAAGGTCCCAGGTTCGATACTCTGGTCGAATGACCCTGGCGAGATACATTGTCTTGTACCTCATAATACAGGGAAGTTGACTCCCTGTTTGGAGACCATGACAAATTGATGCTGGCTGGTGCATGTTTGTATGTTCCTATACAACTGATATGGTATCCCATTTGTGTAACTTATAATATTAGATCTGGTTACAACCGGGTAAACCTTAAATTCTCATAGTATCAAGCTTAATTCTCAAGATTCTATAATAATCTATGAAAGCAATTAAAATTTAACACTGTTACTGACTTAAGGTTATTATTCTAGCTGATCGCCATGGCTAGTTAGATTATTTCTAGTCTTCATCAAGTGAAATAAAGACACACTCAAGATGAGTGTTACTTACAAATAATGTGAGTGAAGATCACTGTTACAGAAATGGAAAAATAATTCTCCTTGTTATCAACAAGATAAAAATTACCATAATTAAAAACTTTTTTAACTGTAACTGTATGTTATATTCCAATATTTTCAGTCAGTAAAAACCCATGGAAAGATTTATGCAGCTTTATTTACAGGCAAAAATGTCGCACCATAATTGATCCTTATGTACTTGTCATAAGGTCGAAAACCAATTATTTTAATTTTTAAGTAGGTACCTGCTACCTTTGGAAAAGTAAGAGAAATTCAAAACTAGACACAAAGTTCCAATGATAACTTGAATTTTCAAATCTGACCTAAATATATTTTTAATATATTTTTGTTATAAACCATATATTTCTAGACATTTTATTATTTGTGAAAATGTTAGATACCAAAAATTGAAGACAAAGATAAATAATCATCCAATCATTAAATTATCAAGATACTAAAGATAGTAAATAAACTGAATTATCCCAGGTGGATAACAAAGGTTCATATTTAAATAGATGATTATAATAAAATATGATTTATTAAAACATAATTAAAAAAATTAAAATTGTATCCATGAAACTATAAACTTCATAAAAAATATACTACTGACTTAAAATTATTATTTAAATTAAGGCATGAATCTTACAATTATAATTGAAGATTGTCAAGTACCTATGTAAGTCTATGTATAAATAATTTTATTAGATATTAAATTACCATGTAAAGCAAAAATGGAGATATATGGAGAATAATGACAGAAAATTTCTAAATGAAAAAAAAAAAAAAAAAAAAAAAAAAATTGATGAGACGATAGAGGCATTGATCAGTGGCAATAATTAAAGCAATGCAGGCAATAAATGTTGCCTTACCTTGTTATTGGACTAAGGCTGTAAGGCTGCTACAAGTATTTTGAGCCGGAGTAAACTTTCTATCTTATCCGATGTGATGTATTGGTAAATTATTACTTATTTAATTATTATTTTTTATTAGCTTACAAGAATTGACCAGTCATTGAATCTTTTTATAAATAAGTATTCAGACTGTTTCATTAACTTATTAATATCCCCTACCAGGGATCCACACATAAAGTGCAGGAAGTCTCATACTGATTTCCAGCCATACAAGTGTAACACATATAACGGTTTTCTAAGAAGATGAGTAAAAATCAATCTTTCTCAGTAAAATAATATTGAAACTATTGTCAACAAAATAGGATCCCTACTGGAACAATACTAGTAGTATTTGTATATAATTTCCTTATTTATAACATATAATTAATGAAAAATTTGCGATGTAAACATCCATATTTTTTTTTTTTAGTTTCCTTTACTTTGGAACTACACCTTGAACAGGAGTTATTATGAATACCTAAGACTAATTTATTTGCATAAAAAATTGTATTACAGACAATGATAACTTAAAAGGTTACTAGATTTTCTTATTATATAAAATAAAATAAGTCTTTTCAGAAGAAATACTAGCTTAACTACCTACTTGCACATCGATAAATTTACCTTGTTAGGTAACCATATACTAAGTATGTACTACATACTACTGGATAAATGAGACGGATATTAATAGTTCAAAGCATTGGCTCCATTTCCATGACAAATTATTAAACTAGCTGTTGCCCCGCGATTTCGTCTGCGTGATCTCTAGTTTATTCGTAAAGAATATACCTACTTAATAGCGCGGGGTATTTATTTAAAACTTTATTGCACAAACTTAAAAGTGTACAACAGGTGGATTATCAGTCTCAGTCCCAGCAAATCTATAAATTCATAAAGACTTACAGTTTTAAGTAAAATTTGCTATTTTCGATTTTATAGAATTCCTACACATTTTTTGGCCCACCTGTATGGTATAAAATAGGTACAGGTTTGTGTCATCAAATGGGATGGGACTGTATCAATAAACATGGTTGTATTGGCATACGGGGTTATATCATCATACAGGGTTGTATTATCATACAGGGTGTATCATCATACAGGGTGTATCATCACACAAGGTGTATCATCATACAGGATTGTATCGATATACAGGGTTGTATCGATATACAGGGTTGGTTGATTAATTCCAATGAATTAATCAAACAACTATATCCTTGTTAGATAAAACTTGAATTAAGCATCTACCAATAGATAGTTAATAAAATAAAGTT
This sequence comes from Anania hortulata, assembly GCA_963576865.1. Taxonomy (NCBI): domain Eukaryota; kingdom Metazoa; phylum Arthropoda; class Insecta; order Lepidoptera; family Crambidae; genus Anania; species Anania hortulata. The sequence continues at coordinate 7,833,377 of OY756394.1, read as the reverse complement.
TTATCATGTGCGAAGACTTTAGCAAATCATATAAATGATCATAATAAATGTTTATATTGCTTTGTCGACACAACTTTCCTCTTTGAACATCTACATTGTACACAATGAGGACGAGATTATGGAACATAATTTATATGATCGGACTAACTTACCTAGTGACGTCCGATCCTCAATTATGTGAAGTAATCTCGTCCTCATCCTATCCCCAGCCCGACCCAGTTAGTATGTATTTATCAATCCTTAAAGTACAAAAAAGATTATATGCCATAAATACCTACATACTACTTAGTTTCCCTTCTTTTTGAAAGTTGTGTCCAGTTTTATCCTTTGAAATAATGACATTGACAGGTGACAGATGACATTGATAGGTGACGGTGCGGGCACGTTCCGGTTATTTATTTTTTAGTTTATTGACGCGTTCATGCACGCGCCTAACTTTGAAGATTGTAATCAGTGCAGTAGCAAAAAGTGCGTACTACATTGTACACAATGAGGACGAGATTACTTCACATAATTGAGGATCGGACGTCACTAGGTAAGTTAGTCCGATCATATAAATTTTAGTGTGCTGTGGTGGTGATAGAAATCGTAATAATCGTAATAATTGAGCCGAGGTATCGGTCCAACAATTTCACAAATTCAACTGACAAGTTTTGTTTTCCAGCCACCATACTTTTACACAAACATCACCGTATTTTCTTCTTGGATTTTTGCATTTGTATGTAAGCTGTAAATCACTAATTAGTTAAAAAACTAATTTATTCTAAATATTTACGTCTTCAGTGCTGTGTACAAAAAAGTACAATGACATTGACAGGTGACAGATGACATTGATAGGTGACGGTGCGGGCACGTTCCGGTTATTTATTTTTTAGTTTATTGACGCGTTCAAGCACGCGCCTAACTTTGAAGATTGTAATCAGTGCAGTAGCAAAAAGTGCGTACTACATTGTACACAATGAGGACGAGATTAAGGAACATAATTAAAATTATAATAATAAAACTAAAAATGTGATTATTTTTGATTGTGTGGAATTTAAAAATTAGTTGTCTGTTTTGTGACAGTATGTAATTTAAATGAAATTTAATTTTTAAAAGTAATAATCGATATAACTTAAAACTGACAGCTGTCAAATTATGAAAAGAAAAAACTAGTTCTATTTTTACATTGCCATGTTGCAACTTTCTATACAGCCACTCAATAACAGCGCGATGTAAAATTGAATTCAGTAAAATAAAGTTAAGTATTAATTAAAGATTTTTTTACAGTACATATTTATATAACATAACAGTTTTTGGCAAGGATGAAAATGAAAAATAATGGCCGGCCGCAGAAAAAAAATAGGCGGGAAAGCAGCAATCTGATCTTAGAAAAATATTTAAATGCGAGTTACACGAAAATCAAGCTTAGCCAAGATTCCGTGCCGTTAAGTGTAGTTAGGATCACAGAACAGGAATGACACGCTACGCTACGCGGTTAGGATTAACACAAGACCGTAATATTTAGCACTTTTAGACAGAAAAAGTGGGATTAAATTCTCATTTATTAAATACGATGAAGATAACATTACATAGTTTTTATCCTTTGATTATTAGATTGTACAGTGCACTTAAGGCACTAAAGCGTTTGTAATTACATTTTCCTAAAATCGTAAAATAAGTTTGCATTAACTAATGAAAATTGTCGTCCACTTATATATGGATTAGAACAAAATACTTAATTTAGACTGCTACAATTCTCTCATCCTTTTTTAGACTTGACCAAACAAATCCATAAAGATCCCACGAAAGCAAGGCGTAGCTTATCTAGATTCGACTTATGAAATTAAATGGCTCAATCCGAGCCTGCAGCTAAAACAAACATTGCTTTGTTATCCTCTTACTGACTCTCTACACTCACGATCGGATATGGGCTATGTCTTTTTATTATAAAAATATTTGAAGCTTTGTAGACATGTCAAAATCAAATGACATAAATTTTTTTTTTTCAGCTTTTTCGCTTAGTGTAAATTCGATTAGTGCTTCAAGGTAAATTACTTGGTTCAGCACTTAAACTAATTTGCGCTAAGAAGAAAAATAATTGTTACTCAATATTCAACGGTGTTGAGTCCAATTAACTACTGATTTTTAACATACTTCGGCCATATTTCGCAATTACATTTTTAATGAAATATCTCTTTTCATATCGCAGCTGACTTGCAGATGGATGAAATGGCAGCTTTACTTATATTTTGTGTAAATAAAAGTAATGGTTCATAAAAAAGTTACGACAATCAGAATTAAGACAAGGGCATGAATCCGAACGCACTTGAAACCCTTTAGGTGGTGATGTATCAGTTGTTCCGATGAAATATAAATCAGATCAGGGTCTATCGAGTCAGCCCCTCGTGAGCTTGCACAACGGATACAATAATTTGCGCGAACAAAAACAATTAGCAGTTTAGTTGCACTTACCATTACGTAGATGGGAGATAAGAGAGCATCGAATAAGCGGTGCTATATTTATTAACAGGTACAAGCTATAATAAAATTTTAGTTGTTTGTTTAGCTATAAAATATTGGTATTCCAGTAGTCTCGCTTTGTTTTTTGTTTGAGTTGTAACCTTACAAATACTGTTTTACTTAAACTATTTGTTATTCTATTTATAACCTTGTCTTTTAGATGTTTTAGTAGATGTGCCTATTTTTTCATCAATGGTATACCTACATACATCATTATTATCAGCTTCTAGAAGTCCACTGCTGGACATAAACCTCACCTATAGAATTTTATCTATAATTTTATACAATACATATCAATCAAGTATACACAATTATGACAAAAAAAAAACTATGGCAGATAGAAATTTGATATCATCATTTTAAAAAATAAAACCGACTTTAAAACACATAAGTACCTAATCAATTACTTTTGGAGTCGGTGCAACGAAAATATTTAAACTCTGATCAGTTTGCACCGACTTCATAAGTGACTGATTAATACTTACATGTTAATATTATTTTTAGCTTTTTAGTTTTTTGAAATCAGTTTTTTTTTTAATAAAATTTATTTATTTCACTTATTTTTAGTGGTAAATCTTAATCTAACTGCTGAAAACCGATTTCATCCTCTTTTTTCCACCCTTAGGGGTAAAAAATTTATTTATTCTAGTATTTTTGACGTATTAGCTATTCAATAAAAAAAGAGTCATCAAAATCGATTTACATTTGTCGAAGATATTGGGTAATATAAGTAATATACAAGAATCAAGAACCAAAATATTATCTGGTTATATTTGTTATTTTCTCAAAAACTGCTTAATCAATTTCGATAAAATTTATATGGGACCACCTCTGAAGTATGTTCTACCAAACAAAAAAATAATCATTAAAATCGATTCATAATTAGCGGAGTAATCTCCGGAAGTATCCTCTTTTTTTGAAGTCGGTTGAAAAAAGCATTTTTTCATGCAAAACTGATCCTAAGTAATTGGGTACAGTATGGAAGTATATATACAGTATGTAACAAAAAGGTGAAATAAAACTTTAAGGGGTTATTCTACTGCTAAATTAGATCAACTTTTTCTATGGGACCAACATCAAAATCTCAAAAAAAAATTGACGTTTCCATACAAACTGATGCCAGCTGGTCGCGTTTTAGTATGGGAAAGTGTTTTTTTTTTTGCGATTTCGAAGTTGGTCCCATAGAAAAAGTTGATGTAATTTAGCCGTAGAATAACCCCTTAAAGTTTTATTTCACCTTTTTGTTACACACTGTATATTTTTTAAATTGTCTCTGATTTTACTGTAGTATTTATTTACACTCATACCTTTTTTGGCTTTATAGAGTCTTAAACAAAAATTCTGATACATACTGTTTGTTAGGTATCTACCTAAACAAAACAATAAAATTACGTACATACCATGATGCGTATTACGTCTATCGAACAAGAAATCATACACTCAAGTTTAAGTACTCATTGTTAATTAAAACAAAGACTCCTTAGAATTCAGCAAAGTAAGATAATTTAGAGCACAGGGTTCTTTCGGTGTAGTCCTTTCACTTTTGAATTACTGACCACTGCTGCAGGCAAAACTAACTCAAATGATAACTATAAAACAAACGTCGGCTATCACATCGAGGTTGAAACGCGAATTTTGATATCTCAATCTACGAAGGGTCAGAGGAGCCGCGATCACGAAACCCTTCGGTGGTCACGAGTGTGGCTTGCCCGATTATTAATTATTATCAGCCGCACTTATTAAGTACTGAATGGGAAGGATGTGAGGGATGTATTCGTAGGGTGAACCTCAATTTTAGTATGCATATTGTAAATTATCTTACTTTTTAATGTGCTAACTTTTAGCAACTATCATGTTTTTTTTTAGCTTTTTTTAGAGTTTAGAACTTAAAAACGTAAAACCCTTACAGGATCACTTCGTTGTCCGTCTGTCTGACTGTCCGTGAAGATCCTTTTTACTCTGGTAATCACGTGGAAAAGTCAAGTTGAAATTAATGTCAAATACTTAGGTCTGAATTCCCTTAAAGCTGTAAAAAAAAAAACTTCTAAGTCAACGCTATCACATGATACGGCTTTATGTGCCGCATTTTTGATCCTTTCATAGGAATCGAAACCTATATGGTACTTCCCGTTCGCCTGGAACCATGGAATTTAGCAAAAAGCAATGTCAGCACAAATAAAGGAAAAAGTTTTTAAACCGTGTAGTTACATCACATAAAAAAAAAAGTTAGTCCCATAAAAAGTTGGTGTGTTTAGGCAGAATTTTTCGTATCTAGATGTAAAAAGAGAGGCAGAATGCAGGAAGAGATGAAAAAGACTCCACCGATAAGAGAAAAGCTCTTAAATAAAATGATGATGTGAATTTTAAACAGCTCTAAAACTGATGAACATTCAATATGTAGGAACATAATTAAATCTTAAAGAACACTTAAGGTTAAACGCTAACTTGGAATAGTGGTTATAAATACGGCATCACCGACGGACAGGCCAAAAGGTCTCACAGATGAGAACACCATGAGAGCGCCAAAATTAAATACAGGACACACTGGCTCAGGGCTCGGATGTAATAAATTTGCACATAAGTGATTCCTACGTATCCGATGCGATGTGGTAAATTGATCGAGAGTATTGTATCGGACTCGATAAAATTGGAACAGTGATTAAAATATTGGTGTACGGCAAAAGCGGAATGTTCAATATTGCGCAATGTTTTTTTCCGTTATTTTTTTAATTTTTAATGTAAGACGCAAATCAGGTTACAATTAAAATTTTAAAATAATGATCATACACTATTATAAAGTATGGACTAAGCTATAACCTATTTATATGCATCCTATAGGTACAAGAAAACTAATAGGACATAAAAATATAATGTTTGAATTTTTAGTTTTGTGCTTGTGTATTACATAAAAAGTTACTTAATTAGATGGATAAAAAATAAATATCACTAAATCCCATTCCTTTAGTTCTGAGTTGGCTAGGCGGTGTATTTTTTTAATCTAAAATCCTCCAAAATAGCGAACTCATTCACACGTTTTCTAAACACTAATTACTGAAGACAGGAAACAAATTTACTACGCACCAGAACATGACTTTTTGACTTCAAATTAAGTTCGGACAATATACCTTAACAATAATTTTTCAGTTTGCGGAAGTGTCAACTGTCTTATACGTCTTTAAATAAGGTTAAAAATGGCTTGGGTTTTATTTTCGCTGTGGAAATCGAAGGGTTTGATTCGTGTGACTGATTTTATTTTTTCAGAATCCATGCATGTGACGTCGTCGGCCATAGTCGGCGCCTGTGGTTATTGCAGGGTTGCCGATAGGGCAAAAACAAATAAAATCAGGTCAGAACTAATGAGTGTGTAATTTCGTTAGACGCGGAGGGTGGTTCTCGGCCGGCGGTCCACCCTTACCTGAAGGGATGATCATTAGTCCACCGACGTACTACTGAGTCAATAATTAACATTCGTAATGCTCATTAAAGGGTTGGTTTGGTTGATCATTACTTTATATCACGAATTTCTTAATAGTTTGTGAAATTATTACTAAATATTCTCACGCGAAAACTTTAGACCGTTACATTCAAGGTTTGGATTTAAGAAAAAATATAAATCTATATGTAATTTTTTTTATAAAACACATAATTTCTTGTTTAATTTTTTTTGTTCATATTTTAACAACATTATTCTTGCACTTGCACTTGCACGTTATTCTGAATGTATAAATGGTAACTATGAAAATGTAATGTAATAATTCATTGCCATAGTAAAAAATACAACCTACAATTAGAGGGTGAATCATCCCTTTATCAGTTTTTTATTTTTTTGCTGTTACCCAACTCAGTGTGCTCCCTTTGTATTAAAAAGTTATTACCACGAAGTTATAGGGGGTCAGTGAAATCAAACGCCGTGTTGCATCATAATACGTAACACATAACCCAAGCTAAAATACTCGTACATTACTTCTGAACCATTTAGTAAAAAAATTAAATTGCACGAATATTCGGAAGAAATTTTATGATTCGGTTTCTAGCTTCAGTAAAAATTACGTCGATTTCTGTTTTTGAAGGCCGCTTATAAAATTATTATTTGTTCTAGAATAAATTATATTCGAATGTAAAATTATCATATCAGACGACACTTAATGACATGGACGATGATAATAATCGTTTATGGCAATACTTGTATTGTTTTGTGCCTTTAGGCACTTTTTGAATATGATCTTAGCTACTAGATCGAAAATAAAAATTTAATACTATAAAAAAATATTCAAAGAAATCACCTAAGCCCTAAGATGCTGACGTTACCAAAGACAGAGTAAACACGGAAGTGGTTAGCGACGCGTGCCATAGTGCAAGGGGTTGCCACAAAGGCCGCATTGAGAGCACCGACTTCTGCGCGTGTCCACCCACGCACGCCCAGATAACAAGTGAACATCTGCCTGTTTGATCTAAGTAGAGCAAGTACTGTACGCAAATGTAGTTGAGAAGGTAAAGGGTCTTTAGGTTTTTGATGGGACTATTTCAAAAACCGTTTAGAAGATAGTTCTCAATCTTAAATTAACGAGGCTGAAAAATAAGGATCACGTTTACGTGTTCAAACCAAACAAACTTATGTACATGATGATGATGATGTACATTTATAAGTTGGTCGACCATTACAAGACAAAGGATAATATTTATCGATTTACGAGTATTACATAAAAAAATATATAAAATAATTGGGATTGAGGTCGAGGTCAAGATAAACCGATTTTAGACCTCTACAAGACTGTAACATAGACTGGTAATAAATGAGTATAGAGAGAGAATAAATGTTTTTATAACGATATAAAAATAAGTAAGTTACAAACTAAAAAAAGACAAATAACTCTGTCTTTGCTATAAATGTCCCACTACAATAAAAATTCAGAAGCTCCCATTCACACGAACAGAAAAACAACACAAATAGTCTTTCTTTTTTTAATGCTCACTCGTCACTTACGCAAATTAAAATAAACGGTTTTGGAATAACTTTTCTCGGATTATTATTTCGTTTCTTGTTTCTATGACTTTTAACGAGCAATCGTTGAGGTTGTTTGTTTTAGTCATAAGTGGCATAACTCAAAGGGTTCCGGTGTCATTACGAATCGTAGCCATTAACTGACCGTTTGGGTAGGATTTCAATTTACTTTATTATCTATTTATTTATGCGTAATCTTCACTATGATGAGCTATGGCTATTAGGGGATCTGCGACGTGAATAGAGTAGCATTAGAAAAAAGTAAAAAATCACACGTGTTTTATCTTATACTTACATATAATTTTAAAAGAAGGAAAAGGTTGTAAATGTAAAGTTAATTGGGGTAAACGTGAACAACGTTTACGAAAAAAAAAGGGAAGAAAGTATGTTACTATGTAGATAAAAATATAGTGACAATTAATTGTGCAATAAAAATAACATGTACTCGTAGTTTGTAATTTCATACTGTCCTTACTTCCTTTAGTGTCATAATGGAACTGCAGTATCAATCCTGTAATGCCATTATAGTTCTTTTTAATAACAAATACCGTGACGGACTAGTAATGAAAAAAATAAAAAAAGCTAAAGTTGATTATTCATAGTAAGATACTAGTTTTAAAATTGTTCATAAATGTACCTACTGAGTTAACTGCTGACAGGTTAATTGGGATACTGTTTGCATTTTATTAGTAAATGATTAATATGTTAATTGATAGGCAAAGTCCTCAAGGGCTTGTGTAAAAAAAATAACCGACTTCAAAAACACTAAAAAGCTAAAAATAACTTTTAAACAATCATACCAAACAGTTATTATTGGAGTCGGTGCCAGCCGTGGAATGTTTGAATGTAGTTGTTTGCCACAACAACACACAACACCACGGATCGCCATTTAGAATGTAAAAAAACACTAAAAAACAGACAAATAAAACAAATTATTATAAAAAAATAATCGACTTCAAAAACACTAAAAAGCTAAAAATAACTTTTAAACAATCATACCAAACAGTTATTTTTGGAGTCGGTGCAAACAACCACATTCAAACATTCCACGGCTGGCACTGACTCCAATAATAACTGTTTGGTATGATTGTTTAAAAGTTATTTTTAGCTTTTTAGTGTTTTTGAAGTCGATTATTTTTTATAATAATTTGTTTTATTTGTCTGTTTTTAGTGTTTTTTTACATTCTAAATGGCGATCCGTGGTGTTATTATAGCTAAATTGCTTCTCATCACGATTCAAATAAGTCCAAACACGGCTATGATACATTGTTTTATCACAGAGTTCCGGTGCTTACCTTCCGTCTTCTTCATCAGATCAGTTTGATGGTATCATTCTCACCAGAATCATTTATTAAAATTTGATTTGTCGACTATGGCAAGGCTTAACTATCCTAATGGAAGACTATTGTGGCCAACTATGGTCTCCTTCATCAGTTCCACCTTAGCAAATGATACTTTCTGAATGCAAATGCTTGACTTGTTGTTAAATATACTAAAATCGCTATATGTATACCTATAATATTTTAGGAGTTCCCTCAATTCCTCATGGATCCCATCATCAAATCGGTTCATTAATGGCGGAGTTTTGAGGTAACAAACATTAAAAAAAAAACGTACAACCGAATTGAAAACCTCCTCCTTTTTTGGAGGTCGGTTAAAAATACATTGAATTTAACTTAGTATCGATTGATGTGGCGAGTCAATGCATCTTTGTGTTCCAAAACTTTCAAGCCTAACAAATATTATCGATAGTTACCTACTTAAAACATTATGTTTATAGCCCAAAATTAAATGGACCTAATGACGAGCGTTTATCTTAATTCTGTGTTCCACAAAACGTTTGACGCGAACTTAATAACTGACTAGAGTTGACAAAAAACGTTACAGTTTAGGCAGGTTGTCCCAAATTTGGGGTTATAAAATTTGATTTGAGGTGATGGACCTTTAGGTGCAGCGTAAAATATTGCAAAATAAACAAATCATTTGGAAAGGGCATTATCTCTTTTGATATGACACAAGAACAAGAGAACGGAAACGACGATATTGCCTCCTTCCTTTTTACCAAGGCAGCTAAGTGAAAAATATTATTGAATCTCGACTAAATTGAAAAATACTCCAAAAACAAACAAAACACAAATCACCTCGTATTTTCATATTCTTTCTAAATTAAATTTAGGTGTGATTAACCCACTCGAGGCGTTTTCTCTGTTCATCAATCAAGGTGTGGTCACGAAGAGTGGAAATAATGTTTACTTCCTAACTTCGGTTCGCTTCTTACTTATCACATTTCTGTGTCGTGTGAAAGGGACAGAGGGTTCTTGATTAGACAGTACATAGTTATAATTTTCAGAGTTCACGTGGGTGCGGCCGGACGGCTGACTTCAGAAGCCTCGGTAATCAATTTTGTACACAAACGGAGGTTATTAATTATTTTTTTCCGCTAATGACCAAAAACAACATCTGCCGACAGGGATGGTCGTTAACGAACGTGCCAAAATTTGATACCTTAGCATGTATAAAGTAACGCTACTCAGATAAGAGCACGTGTCAAGATGCATATTTTGTAAAGCAATATCTGACCAGATCCTAGGAACGAACGTAGTTTGTGTATAGATTGGAAGAGCAATAAAAGCATTAGTATCTGTCTATATGTATAAAGGTCTAATAGAATTATACCAATATCCATAATCGGTATCCCACTACAAAGATATGAATTTGCATTAGCAGATGATATAGATCTACGAAGCGCCATGGTGAGATGTTATACCACTTTGTAATAGACCCTCATAAATTTTCCCTATACATTCCGGACTGCAGTTTTATGATTTACGCGGGGAGAATCAAATTTTCTTGTCATAAATCGCTACGGGTGTCCAAACTAACCAAATTAGATTAAGCTCTGTAAACATGGAAGGCAAAACATTTACATTTTAAAATTGCGGCGGCATCTCTTGTATTTAAATGATTCATGTTTGTCATACGCATTTGATAGTCGATACATTTGCGTCGTTTTACATGACGGAATCGAACTAAACATTGAAGATGACGCGGATAAGCGAAACTAAACGGAGATTATTCGATTCTTTATAAGATACTTACTCCGTTTTGTCAGTGGTAGATCATTTCCTTAAATCAAACTGTGTGCTGAAGTATCCCGTTTTGCATCCGTCCGTACATCAAGATTGCTATCGAAGATAGATTTACAAGAGCTGTCCTCGATGGGAGAGCGTTCCCTTCGAATTGATGCGAGCGACTTATTTATTTATTTCGAATGAGTTAAGGCTGGTTTTTCCAGTCACTCCTACGTAGAGGGTTAAATACTCATTACGAATATTGTAGCATAAATAAGAAGTCTTGAAAGTTTTGCGATCGACGCTTAAATTGCTGGATGTCATCATTTAAAGTTTTATGCAATTTAGGCCAAAGTTTATTTAATGTTCCCTGGAAAAAGAATCCTTTTTACTCTGAAATACGTAGGTAATTTTAACTTAAATGATGTTTATAATACAGGCTTACATTGCAAAGGGGTGCTTAATTTAAAAAATAAGATCTAGGGAATAATGTAAAGAAGCGTCTTAATCGTTATTATTTGTATATATCGTATGCTACGAAAAAAAATTACTTTAAAATATCCGAAAATAAAGTCAATAGAGAGACTACGAAAGTCACGCGGGCATTCATCAGAGGCATAGGCACGGCGATCCTACAAGGACCTTAACGCAGTGCACATAGGGTGCAATTTTTTCATGAATAAGTTAAATTTTCCACGAGTACGATTTGTAACAGCGGACAGGAATAATTAAATATTTAAAAAAAAAAAAATCTTGGCATAGTTCAATTAAGTTACTGATTCTGAGCCAATCCTAAAGATTTGGCACCCCTTTGCAATGTAACCCTGTAAAATTTTATTTAGGTATTTTTTACTATTACTTTTAAATAGTTGATGTACATTTTAGGATAACTATAAGGATATAAGATTATAAAATAAGGTATGTTTGTATTTCAGAGCTCCAATCCAATGCGATAGTTTAGATTCACAAAACATACGTACAGGTAACGTAATTGATATATATCTTCTGATTTTATATTTTAGAGCGGATATTTCAATTTCAAACTCTGCATTTCGCAAATCGATTTCATACCCAACACCTACAGAATCGAAGGCATCCAAGCAAGCATAAAATTGAACGCATTTTAACAAAATAGAGTCCGCCGAATATTTTATTCAATTATATACCTTACTATATCGATTTACGATCAAAAGGGTTGATGTTTAAGGTGTACTTTATGCACAACCCTTTCGTTTTTGCATCACACAAAGACATTTCCTGGTTCCGAGGGCTCAATCAGCCGGCACAGGAAGTCTGCACGGTTCATTAGCCGAGTATTATTGGGCTCTAATAAAAGTGCATTATATGAAGCTTTTACTTTGCCCGACAAAGCTATTGAGATCGAGAATTCGCGAATGACCGCTCAATTTCTAGGGTAGGTACCTCTACCTTTTATAAAACACTCAATGCATCATATTAAGCAATTCATCCAAATCTTTGATGGTGACATTATGCATAATTACTTTGAAACGTCTGCATAGCATGAGTTTGATAGTTGCAACACTTTGTAAGATTTATGTGTTTAGTCATAAAATACAAGTTGCATTGTGTTCTAGTTAATTGCTATAGAGGTCAGTAAGCAAGGATATAGATCGTTTTCAGTGTTATAAACACGTTAGATGATTAACTTTATTTATTGTCCCTTGTCACCACCGAACCGACCCCATCATTAGACAATCACGACATCTATACAACACCAAAACAAAACCACAATAAAACCATCTTTCAGCACAGGACGTTTCAATCGCGAGCAATCTTAATTAAATGAGAGGCTACATCGTTCGTCTAGTTCTGTCGCGCTTTTTGTTCTGACTAAACCAGTGGTTCCAAAATACTTGTAACAAAACCCAAAAGAAAAAGACAAATAAGTTAAATAAATTATTAATTAAAGCAAAATATTTTTTCCCAAGATGCAAACCTAAAAAAACATGTTTTATTTATTATCAAAGTAATATGACCCTATGTAACTATGGACTGTTTGTTAGACAGCTAAGATGTAAAATATGTAGATGTTTTTTAAATTTCTTAAAACTAATTTGTAAAAAGTTACAGTCATCAATTTTGTTATCATTATTGTTTTTTCTTTTATAGCTCATAATTTAATACCTAAATTGGTAAACGAATTAGGTATTAAATTGAGGGGTTATACGCTTTTATAAACTGCAAAAATATTGAATAAAAATATGTTTGTCTGTCTAGTAACTTGAGTAGATCTTTATATATAATATCTTAGTTATTACAGAAAAGGTCTCTCATGAAAAGCGACCTAAAATTTGTTTTTAGAAAAGTTTGAGAGTTAAAGAAAATTAGTGTTCATTGTAAAAATAACACTTACTTTGACTGCGTTTTGTTCACGTCAAATAACATTGAAATATTGACCCAAATATAGTTATATATATTGCGTACAAATGAACTTAAGTTTGGGAACCTCTAGACTAAATTATGTCTCTATAGTGACGCGCGCGTTATCTCCGACCACCATCTTCGTGATGGGGTCCCGCCCGTCCAAGTAATTTGTACCTGGTCTTATATTTCGATGCGATTTGATCAGGATCTGTTCTGATAGTATTTATATCGCATACTTGGATGTTGGGACACACGGATAATACGAAAGAAAAATATTATAATTTTATACTCAAAAAAATAATAGTTTCAGTTTATAAGACTGACAAAACTTCCCTATATACTTAGGAACTTTACTTATAGTCAAAATTGGGGCAGGCCTATTTTCAGCAGTAGACGTCCTATGGCTGAAATGATGATGATGATGATGATGATCCTAGTCAAAATCCATTTTCGTGACTAGTAATTTAAACTGAATTGTAATCATTTTAGTTTTTTTTTTTTCGAAATCACAGCACATTGACGTACATAATTATTTTTATACGTCATTGTCATTTAAATGTTGAACAAGTCTGTTGAAAATTATATGAATTGTCACCCAATTGTTATGAATTAGGATAGAGGGTCGTGGATAATATTAATATAAGTAGTGCAGCAATGTATTGCGAGGTAGTGCTAATTTTTTTAAATAATATTGGTCTAGCTAGTGAATCATATTTAAACTCGACTTATCATAATTTTAATCTTAGTATGTTTTCTTAAATAGATTTTATTTTAAATTTTCGAGGAAAAAAAAATACGCGAGGCTTGCGGTCATTTATCAGAGATCACTGGCTTACGCCGATGCTGCGCCAACATTCGCGAACAATTTTATTACTTGCTATTCTTCGCAGCCGTGTGTCCAGTAATCCAAATACTGAATACAAATTATTTGGCTTCTTGAGGGTCGATATTTTTTAAGCCCGATTGTTTTAGGTTCCGGAAGCGGTGTGTTTGCTTTTGTGATTAATGTTCCTCTCACAGACTGATTGAGACTTCAATCTTTGATACAAAACGTAGACTTCCTTACGAATCAACGGGCATTTGTAACGTATTGAAACCAACATTGTGTTTTCGAATATTTATGTCTCTGCTTTTACCAAGTCAATGTACCAAGTCAACTATGTGATTCGATTATTCACTAACATAACTAAAATGAACATATATATTTAACCTATTAAAGCATAGGCTCTAGAGCACAAATCTTTACGAAATGGAGAATGAAATGGCAAATCGTTAAGTAAATATTTACGATTCATAAGTTTTGAAGACTGCAAATTTAATTTGGATTCTCATAATTTATTTTAAACATATTCATGGAAGTTTCTAGTTATATTGCCGTTTTTGGTCATAAATAGTTTTTTATGAGGTAGCTCGAAATACTTGTCACTACAGCCTACGCATCTATACCTCAAATAATTTACATGCACGAAATATGTTATTACTTTAGTAAAATTACGTTTTTTTGCAAAACAAAGGCACGCGTCATGAGTGGTCAACTAAACGAAAATGGGTTTTGAGGTTTTAAATTACAGGCGCCAGAGGGCAAACTGCAATATTTGTTTAGGCGGTTTTTTATTTGCCAAGCCTGTGTTTACTTTTGTCCTTATTCGGCAGTTCGTATGGGATCATTGTTATTACTGTCCTGTCCTGTATGTTATTTAATCAATTATAATGTTGTGCATACATTTTTGCATTTTGTGTCTCCTGCATGAAAGAAATACTTTGCATTAAGAAATAATACAGGGTCTTAACTTTGCCAAAATAGATTCATTCCTAAATTAAGCTCATAACTTTGCCAGGATTCATTATCATTCCTACTATACAACCTCTGGGTGCTTTTTACATAGCATCAATGGTTTTAGGGTGCTTCAGATAAAGCATCAAATACAAAAAGTCGAATCAATTAGTTGCGATTAATTTCACCCATTTCGCGGTGTAAGCCATCTATCATTACCACAATAGGACATAGGTACCTAATAACGACCATACGATTTGCACACGTGTTGGAATCAAAGGGTTCGCAGTGTAGGGTTACACCATTTGACCGTGTGTAAAGTGCCCCTATGAATTGCATCGCAATGCACTCAACCCTTCGTTTGCCGCATTGTACAATGATACGTCATCTGTCATTGCCATCCTTTGAGTTTGCCGACAATTCAGAATTAGCGGATCGATGTTCGATTTGCTTAAAAGTCATACATAAAATCGCACAAGCTGGTTTTGAGTTATTCTTCGAAAATGTGTTCTTTTGTTAGGTATTTCACATTTTCATCAGTTAGCTACGAGTAGACTTAACACACCCTAACAAAACATAATTGTAAAATCATAACTATTGATATTTAATCTAATGGTAAACAAAAAGACGCAGCTATTGTAACCGTTTTCACCTAATCAGAAATTAGAATGAGGAGATCTTTCCGATCGGATTATAGCGGACTCCGCTTTGTGAAGCTGTGTTTTTAATTAAATGAATTAAAAACACAGCTTCTCTCTCAGATTTATTTTAATATATCCAAATATGTCCCAAGTACTTGTTACACTCAATCAAGACAGCACATGCCACTGCACAAAAGTACAAGTGCACCTTGTGGAGGTCTTCTATTCAAGTCACAGCAACAATCATTCATAATAATATATTTCATTTAACTCTTCTAACATCTGCGGTACATCGTACCTATCTACCCGTATCTTATAAAATAGGCCAAATGTCTGTTGTACTTTGGAAAAGGTTAGCAAGGAACGTGCCTGCCTATTTCACCTGGAGTCATCTTATTGAATCTAAAGACTCATTCCACATTTCATTCTACGGGCGCCGCACCACCTTGCTCTATTGTGATTGTTTGCAATGAGGATTATATTACATTATCTTTGAGCACTCCGTAATTAAGCACCCACAGTCATACAACTGTCGATCGAAAAAACCAAATGCCCTCGGCAGATGCGATGCGAACCTTCGCAAATGCATCAAATCAATTCCAAGAGTAATTCAATAACATAAACGTCGATCGACAAGTAAACATAATGTATTGCTTCCTCCCCACCTTGAACTTAGATAAGCTGTTTGGATTTCGGAAGCGTAAGGATGTGATACAGTTATGTCAAAAAACTGTAACACTCCAAGGGTTATTATTTGTCATAACGGCATAAATGTACCGCTATCAAACAAAAAGTGGCGGTGCACTATTTTATTAAGTCGTCTCAAAGGACGGTCGGTAAAAAGGCGTAAGGTGTTCCAAAATGTTTCGTTTATTCCGTTATATCAATAGAGATTAGAGGCACGAGTCTTCGCTCCACTAACGCTAAATCCGGGCTCATTGTCGGCTTCTTTTTGATGTGGCTGCAAAAGACGTCGATTCGGACAATAGTTTAGGGATAATTTAGCTAAACACCAGTCAGGTGGAAATCCTGTTGTGAAGTTCAAAATAGCATCCTTATTTTGACCACAGCATAAAACTGTACATAGTTCTACTTAAAATAAAATAACAATTCCGATTCCAAAATCAACCGAAACATTATTTATAGAAGTATTTATCTTGATTTGTCTTAGAGTTTCAACCGATGAGAAAATAAAAAATATTACTCGTTACAATCAATGAAGAATGACCAAAGATTTACTCCAATTACTCTCATCTCATTAATTGAATGAGAGATTTACCATTGGATGAGGCCAACCTAATGAAGTTGTTTGATTAAAGTGTAGACTACGCTACTTAACATGTCTCCGATAAAGATGATTTCCTTCTTTAAATAAATGTTGGAGATAGTGCAGCCGCTTCTTGTTACAAGAAGCCGACACAAAAAGGGGAAAATAGTACATTATCAACTAATCGTTAACTAATCCCAACACTTTAGATCGAAAAATCTTATGTTTTAAACAACATTCTACCGAAGTTATCCAGCTCATTCGACTTTCGAAGCTATTAATGAGGAAAATATAGCGTGGTGTATTAAGTAGCTCTGACTTGATTGCTTATCAATTCCCACGTTGGTTATAGGTAATCATTCATAGTATTATTTTTGATAACCACGACGCCTGGTTTCTGATATAGAAGCCGACGCTTTTAGTGACTATCTCGTAATTTAATTTATCCAAGTTGAGGTCAGTTGACAAATGAACTGTCCTAATGATAATTCCAATCGCAAAAGGTGTTACGTTACGGTCACTTATGAAAGTTTTTTGAGAAGCTTTATCGTCGGGAAGACTTGCCCTAAATTAATAGATAGAGATCTCGGTGTCTAACTATGACTCTTTTGGTCTCAACATTTAATTTGTTATTCAGTTTTGTAAACAAGAAAAAACAGGATTCTTACCGTTATACGAAAATAGCTGAGAATCATCATCTGCTCTGGATGCATTTTTTATGTTTTTACTGTACTTTTATGGGTATCATATATTTTTAAGTCTTAACGTAAGAATCAAATGAAATCGTCATAAAAGATTAAGTTTAAAAAAGATACCATAACATTTGCTTACTGCTCAGAAGAATAAAAAGTGTCATAACAAATGTTTACACACATACTGTAAATTAGAAATTCGTATAAATGTAAACATTTTTTTTTTTACTTTTCAACTGCGTAAACCAATAAATCGAACCCAACTATACAATAGCATCACAGCAAAGAAAACAAACAAAACAGGATTTCGTTGTAATCCTCCATTCTCCGCAGCTAAGAGCCTTACGCACATTCCATATTTGTTTAAAACCAGACCGCGCTCAAAAGATGCATAAATATAAATACTCAAAAACTTCCGGACGACCGCATTGTAATAATTGGTCCGCCATTTATTTCCTTCTCGGGAATCGGGTATTTTGTATGAAATCCTAAAGTCGGAAACGAATTTACGATTGCTTTATGTTACGATATAAATCTCTCTAATGGCACGAGCAGCTTATTGTTAAATTAGGGCGTGCGTGATTGTGGTACTAAATGCATAATTCACTTTGAAGTATCTGTCACCAATTTGTTAACATCGTGGACACTTTGTATGGTCAGGCGTGATATTTGTATCATATTATAATACACTTTTATTCTAAGAGTACCTCGCATTCTGTTGGAGAACCTACTTCGCACGGATGTGCAAATAAATTTTAACTTCTGTACCAATTCAGGATAGCGTTTTTTTTTGTTTTCCTGTTTCACAAAAAAGGAATCGATATTTTCAACAATAGGCGTTAAAATAGGATACAAATTTGTGCAAAAAATACATTCATCAATTTCACACTGCTTTATTTTTAGATATCTGCCAAATTAATCGATAACGGCAAATCATTATGAGATGAAAAAATTAAAGTTTTTGTAATCCTAGAATGCTGAATGTTTCTAGGTACAAAAACAAATGAAGTTATTTTTATGCTATTATAATTTATAATGTTTCCACCTCCTGATTTTATGCTAATATTTACTAATACTGACTGACTGACTAACTACTTGCTTAAACAAGTGAACAATAACCACTTCCATGTTATTAACGATTGAAACGTTTTCTAACAAATCCTTTTATCTGATTAAAGCGAAATTGCATCAGTTAAGGATATAATCCTATTCTTTTCTTACCTCTTTCCTAAAGTGTGGAGAAAATTAAAGTTGCGGAATTATAACGGTGGGTGCCGAAATGTTTAGAAAAGTAAAAAAAAATGCATAAAAACCCGTCGTGGTCTATTGACCGTGACGCAACAATTGTTTAGAAGTTTGCCGAGACCCTCAAGTCCATCTTGTTGACTTCGATATAGAATAAAAAAAACCAAAGGTCCTTAAGTAGATTGAACGAGGGGTATCTATTGTGAATATTGTGTAATGTAGCGAGACGACACAACGGCGACGGCAGAAGTTTCGGTTGCGTTTTGTAGGTGCTGTCCAAGAGGTTGATTAGAAACTTTTTGTTGGGATTGTACAAGAGCCAGGTAGAACCCTTTTTGCACAATTCGCCGTATCGGACAACAAAGTAAACCCGGTTGTTGTCGCCACACTTGTCTGAGCAGACGCGCCGCAAACACGCCCAATTTCACGTATAGTTAACCCCTGAATACATGTAACTAATTGCGACTATAAATATACAGCAAAATATATAGAATATTTTCTAGAGTTAAAATTTGCGTGAAATAGCAGTAGTCATAGAATATATTTTTTTGCTAAGCTAATAATTAATTACTTCTAAAGCTCAACAATTATTCTAAGGGTTGCATTTTGCAGGTACTCGTATTAATGGAGGCACTGCCGTTTGTCTGAAGAAACGGGTCTGAAGAAGAATTTAGTTTACTTAATAGAACCCAAGGCGTAAACGATTCAATAAATTAAATATATTTTCACATTAAGTGAATAATTCTCCTTCACCAATAAATGAAGAGCTAGTTAAAATAATCATGAAAGCACAAGAATTAATTTTCCCAAGATTCTGATGAATGTTTTTCGATAAATTTTTCGTATTTATTTAAGAAAGCAAAAAACCTCTATCTAGTTGTGTAAAAGAAAGTTTTTGTGTACACTAAGTATTTATAATAATTTATAAGAATACATTTTCTCATCATCATTATTATTTCGGCCATAAGACGTCCACTGCTGAACATAGGTCTCCCCCAGTGACTTGCCTGCATCCAGAGGCTTCCTGCAACCTTAACTAGGTCGTCTGTCCACCTTGTGGGTGGACGGTGGACGTCTTACACTGCGCTTGCTGGTACGTGGCCTCGATTCTAGAACCTTCATGCACCATCGCCGTCAGTTCTATGTGCTATTTGGCCCGCTCACTGCCACTTCAGCCTGCTAATCCGTTGGGCTATGTAATCAACTTTTTTTCGTTTACGAATCTCCTCATTTCTGATTTGAGCTCGCAAAGAACATTTTCTCTTACAGTTTATTAATTTGTATAAGAGTTCAAGCGCCCTAATCAAAGTGCCTGTCGTAACTGCTATTGTAAAATTAATCATTACTTAAAAAGTAGTTATTTGTGAAGTGCCACTGTAATTGAACATGCCGCAATATCAATTTATAATGATCGAAAGTACATCTTACTTGGTAAATCAGATATGAAGAGGTGGTTATTACTTTGAGGGCTAAAGTGCCAGTCATTATATGAATAAAAAACGCTGCTTATTACATTACTACCGGAAGCCATTGTCTTATTGTTTATATATAAATAAACCATTAATTGGTGCTTTGAAACAATCAACTCACAAAAACCAATATGTGTACGTAGGCGGAGATAAGACAGAGTGCAATTTAAAGATAAGAATGTTAGTTTGTGTATACATCATCTAAAGACTAGTTATTTTGTATCACAAACACACAGAAAAAAAAAGATGAAATTGTATATTTCTATCATTTGTAATGAGTAAAACTAAAATATTTCACAATGTTAATATCAAACTAAAATAAAATTAGGGACGGTGATACCAAAAACAGTTAAATTAACGTATTAAAGGATTATTCAATATAATCGAAAAATAGACGATCAGGAAGAAAGGACCCAAAATTAAATATTGACCATCCCGAAAAAGCTGAGGGTGAATTTCGAAATTATTTTCACACGATCGATCGGGCTTTCGTTTCTGATCATCCAATTTCAAATATCGGTTGCGGCCGCAGATCATTAAAAAAATTGTGTTTCTTTAAACTTTTGTAGCAGAAAAAAGTCGGCTTGAAGGCGTGGTGCGTCGGGCTTTAAAATTATGGCAATTTTGACACCTAAGGAGTGCTAAGTTTTCTTCCTGCCCCCTGTAATTTGTCTACCTCAATTGACACGTTCGATCACCACCATTTACCGACTTACACTTCAAAGCAATATCCCCCTTATCTCTTAAAAAACAAATTCCGCAAGGGTCATTTCTGAATGCTCTACGCGTGCAAGACGTGTATGCACCCGTTTTGTGTACCTCAAGTGTACGTGTCCATCCGAAACTGCTCCCTGATCATAACTCTCATGTTTTTTAATAATATTCTCGTTCTGCGAAGTCATTCTATTTTAATGATGCAACCAATATTAGATTCTTTGGAGCATGCACTCTATAATTTCTCAAAATCTATCCTATCTATCTATACTTTTAACTCATCAAAAAATATTTAAAAAATCAAGAATTCATTTTGAATGATACGAGGTGTATAAACTTTAAATCGATACTATTCCAAACGGTTATTTTAACGGAAGAAGTAGCAGGATTTGGGTGGAGATAAATTTTTTATGTTTCCAAAAAAACAGTAGCAAAAATGAAGAATTGCTGATTGCTTGGGAGCTATTACCACACTATGTAATTTAGAGGTTAACCTATGATTAAAGTAACTGCCTACCTGTTAAATTAAATTAGGCATTTTAGGGGTGGCGCTCGCGCATTCCAAGTTATTGCCTTGAATTAACAAAACTAAAAAAGAAACATGAAAGTATTAATTTACCGACTCATCGATTATTAAAGCGCACACGTGTTAATGGTTTTTGTGATTGTTCCTTTTTGAAAAGTGTAATTATGAATATTCTGACTAGTAAATGAATTTACTAGTACGTAATTTGATATCATGGCAGAAATAAAATAGCAACAAGGGCTGTGGTAGGAGTTTGAGAAGCATGGGTATTAGCCATAGGCCTAAGTTGATTGATTAACACCTTTGAACTAAGCTGATAATATTTTAATAATACTGGATGCTGACAAAATGATTAATTTAATGAATGCCATTAAAAATATTAACAATACTAATATTAAATGACAATCAAACTGTCGGTACATAAAATTGAAAAACCTTAGTTGCTACCAAAATTTTGTAAAATAAAAAATACAAGAGTTTTCAGTACGAATTATATTTTTCTCAAAAGATGGACACAATGAGTTAAGGGTTTCTCAAAAGATGGACACAATGTTTAAGTTCCCAACCAAACCTAATCTTACGGTTGTAATACCCTAAAATATTTTGTAATAGCAGTAAATCAACATTCTGTGCGTCTCTAATGTGCAGCAAAATAGCCCTGACCTTACTTTCTACTAAGTACAGGAAATGCGTAGCCTACCGTCTAGGACTATATGTTCATACCCCGGAGCAGCGTGCGCGGTGATCGCGCAATCTCGCGCGGCGTAATCTTACAAATATTTATCGTGTGTCAATACAATATGCCAAAAGAGAGCGCTTATTATGCTTTTTACAAATGTGAGTACGCTTCAGGCATATCAACTGGCTCGAATTATAAGAATTCGCGATTTATTAAACCCCCTGAAAAAAATCGCCACTGATTTTTGATACAAAGAAGAGAAAGATGTTTTTTTAACAACTGAAAATGCTTTGAACTGGATATAGTAATTGTTTGTTGTTATTTTTAAAACAATGTAAATAATTCTTACCTATTCAGTCCATTTACAACACTGAAAAAATGAATTGAAACACATATGTTGTAACTGCTGTACTTACACAATATGTCGAAATAATATTATGTCTGGTGATTCTGAAACGCATTCAATTCCATTTTGACTTTGTCCCCGTTTGGCTTATATTGGTTATTTGGTTTTGCGGCACATACATATACTTTCGGTTTGTTACATTCAAATTTGGACCTCTGGGAGACAAATGTCTGACCATATGTCTGAGGACGTTGGGCTACGTCGCCTGAAGTCCCACGACATCTTTAGCGACCATTTGTCGAGATAAGCATTTGTGCTGTAGTAAATACAAGGCTTAATGCTATAAGTAGGTTCCTCCCAGCAGTTAACCTAGATGTGATTCGGTTCCAGCTGTTAGTGCCAAGATTGCTTACACAGCAGACACAATAGAGAATTTGTTGTGCTGGCTCTAATCCAAGCCAGTATGGGCCAAACGCGGACCGCTTGTACCGTGCACTGAAGTTAGGTCTCGTTAGTAAGAAGTTACAGCGCATTGTCCGATACAATGGGAGGAGGAGCCATGGCTTCAGGCTACCTCGTGGCTAAACACCGTGAGATGGAATAAAATCACACATGTTCTCAGAACTCTGTACTGTCAATTTTACTCCAAATTTTTGGTGGTCATTTCTGACTGCGGCGGGGTAAGTTTCATGCATTTTATGAGACATAAGATTTCATTTCCTTGTAAAAGGACTTTTGAGTTATTGAAATCACCTTGGTTTGTTACTTCAGTTATTGGTTTATTTATTTTTTTAGTACTTCGTCTTTTAATACAATGTATAGTTTTCTTATAAGACACAACAAGAACCACAAATAATATAATTAAATTGCCTACATGTAATGTAGACTAAAAAAAAAAAAGACGCAAAAGTGCTTAATTTAGGCCTATTTACAGAAATAACCTAGTTTTAGTGCACTATGTAAAATTTTAACCAGCAAAAATGTAAATAAATTTAGTTTTGCCTAATGAATCCGTATAAATGAAATTTAGCACAATTTAAGTATATTTTCAGTGACATGAATACGATTCACTTTGAAAAGAAAGCGAATAATTACTAAACAGTTTTAAATATAATGCCCTACCTACACCTATTTATTTTGTTGCAGCACTGAATGTACTCCCACGATGTATGCCATAGTAACTGATATGCATGTGATCAATTTATCAATGCGCATGATCTGCACGCCGTATCTCTTTGTATCTGCGCGCGAGTCGCTCACGCGAATCGTACAGCTCGAAATTCGAATCTTACCACGCAATCGATCCCTCGCTCTTCTACTAAAGATCTCGTTTGTAAGCGATAAACGAAGTATGATTAATACCCAGTTTCTAAATGAAGGAAGTAACTCACTGAGACTTGGTCTAAAAGACTATTAGCCCACAGGGCGCTATGCCAACTCGTATAAATGTCATCTGCAATCATAGCCTTCGTTAACCAAACCCATAAATATTTAGTAGAACACAAACAGGATTATGCGATATCGTTATCGTAATCGCTTACGCCGTATTAAAGCCCTCAGTACCCTCAAATTGCTTCTAAAATTCCAAGAAAAACAATATCAAAAGGCCGACATTGATCGAACATCGGATTACCGTAGATGGCTTGACGGCTAGCTTCGTTTGTATCGTCAGTTCGTCATACGCTCAGACCATTCGTTTAAATGGTCATAATTGGTCCAACAGGCTTTAAAATACAGCACTTGGTCATTAAAACATAGTTTTATCGAGGTATCAACTGTCTTAACCTTAGGGTATTTCAAAACGGTAGTGTATCGAACTTGTCATTCAATACTTAGGTGCGCTCGCGTGCCTTTAATTTTAAAAGCGACGCATAACGTTCGGAAGCTAAATAAAAACCTACGCAATAAGAGCTCGGAGCGTGTTGAAAGATGTGCGTGACTGAATATTCAAAAGTTATAATATACTGGTCCCTAGTTGTTAAGTACCAGCGATGTCAGAAGCGATGGAATGATAAAGTTGTTTATTGATGATCTTTGGTTACGTTAATTGCCAACAGCGGCGGCGCTTGTATAGCGACGACGTCGCTCCGCATCGGTTCAAGCGCGAATGACGAAGATTTTACGGACGATATGCCGAGCGACGATCGGCGGCCGGCTTTGATCTCCCACAGTGACAACCCCGACAACCAATCAAAGAATTGGTGTGAGAACTTCGAACGCATTCACATTTTATAATCTTATTTAAGAACAAACCATAAAAATAAACGCCTCTCTAAGGACTCATCAAACATTTAAATTGACACTACAACCCTCATTGCATTACTTACCTATACTCGGAAATACAACTATTCGAAATATTTTGTGCTGGAAATAAATGAAAAAGACAATAACTGCATTAATAAGAAAAACTACGGACAGGTATGTAGAACCTCCACTACCATTCGATATTCGATTGGGTATTAAATGTTGTCATTGCAATATATGGGCTGAGAATTCGGTGCTACTCTAGGGTTTTTTATTTTAACAAAACGGCTAGAATACCTATTAACCAGCAACATACCGAAAATGGCGTTAGCGAAAAGAACTCATGCCGATGCACGACTGCGTTATAAAATGCCTTGCTAGGAATTAATCTTGGCATTTTAATCAAGGTCGCTGTACTTTTTGCTAGCGCTTGTGAAAAGTCGATACAGATCTGCTTTTAATGATGCGAGTTTGCCAATTCATAAATTCAAAAATAAATATGTTGACGGAGCGACTTATTGGTAGTAGTAATTAACATGGCGCATGGCGGCGCGGCGCGGGCGCAGCGCGCGCGCACGCCCGGTTGACAGGTCACTCACACGCACTCAGCACGCGGCCTTCGTGAAGGACGACTCTTTGATTCATTTATTTCAGCTGTTTATAAATATTGACCAATGTTTGGATTGCCTAGTAAGCTAATTGCTTGAAAATACAAAGCGTAATTAGGTATTGTATATTGATCATTTCATAAAATGGTGGTATTTCATGATAGGGCCAACTAAAACTGACCATATCGTTTAAACGTCAACATTCGATGAAATATCAATCCACGTTTGGCCACATCATTAAAATAAATCAATTTCAACATTCCTTAGGTTAAACTTTTTGCTATGGGTGCTACGAAAATTTAACTTTTTTATGTAATTTAGGAGTGCTTGTACTTAGCATCATTGTATCAATAGTTTAGCACAGTATCACAATGTACGCATTTACAACAAAAAGTGGTGTTCCATTATTCAAATAACATCGTGTACTTTAATTAGTTTCTATAAAACTAGTTTTGTTAACAATTAGCTTAACGCAATTATTAAAGTTTTAGCAGGTGCAATTCCTTTAGCAGACGAACTAATTGTAGCCGTGTCCTGCGAAGCGACATCATACCTGCACATTATTCTGTGCCACAGAAAAACAACATCATCCTACAATATAAGGAGTTAATGATAGTCTATGCTGCTTAGATACATACTTACAAAAACACGTTAATTTGAATGCGTCAAACGGATGCAAAAAATTACAAATATTACAAGAACAATCTCGTTTAAAATACCAAGACTGATTTGCCTATGTAGAACATTTAATAAACAAAAACTTATGGACTTGCTAGTTCGTATGTTTGTATTATCACTCTTACCAGTGTAAGTTATCTTTTAATCCTAATATACGGTGTGGGTAAGAAAAACAATTTGCATGTAGATGGTGTTTCAACTAATAGACGTCTAAGCGTCAGCTGCCGCTGACGGGTTTGGTTTGCATACGTTGTAACTAACACAAAACCATAGATACTGCAAGAGATAAGTTACAATTTGAGGTTAAGCATGAAAAAAACAATTCAGACACTACCCCTTTTATTAGACAAACAAAGAGTCGTTTAATTTAAAGAACAATTAAAGTTTGCAACCCCATATTTGGAGTTAGTTTAATTAATGAGATAATAAAACTTCAATACCCATCACAATAACGAAGCTAAAGAACATTTTAAGTGGAAATTTTAAAGAATAGAATCCAATTAGAATAAGTCCTGACAATTCAATGGATTGAATTTGCACATTATTATGGTTTAATTACAGTTTGGTATTTTCTATTGTTCTGGCACAATACATGGTGTATAATCACGTAAATATTTTAATACAAAAATAGCAATGAATACTTAACAAAAAAAAAACAAATATGATGAATTGCACACAGGTATATTACACGAATACATTTAAAAAGAGTCGTCTCTACATCTTTTCTATGCGTCGGTCGGGACTAGATCCTAACATTATCCAGCATCTATTTTTTGTTTCAAATGGAATACGGGCAACGGGTCTGTAGGTGAGCCGCGCCAGTAAGTGCCGCGTGGAATCCTAATGCATGCAGGTAGGGTGCCTTCAAGGGAACTCGGTTAGAACCCGCATTTTTAATGCTAATCGTCGATACGCTGGAGGCAAAAATGTTTTTATCGTCAAGGAATTATGTTTGTGATTGAACATGATTAATTAGTGCAGATGTATTGCTTGACTAGTACATAGAATTTGTTTCTAATGAGTCTTACGCGTAGATAGTTTAGGTACAAGCAAGTTTATTAAGCCTTACATGCATATGTATAGTAAATTATGTAATTCAGGTATTCTATCCCTATTAAATACTTTGTCATTAAACAATATCTACGCCGAGCTCGTCTATGTAATCTATAGAAATATTTATTATTTTTAAACTACTAATTTATGCACGACTATATACTCTGCCAAAGGAATGTATGCAATACCTAGAAGTTCTTTGAATAGAAAGCTTTTAAGAGATAAGACAATAAATATAATGCTTTAAGCATGCCTATACATTATAGATATTACACGTAATACATACAATAAAATGCGAATAACTTTATTCGATTTTGTGAATATACATGAATAATATCATGGTAATGTTTTTTTCAACAGTTTAGTAGTGATAGTGTATGATGCCATTATTTTCTAGACTTAGGCTCGGGTTTAAGTGACGCTACTACATTACTAAACCTGTTGATGAGCGGGGTTTGATCAGAGAACTGTTTATAGAAGATACATAATATTTGCATACGCAAGTCTTATTATACACTCGCCTATAACGTACGCATAAAATAGGCATGACAAATTTTAATTGAGGTACTTTAGCTTAAGTGGTGATGAATATTCTAAAGGTAAAATCATTTTAGATGTTTTCTAAATAGTTGGTGGCCTCCTTTGTAAGTGTTGCCTCTGTTTTTAAATAAAAAACAAATTGATAAACCCCATCGATATATCAAAAATAGGATATCTCTTTTATTCTCCAAAATTAAGTTAGCCCATATAAAAGAGTTTGTTTAAAACATTAGATGTTTTAAGATGTTATCGTCTCTGTTTGGTGTCAAACTTCTCGCGTCATGCTGAACGCATTTATGAGGAGCGATACCGATCTTTTTGCTTTGTGTTCGGCGATCGCTTATAAATAAAAATAGCGGGAGTCCATATAAATCATTTTTACCCAAAACATCTCTAAAAAACTACTCTCCGACAAAAATATGAAACTTTACTTTAAAAATTTCACTACAGTATTATTTATCCATCAAACCTACATTGTATGTCGTTGAAAACATAACCACCATGGTGAACTTTGCAACTTTTTAGTTTTAAAACTAGTTTTTGTAAGTAATAATAGGTAAATACAGAAATAGTTCTTTTGCGGCATGTCGCGACTTTTTCATGATTTAAAAAATAATGCGTGCCAAAGCAGGCACTTATGTTATTAAGTTCAATGGAGTAAAAAATATAAAATTGGATGACTTTGTTTGCATTGGTCGGATGTCACGCGTAGCGAAATACTCAATACAATTATAGGTTTCTATACGGCCTGTATGTTTAAAGCATTGCAAGCTGACAACACAATAAAGTTAAGACAATAAAGTAGGCTCACTTTATACCAAGCGCACGCTTACGCTACGTACGCTACGCTTTACGTAGCATGCGATACGATTTCAGGGAATCTAAAAGACATTTCAGCTGATACAGAGTTAGAGACTCAGCGCAGCGCAAAGTAGTGCATATTTTATAGCACATGAACAATAATATAACATAACGCTGCGTAGCTACAAAGTAGGCTTGTAAGACGTTGACAAATACTATGTCGGTTCAACCTAGCGTCAAATAACACCCGCTAAGGTTACGCACAGAGTTATTTTTTTAATTTATAAACAAGCACAGAACTGTGGAATGCATATATACAGCAATACAAGCACTTGAGACACACACTAGTATTAATTGACACAAAAGTTTTTTTACTGTGCTGTGCATTTACATGCTTAGCCATATGGCGTGTTCGCAACGTAATTTGTTCTTTATGCGTAATTGCTTAAATTTTCTAATTATCACGATGACATTATCGACAACTATCTTTTCGCTTTTTGATGTAGCTGAATATCAAAAATTTTATATAAACAAAAACACCAGTTTATTTGACTACTTTATAATTTTTTAAATGTTATTGCCCCCACCATCTTCACAAAACGTCAGACGTAGACGATTGGCAGCGCTAAATCTTATTATTTGTCTTGAATTCAGAGAATTACATTTCTGATAGATTGAGTCTACTGTGTCGACCTTTTTTATGCTGACGATCGAGTGGTCCCGGCAAGAATTCGATACATTATCCCGTTTTCGTGCGAACAATTTGTGTCGCATCTTTCATGTTCTCCGTTAACCTGCCGACTTTTAACAAGAAACATTTAACTGCAAGACGGATAGCAAAAATTACATAAGTGAGTGAAAATAAATGTTATTAGCATTCCAGTATTTTTGTCTAGGACAAAAGCTCGAACGTACACGCATACACAAACCAGTTGTATTACGAGTGGTAATATATTTTATCTGGTTCCATTTTATAACTCGATCAATTAATATTCCGTGGAAGTTTTCATTACTTTTTAATGAAACGGGAGCTCCTATCTGCCGATCGCTAATTTTATGTTTTAATTTACGCCTTTGCGCATCTACGCGACATTAATCAGTGTAACGGGATGTCGAATGGTCATTTTCTTGCAAAGCCTTTATCTGCATTGGAGGGCTGGTCGGCACTTTGATGTATTAATTCATATTAAAGTTACTCTTGTGCGTAATTACGAAAAATCTATCTGCAGTAGTGTTCTAATAATATATCTACACAACTTATCGGTCATACGCTCTCTTCTCAGTCACACACTCATACTCAGTCCATCTACCTCTATTTCTTCTTAAATCGTCGTATTATTTTCCACCCTTAACACTCATACCTATGTATACTATCCTCATGTGCCCCTTCTCAAAACATGTACATACAAAGGCAACGTTTTTCTTTCATCTTTTCTATTATAGATGCCACTTTCATATTTTCTCTAAAATATACTCATTCCTTGTCCATTTTCGTCACTCCATACATCTACCCTAACATTCTTATTTCTGCTCGCAGACTTCCTTTGAAATATTTAACCATCAAAGAATTTTTGTTGAAACATATGCTTTGCTATAATTTAGATTCTTGAATGAAAAAAGGGCCGTTTTATTATTTCTGAAGCAAATTGATTATGCTTCTGTAAGACCCCTAAGGCACCCGTGTGAACCAAGCCTATGTACTTACTATTCAATCATTTTTCTCCCGCACAGTCATCATTATCTTTTATCTTGTTCTAATACGAGCGATACGAAAGGGAGGTTAGACGTTGCGCAGTCGCAATCCTTGATTGATGAAGGGAGAAACCGCCGCGAGTTAGAAGGCCCTTTTAATTGAATTTTACACGAAATAGCTCATCTGTTTATCATTAGTAGTTTGTTTACATTGGGGCGGTTAAAGTAACATTAGTTTGCGTGGTTCATGGGTTTGTTAATGCTGCTCATTTTTTCAATTGATACAATTGCCCTTCTTTCATATCGCCAGCCTTTTTACACAACTCTGCTTATAAACGTTTAGTCGGATAAAGATATCACAGGGTTTTTGTATTTATCAAAACAAGAAATCAGTCTAACAATTCAGGATGTTTCTTGTTGTATAGGTAGGTACTAAGTGAGCAATGACTAGGTGTGTAGCGCCACTTAGCATGATTTAGTAAAAATTTTAAAAAAAACAGCCAGGTGCGTATCGGGCCACATGTAATTCTACATTTTTTACATTCTTTATTTTTTTTCTTAGACATGATTCTATTGTATATATTTTACCGATGCAAAATTTCGATTTTCTAGTACTAAAAACCTCTAAGCTAAGCCGCGGACAGGCAGATAGACAGACGGACACTCGTCGCGAAGCGTATTCAACACGGAACCCTTAAAAACCTAAATGTATGGGACTCGATCAAATAAATGAAATGAGCTCGACCTTGAAGGTTTTACTGGTACTCATTAAAGAGTTCCACCAACCATCTCCTGGCTCGAACATCAGATCAAATTATTGTTTACACTTTCGGATTACACATTTTTACAAGTTAATATATTTCATCAATAAAGTTACGAGATTAAAATCTACTTCGAAGGTTTGATAACATACCTATTTAGTTACAAGTGCAGGTAATAAAAGCTTGTAATAGAAACATTCAGAATGTTCACTGACTTTCAATGTTAATTCTAGCTTATTTCTCGCACTACATTCTAATAAATTGATTAGGATTGCTCCCATTAGATTCGGATTAACTTCGGCGTCTTCAGAAGAAAGTCCTACTTTTTTATAGTGAAAGACATTATTTTTCGATAAAAAATAAAGGGTCAACGTTACTTTCTAAAAAAAAAACAATTTTGTACGAGTATAATCTAATTTGCTATCCTAATGACCATTCCTCATCATTATTTTACCCTTTGGTTGGAGACTCAACCATATTGTATTGACTACGAAATTTCATTGCGTTTAATTAATGCATTTATGTGTTTTAAATAAAATAAAAATAAAAGTATATTATTGTACTTATAATTTATTCTTTGAAATGATGCGCATTCATCTGTTGTATCTTAATTACAGACTATAATAGCTTTGCAATAAAAATACAAAAGGAGGTAATATTTTTACTGGTTTGCTTTATTCATTTATACTCCTTTTAATTCGAAGTCATAACTACTCGTATAACATACAATTATTGAATTTTTTGCAATAAACGTAAGTGGAATTAGCAATTACATAATTTGTTAGATCCTTGCAACAAAGTTTTTGTTTCAATTAAACTGTTATGGCTGAATTAACGTTTTATGACATCGCCTTTTTATTTTATAAGTATTTTAATGGAATGATCATTTGGTATAAAATTTTAATTGATATGTTAAAAAGACCGATTTACCTACATCAATGTTTCAAATTGCTGTGAAGAAAGTACAGTGCAAACTTTGTATCCCTTGTTTTGTTTAAAGGTTACTATCAAAATGCATCTAATGCTTGTATAGGTCAAACACTTTAGACGTCAATAGTATAATGATGATTTTAAGCCAATAATCTCTTAATTATTTTTTTTAAACCCTGGCAAGACCATAAACTTTTCAAGGTTAATTAATTTATTGATGTCAGGTTGATTCTTCCACTTTAAAGGTATCATAGAGTAGTAGAGTAGTATATCACAGAGTCCGAGGCAAAGTCTTTGCGTTTTGCAATAATTTCAATATTATCTACAATTCCGTTATCATTCGAACTTCTCTTTGCAGCTTTTGTTTACTTTCAAGTCTTCCTTTTTCAGCATTTACTTCCTGATGTCTGGGATCTCGAAATGGGGCGTTTTGCGTTACGTCCGCACGCATCCACCTGCGTCCGGCCTTATTTGGACACAACATAATAAATTAACATGATATCGATTATTACGCCGTAATTATTACGCTGTAATTATTGTGACATGATCTGACGTGCAACATCGGATTATATCGAACTGTAAGTAACTACCTATGTGAAAATTATACGCTTCTTCTCTTTTTGCGCGTCCATTAGGGCTCGCATTAAAATGGGAATAAAACTAACAGAAGCACTTTTTGCCCTTGATTGCATTTAAATGACGAGTCCCGATAAGTGACTTTAGCTGCAATGTTGCATTGGATTGATCGATTGAAAAATAAATACGGATTAATTTATTCGAGAATACTTTTTGTTAACGTAATTTGATAGGAATTAATCTTGTTTAGATAAGATAATTATGTAAGTAAGTAGTCACTCTTGACAGAAGCTCAGCCTGTTGGCATTGTAGTCATTGTAAGTATAGGCTTTCGCAGTTTTGTGTATATCTATTAATAAGTTTGACAGTAGTTACTTATATTAAAAAAAATACTTGAAAAGTTATAGATACAGACAATAGCTCGCCAACCCACCACAAAATGTAAATTTTTCTCAATTGATATTGATCTCTACGGGTCGGACTTAAAGTTGAAAATCGGTTTAAAGACCTTTAACTTTTTGGGTAATTTGACCTGCCGTTGGCTGTACATTCACATTAATTACTAGCTGTTGTAACTTACTTTTGTCCTACCTTACCAGCCCAAGAGATGACCTAAGCAAACAAAGGCGAAAATGCCGTATAAGTTGACAAGGTTTAGTTAGAGTCTATCAAGAATCGCCATTGACACGATAGAATAAGAGATAACATATGTCAATGCAAATGAAACTTGCACTCCAAGCTAAAAATAAACATACATTGTACAACTATTACCTACGGCAAACAAAGAGACTGTTTAGTAAGACAATAGTCACATAATAAAATCGCAACTGATTTGAAAATGGACCAATGGACGGTACCCTATGTCCTATGTGCCACCTGCATCCGTTGACGACGCTGATGCCACCTGATTTATACAAACCAAATCTTAGTTCAGTATCTTAAGCCAATGTCTTACTAGGACGCCATATTGGCGTCTCTTTGGTCACTAGAGTTCATAAAAAAACCGGCCAGATGGGATTCGCAACGTACCGAGGATTCCGTGATTTCCACCGCTTTTTTAGGGTTCCGTAGCCAAATGGCAAAAAACGGAACCCTTATAGATTCGTCATGTTTCTCTGTCTGTCTGTCTGTCTGTCCGTCCGTATGTCAGAGCCACTTTTTTCCGAAACTAAGAACTATACTGTTGAAACTTGGTAAGTAGATGTAATCTGTGTATTAGAATTTTCACACAAAAATAGAAAAAAAACAATAACTTTTGGGGGTTCCCCATAGTTAGAACTGAAACTCAAAAATTTTATTTTCATCAAACCCATACGTGTGTATCTATGGATAAGTCTTTAAAATGATATTGAGGTTTCTAACATCTTTTTTCACTTCCAAAGTGGTAAAATGTTTGCCCCCCTGTAACTTCTAACATAAGAAAATGATAAAACTAAAAAAAATTGGGTTTAAACAAGATCTAGTAAGTATTAAATAAAAATACCTTATCTATGAGTCGATTGTCGTGATGGGTGAACTTTTACTTATATAGGTACCTACAGGTTTGTACGGAACCCTCGGTACACTTGGCCGGCTTTTTTTCATTCAGTCACATCATCAATCGGAATTGATCGATTTTTAATATTTTTGTTTAACTTATTCGCTTGTATTACCATTTTATTGTAGACCCCAATAACTGTTCTAAAACTGACAACTTTAGAGCCAACGACTTTATTCCTTATTTTAATTTTATTATTTTTTTTTTGTTATATGAGTTCTAAATAACGACAACCCTATTGTTACAATAAGTAAAAAATAACGGCATTTTTCGTGTATGGACTCATAAATCAAAGTTCTTAGACAATGTTTAAAATAGGAAGTTTAGCGTTTAACGTAGTATTAGTAAAAAGTGGCAGGTACATACCCGCCAATCTACTACTTACTAACTAATAATACTAAAACACCAAGAGGAAATGTAACCCTAAGAAGGCATTTTAGCCCTGTGAATTTTAAGCCACAGTTTCTCTTCGGAGCCATAAATAACTGTCTTGATACTTCAAACAGTTTATTTGCAGTCGCAAATGTGTTGTAGCATGTAATTAAATAACCTATTTTTATTGCAATATTTTGTTTGCCCATCATCAAGTTACACTAAGTACGATCAGCATCAAAAGTCAACGACCATATTTAGATTTACAAAATCGCTATACACCATATTATACCTAAACATGAAAAGCGCCAGATTTGGCCTTTTAAGATAACCATCCAATTATTGGTGTTTAGCGATTTTGAAAATCTGAATGTGGTCATCGACTTTGATGCTGACCGTACTAGACCAACACCTATGGTGTGCCTCTGGTCTTTAAATAACTATACTGTATTACGAGATACTTGACAATAACTATCTGACTTAAGTTGTTCTTTTTCTAAATTGACAGAGACTAATAGAACCCCGGGTCAAATGGGTTCTCTTGCATTCTAGGCGAAACACGACGCCATTACAAGTCAAATTCAATTACTAAGAAGAAGAAGAAAGAATTCCAAATAAGGATACTTCGCATACAATTTTGTTTGTATCCTAGTGACGTCGCCATGGCACCCTAGTGTGTCGGAGCTTTTAAAAGACATAAGTGAAACAATACAGTACTGTGGACAGGAAGTCGGGGAAAAAACGTCCAAAGGGGTTAAAACTCCGAATTCGATCATCCATCATTGTTTTCCGCTTTATAAAGCGCCAATAAGATACTTTGGTCGTATGGGGCATTCAATTTTAAAATACTTTATTGCTGTTATATTCAGATTGTCTTCTTTTTACCTGTTTTTCAACAAAACTGGTGAAAGCCTCTTTCCGTTTTAAACTCTTTTTGTAAATTATTGAAACGAAATATCCTGAAACAATTTCAATGACGCACGCTTTCTGATAAATATTTCCAAGGTTATAAATTATTAATACAGTGTACTGTAAGGAGTAACGCTAATAGTAGGCATAGGAATTTCAAAGTACTCTCGATATTTCAGCCCAAATGTTTCAATTCAAATTGAGCATGTATTTTCTGAGATTTGAATCGGTCGGGTCCAACTAGATTTGGACATTATGTCTATTGTTCATTTTGTACTTTCAGATACTAGATTTTTAATCAATCAAATCTTAGACTCGTTTTTAAAACCTTGTGTATAAAACGATGAATGAAGAAAACAGTCACGAGTAAGGTCCCATTATAACTGAACCGATAATCATAATAACGACTGTAAGTCACAGCGGGTTTGGGTCCGCCGTGATACAATCTTGAGAGATCTTCTTGCTCCTTCGTGTGGACTGTATAGTTGAAATGAAACACTTCTTTCTTCCTTTGTTCCTTTAGTCCGTTGATGATCTTGACCGTGAGCGCAGTACAAATTTTGCGACCCACGGCCCCTATATTCATACAATCTTAGCCTATGTTTACTAGTGACTATCGCGGGTTAGTTCATAAGACAAGGACATACAAACTTCTGTCTCTGTCTACCAAATTCGTTAGTGTAACATTTATGTCTACCCTCCTAACATCGAGATACTGAGGGAGACGACTATTGTTTATGTTCTATCTCTGTCTACACATTTCTAAACCTACCTACAGAAAATGTGATATTTCCCACTCACAACATTCTACCTCTGTGGGTGTCCTACCTACTCTCCGAATGTGCGAGATGGGCGACAGAGATAGTCTGCAGGTTCTACCGGTCCCACCCTCCAGTTCCGTCGATTCCCTGGTAGGGTGAGACAACCTTACAGGGTCTCTTTCACACCCGTTTACCAAATACCATACAAACATAATTACCTTTATTAGCCCTACCTGCCTACCTAGTTGCAAGTGGGATATATCTAAACAAACTTTATTAAAATAAAACAATCCCTGCGCTAATTACATATGCCTTATAGCTAGGCCCTAATAGAAAATTATGCTTTATTTACAAAACATTAAACTTATAACTATTACATCAAAATAGATTGGTTTGTCCGTAACAACGACGGTTGCACTTATTGAGCTGACAATTTTTTATTTCAAGAGGAAAAGAGACATTCAATTTTTTTATGCACTGTAAATTACATTTAAACTACTGACGAATTGAAGGCAGCTGTTTAAATTATTGAATGCAGATTCCATACGTTGTCAGTTTGGCAGCGAACAGAGGTGCAGGAACGGTGTGCGCAGGCGGCGTATTGGCCACTCAAAAACGAACATCAATTAAGTAAGGCAAGTGTGTGAATACAAACATGTAGAGATTGCATGTGCCATGGAAGAAAGAATATCATTGAGTGGACAACATTTTTGTTTCCAACTAAGGTGTGAAGAAACAAAACTTTTTAGTAGTGTTTTTATCATCAATACGTGATTTTCATGACAAAGACTCAGTATCAATTTTATTAAATAACTTTTTTGCAACTGTTACTACAGTTATAAATACAATACCGCGCGGGCAATAAACAATAATCTAATAATAAGTGTAATAATAGTAGGATTGAAATAATACATCTCAATAAAATAAGATTTTGAAAACGTAATTTTTAATTGTACAGTGAAGCCAGTGTACTGGCAAACGAAGTGTGAGAGACCCAGCCCAACCTGGCTCTGGTGGGAGCTGAGTGCCAGTGATCAAGCAAAACAATTTGCGCTAGAAGATAAAGTCCAGCACAGGATGCAGGCAAACGGACTGATAATAATGATGATAGACTTTCAAATACCTCTTTAATGAATAATTGTAATATCTCATAGCCGATCTATCATCTCAATGAAGCGCGATGCTCTCTTCATTAACAAACATATTTCTTAGACGCCAATAAAACTTTTAATTGAAAGTAACGTGTCGTAAACTGGAGGATTTAATGCAGTACGCTACACCGACGTAATTGTTTCCTCTATTGATGTTGCCTTAACAGTTTATGTATTTGGTAAAGAGTACGAGACGGAGGGCGTTATTTTTAATTACGTCTTTATTCATCTCGCGGCCAGCGTAACGAAGCCGAACGATTTTATGCTGCTCATAAGAAAGCTTAATGCGTAATCCAATTCGAATTTCGGAACGTTTAATTGTAAGACTGAGATGATGAGATCAAGACAAGATGGAAGTAGACTAAAAGCCGTATTTTAGCTTAATAGCAGTTGTCTTTTAGGCAATCAGGAAGATGTGCTTGCATTAAGAAATAAACTCCACGTAACTCCATCGCTGTCAGTAAATTACTTACACGGAATGAAATCAAAGCTGATTAAATGATCACTTCGTATATTATTAAGTTACGGAAAGACATGTTTGCTGGTTTAGCTCATGTTTATTTCGCTGGAAATTACGATATATCATAATTAACTTTAATACCAATTTGTTCTTGTTACCAGAATAAAGCAGTAACATAATTATATCATCAAGATATAATGTTTTCATTTCATCAAAAGGGCACAGAAATTATCTCTATGTTTTGAGCAAATGAAGATTCATTCTTAGCAAGAAAATACTACCGAACGGTAATGAGTATACATGCCTTTTATGGGCATTTTCGTTACAGGCTAATTGATATCTTGAGCAGCCCTATTAATTCGTCTCTACTTTTATAATTATTTTATTATGGCTATAATCATTTAAACAAATTACTTACCTTTAACACATTAGGTCGCAATAAATTTCGCGGGTTGAATTATCGGCTTACAAAAAAGAGTGAAATAGTATTAAATGCCACGCGGTTTAATTTAAGACTTCTGTGTAAGGACGGGTCGATCGGAGTCTAGATAGGGTTTATTTGCGAAATAGAAGACTATGATTGGGCAAGCGGTGGGTAATTTCTGGTTGGCGCTGTAAATTTTGAAGTAACTCAATTAACGGAGAACGTTAATGTTGGTTTGGTTGCGGCGTGGGCATGAATCATGGTGTTTATTAGCCTAAAGCTGCTCATGCGTAGGTATCTAACGGCGGAGTACTTCTGTTTTACAATCCTCGCGTGAAACATTAAATTAGCAGACTGGCCTCGCTTTGCTTGCCACCGTAGAGGAGCTATAATCAGGCTACGTACCAGCCTCTTACTGTCGATGCGGATTATAATTAAATACATTTATAGCAGAATTTTCTTGTTAATATTTCGCGGAGGTTAAATTAAAGACGTGTGTGTGTGCATGTGTGTCGAAGCTTGACTTTCATTACGTGAACTGCTTGTTAAACTGATCCCATTTATCAATTAAAATAATTTGATTTAAAAGTGTTTCTTTATGAAAGTTAGTTTAGTTTTAGATATACAAGTTAGGTATTATACACAGTGAAAAATCAGCGAACCTTATTGGCATACCTAAAATTACGTTATTTTGGTGTACACCTATGAAACATACGTAAATTGAAAGAGAAAATAATTATAAACAACAAATATTCTTTGACAAAATGTCTTAAATGATATACTTTGTTCAGAATTTCAGGTTGAATATGTAAGTGTATATTTTACGATATTTTAACAAAGAATATTTGTTGTTTGTAATTAGTTTTTTGTAGGTATGCCAGGCTCCATACAAAAAAGTTCAGTCTTGTGTATGTTAAAATTAAACATTTCAAATAAAGTTTGAAATAATAAAAAAAACACATAAGTATTATCGCTGTCTTATTTTACGATGAGCAACTATTGTATTATCTTTATAAAAGGTGTTTTTTTTTTAATTTCACACTACATATTCCGATATTCCCATGCATTCACAAATATAGCACGGATTCATCTACTCTTAGACCATATTCCAAATTATGAATAGAATAGTAATGAAGCAGAAACTATAATGGTTTTAAGTCTTATTTGGTCTGTCTATAATATGTGGATTAAAACATAATTCCTTTTTTCGAATAAGCTGACACAATATACAGAATGGCATTTAAAAGTAAAGGTTATATCTCGATTTATTAAGATTGCACAAGTAGCCTTAGTTCTTAACACTTACTTGTCTTGTCATAAAAATGCTGTGTTTTAACATATTATGAACAATGATTTACCAAAAGATGAAAGCGAATGTTATGATGATAAAGTTAGCACCTGTCAAAGTGTTGTCCTCATTACTGATAACTAACTCAGACCGCATTATGCAAGTGTAATTATTAATTTCGTATGCCCCAATCCAATATAGTGCCTTAAACAACATTAGGTACGCTCGTTGAAATGATGATGTTGTTAGTATCGCCGCTTTTTACCGAACTGTTTGATTTGAATGCGCCCCTTTGTGACGAAAATGCAATTTTGTTGATGAATGTTATGTTTTCAAAGTCGCCTTTTTTGAGGCACCTTTTACTTCTAATGTGAATTAAACTGGCCAGTGTTTTCATTCTAAGCTCCTGCATTACATATACAGGCAGAGGTTACAGTCGTTACGAGACGAATACTTAGAAAATTCAATATTTAATAATCTTTAGTTACGTGATTATTACTGCTATGAAAGAATCTTATTCAAATTGGTTAGCAATTTAAACATATATGCAGCTTTTGAACAAAATATTTTAATTTTAAGTCGGAGCATATTTTAATAGAATCAAACTAAATGTAGGTTTTTAGGCAATAAGACAGTTTGATTCTGATTTTAGGAATGTTTAAAGAGTTGATGAAAGAGGTGTAAAGAGTTTATTGAGTTTTAATTTAACAATTATCTAAAATTATGTTGTAGGAATATATTAAGAGAATCGATTTCATCAAGAGCGTTTCACTAAACGTTTTAATACCTCAACGTCTGATGCAGTGATAATTTTGTTTATTGATCATGTCCGTTTTGATTAACAAGGATCGTTGTCAGAATCGCGTTTATGGTCGATCGCGCGACGCAACGATTT
This sequence comes from Anania hortulata, assembly GCA_963576865.1. Lineage (NCBI taxonomy): Eukaryota > Metazoa > Arthropoda > Insecta > Lepidoptera > Crambidae > Anania > Anania hortulata. Next base: position 7,793,384 of record OY756394.1, on the reverse strand, counting down.
TGCGATATGCGCACGCGCAGTCTTTGATCACTCGGCGATCCATTACTACTGAGCCGTGGGAACTCTGACACAACTGGAGACAGCCTACTCCGGACGCGATCATATTAATTTGTTTTTAGAAGCCGGTGAACATTATTTATATAAGTGAAGCAGTAAACGTTGATTCAGGTTTGAGGAAGTCGCTCGTTTTGTATGTTGGTACAATAATGATGATTTTATAGACAGTGACTTCCTTTTACCTATTACATAAATGCGTAGTTCTGATTCTAGCTCATCATCATAACATTGACCGTCTTCATTTGATATAACTACATTCTTCTGTATAGAATGGCCAGATGTTTAAAATTTGGTTGTACAAAATTATAGTCAGAATTCAACTTAAAAGTGGTTTTCAAGCTCACTTAGTACTTAGATATCTACTTAGTGGGCTTGGGCACAACCTTCGTGTATCTATCATTAATTATTTTGTAATTTAAGTAAGAAATCGCCAACTGAGAGTTCGGAATCTTTGCTAAATTTCCTTGTAATTTAGAATTTAAAGATTCCTACACAATTGACACAAATCACTCTATGGAAAGAAATTTCTGAAATAAAATGTTATTATTATTTTCAGTGTATTAAACAAACTGCGCCCCGTTGGGTCGCACACTTGACGCCAGATTGTATCTTCACCAATCTCCGTCAACCCCGTATCACTTGACAGAGTGTCGACATACAATCGATACGTATGTGACGGATCACTCATCTTTGCTATGAATGTTCCTCGAGTAAATTAACTTATGACAAATCACTTGATAGAGATCGGACTTGGAACACGTGTGGTATAATTAATACGATGGCATTTTGTTAACAGCCTACGAAAATATTATCTTTTTATATAATATGTTACTGGCCAAACCCGATTTAAGGATAAACTAGTTTTGCCTAGGCTAAACTAATTCTTCCTACATGCAATAGGACAAACTGGTATAGACTAAGCTAAACTAGTTCATCCTAAGCCCGATAGGATAAACCAGTTTCGTCTAGGCCAAACTAGTTTATCCTGATAGAAATATACACTCTCTCAGGATAAACTGGTAAGGCCTAGTCTAAACTAATTTAGCCTAATCGAAAGTAATTGAGCGAACATGTCAGCTCAGGACTTGTACATGAGGGAATTCCGAAATCAGGCCAAGTTTTTGTGAGATGCAGCTGCAACAAAACTGTTCCACAAACAGAAGCAAGTGCAAGAAAGAAATAATACTCTGCAATTCTAAGTGCCACCAAAGTACACCATGTAAAAATTAACTTTAATTTTAATAATTATTTTATTGAGGTATAATTGTTGTTTCTATTAAAATACTTTATTATTTGTTACAATATGATTGTTTGTGTTACCAATCATCCAATAGTTATTGTGACGAATCATTATCAGTTTAATAAAAATAATTGTTTTTAATTAAATGGTATTTTATTCAATTTACCTATTTATTTCGTCTTTTTAGGTATTCTATAATGTTTATACTAGACCATATCAGTTTATCCTAAGAGTATGTATTTATAACAGGATAAACTAGTTTGGCCTAGGCTAAACTGGTTTATCCTATCGGGCTTAGGACGAACTAGTTTACCCTAGGCTATACCAGTTTATCCTATCGAATGTAGGAAGAATTAGTTTAGCCTAGGCAAAACTAGTTTATCCTGAAATCGGGATTGGCCGGTAACATACATATATCTATATATTTATAAGAAAGTCGGGTTAGTTACACCATTTATAAGTCAAGAACGGCTGAACTGATTTAATGATCTTTTGTTTGTTGTATTTGTTACCAGAATAACTAATAAAAATCTGCAAAGTTTACAATAAAAAAGAGGCGGTAGAAGTTCGCCGGGACACCTAGTATATATATAAAAATCAATTGCCAAATGTATGCAAGCGCATCACTTTAGAACGGCTGCAGCTATTGTTCGAGATTGTCAGGAAAAGGGTTGTGTGGAAAAAAACTAAGATAAAATTATTGTCGATTTTCTTATATCAATTTTTTTTAAAAAGACCCAATTAACGAAAAAAATGTATGTTACATGTACTTGTTTTGGGTTAGAAGTTCATACGTGTACCAAATTTCAACCTAATTGGCCCAGTTGATTCGAAGTGAATTATCTGTGACAGATGGACAGACACGAGTGAACCAATTAGGGTTCCGTTTTATCATTCGGTCATTCGAAGCCCTAAAAAGCAACTGCTTTTCCGCATTGTGACACTAGACTTTAAAAATACATAATACTCTGCAAACTTGTTTTATATTTAAATACAATGACCATAGAAATCGTTTATAGTTGATCTGATTTAGCAGAACGTTAGACCACATACTAATTGGTAACGTTGTCCAACTAGAAACTTAGAGAGCAATACCGTATGAGTCGGCTATAATTGTCTTTAACTTGTAAGAAATGCCTAGTTGCCTTCTGGTCTGTTAGATCTTGCTTATCGGTGCACTTTAATCGGAATACTAAACCATTCCAGATAAGTTAATGTGTCGTTAAAACTCATTAGTTACAGGATTGTTTAATCAACAGGTATATGGTTAGATGTTGAAGAATAAAGATAAATCATATTTTAAGATCACTGCGCTGTAAAGACTTCCCAACACAAATTACCTTACATGCTATTCAAAAATATGTTCTCATGTTTGTAAATGACTATTATTAAGTGGTGAATAAAAGGTTTGTCACCCCTTAATACACATAAAGGTTGAAGGGTCAGCAACGAACGCGTGTTCATGCAGTCATAATATAAGACACGCATTAAATCCAACGAGAATTATTAAAATTTTCGATTTCAGATTTTTTTACGTACTTGGTAACACTTAAAAAAGTTTAGGAACTTAAATAATAAAACAGAAAATATAGGTAATAATAATACAGTTACCAAAATTTTATTAGTGTGTAAAAAGTAAGTACATATTACCTACCTCACTTTACCAATTTCTTTAACGTTTTATAACAATCGCCTTACTTACTTCTTTTTTTGTTGTTGTTTTTGTTGTACCATTTCATCACATTTTTCCATTCAATCATATAAAACATGCTCGCAGTTTTCATAGTTTTTGATAACAACAAATTCTCACGGTAAATGATTGCATGATGATTTGCCAGTTTGATAGTGCGGTCATTACCGCCACGGAAGTGTCAACAAAATTAGCTACACTGAGTGTACCCCCTGTCTAAAATACCCACAATTAGGGGTAAATAGCTATATCCCTAGTGCATTCCCACGCATACCGACACTGATTGCAGTTGACAAAGAGATTTGCTTCCTTCCCAAAACAATTTGAAATATTTTCCCAACAATTCGTGAGTTAGTGTAAAAGGAACCATGGATTTATTTGATTGTTGTTAAATTAGCCTTCGGACTGCTATTGTGAAATTAACAATAATTGATAATTTAAGAGTCATTTGCCTAAAATAAAACCGTTAATAAATTAATATAATATTTTTTTTACATTTCGTACAATCGTCCCATTTTTCAAACATTTATCTAGGTATACTAATATTGTAATGCTGACGAGTTTTATTGTTTGTTTGTTTGTTTGGTTAAACGCACTAATCCTGAGATTAGAACTAATGGTTTAAATTTAAAAAAAAAGTGTTTTTTTGTTGAATAGTCCATTCATCGAGGAAGGTTTTAAGTTATTACATCACGCTACGACCAATAGGAGCGGAGTATCAATGAAAAATATTCCTTTTGAGAGCTTCCGTTGCGTGCGCTACGTGAACGGTTAAAGTTACGGAATTGTTTCCCTATAAAAGTTCTAAAAAAAATCAGGAAAGCATAATGTCTATCTTTTAAGGTTGACTCACTATAACCTTTTTCATGATAATCAAATTTGTTCTAAAATAATGCATTGGTGCTACCATTATTTTTTCTTTTACTGTTAGAGCTAGGCAATGATGTGGTTTATTGTATTGTATGATTATTTTGAGCTGGAGAGTGACATGGGTAGTTAATAAAGGCTTGAAGTCTTGAGAAGTGACAGATCAAACCACGTGGGTGCAGCCGCGAGCGGAAGCTAGTAAATGATAAAATTTCGATTTTGTTATACCGTACTATTCAATCATCGATTTCTACTTAGTAACATTGCGTTATTTGCAAATTGGCAGGGCATCGAAAAGCAAAGGAGATTCAAATCAGCAGCAACACCGGTAGCTTATCGACCACTGGTCCTCATCGACAAGTCCGTCCATAATTTGCCTTTGAAACTGCCGCGATCTGCATCTTATCTTGCCTTCGAGATACAATCAGCGCTGGCGAAGATTTCATCATTGTCCCGCCGATTAAACTACCATTAAAATTCCAATCAACACACACTTATTCATGCGTCGTCGACGCGACGTTGCGGTGACGTTGCGCGTCACTCGCGTCGTGTCTCTTGTCGTTCGTTGAGAAATTGTCTTTTAATTACTGGATCGGGACTATGCTGTTTGTTTTTGCTGACTGTACGATTAGATTCAAGGGTTTGCAATCACTGTGATTTTTAATCCAAATATAACGGTTATTAATACTTTTTAATTGTAACTTGTAAATAACTAAATTTTATTATGTAGGTTATCAAAACTTGGAAGACCATTTTGAGCTACTTCAAGTTTTGATCGATTAAAAAAATATTTATCTATATCGGAACTCTTCGAAAATTGGCTTAGATTAATCAATTACGTGACTATTTAGTAATTACGTGACTGTTTAGCTGCTGTTAATTAAATGACCACTATCAAAGAAAAGGTATCGTGCATCCGTAAGAGTCTATTAATCGCTGGGACTTTATGGAGGACTTCCAATACTTTTTGTGGTCCAATAGACCTGAATTGTAAGTTTTATTCATTTTATTTTGACTGTGACTAATTTCGTTAGTTTTAACGCCGGACCCGCGGCGCCAGTTGCTACAAAAACAAACAAACATCCCGTAGAACTAATGAGTGTGTAATTTTGTTAGGGAGGCTCTATGTAGGCGGTCCTGGAGCTAAAGGCTCATAGGGTTCGACTAAATTAATTTTCTGCTCTAGTATGAGTAAAAAAGTTCATAAAAACATTAGTAGATATGTAACCGAGGGAGCAATGGAATGTTATACTTTGATTGGAATCAAATAACACAATCAAATCTAATCTAAAGTTAAGTTTAATATCAAGGACTTGTAAGGTTCATGTTTTTTGTGATACTCGTACAAATAACTGACAAATAACTTAGACAACAATCATGTTTTACGATCATAATATTCATAGTTTTATAAAACATACAAATGAGTTTAAAGCCGCAAAACATAATGTGTACTTACTTTTACCTACTCGTAAATATGATAGACAGTACTCAGCGCCTAAAGAAAGACGAAAGTCTACAACCAATGTGTGTTACCAGTGATGATATCTCATCATCATTTCAGCAATAGGAAGTCCACCGCTGAACATAGGCCTCCACCAATGACCTATCATGGGGGAGGGGGGGAGGGGGTTTGACTGCCAATACTCGCCACGCTTGGCAGGCGGGTTGGCAAGCGCAGTTTTTTTATAAGATTTCGCACGCAGACGGTGCTGCCCGTCTTGTGCTACAGGAAATAGACGCCTCTTACGGCGGTAGGAAAGTGTATTCTTTACAGCCGTCCACACGGCGTGGCAGTGATGACATATGCAACTGAAACGTGGCCTCTCACTATGGGCCTTGTACTAGCTATCACAGTTGGATTTACACCCGACAGACCTCATAGGAAAGCTCAAGGCCGCACTGCATGCTATGGGAAGGGCTATGCTCGGTGTTTCCTTGCGAGATCGAATCAGAAATGAGAAGATCCGTAACCTAACAAAAGTCGCTGACGTAGCACTTATTAGCAAGCTAAAGTGACAGTGGGCGGGGCTCACAGCACGTAGAACTGACGGCCGATGGGGCAAAAGGACGTCCACTACGGACGGACTCACAAGGTGGACAGACGACCTGGTAAAGCTTGCAGGAAGACGCTAGATGCAGGCCGCTTCCAACCGGCCAATCTGGAAGTCAATGGGAGGCCTATGTTCAGCAGTGAACAGCAGAGTCCTATGGCTGAAATGATGATGTTTACGCAAAAGGAGCCCTGAATTAAAAATTGGTGTTTGCACACACACAATATTTTTAAACGTAGTAGCTAGACAGTTAAAATATTGACAGAATATTTTGTTGTTTAATGACTTTAAAAATTTAATATAGTGTCTTATGTAGTATAGATAATGGTACGAAACCCGAGTTCGTCGGGAGCGAGTCCGACTTGCACTTGGCCGGATTTTTAAAGATTTTATTCTACCGACTTGACGGCGTGATTAAAATCAAAATTAAGACTTTTTACTACTGAGAGACTGAGCTAAACCGTAGACAGACTGACAGACAGACGCACGGACATGGCGACACTATAAGTGTTCCATGTTGACTATGGAACCCTAAACATGAGAACCTTTTTTACTTAGTTAATACCTACATTGTTTACGAACGTCTAAGCTCATTAGAAACTTAGAAGTAGGTATAATTGCATCACTAAAAACAATTTAGGCTTTAATGAATCAGTATCGCAAATCCGACCTTGCGCTATGTCGAGCGGCGAAGAGATCGTATCTTCATTTAATTTAGAGCACTATAAAGTTGGCGATTAAACCGGACCGTAAAATTGTTACATTAACCTTTCACCACTATTTAAATGGAGTAATTGATTTCTTCCTGACGAAATTTAATTTCGGTCCTCAACAGATGGCCAAGTGGTCTAGTTAAGGTAAATGCTTTGAATTCTGCATAAACTTTAAAATGAAGTTATTAATTTGCTTTGAATTGTATTTATGTAGTGACTGGTCATTAAGCTAATAATATGTAGTTTTTTCAACCGACTTCAAAAAAGGAGAAGGTTCTCAATTCGACTGTATGTTACGCGATTACTCCGCCAATTATGAATCGATTTTAATGATTCTTCTTTTGTTTGGTAGATCATACTTCAGAGTTGGTCCCATATAAATTTTATCGAAATTGATTTAGAACTTTTTGAGCAAATCAACAAATATATACCCAGATAATATTTTGGTTGTGCTTCTTGTTACCTATCTTCGACAAATATGAGCCGATTTTGATGATTTTTGTTTTATTGAATAGCTTATACTTCAAAGATGCTATGATAAAAGTTTGCAAAATAAAAATCATCCCTAAGGGTAGCAAAATAGGGGATGAAATCGGTGTTCAGCAGTTAGATTAGGATTTATCACTAAAAATAGATGAAATAAGTAAATTTTATTAAAAAAAATTAAACCGACTTCAATACACTAAAATACTAAAAATAATCCTAACACTTTAGTACGTAATCAGTTACTTTTGGAGTCGGTGCAAACAAAATCATTGAATCTCTCATCGGCTGGCTGGCTTTACTTATTAGTGATTCAACAGACAACTGCAGGTCAACCTACCCAAAAACTTAAAGGTCATTAAACCTTCTTTATACTTTAAGTCCAACTGTAAAGATTGAGAAAATTTTACGTTTTGTGGCAGGTTGACGAACCGTTGTCTGTACTTTTTCAACTGACTTTTAATAATTTTAAGTAATATTAAAAATAACTATAAAACACGCTTTTACACGTCACAAAAACACTCGTCAAAATGAATAAAACACGACGATTTTAGTTGTAGCCATTAAGGAATTTCACTATCCATCGCCTGATTCTATCATCTGATCAGCTTGATACTATCAATTTATTGTATTGTCATCTCGGTTACATATAATTATTGTAATGAAAACATTAAAAAGAGGCTGACAACAGTGACCGAGATTTGTTGCGCTGCTTATTCTCGGCGATAGTTCACTATTGACCCGAAGCTGTGGTAGGGTAAAAAAATTGCGACATGTAAAACAGCTTAATTTGGGCCTATTTGCAGAAATAAATTGGTTTCATTGCTTTTTATCAAACTTCAAATTTTTTAATCCACTCGACAGTCAGAAGAAGGTCAAACATGACTTTAATATTTAATTACATAGTCGTAAGAATCTTCAATATAAAACAAAGTCGGGTTAGTTACACCATTTATAAGTCAAGAACGGCTGGACCAATTTTTATGATCTTTGATTTGTTAAATTAGTCTCAGCCCCGAATAGCAGAATAACTTTAAAAAAACGGAAAATACACAAAAAAAATGTATGAAGGGGCGTTACAAAGTGCACCGGGATAGCTAGTTGAAGATAATAATAAGTGAAGTTAAGCAAATATATTATTTCCGCTATATTAGCAGAAGTACAGTTTTGCGATTATAAAAAATCCAGATTATAGACATTTGAAATCCAAACTGTTATAAGTCCCAAATATTCTGAGAAAACCAACGTAATACGTCACAATTTATTGGTCTCCGGAAAGTGCAAGTCAATTGTTCTCATGACGGATTCATTCGAGAATTTTGTGAGGGCGGCCGATGGCAGAGCAGCTGGTCTAAAACAAAAGGGTATCACTTCGGCAATGAAATGTTTATTGGCTGCCGATACAGTGCGAGAGCAGGCCGTGGATAACGAGTAACGAGCAGTAAATGACGTTTACAGACATTCAATCAAACCAAGCGTGCAGTGATTGGACAGTTAATAGCCACAGTCTGGACAGAACTATTACGTTGGCGTAATTCCTATAAGCATTTCGAAAGTTGCACCTTCATATTTGTTTTTTTCTTTTAAGGACTTCATCTTATGGCTAGTTTGACGCATATATAGTACATGTACCTAGATTTTTCCGGACGGATTTTTTTTCCCGCTGACCCAATATCCTGTCATCATCACATCATTGTATCAGGTTTTGTTAGGACGCTTCTGAAATTTCGAAGACTGACACTGACTGATATCTAGAAACTACTATTATATAGAAACTGGAGCTCCGTGCATTGAATAGAGAGATAGCCAGAGTATAAACAATTAAAAACAAAATGACAAATGTTGACATTTAAAAAAACAACAAACAAAGAAACAAATACAATAAAAATTTATTTTAAAATGTCTTTTGAAATAAAAACTAAAATTACTTGCACATCAACCACCAAATTACCAAATGTATTTTTTAACCAGCACTACTCAAACAAATGAATGCCGTAAAACAGAGATAAGGCGATACATACATCAAATTTCCCAGGGTAGCCGCAAGACGGGAACAATCAGCAGCGCAGACGCATGTCATTCAGCCTAGCAATGCGTTAACGAGCGCATGCAAATACCCGCGCTAACAATATTCTGTGATACTGCAAAAGTGCGGGCTTACTACGTCGAACCTATGCAGTTTTGTTTTATTGAATATCTAAAGTTGTTCACGCTAATGTCAAATTCCCTAAAAAATCTATCACCCCTCTTTAAACCGTTAGGAATTCTCTTTCCCCAAAAAAGTAGTACGTTATCCAAATTTGTTAGTCAGTAAGTAAGTGTTTTTAAAGGATAAAGGATGTACAATTACACTACTCAGTTTATAACTTTTTTAATTTTTGTAACATTTGCAAAATTATTATTCCAAAACTTTTTATCAAGAGTAGCATTCAGATCAATTTTAGGTTTATCTCTTTTAAGCAGAAAAAGTTTAGAGAGTACTTTATTTATAGGCACTCAATAATGATTAAATTAGTCTTTAAAACATGTATAAACCTAATATTTTGTTCTTTATCGACTTTTGGGCCATTAAACGACTTGAACGTGTGTTAATTCTATAAAAAAATAAAAAAGATTCGTCGTAGCCAGTCTTTTAGCCAAGATTGAACGTACCAATTGGAGTCCTAGGTACCGATAGGAATTTTAAATTCGGTCCCAGAGTACGCAAATCTTTGCAAATTGTTTGCAGCGCTGAGCGACGGCCGTCAGGGTAACAAGCTGACGAGCCGCGAACTCAGTGAGTGCCAGTTACGTGCCTTCACGCCTTTGCTAAGGCCAGTCTGACGAACGCTTGTGACAATGTAAGCACAATTGTCTCAAAGCAGTAGTAGGATATAAAAAAAGACCCATACCTAGGGCCTATTAGCAAAAATAAATGTATTTAAGGAAAAAAACGACAGAATATTAATAATTGGTTTTGGTATTCGATACTTTTATGTTTACTATTATAGTGTCAAAATATGGAGATCTTATTTTTTTAAATGTTTATTTTTAGTATTGTACCTAATCTATTTTTTCAATATTTTTTCACACTGCGAAAAATATTAGAAAATCTGTTACGTATGTGTAAACAAACTTGTAAATGTTGTTTATGGAAATAGAAAAGAGTGATATTTGTTGTCAAAAGCCGAAAATGATACCACAGCAGGAATTTTGGACCTATTTGTTTTAAATCACAATAAATAATCTTATGGATTCCAGACTCCGCGTGATTCCTTGGCAAACGCGCCAAGGCCCCGATAAAAATGATTAACGTTTGTCGCGTCGGCTTTTGTGTGTGGAAAAAAGACAACACACCTTATAAGGCAGCATACTAACAGTAGACGCGCTATAATCCACCCGTTGTATTTGTCACAAGTATGTGCACCTTACCTTAAATCATTCCATACTTTGTTAGTAGGTACTTATTGTACTTAATTCCCGTAAGGCTTAATCTGTCGCCGTGCGTATGATATTATCTTTAATCTCTCTTAGTCACCAACTGTGTTGTTATGTAGTATATTACCTACACTAAACCCGACAATTTTCTCAAATCAAATCAGAATAGAACTTATATCACGAGAATAACGGATTGATAGCCATTAACGCTTATGGATTTAATGTAAAAAGATACCAGTTATAATTTTGGATATAAATATATTTCACCGTTGGCTTATAAATTATTTCCCATTCTATCATTTCCCAATACGGCATCTTCAAAGGCGTAGAAAACAAATATCGGATATGCTGTTTCAACACGCGTGATCTACTATGTTTTATATTTATTGAAAGTCATTTCTTTTTTACCGTTTGCTTTATGTTTGCTTTTGAATTTTGATTCCTTTGCTGTGTTAATAGTGATGGCCAGATACAAAAACGTGGTGGGAACTATTGGACCAGTTATAATTCGATTTATTTAGAGATGTCAACACCTTTGGTGGGCGCCGGCCTCCCGCCAACAACAGATTAAAGGTCTAAATGCATCGCGTGGGCAATAAACATTTATTAATCGGCCTTAGATATTAGTTTCCACACCGTGCTCTCACTGATTAAGTGAATTAATTCGATGTTACACGTGTACCTAGGTTGTACAGGAAATAGGTCGGTGTATTCACAAGACATAAATTACGCTACGTCTAAATTTAAACCTGACCGGATCGACAATTTATTTTTAACAAAACGTTACTTTAGGCGATGTAATATCATAAATTGAAGTTACTCTCCAATAAAAAATCTTAGGCATCTTGATAATGCATCAAAATAAAAAATGACAAGTAATGATTTGTAGTATTAATTCTGCGATACGCGGTACACTATCATTTTGAAATGTCACGTATCCACCAAATTTATTACTCACACATTACAAAGAATTGCTTGTTGGAATGAAGTTTTTACGATAAAGTGGCTAGAATAACCGGCGTTTACAACAGTAGCGAGGTGCCCCATTGTAGTTGCCGATATGGTAAAAACTTTCGCGATCAGCCGTATAATTTTGCGCAAGCGAATGTTGGAACAATAAATATTTATAGATCCTCTTTTCCTTCTCTGGTAAATTGCAGTGTAATCGAGTCAATGTTTATAACTACAATGTTTATATCAACCAGATGACGTGAGATACAAAGTACTAGCCCGTCGAAACAATGTCCGATCCCGATTAAAGCCCAATTATGTTACGTTAAATTGTTTTATTAACGTGGTTTGTAATGCTCATAAAGCATCAGAAGCGAGAGAAACAATTTTTAAGCAGATATTCGTCAGTGAACTTCGAAAACAGAAACTGAAACAGAAAATAAATTAGATCTTATTTAAAATTAAGATAGGTTAAGTGAAGCACGGACTTGGAAACCGGTACAAAAGTTGTTATTTACATTATCTGTAACGTAATAAGCGTGCAGTAGCAACAACAAAATACATCGATGGTATCGCTCCAAACAAATACGAGTGCGATGTCTTTCTATTCCAATTTACGACTCAGAGCATACATAAAAAATCTCTGATAGAATCTTACTCATTAAATATGCGCACTTCACACGTGGGACACACAATATTTGCATCGACACGTACGCAAACGAGATATAAATTAAAAGTTATGAACATTAATGAACCAGTTTTAATTTACGATCAAACTATTGATAAATAACCGCGTTGAGGCAAAGGTATGAAAAATTTAATCGGTAGCAGTGGACTGAGACACTTCAAAAGCCAGTTCTAGTTTCGTTATTTTTTATTGCAGCCATTTCTTATTGTGGCGCATACGTATAGTAAGAAAATTAAATTGTAATGTTGCGTTATGAATGCTAAACAAGACGTAACATAGTGAACTACAATCACAATAATATTTTATTCAGTAGCGAGCAAGTCATAAGTTTCTCTGTGGCGCGCAGCATTTTGCTCGTAACTCGATTCGTTATTGTTATTGAAATGTTTATTTATAGTTTAAACGTAATACGTAAAATGTTAGCGATGATAGTCTGCACTTCATTAAAGTATTTTAACGTCCATCTGATAGCTAAAACGGGAAGGAAAATTGCAGATACAAAAAAGAAAGATGTTGTGTTTATATACTCCATCTAAGATACGGTACAGCATTCCGCATAGCTCTCCTTATCTTCACGCCATTTGACATGGTAAACCTCATTTTGTCCTTTAAAGGAATACCGACCAAAATAAACTAGACAATTAATTCATCCAAGAAAATATCACTTAAGCTGATTGCAAGTGTAAATGAACTCATTCAGTACATGTCTTGTTTTAATTACACCTTGATAATTTTAATCCACTGGATTTTTTCAATTCAAAGGTCAGTTATCAGGTAGCTATAATGAAATTATTTCAATAATATTCTAAAGATGCACTAATATCTGATCATACCTTATTGGTCAGGCCGTAAGAAACAGTTTGTATTTACTTTTTTAAATTGTGAAGACTTGTTAATTATTTTAATTTAAAAATTACAAATTCATGCCCCAGGGAGTCTGGAATGTAATTGAAGCGTGCTCTACATTACCGTGAAAATATCAAATTAAGTAAAATAGTTTAAAGTTTAATTTTGTAGGATAATAATGATCAGACCAATTTTATAGCATTAAAAAAAGTTTGTAAACATACTGAAGGTATTGTTTTGGTGGGTATTTTAAAATAGTAAGAGAGGACATTATATACTTCAACTGTAAGGTCTACTAGCAATAACTTTTAAAATCTTCGTCTAAAGTCTTAAAATAGCATTCGTTCTTTGTTAATTTTATAAAAATTGACGGATAGAGCCAAATTTAGGCTAAGTCTGAATTCAAGAAGTTTCAAATGAATCAACGTTACTAACGAGGATTCGCTGTTGATTGTATCAGACATTTAAATCACAACTTAATTGTCCACAAACATGAAACATCTAATATAACTAGTAAAAATAATACATAAGTACTAGTGTCGTTTTTGTATCTGACAACTTTTTCCTCAAGCGGACGCGAGACTGCCTAAGTATGAACATAAAAATGGTATATTCAGAATAATTTATTTCACACGAAATTAAAAGCAGAAGTTTTCATTCAGTCCACGGAACACTTAATGTTAATACGTCATAAGTCACCCCCCACAGACGCTGGGTGCATGCGAATGGTCATAATGTTTTTATATTATAGCCCCAGTCGATACAACCTTTTACTTTAGAGCCATTTATATGGCCGATGAATTTCGTATTGTCTTTAATAATGCGAAATGTTCAAGACCAGTGTTTTCCGGTTTGGCGAACACCTTCGACATTGTTAAGAAGAAGTGAAAAGTGTAAATATTAAGTTACACTTGTAAATATACTCTTGTCACGCAAAGACGGGTTGTTTTTTTGATATTATTAAAAATATGAGCAAGGATCGCTATCTTTGGTGCCTAATTTAATATCCATAAAACATGATCTCTGGCTACTGTTTCAGATCTCTTATTAAATATGTGATCTTTATGCAATAAACATATTGTGAACAACCTTGGATTTATTTATTTGGGTCAAAGTGTTGGTTTATTATCATCTGATTTTTTTCTTTTTTTTTACCTCTATAATAGTATAATAGATGGGAAAAGTAGATGAAAATGCCGTTATTCGAAGTAAGTATGATATTTTTCTTATTAAAATTGATAAATTCTTATATAAAATCGCGTGGAGTTCGATCTGTCACCTAAAGTCTTAATCAACGACTCATGTCACTTCCCAGCTCAAAATAATACCTACAATGAACCACATCAACGCCTCGATCTAAAACTAAAAAGAAAAAGCGATAGCCTAAAACCTTCCTCGATAAATGGACTATCTAACCCTTTTTTTTTATTAACCAGTTCCTGAGATTAGCGCGTTCAACCAAATAAACAAACTCTTCGGCTTTATAATATTAAGTATAGAAGTATCGATTTGTATAATGATTTTAACTTTTAACCATCATAAGAACTAACTGATCTGACGGACTAAGCATGTTTTACTGCACTTCCATTAGTAATACCGATTCAGTTATTTCTAACAAAATCATCTGTTTTAGTTCCCTTAATATTATCCAGCACGCAACATAAATCTTAGGATAGGGCATAACCAAAACTGATGAAATCTTAACCCTTTCACTGCGGCACCGCAGCCCCAAACTGCTAACGGGTCGATGAGACCGATCTTATTCTAATTAGTTGGTACAGAATTCCAATTAGTACTGTTCGGTATCGGATGCGCCCGCGACCGCGCCCGGTGGTTAACATAAAACTGCACAGATAAAATTTAAGCCGACCTTAATGAAGCCAAGGGTTGTTTTATTAACTCCGTTAAATAATAAATTTTCGGCTTTCCGTTTGTCCCGCCGGTTTCGGGTTGCGTTGACAGAAAAGATTTTTAAAACAACAAACTAATAACTCTTTGCATACGTAGTTAGTAAACTTCAGCCAAGTTTCAATAAAACTACTCAACCGCTTTTAAATCCATAAGTATCTATCTCGGAAGTAGTGAAATAATGTTAAAACAGATTTTTATCTTAATCAAATTACTACATTTATTGCCTGATGTACATAACTGTGTCTTGTTTGTAACCTTTAATATTTTGTGCAATAAAGTGTCTATCTATCTATCTATCTTTAATTTCATCTAGTTAATTTATAGACATGAACACTGAATTGTTAAAATTTGGTAAACTGTTTATGTAAAACATGAAAAAAAATATGATGTCATGTTCTTCCTCGACGACATCCTTCTAATAAACAAAAGAGGCAATCAAGTGAGAATGCCGATAACGACCACTTATATGGAATTATTACAAAAGCGAACCCATTTTTGTCTCAATTGATACAGATCGGGACCGGCTTATACAGTAATAAGCCTAATGATACCTTAAGGAAAAGGTGTTAAAACGTTTATTGGAATTGTCTAAAATTAATAGCTTTTTAACAAGCCGATGCCTCATTTTAGGTGTTAACCTAAAGTTTTTTCAAAGTTTTTTGTCAAGTAAGAACGTAAGCAAAGGTCAGTTTTTTTTCAATTTTACTAAAAAAGTTACCTGTGCTGTAATTTTTTTTTACAAAATCAATTTTATATATCATACTAATAAGTCCTAGTATGTCATTGAGGTAAGTATTTAATTTAGCATACAAAATAATTCAACTGTATTTTTTGAGTTACTTGTTCTACAAATTTACAAATAATATAGTAATAATCGAGTCGATTTAAAAGACTAACTTTTCTATTTTATCTCTCGTCTGAGTGTGTTGGAAGACGCTTCTTGCAAAAAAAAATACTGATGATACCTCATAACACAAGGATATTAATTCCTTACTTCAAGATTTTGGCAATCAGTTTGTCTGGCGCATATGCATAATACATTCTAGTAAATCCAGCAGCAGTTACTTTTGGAGATGTCAAAAAATAATGGAATACCTGACGCCAAAAATAATTTTAATGATCAATTCATAACATAAGGAAACAGTCTTGGAAAACCATTGGTGGGTATTTTTATAATCGCATCAACATAGTAGGTGGGCTTCTTTAATGACAGACATCAACATACTTGTTGTTTACTTAATTAATTTGACCCAAAAACGTAGGTAATGTAATTCAATTAGGGTACTTTCATTTACTTTAATTTTCATTCTGAGTATTAAAAAAGTATCGAATTTCATTAAAATCCTACAATTTGAAATGTCGCAATATTTTATGACAACAATGTAAGTGGCGTGTTTACATGAAATTACTGCAGTGGCGAAATAAGTGCCAAATAACCCCCTAATCGATGATTCCAGCTACTGCTTTAAAAATTCAGTGGGGCTTCGAGAAACCGTTGCTCCCCGCCCCAAAGTTTCGTGGCAATGTCGATAATTCCATACTAGAGCCGCGCAAACGCCGAGCCCGGTGAATTGTGGGTGTATCGATTTATTATTGAAATCAGGCTGTCGCACGAGGCTTCCTGCTCGCGAAATTGGTTACAAAATTGGCAACCGCTCGTGCCGACCACACCGCTGTTAATGATACCGAAAAAACTGAACACGACTTTACTTTTCAATTATGATCCAAGATTGACATATAGAGGGCAATTTATCTTGTGTATTCTGAGTTTGGCTTAATTTATTGCATTGCAAAATACAGTTGCAAACGTAAATGAGTTATCGATTATCATTCATAAGCTATGGTAAAGTGTTCTTCGGTGATCATTGTTCACTTTTAAAGTTTGAAGGAATACCAAAAATAATGTTGTACGAGTATACTCTCGTTCATTCATAAAACAAAAATTATGAATGAGCGGGATACTTCGATCACTACTTGTACAATAAAAATAATCGTAACATTATTTTTCTCTATAATATTTTGACAGGGCGTCGTTAATCACTTAAAAGTTAGCTATGATGTCAACGATTTTTGCCTATAAAAGCTATTTATGCAAATCTAGAACCAATAATTATTAAAGTTGAAAGTTTAGGCAGGTTGAAAATACTGCGGATACTAAGGTAACGGCCTAAGTACACATTGTTTTCCTTATTTTTTTAAATTTGAGCGAGGTCTCGTGTCAAACTTATTTCTATTGACAATAGCCAAATTGAAGTAGATTATGAGCTTTGAGGAGTTTGAAGGCTTTGCCGCACGTGCCGGTCAGCGCGCAGGCGCAGATGTACCGCCACACCTGCCCACGTCATCGGAAACCTCGTTCACACCTACCCGTCATAATATACCCGTCCCTGTCACCCAATACGCACTTTTAATTCCAACAAAGTATGAAGATACGAAGATCAGAACTACTGCATTTTACATTATGTGACCTGTTTCTTAATGATATATTCTAAAATAGTTGTTCTCATTAGTATGCTGACCGTGAGTAATCCCACCCCAGAGTCTATGACCATGTTTAATGCTGCAGCCTCCAACATGTTTGGGAACAAGTTCTGGGTTGATACATAGGTTTGTATGTGCATAAGTAACTCATTTATAATGGTCGTCGGATCACACGTCGCGATGCAATTGTCCTTGAATAAAGGCTTTTGCACACAACATCACCCGGACCGCATCCCTAAAAATAATGTTATGAAGATACAAGCAACTGATATCGCTTTTGTATGATTTTCTGATAATTTTATGTAAAAGCTGCAAACACAATTTTCCTATGTTAAGACAACTGTCTTCTTCTTATCGTATCTATAGCAAAAATAAATAAAAAATGCTAAATAGGGTAAGTTCAGGGCCAGTTCTATAGTGGAAGAAATGACTTGGAGCTTATAACAACACAATGCTCCAGCAAATAGGACTGACAGACCACGCATCATAAATTAGCACACAATAATCTGGTAAGTGACGAAGATAACTTTGTATTACATTATACCTTAAATGTTGTACACAGACCGAGTATGTGTATACGAGCTTTAAGATCATCCACAAAAACTAGAAATATTTGCTTTTGTAAAGCTAGAGGTGTCCAGACAAGTGTTATAGTCTTATTCGACTCTTTACTTTCAGTTTGCAGTATACATCATTGTAAATTGTATAACTTTTTTTAACTATGATTTTATTAGCAAGTATTAAAATGCTAAATATATCCAAGACAATAAGGTGATATTTCTCAGGATTCCCTAGCCAAACGGCAAAAACCGAAATCTTTTTACTAATGTCCAGTGCGTCTGTTTATCCGTATATAACACGTATTTTCATCGCAGTCTACAAGTAATTCAGTTATAGAAACCTTAAATCCAGCATGATTATAGATATTGAAGACGTCCACAAAGTAAAGTAAATACCATTTCATACAAGCGAAAATTTCAGTTTTAAATATTGTAAGATTTTCATCATTTTAGATAAAGGTTCAAAGTTGGATTTTTGTGTGTGTCTTTCTCCTAAATCTGAAACTGTTGTAAAATATTATTATAATGTAACATAACTACAAAGAGGTTAGTTAGTTAAAAAGGTTTTTGTAATAATCAGGCAAATTTTTGATTATGAATGTATCTAGTTAATTAAGGTAGATTCTGGTAGAAATTGAATGGCAAGCAACCGAAAATAAATTTTTCTCTTAAACATTAAATATGGAACAGATCAGAAATATATACTAAAAAACTTTGTAGCCCGTACTATTTGTTACATTTTTACATTACACAAGAGTGCGCGAAACGTTTTACGGAGTAGCATTAACTGCACAATGAATATAATCCGAATAATTAACGAATAAGTAAATTTTATTTAAAAAAAAAACCGACTTCAAAACACTAAAATGCTAAAAATAATCGTAAAACTTAAGTACCTAATCAGTTACTTTTGGAGTCGGTGCCAGCCGATGAGAGATTCAATGTTTTTGTTTGCACCGACTCCAAAAGTAACTGATTAGGTACTTAAGTTTTACGATTATTTTTAGCATTTTAGTGTTTTGAAGTCGGTTTTATTTTTTTAAATAAAATTTACTTATTTCATCTATTTTTAGTGATAAATCCTAATCTAACTGCTGAACACCAATTTCATCCCCTATTTTCCTACCCTTAGGGGTGATTATTATTTTGCAAACTTTTATCATATTATCTTTGAAGTATAAGCTATTCAATAAAACAAAAATCATCAAAATCGGCTCATATTTGTCGAAGATAGGTAACAAGAACCACAACCAAAATATTATCTGGGTATATATTTGTTGATTTTCTCAAAAAGTTCTAAATCAATTTCGATAAAATTTATATGAGACCACCTCTGAAGTATGATCTACCAAACAAAAAAAGAATCATTAAAATCGATTCATAATTGGCGGAGTAATCGCGTAACAAATATACAAAAAAAAAAAAAAAAAAACATACAGTCGAATTGAGAACCTCCTCCTTTTTTGAAGTCGGTTGATAACCCAATACTCACTCTCACCATTATTACATTATCCGAACCGTTACATTTTAGAAATTAAAAAAAAATGTATCATAAAATAATTCACAGAGGGTTTAAGTACAAGTCAAAAGTGTGTAAATATTATATAATAAACACACCAATAAACAAAAACTGCAATCGTAAAATTTAACACTAAACATAAAGACGTTTTTGTACGGAAAATCTCATATTAAAAAACGCCTGTCACAATCACCAGCTCTCTCCATAGCACGCATGAGATTTTTAGTTCATTGAAGAGGCCAACACAATCAAGGATCACATCTTAGTGACGTCATAACTGGCAACACGCACTTTAGTCTTTAGACTGTAGGGAATATGGGACGATATCACGTAGTTCCTTAAAATGTTGGAATCTATCCAACCGTGTACCCGGCTATTCCCAAAAACAATACCAACCTTTTCCGTGCATTCGGACAGATAAAAGCCCAACAATATTATTATAAGTAACAAATTGCTGGTAAAACGTAAAATATATTTTTTATTGGTACAGCCATCAACGCGTGCGTAATTCGATAATGTAACACGCACGCGGCAAAAATCCCTTACAAAATTACGGTTTCGTATAAAATTCTCTTTATCTTGAATGCGAATCGAATCTTAATAAAACGAAGTGGGACCATAATTTGACCTTGATTAATGATTTCTGTATTGACAAAGGCTCAGCATGACAGACGCCTTGCTGGGTAAATTAGCCATAGCCACACACCGTTATGATAAGCCAGTTCACTACGAACAAGTGACGAATTAGCAGTATACAGAAATTATACGCACCGTTAGCATAGGCAACGTAGAACAGCACGGCAATGCCCATTGACCTTTATTGTAGCCATCACAGTTCAATTTAATAGATATTTATAAAAAATATTTATGAATTTATATTTTGGTTAGTAACTGTAGTCGACAACTCGTAAAATAAGCAAATTAAATAGCTGAATGCAAACAATGTCTATACACTTTATCAGCATAATTAGCATTACGTTACGCAAACTGTGATCGAACTCAGTCACAAATTAAATACAGACAGCTAGACGTTTGATTAACGAACGAGAAGCGGAAGATGTTCACCGGTTAATGAACGATCTTAAGTCTGTCGTTGGGGTAAACCTGATGCAGAGGTTTCAATGAAAGTGAATCTAGACATGGCTTTTTTACCTCGCATCACATCACTTTATCTCATCATAAGCATCAGCCTGCCTAGCATGAGCACCAAAACACGATATGGTATGATATGATAAAGCGAAACATCGACACCAATTGTAAAAATATGATAGATATAGCCGCCGTTTTAAATTTTTATCGAAACAGTGATCATAATATGTGATGTCACCGGCATGGCGAGTCAATATGGCGGCTATATCTATCATATTTGTACAGTTGGGGTTGATATATCGCTATATCATATCATATTATATCGTGTTTTGGTGCTCATGCTAGGCAGGCAGGAGCATAACACTTAATCCAAATTGAGTTTAGGTAACAAAAAATATCAAAACCACGGTGCTCTGTTTCAGTTCGACCCGTCTCCTTTTCAAATTACTCTACCTGATGTGTTTGCGTAAAAATAACTGGCTGTCTTTATTGAGCTGTCTGGTGACGCAAGGTAGCACCGGTGATACTAATATGTCATTGTTAACGAATCGTAACGGTAACTTTTTGAACCATGACATTGGCCACTTTAGGGATTCCGTTCAAATAATTTTAAGTCTGAGGTCTTTTTACGTTTTCGCCATGGTTCGCTTCATGCTGTGAGGCGCTATATCTGAATTCACGAGCTCCAATCCGACTTGTTTCTTTATAAATGTAGTTTTTATATCTTCTGCAATTCATATTATTTCTAATTAATTCCGACAATATATTTAAATAAGAGTTCTACCTCGTTAATAATATATGAATTTAATATTTTTTTTACAATTGTTTTTTTAGTTTCCTATAAAAATCGAATTAGTCCGTCAGTTGGATTAACAGAAAATATTAGACACATTTTTTCTTTTCTAATTCAAACAAAAACTGATGAAGATTTAGCCCATTAAAGTTCCGCGTATCGTCACGCCTTGCGACTCTTTTTTAGCAAGGCGTGACGTCACATGCTCCCATTCTCAAATTTTGATGCGCTTTATCTTCGTAATTTTTAGTTTGATTGATAAAAGACAAAATATGGGTCCAATATTTTTTGATAATCTAACTGACGGACTAAATAGAACAACATTTTTTTGACCCAGGAAACGAGCCTATTTCTACTCCATACCAGAAGTTGCCCATATTGATGAACCTATTGGCATACTTTTCATGGACGCTCACTAAAACCACACCACATATTTAGGTCTTATTTTATCAGTACCCTTGGGTACTTTTCAAGCTAGCACAAATTCAAAAACTATTACAATTATTGGACCAACATCGAGGATAAATAGTAAAATTTTCACATACCTACCGCCCAAAACAGTTGAACGACTATTTAGTGTTATTGTTAGTCTCGTAAAAAAACGTTTATATTTGAGTAGTGAATTGCTCCCTCAAAGGAAGTTATGTAATAAATTAAGACTGTATATGATAATTTAATAACGCAGGTGCTGGCAGTGCATGGAAAAAAATAGCCGAGGATCGGGCTCAGTGGCGTGCATTGGGAGAGGCCTATGTCCAGCAGTGGACTGAGGTGGGCTGATTGTGATGATGATGATGATAATTTATTATTATTCTATATTATATATCTTATCTAGTCGTAGTTAAAATACGCTTGACCATGATCATGCTGCAAATCTAGATAATACAGTTGGAGCGATTTCCATACATACTTCCTTAGTCCTTAGACGTAACCTCACCATGTTTGATATTAACAGAATATTCGAAATTACTCTTTGAAGGATACGTGTAGAAAAAGATGATTATGAAATAAAAAGTGTTTCAAACTAATTTCTTAATTAGCCAGGCTTCCGAAACGTTATTTCTTTTAACTCCTCCTCCTAGATAATATTGTTCCGTTTTTTACTCTCAGTTATTAGATCGTGCCCTTTATAGCATGAAAATTCTTTAATTAAACACAAAGGTGAATCTTTTATTCGTCGTTAACGCCTTTTTTGTTAAAGTATATTGCCGCTCATCAATTTAATAACTTATTTTTGGTATGTATAGGTAATAATCGGTTTCGAATGAATATTTGGATGTATTATTTTTATTGTGAGCTGTAAAAGCTATGGTAGTTTTGTTTATTGTTCAATGTGCGTATAATTATTTTATTAAAATCTAAAATTTGAATCTAAAAAACATTGTTTTTGATTGTAAGTTTTCTATGCACATAATATTACGTTTTTACTTTTTGGATAAAGCTGCATTATTACTTTATAAATGAGTTCTTATCTATCTAAATTGCTACAGACTGCATTTATATAACTCCAATTAACTTCAGTAAGTAGATTTTACTGTTTCAAATTCATAGGTGAATGTATAAAATTGTCATTTGTAGTTACGTAACATTAGTGCTCCAGTTAATTGAGGGCTAAAAACTCGATAGCTAAAAATAATTAAAATGTTACATTTACTACCTCCGCCATAAAGTCCAAGATGGAGTTCTAACTACCTGCGACCACCGCGGAGCTAGCTAAATTCGCTGAGACGTTACAATTTAATTAAGGGCGGGCTTCTAATTAATGTTTCCTTACCGTTCCATTCGTGTCTAGTCCCTCACGACCGATTAAACAACGCTTTGTCACAACTAAAACACAATTTTAAACACTCAAATATATTGTTCGTTCAACCAAGAAATCTACATCGACGTTCGAGTATTTATACGGAACTTTATTAAAAAACGCAAATAAACTCCCTATTGTATTATAGACCTCGTAACTTTATTTCGATTCTCAAATGTATAAATGATCAACATGTTATCTCATATGGAGATCTCGGAGCCACCGAGTAAGTGATGTCTTAATAATGACAAGAACTTAAATATCGTGGGACACATCTCGGTACACAGACGGACCGAACTTCATGACAAAGGAACAGTTCCCCGAGTATTTTGTCACTGTTAAACTGATCCAATCAGTTCTCTGGCCTACAAGAAATTAATGCCATAAAAAGACATCCGAAAGGGCTGGTACAGATTTTTATTCCACGAGCGGTATGCGATTATCTTAGACAAGTAAAAAATGTGAAGAAGCTACAATGTCGGAGTTGTTAATTTCTATCATTTTAGAATTAAGAAAATACCGAGGTGTATTATTAATGGATAATGTCACGGAATCGAATATGGGCAATAAGATAAAGTAAACGACGATGCCACACGCAACTACTAGTTAATAGGCTTTATAAAAACAAACTCCACTGAAACGTGTAATTTGAAAGATTTCAAATAAGACATCAAATCAATTGTTCTGACCGAAAGGGTTTGTTTTTGTATGAACCAATCATGTTATTATTTTTAATTGGGCAAATTATGGACATCTGCTTGTTTTGATTCATGTCGCTTTAAACGAACTCGTATGACGGTGCTCTTCCTGAAATAATATTGATGTAAGAACTTTTTGTTTATTTAAAAAGTTTTGCTTATTTAAAATTACTTTTTTATCTGAACTGAAACATTAATCAGTATAAAAAGTACGACATATTATTCGAGCTAGCAAAGTACGGAAAGAAAATTTAAAGCACTTTATTAATAACTAAGGTATAGTTTAATCCAAAATAGTACTCGTATTTTCGTTAATATAGTCATCTTGTATCCGCAAAATCTGTAATAAGCGCAAAAATGATAATCCATTTAAAGTATAACTAAAATGTTCTCAAATTATTCCAGTACGTAAATAACTTTGTGGAAATATTTTAAAATTTGCATACACAAAAAGGCACGGTGAAACGTCGCCGGTGTCATATTCATTACACATATTTTTATGTCCCGCCACCCAAAGAGCAAAAGCGTTGAATGAAATATCAATTAGATCACTTTTTGGTGAGCAAAAAATATTATCTTTATTTCTCAATTTCGCTAAGTGAATTCGTGGTGTATGTCATTTTGGCGTTTTTGCCCGGACGACGACACGCGGTTTGGGTGGTAGGGTAATGAGCAAAGAGAAGTATTTATTATAACACAGTTCTCTTAAGACCCAGATGCTCGTGATAATATTTGATCACTGTTTTATGGATCAATTTATTGCATCTTTAAAGCTGCTCCTAAACTAGTTTCTGCACGCGATCTCGCTTGCTAATGATAATGTAATCATTTCGTTTAATATTAATAAGAAATTATATCCTCACAAAACAACAGATTTTTTGCAGTGGGTGATAAATAATAGTACTCACGTAATTTAAGATAAATATAATACAAAAATTTCAACGTCAGTAAAAAATTTAAATATAGTAATAGAGGTTAATTTGCTTGTTAAAAAGCCTTTATGTGCTACGGCTTAATTTAATAGATAAATGGAAGAAGACATTTACGAGGATTATATTATATTGTAAATATTTATTTTAATTATACTATTAAAATAATTACTAGTACTTCTATTAAAGTATCGCGAGTTTTACAATTTTATTACTTTTAAATAGTTTTTTTTCTCTTTTAAATTTTCATATTTATAAACTTAAGAGTTTACTAAAGCGATTAAATTTATAAATATAGCAACTATAGTATGTAATATGTTGTGTCAAGCGTATTGTATGTAATATGTTTTGTGCACTTTTTTTTAACTACGGTAACAGATTGGCGATATCGTAATTTTGCGGCTGGATGCAGGCAGCTTCCCACCGGCCAATCTGTAAGACTCTGGGGCAGGCCTATGTTCAGGAGTAGACGTCATATAGCTAAAATAATGATGATGATGATGATGATTGTAATTTTGCAAGCACATTATTGATTTATACCGGTATTCAAATTAATGATTTATATAATACAAAAAATAATAATAAATAAGCGTCAGACAGCACACGAATTGTTATTGTCTGGCAGTAAAGAATTAAAATCCTTGTGCTACCAGGTACCAGGTAAAATAATCAGCACACTCAGATCCGAGCATGAAAAGTTGATTTTTCTGAATTGACTTGAACCGGCAATCAAACCGACACTTTTTGCGTTCAAGACGCATCGTTGCATTACTGGGTTGTCAATGTATAAAAAAGTTTGACTAATTTACTTTAACTACTGATGCTTTAACATACCAATCAACCTCCCCTTAAGGGCGCGTCTCGGTTTCAGGGCCCGGCGACAATGTCGGAGTACGTGTAAACAGCAGACCTCGGTAACACGTGTTTTTGTACTTTGATTTATTGTGTCATGTTTCAAAAGTGAGTTTTTACCACACGCCACACACAGCCTTTGTGGTTTGGATATGCAGATTGCGGCAAAAAAATTAAGGAAGTTCCGCCGAGTTCAAGGCTACTGTGCAGGTTACAGATCGATGTATCATGGAGTTGGGTACAATTATAAAACAATAGCTTTATAATAATGATTTTACTTATTTTATAGACATGTAAAAACGAGTGATTGTAATCATGAGCTCCTAAAGCAGTGGAATACCATCTTGCTTTGTTTTTTCTGAATATAGTTTGACACACTGTTTAAGTTAGGCATCTGTATATGTTTAACCTTAGATAGAGGTTACTTTTGGATCTTATACAGGGTTATTTGTAAAACATCAACAACCTCCTAGGGGCTAATTCTGGTGATCAAATACAACAACTTTTTCTATAGGACAAACATTGAAATCGCAAAAAAATTCACTTCCCAATACGCCGCCACCAGCTGACATTGGTTTGTATGGAGAAGTGAACATATTTTTCAACCGACTTCAAAAAAGGAGTAGGTTCTCAATTCGACTGTATGTTTTTTTTTTTTGTATGTTTGTTACGCGATTACTCCGCCAATTACGAATCGATTTTAATGATTATTTTTTTGTTTGGTAGATCATACTTCAGAGGTGGTCCCATATAAATTTTATCGAAATTGATTTAGAACTTTTTGAGAAAATCAACAAATATATACCCAGATAATATTTTGGTTGTGGTTCTTGTTACCTATCTTCGACAAATATGAGCCGATTTTGATTATTTTTGTTTTATTGAAAAGCTTATACTTCAAAGATGCTATGATAAAAGTTTGAAAAATAAACATCACCCCTAAGGGTAGGAAAATAGGGGATGAAATCGGTGTTCAGCAGTTAGATTAGGATTTATCACTAAAAATATATGAAATAATTAAATTTTATTTAAAAAAATAAAACTGACTTCAAAACACTGAAATGCTACAAATAATCCTAACACTTAAGTACCTACCTAATCAGTTACTTTTGGAGTCGGTGCAAACAAAAACATTGAATCTCTCATCGGCTGGCACCGACTCCAAAAGTATCTGATTAGGTACTTAAGTGTTAGGATTATTTTTAGCATTTCAGTGTTTTGAAGTCGGTTTTATTTTTTTTAATAAAATTTACTTATTAGATTTCAATGTTGGTACCATAGAAAAAGTTGTTGTTTTTGAGCACCAGAATCGGCCCCTAGGAGATTGTTGATGTTTTACTAATAACCCTGAATAATATTATATAATGACAGCTACTATCTTTCTGTATACAGCAAAATTCCTATGTACATAGAACCATTTTCTTTAAATATAACGCGTGATACCTACCTATAATAAAATTTACGACAATCATTTAAATACTTTAAGGACTGGCATCAGCTTCAGAAATTACGTAGCTAATTCTCATTGCCAGTAGTAAAATTTGTTTTATTCTCTTATCTCTAATACAAAAAATCCAATTTAAATATGTTAAAAAAAGTAATGAGCCTTCTTAAATTTTATATTGCGTTTAAAGTCACCAAGAAAAAGTGCCACCGCCACCGTGATGTTGTTATTAAGCAATAAATGTAAAAGACTTAACGTCTCTCTGATAATATTATTAAAAGACCTAAAGAATGACAGTACATTCATTACCTTCTTTCTAATTGGCGCCTTATTTAAATTCCAACAGGGGATTATTTTGGGAGCAGGTACACTCATGTTGCTTGTCGCACCGTGTATAAAATCTACCTGTTTATTAAGTGAAGAACTTTTATACCTCAGTAATGGTAAGCATCTCGGCGATCCGGTAATATCATTCTCTTTATTCCGTTACCGGCATAAACCATCTCCGTGCCTTATACTGAAAAGAACACCTTGTAATCTCGTTTAAGTGTACATCTTCACTGATATTAAACGAAATGATGTTAACGTTTTACGACGTCAAATTGGTTCATCTATTAAGTTTTCTATAACATTTTTAATGCACATATTTTCATTAGGAACTCTAGATAATTTTCCGCTTCAATGAAACACGTCCTTAAAAAGTTATATGCGATAATCGTGTCCACTTTCCTTTTTCTTCGAGAGGAATTTTGATAAGGCTTTTAAATGCTCCTGTTTATGGTCTAGAAGCATGGAATAGTTACGTAGAAGTTAACTGCGCGTATCAAGGAAATTAATTGGAGGAAGGAGTCGTCAGAGTCTAGCGTTTAAAATCGAATTGCTGGTAGATTTTTTAAACTTCATGGCATTTTGCCCATAACAATCTTCTTAAATTAAAAAAAAAACAACAGAAAAACCATTCAAGTTTAGTTTAAACAATTGAAAACGACTTGTTAACTGTCTGAAAAAAAATCCGTATGAGATATGGTGTGAGTTAAAAAAACACTTTCGATTTCCATTATCTAACAGATAAATATTGAATTCTGAGTCCCTAGAAAATTGATAGAGTAGGTTTATCGTTAGTATGTCATTTTTATTTTATTTTGTCCTAGATAGATACGTTAACTTGGTTCTTTGACATTGCTGTAAGCCATCGTACATACATCACCGCTCCAACACGATTGACGTAGTGGCGTAGTAAATCACCTTGAATGTGAAGAGGTTCGATTCCCGGACCGGGTCAATTGAAAAAACGTTTTTATAAATAAATTGTCTTGGATCTAAGCTACTAGGAGACGTCTCTGGTAAATAGTACTTTGTAACACAAGAATTTTTATTCATTACTTTGAGACCATGATAATAAATTAGTGTGTATGTATTCATTTATAATATACGACATTTAAATCCTTATTTTTTATTCGAGGATGAGAAATAAAATAAAGTAATAGATTTATTCTGCCTCTAGCTAAATTTTTTCTCATGTTTTCACGCGTCTCCTAGGCTACGTTTGAAAAGATTTGATATTAAATTCCCATAAAAAGTATATTAGCGGCTAATTTAGTAATGGTTCGCATTCACGTGTACCCCGCTGGTCCCTCACGCAGGGCCGGTCGCTTTTTACCAAATATTTGTAAATTAAGGGAAATGCGTTATTTATTCATCACTTCTAGATGGGCTCCCTACCGCGAGATCGTTTTAATTAGTTGGCATCTCATCAATTCCTTATTGTTATGATGCACTGCCTAATTTTAGTGATCCTTCAGAAATTGAGCTCAACTTAATGCTATTTAATACTGCATATACTGTATGTGGCAGCAATCAAGAATACGTATCATACGAATAGTTACATCTTAAATAAACGAAGTGCACTAGGTTTTGCTATTTTATTTTAATTTTTTTACTTAAAATCTTGGAATTTTGTCTTTTTTTTATTACATTTTGTGTAAAAAGGTAATATTATACAGGGGCGTGTATTGGTTTCAGATGGGGGCAGGCTGTGAGTGAAAATTGAGTAAGTTTGCGTGAAACAGTAGGCGATCTCGCGGCAGCCTAACATTCGTTAAATTGCACAGTAACGATCTAAGTTGCGCGCTTTAGCAAGGAATAAGTACAGGTAGACGACAAAATAGTTACAATATATTTACTGTTTATTGTTGAATACGTAATTAATAATTATGGTCAGCTGTTCTGTCGGTTTTTTATGAAGGTAGGCTCTGCATAATAGCCTATATGGGATGCACGCCCCTGATATTATATCTGACCTAAATTCAAAATAATAGAGATATTTAGGTTTCATCAAAGAGAAGTTACTCTAACAATAACGTTTAAAGACTTATATATTTTTACAGTATTATTGATAGATATGATAAAAAATAAACTCTTAGATTATACGGAACCCATCAACGGCACTAGTAACTTGTGCTTATCGCTTTTTTACGTCGCTTATACAACGGGAGGTCTCCTGTTGCACAACTTGGTAGTTTGAACTGGTTATACGTAATAAATGGTATCGAGAAACTGTCAGTGAGAAACGGTAAATTTTTTAGGTCTTTGGTATCCACTTTTATCTAGACCCATCCATATGGATTCGACTGCCTAAATGTTAAATTTTTAATTGGTGAGATGTCTTCATCACTGATTCGAAAGCAAAAAATGGAGGCAAAAGTCATGAGAACTCGGCAACCGTATTTATTTATTAGCGTCGTAAAATCTTAGAATACTAATTAATTTTATGGTGATTTCAGTAGAGCGACAAGCCGGGCGATTTGTGCTATCAAAATAAAAGCGAGGCTCTTAAAATACTTCACTGTGTAGTAAAGCTTATAATCGCGGCGTTTTAAACTAATTCTTAGGGTTAACCTCAAAATATAATGTGAGGCATAATCAGTTAAAAAAAAAAAGCTAAGTGAGTGTCAGACACACACTGGAGCCTGATTATAAGCTCTAAACATGACTTAAGCAGTTGTTACGGACAAACCAATCTATTTTGATGTAATAGTTATAAGTTTAATGTTTTGTAAATAAAGCTTAATTTTCTATTAGGGCCTAGCTATAAGGCATATGTAATTAGCGCAGGGATTGTTTTATTTTAATAAAGTTTGTTTAGATATATCCCACTTGCAACTAGGTAGGCAGGTAGGGCTAATAAAGGTAATTAGGTTTGTATGGTATTTGGTAAACGGGTGTGAAAGAGACCCTGTAAGGTTGTCTCACCCTACCAGGGAATCGACGGAACTGGAGGGTGGGACCGGTAGAACCTGCAGACTATCTCTGTCGCCCATCTCGCACATTCGGAGGGTAGGTAGGACACCCACAGAGGTAGAATGTTGTGAGTGGGAAATATCACATTTTCTGTAGGTAGGTTTAGAAATGTGTAGACAGAGATAGAACATAAACAATAGGTCGTCTCCCTCAGTATCTCGATGTTAGGAGGGTGGACATAAATGTTACACTAACGAATTTGGTAGACAGAGACAGAAGTTTGTATGTCCTTGTCTTATGAACTAACCCGCGATAGTCACTAGTAAGCATAGGCTAAGATTGTATGAATAAAGGGGCCGTGGGTCGCAAAATTTGTACTGCGCTCACGGTCAAGATCATCATCGGAATAAAGGAACAAAGGAAGAAAGAAGTGTTTCATTTCAACTATACAGTCCACACGAAGGAGCAAGAAGATCTCTCAAGATTGTATCACGGCGGACCCAAACCCGCTGTGATTCACATCGTTGGACCTTTGCTCGCCGGATCGAAAAGAAGATAGTGTAACCAGCAACGCGGGATCTACGCCAAGCACTACCAGTGTTTGGGCCATCGCAACGTGGGATCGAGGCCGCGTACTGGGCCTATTTACTCTTGTGAAAGAGAGATCACATTACGCGGGTGTACCGCGGCTCCGGCATTCACCACCTAACGGTGCCAAACGGTGTCTGTCGCGAGTTAACGCCGTTCCCAGGCGGTGCAGTTTCGGGCGAGCTGCCACATATCGCGCAAGCGATTGTGAACAAGTCCGACCTCGCCAGTACGGTGTGCGTAAGCGTGGGGGCCGGACTGTAGGCACTGCTGAGGGTCCTGGACATTCCAGCCAGCGACTGAGCACCCCGCGGCTACGTACATTCTCTGCTGGGTGGTTCCATCCTTTCCAATCCTGCACGACCATCCATCCTCAGACAGGCTCCCCTTGGTAGTGTACCTGTTTGGGATTGTTAGGAGTAGGGGCAGCAAGTAAGAAGATGCCGACAACGCGAAGCCAAGCGGGAAAGAAAGAGATGGAAGACTCAAGACGACGTAATTTCGAAGAGCCACCCGCATCACCGTCTGTGCAAGCAACTGCAAGCATGCCACACACCGAAGCGAGTCTAGTAGCCGCAGAAAGCGGTCGTACTGAGCCTACTGTAGCGCCGCCAGAGAAGCGCCTAGAGGCCGACGCGCCTAGGATAAGGCCACCGTCGTCGAGAGGTTCAAGCGTCGCCGCACGATTGAAGCAAGCCGAGTTACTAGCAGCCGAGAAGCTCGCTGAATTACAAAGACGAGAATTTTCAATAGAGAGAAATCTCATACAAAAGAGATTAGAATTTGAAGTAGCTACAATAATGGAGTCCGAGGATGAAGACCGTGAGAGCGTACCCGCCGGTGAAGTCCAAGCAAGGGTAGACGATTGGTTGGACAGATCGCATTCCCGGCGTCACGACGACAATATGCAGTTACCCACAACAGAGGTGTCTTTAGACGTTCCTACCCTGCAAGACGAGAGGAATGAAAGAGACAGACATATGTTTACGCGTCGCAAGGAAAAGGAGGCGCGCAATATAGAAATGGATAAAAACAGACATTTAAATTCGCCGAGTATACAATCAGTAAACAATAACATTGAAAATAATCCGCGCCCAGTCGATAATGTATGTGGAGCAAGGCCCCAAGATAGTATGGACGGGGTTGAACGACTTGCTAATACATTAGACAGGATTATGTCAAGACGACCGTCTACACGCCAGGTCATCGAGTTACCGATTTTCAACGGAAACCCAGCTGATTGGTTGCCATTTAAGGCTGCGATACGAGAGTCTACAACGGCATACAACTTCAGCAAAGCCGAGAACCTGGCTAGATTGAGAAATTGTTTAAAGGGAGAAGCTAAGGAAGCGGTAGCGGCCCTATTAAGCAGTGCCACAGATCCAGAAAGGATAATAAAAACACTAGAACAGTGCTATGGCAGACCGGAGGCGATTATAGATCGAGCATTGAGCGATTTGAAGAGCCTACCGCGAGTTGGAACTACTGCCAGTGAGCTTAATATCTTCGCCATTAAGGTTCAGAATATTGTATGTACGTTGGATTCTATGGACAACAGAAGCTACCTGAGAAATCCGATGCTAACACGAGACGTAATTGAGAAGCTTAGCCCACATCTGAAATCAAGATGGTGTGACTACGCAGCAAAGTACACAAGTTACTCGGAACCAGAAATCGTCACTCTGTCGCAATTTTTAATGGAGGAAGCCAACAAAGCGATACGATTTGCATACGTGCCGCAACCAAGCAGCTCCGCAGCCAAGAAAGAGACCGTGCTAGCTAAACAGAAGGCGAACGCACGAAATAAGAACACAGGGGTGTACGTCACAGCCGATGAGAAGGCAATGACGTCACAAGGGAAACCGTGTTTGTGCTGCGGCGGGGACCATGAAATATTTAAGTGCGGGAAGTTTACAACTATGACGGTACCGCAGCGATGGGAATGGTTGAAGCAAGAGAAAATATGCTTTCTTTGTTTGAAAAGTAAACACAGGCGATTTATATGTAAAGCACAAATGTGTAATGAGAAGGGTTGCAACCGACGTCATCACAGACTGTTACACACAGAGAGTGTCAACAGCGAGAGTCAACAAAACCATGAAGTAGTCGCCTCAGTTAACCACACTGCTGGGGCGGCCAAGGTACTGTTGAAAGTATGTCCGATCGTTATTGAGGGGCCACGGGGTAGAGTAAGCACACACGCTCTACTTGACGAAGGATCGACCGTGACATTGATAGATCAGGACTTAGCAGATTACGTCGGCGTAGCTGGGCCAGTTCGAGACTTACGCATAAGTAGTGTGAATACACAGAGCGTACCACACGCAAGCAGGGAAGTAGAGATTCAAATCATCGCAAGTAACAAGGAGAAATACAGGGTGAAAGCGAGAACCATGGAGAATCTCCGCTTGAATAGTCAAACTGTGGACGAGAAATGTCTAAAATACAAGCATATGCGTAACCTGAACGAGAACCACGTGTGTTATGTGAACGCCAAACCGCGTGTCCTTATAGGCGCGGACAACTGGCAGCTAATAGTAAGCAGGAAGCTGTTGACAGGCAAACGCCACGAGCCAGCGGCGTCACTTACCAGACTGGGGTGGGTGATACATGGCTTAGCGCCGTCCCGTGTCATAAGGGAGAGAGATACGGTGCTATTCGTTGATGGCCATGGAGGCGCTCGGTCTACGCAACCTGATGAAGAACTACATGATATGGTGAAGTCGTATTTTGAGATCGATTCACTAGGTATACAGAAAAAGGAACGCGAAAATCCTGACGACGTTCGCGCCTTAGAAGCCTTTGAATCAACGGTGAGATGTGTCAATCAGCGATATGAAGTAGGATTGCCATGGCGCAAGGTTAACACAGTTATGCCGCCGAGCTACGATGCAGCGAAGCGGAGGCTCCTGACAATCGAAAGAAAGATGGACGCATCAAAGGAATTCAAAGCCAAATATACTGCCCAGATCGACAGTATGCTACAGAAGAGCTACGCTGAAGAAAGTGAAGAAGTCGATACGCAAAGCTCGCGACTCTGGTACTTGCCACATTTTGCGGTGGTAAATGTAAACAAGCCACAAAAGCTAAGACTAGTATTTGATGCCGCAGCCAAGAGCAACGGGGTATGCTTGAACGATGCATTGCTAGAAGGCCCTGATTTGCTACGAGACTTAGCTGGAATGTTGTTTCGGTTTAGAGAGAAGGCTATAGCTGTAACAGCGGACATCAGAGAGATGTTTTTACAAGTTAAGATAGCCAGAGAGGATCAGCCGGCTCAGATGTTTTTGTGGAGAGGCGATGATAGAGCAGCGCCACCGAAGAGGTATAGGATGACATCGATGATCTTCGGTGCTAAGAGCTCACCCTTCCTAGCGCATAGCGTCAGAGACCACAACGCACGGAGACACGCGATAGAGTTCCCGAGAGCGCACGAAGCCATAACCAAGAACCATTATATGGACGACTGGGTGGACTGTTTCGATACACAAGACGAAGCTAATGACGTCATCAAAGACGTCATCCATGTGCACGCGCAGGCAGGATTCACGCTCGCAGCCTTTAACTCGAACGGGCTTGAAGTTATACGTGAGCTGCCAGTAGAGAGCCGTGCGACGGCACCGAAACAGCTCTGCTCTAGTGGGGACCAACAAGGGCGTACACTAGGCCTTGTGTGGGACGCGAACTCCGACGAACTGGGCTTCAACACCGTCCTAGTTAGAGTACCGCAGGAGGTGAAGAAGTTAGAGCGGACGCCGACGAAGAGGGAAGCACTGAGCGCAGTTATGTCAATATTTGACCCACTCGGACTGCTCAGCTACTACACGATTAGAGCAAAGATTCTAATTCAAGAAGTATGGCGCCTACAAACCGGCTGGGACGAAGCTCTACCGGAAGAAATAGCAAGGGAATTCGGCATATGGCTACGCGGCGTAGATACACTTGCCAGTCTGCGTCTACCCCGTCTCTACTCACTGACGGGGGGAGTGACCGGAAAGCAGCTGCATGTGTTCTGCGACGCTAGCGAGTCAGCTTATGCAACGGCCGTTTACTGGCTGATAGAGTTTAACGACGGGTCGAGACGAGTCGTATTGACAGCAGCGAGGGCACGGGTAGCACCTATGAAGACTCAGACGATACCGCGTTTAGAGTTGCAAGCGTGTCTTATCGGAGCAAGGCTTGCGTCGACAGTATTGAGAGAGCACAGATGGCAACCAGATAGAGTTACATACTGGACAGACTCTAGAACCGTTCTATATTGGATTGGGAACGATAGAGTGCGTTACACGCCATACGTAGCGCATAGATTGAGTGAAATAAGCGAGTTAACCAATCCCGATCAATGGCGGTGGGTGCCGACGCAAGATAATGTAGCAGACGACGCAACGAGAGTCGACAATTCAAATAAATGTCAAGATGATAGGTGGTTCACCGGACCATCGTTTCTGTATGAGATTGAAGATTTATGGCCGTCTCCGGTATGCACAGAGAGCAACGAGGAGACTATATACAGCGTCACGACAGACGAGAAATGGAGCGTGCCAGACGCCGGGCGTTTCTCTAATCACGAACGCCTAGTGAGAGCGATGGCATATGTGTTATTGTTTGTAGATAAATGTCGTGAGCGCGCAACTACGATGACCAGGGATCACATGGATAGAGCGTCACCGAAGGAAGAGGTTCTACAGACGCTATTGGTAGAGGTCGAGCACACTATGAACGCACGACCACTTACGCACGTGCCAGTCAGCGCTGACGATCCTGAGGCGCTGACTCCGAACCACTTTCTGCTGGGTGGATCGCACGGCCTACCCATCACTGGGCCGAGCGAACCGGCATCAAGGAAGACCTGGAGGGCTGCGCAAGCATTAGCCGACGAATACTGGCGTCGTTGGCTTAAAGAATATCTACCAAGCCTGGTGCCGAGAAGAGGAGCTCGTGACGTCACTGAAGTCGCTATCAAACCAGGCGACTTAGTCATCGTGGCGGACCACACACTACCACGCAATGTGTGGCCCCGTGGAGTTGTTACGCAAATACATCCTGGACCAGACGGAGCAGTGAGGAACGTCGAGGTACGCACCAAGGGCGGCGTGTTTCGTCGACCGACGTCGAGATTGGTTGTCCTGCCGATGGAGTAGAAGGTTCGCACTTCGCAGCGCTTCACCGGGGGGAGAACTGTTACGGACAAACCAATCTATTTTGATGTAATAGTTATAAGTTTAATGTTTTGTAAATAAAGCTTAATTTTCTATTAGGGCCTAGCTATAAGGCATATGTAATTAGCGCAGGGATTGTTTTATTTTAATAAAGTTTGTTTAGATATATCCCACTTGCAACTAGGTAGGCAGGTAGGGCTAATAAAGGTAATTAGGTTTGTATGGTATTTGGTAAACGGGTGTGAAAGAGACCCTGTAAGGTTGTCTCACCCTACCAGGGAATCGACGGAACTGGAGGGTGGGACCGGTAGAACCTGCAGACTATCTCTGTCGCCCATCTCGCACATTCGGAGGGTAGGTAGGACACCCACAGAGGTAGAATGTTGTGAGTGGGAAATATCACATTTTCTGTAGGTAGGTTTAGAAATGTGTAGACAGAGATAGAACATAAACAATAGGTCGTCTCCCTCAGTATCTCGATGTTAGGAGGGTGGACATAAATGTTACACTAACGAATTTGGTAGACAGAGACAGAAGTTTGTATGTCCTTGTCTTATGAACTAACCCGCGATAGTCACTAGTAAGCATAGGCTAAGATTGTATGAATAAAGGGGCCGTGGGTCGCAAAATTTGTACTGCGCTCACGGTCAAGATCATCATCGGAATAAAGGAACAAAGGAAGAAAGAAGTGTTTCATTTCAACTATACAGTCCACACGAAGGAGCAAGAAGATCTCTCAAGATTGTATCACGGCGGACCCAAACCCGCTGTGATTCACAGCAGTGTTATATACGTCAAACTCTAAACACCAATTATAAGTCCACTGTTGGACATAGGCCTCTCCTATAGAACGCCACAGCGAGCGGGTCTCGGCCGTCAGCTGCTGCCTGCAACCTTGATTAGGTCGTCAGTCCACCGCCTGGAAGGCCTGCCCACGCTGCGTCTTTCAAGTCACCTCTGGAAAACCTTTCTTCCCCAAACTCTATACAAAAAAAAAACAAAACGAGGTTGAAGTAATAGCCCCAGCGAAGGGTTCTACTATTTAAATACATTTAGGAGTGTAATTGTTTTTATAAAACTAAACTACTTTGCCAATGAAACTAGGCCGAAATAATAAAAATACATTTGGTCCTTTCACACTAAAACGATCAGTTGAACACAGTTTGTATTGGACGCCCTAAATATTTTTTTTTGTATTTGACGAATATGTGTTTGGCAGACTTGATCCATTTCAGGCAAACAAGCATGTTCTGAAAATATGAAAAGTATAGTAAAGTATGCCTATACGTGCTACTGGGCACGGCTTCACCTCAACTATGAGGTGGTTTGGGCCATACTCTAACACTCGGGCAGTGGATTGGTAGAGGTTTGTAAGGCCTTTTTTCCTTCTTTTCCTTAATACGTTCTGAAGTACGAAGGTCCTTGTGATAAATTCACTAAATATGGTTGGCATGGTCACCCATCCAATCACAACCGCGGCGTAAGTGGCTTAACTTTGGTAATCATTACCAAAGCGCAGCTGCCACTGAGCTACAAGCACCACCAAGAAAATATGGCTGACTGAACTCTTATGTTACACTTTTTATAAAGAGTTATGTTAATATTAAAAGGGTTCAGTTACAAACCTTGAAAAGATCATGTTAATCTAATCTCTCCTAATATAAAAGACACCAGCAAAAAAATAATTTAGATACATAAAAGGTTTTAAATTAAATATACAATATATGAATGAGATGTTGTCCAAAAGTCAAAATAAAAAAAAAATATATATATACAATATATGAAATGATTTGAAATCCTTTAAGTGATATAAGCAGGTACTTTTACATCATCAAATTATTATTAACTACGCCATATCATATGAGAATTATAAAAAAAAACAAGTAGCACGATTCATAAAACACTAACAACCTGTAATTTGAAATTCTTAAGTACCCATAATTTTAAGTTGCAAGGTCTCAACGTGATCTCGATGAATGAAATCACGTCATCTCCTTGTCATTAACAATTGTTACATTGTGATTGTCAAATTGCTCCCTGGCTCTCTTGTCGCGAATGTTATTGGGCTCTATAATTAGGGTCATTACGCAATATCAATTTGGTAATTGACGTTTAATTTTTATTGTTGCGTAATCTCCTCGAACGTTGTTAAAGTACTGAGGTTGATAAGAATTTGTAGATGAGATTCAGATGTTTTAAATTATAAGACCAAAATGTTAAACATAGATAAACGCTTTTAGTATCTTAAAAACTAAAAAAAAACTGTCATAATATTAGGTACCATATAAACGCTGTAGAAGTGATAACATATCAATTACTAACATACGAGTATACTTAGACCATGACATAGACTCACAATTAAAAAAATAAAACCGATATCAAAACGCTACTTCAAACTCGGATCAGCTTGCACCGACTCCAAAAGTAACTGATAAGGTATTTACGTGTTAAAATTATTTTTAGCTTTTTAGTGTTTAGAAGTCGGTTTTTTTAAAAATAAAATTTGGTTATTTCATCTATTTTTAGGTGATAAGTCCTTATCTAACTGCTAAACACCGATTTCATCCTCTTTTTTTCCACCCTTAGGGCATTTTTTTCAGATAAATTTTACCATAGTGATTTTGAAGTATTAGCTATTCAATAAAAAAAGATACATCAGAATCGGTGTACATTTGTAGAAGATATTGGGTAACAGATACAAGAATCACGAACCAAAACATTATCTGGGTATATATTTTGTTATTTTCTCAAAAACTGCTAAATCAATTTCAATAAAATTTATATGGGACCACCTCTAAAGTTTGATCTACCAAACAAAAAAAGAATCATCAAAATCGATTCATAATTCGCGGAGTAATCGCGTAACATGTAAACAAAAAATAAAAACTCCTCCTTTTTGAAGTCGGTTGAAAAAGGAGGTTGTAATGCAATAGACAATCGCATGTCTAAATAAACCCGATAAGGCTACTTTTCGAAAAAAAAATTTGGCAAGCGATAAGAAAAAGCGTCACAAAATTTACATACGGTTTTCAGAGTAACTTCTAGTTTCAAAGGTTTTGTAATCTTATTTCAGAAACCTTCATACCGATCACACTGGATACTTTGTTAAGGTAAATCTGAATAAGACATATTTTTTTCTTTTCATAAACTTTATCAATTGCTTACTGACTTTCATTTCCCTAACTTCCACAATAAGTGTTAGTTCCCAGAAAAATACTCGACAACCTAATAGGCCACTGCTAAAGTCTAGTTGTAAACCAGAACACGTCTGCTCGTCTTAATGTTAAGTGGTGCCACCACAATAAAGTCCTGGCGCCACCTCGCCACAGATTATACCACGTTCAATGTAATGACGGTGAAATTATTAATACGTGACGGATCGTTTTTTTGTCACAAGTAAAAGTTCCACACGAGAAACGTCATTTAGGTAGTCGCTTATTCGGAAGCTGGGAGACGACATGAATGGGAATGAAGCTGTCAATGGAACGAGGTTCTTAGTAGGAAGGAATTTAGGAGAAACAGAAAGTAATTTTAAGATGCAAATATGAATAATATGTTAAATTTTTGACCTCAACAGTCAAATTTTCAAGAATAGCACGTAAAAATATACATTCCCGCACGTATGATTTTTTCTGAAACCGGTTTTTTAGAGATAAAAAGAGATAAGAAATGTTGAAATCTTTTATTTTGTTGATAGAAGGGTTTTAATAGATCAAAATATTAAAGAAAATAAGCAATCCTTGCTTTTGTGTCTCTGGCACGCATCGTTTATGTCATTCATTTTGCAAAAAGTAACATAAAAACAAAAATATAAAATACACTGACCTTAATGGAAATATTACTAAAGGCGTGTCATTTAAATGATGCATAAGTGCTTTCATACAACTTGTTTTACTCATTCAACTGATTATAATCTGTTTAACACCTTTGCCGAAATGGGAAGTCTTAATGGAAGTTTTTACAAGAGTTAGTGTCTAATTTAAATTGTATTGTTACAATTAAGTTTATTATTAAATACAAATTATAAAATACAAACTGCCAACTGCTAAATAAAAAATGTTTGTCTTTATTTTATCAAGATTATGATTTGAAATTTAAAAAAAGATGTTACAATGTAAACAATAGGTATCAAAATTACGGTTAATTTCAAGGTTAACCAGTTAAAATAGCCAGCTGGACTAGTCGGTTGTTTAGTATTTGGGTATCAGAAGGTTTTCATTCAATTTCAAGAAGAATTTCCACGTTGAATTAAACTCGGTTGAATGTATAATTTAAATTCTTTTTTTTTTATTTCAAAGGATGGGCGTAAGATGGGTAATCTCTACACGTTAAGAAATAAAATAGATACAGGATAGTTTTCCTGTGGTCGACTGATGTCGTTGGCTCGGCACACCGTCGCTTCGAATCTCGAACTAGCACGGGATGCAGACCTTCCCAAGCAACTAGAAGTCTCCAGGACGTCGCAACAAAATAAAACCTTAAAAGGGGTTCAAAACAGCTCGCGGAGGCACCGGATTCGTTACAGCACGAGTTTTAGAGTTTAATAATAAATAAATAAATAAATATTGGACAACAACACATACATTGCTCTGATCCTATGATAAGTAGCTTAATTACTTGTGTTACAGGAATCAGAAACAACGACGGTACCACAACACCCAGACCCGAGATAATATAGAAAAGTTATTTTTCTACATTAATCGACCGGGAATCGAACCCAGGATCTCAGAGATAGCGACACCAAGTCCGGTATGGTCGCTTCTCGGCTACGGAGGTCGTCACGGTAAGAGTTTAGTGCCGAATATGATACTGAAATTCTCTCGTAAAGCTCGTTGATGTCTTTTATAAGAGACAATAAATAAGCCCAGCAAAATCTTTATAAACTAACTCCAATCCGACAAGATTCTTATTAGTCCCGATATTTATCAACCTTAAGCTTCTTCACACTTTTAAATTATCATCATCATTCCACAACTAGACAAAGGCCTCACCCCATGCACCCTACTAAACCCGAACATTGACTATTTCTTTTCATCCGCTGCCAGCAGTTTTGCTAATTAACATTGAACCAATACCACTTTCTAAAAGTTTAATAAAATAATAAGTTAGGTTGGAAACAGGTACCTTTATTTTTTCCATTAACCTAATTATCACTTATGGATCCGTGTTGTTCAGAATGAAACCCATAGTTTAACCCATAATAAAGTTCAGCAGTGGAACCTATTTCTTTATTACCTAACTCCTTTGAAAAAAAAAATGTTTTTTCGATATTTTCAACATTATTTTAGCAGGTGATGTAAACTGATTTATCTCAAATTTCAATAATGCAAATATACAAAAACAAGCGGACCTACAAACGCAATCAACAAGCCAATGTAACAACTATTAAAGTAAATGACATGGTCATATACTTTCACTTTATGCCTACAGTTTCCCAGGCGTACCCACAGTAATATACCTACCGAAACATTCACAAATCTACGACTAGCAAGCCTTTCTCTCCTCTCATTGGAGGACGACAAACACGCAAACCAACGCCCGACCAATCAGGCGCCGAGACGCGACAATAGGTAAATGTCGACGCCTGTGTAGCGGAAGCGTGCTTAGAATCTAACTGGTAAATAAACTTATTAGAACTCCATAGTATTAGCACTGTAGTACTTACTAGCAGATATTACTATAGTATTAACATCAAAATACTCTTCAATATTAAACCGGCAGGGTGAACATTGAAGCTGTTTTAGAGTATATTTATTTTAATGTTGCATTATTTTAGAAGCACAATCATTAGTGCCATATTTTAACTTTACGTAAAACTAATAAGATATGCTCAGTATACCTTATTACTTTATGCAGTAATAAAGTTTATGAAAATCAACACTTCAAAAAAGGAAGTTGAAGAGCCAAACGTAATTTGATAATCCCAGCATTTATATTGCAAATAAAGGTCATAGGCGCTTTAATTAAAAGTTAATAACCATCATATCTTAAACGAAAATTAATAAATTTATAGTAACGAAACAAATTGAAGCCGACGTAAAGTGCGTTGATAAAATCGCGTAATGTCTACCGAATAAATAACGCTGATGAAAGAAAAAGACGGTTACGAAACTTACCATGTTAAGTACATACTACGTCGCTTCGGCCTGAGATGGCGAAAAAGTGTTCCCTGGAAAATATTAATTGCTCGTGGTCTCCCTGTGATTAAACACACGTGGGCATCTAAATACAAACTGACATATTATGTGCCCGCGGCGATCCGTCCAAACCTCAATTAGAGTAACACATTAAATGAGGATAATTGTTTTGCGCCCTCTAATTTAAAAATCTCAGAGATAAATCAGACACAATGTTACGTACAGGAAATCAATTTGGCAAACTGGGAGAGTATGTCGTGAAGTCATTACTTAACATTCCATTATGTTGCTTGATTTGTGAGAACATATTTCTTTTAATTTAGATAACCACTCTAAAATAATCATTATTAATACTTCAACAAAAACGAATTAATTTCCGTGTTTTTGAACAAAGAAGCCAAATAAACAAATGCGTTTAAAGAATCAGTGATGCAGTGATGTGATGAATATCATAAGTTTTAATATCACCATAGTATCTTGTCACTCATTTATTTACAGCAAAAATAAATTTCAAATGTGTCTGTAATTACATCTTTAAAATCCCAAGCGCGAAAGGCATCGCCAAAGCAACTTGTACAACAATAACTCACACTGCATGCCTTTCTGTTTCTTTTTGTTTCATGTAACATTGTCCTTACCTATGCCTAGTCACATAAATAGTTAACAAACATTTCTTCAATCGGCACCTCAGAATAAATTCAACAATTAATAATATATACGACGCGAGTTTGAGATTGGACAGATATTCGCTTGATGAAGCTACGCCATTTGTTTGTTAAATGAATTATTGCTGGTATACGTTAGTAAAATAAAAGTAAGACGTAACAGCGTGCGCGTACTTCAAGCTTCGAAAATAAATAATAATTGTACGTACTAAGTACTTAGCTGGTGGTACATTGGGTGAATATTAAACGTACAGTCAGAACCCTAAAATACTTACGATAATTTAAGTTGAATTAGAATTGTACGTCTAAATAAAGATACTTAGTTTAATTTTTCAAACGTATCATTTTAAATGAGTGTACACAAATTTTCATTTTAGATTCAGACAGTCATTTAAAATATATTTAAATTAGTTGTTGGTCTTTCACGTGCAAATATTTTAAGCCTTTCGTAAAATAATACTAATAAAAATAAGTAAAACAAAGTGTATGTTTATGATTTACTATAATTGATTGCGTCATGCGGGTAAAGTTTTAGAGGCATAATATATTGGCACACACATTTAGTATGGAATAGGTAAATAAAAAACCCAATAAATAAAAGATAATTGTGTACTCATTTAGTTTGTGTGCCGTTAATGCCAAAAGGCAGGAGCTCAGTGTTTGACCTGTTCTTAAAGAGAGCACTGATTTTTTCAGCTTCAGACCTTGTTTTTATTTTTCTGTTCCTTTAAATATAATCATAAATCTATGAGTAATTCTATACATAAAATACAAATAAGTAATCTCTGATATTAACTTCGTCGATTAAGCTACTGGCCAATGTAATAAAACCGCAGCGTATGAAACTGCACTAGTAATTTACTTAAAAATAAATAATGCAAACACTCATTTAGCTAACTACTGCCTCGGTCTAAATGGTCAGCCTTAGAACATTACTGCGGCCTATCATGTAGGGTCATTTAATCAAATGCCTGTCTGTGATGGCAGAGCCTAAGGCTATCGCGCGTAATGCCTAATAGTTTGTGTGGATTTATAGTTAACGACTGAGATCAGTTTATTCGGCTTATAGTTTACTAAAGATCGAATGTAAAGCTAATTTAGAAAAAAAAACTTGCCTTAAAAATCATAATCTACTAGATACCAAGAGAAAAAATACGAGATTGAAATGAAATACGCAGTCTACTGCTGGCGTTTGGGTTTTATTATAAAGAATCATCGTAATCGCAAACACGATTTTTACATTCACATCGTTCGTTCTAATAGATCTTGGAACCCTACAACGAAAGGTTTTTTTGTTAGTTAGTCGATATTATTTCAAGTAATTTAATGCTGACATAAAGTTTTAAATTAAATCAGCATAATTTAATCTATATAGCAATCATAACATGAATATGCTGCGGTGGATGTGCGGAGTCACGCGGAAGGACCGCGTAAGGAACTCGCGCATCCGCGGTAGCCTTCATGTCC
This sequence comes from Anania hortulata, assembly GCA_963576865.1. Lineage (NCBI taxonomy): Eukaryota > Metazoa > Arthropoda > Insecta > Lepidoptera > Crambidae > Anania > Anania hortulata. Next base: position 7,749,048 of record OY756394.1, on the reverse strand, counting down.
GTGATATTGCAGACAAACTGCAGGAGAGCGCCTATGCTGGTACGGCCATGTTTTGCAGAAACCGGCAAGCTACGTAGGAAACAAATGTCTGGCCATGCCGCCACCGCCAGTTCCTGGCAAAAGGGGTAGACCCAAGAAATGTTGGCCTGACGTCGTAAGGGCTGACAGCGTGCCAATGATCTCACAACTAGAGACGCTCAAGACCGTGCGAACTGGAGGAGTAAATCAAGGAACGCGGACCCTGGGCTCCAAAACAATGGCTTTGGACGCAACCGAAATTGCCTTAAAGATGAAGAAGAAGAAGAAGAAGAGCAATCATAACATAAATTTTAAATTATTATTTAAAGATTTTTTGATAAACTTAAAAGGCGCAGATTAAGAAACGTACTCGTTCCTTAATCTGCGCATCTCTATAATAGCTAGTACGGGCAAGAGTACGCGAATGTGTCTGTCGCGTGGTAGAGCGCTATTAGCCGTGTCGGCCGGCTTGCTACTAGTCCGCGGCGTCTATAAATTACACGAATTATACGTGCGCCGCGTACGCACGTGATATATTGAGGAATGGCACAGCCCGTGTCAGCGAACGCAAAATTATACACCAACCGCGATGTTTGCATCCACAGACAATAAACTCCTAGACCCCGCTTGATGGTGACTGCGTCGATGCGTGGGTGCACGTTGAGTTTGAGACTCCAAGCACTAACTAGTAAGTACTGATTCTGGTATTCAAATATAACTTTTATTGTGGGCAAACATTGAAATGTCATGATATTTTTTATATTAACCGATTAGTTGTTACGTTTTGTATGCGGAAGTAATTTTTATTAATAGAATTATTATAAGAGGTATTCACTAAACAAAAATAATATTGTATAATGCTTAAAAAGGTGTTGCATCTACAGAAAATATTACAAAACGCTGTTTTTGAAATGACGCATTTTTTGCGATTGTTGAATAAATTTACGTTGTCTGCTTGTATGTGGTGAAAACGAAGAAGCAGTACAAAATGTTTCAACCTTGGGTTTTAAGCCATGATATACAGACTGACAAGAGGTTAAGCGGCCTCTACAACCCAAGCTGTCTATATTTGCACCCAGCGCTAACGCTCTACCGTTGTCTTTTATTTGCGATTGTTATTTCGTAAATGATAGCCCTCTACATGCCTAGAAAACTTATTACCAACACCCCGGCGTTATTTACGCAGAGAAAGCGTTAACCAACGTTTGTTTCGATGACAATCAGAATCTGTCTGTGTCCGCCGAAGTGGTATTATCATTTGTATTGCTTGTAGCCCCAGCTAAAACTAAATACGACTCCAACATAAATATAGCCGACACAGAAAATTTATTAACTAGCGTATTAAATAACTATTTACACGAATACCTCTTGTCTCGTGTTCTCTGTTAGTATAAATTATTTTAATAGCGCACTCTCGACGGCCTGAAACCGATGCGGTTATTAAAAATGACAATAAATTCATCGAATGGCAGCATAATTACGAGGGAGCCCTATTGATAATGTCGCCTTGTGCAAAAACCCAACGCAACCAAAGTGAGACCGCCTTTCTCGTTCCATTAAGTCAAAGCCATTGTAATCCAATTAAAATATCAATCAATATCAAAATTACATATTGTCTTGATTAAGATTTTGATGTTGGTCTCGATAAGCAGGAAATATTAACTATAAAAATTACTTGAACATTCTTCAAGGAACAATGTGTGCTTTGCTTAGCATAAATTAATATTGCAATAATTAATGATGGGCCGAACAAAAAATATGCCTACGGCATTTAGCAGAAACAGATGTCATTCTCATTATCACAGAATCAATTAATCAATCAATTATCATTGAAATTAATAAGTAATGTGCACTTATATATGCCCTACTACACGGCACCGTAACAATAATTTGCACAAGCAACAATGTAATCGTTTAGTACACAGAAACACCACGCGGTCCCAGAGTATTTTGGAGAGAAATAAAAAAAAAATATATATACAAATTATGAATAACAAAAGTCACTAAATCTTACTGTCGAAATACATAGGTGATCAAGCTGTTGTAATGTCGGTTGAAAACATAGGCTTAACGACAAACAACAAGCGATATTAGTCTACCAAACTTTTTGGAACTTGTGATAAATGTTACATAAGTTGTGTAGGAAATACAATTTTGAAATAGGATCCAACCCGTAAACATGAGAAGATATAGTTAAGGTAAACCTTTTACTCTTATATCATACGCCACACGAGTCAATATCGAACAACAACTACCATGTACAATTATGCACTCGACAGTACCCTTTTATATGGCCAAGCTAAGATGGCAGTAGTTACCAACCATGCCATTATTTTATTTAATATTTATTTATTTCAAAACAATTAACGGCGAACAAAACAAGTTTCAAATCAAACTCGAATGGCCTAATAAGAACACTGGTCATCGTTTTGTGCGCTCGTAAAATCAGACTCCGATCGATTGTATCGGTTTACTAAAGACGCGAGCATAATCGACCGTGAGATAATAAGCAATTCTGTGTTGAAGTTTATTATATTTTTAATTAATGGCTTCATACGCGAGTTAGGCACGGAGAATTAAGCCACTGTATCGGTGCCTGCTAATTGGTTGTTTGCTACTGTTCGACATATAAAACTTAAACGGCTTCTGGGAAATGAAAGTTCTACGATCAATTTTATAACTTTATCCGAATCATGGCTCGGTCAGTGACTGAACGCTAGTGATCTTCACGATAACGATTTACGTCCATGATGCCAGAACCACATAATATTAAGTTACATTTTTTTTTCTGCACTAACAAATATAATTTCTACTACTAAAATAAAACTTAAATAAATGTAATTCTTAACATGCAATTTAAGAAAAGTTATGTTATACATGACTTTGTACTTTTAATTTAGATTATTTATTGCATAAATGTGGTTTACAGTATCTAAGCGCCATCTCTTGAATGTATGTGGAAAGTCCGTCTAAAATCCATACGGAACTTCGCCCTCCAACCCCTATTTTTAACAACCCCACGCATGTTGCTGCCATCTGTGGATAGCTGCGGGAAACAAATAGGGTGAGTGTGTATTGATTTAGTTCATGCTATGAAGGGAGGTTGTAGATGGCTCTATGAGCACTGTTTAAGGGATGAAAATAATAGTTGGTCCGTTGTCCCCAAACAATACAGAACTTGTTGTAGTCCTTTACCAGAAGGCTGTTTGGAAAAGATGGTTTTTAGCGATAAGCCTAATTTGTGAATCTTTCAGTTAAATATCAACTTTAAATATTTTTTATGGTTCAATAAAGAGTATGTTTTGATCTATGGCGGCTAGATACCAGAGAGCCAAACTTAAATATGTTAGAATCGGGTAAAAATGCTCGTGCTCATCACACAAATTAGTTGCCCTTTGCGACGATGAACCCACGACCGTTGGCTTTGTAGTCCGGAGCTACGGAGGACGACAGAGTAGGTAGTTAAATTAGTATTTTACCATTATATTTCCGGGTCGTAATATACTTAAAGATCTTACTTTATATAGTTACCAATCATGTACAAAACGTACACAAACTTAAAGGTCTTAAAACTATGAAGTCTTTGCGAATACAAATTACTACTTACATAGATAATCAGTAAAATGTGTAATTAGGTATTAATTATAAATAGTACATTGTTAACTTAGGGGTGAAAGTAACTTATTTAGTCCCAGGACGGGGTTATGGGACGCCAATAGTTTGTGGGACTAAATAAGTCTTTAACCCGTGGTAAACACTGTGCTTTTCATTATGAATACAAGGAAAGTAAAAATAAGAACATGAATTAGCTGAATTTTTTTTTTAAAAATTTAACAAAACCGTACCAAAGAGTATGCAATCACTACGTTCTAAAAGTCGAAAAAACAAATGAAGATCGGATTGCTGCTTTCCCGCCTATTTTTATTCTGTTTTAGGCCATTATTTTTTAATTTCGTCATTGAAAAAATGGTAAATATTTTGCCTAATTCTATTATTTTAAACAAATAGTTAAAACTTAAAAGTAAACTTATAATAAGGTCATTAAAAAAATCTTTAATTATTACTTAACTTTATGTAACTTAATTCAATTTTACTTTTTAAATCGCGCTGTGGCTGTATAGAAAGTTGCAACATGGTTCAATAGAAATGTAAAAATAGAACTTGTTTTTTGTTTTTATAATTTGACAGATGTCAGTTGAAAACGATTCTCCCTAGGGCTGAAAAGTATTACTTTCAACCCGCTCCTCAGGCAACTTGAGACCTACTTTCCGAGTATGAGTAATGAAAAAGTATTTACTTCAGCACTTAAGTAACTTGTGTAGCATCTACGAATATGAGTGAATCAAAAGTACTTCATTCAATCATCACTAAATATAAAACTATGCTTTAATTTAAGCAATAAGCAATTTGACGTCAGAAAAAGCACGAACACAAAAAAATCGAAAAAGACGTAGCACCTGCCCACGCGCCGGTAACCTGACATTTTGTAAAAACTCTTGTTTATAAACAAAAGGAAACATTGTTTGACGATTTAACCTTATTATTGGGCACGGTAATATATTTAGGAGTCCGAAAAATTTGCATTTTGAAATTGTCATGTACGCGTTAATTTGCAAGATAGTCTCATTTAAAAAAAAAAAGTATAGCGAAGTATTAAAACAACTTTATTGTAATTACTTTTAACCTTTGTATTTTTTGCAATAAATAACATATTTCCGAAAAAAAGAAAACGCGTGATTTGATGTCATTCATCAGAATTCATAGGCGTTCGTTGACGCCGAGCTAACAAAGACCTAATACATACGACGACATTTAATCGACTAAATGTAAACTATTCACGATATCATTTAAAAAAAAAAAAAAAAAAAAATTTGTTCGTTACCTAGAGCGATTAAGTTACTGATTCTGAGTAGCTCCTGAAAATTTGGCACTATCTTGCATTGTATCGTAATATATTTATTAAACAAAAAAAATATCAGTCAATAAGATAATTTCTGACTTGTATTATAATATTATCTATGATATAATGTGTATATGTAAATATATATACGTTTCTAAACCATTCATCCGACCGATTACGATGAAACTTCGGTGAGTTTTTTTTAAAAGTAATATTGAAAAAAAAAACGCAAACGAAGTTACGGCCAACAGAATTATGTTTACATTTTTAAAGTATTTTTACTAAGCCTTCGCATTACACTTACCCACGATAGACCGGAAAACAATGGAAAACAAGAGTGAAAATGTTAAGTGGCACGCGAAGGCGTTAACTGAACATAGAAAATTATGATTATTGTGTGTTTTATGTATTTCATTTATACCCTTTAAACAACTGCAATACACGATGCGATATCACGATGGAGAGCTGATCTGACATAACTTGAATCTAACGTAACCTGCGTTAACTAATAAACTAAACTAACTTCTCACAGATCACAAACATGCACAATCTGTTGAAAGTAGGCCATAATTAGTAGCCATTTAGAACTTATTTATAAATTAGACGCCAATGATCTTAAGATTGTCTTGTTGACGAACTTATAATTTTATAAAAAAAATAAAAACCGACTTCAAAAAACTAAAACGCTAAAAATAATCTTAACACTTAAGTACCTAATCAGTTACTTTTGGAGTCGGTGCAAACGAAAACATTGGTCTCTCAATGACTGGCACCGACTCCAAAAGTAACTGATTAGGTACTTAAGTGTTAAGATTATTTTTAGCGTTTTAGTTTTTTGAAGTCGTTTTTTATTTTTTTTATAAAATTAACTTATTTCATCCATTTTAGTGATAAATCACAATCAAAACAAATCTTACGAGTGCAAACATAATTTAACTGCTGAACACCGATTTCATTTCCTATTTTTCCACCCTTAGGGGTGAAATTTTTTCCAAAAATTTTTATTATAGTATCTTTAAAGTATAAGCTTGATAAACAAAGTCATACAAAAGATTAAGGTCCTCAGACTTAAAATGAATAAAAGAATCAAACCTTTTGTGATCGGTGTATTACTTATAAAAATAAAACATAAAACCTAATATTCCTAGTTCTGGAGTCCAACCATGAACTTTAAACAGTACCTAAGCAGTTTCGTTTTGACATCAAATTCTGTACAGAAAATCAAAAACTTTATACAGAAAAGCAAAACAAGGTAAAAGTAATATACAATTTAAAAGCTTATGGTTGTGTCCCTGTGTGTGTCTGTTTTTTTATTATAGAGACAGTGTGTAAGAATTCTCATTTCGATTTTGGTGACTGCAAATCAAGGGCTGATGTGACGTCAGGCAGATTTGTTACAGGTCCGACGGAGCAACTCAGACGCCACCGCACCTGCCCTGAACCTGACGCCACCACCGGCTTTAGGGAAACGCTCAGTGTTCTGAAGGGAGAGAATTGTAAGTTAAAGAAAAAAAAAGTGGATTAGTGTCAACGTTTCATCAAAATTGTCCCTCCAAATTAAAACGAAATGAAAATATAAATATAGATATACCGGTTTTGAATATAATTCGCAAATTCTAAAGGTGTTGTAAGATAATACGTAATTTTTCATCATTAAGGCTATAACTATAAACAATGAGCTTTCAGCAAACACCTTGTTCTCGAATTTTATGCATAATAAGGCACCCTTAGCGTATGTAACTTTCAAGTGAACAATGAACATCATTGCAAAAAAGTTTATGAAGCTTATTAAGGAAAACAAAAGCACGGAGATATTAATAAAACAATATCGTCGCTATACGTTTACAGCGCCTATTCTGCTTAACGACTTCTAAATAGACGAAGAGAACAGATCCCGTCTTCCGAACAAGGTAATGGACGGGATAATTACGCGCAACGACGTGCAACAATACCGGCGCGAGCTTACTGCTCTATGGCATAATAAGCGCCGGCATATTTTGATCGGAGTGCAACAAGTAGCAGGCGAGCGGCGCGGGGCTATGCAGCGGGTGCGGCGCGGCCGGCCGGCGCGGCGTGCGGCCCGTGCGGTGCGCGCGCTCGGCACGCGCCCCACCGCGCCCCGCGCGCCGCCCGCGCCCGCCCGCCCCACCACCCGCCGCGCGCGCTACTTAGCGTCGGGGGTGCGAGCCACCTCCGCCAATCCACCGGTAACCTCCGCGCTGCACGCACACGTGCTCTCCCGACACACTTGACACGACTCGCGATGCCGATGGCTACTATTCACGCTTATCAGAATCTCGATCAGAAGCTGGCGCATCTTCAGGCACCTGCGCCTCGGAGACTTGCTCCCGCTCCCGTTGATCCCGCCCGCTGCAAGAAGCGGTCCTACCTCCACCAGCCGTACCCGACCCAGCCAGCTTCCGTGGCCAGGAGGAACGCTAGGGAAAGGAACCGAGTGAAACAAGTCAACAACGGCTTCGCTGCTCTCAGGCAACACATACCATCAGCTGTTTCGGCGGCCCTAGCTGGAGGTAGGGGTTCGTCTAGAAAATTAAGTAAAGTGGACACGTTAAGACTGGCAGTAGAGTACATCAAAAGTTTGAAACGATTGTTAGAAGAAAGTGAAGAAGGATGCACAGATACACAAATGGCCTTGGGCATGAACACGAGTGGACCCCAAACACCTCCCCTATCAGAAGAATCTCATTCACCGGCTCCTTCCCTCGTATCAGAATGTTCAGCTGGACCGAGTTCTCATGAAGCATATGATTCCTATGAACCCATGAGCCCGGAAGACGAAGAACTCCTAGACGTAATATCGTGGTGGCAACAACAATGATCAAAGGTAAGCACACAAACTTTAAAAAAACTCATTTTCAATGTCAGACAAATAATCTTTTTTTTAAATTGTGATAAGAAGTAACATTTTATGAATGAAACCTCAAAGTATGTTTACTTTAAAGCTTTGATAATTTTTATCACTATGTTTACATTTGTCGCGACGGTCGTTGATAATAAGCTCAAGTTCACAAATAAGAGTGAAAAATTGTGTCATGCTTTTCGTTAGGTTCCAGAAGTTTTTACGAAAATATTATTCCATAAAATACGGATTTTGCAAAGTCAGGTAGATAAAATTAAGTTTAAGAAACTTTTTTCTTATGCGATACGTTACGGTTACGTCCCTACCGACTTTATAAGCTTTTATGTTGCGCAAGTATGAATAGAGTCCCACAGCCTTCTCTCCTGCAGGCAAAAAGCAAACACATAAAATACTATTATGGTTGCGCATTGAACCATCCAATAGACTTTATCTGCTCATTGTTAAATTAGGATGACACAATAGGGTGTCTCCAACAATAGCGAATTTTGAAATATGTCGCTCCAAAGCGTATAGGTAGGATTTTTTATCATTATAGACAGGTCTTATTTTCCTTATCTTAATAAAATAGGAGAGACCCGCATTCCACCTTATTTGCGTGAATAGCCGAACAGCAATTATTTTCTAATAATCTTGTGGTTTGCCCCGCATGTAGTGGGAAAATTGCACATAAAAAGTGGTCTATTCTAATAATAAGGACTCATAAGAGTAGAGTATTTTCATTTAAGTGGGAACAGGTTTGGTTTTCACATATGTCCGTAAGGACAACACCCGGTCAATAGCTTTCAAGCTTTCAACAGCACCATATGGGCCAATATGATGGATTTCGCAAAACCGGTAGCCCGTAACTAAAAAGCAAGATTAGAATTGTGTAAAAAATAAAGCCCAGTGCTTTGAGGTAAATTTATTAGCCGGAAGACGAAATCTCAAGAGGAAATAGAAGGGCGGCGAGCGAAGCACACGTGTTACAATATTTGCTAAGCTCTAAGTTAACATATGGCGGTACAAACTTAGTAGTACCATGAGAATTTTGCGCAAATAAATGTTTAGTGATACACTTTATCGCAGTTTTATGGTAACCTTCAATTTATTCAGCCTGCGCCAAAATGTGCTTCAAGTATTTGTTATTAATCCGGTTTTTCTTTTTTTCTCAGGAACCGTGCCTTACGGTGATCAAAGTGCGGCCATTGAGGCGCTTGTGAAAAAACAAGTAATTCCTGGGAGGATCCTGAACGACGAGCGCGATGGACTCCGAGAGAACCTCTAATTAAGCGCAATCAGTATATTCCTAATGAGAGGAGATAATGGTGGACTATAACGACCTCATCGATGCATTCCGTCGACCGAACATCGAACGAAAAGCCTTAAACTGCATTTCATACATGGATGAAATAGCACATCAAAGACTGAAACAAACTTTAGTTCCCCATAAGCATTTAGTAACAACTTAAGTGATTCCAGATAACGCTGTGCCTTAATATAGCCTTGTGTAATTAAAGTAACTTCCAGTTAGGTATTAAATAGTTTATACTTGTTATCTAGTCACTAGTTTTAAGGATATTTTAGAACGCTCGAAATAAAATTAAGACTTGTTTATATAGACTGTTACCTTACATTTGTGTAAGATATCTAAAATATCAATAAATTTGTAAAATATTTTTTGAAAATTTTGAGACAAAGACTTCTAGTGTACATAGATAATTTTAGCACCCTAAGACAGATTCCTAATATTTTAAGAACTTATAAAATGATTGTTTACAGTTACAATTCAAAACAATTTTCAGTATCAACCAGATGGTTATTTCTGTAAATAAACATAAATGAAAAATATGCACTCTTTAATTTTACCCTAACAATAAGACTCTATTTATAGATTTATCTTAAGTCTTATCCTAAATACATCGGGCACACTAAAAGTTTTGCACTTCTAGCTAATCGGAACTATTTGAATTTCAAATGTATTTTTTTAAACGTTGCAACCTACTTAGTAATAAAAAAAACAATTGGCGGGAAATGATTTGCCAATTGTTTTTTTTTCACACATCAAAGTTCTACGTACGCAACGAAAATGGAAATAAGTCGAAAAGATTTTAGAGCGATGATTTTTAATCATTTTAAAAGTTCTCTCTCTCCGCAAGAGTCAAGACTGCCGCTCGTCTTCAAAATGCTTTTGGGAGAGAAGCACCTTGTTTGAGCACCGTGAGGCGATGGTTTGCTGAATTTGAGAGAGGTCGAGTTTCTTTACATGACGAATTTCGTGAAGGGCGGCCTTCAACTGCCGTCAACGAAAATAATGTGGCTACTGTTAAGCGGCTAATTGAAGAAAATTCGCGGATTACCTATGAGACAATTCGAGGACTATTGGGGATTGATATGAGCCAAATTCAGAAAATTTTACACGAAGAATTGAAAGTTCGGAAACTTTGCTGTCGTTGGATCCCTCATGAACTGACAGCGGAGCAGAAGTGGGCTCGCATGTAATGGTGCTCACAGATGCTACTGAAGTACGACCACGGATGTTCTAATGATGTTTATGACATTGTCACAGGAGACGAAACATGAATTTATTGTTTTAAACCCGAAAAAAAACAGCAATCTTGTGAATGGGTGTTTGAAAATGAGAACAGGTCAACAAAAGTGAGGCATCGCGTTTTTTTTTCTCAGCTACGGGTTCCATTTGTACAATTCCACTTGAAGATCAAAAGAGTGTTAATGCCGAGTGGTATTCTACCATTTGTTTACCCAGGGTGTTAGAAAAAGTTCGCGAAAGACGACCCAAAAGCCGCGTTCTCCTACATCATGACAACGCTTCTTCACACACGGCCAACAAAACAAAGTCATTTTAGCTTCCGAAAAAGTACAACTCGTCACCTATCCTGCGCATAGCACCGACCTAGCACCCTGTGATTTCTGTATTTTCCCCAAAATCAAAGATTTGATGAGAGGTTTTACTTTTACCAACTCTGAAGAAGCAGTGATAGCGTTCAATCAGCACGTAGAAAACATGCCTTCAGATCTGTGGTCCTCCTGTTTTAAAAAATGGTTCGATCGCATGAAAAAATGTTCAAAATGTAGAGGAGAGTATTTTTAAAAGCAATGAACATAATATTTTGGTTATAACATGTTGTTTTTTTAAGTTACGCAAAACCTACCTACGTATACGTATACATACATACCTATATACGTGTGACCTACGTATATCACACACGTCATAAAAAATTTCGAAATCCTTCGACTTCAGTTCAGCAATAAATTAAAAGTTCATAAATATAAAAACACATTTAAATACCTAACGAGATGCTAAATGAAAAAATAAAACAAAAAAAAATTCATTTATATAAATTAAACTCAGATATTATTATGAATCTTTAAAATTACCTTCTGTATAGATACTATATCAAGGAAAATAATTTAAATATATAAAGAAAATCATTTTTTAACTGCCTCTGGTGGGACTCAAACCCTCGACCTTTCGCTATCCAGGCGACTGCTCTTCCAACTGAGCTATAGGTACTGTTTAGTTTTCAAAATCATAATTAAACCGTTTGCCATTGTTGTTAATTTCCTTTCAGTTTTTGTGGTAAACTTCTCGTCTATCCACCCTAAGAGACAAAATAATGACAACAAGTGATATAACAGTTTTCTTTCTTTTTATGAATACTGATTTATATAGATTAATCTGTAGATCTTTTTTTATATGTTTTCACCACCATAACGAGCTGATGAAAAGATTAGTTTGATTAGATTGCCAAAAGATTAGTTGACACCAGTGGGGACCCAAGAGCTGGCAGCTACCTCGCACAGCGACTAAGCATCGTAATCCAGCGAGGTAACGCTGCCAGCATATTGGGTACCCTTCCACGAGGACCATTTTTATAATTCTCTATTTTCGTAGTTTTTATTTGTATATAGTATTTCATAGTTGTATATAGTATTTCATAGATGTATATATTATTTAAAATTAGTGTAATTATTTGATAGAATTAATAATGTGTAATAATTGGTACTGACATTAAAATTAAGTTCAAATTTCTTCATACAATAAATTAGAATTAATTTAAAAAAAAAAAAAACATTATTACTGTCAAAACATATTTAAATTATCAAGAAAAACGCTGAACGGACTGATCAAGGTTTAAGAGTTTAATATTGAACCATCATACGTCCACATCGAGTTTAGGGTTGTTCTATATGCTGTGGCCTAAATAATGATCATAGACAAAGTTGGACAACATCACATACTGGACAATAGCTTACTTTAAGGTGAATTTAAATTATACAATAGCCATTATTAAATTTGGTTTAGGCGTTGTACTGCTACGATTTTAAAACAAGGTAGGTATAAGAAGAAACTTGCATACTGACATATTAATAATATTCCCTAAAATGCTCCCTTGTTTCAACTTGGTGGCAGAGTATTTTTTTAGGTAGTTACCAGTTTTCAGCAGGCAATCTAAGGTTTATTAAAGGTTATTGTTTCCTCTTTTTAAAGAAACTTAACAAACCTTTACATTGAAGTAAATTTGACAACCTGCAGCTCTTTCAAACTTAATACCGAAAATATGTAACAATGTTGAAGTAATATCGTTTTATGAGAAGTGTAGCGAGTGTGTCATAGCTTGCATCCTTCTCAATATCATAATCATGCCAGCCTATTGCTGTCCACTGCTGGACGTAAGCCTCCCCCAAAGAGCGTCAAAGAGCACTATCTCCCGCTTTTTTCATCCATCCACTGTTGGCTATCTTCCTAAGAACATCGGTCCATCGAGCTAGGGCGCTCCTACAATAGGGGTGCCTAGCCGTGGTCTCTACTTGAGAAGCCGTTAACTCAACCTTTTATCGGTCTTGCAACTGATCCCTTATAGTGTAGTGTACGATAAACTATGTAAAACAGTTAAATTAAATCCTACTAATATTATGAATGCAAAATTTGTGAGTATGGATTAGTAACAAAGAGTCATACAATCTTTGTTACTCTTTCACGAAAAACTACTTAATGGATTTTAATAAAACTTTACAATTATATAGCTTATACATTAGAATAACACATAGGCTATAATTTATAAAGATATGGTGTTAATTTTCTAAAATATAATGATAAGTGTCAAGTAAGTAGGAAAAAAATTTAATATCTGCGAGCTAATCTGGCGTGTGCTGCAAAAGCCGTTAGAGGAACACGTATATAATGTACTAGCTGTTGCTTGCGACTTCGTTCGCGCGGTTTTTGCAAAACTATAGTTAGTTTATACGCGAACGAAGTCGCCAGCAACAGCTAATAAATAGATACATTGTTTTCAAAGTCACCCGAATGGCCTAGTCCCAAACTAAGCAAAGCTTGTACTACGGTGACTAGGTAACAAATAGACTAACTTTAATATACATCCATGGTTTAGTTACAAATGCTCGTGCTCATCACACAAACATTTGCCCCTTGCGGGATTCGTAACCGCAACTGCTGGAATTGTAGTCCGGAGCGCGAACCCCTGCGCCAGACGATCGTCGAATGTATTATTGAATTCTTTAATATGAATAGTTAACTGTTTTAGATAAATAGATAAACAAAATCGATCATTATAGTTACGAGTTAAAGATTAGTTTCAAGTGTATTATTTACTGCTATGAGATTGGGGTAACCATATGATGTGATATGACCACTTATGTCTTAAATGGTCAAATATGTATTTAATTATGTAAAACCTCGTCTGTAATAGATAACTACTTTATATTTTTACGTTATTTGTGCAAACCATTTATAGAAACGTCGGTAAAATCAATTCGGAAAATGAGGTATATATGTTGCATAAAACCTGTGTAGTGTATAGTGTTGGGTGTTGGTGCCAACTCAGCAAGAAAATATGTTATTACTTGCACATTTTGTTGAAATTCCTCTTTTGAAATACAAATAACCATACAAGATTGCAAAATCGAATAAAAAGGCTTGCTACACGTGCCTCAACTCAGGTTACATTTCGCAAAAGCATTATAATAAAGCACAAAATAGGGGGCCTAAACATACTTTGTGTTGCATTTAATTCGAAAGAGACAATCAGAATTGCAACAAGATCACGTCTCGGCCCGCCCATAGTGATCAAGCTGCAATAGTAATTTTTGTTAATGGAAGGGAAGCCGCGCCATTATGGGTGGATATTTCCGTCGGGATATTAATTGTTTGGACTTGTTGTCTATGGAACAAGATGAACTAGATGCCGCGGATGCGTGTGCGCATTGAACACACCTGTGGATTCGCGAATCGTTTTGTCGTCCGCCATTAATTCCTTTTATTAATTGTCGGTTACTATGCGACGCTGCATCCGTTTGCAACCAAATTACTCCTCATTATGTTGTCTGTCTAATTGGGCAGGTTAGTCGACTATGCCGTTCATCGGTTTACTTAGTCTTCAGTTATTAGTTTTTGTTTTTCACTTTTATTTTGCATCTTAACTTTGTAGCCTGTTTTGTGGTATTATTTGTGTTATTAATTCACATCCTTTGTAGTTTAGAAAATTACCAAGTTTTATTAAAATATACTATTTTACTGCTAGACAAAGGTCTTCTCGAAACCTTGTACTTATTCCTGTCAGTGTCATTAAACTAGAGACATTAATGATAAGTACTAATTTATAACCTTCACTTCTTTTGAGAGAAAAGGACATTTATATATGAAGACTTCCATTGCCCTTAAATAGGTACCTTGAAAAAAAATGGTGATTTTTAAAATCTCGAAATCTCTTTCAGCTTCGGAAGTATTTGTTTAGATCGTCAATATTACTTCAAATCTATAAAACTTTAAGAAAATTTAAGCAAAAATAATTTCCTAAAATTATGCCTCGCAACCAGCCTTTATTGCGCCTACGCACCGGCGCGGCGAGCCACCAGCCACCTCGTGTGCGCTCGGCTCCGCTCGTGCGGCCACGGCACGCGACAGTCGCGCGCAGCTGCGCGGTGACCACTTGCGCAGAACCGATTGTTTATGAGGAAAATTATTTTTATTTTGGTTAAACCTGTGAACTGCTTGATTCCGTTTTGATTGTGTTTTGTTTTTGATTTTTGATTGCTAAATTGAATGTGATGAATGACCCTTTGGTAGAGCCTCATGAAGAGGTCTGTCAGGGATACCTCTAATAAATCTACGAGTGATTTATCATTTTCAATAGGAAAATTATCTTTTTATTCATCCTAAATAGTCATCTCTTTCAATCTAAAATACATAATAAAAATTTTACAAAAGTGCCTATAAAAAGTGTCTAACTAGTTTTCTAAATCTGGATTAGTTTGGAGAGTTAATTTGTTTCTTAATAAATCTATGTATTTATTAAGAATAAAACATTAAATTACCAATATAAGTTATTTAAAATCTCACTTTTCAGAATAAGCTAAGAGTACCTACCAACAAAACAAGAACGAACACACTTGCTCAAACCTCTTCGCAAAGGAGCACTTAAATGAAGTAATTTCGTAAAACCCCTCGCCCGTAATCTGAAACACTAATTTCACGTACGCAGGAGTGCAGCCCTTGGCCCTTGTCCTTGGCCGCCAGTGTTTGGTTGCCGCCAATAAGCGTGTGACCTAAATCCCTTGGCGGCGCGGGCGCACGACTGCGAGCTATTTTTGAATATCGAACATTCGAACAAGTTCAAGTGTCGCTAAACTTGAAACTCCTTTTTACTGAAATGGTAACATGCACTTGCACACACAAGGTTAACAAAGGCGGGTTGACATATTAAAATAAAAAAACTCTTTTTGAATAGGTATGCAGAAGTAGATTAGATTTTTATTTTATCGAAAAGAACGTTTTCATACATGATCTAGAAAACAGTTGTAAAATATTTCTAATTTTTTTTTTTTTTAGAAATATTCTATATCTATATTCATCCTAATACTCTAGTCTAGATTACATTTTTGTCTTTGGAATCCCTCTTCATTATTTAATAATTTTCAGTTGTTAATAAATAATAGTAAGTTATTATTACAATCACACCAATTATCTAGCACCAAGCTAAGCAAAGCTTGTATTATGGCAACTAGAAAATGGATAAACATCTATATACATTTATAAACACCATGACTTAGGTACAAATGCTCGTGCTCTTCCCACTAATATTTAACTCTTGCAGGATTCGAACCCGCAACCACCTTTGTAGTCCGGAGCGCATACCACTACCCCAGCCAGGTTGTAAGGTTATCATTTCAATATCGACAATCGCTTATGTTCAGAACAAAACTAGTACTTTTGAAAGGGAAGCATTTATTACAATCCGTGACATTAAAGTACTAGAAATGCAAGTCTTTTTAAACACACATGCTTGAAAGTTGACACGAATGAGAAATACCAATCGGTTACTACAAACTACAATGCCTACGGTTAAGATCCTATTCATTGACTATTTAATTAATCAGCGCAGTCTACACAATAAATTGTCAGAGGCAATAAAACTCATTAATGGCCTTTAATGAATTGGAACTCAGTAGCAGGTAGGTCTTTTCTAAAGCATTCGGAATATCTCTCACGGATCGTAAAAATAACAATTACCACAAAGGTCCCAGTGTCCCTGAGCCGACAAACTCTAAAATTTACTTTTAATCACTTGACCCAAATATTTAGATGTCCCAAATTCTTCCTTTTTTTGTCAAAAAACCGGCACCTATTTTTTTCCCGCAAGGTCTTACCTAGCGTTCTGATATAGCATTTCGATAAAATCGAATCAGAGATTACCGACTCATAGGTTGAAATAAAATTTTAGACTTAAGTATTTAGGTAAAAATATAATTTGTAACAATTTTAAAAGTGAAATTTTGTACTACATATTTGAAATACCAACAAAGAAAATGTCTTGTTAAAGAAATAAAAATATGTATCAGAAAAATGTATCACAGATCTCCGTGCTCAAGTTTTGAGAAAACAAAAGAAAAGACAAATGTCGCAACAACAGTAATTCAAAAAAGCGTTAGTAAAAAATCGATGCTCAGATATTTGTCAGCCCTATGTAGGTGAATGTTATAATCTTACACCAAATAGGTCCCGCACTTGGCTTAAAAAACCGCGCGTTCGCACGTAGACGAATTATAGTTAAGACCGTAGAGTGGTTTTATATTTTATTTTATGTGTTTTATTTATTAAATTTACTTTTTCTAAAACACAAAATCAAACAAGAGGTATGACGACCGTCTTCTGATCTCATCATCATGTCAGCCATAAGACGTCCACTGCTGAACATAGGCCTCCCTCAATGACTTTCATTAGGGGGGATTGCCAATACTCGCCACGCTTGGCAGGCGGGTTGGCGAGTGCAGTTTTTATAACATTTCGCACTTGCATTGGCTGCAATACAGTCCTTTAAACGTTGAGGCCAGTTATCAATAGAAGCACGCACTCTTTTCATGGGAAAATTCTTAACTGCCAATCGTACGAATTGAATACCTCCAAATTATCATGGCGTTTAGAGCAAGCCGTACTCTCTAAAACTAACCATAAATCATAATCCAGCGGATTAAGATCGGGACTAGACGACGGCCAGTCTTCAGCTCTGATGAAGTCCGAAACGTTCGTTTCCAACCAAGACTGCGTAGACCGAGCTTTATGACCCGGCTCCGTGTCTTACTGGTAGGACCATTCTTGGTTATTAAACATGGCGTTGTTAAGGTGCTTCACTACCTTCTCAAGAATGGTATCTTGATACACTTGTGCCGATGTTTTGATACCTTTTACACAAAAGTATGGCTCAGTCACTCCTTCATAGCTAATACCCCACCAAACCATCACTGAAGTCGGATAGTGCCCACGTTGCACGTCTGTCGACTAATTGGGGAGCTTTCTTAGAGTTTTGAGCATAAATACGGTCATTTTGTTTGTTAAAATGTTGCTCAATTGTAAAAATCTTTTGCTTTCTTCGAATTCTTTCCCTTACTGCTTTGTCCACCTTTCTCGTAGGAACCCTACGTGGACGGCCAGATCTTTTTCTGTCACAAACAGAGGAGGTCTCATTGTACCTATTAGTAGCCCGGTACACAAACATTTTACTAATACCAAGCGTATGGAGAGTTTAAAAAATTGCATTTGGCTCCATACCTACTTTGTGTAATGCAATCACAGCGATTTGGTTCTCTTTATCACCCCACTTCATTTTAATATCGCAAAATATTGTACAATGTACCTATTAGCGCCAAAATGAGAAAACTCAATGAACAATCATATAAAAGTGTCAGATTCCAAATGCAAATGTAATATTTTGTTTATTTTTAATTGTAACAGTATTTATGGCCAGTCTAAGTAATTGGTGTGATTGTTGGAACAATTTATTCATTTATTTTACAGACCGCATACATACCAAAGTCTCCAAATAACATTTAAAAATTAACTAAAGCTTTACCAATATAAAAATATGTGTTTTATACTTATTCTTGTCCCATCATGGCACATTTTCGGTGATCAGAACTGTTTTATGACTGCACAAACTAATTTACAGTTAAAACGCGCTTAAAGCTCGTCTCCATCTGTTTCGTTGTGCTCGCGTGTTATCGGCATTGCTCAAAGGGATGTCGTGTCGTGCTATTCAAATAATTAGGGCCGATACCGCCACCGGCCCCGATCAAATTAAACCGCATAAACCGTCCTCAGACGCCGCTGCAAAAACCTCGCCATCTCTGATATATTGACCTCTGTCACAGCAGTCGCAACCAACAAACAGCCACAACATTACGTACAAATTTTTCCTCGGATAAGCATATTGCTACAACTTCATTCAATATTCTAGTATCATTCCTGTTCGCCTTTGTGAATAATGTTTTTAGTTTTAAAAAGCTAGTTTGACTTTGTTCGTGTGCTTATTTAACTGTTATTATAGCAGTTACAATTTAGATAACACTAAGATTGAAGAAGGTTTCACCTAGGAATAAAACATATTATTCTGCGTATTTTCTCCTAAAAGTTCAAGTATCTTTCACATGACGCATAATGAGTTGGCTGTTGTTACCTTACTAAATCTTTGTGGACAACACACAATCATTTATTCGTGTTCTCAATAAAGCCTTATGAAGCTCTAAAATAATGGCGGACATCGAATATTCTACGTTTAAAATAATGTCCCCGATGATATTTGGTAACGCCGATTATGTCGTTACACTGCCATCTATGGTCATACCGTGTCCAGATCGAAATGGAAACTTGATAATGTTCCAAAGTGTCAGGGTCGATGACACGTCCAGGTGCTCAGATGCTATGACTTATCATAAACGGAAGAAATTATGTTTGAATCGACGTCGGTCAATGTGTCAATATTGAACTGACCTCTCATAATGCGCTCTAGATTGCGTTTAAATTCAATAAAGCTTTAACACATTGATAGATAACTCTAAAGGCAGCTGTCAAAAATTTTAAGTGTAATATAATAGTTAGAGCTTTTATAAGCGATTTAAAATTGGGTAATCACACGATGGCATTATCTTTTGAGAATCATAACGATGCAATCCTTGAGGTAATTAACCGTTAGTCAACATGTAAAATTCATAAAGAGAGTATTAGTTACATTCAATTGTAAGTAAAACATATCGTAGTAAGAAAACAGTGGCAACATGTCATCCACTTGTTCGCTCTAATGAAGGCATATTCAAAAAACAGTCGCCGTCGGTGGTCCGGAGCTGTCACCGGCGGTGCAACCGACGCGTCATTATGCAACGCAACGCAATGCAACGCAACCGATTTCAATCACATCACGTACAAGGATCACAAGAGGAACGATCTAAAAACACCAATCAAACGCCTGCACCGTTTCCCTACAAATATTATAAATGCAGTGCTAAATAGACAGTCGAATATTTTATGAGTACGGGTAGTAATTATGTTAGGAAAATAACTTAAATCTCGCAGTGACAATAATTTTGATAAATAATGAAACTACAACATTTCATACATTCATTGAGAAGATTTCATACGAACACGAGAGGAAACTCTATTAATTTTCGTAACACGACTGCTACTGAGGTAATTTATTATTCGTTCAATTATACAAATCTAATATGATGATTCGGAAATTACCATTTTGTAATATTAATTTTCCACTTATCTTACTGCATCATTTATCAAAGCGAACATATTTCAAAATTGGCTAATCAAATTCAACTAATCGAGTGTAGTTCAATCGTTAATTTCTCTCGGACATGCTTAAATATTAAAGTGTTGGAGCACTAGGTACTCATTACTTCACCGCACAGAAGCCAGCTTTGCCATGAAACGGTCGATTAAATGGAATCAGATACGAGGTAATCGTACTACGAGCTTTTCCGCAATCATGCAATCTTATGAACCATTGAAACTGGTATTGGAAGATTTGCGGCAATACAAAGCGATACTTCCAGTTATACTGTCCTTCTGTTTCGAAAACGTCTGTCTTTAAGTGACTGGTAACATTGTGCTTACTGCCATATATGGGTCTAGTAAATGACAACGGTAAACACTTACTCCGATTCGTCCGAGGTAATTCTGTGAAGATATTACTGTAGATATGTCATCAAACGAAACATTTTTTTATGTGCTTATTGAGCCTTAAAAACCTTTAGCTTTAGATTAGATAAAGTATTTTATAAAAAATAACAATGAAAGGTTCCCAAAGTTGTAATCAGTCGTATAATGGTGATAAACTGCTTTATAATCATAGAGCAATCGAATCACATTTATCAGACGTTAACGAGCCGATAAATTGATCACTAAAGATAACCCCATTCACAAACAAGCAACATTACAAAAATATCCGTCCAGAAGCAATTTGTTAATGGTTATTCCTAAAAGGCAGCGTCTCATAGTTGCTCATTTCAATTTATAAATGTCTCTTTGGATTTTATATTTGATAAAGGGGTAGATTTAACGAAATGGTAAGATAGTGTAGACGATATACTAATTTCAAATCCAGTTTCATATATCTTTTCTTTTTCAAACACAGATAACGTTATCTTCATCGACGAGGTCACCATAAAACTTAATAAAGTGAATTCCTTGAGTCCTCGTTCTCGAGGCTAAACAAACTTTGACAATCAGATACCGGGTTAGTCATAGATAGTCTATTTCATGCTTGTGTAGTTTCTAGGAAAGCAATCACATAAATTGAATTTGCAAAGTTCTCGATTATGAATAATCTATAAGTGTGAATCGAGTTTCTTTGGATGTACCGAATTATTTCTTAGTAAGGTTTTTGTCTTTGAAATTTACTCTGACCGCATCAATTTTCTATCTGACTGCACAAACCAAAGGTATGGCACGAGTCGACCTCATTTAAATCAGAGACCATACCTAGTTCATTCCCCTTACAATTTACCGACAAGTGATGGTAAATTACCAAAACGTCCATATCTACAAATCTGTTACTTTGGTGGCAAAAAATGAGGGTTAATTAGTTCAAAGCAAAAATGTATGATGCAAGTGATCAAAATAAAAAAGGAATTAAACACTTTACACAAACAAGAATCCAAGCAAATGCGTAGTTCCGGTATCAATGTATACCATTCCGTACTTTTGGTAATTGGCCCAGAATTTACGATCCTCTCTCACGCGATATCCATGCAATCTCAAACGAGCTTGCAAGCGCTGTGTACCTCGATAACATATCAGACATCTTACTCTGCAGATTAAGTATAATCACACGATAATATCTGGACTCTTCAAAGAACAAAACCGCAGGCCTTGTGGCGGTGAGCTATTTTTATATAATAGAACATCAGCATAAAGATCTTAAAGGCTTCTTTACATGAAATTTACTAAAACTAGACATGACGATGGTTTATTTTTTATTGAGTAAATAGCTTAAATATAAAAACAGTCATCTGCTGTAACACAAAAAGAAAGAGAGGTCTCGTCACTCTCAATGACTTAATTATCAAATGGAGTGTAGCAAATTGTAATGCTGATAATTGTCGTTAAGGTGAGTGTCAGCTAGAAGGTAGACCATAAAGAATCAGGTGTAGAGAGCAATCAGAAGCGGTAGCTAATAGGCGGTAGTCGTATAACGAATGAGACAATCAACTAGGGGCCGTCACGGAACCAATCGACGATGGTCAACACAGATTTAGATATACTGCTACTTCCGATGAAATAATGGTAATGATGCTGATACTGTCTTTGGGGATATTGAACTACAATACTGATACTGTATTAGAGGAAATTAAGGGTTAACACAAAATTTGCCAGTTTCGATTACGTAGATTGATCTATCTATATCTGCTGCAATACCTGCATATTTATAGGAATATGAAGATTAAAGTACTATAAATTTATACAAAAACCCTACCTCATGATATTCTTGTAATGTTTATGTAATCACGCCACCAAAACATCACATTTATTGAAAACTTGCCGTCTCTACAAACAGGCGGAGAATATAGGTATGAGTAAAACTTTATAACTCTAAAAATAAATGGTGCATGCTTAACCGGCATCTTACTCTAGGTAAAAGAATCTATCAATCGACCACAAAAAGTCAATAAGATCAAATTATTTTCTCTAGATCGTAATTGCACGTGAGGTAGAGCGTTGCGCGGGTATTCTGGTGGTCTTCTGTCGGTACATCGGTAGTCGATGCTGCGATCGATCTAATGACGGTGACGAATTGAATAGCCGCCGCTCACCGCTATTACTTTAATGGATTGATTGCTATAAGCAACAGAAAAAACTTGAATTTACTACCACTATTAACAACAAGAGATTTTGATTATGAACCGCGTTTTGAATTGAACCGATAAATACTTAGGAAGCTCACCGCGCCACATGAATGTTTTTCACGCTCGTGGCTATATGAGTTTTAATTACGCCATTACTTTCAATCTACTTCACAGTCTTGGACAATATCTCATAAAGGCTGGCTCACAACAGTGACTTGAATGGTAGCAGTCACGCATGCGCTGCGATTAATTCAAACCAATCAGGGGCTGATTACACGCATTATGTACTTACAAAGTAACAGCTGCCAGCTTTTTGGTCCTTATTTTGACTGCCATAAGGTCTAAAGTTTCTATTTCGAAATCTTTGCTTTGTTTTAAAGATGTACCGAGTTCAGGATCGGGCTAGCTGATAGTGCATTTCACGCAACGTCACTCAGCTGCTGGCAAGACGGCATGTAGTTCGAAGGCGTAAGTACGGATTACAGGATAAGTTGGGAAACGTAAACGAACTTGTCTATTCTGTAATCTTAGATCACACTGGACTTAGAATATCTACTTCCTTAGTTATTAGTACGTTACAGTTCTATGATTTAGTAATAAATGTAAAGTTATATAAAGAGTACATCACAATCAAGCTTTATCTTAATTTTGTTATCATAAGAAATACATAGTACCTAATTGTTACATGTAACACAAAATTATACAACGTGTAACTATAAATATGCAAAACCTCTTAAGGGCTGATTTTAGTGCTCAAACACAACAACTTTTTTTTGTATGTGACAAACATCTAAATCGCAAGAAATAAAATACGTAGCAGCGTAACAGCTGATTGGACATTTAGAATCAAGATGAAGTTTTTTTTAAGATAACAAACACTGTTGGTCCCATACAAAAAGTTGTTGTATTTGAGCACCATAATCAGTTCCTAAGAGGTTTTTCGTATTTAGTGTTGGTGTATATGTTTATTACTTTTGGTTTTAACGAATAACTCTAACGGGTTTATCCTGAAATTTTAGCATATAATTTTTCTTGTTTGATATCTTCGTATGCAATTTTGTATGTTGGATATACTTATTTTACGGAAAAATCTAAGTATTTGATAATTAGGACTGACTACTACAATTTGCAACTTTGACCCGTATCTGTGATGATAGGTAATTATAATTTACCGATATTATATTAAAACTTTAAAGTGACATATTTTTTCTGAGCTAATTACATAAAGGAAAAACTCGATCGAGCAATTAATTGAGCAATTAAAAAGATAGACTAGAACTACTCGTAGAGTCGGCAGTAGTCGGCACACTATAAGAAATGCCTTCATCCGTTCAGCGAAATATGACTTGCATCCTTCCCCATACATTATTCTTAGTGTCAGGTCTGTATTGACTGTTAGTTATTTAGCATCTGGATTTATTAAAACGATGTCTAGGACAGTCAACATCAAAAGTATCTAAATTTTCCAAGAAAAGCTATCCTATCAATTAAGAAGAGTCAGTACTTTTGATAAATAGTTTTTGGTCAGCTACTTTAACTGTACATATTATATGCTTAAAATATCACGTTAACAATTTTTGACTTACCTATGTAAAAATACTTTCGTCATTTTTAGGGTTGCATACCTCAGTAAGAAAAAAGTTATAGGATCACTCAGTTGTCCGTCTGTATGTCTGTCTGTCAATTTATCAAAAACGCGTGGAGGTAGGTATGAATGAAAAATGTATGTCATATACTCAAGTCTGCAGCTCCTTGGAGCTCTGAAAAAATCTAACTTCTAAGTCAACGCAATCAAAAGATATGGCGATCTATAGTCCTTTCAAGATAAGAAGATACTTATGACACTTGGCATTTTCCGTTTCACACATACTACTTACGATAATATTTTATAAAACAATATTTTTAATTTTCAATCAACTTCAAAAAAGGAGGAGGTTCCAATTCGACTGTATGTTTTTTTTTTTGTATGTATGTTACGCGATTACTCCGCCAATTATAATTCGATTTTAATGATTCTTTTTTTTTTGGTAGATCATACTTCAGAGGTGGTCCCATATAAATTTTATCGAAATTGATTTACAACTTTTTGAGAAAATCAACAAATATATACCCAGATAATATTTTGGTTGTGGTTCTTGTTACCTATCTTCGACAAATATGAGCCGATTTTGATGATTTTTGTTTTATTGAATAGCTTATACTTCAAAGATGCTATGATAAAAGTTTGCAAAATGAAAATCACCCCTAAGGGTAGGAAAATAGGGGATGAAATCGGTGTTCAGCAGTTAGATTAGGATTTATCACTAAAAATAGATGAAATAAGTAAATTTTATTTAAAAAAATAAAACCGACTTCAAAACTTACACTTAAGTACCTAATCAGTTACTTTTGGAGTCGGTGCCAGCCGATGAGAGATTCAATGTTTTTGTTTGCACCGACTCCAAAATTAACTGATTAGGTACTTAAGTGTTAGGATAATTTTTAGCATTTTAGTGTTTTGAAGTCGGTTTTATTTTTTTAAATAAAATTTACTTATTAATTTATATTATTGCAAAAACACAATAATCTTTTCCTCTAAAAATTTAAGCAAATATTGCAAACCAATAATATATCTTAATGATTTAACAAATAAATTAATAGGATTTCCTTCAAATACTTGATGCGTAAAACGGAACGTTTACTTATAGGGATTGACAATAAAAATCGGAACTAAATCGATGAATCGGTTCGTCATCTTGTGAAAACCTATGCGTTGACGTCAGTAGTACGAGAGCGTCTGCCTTGTATGCGATTTGTGTTATCCTTATTTTTCGTAAAGTTCCTATTTTGACTTTTGTTACTGTTTTTGTAAAGTTTTCGTTATTGTTTTGCTTTTATTTGGTAAAATGCCAAAAAAAGGAAAAAACGACTTGTCAAAAAGCTGTATACAGCACTCTAGCAGTAGAACATTGCAGTTTTTCTCTTATTTTAAATAAGTTCATTTAAATAAAAATCGATTACACTTTCTTTATACTCTCTCGATTTTCAAAAAGAATCGGTTGGATTTCGTTAAGGCACATCACTATTTTTGTCAACAGAGAAGTCACGTAATGTGTCATAAGTTTCTTCTTATCTTGAAAAGGGTATAGAAATGAATCATGAAATTTAGCTAGAAGCAATGTCTTAAAGCACAAGTAAATGGAAAAGTCTGAAAACCGTAAATTTGTAGTTACTTAAACCATTTTTTTATTTCGGAAAATCCGGTAAAAAAATTCGAGAATGAATTGGACGAAACCTGCAATCAAATAATATGATTGTGCTAAAGGTGACACATGCACCAAATGCTATTATTACTGAGCATGGGTAAACCATAATTATGGGACCACAAGGTTTCTAGGAGTATTGATTACTTCCGATCACGCCATTATTGAGAAGCCCACACAATGATTAGTTCGCAATAATTCGGTATCTATGTGGCAAAATCTTGGCTAACAATAAGACCTCCTGCGTTTAGCAGTCAACGTCAATTTGTCAAATATCAACCCGTATGAAATAATTTGAGTC
Source organism: Anania hortulata (assembly GCA_963576865.1). Lineage (NCBI taxonomy): Eukaryota > Metazoa > Arthropoda > Insecta > Lepidoptera > Crambidae > Anania > Anania hortulata. The sequence goes on along the minus strand of OY756394.1, from coordinate 7,723,066 downwards.
AAGTAAGATGTCACCTTGTGTGGCCGATGGACCTCCTGCGAGCACCTTCCTGTATCACGCAGAGACCCGGACATGACATAAGTTTTGACACCATTACCGATAACGGATAGATAAACATAATCAGGGCTTGACCACAATGAAGATATTGTCCATCACCTTTGCAATGAAATTCTAACACAATCAAAACACAGCCTTATAACTAAACGTCACGCGATATTTTACAACGAACGAAGAGTCGCAGAATTTCCATTTGCAACAAAAACAATTTATCTTCAAACACCCAAACAACCTTTTGTACTATCTGATATACTTACTTCTATTTTTTGCCCATATTGTTCTTGCGAAGAATGGTGTTTGGGTTTTTGTTTTAAATCCCAAGATGTAGATGGAAGTGCAAATAAATTTAACAAGAAAAACTCTCTTGGTGGTAGCTTTAGTTCTTATCTTGGCGAGGTCGCAGATTAGGAGTGTTAAGTTTACTCTAAATACGTTTTCGATGTTCGATTAAAGTGGAAAGACGATATCCGAATCTCGCAGTGAGAGCGGAACACGATTCTAATAACAATAAGTTTTATGTTTGTTCCTTATTATTTCCTTTCGATTTCAACCGCGATTAAAATCGATATCATTAACGAAATCGAAACCTACGATGCGTTATGTGGTTGAATTTGGTATACAATGAGTCCGTACAAAGCGGTCCAGATCTCGCAATAATGGCGTTCAAATAAAAGTAAAATCAGAGTAAAGGAAGTGCACGGCGGGCGGAAATGCAAACTGGCATTGTGCGAAGTTGCACGTGTTCCGGGCGTTTTGTGCACGCCCCTGCATCGAAGCCTGGCCCACTAAAGCCTATTTCAGGCTTAGCAACAGTCCTTGAAGTCTGTGATTACTGTTTGGTATAACAGTTGGCTTTTATTTACTGAATCTAACAGGTAAGCTGCGTTTTGCTTTCTGCAGTGAATTTAGTATTCAAGTTAAGTTACGGTTTGAAATCCGTACACTAACATCAGCCCCTTTGTTACAATGAAAACCATAAAAATTTATAGTTTTACTACTATTATTTATTTTTAACATAATGTTTGCTGTACATTTTATACTTTTTAAAAATATTTCATACTAGCTGTCTCGGCGAACTTCGTACCGTTTTCTCATATATATTTTTCGATGTATAATAGTTATTCTTTTATTCGGGGCGGAGCCAAATACAACAAATTAAAGATCATAAAAATCGCAACAGCCGTTCTTGGCTTTGTTTTATATAAGTATATATGGTATATATGATTTCTTCCATCATTGATATTAATTTTTAACTGACACAAGAAAGAGGTTGCCAATTCGACAATATTTTATAACATTCTTTACCTGCGCCTATCTTGTTGAAACTGACCATCGTGGTTGAATCTACCACAAAGCATGCCAGAATAATAGGCTACCTACCCACAAGACGATATATCACGATGCATCTTCTATTACATTTTTTCGTACGAAACTTTTTCTGTGTATGGAGCCTCAATAAACGAAATAAAATACGAAATATCTGCAAAAAATCTGTCGGCCTCGCAGCAGGGTATGTTTGCGGCTTTGTCGCGCCCACAACTCGACAAAAGGCAAATAAGAGAACAGTGCACTGTCTCAATGAAAAAATACCATCTAAATACAGTCCTATTGAAGTTTAAAAGCCGTAGAGAAACGCGTTTTGTGCGCGGGTCGAATGCGGTGGCGAAATTAGTATCGTATTATATCGCGAAAGAAGCGCGAGTAAAAATCTACCGAACTTACCTTTAAAGATCTATAAAAATGTTCGGACAGTAACGTACAGGCTGTTAATAAATGGTGTAGTAAATAATTTCTTCAACCCAAAAATACATGCTAATAGGTACGGTACACTTAAAGTACATATTTCGTCTTTTAGAAAGTATATTTTAGTACTAGGTATAGATAATTAGTTTAGATAAAATCAACTGGGAGTCACATACCATCTGGATGTATGTTTTTGGGTTTACTTGGAACAGTGGACCAATTTCAGAGTGTAGCTAAATTAGGTTAGATTATGGACATTGTATATCATCATCATCATCATCTATACGGTCAATCCCGGTTGCGTCCAAAGCCATTGCTTTGGAGCCCAGGGTCCGCTTTCCTTGAATTGCTCCTCCACTTCGCGCGGTCTTGAGCGTCTCTAGTTGTGAGATCATTGGCACGCATGTCAGCCCTCACAACGTCAAGCCAGCATTTCTTGGGTCTACCCCTTTTGCCAGGACCTGGCGGTGGCGGCATGGCCAGACATTTGTTTCCTACGTAGCTTGCCGGTTTCCGCAAAACATGGCCGTACCAGCGTAGGCGACTCTCCTGCAGTTTGTCTGCAATATCACGGACACGAAGGCTACCGCGGATGCGCGAGTTCCTCACGCGGTCCTTATGCGTGACTCCGCACATCCACCGCAGCATATTCATCTCCGTGACACGCAGCTCCTGCTTGTGTCGCTCAAGTAGTGGCCATGCTTCGCTGCCATATAAAAGAACAGGCCTAATGATGGACTTATAGATCTGTCCTTTAAGCTTAACCGGCATTCTGGGGTCACAAATGACACCAGTCACCTCTCGCCATTTGGCCCACGCAGCAGCAATGCGTGCTTTGACGTCGCAATCGATGTCTCCGGACGCGTGAAGTACAGATCCAAGGTATTTAAAATGGTCCTTGCGCTCGACCTTGTCTCCGCCTATGCGAACGGGTGTTGGATCTGTAGAGTTACAGGCCAGGTACTCGGTCTTTGCCACATTGAGTTTCAGACCACCGCTCTCAAGCGACTGCTTCCACTCGTTCACCCGTCTTACCAGCCTGCCCCTGTCCGCGTCCACCAGTGCGATATCGTCAGCATACATCAGCAGCCATGGTGGCTGCTCATGTGAGTCTCTGATGCTGTCTGACACAACGTCTAATATCACACTGAACAGAAACGGACTGAGGACGGAACCCTGGTGTACTCCGACGGTGATGGGGAACGGTTTGGTGTCGCCAACAGCGGTCCGAACCATAGAATCGGAGCTGCGGTACATGTCCCGAATAATGTCAATATATGCCTCGGGGACCCCTTTGGATCTCAGTGCCCATCAGATCACCACTCGAGGGACACAGACATTGTATATCAATGGGCCTTAAATTTAATTTTGTCTCCTATACGCATACGCTTTGTGCTTAGTCCTAACTTTTCAGACAGTGACTTAAGATTACGAAACCTTGTACTATGTGTTCTGACGAGTACTTGTTGTATCCACAAATGTCTTTTATTGACAATTATTATTTAATGTTGGTGTAGGGTATATTTTAATTGGTTAAAATTAAACCAACCATTCAACATTAACTATATCGTAGTGAGTATATGTAAACCTGTCTTCTGATATTTTTTAATCATTTTTTTTCTTGGCCCTTTGATAATTAAACAAACGCTATTAATTTCATAAACTCAACATCCTCCTGTACATTTCTGTCTTCACGTTTGTCAGATATCGACATAATTTTATTTATGCGTTTTCATACACAATGCCGAATGGTCATCCGCGGCGGTTCAAAGTAGCCGCAATTCTTCTTATTCATACAAACTACGCACATATTTGCCGAGATACACGCAAACAGTGTACCTACTTACCACGAAAAACAGTTTCCCATGCGGGAATTGTTTACTCTGTGTCGGTAGTACTTTTTTCTTTTACTTTTTTTGGGATTTTTTCTGTCGCTACAACGGCCCGTGGCCGAATGTAATTCGACCTGATCGTATCTGGACACTTTTTGTCCTTGTGGTCAGAGACAGCTGTCGTATAAGCGCCATATTTTGAACATTGTTTATAGTCTAGCGACGTAATGTGACAATATGGCAGATACGGCAGATACCGCGAATTAAGCTGGTGGTTTTTTTTATGGGATACCTTAATTAATCTGGAAAGTTGTGGAATTATCTCCTTGTATTCGTTTTTTTGCCCACCTTATTGATGTTAATTCTGACAGGGGCTATTTCTTATCAGTTACCAGAGAGTTGACTTTTATTTTAGATTATGGTATTTGACATAGCTGCGTAGATTTAAGAAAGGTTTTTATCTATATAACCATTAAATGTAACCATTTGATGTTAGAAGAGCTTAGAGATGATCATATCTATCTCAATCATTTAAATGATGATTGATTAAAATAAAAATCAACTGAACATCAAAAACTAAAACCAATATTTATTCAATTTAAAACTAACAACTGCAAAAAAGTTAAAATAATGAGTCATGAATAAAATCTTAATCAGCGGTCGGGGATAAAGGATGGAAAAGCAAATATGTCGATTAAAAACAAACAGGGTAGAAAAAGAGGCGTGGTGATTAATTTTGGGGGCAGCGCAGGCGCACCCTTCACACGTGAAATCGAATTTGGCGATGCACATTGTCAAAATTGACGCGACTTCTCGCAATCGTTAGGGTGACGTTCTCAATATAAATAAAACTAGGAAATTTTACTAAGTGACCAATATTATGAATTTCTTTAAACTTAAAAGTTTTAGTTTAAAGTAGGTACTTATTCAGTGATAAGAATACAAAAACTTTTAACGAGATAACTGTTATCCCCTGAACTTCCATGGTGTCTTATTAAGCTGATATAAAATACCCACCTTTTCCGCTATTCTTGGTCAGGTTCCGTTAATCGTAATGCAATAATAATATAAAAACAAAAAGTTTTTGAAAATATATCCGTTTAATTATGATAAGATTAAAAAAATATAAGTATGTCCTACAAACTTAAACTGCTGATGTATGTTTATATTATAACAATTTTTTTTTCTTACGTTGAGGACGGTGCTCTTATCTTTATTTTAGTAAGTTTGAGTAAAAGCATTACATTACTATTTTAATTAGCGATAGAGCTATACAGTAAGAGGAGATCATGCTATCATTATTAATTTTTAGTTGTTGTTATTGTTTATAATTGTTGTTTAAATAATGGATTATCATCATCATCATCGTTCATCATCGTTTCAGCCATAGGACGTCCACTGCTGAACATAGGCCTCCCCCATTGTCTTCCAGATTGGCCGGTTGGAAGCGGCCTGCATCCAGCGTCTTCCTGCGACCTTTACCAGGTCGTCTGACCACCTTGTGAGTGGACGTCCTACGCTGCGCTTGCCGGTACGTGGCCTCCTTTCTGCCCCATTGGCCATCAGTTCTACGTGCTATGTGCCCCGCCCACTGCCACTTCAGCTTGCTAATCCGTTGGGCTATGTCAGCGACTTTTGTTCGTTTACGGATCTCTTCATTTCTGATTCGATCTCGCAAGGAAACACCAAGCATAGCTCTTTCCATAGCACGCTGTGCGACCTTGAGCTTTCTTATGAGGCCCATAGTGAGAGGCCACGTTTCAGTTCCATATGTCATCACTGGTAACACACACTGGTTGTAGACTTTCGTCTTGAGGCTTTGAGGTATTTTGGACGAGAAGACGTGGTGTAGTTTCCCGAACGCTGCCCAGCCGAGTTGGATTCGACGATTGACCTCCTTCTGAAAATTGGATTTACCCAACTGGATAACTTGTCCTAAGTAGACATATTTGTCAACAATTTCGAGAGTAGAGCTCCCAACGGATACTGGGTAGGGCGCAACATGGGCATTCGACATGAGCTTGGTTTTGTCCATGTTCATTCGCAGGCCTACTTGTTGGGAGACTCGAGTAAGGTCATCGAGCATTGTGCCGAGGTCTTCAAGCGATTCTGCCATGACCACAATATCGTCGGCAAACCAAAGGTGAGTGATGTACTCGCCGTTGATATTGATGCCAAATCCTTTCCATTCCAGGAGCTTGAAAGCGTCTTCCAATGCAGCGGTGAACAGTTTCGGAGATATAACATCTCCCTGTCTTACGCCTCGCTGCAGAGGAATCGCCTTCGTGCTCTGCTCCTGTACTCGGACCGACATGGTGGCGTTTTTGTATAAACACTTCAACACCTCGATGTACCGATAGTCAATATGGCACCGCTGGAGAGACTGTAGCACTGCCCAGGTCTCGATCGAATCAAAGGCCTTCTCATAGTCCACGAACGCTAAGCATAGTGGCAAGTTATACTCCTCGGTCTTCTGTATAATTTGCCGCAGCGTATGGATGTGGTCTATGGTACTAAAGCCTTTTCGGAAACCGGCTTGTTCGGGAGGCTGGAAGTCATCGAACCTACGCGCGAGACGATTCGTGATGACTCTCGAAAACAGCTTGTAGACATGACTTAGAAGTGAGATGGGCCTGTAATTCTTCAATAATGGATTATCAATAAACGTTATTCTTTTATTGCTATTATTATAACAATATGCACCAGACAGCACCAACCAGTCGTAAAGTAAGGAATTAATATCTTCGTGTTATGAAGAAACAGACAGTGACCTCACGACAAGGGGCGTCTCACCACACACCCAGAACTGAGCAAATTTAAAGTAAGTCGATTTTTAAACGGCCCAAAACCGAGTATCGAAACCGAATTAAAATCGAATTAACATGCCACTACGCCAGTCGTGTTGTCTAATATTTAAGTATTTCGTCATTATTATTTATACTCAGATTTGTAAGTATTTCTATATCGCAATTCACTTGGTCACCCTAAACCGATTAACGGTCCGCCGACGCGTTATTAATATTTATCGTAGCATTTATGCGTCTATTTTTTTTTTCTATTTGTTTAACAGCAAGGGGGGTACAGGTGCCGCCTTTGATCTTTAGCGGCAGCGTTTCCAAACCGAATCAAAAACTATAACGTTAAAAAATATGACCGAGTTCAACGCACCGCGAAATTCGTACAAAATTTATGACGTTGCAGCCATAAAATTGGTTTGAAAACTTAATTTCAACAAAAATTTTGTATCGGATTTCGGTTATGCTATAAAATAGATTAAATCCCCTTTTAGGGCAGTTTAGTCCATTCAAATGGAAGCCATAAAATGAAACTTGTTGCTTTTTTGGATGTTCCGCAACTTTAATTTTGTGTATACTTATATACACTTCACTAGCTATTACCCGCGACTTCGTTTGCATGGTCTTTACAAAACCATAGTAAGTCAAAACTAAAGACCACGTAAACAAAGTCGCGGGCAACAGCTAGTGTTGAATATTTTATTTCACTTTTTTAAAAAAATGCCTACTGAACAGTGACATCTAACGGTAAGAACGACAGCTATTTTGCATCTCTCGGGAACTGTAATTTTTTTCAGGATAAATTCCAGACCATATCTTTAATTCCCGACCAATATCTATTGCTGTGCCAAATTTCATCTTGATCCGCTCAGCCGTTCTGGCGTGATTGGGTAACCAACATCCATCCATTCAAACTTTCGCATTTATAATATTAGAAAGAAGTAAGATTGTAGTTTACCTTCGAACTAGCCTTTCCCGACATCGTTTTTAAACCTCTATAATTGATATTCAGTTTTTTTTATGAGATAAACTCTTTTACAACTAAAGTAATTTACTTAGAAAATGTTCCTATACAAAAACAAGTATGAAGATCTTCACATCAGTAAAAGTAGCTGTGTTCGTCTCATCGTTGTACTATTATGATCATTAAACTAATTCAATTATTTCTATCTTACACACCTATCTGTAGCAATAGACTTAGTAGTGATGTACCGTAGGATATCGATAAGCAAATAAAATACGAGTTTATTTCAATAACTATTAATACAGCTATGGTTAATTACGCTCGTAAGATCTGTATAACTTTTAACATAAAACTCAGTTTAATAAAAACATACTCATAAAATATAAATTATATTTTATTACCAAACAGTAGTCAAGCTTAGTTGTTAATCAAAGTTATATATTTTCTATACTGTTATTTTAGCACAGTTTACTTAATTAATTTAAGATTTTCATCTTAAATTTAAAGCTTTAAAGTAAATTATTCACATTTTTACTTATTTCTTGGTGTTTGTTATGTAACTAGTACATAATACCCACACGTACGTATAGTTTAAGCGATTTCAGCAAGTATATTGTCAATTTGTTGGTTACTACAAACACTTATAAAAATATTACCAACCCTTTCTGTTATTTATGTTTTATCGACTGGGGCATCCCTAACACTCACTTAACGATTCACAAAGAACTTGGTCAGTGCGTTCTGAATCGTGGTCCTCACCCTCTCGATTTTATGACGCCAATCAGCCCATTAGGCCTATTAAAGGTCATTATGTCTATTATTGTACAAGATATCCGTCGGGCCGTCATGAATAGTAATATAGGGCAGCCACAAAATGCACCAAATAAAGTGGTGAACCTTTCGAATTAAAAGGATACGACACATATTTAAAAACGATTAATGTCGTATTTAAATTTTAAAAATACTGCGCATATTTCCACAGTTCACACGCTCTTTTACTTCATCTGTTTTGTTGAAAAAATAAATGCCAAAGATACTGCACTTACGTATGACAATACAGGGTGTAACGAAAAGGTGAAATAAAACTTTAAGGGGTTATTCTACGGCTAAATTACATCAACTTTTTTTATGGGAGCAACATCAAAATCTCAAAAAAATTTACACAGAAAAAGTTGATGTAATTTAGCAGTAGAATAACCCCTTAAAGTTTTATTTCACCTTTTCGTTACAACCTGTATATGTACGTGTAGGTAAAGCTTCCATTCAATTTTAATGGAAAACATAAATTGGTTTTTAATGAGAAAGGTATCTGTTTACTCAAGTTACATACGATATTTCGTATTAATAGTAAAAATTATGATTAAATAAGAAATTCGATATCGATAATAAATAAATGCATCAATAAAAATAGTAAGTACTAGGTTAATATGAGGTATTTTTAACAGCTTCCCCACCGCCAACAGGAGGCGTGTCGTAAGAGGTGACTAATTCCTGTGGCACGAGACGGGCAGCAGCGTCTGCGTGCGAAACATAATAAAAAACTGCGCTCGCCAACCCGCCTGCCAAGCGTGGCGAGTATTGGAAATCCCCCCCTAATGAAAGTCATTGGGGGAGGCCTATGTTCAGCAGCGGACGTCATATGGCTGAAATGATGATGATGATTTTTGACAGCAGAGCTTTTCCCATCCTTAGAGGTACATTTTAGTAGTCAGTAGTATGACCATAAAACGTTAAGCCCAATTTCATGGTATTTCTTCAAAATGTAATTTTTTTGCTAATTCCATCTGAGAAAAGAACTCCAAGAATTAATATTTCCATACAAACGATAAAAGATTAAAAATTTGTAAATGAGGCCAGTGTGTTTCCACGTTTTTATTAAGCACGTCAAACTATGTTAAATTCTTTACCCGAAATAAATTATGCTTTCCTACACTAACACAAAGACACATTATATTTTTAAAATAACACGTAAAATAATTATTTTATGTAACTCTAAATTATGAGTGTTCTTTACGTTTAACTCATAGACCAAATATTTTGGATCAAGTAATTAATTTCTGACTATTGTATTTCAATTCTGATAAAATTTGTGAAATCCGAGTCCAAATAAATAACTAGAGGGGATAAAAAAGTTAATATTGTTATTTAATCAAGCTGTAATAATTAATCATCATCATTGGAACTCCAGCTATGAACACTTTCATTTTTATGGAACGAAATTTTATATAACTACTTAGATACGTACCCCTTTAATCGAAAGTCGTATTAAATCAATTCAAGTGTATTTTTAAAATACTCGTTACTATCGGGATATGTGCTAGGTATCGTTTACGACCCAACTTTATTAGACCTGTTCGTAACAGCCTGTTACATCCATCTTATATTTAGGTACTACTATAGAAAACCTTATATAAATGTTTAATAAATAATAAGCATAAAAGCATACATGTGCGGACAAAAATGGCGTTAAATAAAGTTTTAAGAGTTGTGAGTATGCGTTTAATATCCTATAGATTGTTCACGTAAACGTCCGTGTAATAAACATCTGCTCCCGTGATTATTTTTTTGTTAATTCATAAGGCTTCATAGCCGGCAAGCGCGGCAGCATGTTACCAGACTCCGCTAATCTATATCAAAACAGTTTTTTTACAAACTCAAGACTTATAATTAACGCGAGTACTGTGTAAATTGGATGCAGACCTCGGAGCTAGTCTTAAAGACATTTTCAATTTTATGCGATATACGCGAGCCTCAACATTTTAATGCACGTAGCTTGATAACACGTGCGGCGCATAACGGGCACGCATGTCCAAGATTTCATTTCGTGATAATCAACAGGGCGCGAATCGCCGACCGCTATTATAACTACAGCTACTTAATTGGAACCTCGTCATTGATTTGTTAATGGCATCATAATTTTTACCCATATCGCAAGCAATCGGTTACGAGTGCGCGAACGTCATCTGATATCAAACATTATAAAGTGTCGGTATTCAAATCGTTTCAACGTCCCTCGCGGTTCTCGATACATCGATTCAATTATTTAAACAACAAAGTCTGACTGGTACGTATCAATACAATTAAAATAATATTTAAATGTTGCTGCCGTTCAAGATTAAACTGCGACTACAATCTCAAAGTTAAATGATGCGATGCAATATTTTATACCGTAAAAGGTTCAACCTAATTAAGACGTTCGTTTGTTGGGATAAAAAGTGATTCCGTCTCGAACTACAACCAAAATATACGACGTCTAAAACTACCACAAAGCGGCCGAACTAATACTTGAGTCTACAATTTATTTGGTCCGAAACCTATTGAAACACCGATGAAGGTGGAATTATAGATGTTGATTGGCCGAATAAAGCGGGCGCGACACGAAAGCTCGGCCACAACTCAAAAGGATTTGCATTTAGTTTGTAAATGAAGGGTTATTGGACACTAATGAGGTGTTAGAGAATTAATCCGAGAGATCTCCACAGAGATAATGGAGATTCTAACGATAAAGTCGTGATAAGCGCAACACGCCGCTTTCCATGTGACATTAACAAGTGACTTCCCATTAGAAAATCTGAATTTAAAGACTTAAGGGCAACGTGAACTATGATTCCATTAGATTTCTTCAACGTAACTATTTTTGGAGGTAAGAAGATAATTGATTGTTTGTATTTTATGTACATTCTTTTTGAATTACTTCATTTATTTTAAATAACTTTAAGCTCGGCTTTATAAATGCACGCGGCTTAGTTTTAATTCTTTAAAGTGATAACTTTCTAAATTGATAGAAACTGGTTAGTACATGTAGAATATTAACGTGTTTATAGTTGCCTTTAATTTTTTTGTGTTCCTAGTCTTTATTGTTTCCGCATAATCAGAAATTCCAGGTATTCGGAAATGATATCTAACTTGCTTTTTAAACAATCTTTTTTTAGTATTTTATAGTCTTCCGTCTTTACTTCCGATCACTGGTGATAATAAGGCTAAACGCTAACTTACTAGATCATTTAAAAAATGGATATAATTTTTTAAACTATTTTATTGTCAGTTAAACAAATTTCTAAAGAAAGCTTGTTTATTATTTCGGACCTGGGTACCCTAAGTTGTAGGACTTAGGGTGTACCATATTGGGTTATTTAAAAAGGGTAATGATATAATAATAATATGTAGGTATTGTAAGGGTGGCAACAATACCCCTGGTATCACAGGATGTCATATGTGACGCCGATCTCTGATCAATACTAATTATGAGATGAACAATGTCCGTTTGTAATAAAAAAATGCTTTCTTAAAAAATTACACTATTACTAATAATTACTAATTTAAAGATAAAGCTATACTAGGTATCACCAAGCAATAAACAAACCTCTTCAAACGGCAAGGTGTTAGGATTTAAGCTAAGACATATGACTTAAAGCAGATGGTCTAACTCAGCAGAGGGGCAATAATAGGCTACGACTTTAATCTCGGCTAAAGCAACGATAAGAACTGACTTTGAATCTATAACTTATTTTATTGCACATCTATTCTCGTCAGTCCATATCTCGCTGAGCTAAATCCGCGCTAGTTACACATTTCCTGTCCCTATTCCTTCGATGATGAATTATTTCCTATCCGTTAATATCTTTTAGAACACCGCCATGCTCCAGTTTAGATTATAAATCCACTCGTGCATCAAGCATGTCAATTGTGGTCATAATTGCGCCATTATAACCTGTGAAAGCTATAAATCTAACGATATCGTCGGCGGCGATACAAAAATCAATCGTAATAATGGCTGCCGATCATCGCTAACAAGCAGCGAGAAATCATTAGGGCAATCACACACAAAGGCGAGCAGCAATCTGGTATGAACCGGAATATCATGCCTCTGATCAATATGGCCATCGCCTAATGGACCGACGATGACTTTCTATAAATTAATAACAACAAGCCTACACAGTCTCCGATGATTGGGCAGAGTTAATGAGGAAGCAACATCTTCATATTTCTAACCAATGTTTTTATTAGGGCACGGCTACTTTATTTTGTTTCTACATGTTTCTAATAATCAAACTTACTAATCAACATCAGGGAGCAATGTATATAAAATATATATATCATAAATTATTTTTACAATCGCCACACTAATAATCTTGCCCCACCAAACTAGGCAAAACTTGTAGGTACTATGGAGTCAAGCAATGACTCTTGATTCTAGCTAAATCTCTTTGTATCCTAAATGCATTATTGTAAACGTGTTTAATGACATTTGTCATAAACATAATTGAAAACTTTCTAAAACAAATTTCGGTTGTTAATCAGCCAATAGTTTTGCCTATTATGTCTTATCGACAAATATTGCTCTTTGGCACTTTTTGAGAGAAGATTACTTCTAGCAGTGGACTGCAATAGGCTGACAATATGATGATGATGACTCATCGACAGGTTAATGAAATAACTTACCGACTTACTTATATAACTTTTCACTCTTTCTAATTGGGACAGCAAATAATTAAAAACTTATTCGCGTCAAATATAGTTTTTCCCTGTAATCATTTTTAAAAAATTAGTTTTAATATCAATCAACGTATAACTATTATACTCAAATTGATAATTGCAAATAAGTTTCCATTTATATCTCAGAAACTCGACCATGTAAATCATGGCTGTAAAAAGGTATCGTTATGGCAATTTATACAGTTTAATACGGCTATTTTTGTTTACCTCGTGCAATAAATATTTTACAACAGAATGATGGTTTTATAGTTGTTATGGCAGTGCTACTTCCTGAGTCGCAACTTTGAATGTATGAAAGGAACCGGAAAGAATTTGTTATGCACCCTGTATTGTTAGAATTGCGTAATGTTGGCCACGAGTATTTAGGGTTACATTGAAAAATCTGCATCGAGATACAAAGAGTGGGATGCTTTCTATTACTGACTTTTATATTTTGTGAAATTTTACTTAACAAATGACTAATTTAGTAAAAGTAGATTTTTTAAATAGTACAATATGAAGCAATTATTCGACTTTTTACGACCCACTATACAATATTTACCTGACATCTTTCGTGTAGGTACTTAGTAAATAGTTACCGTGTTATGTTTTGAGTAATCCTTAACTACGACTTCGTTATTAAAGGACGCAGACTATAATACTATCAAGTAATAAATCAAAGTGATACTGTTTCGATTCGGCAAATAGTAATTTAAAGTTACAACCAAAAATATATTTATAGTTTACCAGATCATCGCAAAATCGTCACTTCTCACTTTTCATAGTAATTTGTAATTGTTGTCGAAATATTTCGTGTAGATGCGATGGTAAAGCAAATGGGTGCATTGCTTGTGATATTACTTTATCAAAAAATAAGGGAAACCAGTTTTAAACATTAATAAAATTAATTGTAACCACGTGGACACGACTACAGGTAAACTAATAGATTTTTCAGTATTTACATTATTTGCTCATATTACAGACTCTCTCTATAACGTTAATTTGGTGGTGGTTTCAATTTATAAATGAATGACGGTTACACAACTCAAAATTATTTGTTTCTTATATCCAGTCAGCTGTAAAATGAACGGCCGCCAACTTGTCCCAATTTCAAAGGCTTGCGCCGCACCAAGACGCGTGTTGGCTCCTCTAGCACATCTGGTAGCCTCTTTGTAATGTTTATTTATAATGTGTAACACAATGACCGACACTCGACGTGCAAATTGTTATCTAGTGGACATAACCCCTGTTAACAATAGTTCACGCCTCGAAATTTCCGTGTAATTCTTCCTTTTATCTTTTCTTACCATTGTGGTGTCGAGTTGGCCATTTATTTCCCATTATTGTTTCTTCGCCGAGGGGAGTAGCGTCGGAGGCGTTATGTTTGCTTTGATACCACTTCGATTCTGTATTAGCAGATAGAAAATATATTTTCACTACTTAAATTTCTACCTTATTAAGTTCCAGTAAAGTTACATTTCCTTTAGTATGACTAAATAATGTAGCTTCTTCAGTTACATCTCGGCGAGAATGTAAATTGTGAATGAATAGGTTTTGTCGCGTGACAAGTGGAGCACTTATGACAATAGAATTACATACAATGATGACTTTTTGCTTATACAAAAATCATTCATTATTATTTATTTCTGCTGACATTTCTCTATACGTGCTGTTGCAGGTTTTGCTCCGAAGTGGCCATTTGGGATTTTGGGAACTAACCAAACAATTATTCAACCTGTAATGATTACCCCGATTCAGGCTCGAAACAATTACTTTACCTTGATTGGGGTATCCTTTGTGTCTTAACAACTTGTTGAGAAATGTGCTCCAGTTTAATTATATTGGGGGGAAATGAGATTCTGTAATCAAGTCCATATGAATTGCAATTAATCTGTTGTTTTGTTTTTTTTTCGTAAAAATTCCTTGTTGTTTCCAGATTTTTAGAAGACTTTCCTCCTTTCATGTTTTTTTATTTTGTTTCTACAATATATGAGTATTTAAAATTATTTTGCAGCCGATCTAACGTAAAAAATAGAAATGAACAGAAATGTTTTCTGTGCAAAAACTGGTCATGTTGAAGTTGCAAAAAATATCTATTATTAAACTGTCTTTGTCTTTTGATAGTTAGCTTTTTTACTTTCGATTGTTGTAGCAAGTGCCAGTCACGAAGATCACTCACGGCCGTGCGAGCAATAACAATGTGGGACGTCCTTATTTTACGTAACGAAAAAATAGTCTAGAAAACCATCCAAAGTCGATTTACACACCTCGGAGGGCGACTCTTTCTTCATTCTGCCCTCGTGATGAATGGTCGATCTGTGGTTTATAATTTCAAATGACTGTCACAATTGTAGGTCTTAAAATACAAACGGTGGGCGCACGCGGAATCGTGGAATGTATTTTAGCAACTACACAGCTAAAACTATACAATTGCTCGGCACATTGAAAACAATCAATTCTGACGCATAAATGTTTTATACTTTGTGGTTTTGATTTGTAGCTCTTGGTAGGGTACGAGCTAAAAACGGACAAGTGCAACTATCATTGTTACTTCTAAAGTAAAGTAATTCAACCCAAACGACATGTCGTGCGGTGATTTGCATTGATCGCCGAGTTCGATTAAAATTATCACAAAATATGTATTTTTTTTCTAAATTAGCTCAGGGTTGGATGCGCTGGGAGACGCCTCTAGTAAAATGTATCATCTGGTACCGCGTAACACAAGTATGTTAATTCCTGACTTTGTGGCCGTGACAATTGGTGTGTTATCTAGCGCTTAATAGTATATGTATTATGTGTTAAAAAGATAACACCATATTATATAACTTATTAATTAATTATTTAAGTACAAGTAAATTATGTTTTGGAGAGGTAAGTAGATGTCTGATTTTACCTATACGCATATCACAAACTTATCATTCATCAATTCCCTGTATGCCCTATTGCAAAATTCTCATAATATGAAGTCAATAACGTCATATTATAGTTATCCTGAACCGATCGACGGCACAATGAAAAGTAAAGAGGTGTTATCAGCACAATATTCCGTGAAGTACTTCCTCGCGGCGTCGCAAGTACTCCTATCTTTGGTCAATATTGACCGAGCGTGGGCGTGAGTGTCGATTTAAAAGCTATCAATATGATCGACTTGACGTTGGAAAGGTGTAACGTGTGCGATCCGCCACAAATAAATACAGGTCCCGAAATATTTTTATAACGATCGCTACTGCTCTATTATATTCTAAAAAGCATGGACGTCATGATTACTTAAGTATCTATCGCTCAAATATGTTATTCGATGTTCGATTATGTGAGGGAACATTCAACCATAAACATAGTTAAGTTTAACATTATGAACTAGCGAGTTAGCTTCGCACGGTAGCATAAGTATCCAAGGCACACTCACTTTTATTATACATATTAATCACGACAGAATTAACTTCAAACAAGCAAATTATCATATTTTTCCTTCTCTTTCATCCCTTTTTTACTGGTTTTTGTATCACAGAAGAAAACCTAGTTCATACACTTAACCAATTAGAAACTTTTGACAATTACCAATTAACCACTTAACCATAAAACCTACTTTAATTTGTGTCTGTCAGTAACTTAAATGAAACATTTAATATAATTATTGCAGCACTGCATAAGATTAACTATAAACTTTTCATTTTTGATTATTATTATATTTAAATACACGCAGCACAAATGACGTAAAAGTTACAAAATTATGGGTTGTTAAGTAAACTTTACATCATTGATTTGAAAACTGACACTGATGCCTGAGTGTTTTTGAGAAGACACAATTTAAGATGTGTCGGGAGGGGAGGCAATCATTAAAATAACTGTTATTACTTATTACCAAATATGAAACAAAACAATTAAGAATAAAGAATCGTGAACTGGTTTGCCTGCGTGTTTACTCAAATACCGCATCAGAGTGCCAAGAACATTCTATATCTCAGGTTGTTAGTAATTAAAACATTATACCTAACATTGTAGCTAAATCTAAATTGCATCCTGCAATTTTACAAGATGCAAAGAAAACAGAACTAAATATTTAAGCATTATACAACAAAGTCCGGGAAGATAATTAGAATGACAACGACCAAAAAACATATCCTGAGGCGGTGAATCCAGAATAATGAGATAGAATCTCACGTAATGTTTACGTACTTTTAAATCGACAAAACCAATAATTTGTCGAACACAAAAGGAAGAATAAAAGCTCTTTTGTAGCGTTTCGTTAACAATACGTGACTATCACAAAGAATTTGTAGCTAAAAATAGGAGTTCACAAAGAGTTTCATAATGGAAGTTCTCGTGGACAATTTTATAAATAGCTCCAGGACTTTAGAATGCTAGAGGTTAAACGGTTCCTTGCGCAATAGAAGCTATGTCTGTGGTGGGTTTTGTCTAATTAAAGAGGTTAATTTTAATTCTGCTACCATGATATAAGGCTTGCATTCGCTTGCAGTTGATTGGTTTAGTAGCTTTCTTCGTAACAAGCGGTGATAGGAGTACCTAGTGGTGAATTAATCTCAATTTGTAAGCCGTCTTGTCACGGTGTTTGTATAATGAAATGGAGCAAGTCTGTATCATTCATTAGAGTCGGACACTTCTATACAGTTAATTGTTTGAACTTGGTCGGGCTGCCGTTTAACATCGTCTCGGCTAATCAAGGCTGGGTTAACAACATCCGGCGAGCGGCCGATGACTCGTTTCTTCGATGATGCAATTGTCTCGGTACACTATTATGCACGGAATCGCATCAATTGGTCCAACTTCCGATTAGGTGTCAAGGATGGTAGAGTCAATCGAATTGAACTTCGCGTATTATTTGGACTGACACAGTCATGTGCTTGTTGGTAAGGAATGATCAACACGTCATTTTTATTAATATAGGTAATGACTCGTTGATGCACTACACTTATTTACTTATAAGTTTAAAATATAAATCTTTCATGCCTTTTATACAAAACTAACTTTTGTAAATATAGGTAATTTTTAGAGCACGTGCTTCTCTTAGTCGTTAAGTTACAAACATACAAAATTTAAGTTGACAGACAGCCAAAAGTAGAATGTCTTTCCGATCAATGAATCTGCACGCAATAGTGATGCTACCCGTACTTTTACGATATGACATAATAATCGATACATTTTGGGAATCGATTCAAATGTAAAACAGACTTACCGCATCTAGAATCATGGTCAAAGCATATACCCCGACTTAAGAATGGGACAACATTCTGGGAGGAAGAAGATAATAATCGATAACTTTACTACTAATCTTTAAGTAGTTAGCTTAATTAAAGAATATATATACATTTAAATGTATATAATATAAAGAATACGCTATTTACGGGATATATTTTAATATGGTTATTATTTTGACGACCTCCGTAGCCGAGAGGCGAGCATACAGGTAGGACCTTAGAGTCGCTATCTCTAAGGTCCCGGGTTCGATTCCTGGTCGGTCAAAGTAGAGAAATCATCATCATCATCATTTCACTGTAGAGAAATAACTTTTCTATATTGTCTCGGGTCTTGTCGATGTTGGGGTACCGTCTTTGTTTTTGATTTCTGTAATACAAGTGCTTAAGCAACTTATCATAAGATCAGAGCAATGTGTGTGATGTGGTCCAATATTTATGGGTTTGGGATGTCTTACCCAGAAAACGTCATGTTAGATTTAAAGGATATTATTATTTGCAATTACACACGGTATATGCAGTGATATTGGTGTTAAATAATATTATTTGTATGGTCAGACAGACTAATCCGTAATCCGTGTTTATAAACATGAGGATCCAAAACAGGTCAGCAATAAGTCAAAATATTTTGTGTCGAACTAGCTATCGATATTATTCGTCCCGACTCTACACATCGTCGAGACAGGTCCGGCAGCTCGCCTCAATTAAAGCCGACCGCACCGCACTCACGATTCATTCAAGATTATTGTTATTCGGCCTGCGCCCGCGCCTCTGCTGACATCGATGCGACACACGCGATCTGACACCGAACGTTTTATCCGATGCAAACAGGTTTATTTTTTATTTTGTAGTAAACTAGCTTCCGTCTACGGTGTTACTTGTCTGCTGCAAAAAGACTTCAACGCGCTTATCGTCAACTACATGTAAATATGTACTAGCTTACTTATTGAAAACTGTATAAGTATTAAATTAATGGATGTTGAGACGGATGGATGCGGTTGCATGAGACCGCTTTACATACAAACATCTAATGCGTACAAATAAGCCAGACAAAACAATATTTGTCATTGTCTCGAAATAAAGAATTAATATCCTTATGTTACAATTAATTTTGCTAGCAACCCCACTCAGTCACAGCACTGAGTGAGAGATGACTTAGTCACAGCACTGATGATGAGCTGGTAATCAGCATTAACACTAAAAACATTGGACAACATCACATATATTACTCTGACCCTACAGTAATTTTAATGTTTATTTGTTTAGGTTAAACAATCTATTGTTAGATAGGTCATTTAAAATATATTTAAAATTTATTAACGACCTATCGTTACATATGTCATTAAAATAAATAAATAAATAAAAATATAAAAGAGAATAGTAGTAGAGAATAATGTATTTATTGCGCGTGGCTCGACACGCACTTGGTCGGTTATTTATACATAACTTAGTTATATAGGTAACAATGTACGGTACAACATACAAACTGCAATATGTATTTTCCACTTTGTGAAAAAAAATATCTGTTAAAGATAGTCAACTTACACTATGATATAAAATATAGACAATAAAATACATATCATGCACGGCAATGCAAAGCTTTCTTTGCCTGGCACAGTACCACGTTTTTGTGTTACATTCAATAAAAAAGCGAGTCACTTGCTCAAATCACTCTAACGATTCCATTCAAAGTTGAAGACCGTGTTTTAAGTTTTTAGTGAAAGGAACTTTATTATCAACTCATGATCAACACTTACTTCGAAGTAGCGCGTTTTTCGTGAAACGAAAACGTACTCATCTACTTAAATTCAGTAATGAGTACGAGTATTAGCCGTACAGTTGTTGGGACATACATTTATTTATTTAAAAGCACAACTTTTGACTGTACTGTACTGTACTGTACTGTAAATAATCTTGCCAGCGTAATAAGTATAATTATCAATAATAAAATAATTGAATCATACATTGTCGTAATGAATATCGATTTGTTTAGATAGATACTCTTGCACACTATACAAAATAAATTGCACATATTTTTTACAAAAAGGTTTAGTTTTGTGTTGTTTTTGATATTATCTGACGGATAATGCAGGTACATCACAAGCCCTCTTTGCAGATGAAGAAGAATTGATATTATTTGATTTCGAACTTAATGTAATTGATATTTTACTTTCAACACAGTTATTTTTTTCTTTGTACGACACACAAGTCGGTATAAACTTTTTGTTTATAAACACCAACAAAAATATGTAATATAGAACTGCCAGTATTAAGAATGAAATACTTACGTTTTCCGCTTAGCCCAAGAGTTAATACTAAGATGGATAATATTTCTCATAAAGTAGGCGAAGGCAAAAAAAAAAAACTGTCACAGGAAAGCGTAATTCTTTGGCATTGCAAACAGTCGGTCGTGGCTTGTAAAGGGTATCCTTGGGCTGCAAAGATGTTTATGATATTTCCCGTAATTAGTGTAACAGTAAAGGTTTTAATTAATTAACCGGTCCGTATAACGCCGTCAGTTGTTCATGAACTTTTGTCCTTAAATTAATCCCTATAAGTCGTTTCGATAAATTAATATTTGGTTATCGAAGAAAGTAAGACGTTGTGTATTTGATTTAGTGTTGAGAAAGTACAAACGTCTCGGATTTAACTCCCGGTCGGATCAGATTTATCACATCATCATCACTTTAGCCATAGGACGTCCACTGCTGAACACAGGTCTTCCTCAATGACTTTCATTGGAGGTGTCCCACCAATACTCGCCACGCTTGGCAGGCGGGGTGGCGAGTGCAGTTTTTTATAAGATTTCGCACGCAGACCAAATCGTGTAACAAGAATTAGTCGCCTTACGACACGCTTTCTGTTAGCGGTGGGGAAATGTATTCTTTACGGATCAGTTTAGTCAGAACTATTTGCTCGGGTTTGAGTGTGCTGGGAGGAGACACCCTTGGAAAAAAAGTTGTCTGGTAATAACTATGAATCCCTGTATTACAGGTTGATTCTTTACTTCAAGGCAATGAATGTTTTTGTTAGTTGAGTATCTAGGCAGTGAAAGCTTTATAATGTTAAATATGTAAATATTATATTCATGCATTTTCTTCTTTAGAAATTTAAGAGTGATATTCACTATTTCACTCTTGAATTTCTAAAGATGAAAAACATAACCTGGTATTCTTATTAATTAACCCCTGCGTGCCGCAATATTTTTTTCTTACTGATTTTCCGGTCTATAGTGGGTAAGTGGTACGCACGCAAAGGGATGTTTTCCTAAAACATATTACATTATATAATAAGTTCTCCAAACAAATTAAATGAAATTTGTACTTACGTAATCATAGCAGAAGAAATTAATTTTACAATATAATTTCAGAAACCTTAATGTTGTCAGTACAGCTATTACATGTAACGCTACCAATAAGTGATCATTAATAAGGCTTTGTTAAATGCTGAAATGAACTATACACTTCAGGTTATAAGGTTTCTTTTGGATGGAATAAAGCTAGGTCTTGTTAAAAGCTCGTATTTTGGGCTAAGTATAGGCTTCCGCGTTCCGCTCAGGCGCATTGTATTCTTTGTGGAAAAACAACGTTTCCTTATTATTATGTAATATTTTAGCTTAAAGAAAAGATAAGTGATTATTTTTCTTGTTAAACTCTCTTTTACGTTATTTAAGTACACGAGATACTAATGACGCCACAATCGAGAGCGTTTTCATCTCAGCATTTCATACAAACTTTCAAGTCCGGAACGATTTAGTTCCGCAATCACACAAATCATTCAAATTGTACCATTCTTAATTAATGTTTTTTCTTTTTAATATATATTAATTCTTAATATATAGTTTGTATTTGTGTTGTGTGATGTGCAATTAAGACTATCTACATCTTAAGTATATATCCTTTTTTTTTACAAGTAGATCTTGTTTGAACATCATATCATCTTAGTGCAAAAAATAATAAGATTTACATTTTAAAGTGAAATACAATCAAAGATGTGTTATAAAAAATAAAGCGGTAATAAAAGACGCATTCATCTCCACTTTGGTAGGCCGTCGTAGTGGTATGATTCTATCACCATAATTACCGTAACCCTGAATGTCCACAGTCACACACTCTGATGGCGTATCTATTTATTAAAAAACAATAAATCCTCCCTAAGTAGGTTCCGTCGAAAGGCTAATAATACGAATTTAACCAATAATACTGCTGACCTATTTATTACTGAGAACTTATCAGAGTTCAATATCTCAAAATAACTGTTCAGTTTTTTATTCCTTTGCAAAAGATGCCGTGCTCTTAAAAAATTACCTGCCTTTGTCAAATGTTCTTAAAAAAACAAGCTCTAAGTTTGTGAGAGACAGTTACAATTTCGGCCGTTACATAATTGTATAGAATTTCTTTGTGATCCTCAAAGAATTAAAACAGAACAGAGAAAGGTTAGGAGACTCCAATTGTTGTTTAAATAATATTTCAAACTGTGTGAACAATTCAACTGTATTTTATTAATTTAAACAATAGGTAAGTTGGATTTCATGGTAGGTATAGTTTCTTTTAATACAGATCATCTACAATTTTCCCTAATTTCTTATAATTTTGTTTAGTCTATTTGTTGATCGTTTGTACGTTTGTATGTCACTGCCATTTAAAACACATCAAACATCAGTAATGTTTATAAGTCAAGATTTCTATCGTTTTTGGTGCTGTTAAATATATAGATCTTAAAAAAATATATTAGTTATACATAACACTTTGCAGTATAGTTATTTACAATTATCAAACTTAATAATCGTAAATAGCTATACTGCAAAGTGTTATAGACACCTAAAATATTTTTCGTTTACGTTCAATTTTTTTTAAAGGGTAAGCAGGTATTATTTTGGTCCCGTTAAATAAGACTACGGAAGGCTTTACTGTCATGTTGCAAAAGGCACTCAACATATATTTTTTTAATTAGGTTTATTTTGAAGTCTATATTTGCTCTTTTAGAGTCTTATTATCATTTCTTGGCATCACATGTGTTTCAGCTCCTCCATGCATCCCTATTCCCCAACCTCGTACCTGACTCGACCTCCGCGCACTGAGAAAATCTTCGAA
This sequence comes from Anania hortulata, assembly GCA_963576865.1. Lineage (NCBI taxonomy): Eukaryota > Metazoa > Arthropoda > Insecta > Lepidoptera > Crambidae > Anania > Anania hortulata. The sequence goes on along the minus strand of OY756394.1, from coordinate 7,699,894 downwards.
AACATAATCTATAATCCATCGGCAACACGTGCACACGGCTATTATTGATTTTGCCGTTTTTTGTACAAAATTGCATGCCAGTGCCTGGATGACGATGAAAAACATCCACGGCTCTGTGTGAATGGGCCCTATTATAAGCTTGCGCAATGACATTTAGTTTTTGTAGCCTGTCGCGTGGCATGCGAAGGTATGCGAAGGTTTCGACTCTACATTCGTGAGAGTTACAGACAGAGCTATATAGTTATACCGTGTCTGTGAGTAAATAAATGATTTGATTTGATTGATTTGATTTGATTTGAGCTTAAATGTAAATAACATACTGTATAAGTAAGAGGTAGATGCCTCCTACAAAATCCTGAAAAATCTTGAATAAGAGCTTTAAGAACCAGTTTTAACGATTAGTATGGAAAAGCGAATTTATTTTTTGATATTATAATTTTGGTTCTATAAAGAAAATTTCCTTACTTATTTCGTATTTTAGTGTTCTGCTTACTAAAACAGTGGTTTTTCATTTATTCTATTAATGATTACCGTAAAAAGTCCCTCGGTGGATATTATTTAGACAAAACAACATTTTGAGAGCCCCCTACTGAATTATTCTAATTTTTTTCTCCTTTTTTCTTCTTTATGGGAAGTGTTCCCAAATGCCCTCAAATTCCAGTAGCCAGAATCGTTGGAATATAAACAAGTTAATATTTGGACGGATGTCAACAGACCTGACTTACCCTTCGACACAAGTCCCGGAAAAAGTGTATAGGATTACTCATGACATGTAACCCTTTGTAGGAAAACAAATATTGTTATTATTCAAATGTCAACGCCGTTTCACTTTCGATTCCAAAACGTTTACAAACTTTATTACTTACACTAAAGTAAAAGTCACATGTAGATTTACCTACTTTAGGTATACAGGGTTATTTGAAAAACATCAACAACCTCCTAGGGGCTGATTCTGGTGCTCAAATACAACAACTTTTTTTATGGGACCAACACTGAAATCTAAAAAAAAAATTCACTGCTCCATACAAACAGAGGCCCAATTCCCGTAATTTGGCAATAGCCGCAATCCGGTGTCGATCCGCTCCCAGTAACATTACGATCACAAACGGTATTCTCCCTCTCGGGGACGGGGTTCTCTCCCTTTCCTCATGAACGCGTAGAGGTATTAAATTGAAATTCATGATGGGACAGGTTTGTACGGAACGCTCGGTGCGCGAGTCCGACTCGCACTTGGCCGGTTTTTCTACACACTCCAACTAATAAGCCCTGCTAAACATATGAAGTTCAAGCCGGGAATACCTTTTTATGGTCAAAAGATTTTCTCAATTTTCAGACTTATTTTCAGACAGAATTTAATAAAACCTACGACTGACCACAGTGCTGATGAGTTATACGAGAATCTTTTTGGCTTAATTAAAAATGAATTTGATCAGATTTTTACGGAAAGAAAGATAAAAATAAATAACCTAAAGAGTAAGTTCAATGATTGGGCTACTCCTGGTATTTATAAAAGTAGAAATACGTTATATAACTTGTATAGTTTAAAAGCAGATTCTCAGAACCCACAGATCATAGAGTATGTTAAAAAGTATTCTAAAATATTTAAACAAGTATGTGCCAAAGCAAAGTCAAACCATCTACGTAGCATAATTACAGGTTCTACTAATAAAGCGAAGGCTACGTGGAATATTATAAATAAGGAAACTTGTAGACAAAAACCAAGGGATCACACTTACTCTCTCAAAGTTGGAGATAAGCTAATTAAATCAAACACAGAAGTTGCAAATACTTTTGAGAAATTCTTCTCAAACATAGCTACCTCTACAACTAAAGAACTTGCATCTTCTGCTGAACTAGCTGAGTCTCTTTTAAAGTCAAGTGTTAATGAGTGTCAATCTCCATTAAATTTTAGACATATAAACGCTGAGGAAATACTAAAAACATTTAGGGAATTAAATATGAAAAAAACTAAGGATCTATGGGGAATCTCTGTCAATATCATTAATACAATAATAAATGCAATAGCCCCTCACCTTACAATTATATTTAACAAATGTATTGATGATGGAGAATTCCCAACTTTAATGAAATTTTGCAAAATTATTCCTTTATTTAAATCGGGTAAGAAAACTGATCCCTCCAATTTTCGACCAATATCTATCTTACCCGTACTTAGTAAAATTTTTGAAAAAATATTGTTCTATCAACTTTTATCTCACTTTGTCCTAAATAAGTTACTACATGATAAACAATACGGTTTCACAAAAGGTAGAAATACTACCGATGCTGGAGTTGCACTCCTAAAACATGTATCCGATGCATGGGAGAGTAAGCAAGATGCTTTAGGTATCTTCTGTGATCTTTCTAAGGCCTTTGATTGTGTAGATCATCAAACTTTACTAAAAAAATTGAGACATTATGGGGTTTCAAAAGAGTCCTTAGATTTATTAAACTCTTATCTCACAGGCAGAACTCAAAAAGTATGTATAAATGGAACTGAATCTTCAGGGTCACCTCTTCCCATGGGTGTACCGCAGGGATCAATATTAGGACCCCTGCTATTTCTAATTTATATAAATGACCTTCCTTACTTTGCAACCGACCTATGTGAGGTGGTATTATTTGCAGATGATACATCACTGATCTTTAAAATAAAAAGAGGTCATGAATCTTTTGACGATGTAAATAATGCACTCTCGCGGGTTCTGCATTGGTTTAGTACCAACAATCTTTCGCTCAATGCAAGCAAAACGAAATGCATAAAATGTACAATGCCAGATGTAAGGCAGGTCTCAACAAATATCATTGTAAAAGATGAACGACTGGATACTAGTAATTCCACTACCTTTTTGGGAATAACTTTAGATTCCCGTCTGCAATGGGGTGCTCATATTGAGACTCTGTCAGGAAGACTTAGTTCAGCTGCTTATGCTGTGGGAAAGATAAGACAATTGACTGATGTTGGAACGGCAAGATTAGTGTATTTTAGCTACTTTCATAGTATAATGTCATACGGAATATTGTTATGGGGCTCAGCAGCCGATATTGAATCTATCTTTGTACTACAAAAGAGAGCTGTACGGGCAATTTATAACCTTCGACCACGAGACTCATTAAAATAACTGTTTAAGGAAATTAATGTACTTACAGTGGCCTCTCAATTCATTTATGAAAATATTATGTACATTCGCAAAAACCTGCATCTTTTCCCTAAGAAAAGTGACAAACATAATTTTAATACCCGGAATAAAGATAAACTTGCTGTTTCAAATTTCAGACTGCATAAAGTGAGTAATTCGTTCATGGGGAAATGTATTCGCTTTTTTAACAAATTACCACAGTCTATTGTTGAACTACCCATGTTTGAGTTTAAATCGCATGTTAAGATTATTTTGATGAAAAAGGGTTATTATACTGTTAATGACTATTTAAATGACAAAAATGTCTGGAATTAAATACTGCCCTGCTCGCACAGGTATACATTATTTTCTTTTCCTTTTTTTTGTGGCAGCTAGTGGTGACTGAGTTTGTTCCGGCGTTTCTTCTCAGCACTTGCCAGATTGTCTGTGTCTTGTCTCGAAGCGCTAGTAGGGCCCAAAAAATAAGGAGACATGTTCTGCCCCATATGGGCCAATAATGTTATTATTGACGTTCATAAGTGGCAGTTTTCTGCCCTAAACTGAATAAATGATTTTTGACTTGACTTTTAACTTGACTTGAGACGATGACACAGGGGCAATAATCTTGTTTCGATATTTGCGCCATCGAAATCGCCAGGAACCGCTTACGGTACCTTTACGAAATATTTATAAAACATTACTATGACCTCCATAGCCGAGAAGCGAACATACCGGTCTTGATGTTGTCGCTGTCTCTGAGGTCCCGGGTTCGATTTCCAGTCGATCAATGTAGATAAAAATATTTTCTATATTGTCTCGGGTCTGGATGTTGTGGTACCGTCGTTGTGTCTGATTTCTGTAACACAAGTGCTTAAGCTACTTATCATAGGATCCGAGCAATGTATGTGATGTTGTCCAATACATACGTTCAATACATACCTACATACTTATTGACTAGAAAAAACAACGTACCGCCTATGAATACAATTTTCAAATATCTGTCCTGATGGATTTTAAAAAAAAACCTTCATGGTGAATTTTGACCAGAAATCTGACTCAAAAATTATGGTAAGAATGGTATGAAGAGTTACGAGATTCATATTAGTGCAAAACAAAACTGTATAATTATTTTTTTATTTTTTTTATTGCCTTAGTCGTAAATCGATCTTAAAGGTTTTGCATAAAAATCTTGCTGTATTATTGTGCCAATCGATAGTACTATTAAAACTATTTTTCACAATAACCAGTTGTTATGTTATTATGTTGATATGTTATCATTTGGACATCGCCTCGCATCTCAGAAACACCCTATACGTATGTATAAAAAACTTAACTTATAACCAAACGACGCCAATTGACGTACCCAACCCTCCAAATTGACCTCCAAGGGCCAAAATAAACGACCAATAATACGTCACCACACCACAACTCGCTACAGAACGAAGATAAGATATCACGATCACCATCAAGAGAACAAGATTTGAGCGCCGGGAACAAACCTGGAGACCGATGGTGTCAAAATATTTATTATGTCATCGAATTTATTAACCCCGCGGTCGAGGCCGTGAGAAAACCTTAGAAACGATAATACGTATTCAATTTCAAATAACCTAATGTCAAGTTATCACGCCAAGTAAGACACAAAAAGATTATCACGGTATAGCCGTATAATTCGATACGTTATGGCCTCGTAAAATAGACTGATGAAAATTTAACGACTGCTTTACAAGAAAAGAAAATCCACTTTATCTAATAAAATAATAGGCATTAGTATTCTGTGGATAAGATCCTTAATCTGTGGTTAAGTGAAGAATTTCTTAACTGTGTCTGTTGTAAAGAGGGAAAAAGATAAAAGCAAGCAATATAGTACATTATTATGTTTGCTAAAGCTTTGAATATGAAAAAGAGGCTGACAACGGTTGCTGAGTTTCTTGCGCTGCTTCTTCTCAGTGCTAGCCAATAATATTGTCCCGAAGCAGTAGCAGGGTAAAAATAATAGTTGTGACGTGTAAAAATGCTTTGGATTGTATTGGTTTTATTTGTATTATGCAAAAAATATAATTTAAGTGAACATGTTTGCTCTACTCATACATCGTTTTTGCCATAATTTTCTAAGCGCCATGTGATAGTAAACAATTTCCCATAAACGCCTTTTGTTTTTTGCGACCCACTGCGTTTAAAAAATTAATAAAAGGGAACTCACACGACTTCGGTAGAGGCCGAAGCAACACGCCGACCTACAAGATTGATGGCATAATAAAATCACGTTTTTATAACTTATACATTATTACTTTATAATCTCAAATTTGACTTTTATCTTTTAGAAAGCTTGTACGTAGATAAAGTATCTTCGGCGACACGATCGCGTTGATTAGCCGGCTGGACTATTGGATGTGTCATACAAGTCTCGTGTCTAATTAAGACGTATAAATAAAAAGAAATTAGTTATAATAAACTTTAAGTGTGGGTTTAGAAGTTTAACGGGTTATTTAGAACGCCATAAAGTGCCAGCTCTTTATGGTTTGAGGATATGATATTGAATATAAAGTTGGGATGGGAATGACGTAGGGTTAGATGAAGAAGTGTAGAATGTTAATCGAGTTGTCTGAGCTACACTAGTTTTCCACGGAGCGAGGTTTTAATTCAGGAGTGATGGGCAGCATCCGTCCGCGCCGATGAATGCTCGGGATGAATGGGCCCCTGCGTGAGAGTACTATCTGATTGGAGCGACGCGCGCAATGTTGGCACTTTGGTAGGTTGCCACTTTTTGCCGGCGTTGCAGCGACGTTGGAGCGAGCGAGCTTGCGTGCCTATATGCGATTTTATGACGTAATATCATTGAATTTAGAGTAGTTTCAGAGGAGAAAAATCATGAAAGTTTTAGAACTGATAATAACTGAGAAAGCTTTATTTATTTTTTAAAGATTTTAATCGCGTAACTTGATTTTCTGAGTAATACAGGTTTAAAATATGTATGTCCGATTTTACGAGATGGCTGCGTCAATTGGATAAAATTTAAAAAAAAAACTATTGAAAGTAAATTGCTTAGGAATATTTTTATACAAATAATATGTGTATTAATTTCGAATCAGTGACTTTTATCAATACATAAATAAATAAAATATCAAGTCAGCTCTAGCATGCCCACCAAAACACGATATGATATAGCGATTTATCGACACCAACTGTAAAAGTATGATAGATATAGCCGCCATGTTGAATCACCGTGTGCCGCTGACGTCACATGTTATGATCGCGGTTTCTTTAAAGAAAATAAAAAAATACAGTTGGTGTCGATAAATCGCTACATCAAATCGTGTTTTGGTGGCCATGCTACGGGGGCAGATCTAAAATCATTTATCCTCTATAGTCATATCACAATATAATCCAAACGCAATGCCATTCAAAGATTTCCCGAGCGAAGTTTCTCTGACTACTGTATACTTTTTTACGCTCACCAATAAGAATCTGTTCCTGGTTGACGAGTGATGGAATCTCGTAGGATTCCCTCGTTACATACCGCTCCATCATAAAATGTAAATCTCGGTATCACTCGACCAACCCTCGCAATGCGTCGCAACAATTACAAATAACGCCACATCACGGCATTTTTTGCGAACCAGAAAGCGCGGATAACATTTCAATTCATACAAGCAACAACGGTTCTCTTTTTTTAGTAGCGGCTAAATGATCAACCTTAACGGTAGTGTCAGTTACTACGCCCCCAAATTCCAATTGACAGTATCGGAAAAAATAAACACTTAATCAGGATCACCCGGTATGCTTTATGAGCTGAGACTGAGATTCATGATCACTTGAAATTTATGCTTCCTCTCCTTAAATTGGTACTTCAAAATAATGTTACCTTTCTTTATGCTACTGTATTACTTTTGGAGATAATCCGTTAGCAACTGAAGCTACGGTTGAACAACAATATAAAGACTTACTTTCTTTGAATCAGTTTTACTTTCAAAGTTTGCAAAAACGATATAATACAAGTAAACGCGATTGCTAACGCTAAATTTAACACTGGAGCCAGACAAGGCGGCGACTTTTGCGCTGGACACGTAACTTCGAAGAACCAACACCCCATTGTCATGCCTGTTATAATATACTGTTACACTTCTCCATGGCATGTTACTAATATATTCCTTTTGTGCGTCTTTTTGCTTTAAAGCTTAGTTTTTTTTTCTGCACTAATTTCAATAGCACCTACAGTATACATTACAAGATAGACACGGGATTATGTTACTTGTCCGTTATAAAAAATATTTATAGATGCCAGCGAGAGACGCGTTATGAAATACGTCATGTACTGAATTGCAAATACCCGAGATAATTTAATATTTTATAGCCGTAACATTTGTTATAAAAGGCTAAAGATAATTTGCCTTATGCCATCAACTGGTCAACACCATAGCCAAGGTTCCTACTTTGCCTAAGTATTTGGGTGACACTCATTAAATTTTTCATACATTGGATAATGAGATGTTTTCTGTTCATAAATTCCTCATACATAATTCAGTTTATTTTAATCGTATTTAAGTTATGCGTAAGAAGGCGGTAGGTTTTAATATTCACTGAAATTATTTTGAGATAAGTTTTATCAATCATGGGAGCGCTTAGTTGTATCAAATAGGTGCGCAGGCGCTTCGCCAGGAGGCAGATTGTTCCAGCCAGCATCGCCATCATCTAGAAAGCTGGTAATTTCTTGTAATTTATTTTGCTCAACTCAGGCTGTAGTTCACAAAATATTTCAATATTAGCAAACTAATTCAAAGCCAGCACCTCAATGTTCTTTACTATTTTTTCTGACAATATTCAGACAAAAATTAAATTAAATTAAATAAAAATTACGCCCTTTCCAATCGAACAATCGATTTTAGATATTTTATGACTGAACTTTATGTGTTTGTTTGACAACTGAACTCTACTGTCACAAATACACAATTCGTTATTCTGCGATTGGACCACCACGTAGAAAATAAGACGTCAAGCAAATTGCATCAGATGCAGAATGAAATCTCTTGAAGGCATTAGAATCGCCCATCTGAGAGTTCAAATAAATAATTCTGAGTAAAGACTCGTCTTTCGATATTGCTTTGATCTTGTACAGGTACAGGATGTGGTGTATTTCTAGTGATCTATTCGTGTTTGTGAATTTTATATACTTTCTAATATGACAAAGTAAATTTAAAAAATACATCATGTTTTTTTTTTTCATTGCAAAAAAAAATGTTTTAGATTTTAGAATGTTTGAAAATATCTGTACTCGTACAGCCTACGGGATTTGAAAATTGGTTAGACAGAGACAGTTGTAGCCATACTCTGCCTGCCTTAAATAAAAATAAATGCAAATTATTCATCCGATTCAAATTCGAGCAAACCACTCCTAAACAAAACTGTCTTAAAAGTTCAATCACAAATCGGATCGGCCACCCGTTACACGCTTTTCCCGGTGGTCCAATCTTCAAGATGATTAAATTAGGATCCGAACAGATATAACAGCGAAATGATATACAATGAACCCAGTCCGATTCGCATAATGAAGCAATCAAATAGTTCCCATTGTGGGCCCGGTATCAGTGCGGTGACGAAACGCAAACATACGCGTTAGCTGTAGTTTTTGGGGATCCTTTTCCAAATTAATCAATTCTATATACAATTCTAACATGTGAGTAACGTCAAGGCACTTGACTGTCAAACCACTGTCAATGCTGGGAACTGTCTCTTTTTGCTTTACAGTGAAATTAAACTAAGTTAAGTTAAGTTTAGGACGGTCAAAATTGATTTTTTACCTTATTATTTTTGCGATATTTTAATAGTCATGGATTTACATGACTTCTACAATGATTTGCATCGCATTCCATTTACTCTTTGGTTTGTAGCATCTGCGATTTTCAAATGTCACAAAAACACAGATAGCCCTAGTATTTATGATCGGCGTCCAGTCGTGTTTATAGCGATTACGCTGCGTTCGGCTTCCAAAAGTTGCAAAAAAGCCGAACGATAGCTACAAGTGCAAAATTTAATCTGGGTAGGCAACGCAATGGCAGATTGGGATGTTAACATAAGACTCTTGATTATGTTTAACTTATTTTTTTTAAAAAAGGCCTTTAGTCGAGCTCTAACTTGACCAATTTACATTCTTCACAACTTATCCAAATATTCGATTACATTGTGATTTAAGCGATTATTCAGAAAAGGAATCATAAAGAAGAAACAATATTGACGATTAATAAGTTTACCATTCGGTTAACGTTTTGCTAAATAAGACTTGAAAGTTTGCGTTTACGTCAACGGAGGGGTCGCCCCATGCTTTGCATACGATAATCCAGTTCGAATACTTACTATACAAAAAGTCGTTGCATTTTAAAATCCCTCTCCAAAGCAAACATTTGACGTTTCGAGGGAAATTGAGCGGAAGACTTTTTTCACATCTCTTTAGAACACGGATTAAAGTAAGCTGACGCGGTAGCGGTGCAGGGGATCCAATACCTACTTTTATAGCACTCGTGTCAGCCTGCTATCTAACGGCAATAGTGTTTAGGTATTTCTTAATATTATACCTTTTGGTAATGTCCTTAATCCATTTATATGAAAACTTTTTCGCATTCATTATTTATTGTCAAAGCTTTAATTTTTATGTAATATTCTGATATTTTTCTTACTTTAGCCCTTAGACTTTGATTTATAGATAACCATCAAATATTTTAAGGATAATAGAAATACATAATAAGATATTACAATTATTGAATCAGTTTACTAAGGATTTATTTGTCGATTGTATTCATATTTTTTATGCAAGTAAAAGACCTAAAACATATAAATAAAATTAAGTGCCTATCTTGTTCTTGTCTGAGACGTCACAGGAATCGCTATAAGAGTTAGTATTCAGTCCTTCCACATCGGCAGCGACTGCGCCAAAGACGGTTTAAATCATCTTTATTGATTTACTCCCGTCTCACTGCAGATATATTTTAATATCACAGCACTGTCCGTTTGTCGACATTATGTTCTGAGACGTTGTCAATATCGCGCCTTTGTTCGCGCAAAAATTTATATGTTAGACGTGTCCCATTGTCCACCGCGTAAAGGGACAATAAGAAATATTTTATTCGGATCATATCCTGACGTGTGGTCAAAATGTGTCGAAGCGTTAAAGATTTATATCAACCTTTTAGAATGTCTAAAGACGTGTATGGAATTGGGTCACTTTTATAACATTATTAACATGGTACAGAAATGGAGGTAGAAAAAAAATTGAGAACGGGCTTAAGGAAGGTAAGGAATACGCTATTTATGTTACAACTTTTATATACCTACCTACATACTTTAACAACGAGGATAAGTACTATTATTTTACATCAAATTCCATTTCAGAGAAAAGTTTTCTTTTAAATAACATGTGCCGTTTCTAGTCGCGGTCTATTCGACCATTATCCTAAATTTACTTTGAGCTGATCAAGTAGTATTTATATTCTAAAAATACCCGAATTAGATACCGGGAATCTAATTTACGACTCATAGATGTGTCTTTGACCACCAAGGTACAACTGCTCCAAAAAATATGAAGTCACTATTATTTAAATTAGAGCAGATTTGTAGATGTATCTTAGAAAGGCAAAGAAACAGATTCTGTAAATAATTAACAGTAACTGTAAAGAACAGAAGATTGGTATTAACTACGGCATGATTATTGTACGGTCTATCCTGTTTACAAAGAAAACGTCTTTGTTTTTCAGTCTACAGATGGTTTATTTACACGAAATACCTACCTATATTATTTAGAATATTACACTGTCATATGTGCATAGTTTTTTTCTTGTCCTGCCAGTCTGGTCATGTCATTTTCTTAATTTAATTTTAACATCCATACTAATCTTATCCCTGGCCAGTTCAAGACCCTAACCTAACCTAACAACAATTATTGAAGAAGAATATCGAGAAAAAGAGAAAGATAACCTAGGAGAACAACATAATATAGAAACTGGACTCCAACTGGTCTAGGAGAAGGCTACAAAGAAGTAAAATTTCTTTGAAGAACTAATCTATGGGACTAATAATGATGTAAAAGTATTCACTTTTTAATCATTGCTAACACTAATAAATAATACATTGCTATTGCCGATTTTAAAAAAATATTACTGTGTAACAACTTAGTGTTTACAGGTCTAACTACCCGCAAAAAACAATTTATGCTTGGTTTGCCCATTAAGCGCTATTACTTGGATAAAAACCATAATCATTGAAATTAATACCATAAAGAAATATCACAATATCTCTAATCACACGCTCCGTTTAACAAAACGCTTAACGATTCCGACACTTTTATGGGCGCTACTTTATGCTACAATGTACGGTCTTACATTCTTAAGATACACTGAGTTAACGTAACCGAACTTTAAAGATCAGCATCTAGTGAAAGCGATAGATTAAACGCGATTTATGTATATAAACTTAGAAAATATTCACTGGAATTTCAATATTACATTCATTCATAAGAAGTAAGTATGTCCCCTCTATCAACCTAGATAAGTAATTATTACTAAAACAGATAAAGGTAAACAAATAAAACGCCATTTCAAAATATGTATGTCAAACGACTGTTTTGACCATAGGTACTGGGTCCGAAGGTCCGAAATAGCTATAAAGTAAAAAGCAAAATTTTTAAGGTAAGATTACCTATGTTTTTTATGTCAGTAGTTTCGAAATTCTGTGGATTAAGTCAAATTCTAATTCTGCGTGTCTGTTAAAAATCAAAATATTAACTCCTATCTAAAAATACCAAACGTTGTAGCTTCGCTTAGTACTGGGTACTCGGCACAAGGCCCGCCCTCCACCGCGGCGTCTTTTACTTCGCATTGTCAAACGACACTAATTTAATTTATTAGCACCTTTTACTACACGTCAAGTTGCGGAATAGTACATTTTGTGTAGTGGGCGGTGCTCTTTTGTCAGCGTTGCGTTTTAAATCGATTTGTTTTTAGGGTTCTAAAGGCTTCACTTTGACAAAAAGCGCTTGATAAATGTCTCAAACTTATCTGCATGCCGATATCTTATCTGTAGTACATCTACTGGTCAAGGTTAAGACTTTAATGGGTGAACATTGTTTTTAACTTATATTTAAAATACACGTTTACCTAAACAGACGTTTAAATTAGCTTGTTCAGTTTAGGTACTTTTCACATATTTTATTAACTTTTAGCCCGCCGAGCGAACGCACGAGATCACGTAGGTATCAATAAAGTTTCTATTGTATCTATTGTTTACATCATTTTTCCCAATATTTAATTTGTCGACCTTGGCAAATAAAATAGTAATAAAGTGGAAAACATCATGCTAATAAGCTTCAGTCTTATGTAGGTAACATCGGGCACATACCTACCCTATAGAGCAGCAACACGGATCATCTTTCCCCGAAACACGTTAGTGATTTTTCTTTTACATTTAGTATAAACTGACAAGTCCTGTCAACTCTCGCCCATACAAAAACAATATGGCCACAGATTAAATATTAGCGAAATTTTTGTGTAACAAAATAAATTACATTTCTGCTCTAAATCAGGGTATGTGCTCCATGGTGGTAATCACCAGTGATCGGAATAGGTAGATTGATTTGGGGTCAATGATCTCAAACATTGATGTTATTTTGGACATACCTCCGGGATTCCGGAATTTCTTAGTATCAGTTTTTGAATAAAAGGCATATTCATATTATGCTAGCACTACCAAAGTACACCAAATCAATCTACCTATTCCGATCACTGGTAATCACACACTCTGCTAGTCAAGGATGATGGATGCTTAGATGGATGATTATACCGAGTTTTATAATTTTATTATTTTTACATAATATCCATTTAATATATTTGTTCAAGTACAGAACCCATGTTTTACAACAAAGATAGTCATTGTTTTGTTTTTGTTTTTTAACACAGCGTTACAAAAGACGCCTGTCCCCAATGTGCTAATGAGTGGCTTTGTTCCTTTTGCCATTGGTTCGACTCCCGGCCGTAATGAGAGAAAGCTTGTACAAATATTTACATTTTACATGTCAATAATTGAGGAAGTAATATTATAATCAATGTATTACTTAGATAATTGAAGTCTCTCTAGCTTGTTTTTTTTTCTTCTGCACGCAAATACTTTTTGCTTTATTTAGAATATAGTTAAGAAAATATTTATTTAAAAATACGACTACGATTTTGACGAACGTCTGGTGTAGTGGTTCGCGCTCCGGACTACAAATCCAGCGGTTGTGGGTTCGAATCCCGCAAGGGGCAAATGTTTGTGAGATGAGCATGGGCATTTGTACCTAAGTCATGGATGTTTATAAATGTATTTAAGTATGTTTATCCGTCATCTAGTCGCCATAGTACAAGCTTTGCTTAGTTTGGAGCTAGATAATTGGTGTGATTGTGGAAACAATGTATTTATTATTATTATTTATATTTAAAGTATCGCGTCAAAAAGATTCTCGTTCAGCGTACTTTGTCGTGACAGCCAAGGATTTATCACGACTATTCACGACGCTGATTTTCGATGTTTTTATCATTTAGTAATGATTTAATTACTTCTTAACCCCTCCAACTGTTAATAAATATTTCAGTAGAAGAAAAATATAGTACAGACAACAGCTCGTCAATCTACCACAAAACATCTTATTTTCTCAATTGATATTGATCTCTACGTTTCGGACTTAAATTTGAAAATCGGTTCAATGACCTTTAATTTTTTGGGTAGGTTAACTTACTGTTGACTGTACCTACGAGCACTAGGTACCACCGATAAAGAATGACATACTTATTAAATTATAAATAAAATAAATATTGGACAACATCACATACATTGCTTTAATCTTATGATAAGTAGCTAGCTTAAGCACTTGTGTTATAGAAATCGGAAAAAACGACGGTACCACAATAATAGTCAATATAGTTCTTTTTCTACATTGACCGACCGGCAATCGAACCCAGGACCTCAGAGATAGCGACACTAAATCCGGTATGCTCGCCTCTCGGCTACGGAGCTCGTAAAAATAATAACTACATATATTAAAATATATTCGGTATATTATATCATACAAAAAACCAAAGTGAGTATGTGAACAGGCGTCTTCAAGGCGGCATACATAATTATCTTGGTATTTCATATCACTACATTGTAATAACAGGGCGAGGATACACAGTTTCACACCTTGTAACTCAGTCAATAGTTGATGATAATGTACCCCATTACACTCCATAACATATTGGTCAGTGACTGGTGACTTGAAACAGCCCTTAAAATATCTGACACACGGCCAGTAAGTCTGACGAACAAACATATTGTTATAAAAACTTTTAAAAAAAATTTAAGCTTTGATTTAATATATTTTATTTTAAATAAAATAAGTTGTAGTAAACATTACAAACACATCTCACAAAATAAGGTACAAATCAATTTAAAATCTAGTGAAATATTGACGGCGCTCATTTGAATTTCACTGTCATATTATCTCTTGATTGTTTATAATAAATCCTTGGGTATAGTCAGCATCAAAAGAAGCTGATCAAAAATAAATTTTACAAAAAAAAAAAAACGACTTCAAAACACTAAAAAGCTAAAAATTATTTTAACACGTAAGTACCTAATCAGTTACTTTTGGAGTCGGTGCAACGAAAACATTCAAACTCTGATCAGCTTGCACCGACTTTAAAAGTAACTAAGGTATTTACGTGTTAAAATTATTTTTAGCTTTTTAGTGTTTTGAAGTCGAATTTTTTTTAAAATAAAACATTTATTTTGTCTATTTTTAGTGTTAATTTTTGAAAAGTGAAAATTTTTACTGTAGTATCTTTGAAGTATTAGCTATTTAATAAACAAAAAGACACATCAGAATCGGTGTACATTTGTCAAATATATTGGGTAACAGATACAAGAATCACGAACCAAAACATTATCTGGGTATATATTTTGTTATTTTCGCAAAAACTGCTAAATAAATTTCGATAAAATGTATATGGGACCACATCTAAAGTTTGATCTACCAACCAAAAAAAGAATCATCAAATCGATTCATAATTCGCGGTAATCGCGTAACATATAAACAAAAAAAGAAAAAAAACAACATACAGTCGAATTGACAACCTCCTCCTTTTTTGAAGTCGGTTGAAAAACAAATTTTCACAAGTACTGACTTATAAATGTTACAATAACCTGACTTCTTTATTTGACTTTAGTGATTTTGTCAGCCTATTGTGGTAATTTTTGCAATGCGATACCAAACTACTTTTGATATTGACTGTATTTACTTATGAAGTTGAAAATTTGTGTGTTATCAAGTATTTTTATTAACTAATATTTAACGCCTGACAAATATTCATATGCATGATATTGGATTGGTGTAAGTGTTAAATGAAATAAATTACTAAATTAAATAATATTTATGCATTAATGTTTATTTGTAAAGCAAAGCTAACTACTACTCTATTTGCGTGCCTGAGAAACACAATAAAATTGACCAAACTTGCTAGCCTAACTGTCCGCCCGTAGTATTCTAACATCTGCCTAACCCGTGCGCGCGTAATCAAAATAAAAATATTATTTTAGTAGATTTATACGATAGTGACCGGCAGATGTAGCGGCACTCCTTGCTCTCTATTTTTGTTAGCTCATTGTGTACGAGGGTCAACATCCAACGTGGCTTCCGTTCGATGGAACTCGTTCGTTGTTTTGTTTGCGAGCGTCTTAAATATCTGTCAATCACGGACTGTATGCAAAAAAGTCCAATTGGCGAAGCTATTGGGGTGCATGGTTAGAGCTTCCTCAAATGACGATGATAAGTCTGTCGGTCTCGCCTGTCGCCTAGAGCAATCAGATTCTTCTTTTTGGATGTTTTAATCCAGATAATATTTTAGCTTTGTTTTATTGTGCGGTAAATCAAACCTTTTTAAGGTTCCGCAGTCAAAATGGAACTCTTTTAGTTTCGCCACGTTCTGGAGTCTAACCATGAATCCTAAACAGTAGGTACCTATGCAGTGTTGTTTTATGTGAAACTATAAGAAACGACTGTCTGGTGTAGTGGTTCGCGCTCCGGACCACAATGCAGGACATAAGTACAAATATTCGTGCATCACACTAACATTTGCCTTTTGCGGGATTCGAAGGTTGCGGGTAGGGAAAAGTCGACAAAACTATTATAAGACCTGCTTTACTACATGGCCATGAATGCTGGGCCATTAAGAAGGTAGATGAAAAGCGATTGCTTGCAGCAGAAATGAGAATATTAAGGTGGATGTGTGGGGTAACGAGAATGGACAAGATAAGGAATGAATATATTAGAGGAAGTATGAAAGTGGCACCAGTAGCAGAAAAGATGAAAGGATACCGTTTGTCTTGGTATGGATATGTGATGAGAAGGGAAGAGGAACACGTAACGAGAAGAGTGATGGATATGAGTATTGATGGGTGGAGAAGTAGGGGATGACCTAAGAAGAGATAGATGGATTGTGTGTAGTGATGGGCAGTGGATAAATACTCAAATAGTAAATACTCGGATATTTATCCAAAATGGATAAATACTCGTTTTTATCCATTTTTATCTGATATTTACTCAAAATCACGGATAAAAATCTTTTCAGCTGTATCCACACACAACTTTTGTTTTTCTGTTCTACATTTAATGAATGGTTAGTATTACGTGTCCGAATACAATGTTATTAAAAAAAAAGTAGTTTTAGCAAGGTTGCAGTGTATCCTGTCACGGTAATTGTAATAATAACAATTTATTATGTAGTGGAACTCAGTCCCGTCCTTGAAATAATTAGCCTTTCTTGTTCTTGCTCTTGCACACGGTGCGCACAGATCCGCGAGAGTTGAAATAGTTATTTGATAATGCAAGGCTGCAAAGTTGGTTTTTGGTGCGAGTACCTACTTATATTAAAACCTGAGCAAGCGAATGAATCTAGGATTGTTGTTCAAATACAGAATCCTGAGCGTAGCAAGGGTTTCAAAGGTACGAGATGCAAATAACTTTGCTGCCGAGTGAAACAATTTTTCACCTCACCACAGCGAAGAAAAGGCTAGGTGCAAAAAAATTGCTTAGTTATTAAATTAGTGCTTATTCATTTGATTGATTTTCTTTTTTCTGATAGTTTAATAAAGTATGTTAGCATTATAGTCTCCGAAAACGTTTTCGCACCTTTAGAATGTCTCCATGCATTTAACAAATTGTACTCTTTTAAGTTTTAGTTTTCACGCGATTTTTTCGGTAGAAAACTCAATTCGGCACTATGTACCGCTTGTACTAACTCTGCAGTGTTAAATTATTATCTTCTTCGCTGGTGGACTCGCTCATACTTAATGAAATTACGATTTTCAAATCAAATTATGCAAGGTGAATTAAATAAAGAGAACATTTTTTATTTATTTAGTTTAGTGCTGCCACCTGTGGCTGACCAGTGCAATTCTTCTTCTTCTTCATCTGTACGGACAATCCCGGTTGCGTCCAAAGCTGTTAATTTGGAGCCCAGGGTCCGCTTTCCTTGATTTACTCCTTCAGTTAGCATGGTCTTGAGCATCTCTAGTCGTGAGATCATTGGCACGCATGTCAGCCCTCACGACGTCAAGCCAGCATTTTTTGGGTCTACCTCTTTTGCCAGGACCTGGCGGTGGCGGCATGGCCAGATATTTGTTTCCTACATAGCTTGCCGGTTTCCACAAAACATGGCCGTACCAGCGTAGGCGACTCTCCTGCAGTTTGTCTACAATATCACGGACACGAAGGCTAACGCGGATGCGCGAGTTCCTCTCGCGGTCCTTCCGCGTGACTCCGCACATCCACCGCAGCATATTGATCTCCGTGACACGCAGCTCCTGCTTGTGTCGCTCAAGTAGTGGCCGCGCTTCGCTGCCATATGAAAGGGCGGGCCTAATGATGGACTTATAGATCTGTTCTTTCTGCTTAACCAGCATTATGGGATCACAAATGACACCAGTCACCTCTCGCTATTTGGCCCACGCAGCAGTAATGCGTGCTTTGACGTCGCAATCGATGTCTCCCAAAGCATGAAATACAGATCTAAGGTTTTTAAGGTTTTTTGTCTCTGCCTATGCGGACGGACGTTGGATCTGTAGAGTTACAGGCCAGGCACTCGGTCTTCGCCACATTGAGTTTCAGACCACCGCTCTCAAGCGACTGCTTCCACTCGTTCACCCGTCTCACCAGCCTGCTTACAAAATGCACCTTGGTGCAAAATTAAAAGTATATTCGGTTTCCTATGTTAGCCCGCGTCATCGCTTTGAGTTCCCCCCGTGCGTCGTCCGTCAGTCAGTAGTAAGCTTTGTGGGTGCGCGTTTTTTCACATAACTTTTTAAGTCCTATTATCGGAAGTCCAAAAATGTTTCTCATACCATTTTACATCATAATGATCACTCTTCATAAAAATATTTAACACTGATGATCGAAACTCATGATCATTAGAATTCATCATGGAAGATAATTAATTTAATTTATGTACACATTACAACACGCCTCATGTTGGCGGTGGGGAAGTGAATTACTTACGGCCGTCCCCACACGGCACCGAACACGAGCACCTGTATCACGAGACGGGCAGCATCATTTGCGTGCGAAATCCTATAAAAAAACTGCAATCACCAACCCGCCTGCCAAGCGTGGTGAGTATTGGCAATTCCCCCCAATGATAGAAGTCATTGGGGGAGGCCTATGTTCAGCAGTGGACGATCGATGGCTGTTATGATGATGATGATGATGTACACATTTAGTTGCATTCAAATACCATGAAATAATGAAATAACATGTTAAGCATTTGATAGCTGTTCTTTTGGCTATTATTCATTATTTATAGTTTAAAAATGCAGAAATACATATTTTATCTTGAAATTACTTATTACCTACACTCTAATTTCGAAATTTGCGTTAAATAGAAATAAAAATGTTTAAAGAGTATTTATCCACCTTTTTGGATAAATACTCGAGTAAAAATGGATATTTATGAGTATTTATCCATTTTTAGTATTTATCCGGATAAAAACCCATCACTAATTGTGTGAGGAGAGATATGACTGAGAAGGGAGTGAATGACTCAATGACGAGTGACCGGATTGCATGGAAGAGAAAGACATACTGCGCCGACCCCAGATAACCTGGGAACAGTGCAGGTAAATGATGATGATGATGATGAAGGTTGTGGGTTCGAATCCCGCAAGAGGCAAATGTTAGTGTGATAAGCACGAATATTTGTACCTAAGTCGTGTAAGAATGTTCATCCGTTATCTAGTCGCATAGTACAAGGTTTACTTAGTTTGAGGCTAGACAATTGGTGTGATTTTGAAAACAATAAATTACTAATTAATATTATTATTTAACTCTATACAAAAAACAAGGCTAAAGTTATGTTGTTTCAAGAGCCCGTGGGTCGGCTTCAATGCTAACTAACATAATATTCATAACAAAACTAATCCTACCATAGATAAGGTACCCAATACTCTTTAGTTCATATAAAGAAAAATATTTCTTAGTCAAGCTAATCTCTCCTGTTTTATCATATTAGTCCATTCGTAGTGCAGTGTAATCCATCTGATATTTAATTTTATGGTAGTAGCTTCGCATGTTTCTCCCCATCAGTCAGTCAGCTTGGTTAAGCCAGTTAAGTCATTGCGTTCCCACACTGATGGTACAAATAAACTCACTCCCTTTTAGTGTACCATCCATATGGATAGTCTACTTATTTCAGATAAATAAGTTTTCGCAAATAAATAAAAATACTCAACTGCTTTTATTATACATTTTCTTGTTGTTTTTATTGGGAGTCTTTTGTCCTGTTTTAAGAAAAAACTTCACTCAAAGAACATACTTAATTGAACTCAAAACTGATATCAAATTTTTAGAAGATGCAAATACTTGTTACAGGCATTTATCGAGTGAGATAATATAATATCTTCTTAGGTACGTTCAGACTGAGCCAAGTGACATCCTCCATCAATCAAAACATTTACGACCACGACCACTCGGTAAGATATCGTACTAAATGAGACGAAGACTTGTTTCCAAAGTTAATCCTAAAAGACAAGTATTTTGGCACATTTACGAATATTATGTAGATTTAAATAATATTTCATTATTACAATCGACATTATAATTAAATTTTTAATGAGTATACAAAATTTAAATTAAAACTAAATAAAACTAGTTTTACTATAGAACGAATTGTAATATCGATAAAAACATATAAGCTATTCCATACAATTTGGTCGAGTAGTATTGCGACTTTAGTATGGTTCTTTAGTTTATATTTATGAGTAAAACACTATATTAAATTTTGTGTACTCATTAAAATATGTGCAGAACCGACATGAGTATCTCCATGGATGCGGCCACATTCAGCGTCAGTCACTGATCGGATTAGCACTATTTACTTCTCGTTTCGCCGCGTTTTCCTCACTTAGTCTTTTTAATGTGTAAATTAATTTAAATCGACCTTTGGAGCATGAAATTCCCAATCCATTACACAGAGGACAGGTTAATGCGCGCAGCGTGTCTTTACTCGCAATAGAAATACTACACGGACCCGTGTATACTTCACATACCGAACACAAGTGGCAGATTCTTGAAATAGAAAAATCACGCGCGCGCACATTTTTCCCGCCTTCATTACTGTCCGTAACGACCGGCTTTTTCATTTTAATTCACTCTTAATTAAACGTCTTATAAAGGTACTCGCTTATCGGCCGTCTAGGTGTTAAGGACTAATTGATAATCGAAATAAATGGATTTCTTTCGGTCGGACTAATAGCCGCGCGCTCGTGTGAACGCCGCATAATCAGGAGCCACTTTTCAGATGTCGGCCGATGACGATAATACCTCGCCGCGGCTCGGCCGAGTCTTGCTAACGAAACCAAAGATTATTTTACAATCTCATTACCCGCGCCCCAGCCCTGTATTAATGGCAGGATAATACACGAATACATTTTAATTTCACTCTCGACCTCGTTAATACGTCGGTCATGCCTTAGCCGTAATGAATTTTACTCTTGAAAACTATTCCTAGAATCTTTAGCTACAGTGTTAGTTGCGGTCGCGACATTTTTTCCAGACACGGAATAAGTTAGTGCTTTTGGTAGCTCTGAGCTATTACAGCATTGTCTGGTGGAATTTGCTTTTAAAATTCTATCGGAATTTTTGAGAAATGCCATTTCTTGAACAGAATAAGGAGTGGAAAAATTCCCTTCATTGAAAACCGAAGCAACAGTATATTACGGCGACGGGCGCGAAGCCTTTGGTATAAAGAGTCAATTGACAATCTGGGCCGCATCGCTGCAGAATAAATGCGGCCGCGGACGATTAAAAAATATCGCCACTTTACAGTGTTAAATAACACAAAAGGATGGTCATATTTTCAAAATAATTACGTCAATAATTGGCACGCACGCGCGGAGTAACTCGTAGGAGTTCGTCTCATTATTCCTGTAAGGATTTTACCACCTACCGCGACAGATTAATCGTTTTAACTATATCATAAGTTTATATTCGAGCGAGGGCCGCGCTGTGTCAATTACATTGCAAAAATACAACTGTCTATTATTCATAGGTTCTTAAACCGCAATTCGCTAAGTGAAAATCATATTGGCTTCATGGGAATGGGCTACGTGAGGCTTAAGTACCTCCTTATTTCATATGGGGATTTCATCGTAGCCGCTAGAAGCTAAATAAAAAACTGAAATAATTTACGGTAAGTACGACCGTTTTGTCCATACCTCACCACAGAGCCGTACGAGGCGTCTCCACAGCAATTATGTGCGAGATAAAAAAGATATACGACAAGTATTTTGAATAAAACTTGACTAATTAAGTATAAAAATGTCCTGTATAATTTCTCTAGTTCTCATTCAATTTTACTACTGTTTTTAAAATAACAATTTGCATAGAAATAAACATAACTTAAATAACAGTCGTTTTCTGTGAATACAGATTCAATATTACCGAGTTTGAATTTAAATTATTTCCATTTTATCGGAACTTTATCCCCGTTTAAAATGTCTGCGCGAAGTAACTGCAATATTTCAAAATGAATCCGTCTTGTTAGGAGTAAAAAATCCATCATCGTTCTATTGACAAAACGCGTCTCTCAATGGGGATTCTATCTAAATTGAATGAGCCCAAGACGGCTATCAAAGTAACAAAGCACCGACGTACAATAGCGTCGGAACACGTGAATCGTATCATAGATCGTGCCGTATAAACTCCCTTTCAAAGACTTTGGATGATATGATCGCAAGAATGACGAGTGTGTAAGTCTATCCTCATAATCTGTGGTCAGTGTATCCAAACATTGACGATTTCAAACGATTAATGGCTACGTGATAGCAATCGTTAGCTGAAGTGTCAAAACATGATGCAGATAGAAATCTGTCCATCAACAATAGTCAGCCACATGTTTGGTACTTTGGTGACAATTTGTATCAATAAAAAAACAGAAAAATGTAGAAACAAAAAGGTATGAAACAAATATATATTTCGATACATGTAATAAAAGTACTTTCTTTTTTATCTTATATTTATCTATTCTATATAAATAAAAATAAATGTAAGTACCTATGTTTGTTCTCTATGCGTTCCTTAGCCATTAATCTGATCGTGATGAAACTTTGGTATGGTCTTCTGGGGACGCCCAAGAGGATTCCTAAATTGAATTAAAAACCCTGGAACGAAGTCGCTGGAAACAGCTAGTTAATTATAACAAAAGTGGAATGCTTTTCTTACGATATAGTAGGAATCACATTAAAACCAAGCACACGATTCAAAAAAGTTGAAATACTCTATCGAAATGTATCTTGAATTAAAGAGAGTAGAAAAATTGGTATGCACTTGGATGTAGGTAAGTACTCCAATGTATTAAATATACACATGTAGGTAGTAATAATATTAAAGTGTTTTATGCAGCAACAAGCCGACTTTATTCCGAGCCGAATGTCTGGTCTCGAGTGGCATTCATCGGGGGTTGTTATTCAAACAACACGTTTATTTGCATTCGGCGAGTGTAACGTGCGTTTACTATCGGTAATATCATATTAGGGCGACCATTATACAAGTTTAACTAATAAATTCAAACAAAACGACTTTGACGTAAAATGCGTCTTCAAATCTGTATAAAAAAAATACAAACCGGTATTTTATGGTGCCTCCACACTACAGTTACTTTTTGTATCTATGTGTTACTTAGCAACAGCCAAAATATAGAAACCGATTCAATGTAATATATTTTAATATGGGTAGGTGCACCAATAAAATTTATTCTAGACATTTATTTATTCAAAACTAGCAGACGTTATCTTGTCCAAATTTGACAATGTAAAACGACATTAGCGCCAGTAGTAGCAAAAATCTCATATAAAAAGGACGTTAACTTTTTCCCAAATTTAAAAATTTTTCAGGAAACTTTACCAGTTTTTCTTTCCACATGAAGCTTTTCCTGACAATCTTGAACACTACAAAATAATAGTTGGCCAAATAGGTGCAGCCGTTATGTAGTGATGCGCTAACATACATTCGGCAATTAATTTTTATTTATCTAGATATTTTGATAATATCTAATCAAGGGCCTAGCCATGAACTCTTAACCTAAGCAGTGCTGTTAATTAAACTCTTTACAGAAAAAGTAAAATAAGATTAAAATAATATCGATAAGCTCATTGGATCTCTGGGCAATGGCGTGCTACTACTACCATATTCAATATTTTCACTCTTACAAATTTGCTTAAGGTTATCTCACACCCTTTGACAGATAGACGTCTAACAATTTTATTTGTGTGTCATTTTTATTGCATCTTAAAATAATTTAAACCGTCAGTCTATTTTGCAAATACATCACTTAGGCCCATTTGCAAACCTACTTCAAACAAAGACATAGATTTCATAGACATAGACATTCGAATGAATGTCACTTTAAATCTGCTGGAAACGAATTGCAAAGAAGCTAGAGCCTGATTCTAGGCTAAATCAGGCTCAGTTACGTGCATTAGGAAAGACCTATTCCTAAAATTGGACTGGACGTGTGGTATATATGATGACATTAAATCTGGTAAGTATCACTGGTAATCTCAATATACTCATAACATCAATTTGTAAATAATGAAAGAAATTTGTGCAGGGGGCTGCAAAACATAAGCTTCACCTCAAATATGAAATGACCAAATAATAATTTGGCAAAATGACCCCTCCACTGAAAATATTGCAAGAAACAATAAACCATTCAGAAAAAACCTTTTACAGAATGAAATTGACCCTTTTAAGTGGATTTCTAAATGCTCGGAAATGCACCCTTTATGGTCACCCTAGAAATTATATCAGAGAGTAAGTATAGTTATGCTGTGGCCTTAAATTCCCTCAAATAAGGGGTGCTACACACCTGCCCGCACCCTCGCAGACACGCGACGCTTGAGCTCTGTAACCAGGCTAACATGACCTCTCTCTCTCCTACAACCCTCTTGAAAATCCTTACATAAAACCCAAACGCACCGGTTTGTATAGATCTCTATTAAATAGTTAGGGACATTTAGGGTGCCCATATACACTCTAAAATCAGAATCTATAGCAATGTGCATTGTTATAGATGGATATGGTGCAATGGCCGTGAACTGGGCGGTTGGGGTGTTATTATTATTGCAGGGGCTGGTTGAAAATACAGGTCATTTGTTGCATGCGACAACTTCTGATTTGGTAAAATTGTTTCTCTTTTAAACGGTACAAAGCCTTTACAAATTACGCATTTTATTTTAAACTAAAACATGAAATCACTGAAAGAACTGACACTCGTCCTGATTCTTTTTCTCTATTTTAGCTTTGCTTGTTTTATTAAAATTTTAATAGAATGAAAAGGAATTTGTGTGAATAAAAGCAACAAACGCGTTTATTTATGGTACACAGTTATGATTAACTTAACTGAATAAAACAATCTACCATTACTATTAGCCTTTTCAATTCCCTTCCACCACCTGTCCGACGTACCTTTAGGTCACTTATCGCAATTCCCTCCCTACTTTTAGTGCTAATAGTAACTAAAATGTGAAATAATTTGTATTGTTTAACTAATCATTTTTATAAAGATATGTGTGTGTGTAGTTGAATAAATCAATTTTATTACTATCACAATTTGTGTGTCATATTTAACAAATCCCGAGACAGTCCGTCCATTTAAGGGCCCCCCACACCTTTCTGATTCCCTCTTTTATTATTACGGATTGTCACCAATCACTGACAGATTTTATAATTTATTATTATTTTCTTCTCGTTTATTATCCCTTCTAATGTTGATATTATTGCGCGTTTTCACAAACCGTTATTATAGAATAATCACATTATTTATATATAAAATGTTATTATCTTCTATTTATTCTAAAAGTTTATTTTTAAAACAGTCGATAAGCTGTTAGTTTTTATTTCGACACTCTCCCTCCGCACCCTATTGCCTCTCACCTGCCTGGACACGCGTTGCAAATCCCTCCGTATTTATTAATATTACTCTTTTTAATGACCGCAAAAAACCACAAACCGACTTATCTAAATAAAACAATTTGCTATTATTCTTTTTGAAATCTCTTTACTCCCTCCCGGCTAAGGGTAGCCTCACACCTGCCCGGCGGCGTACGCGCACGCCACGCGTCGCGATCCCTCCCTACTGTTATTATTAATCCGCGATTTTCACTAACGCTATTATTTTTATGCACCGGCATTTTGGTAACACGTGCGTGTGACATGGACTGAGACTGAGAAATAACAATAGTGGTCATTATGCACCATTATAATGAGTGATTTATGGGTTTATTGTCGAATATCGTGTCGTGGTATGACCAAATATTATTATTATAGGGCTATGAACATTTCTAGAAAAAATATTATTTACAGACGTACCAAGTAAAAAAAAGAAATTAAACAAAAAATAGAAATAAGGTAGAAGTAGTCTTATCGCCGATACTAATCCTCTTTAGACAATTTTTAAGTAGAGAATATTAGTCTACTTCTAAGTTTTAATCATACAATACCAATTTTTTTTTTAATCCAACAAGAATTAAGAACTGACCGTTGGATTTCTTTCACAGTTCTATTAAGTTCAATCAGGCATATCAATGGAATACGAAAGCAACAAAATAAAATTAAAAATGTTTTATCTTTAAAAAAACATATTACGGTTACTTATCGCCAAATTTTCATTATGTTAAGATAAAGTAAAATCAAACGAGTATAACTGCTAATATTTGGAGACGGTCCCTTTTTAGACGACTATTTGACTAAATTTTATATAATAATATACAGGGTGAATTTTTATTAGTATAAAATACTTAAGGGTTTGTTTATACTCTTTTATTATTTTTTAAATTAATTATATTAATTTGTATAATTAATATTGTTAGTACACGTTTTCCGGCCGCATTTTTGTTGGAACATAGATTTGTATACTTACAAAAATAAGTTACGATAGGTATCATAGGTAAGTAAAAGTTGTTTGTTATCATGAGTAAACTAACCCTTAAGTACTTACTTAGTATGTTACACTAATAAAAATCCATGATAAATAATGCAAACAGCTCAAACTGGAAATAATAGAATAAACAGTAAACTAGTGGCAACAGGTAACATATCCTTACACAAAACCCTTCAATGGCATCCTATTTATCACGACCGCCAGAACAGAAACGTCAGAGTAACGGCCTTTCTATCCGCTCATTAGCCGAAAGTGGCGTATGCGCCGTATGTGCGGTACCGACAGCACAAAAAGTCGCTTAAGTATCCGCCCAGAATATGCCACCGGAACACCTCAGGCTAACTTTAACTTAAGGAGAAGAGCCAAATGACTTAACCGCCCATTTTAATAAATATTGCTGATTATTGAATTTTAACAAGACGTACTAAATACTTTTATTTACCTACATGTCATAAATTATGTTTTACAATTAAATTATTATTTATTTTGAAAAAATGAATAAACTATAGATGTAATAAAAAAATATTTAGTGCTTTTCTGGTTTCGTACTAAAATACGTTTTCTTGTGTTTTAAAACAGACAAAACAAAAATAAACTCACGCTGATTTTTGGAAATTTTATAAGTGCCCAGAAGAAGGCCTATATGCTGAATAAATGAGATACCTACTGAATGTAAGAGAGCTTCTACAAGTATAGTAACTATTTGTTAACGCTATTTATTAACTTCACCTACGCAGCAATAGTTAGAAGTCTTTGCGACGACGATGCAGCTTAACCCGCTCTATCGCAAAATCTCTTTCATTAACTTTAAAAATCCCGTGTCAAGTCTTAAATGCAGGGGTAGCGAACACTCTGGGCGGTGTGTCCCGGCAATCAATGCAGATATATGAACTGCAAAGTCAGTTTGCTGCCGGCAGGCCTGAGCGTCGTGGGTGGAACGTGCGTCAGTACTGCCTTGTTTGTTTTGATGTGTATCATAACATACTACTTGAAGAAACCTCACGACTATCAAACATTTTAGACTTAAAAGTAATTCTAACAGACAGACGATTTTTTATCGAAATTTAAAAAAGGTGGTTCAACTTGACAGACCAATTAAATTTAAATTAGTATGTACCAGATAAAACACAAAGATAAATAAATACTTTTTTCATGTTGCGATTTAATATTCTTATTGGATAATAAAACAGAATCATCTTAAAGTTCCCTTAACAATACCTATTTAGGCGTACTCATAATAAAAGAGTAGAAAAACACGTAAGTTCACACTATTTTCCGGTGTACATTTCTTAAACCTTCGAGGCTGCCACTATTTACTGACTCCCGTGTAGATTTAAATCTCAGCCATAAAACATTGGAGAAAACCTCTTGGACAATTTATTGGCAGGATTTAATAATTGTTTGTAATTGAAATGCGAGCCAATTGCAATGCCACCGGATGGCTAAAATGCCTTCGTAGCCGAAAGCAAGAGGCGTTTGCTCCTCAACTCATCTTCTTGCTTAAATAAAACGTTATTTAAACAAAAACATTAAAAGTACACGAAGGAATCAAACAATACAAGCTTGTTAAATTCATTAGTTAAGAAAAAGTACTATCGGCACCAAACATGTAAATATATAAAATCTTTATAACTTTTATCGTATCATTTCTGCTTCGCCAAAAATAAATAGGTTCCTAAAAGGAATCATTAGAAAATAGTAAACATTATAGAAAAATAACGTAAACTAAACGATATAAAATAATAAAGCAATTGTTAAGCCGATTCGAGAATGGGAATCATAGTATATTAAAAATAAATCAGTTTGGTAATCCATACTAAATCGTATTTACTTAAACACAATAATCTTTCTTTATTTGTAACTATTTTTCTACAATATCTATATTATATTATGGGCTTATTACGAGTGTAGTGGCCGGCGTGGGTCATCATGTAAGATTAAGTTATCAAGTTAAGATTTATATGATCATTAAACGTCAAGAGACTGCCGGGAATTTAGCGGTAAGGAAAATACGTCTTCGGGGAAAGTTATTAAAAAAGCAATGTTAGGTTGTCATGTAAAATATTTCAATTAACTTATTATGATATTAACTAAAAATGTCAGCTGCATCGAAACATTATTATTTATTAAGCTGTACCTACCGCATTTTATCACTTAATTTTTCCGAGCAAGCAATTATTGGAAATTGCTCCACCTAAAGACAAAAATGGTCAGTCTGAAAATTGCATAATTTGATAACTTATTTGTTTTTTCATGGAGCATCAAGGGGTAATAATAATTCAGAAAAAATCTAAATAATTAGCTAAACATTTATTTTTAATTTCGCTTAATAAGCATAGTGGCATTCGACATCGACGCATAAGGTTCTGGAATTGATTCCCGGTTCGGGTCTGGTAGTGCTGGGAGACGCTCTGGCAAATATTTACTGTCTGGTACTTCGTAACATAAGGAGGTTAATTCCTTACGAGACTATCAATTGGTGTATAGATAACACACAAGTACAGTCAGTCAGGCGTCCAGTCAACGGCAGGTCAATCTACCTAAAAAGTTAAAGATCATTAAACCTATTTTCAATTTTATGTCCGAGACATAGAAATCAATATCAATTGAGAAATTTTGACGTTTTGTAGTGGGTTGTCGAGCTGTTGTCTGTACATTTATTTATAATTTAATCCATTTCAGTTTACGGCTACTGATCTTCATTTCAATTATTTTATCGATGAATACAAATGTACAAGTATTGAGGTATCCCCCTACTGCTCAAAAAGGACCGTGGGAATCACATATTCAAGTCGGCACAATGAACAGCATACCGAAAATGGATCCGATTGTATCTTATTGCAAGGAAATAAGGAATTGTAATTTCTTCTGTGACTGTACTTTAAAAAGCATTATAAGTGAGAGCCGTCGACGTGTGGTTTCACTAAGATTGATAGCGGAAATTTCACGAAACCTTATTCATCATTTCCGTCCAAAACTACTTGATTCACGGAATCGATTTAATCCAGTACAGTTTTACCTTATACTATAAAGATTAATTCTGATATAATTATACGTTCTGTTGGAAATAATTTATATAGTGCAAAGTTGCCGCCACCATCAATCAATTTTTACCATAATAATTTTTGTTAACTAGGAAATAGTAACATTAAAAAATTGGCACGTTAAAGCTAACTTTTGGCTATGTGTTCCGTACAAATGATAAAAATAAAACAAACAGATTTTTATTACTTTGAGGATGAAAAAATATTTAGAACCATGGTCTTTACTGCCAGTTGATAACATCATTATATGTAATACTTTTCTGCCAGGAATAAGAGATCGGCTCTGTATTTTTACGAATCAAATTGTAGTTGTTAAATACCTTGGCAAAAACTAAATGCAAAAATTGTATAAAGAGTCTGTGTGTCAATCACAGGTATTTACAAATCGCGACGTACGATACAACTTGAATTTAAACATAGTAAGATACTGTGATTATGGACAAAGAGACAAATAACGATACAATTCTACACATTAATGTAAGATGTTAGATGAAACAGCAACTTTTTTTTATTTTTGATACTGGCATGGCAGTGTGCATCATACTTCAAGAGGTCACGTGTTGCGCTATTTATAATTGACGATTCGGTTTTTCCGTTTCCACGACGACCCCTAAAAGTACGCAAGTGTCATGTGGGTGTATCGTAGACATCGTTATAAACACATTTTGCGTATTCGCGCGAAAAGTGGGCGGGCCCAGTCGCGGCCGGCCTCGCAATCAATACTTCGGAAGCACTTAATGAATGCAAGATTGATGACTTGTGTACCTTTACCTAAAATGGCCGACTATCCCTAAACGCCACTGTAATGGTATCACAAACTATTAGTCAGCTGCAATTATTTTTATTTGGCAAGAACTCAGAGGTACCTAATTCGGCTTTCCAAATGAAAGAATACGGAGGAATAATAAACTACTAGCTGTGACCGCGGTTTTGCCCTCCTCGAATACAGATAGTACTAATATTTTTGTTTTTATCTAATCCTTTGCTATTTTTTTAAGAAAGTAGCCTGTGTCAATTTCGAAGACCTATTGTAAATATTGGTCAAAGAATTATTTAAATCGAATGAGTAGTTCTGGAGATTACATCCTATATCTAAATAGACTTTATCTCTTTATAATACTTATTGGACTAAAGGCTAGTATAGATATTTCCAAATCTATTGACACCACACGAGTAATTAATTGAGTTTACCGAAAATAGTAAATGTATTAAAATTATTTCTATTTTATTCAGTGACATATTCACCAACCAATTTATTTGCTTGAAAAATTCACTCAAGTTCAACAGAAAAAACAATCATATAAATGAGATTTCTTCACAACACGCATAATTTGTGATATATAACCTGCTTTAAATTGCTTAACTAACAAGATGGGTGTCTCCTGCAATCGTTAAAACTTAATGAGATCTTCGCGATTTGGCGACAGGCGGCGTGTAATCTTCAACCCAAATTAAACCAATCCCGTATTTGTTTTTGAATCCGTTTCCATCTTTAGCGTCCTAATTGCTGCATCTCAAAGCCTAGCTGTTACGTTTGGGTTTTATCACTGTAATTAAAAGCTTATCTCGATCCAGAAACGCCGTCACGAGTTTATCGCGTAGCGTCCTACCTAACGTTATCTTCATTACCACTCCGCACACCGAGTTTAATTCACGCGTCCATTAATTTTAAAAGCTGCCGCTTGCGTTTCTTAAACCAATAATTATCTTTACGGTAATAAGCCTTTAAGTTTCCCATGCCGCAATAAATCATGGGCAAATCAAACGATGTCGAACCCTGGGATAATCTTCGACGATGTTGAAATGGCAGATTTAAGGCTCGGATGAGAACGACTAATTGCTAGTTCATGTTTGAAGACGAACGTTAATTATCGCTAGACGATTATTGAATATGCTTGTAATTAATATGTGATTACTTTGCATGATTTAGAGATGCTTTGACCTCTGCAAGTTGACCTCGATAACTATTGAATAACCATTAATCGTTGTATAGACAAAAATAATTTTAAAAGACCACAATTTCCGATTCTTCTTTTACGGTAGGCAATATTGATACGAACAAAATAAAAAAATATATATTTTTATTTATCTTCATGTTATTTTAAGATTTTATTTTATATTACCAATCTCATCTTAAATCTAAATTGTTATTACTGATTTAAACCTATTTGCAATACCAATACTATGAATATCTAATATAAATATTCGATTTATATAATTAAAAATATCGTTCAATTCGCAATATTAGTTTTGAACTTCTGTGACAATTATGTCCATACTGGTATTGTGTTCATCGAGTAACGAGATAGTTTTGCCCGTAGAAGCGTATTCGATCAAAACCCACGGAATCGCAATTTAGCCTTAAGAGGCTGAAGAAACAAACCGGCCGGCAAAGATGCACCACGCAAATACACTTCGCGTCTTTATGCATTCCACTAACATTGTAGCGAGGTGCACTAGCACTAAGAATTAATAACAGAATTAATTGCAGTTTACTGGGGCTTCGCTTTTCAAAGTCAGGGTAATGCAAAGCACTTACATCAACCTTAATGGCATTGTTACAACTTACTGCTTTCTGAGTGTTTTAGATAGAACGCATTTTTGTAAGTTTAGGCTACTATATATTCTGACGTTTAGGGCTTTGACTAGGTCGAAGTATCTATTTATTAGGCTTTCTATGCTAAAATCGCTTGATCTAAGTCGGCAAGCATAAGGAGGCTTGATTACATCTGGCAGTATGGTTGGTCACTTACCTTACAGACACCCTTCTACTAATCCGAAATGGGTCCGCGGACTGTCTCAAACCACCTCCAAACGTGGTCTCTCACTATGGGCCTCATAAGAAAGTTCAAGGTCGCACAGCGTGCTACGGCTTGTCATATTATTATAGTAAGTTGAAGTGGAAGTGGGCGGGGCACACAGCTTGTAGAACTGACGACCGATGGGGAAGAATGGTGCTGGAATGGAGGTCACGTACGGGCAAGCGCAGCGTAGGTCGTCCAACCACATTGCAAGGTGGACAGACGACCTGGTAAAAATTGCAGGAAGCCGCTGTATACAGGCCGCTTCCAACCGGCCAAGCTGGAAGTCACTGGGAGACGCCTTTTTTCAGC
Source organism: Anania hortulata (assembly GCA_963576865.1). Lineage (NCBI taxonomy): Eukaryota > Metazoa > Arthropoda > Insecta > Lepidoptera > Crambidae > Anania > Anania hortulata. The sequence goes on along the minus strand of OY756394.1, from coordinate 7,667,132 downwards.
AATGGACGTCCGATGGCTAAAATAATAATGATGACGAGTAAAACAAACCCTGCCGAATTAATTTGATACTCGTTAATCATTTACTGTAAATGATAGATGCAAAATCAAAATGTGATTTTTGCAAACAACAAAACGATAGTAGCTAAATAGTATATCTTTATTTTCGGTTTAAAGTCACAATAAAAATTTAACATAGTCTGTTTAATAAACGTTAAATAAGGCAATGTCTGTGAATTTTTTGTACAAATAAAATGAAATGTTTACAGCTATAATTAACCATTGTATGAGCTTTACAAGCACAAGTGTAGACGAGTTTATAACATCTAGTGTTTTTTTGATGCAAGATCAGTAAATGGTAGAATTCTCGATCTTTACAATGTTTTACAATAATTATTGTGAAATAAAAATATTATTAATTTATTTCATCAATCATACCAATATCCATCTGCCCCATAAGCCCATAACCCATAAGCAAAGTTGTACAGTGAACCCAGGTCAACCTACCCAAACAGGTAAATGTCATTGAACCGATTTTAAACTTTAAGTCGGACACCTAATAGGTCAATATCAATTAAGGAAATGTTGACGTTAGGTTGACGAGCTGTTGTCTGTACTATGGCGACTAGATAAAAGATAAACACTCATAAATTCATTTAAAAACACTTACTGCTTATGTACAAATGTTCGTGATCGTCACAGAAATATTTACCCCATGAAGGGTTACAACCTAAAACGCCTGGCTTTGTATAAAATCGTCCTGGCTGAATAGTCCTACACATTTATTATAATTTGTTGTGCACTTGAGCAACAATTAAGCAACAATTTAATTGCCAACTAAGATCTAAAAAGCTGCGTAAAAAGCGTATCTTACATGCAAATTCAAATCATTGTTTTGCCTAAGCCAATAACCCTATAATTATGATTGATGGAAAACCTATCGTGGAAATGTGGCCGTGATTGAGTAACTAGTGAAAATATTCAGAAAGTTAGTCAATTACTTGAATTTAGTTATTAGATTGATTGTGAGGTCAATCACATGATGAAACACGCGTGATGGGTTTAATTCAACAATCTGTTAAACGTTATGTTGCTATAGGCACATCTAGTTACTCTTCACTTAATTGACTTCTGTCTGCGTGTTTATCAGTAGATTTGCGATTAATGTAGTAACTTGCTTCTTACAAATAGGGAAGGCGCTTAAACAGTTTAAAATATTTTTGCATAAAGTACCGTATCCGCTATCTTTCTAACCTTAACGTTTTGCTGACGAATCCACAGTCTTGCTGCCTCTTTGTGATAATTGAATTTGGTGAACTGCACAGTAACACAGTTTTATTACAAGAAAATTAATTCTTACGAGTAACGAACGAATTGTGAAACCAACTTACATTTATTTTTCATTACCCATAATCTTGGGCCAGTTTACTGTCTATAAAAACAGGAGTATTGAAATAATAATAAGGAACACATGTAGTATTCGTCTTGTTTACTCGTGCCAAGGATTTCGGTTTAAATGACCCTTTTATAAATTTAATATTTTAATAATAACATCAGGCTGACTCCTGCGCACTCAGTAGCGATATTGATTGTCAATGACAAAAGAACAAGTTTTACTTAACATATCGCCTTAACGTTTATTTTTATTTTCAATTAATAATAGGTTGAAGCAGAACGTGATGAAGTTTTATTAATTAGTTATTTAAGAAGCTAAGTACTTGTGAAGATGCTGGTGAAAATTGGATATTCATACACGCAACGCCATGTAATGCTAATACTTAAATATCCATAAAGTTTTACATGACAATAAATTTATTGACAACCATAAGTGCATAACATCAAAAATTAAACGCTTCGACATTCTGTTCCATTGCTCTGATCCAAGAAATGAATAATTTTCTGTACTCCACTCACCCCTCTGCGTGTTTTAATATAAATAATCGTGTGCTCAGTTTCCAGTTACCTCTGGTTTTTTTAAAAGTATTTATGCATATGAAATTTCCGCTTGTATCTGCTCCTCAATTAAAACTGGAATCCGGGTGGTGATTTTAACAAATATATTATTGTCTCACGAGTGTACTGTGCTAGCATCATCATCATCATCATCATTTCAGCCATAGGACGTCCACTGCTGAACATAGGCCTCCCCCATTGACTTCCAGATTGGCCGGTTGGAAGCGGCCTGCATCCAGCGTCTTCCTGCGACCTTTACCAGGTCGTCTGACCACCTTGTCAGTGGACGTCCTACGCTGCGCTTGCCGGTACGCGGCCTCCATTCTAGAACCTTTCTGCCCCATCGGCCATCAGTTCTACGTGCTATGTGCCCCGCCCACTGCCACTTCAGCTTGCTAGCATCCTTGACATCAACTGTATATTTATACGTACCATTACAGACATTACTCCACTGCATTCAACCATTAATAACTGTATTATAGACGTGTAATCATCACTGAGTTTTCTTACCTGAGTGACACGTACTCACATTCCCATTTGTTCTAACAATGAAAATGTTTTTATTAAGAAACCAATAACACATCGTTTATAGGCCCTTCAGCAGCTTATAATAAGGAATCCCGGCAGCACTGGGATTCCATCAACCAGCATTTACGGTTTATCTATCTATCTCCATTCTAACAATATTCTTCTTTTCTCAGTCTCGAAAAGCGTACTGATGCTCTTCAAAGAATAGTTGTGGCATTGCTGGGGTCGTCTGACTTATAATCCACGTAATAGGAAAAATCCAAAAGATTTAAAACGGCCATTACTAAATAATGGTCATCATAGTTATTGAGTTGGTTAGTAGTAATTAGAACTCTTAAAACCATCCAAACCAAGAAAGCCAAGATTCATGAATATTCGGCAGAGGTGGAATCCTCGGCACTTCGTCAAGCACGCACCTCGTTCCACCTGCAGTCACAGCTGTCATCGCACGTGCTATATTTCATCACTAATAACTTTTTGTAGCTTGTAACGGATTTTATGAATCAATGCATTCGACGAACTCATGTCGTACAAGTTCATCGACAGGTTTTAAAAGGGTGTTGACGCTGTTGTACATGCAGGTCAGCAAAGAGATTTATTCTTTTACTGGAGACTTTTTAGGATTTCTTATTGCGTCGTCTCTTTCTAGGTACCCTTGATGCTGTCTTTTGCATTACCATTAACCAATCTGCACCATGCTACATATTTTTCCTTCCAACTTTTCATCCCCCGTTTAAGCCCCAGAAGGTATAACTAAACTGTTTGAATTAAATTTGTTGTCCTATGTTTCGCTGCTGCGGCCGTGGCTATTTGCGTTATCTGGATGTCGGTCAGCATGACAGGGAGTAGAAAAGATTAATATGTAGATATTATATTCAAAATTCCTTAAAAATATTTATTGAAATCTTCTGATTGCTGGGTACCCATCTACGCTTATTGCATTTGCATTTCTATGCATGCATATTGTACAAAGTAGACTTTTGCATTCAGTAAAATATAAACCAACCATCATCCAAATTCATCCCCCGTTTTGTCATAAATTTTTCTACAGTATCATCCCCTAAGGACACTAACATGCTTCTGCTGCAGCGGCTTTGTCTGTCGGTCAGTCAGTATGCTGATATGTTTACATTCGCAAAGAATGTATAGATTTTAGTCATAGTTCTCTTAATATAATTTATTGCATTCTCCTGAATTCCTACATCTCCTCAAGGCAAATAAATTGCAAGTAACACTTAACATTTCATTATGTTCCTAAACTTGTACGTAACATATCTGCGGGCTGTGGAATTTGACGCCGTTCTCACTCACATGCGCGCGGGCATAATGAATGAAATATTTTCAACACGGACCAAACCGCGTGATTGCAACCGTGATAAATGTTGCAATTACACTCGCTACAAAAACTAATGGCAACGAATATGATAGCCTTACATATGTAAAAGCATGCAACAAACACGGTAAATGGCATTGAATATTTTTCATTAGATATTTAAATTTAAACCCCTATTTCTATAATCCTGAATAAATTATTTAACAAAGCCGAGGTATATTTTATCGCTTTTATGCTGATATTTACGTTTATCTTTTTGGTATCTCGCACCTCGTGAATTTATAAAGTGCGGTTAAATATAAATTCGTTGGGTAAATATTTTTGACTAATGAATGTAATCAATTTCTCGCATAATTGACGACACGGCCTTTCATTCACTGATAAAATAATTTCAGCGAGGAATTACGTGAACCGTTATAATGGACATCGTCACAATTTCGACTTGAGAACTGAAAAAATAATTTGTTTTAACATAAAAACGCGTAGGACGTACGATCAGGCGAGCGGCGCCGCGGGGCGGGTTTCTATAAAGATGTATTGATGTCCACTTTGCAATTATTTATAAGTTCCATCTAAAAAGTTGCATAATAAACAAAAAATCGCTCTTCTCTTTTGATTGCAGTACAATGAAAATTTATGTAATTTCTTCAATCAGTGTCACTCGATTATAGACAATCGTCCCTTACCTTAAAATCTTTTGTGGTATGTGCTTTCAGTACGACAGTGTAAGCTTGACGTGTCACTGGTTGTGCGTCTGGTACATTTAATTGCTTGTCGAGAAATTCTTGAATGGACAGCTACTCTGGACACACAAGATTTTTCTTTTTACCACCCCGAATACTCGATAAACAAGCCATCAGCAGTAGAACCTTGCCGAAACGAACCAGTATCAAATAAGGATGAAAAATCATCAACACATTTATGTGACATTATAAATATATAAATTGTTTTCACAATCACACTAATTACCTAGCCCTAAACTAAGAAAAGCTTGTACTATGGCGACTAGATAACGGATAAATATACTTCAATACTTTTATAAACATCCATGACTTAGGTACAAATGCTCGTGCTCGTCATACAAACATTTGAACCTTGTGGGATTCGAACCCGCAACCACTGGCTTTGTAGTCCGGAGTGTGAACCACTACACCAGACGGTCGTCATTACATTAAAAAGACAGTTGCATTTACATTTGGCTTCACTTCCCGTAATTGGTTGAAAGCATATTCTAAAAGAAATGATATCCGTTTTTAAGGTCTTATACAAAATAGTGAAAATAAAGTAAGTACACCATACTTACTCATTTATGAACAAATGTTGGTTTTTTGCGGTTCTGTAAACTTGCAGTAATTATTATTTACAACATGATTGCATCTCATAATAAAGTTAGCAAACTCTTTTATTATTTTCGTGCACTTAGCAAAAAGTAACAATTATAACTACAGGCCAAGCACAAGTTAACGAGGAGGCGGTAGGCTCTGTCCCTTCGGCTCAATTAACGTATTTCTCACATTAAAAAATAATTCCTTAATCAGCATTAAGGCATCGGGGGAAATAAAATCGTTGGTCTATAAATATTCACAATTAAAACACAAATACCTATGCAGATCTCTAGCGACCGAAGCTGCTATTTTAGGGGTCCTTACAAATTGTAATACGTTACAACGTATGCTATGTATCCAATATTTTGCAAGTATAGAACCTTATTAAACAATTGTTTTACTTTTGACAGCCACTCTGTTAAAATGTCGGTGTCGATGTTTTAAGAATCTGGTAAACCTTAGTCAGTTTTCGAGAATCTCTTCAAAATCCTGGCTTGGCTGATTTTCAAAGATAGATTATTTTTGATAATTAATTGGTATCTCTGATTTTTTATTTATTAAATCATTCACAATCAATATGTAACCAGAAAAGTAGGACACAATCTTTTGTATGTAAAAGTTAAAATAATACGGAACAACAGAAATACACGAATATCACTCACACTTGCCCTGTTTTTACTATGCCTTAATTAACTGGCCGAGGCAAAGGACATTCGCATCGCTTATTAAGAAATAAATGAAATACACGCCTCGCTCCAAACAGACGAAAAAGTATCCACTCAATCCAACGTTTGTTGCTAAAACAAGTATTCACTGCTCAAACCGGGAATAGGATGAAATATTAATTTATGCATTACGAGGGATAAGGTTTATTTTGAGGAGAAATACTGATAGCGGTCATCAGGCTCGTGTCTTTATTTTTATTTACGCATAATCGACGCACACAGAGTTGATATTTCCAGAAGAGCAATTCATCTTGGCTGTTTGTAATTCTGCAATTTCAAATCGGTGTAATTTTCAATGTTTATGGATGTAATCGATAGCTAATACGGTTTTTAATGATAGGTTTAAAATATCAGATAAGTAGTTTTGTTATTTTTATTACAGTTGCAGCTGGTATAGACATTTCGCTAGACATGAACATATTTTACTTTTTTAGCCCAAACACTTGATACATGCAAAATTTTTTACAGTAATTGTACCGTAAAATCAAATACTGCTGTATTATCAACAATGAATTTGACACATTATTTATTTATTTAGACTTAATGCCATGAGGCATTCTCTACCAGTCGACCATTAGGCTAAACAGAGACGTTTTGTGGTCGGTGCAATATAGGCGGTACAAATTCAAATGAAAGTCCGTGTAAATTATTTTTAAAAGCATAAACTACATACAGTAAACAACGATTTACATAAACTAAATACCATACATAGATTACATATTCAAAATACATACGTATATAAATATGACGACGATCATGAGACTACAATACCTAAGGGTTCAAAATGTTAACTTCAATTTATAAAGAACATGAGCAAGGGCAAGTTTCTTAAAAGAGAAATCTTTTTCATAACAAGCAACGGCAACAAGTACACCACACTCTTTTGCATGACGTTTGTTTATCGCTTGATACTCATATCGCAGGAATTTAAACAAAATCAAAAATCAAAACTAACCTCAATTGCAAATAATTTATCTTGCGCAAGAGCGAATGAGGCTCTGGGAAACTTGGGTATTAGGTATCATTGTAATACTTTTTTACCTCTACCTTTAAATTGCCCAACAGCTTTTCGGGTAAAAGGGTAGAGAATCGACCGAGTGAGCGTGCTTCACTCCAGACTTAATGTTAGTTACCATCACGTCAGATCTAAAACAAACTCAAACTTGCCTATAAAATGAAATAAAAGTGCTGAACTGGGGGTTACGGGTCAGAAATCCGCAACATTAAACAAATCAATCAAATAAGACATGAAATTTAGTAAAATAGAGACAGAAATAACTTTTAAAAAACTGCTAAGCAGAAGCAAGATGATTGTTCAAATAAAAATATTATATTTATATTTTGTATAAAATCAAACCTGAAAGTCTTCGAAGTAACTTCTCTGCAAAATCAAGATTATTGTTCTATGCTAGCAAGTGTCCAGCCAAGTTCCGAACCAGTCGCAAGCGCAGGCGTGCCACGCGCCGACCGCCCGCCACTGGGCCACTTTACATATGCAATGAGATCCCTGATAAACCTCGATGAAACTGAAAGTAGTAGCATTAAACTGTAAATACATGTAAAAGTGAAATTGACTGCTTAATACTGAATCATTACTAAATACAATACGGCATAATAAATTGGCAACTTTATGGATGGAAAATTTTAAAATAACAAAAATCAAGAAAATTTCAACGTGTGAATATTAACTTAGACATTAAAACATAAGTACAAGTATAGTCACAACGATAAAGCAAACGCATGCAATTATTTAACTGTTAGTTTCAAACTAAAAGCGTATCTTTGTAAAAAAACTGACAAGTGAAGATAAATAGTTAATCAAGAGGTAATTTATCACGGACAAAGTGTTCAATAAACAGATTCAATGAGGTAAGTAAGTAGACAATTAAAATTTCAGAATCCAGATTTGGTGCTGGTATTTTTTACCGTCGACTGTCTTTGCAATTTCACGGTGGAGTTTTTGCGATCACCGCTACAGAAATAGATCAAAATGGATAGGTGTAGGGCACATATTGAATTAGGGATGACACCATAACGGTTCCGAGAAAATAAATGTACCAGTTAGATTAAAATTAAATTATTTTAGAGTATTCGATCTTTTGCCACTACCTGAAACAGTTAGCCAAGAATTTATTTCTTTTTAGCAATTCTTAATTTAACGACCCAGTTGGTGCAGTAGGTAGTGCGTCGTTTCGTCTAGTTCTTCAGTTAAGGAAACGTATACTTTTCTACGTTAGGTCGCGTTTAGGTGTGCTAGGAGACGCCGACAGTAAAAAAACGTTTGATACATAAATATGTCAATTCCTTATTTTGAGACCATTGTTGTATTCTTGTATTATCTAGTGCTTATTGATTTATTATTAATAAGCACTTTCTGTTACTTCCAAATGCACGTTTTGACAGCCCGCGCACTGGCGACCTTCGATTTATTTGCCGATCGCGCGTGGTACAATAACCACCTCAATAACTGCGTCCAATTAAGTTCGGTAGCGCCTTGGAGCTCCCGGGCGAGTTTTTGTCACGGCCTGGTACAGGCTTAATTGGCGGATACTCGTCATTAGGTATGTGCAGTGCGAATGTGTGCGGTTAGATTGACTTTTTAATAATACATAGTAATTTTATTGACGACTGTGCTGTGCCGATGACACATTCCTGAGAAGTAGAGAGAGAGCGTAATGTTTAAGCTCTGTTTATATGAAAAATATTCAATGTTTATCACTTCTTCATAGCGCTTTGTCTCAATCCTAGATGCGGTAATTCTGGCTATTACATTTGGAGTGATTACTATCAGATCTCCATGACCCAACATGGAGCACTTAACTTATAGAGTAGAAATGTAATTTTTTTTGTTCCACAAAAATTTCGCCAATATTTAATCTGTGGCTGTACTGTTTTTGTATAGGCGAAAGTTGACAGGACTGACAAGTCCATAGTAAATTTAAGCGAAAAATCACTAACGTATTTGGAGAAAGATGGTCGTATTGCTTCTCTATAGGGTAAGTCCTCCATGTCCGAAGACAAGAGAACCAGACTATTTTGAATAATAGAGATCTGAATCTGCAGGCTCCTTCACGGCATTTTTCCTTACTGCCGAGTAAATAAAAATTCGTACATAGATTCCTAAAAATCTAGAGGTATATGCCCTCGCCTACGGAGGTGAGGCGAGACTTTGATCTCTGAGATATTTAACTCTTATAAAAATGTGATATGTTTAAACAATTAAAAAATCGTAGTTAGTAAGTAGGTACACATTTTCATTTGAAGCAGAATATTCACTAATATGAAAAATCGTTCGCCTGTAAAATGAAAGATCAACTTATAATGCTTTATTTTATTTTTCTAGCTTCTCCGTGTGTTTTGGAATTTATTTAAAAAAATCTGTATCTGTAATATAAAGGTATTTGAAATATGAGATCATCTTCTATCCACGGATATTTTTATTGAATTCAACATATTATTATCTTATGCAAAAATATTCTACTAAATATTCTTGTATTTCTCATAAACTGCTCCAGCCCTCAAAGCGGTTAAAATATTTTCACTGATACCATATTTAGATGATATTACAAAGTATATCTTTCATCGCCTGAGCTCAGAACGTCATCCGTTAAGGCGATATTTTAAATAGTTTCAATTTTAAAAGCTTCTTGTTTACTCCATGTCCAGACTAAGAGAATACCATACGTCTAAAACGTTATTTACGAGCAATCTATTATGGGAATCATCTTGTTTTCATTCTACCACAATTTATATTTCTTATTTGAATTGTTTTGTGATAACATCTAAAAGATATTTACTTGCAATTAATGTATTTGTAAGCGCAGTCTCATTGTGGAAATTTTCTAGAACGAAAATAAATCTTTTGGGAACTTTTTATATTTCTCTTACTAATTTGACCGTATGGTATTTGCAGACTTATTTAATCGCATCACTTAAACTAATATTGCGGTCATCGTGTGTTCAATTGGTATGTCGGCATCCGTACTAATCCTTGTTAATTGCAGTTCGTACCTCGCCTCAGTTAACAAGAAGCCATGTTACATACTCGTATAGCACACATTAATCGATCCCTAGTCCTTTTGCATCCCACATCACGTTTACGTTTCATCCACGCCTTCAAGCGAAGTGCAACACAACTGAACGCAAACGCTCGCGTTTGTCATCGGGACCCGTAATGGATATGGTCGGAAACCTGCTGCGGTTACATATTATGTCCATAGCTCCTCGAACTGGTCCCAATATCGCTTATTATGTATCGCCTTTGTGTTAATCATATCTTTTGCTCCGTATGGCAACTGTGGTGGCTACCGGTCGCCGGTCTATTAATAAAAGCCAGTCTTCGGCCTACGGAATGCTTGCAACCTGCTATTGTACTCTAGTGGTTAAGGAATTTGTCTTTTTAATCGCACTGCCTTCACTATGCCCAGAGCCTATTATTAGGGTTAATTGGAATTATTAAAGTTTTTTTTCACAGCAGCTAGGAGTTTTAGCAGATAGTAGTGATGCATGCGAGATAGCTTTGAGAGTGAGGCGAGCTCTTAGATTAATTTATGGTTATAGTGCATGTTATGGAAAATTTAATAGAGTAAGCTTTAAGCTACTCGTGCCAAGGAACGTAATAATTCTCTTTCGCTTGGTCCTTGTTTTTTGTTTCCATGCGTGTAATGTTTTAGCGCACTTCAATAAACTAGCGCTGAGAATATCGTTTGTCAACGCGCGACTAGTTTATAGGTGAATTTTAAAACAGCAGATAATTATGAAGCTCAATAATAATATGAACTAATAATGCTACATCTTCATTCAAGGATATATTATTTGCTTGATGTATTGTTGTTGTTGTTAATTTAATTTAATTTAATTAACTTATGTGTGGTTTTGATATTAATAATTTAATGTAATGTAACTATGAGAATCAATTTCTTGAAATAAATATTATTTAATTTAATTTTTAATTTAATTTAATTGTGTGTAAAAGTTCTATTAAATTTAAGTTACATAACATATTGAGTTTACAGGATCATTTATTACCAATTTTTATCACTAAATGTAGCTCAAGATAGTTTTATTTTTGAAACAGAGCCTCACCTTCAACTTGTCATAGATATCTTTATTTTATCAGTAGCCGTTATTTTGTTTTAATTACTTTTAATCAACAATCATTTGTCCAAACACGACATTCGGACCTGAATTTTCCGATATAAACACTTCTATCGAAGACTGATAAAAGAGTCTATTTAAATTACCAGGAGAAAAAAAAACAAGTAGCATTATAATTTAGCGCCAATAAATTGTGTTCAGTTCAGCAATCTCTTTTCGCACGCCCTATATTTTCGCACAACACTTTAATGCCATGCCACGTGCCTCCGAACGCGGGGAATGCGCAGGAGTCGGTTCCCTTTACAAGAAAAAATGACCGAGAAAGTGCAAATCAACCTAGCATTTACGAGAGATAAATATTCATTTATGTATGCAGTTTTTGTGGCATAGAACTAGTCCAGGTGCTCAATGTAAAGGCAATGTTTATTAGTATGAGCAAAAATAAGTAAACATATACTATAAAAACTTTGTTTACATGCCTACATGTTTAAAAGCTGTTTACGCTGATTTCGTAAATAATATTATTTACGAAATCAAAAGTTGTATTTTTATTAACAACTATAGCGCTCACTATAATGTTGTTTAAATGGTTTTTACTAAATTTTTAGTACAGCTTAAGTGATCTTAGTTAAAAGAAATTAGACAAGTTGATTCGCTAAAAACGACCAGTAGTAACAAGCACCCACATTTCATTTTAAGCTTAGTACACTTATTTTGACAAATAAACTGATGAAAACACTTTAAAATTAAAAACAGAATATGTTTTTCTTTGACCCTGGTAAGGTTTTCAGACCTACAATGACATTGACTAAGTTAACATATTGAAGGCACCTTTTGTAAGAAATTTTAACGGCACGTATTAATTGTATAGCTTTCCCACATATTACTTAGGTACTTTCAGTGAGTGATTGGGAGGCTAGTACAAGTTTATTTATAGCTCCACAATGCTCAGACAAGCCAAAGCATTCGATCCCTCTGTCATTTCCATGATTATCGTCAATTAATCCGTAAAGACCGTGACGGTACACATTATTACAGCACAAGTTAATAAGATAAGCCAGCACATTTTAAAGATGATTTTTATCGCATCTAAACTGACCACCGATGCTGCGTACTTCAAATTAAATCATAAATCAACCTGCATGATCACACTGTAGACTGTACCTAATAAAAACGTTTCAAAATATAATAAACATGTTTTATTGATACTGATCGGCTGATGAATAATATAAAAATATATCACGAGTATTCACGTTTAACTGCATATAAAATATTTAAGCAGAGTTTAGTACGAATGAAATGATAAAGAATTCAAGCAACGACAATGGCGACAAAAACTATTTTAAAGTATGTTTCGTTACTTATCAAATAAACTGTCTGTTTTGAACTACCAGTTCACCAAGTTTATCGAATCAAATTGCCGGACAATCGAGTATTGGACTACAATTAAGCGAGCGACGCGATGCAATGTCGCCGATTATAATCGAGTCAAGGTCCTCCATAACTATTACCTATTTTGCAGTTGGTTTTGCCTTTTTTTGGCCGTCCTAAAAATACTACTTATATTTCGATAAGTATGCTATTTCTTTTTCTATAAATTATTCTTATAGACATACTTAAATACAATTATAAACATCTATGACTTAGGTACAATGCTCGTGCTCATCACACAAACATTTGCTCCTAGCGGGATTCGAACCCGCAACTGCCTGGCTTTGTAATCCGGAGCGCGAACCACTAGACCAAACGGTCGACAAACTATACTAAGAAATAGACACATTAAAAGTTTTAAAATATTACCTATGTAGGCACTTTTTGGGGGTGAGAGGAACACGGTGTAAAGTTCCTCCACCATTGAAAAGGGAGGATCCTCCGACCAGACGGGTGTTGTGTCTGGTGGGCAACTGCCCGACGGTTGTTTGACGGGTTCTTGTATATATGGTTCAATCGCTCCGATAACTTTAATATCGCGATGTAGGATACGTCAGTTTATATGTGGGTGGCGAGATAGATGTAGCCACAAATTAGTACCTACTCGCATCTATTATAATAGTCATTGATTTCATGGTTTAGAAAACTATAAAACACAGTTGTATTTGTACTGGACTCGTCAAAACGAATCGTTTAAGGCCAAGGTTTTATTTGTAGTAATTGAAGAATTCTAATACCTACCTCTTGACTCCATCATCAAATCAGCACGATGGTGCAACTTATTGTACTGTCACAAGTACAAAGTTTTAAATCAATACGTCTTTGAAGTAGGTTAAAAACTACTTCCAAGATTTAATTACGAAGTTAGATAGTTAGTTACAAGTAAAGCTAATTAGGTGTGTTAACAAACAGTACTGAATACAAAAATAATTATAGTAATTGTTTAACAAACTATAACTTAACGAATCAAGTGAGAAACCAATGAAGAGTTCCACTATCTACTTCCTAGCTCCATCATCAGATCAACACAGTGCCAAATTATTGTATTGAAATTTTAAAAAGGTTCAAATCGATACGTCAGTTAGAAGTCGGTTAATAACTACTTTCAAGATTTGATTACATAGTTAGTTACAAGTGAACCTAATAAAACTGTGTTAAAAAGATTTTAACCCAAACAAATTTAGCCAAACAATTTGAAACGTTGATACGATACATGCCTAGATATTAATGACAAACAACAAGATCATAAACACATACGTACAAAAAAATAAACAATCTATATTCGTCTGTCCAGACACGGGCATGCGGAGAGGCTTGTGAACGAGGATCGGTGAACGGCGGCGAACGACAGCGAGCAGCGTTCGGTTCGCGAGCGAACATCGACGCTCGGTCGAACACTCCCTTCATAGCCTTTCAAGTGTGCGGTCACTGTATCTTCCTGCGATTAATCTTGGATTATACTCTTTTTATTATACAGTCCGCTTTTTACTATAATTAACATCTCCCACCACCGAAGGTCCTAACACGTCAATAATACGGTCAATGCGTTTTGTTAGAATGTTTCTGTTATTATGATGAACGGTACGACTATTATTTTTAGGTAGATAGGTACATACTAAATAATATTTTTTCATATATCGCGAGAAAAGACATGTCACAGTAATGAAACGTTTATTTAAAAACCCTAATTATACCGTAAAAGGCGAGTTATCACTTTATTCCTTTTAAATTTATTGCACAAATTATGTAAAGTAAGCAAATTATAATTGTACCGCACGATATATTTATCTGTCAATCTGTTTAAAGATGCTTATTATATTCATTAACTAATACTTGCAAAAAGAACAACTATTATGAATATAATACACACTATTATAACCTTTTACTATCATAACAGCTAAATCGCTTTTAATGTCCATAAATATGTATGTAAGATGATTTTATAAATATCAACCTGTTTTGAGTAATGGCATAAATATTACAAATAAAACAACATGACAAATATTTCTGTTAAAGTATGCGTGTGAAATTAATAAGGCAAAGTCATAGGGGATAATAATCACAGAGATAGCGTGACATTCAATTATAAAAATTCAAATTAAATATAACTTTTAAACATCAAAACTATAATACCATACTGATCATGCCTAAGAAATTCATTAAAAGTATCAAACATGTTTTTCAAACTATAAAGAGATCTTTTACAGTCAGCATAAGGTTGGAAATTAAGATTAACTTTGTCAGAAAAAAGTTTTAAACACACTTAGGATATTAGAAGAAACGCATTACCTGTAGGCGACGGCGCTACATGTTATCTATTAAAATCTCAGTCGGAAACGCTCTTTATCATTAACACAATATAAATATTTATTTATCGACTCATCTGAAGGTTTAATTCAGAAGCGGAAAATGTTAAGGAGACTGCACACTGGAGACTGGAGACTATTGAGTCCGATGTCTAAAATCTACATTTTTAATAGGTTGATTGTATTGTGTATGCCTTCAAATTATTTTTAAATATATGTAATTATTAAGAATGCTGACAGCCTATGAGGTGTGATAGAGTGAAATCTACTAAACTAGGTATTTATACAGTATTTAATTTTAATAAAAAGGGTAAAACTGTGTGGATTGAAACACTGTCAGCTAGTAGCACTGGAATATTTGTCTTGTAAACATAATAGTGGAGTAAAGAGTTGACTAAATGACTGGAATTCCGTTTATTATATCACAATGTTGTTTCGTCTGTTCATTTATATTCATTTAGATCATTGTCAAAAACCAGTAAAGGTATCGTCGAAATTAATATTATAAACTAAGGTGTTCTATGGCTTTTCAAAGGATACACCTATTAATATCACATATTTTGATACTTCTAAACTCACTTATGAAAATTATATACAGGGTGTAACGAAAAGGTGAAATAAAACTTTAAGGGGTTATTCTACGGCTAAATTACATCAACTTTTCTATGGGACCAACATCGAAATCGCAAAAAAAAAACACTTTCCCATACTAAAACGCGACCAGCTGGCATCAGTTTGTATGGAAACGTCAATTTTTTTTTGAGATATTGATGTTGTTTATTGATGGAGGATCTTAAAGGAATAGAAAACGAAAAGGTTCTCACTGATACTAATATAATTTACGTTTACCTACTGCCTTTAGGTAAATCAAAAACAATGACGGTACCACAACACCTAGAACCGAGACAATATATAAAAGTTATTTTTCTACATTGACCGACTGGGAATTGAACCCGGGATCTCAGAGATAGCGACACCAGATCCGGTATACTCATTCCGTAAGTAATTATTATAATATCACTTTTAAACTAACTTTTATACTTGCAGTATGGGCATCGACCACAATAGAGATAAATGTATGAAAAAAAACACTGCGATGTAGGTGAGCTTTGTCAAGTGTATAAAGTAGGTAAGTCTTTATAAACATGTAAGAAGATAAGAAAGGGACATAACATCTAGTATCACTTACACAGTCCTGCCGTATTGTCTGCAGGACAAAGCACCGGTGTAGATACAATCTCAGAGTAGCGCCTCATTATCACTATATCTGCAAGCCTGGGACACTTTCCTATAGTGCCTGACAGGTACTCTCATCGACCTATGCGATAATAAGTCTAATAAGAAAACATAGAAATCACTTAACGTTTTACAAGGAGAATAATTATTTGTTAATTATATGACGGACTCTATTAATTAATTTATCTTTAGTTTTAATATTAATCTAATATAATGTGATGTAAGTAATTAAAAATATATGAGAACTATTTCTTGATATAAATATAAAGATTATAAATGACTTCGTTTATTAAAAAGGTCTAAATCTTAAGAGTTGTTGATTTAATTTTTTCCACATTGCAAGACATGATCTAAATTATTTTGCTTTTTTATTATGTTGGTATGATAGGCGGACTTAATGCTACTTATACAATATTCTCTACCAGTCAACCTTAAGGTAATGCAGATGATTTAGTTAATGGCAGAGAATGAAGTATCTGGCATATTAAAATAAGACAACTAATACACATTACATTACTACTGATGTAAATATTGAGCATATATGCACAATATTTTTATAAATGTACAAGCTAATTTATACTATATGACTATATATTAATATTAAAAAACTGAAGAGTTTGTTTGTTTGTTTGGTTGAACGCGCTAATCTCGGAAACTACTGGTTCGATTTGAAAAGATATTTTTGTGTTGGATAGTCCATTTAGTGAGGAAGGTTTTAGGCTATATTACATTACGTTACGACTAATAGGAGCGAAGTATGGGTAAACGATTAAAGTTACACCAAAATCATGTATGACGGAATTGTTTCCATTTAAAGGTTAAAAAAAAAGTCCGTTACAGCATATGTCTATCTTTTAGGGTTTACATACTATAACCTTTTTATGGTAATTAAAATGGTTCTAAAGTAATGCATCGGCAATAGCGTCGTTTTTTCTTCTACTTTTAGAGCGAGGCATGGATGTGGTTTATTGAAAATCATTA
This sequence comes from Anania hortulata, assembly GCA_963576865.1. Lineage (NCBI taxonomy): Eukaryota > Metazoa > Arthropoda > Insecta > Lepidoptera > Crambidae > Anania > Anania hortulata. The sequence goes on along the minus strand of OY756394.1, from coordinate 7,650,220 downwards.
CTTTAAACTGCTAACGTTTTCCTGGGATAGCAAGTGTGGTCTACAGCGGCCAAAATTCTGTTATTTTTTTAAAAAACATATTCCACGCGAGCGAAACCGCGGGCACAGCTACAATTTAATATAGTTAAATACACATGCATATTAGTATAAATACATATAGACAATAGCTAACATGGTTTTTGAACCTCACGCCTTCGAACTTCTAGCTCATTCACGGTTGGTTCAATGAGTACGGTCCTTAAAAACAAATGAAGCACTAAATCCAACACCTCATTAAAGATTGGAATGGGTTAAGCGCCCGCGGCGATCACCGATCGCGACGCTAAAACAAACATCTCTATTAATTCCCGACCCCGACCAATCGAAATTACAACCGACCCAGTATCAATCATCCCAATCCAAACCAACGCCATAATCGATACGGATTGTAACGATTATTCACATCGAGAAACACGGGATGTATCGATTAACTAACTTATTAAAATTAATGGACGTCTCTGACGGCAGAATTAAATAAATATTAAGTACTCATATACATAAACAAAGTAACTAGTAAAGGTTATAGGGCAAAACGATTGACTTGGAAGCACGCATCACAAGATTATTTAGATGAAATAAATCTGGTTCCCATGGCCACTACATGCAAGATTAAGTTTATGAGAACTGGAAAGTATAGTTGTAGAGCAAACTATTCTTTAAAAATAATTAAGTTGAAGCAAAATAGCGATTTTGCCACAAAACAGACATAAAAATTAATTATTCACAAAATAACATGTATAAAGAGGGTTACTTAAAGAGGAAGAAAATTGAAACAAATATTAAGTACCCACATTAGGTACAAGTGTCGTGTTTAAAGACTAATAAAAATTTATTGCATATATTTCCGCCAGTAAGTGATATTTAATGATCTTTCTAATAATGTGAAATCAATAGTTCCTGCAGGAGTCAATACTCGAATAAAAACATGAGTTTTTTGTGAGTTTGAAAACTATTACTAATTAAAACAAAGTTGCAATGCTAATATTTCATTTGATGCAATTTTTTGCTAATATGTTTTTGGATGATACAAAATTGCCTCTATGCACAATAATAGCGTCTTAATAAATTCCATAAAATGCGATATCTTTAGTGGATGAAATTATTGCTTTTGCTCTTTGGACTAAGCTGCCGCCATAAAAAGAAATCATATTTAATGTTCTACTTAGTTAAAATCCCTTATTGTTGGACCTTCGACGTCGGAACCACACAAAGTAGGAGTGAAATAACTCGCTAAGTCTGCTAAAGGGTTCATTATCGAATTTAGTGTCGGATCAGATTCGCTAAGCATGATGAATCAACTTTCTATTACCTCTTTAGTATATTTTATCATTCGCGACTGCTTAAATTATATTTGAGTCTAATTTATAACCGGATAAATTAAAGATTTTCCATCATATCCACGAAATAACCAATACCCTAATGTTTGTCAATTGATAGCATAAACTCTTCTTGTTTTAACATTGTAATAAATAACATAATTGGCCCATGTAGGTATTTTAAAGTGCTTTCAACACACAAATGTACCACTATTTTTCCACTCCATACACAATCACTTTTTTATGTAATAATAAAATATTTACATACAAAAGAGACGTAGCCGCCGAATGATAAACGGATCATAAGAGCCCTAAAGGCATCTCTCTGATATCTGTTCCGAACAAATCACTGTTTTATCGCTACTCCCATCGTAAAAAATATTGATATCGACATAAAAAGAGGTTCAAAAACAATAGACCGAATGGATTGAAAGGATTCCCGGGCCTGATAACGAGTGTTAGAAAAAAGATATGTATTAATAATAGCTTTGTCTATGGCCCTCACTGATCCCGCTGGTCATCTACGGTGTCATTATGGAAACGAAACTATTGAGGCATCGCTGACCGTTTTTGGTACAATAAATATGTGATTTTATATGGCGCCATCGATCCGTGGCTATAATTGACACTTGTAAACCTTTAAGAAGGTGTTAATATTGCATCAATTGTTTTTTACAGACGTTTCTTTAGAGAGTGAGCCGTCAATGGCAATAGCTAAAGATAAAAAAGTCCCTTTCACGCTATTTATCGCCTTCAGGACAAATCTGAAACGAACCTGAAAGAACATCAGTCACTAGAACATTGTGTCGTCTACTTGTACATACTCGTAATAATGCTAGGTATAACTCGTTATAACTCTTGATATTCTACCTCACTGACATTAAAATAACAAAGAGTCAATTTTATGTGTCCTTTGAGTAATCGAGGGTGTTAGACTGTGATTTACAATTTCGAATAGAGGTAGCGAGTCTATCACGCAAAGGGCAAATGTTTGTATGATTAGCAAGAGCATTTGTACCTAAGTCATGGTTGTTTATAAATTTAGTATTTAAGTATGTTTATCCGTTCTCTAGTCGCCTTAATTCAAGCTTGTTGTGACTGTGGAAAAGAAAGTGTTTAAATATCAATCAGTCTATATCCTTGACGGTCCCATGCCTCTTCTCTCTTAGTTTAAGTCTGTGCTGAAAAGCTGGTGGCCTCCATCTTATGGGCAGAACCCATCCGCAAACAAAAACATATCTACGCATCTTATCCACTGCAAGTTTAGTTTTATGATTTGTCCTATACTCCAACTCATTGCACATTTCTACAAGTTCATTAAGAACTCAATAAATCGTAGTTAAATTACCCTTTCGCAATAAAAATAATAAAGAACATTATAAACTGATAATATTATATTCAAGTTCACGGTCCAAATACACTCAATAAGCAATCGAGGAATATTAATAGTAACCATTTGTAATAATTTAGTAGTGACCTACCTCAATTTGTGGAATATTTATGCGACCGGCACGAGTTTCATAAATAACTATCAATAATAATAAACTTAAGAAAAATTGTGTTCCGTATAGAATAACTAACACATAGTACAACATACCTACACAATAATACAAAATACCTATCCAAATACCACAATACCTATCTTATTGTTGTGCCCTACAGGGTCTATAATGATCTATTTTATGTATCTAATTACAACACCTGTGTAACATTATAGAATGCAATAAATATATTAAATTGAAATTGAAATTTAAATAGTTGAAAATAGTGAATAGACCCAGGGGTACCAATGACGATATTATTGATAGCCATATTTTACTGTAAGGTTTCATAAGTTTCTTTTTTTAACTTCGACGACCTCCGTAGCCGAGAGGCGAGCATACAGGACTAGGTGTCGGCTATTTTCGTCAGTCAATGTAGAAAAATAACTTCTACTTCTCGGGTCGTCTCGGGTCTGGGTGTTGTGGTACCGTCGTTGTTTCTGATTTCTATAAACCAAGTGCTTTAGCTACTTACCTTAGGATCAGAGCAAATTATGTGATGTTGTCCAATATTTATTTATTATTACATATTAAAACAAACACGAATATTATTATATATTTTTGCCAAAATTATACGTTGTTACTAAAAACTTTTTGCACATTTTACCTACGGAATACTAAAATACATTTTTAAGGCAAACTGTCGACACTGACTGCTATGAAGATTTTTACAGCATACTTTACCTGCTATTAAATTACAAAGCCACATAGTGATACTATATTAACTTGCATAGATACTCATTGAATGTTCAAAATTTATGTGCTGTTTTGTTGTTAACGCATTTTTATATGATAAATCATCTTAATCTTAATTTAATTTTTAATAGAATTCGAAACTAAAAGAATTTAATAAAAATATGCTTCATAAGGTTTCCTGTTTATTTTACAAAAAACACTTTGGCTATGTTAATAGACACAAGTCTTTAGTAGTATCATTACTAATTTGCCTGATTGGATTAAGACGTCAAAGCGTGCTCGATTTCACGGTCAGCAAAAAAGATCATATGACCATTATGAAATTGGTAACGGATACTCTAACGAGCACTGCTATGCGCATGATTTGATTTGTTTAAAATACCTTCGGTTTTGGTTATAAATATTTTTTTTGTTTTGGTATCGGTATCTGTAATAATTGTTTATTGAGCTAAACAGCGGCTGGTAGCAATTGACTCTGTGGCGTTTATCGAGAGAGGCCTATGCCCTTATGTGGGATTGTGGGCAGCAACAGTGAACTGATTATTAGTTATAATGATAACGAGACTAGTCTTCGTAGTTAGAAAGTATACAAATTAAATAAATAGTCAGTTAGGAATCTTATTCACTAGATTTCTATTTGTGTTGTAATTTTTGTGACAGTTACACATTTACGCAACATTAGTATGTTATAGTAGTATAGCCTAATACTAGCTAAATAACAATTTACTCAACCCTAAACGTTTTTGAAGTTTTTGCAAACCTTACCACACATTCCTTCAAAATATTTTGAAGAGGAAATTCCATTCATAATTTCCTTAGAACAAATTACATCTTGACATAGCAAAGACAAAACAAAACGGACATTTACAATATGATTATGTCAATCGGCGATTCCTATGCAGCCGATACCATTAACAATGCAATTAGTGGTGAAATATCATTCATTAGACCTCGTTAGATATTTAAAACAGCAATGCTTTGTTCATAACTATATCTTAATTAATACTCATTTCATGATTACTTATTTAGATGTTTTTATTTTTTTCTAGAAACGCCAAATGTCTGTATTATAACTTAATCAGCACTCGTTACTATTTTCTTCTTTTTTTAATTTATTTTTTGCGACAGCAGTTTTATGATTTAAATAATGCTAAAACAACAACAATAATTCATGACGTCACAACGCCTAGAAATCCGACATTTTGGCAAACCTAACTCGACTAAAAATTCTTATCGCAGAACCAGAGACTTATCAGAGTTTTCCTTGTTTTGCGGCAGCAATAAATTGTTTAAATATGCCATAATTCTTCGCTTCCTAAGATCTGGGCCAGATAAGTGTTATTAGAACACGGGTGGTAGAAACCTGTGCGATATCGCTCTTACAGGTGAGCGACAAAAAACTGCCGGCCGTCTTTGGCAAATCGTTAAAATTGTCCCGAATCTTCGGGCTTGTTTGGTTTCTTATCGCCGTTTGTTTAGTAAATAATGAGCGGCCGCGAACTTGTTAACAGCACGCTAACTCTTGTGTTATTCGACAGATTAGCTAAAGCAAAGATTGAACAAAAAATGTTAATTAGAGGCTCTGAAGTGGCACGCTCATAAAGTCGAGACGAAGTCGCTGTGTTTGGCATTATTTTACGCCGCCCACTCTCTTAGCTGATCACTGTATTAAACCGCGAGTGGCCAGATATTGTTGGTATTTGCATAAAGGATTGGCGGTTGAGGGGCCGCGTGTGTGGCGTGCTTCTGTACCGATATGTCAGCAACCGAGCTAATTGAGGTTTCAGGAACGCTCGTTATGAAATAAGTGCCGTGCCCCGAGCAATGAAGAGGATTTCATTGCAAGCGCAAATGCAGCCTGTGTTTAAAGTCCGAATCCATCATTTTGATTGTCGGATTTCGTGCTTCATAGATGTTGCGGTATCCTAAATTAAGCTATCATCGTGTAACGAGTTAATACATTTCCATCATATTTTAAACATGAACGACACTGCTTTGATGACAGAAAATCGAGATTTTATAATTGCACTTATGAGGGCCGACAAAAAATTGCAGCAGGTTATCTGGACGTTTATGAAACATTGTATAAGTGATGCAATAAAGATGTGAATGAATTACGATATCGATATCCAGTTTAGTAAATTAACGATGCAGATCGACGCATCCCGGTGATATTTATGAGGCGAATTTGTCTCCCAGTCGCACGGCGTCTCATTACGGCGTCGCCGACAAAGAGCCTGCCGACCGGCATTTGTCACTGGAACAGTTGCAAATAGCTAAATACTTTATAACCAACAATTACAAACTGTGATTTTCACTCGTTAATTAGTGTATCTCGGTTTGCACTTAAGAGTCGGTAGTTGCAGTGCGGAAAAATGTTTTAAGTTAAAAATTTGCAGTAGCAAGAAGTTGGGCGTTTGATATTTTTTGTCTGACATTTTCGAGTAAAGCGGTGTGAGGAATTCGCTTATTAAGTGCGGGTGAGACGTCTATCAATTTTGGAGACGCACGCGCAGCCCGTACCGACTTAGCATTCGGCGCGCGACGCGGCCGTCGACTCCGTCGTACTTCCGCGCACCCTCATTATAGTGATGGACTCCTCTTAGCTTTTATCAATTTTAAACCACGACATTATAAATTCATATCGAATCGCACATCTTATAGCATGTTATCGAATAATAAAGCAATGAAATGTAATCACCAACTCATCATATCTTTTATTTTTTTTGTAAATATGTAAAGTAATTTGTTTTATAACAGTTAGCAGGTATCAGTTTTAATGCCAGCCATCTTATTGAGTCTCATTAAGTTATCTTGTCATAGGTCACATAGATAATTATTTAAAAAAAAATAGATTGATTTTACAAATTGGAAGACAACGGTTGACCAAATAATTTTAACATCTATTTATCGACAATGGCAAGTGTCATCTCTACGTAAGGTAAGGCGGGAAGTAATTTGCCAATTAATTAAGTCCTCAGCCACTTTCCACCCGTTTTGGAAGCGGCACGCGACTTACTTACAAGAAGCCATATTTGCCGATTTGCACCAGCGCGAACGGTACACGAACTCACAATTTACGATAAATGAGAGTTATTATTTTTTTATTATAATCATCAATATTTTCAAGACCCACTTAATATTGGCAAAGATAATATTTTATATTCTCTGTCATTATTAACTCAGTTTTGGTTTGGAATTGACACCATTGCGTTCGGATGTGGATATGTTTTTAACATAATTTTATTAGCTTTACTTGTAACTAACTATGTAATCAAATCTTGGAAGTAGTTTTATACCTACTTCTAACTGACGCAATAACATATCGATTTGTAACTTTGTAAGTATCTGACATTTGGATAATATCATAATAGGCTAGTTTCCTGGGTCAAAAAAAGATTATTTAATTTAGTCCGTCAGTAAAATTATCAAAAAATATTGGACCCATATTTCGTCTTTTGTCAACCAAATAAAAAATGACCAAATAAAGATAACGCGCATCAAAGTGAGCACGTGACGTCACGCCTTGCCAAAAAGTATCGCAAGGCGTGACGTTACGCGGAACTTCAACGGGCTTCATCACTTTTTGTTTGATTGAGAAAAGAAAAAATACGTGTACAATATTTTCTGTTAATCCAACTGACGGACTAATTAGATTTTTTTAGGAAACTAGCTCATTGGATACCATCGCACTGATCTGATGATGGAGCTAGGCACTCGATAGTAGAACACTTCAATATCTACTAGGAAAGCCTTGAAAGAATTTGTTTTAGCGAGTCCAATGCAATTTTGTAAGTAATTTGTAGTTTTTAAAACTATTGTTATTTTAGGTGACTTCTGAATCGTTCAGGGGCCTAACCATGCAGTATAAACAGTATTTAGCCAGTTGTGTCTGAGTCAAACTCTATACAGAAAAACAGAACAAGGTTTAAATAACACTGTTTTAAGAGCTCATGGTTAGGTTCCCGATATAAAATTACCAAAAAAACTTAAATGAACTCTACATAGCATCTGTGAAATAAACGCTGCTATTCCTGTGATCTTTATAGAGACCACTAAAAAATCTGACAGCGGCCTATGTGAGCTGAACACAATGCACCTATGACCTGCTGTAAACATCCCTTACAATGGGGACTATTACCTGCATTGAGCGTTCTCAGGGTTCGCCACTTAACGCGGATTCCCAAAGATCCCTCGGTAAATAAGCCTGTTTTATGCCCACGCCCTGAAGGCGGTATGCCATTGTGGCAGCTCTCGAACAAAGTTTATTGGCTAATTTTATTCAATTAAATTGTTCTGTTGCATGCGCACGACCAGCCGTTTTAACGCCTCGGAAATTATTGCAATAGATAACGTAATGGGTGTAGCACACGACGCAGGTTGACGCACCAGCTTTCTGCCACAGTGTAGGAAAGCACATTTTAGAATTTGCAAACAATGGCAATAATAATTTACGAATCTAGGAATAATAAGCAGAATAAATATTCGAAGAATTGTTTTTATTTGTTGATAAAAATACAGGATCATCTGCGAGTATGTTAAGTGAATGTTCTTAGATTGTGACAGGAATGACGTTATTTGAGATGTCGCTATCGTAGAGCGTCATCTCAGTAATTAAGTGGCTCCCAATATTTTCCAATATACGTTTATTACCTACACTAGTACACGTAATCATCACTACAGGCGCCGACAGGTTATTGATACTGTTGATAACATTTGTTTCTTTTTTCTTTTAAATCATAAACAATATTAAAATTTTGGTTTGACTTCTACTTAATTCAAAGGGTTGAAAATGATCGTAATATGTTAATCTCGGTCAACATAAAACGGGTGGTGGCTTCCAAACAGTGGATGCTCTGCCAACCACATGCTGGGAAACACTAAGACATTTCATCACATTATTGTCCAGAGGACAAAACTATTATACTCGAACGTTTTTTTACAAAAAGTTCATTTAACTAAACGCAGTTCGCGTCATGCTGACAACGCATTTCACAAATCGTTTATAATAGATTTTTATTTTAGCCTCGACGCGTATGCGCATAGTTGATAGTATCGTGCTGTTATGAATGTTGACATGAATAAACGAAGCCCAAAAGGGTTCGTTGAATTGCTAGCAATTAATCGGCATGATACATTAAATTGCTGGGATTCATTGTATTGTCAAAATATTTTATCGAAAATATAATAGTAGGAGATCTTGTCTGTCTATATCTGCGTAAATACAATTTTAAACTAGCATATTATAAAATCAAGTCAAATTAATAATTAAAAAGAAATATATTATGCTTTTTGCAAACTAAAATTCCTTGAGTGATAAATCATTTTAATAGATAACAACGAAAGATATCCGGAACAACAAAAAACCTAGAATAATGGGTCAATGCTACCGTTCAAAATCGCATCGTCGTAAAACATGTCAAAGCAAGCCGAAGTGTCCGCATAGACTATAAATCCAAGGACATCTCACCGACCAGCAAGTTCTACAAAAACAAATAAAATTATATTTAATAGTCTCGTGAGAACTGTCGCCCACCACCCACTGTGGAGGTTCGTTAAATATTTTAATTGCGACGCTAAAAAGGTCCCAAAATTTTATATCTCGTAAATCAAAGGTGTGTCCACGGTAGTTCTGTTACTGGTGTTTTTTAAACATCGGTAAACCGGCAGTAAATTAACCACAGAATAGACAGCCGACCAACCTTCGGTAAAACTACAGAAATTGGAAAGGAAGGTTTTTTGGTTCACTGTTATTAGCTCATCATCAGTGGATCGTGAAAGCCGATGGAACAGCGGCGGCAACGATTAAAATCGCTGCCTACTCCCCGTCAGCCCGATTTTTCGCTTCCGAAATTTCTAAAACTTGATATGTTTACCGCGATTTGCTATATCGATGCACAGATAAAATTATGTCGTAATTCTGTCCCATTTTTGTAACACAATAGTTTAAATGATGCTACCGTTATTATCAGACCTCCCAAAGACCGTTTAAATAAGTTATCATTTTCATCATGTCTTCTGTCATCAATCGTAAAGATTTGCTTAAAAAAGCAATATGTAATTTTGTCCCATCAGTGTCGGAAGTCTCATTCCGCCTGGGTCGAGAGTCATTCGGAATCCATCATTCACTCCAAACTAGATGTGTAAAAACTGAAATTTCCGAGTCAATAAACGGCTCTGTTTGTTTTTCTAACAGGAAACCTATATAGTTTCGTAAAAAGGCTGATAAAAAAGGAGGAGACAGTGTGGGTGGCTGCTGACGACAGTTTAAGTAGTAACGTGATATGAGTCCAGTGGGTTTTTCTGACGCACTCCAAATTGTTGGGAGCCAATAAGTGATGATACCGATTCGCCGCAGTCGCGTCATTGAGCTTTCGGAGTATATTTGCATAAGCAGTCTTATTAGTATTTACGGAAGCAAAATCCACTTAAATGCTATTTTTTGCTCTTCCATTAAGTTTTATTTTATTTGTCTATATTAGCCTCTTCTAACGAACATCAAGATTGTAACTTTTCATATCCATCAAGTATTTAGATGCATGCACTAAGGCACTTGAAGTCAGATAATTAATATTTAAGATTAATAACTTACTTTGGACAAACAATTGAATATTATGTACAAAGTGTTACCATGTTAGTAGTTGTTAGGTTGTTTGAATTTAAAAAGTTACAAATATTTTAAAAGTCTGTCTTCCTTTAATGTAATATTAACGTTTTCAAAGTAGCTGTTATTGTTTTTTAAGTACAGAGAACAGCACGTCAACCTACCACAAAACGAAAAATTTTCTCAATTGATATTGATCTCTTCTAAATGTTAGACATAAAGTTGAAAATCAATTCAATGGCCTTTTTGGGTAGGTTGACCTACCGTGGTCTGTATTTGAACGTAAGTACCTAGTAGGAAGTCTTCATCATACTATGATATTTATGAAGGGAGGTAAGCAAAGGATTACCTTTTTAAAAAAACTTAAGCGAAAGAGATCTCGTACAATGACATTAAACGCAGAGATTTTATCCTGAGATCAATAAAATGATCGAGGGTTCCCTTTGGCTCTGTGTGTGTAGGCGCAAGAGGTCACGTGGCAAAACCCTCATAGCAACCCCTATTAAGACAGGGCGTCCTTTTTACTCCCGTTGGATATTTAGCTATAGAAAAAGAGAGAAAGAATTATGGTGGTGTGAGTAAAGCGGCGCGGGCTCAAACATCTGCCGACTGATATTTTTTGGTCGAACGGAATAATAATAGTTTAATCAAAGTTTTATCCTGCTATTGTTTAAATTGCCTTTAAATGAAATTTCGTTTAATTTATGTACATAAGAAAATTCTTGTATAATTAATCTAATTGACAAATTGTTTTAAGGCTCTATCTATATCTCTATCATACTCGGAGACGACAACATTTGGGCCATGGCCTCTAGAAATAATACAGTTTCTAGTTTTCAATTGCCTAATATTATTATAGAGATGTAACTTATTTTAATGATTATTACTTTTCCTTTTACATGTAAAATATTTACATACCTATGTGGTAACAAAAAAGGCGTAAGTAAAAGTTACTTATAACTTTTTATTTTAATATTTAAGGTTTTTTTCTTGAATGCCGACCTATTTAAGCCGACCCAACCCTACCTTGACATTGTGTCCTAGATTCCAGTGGTTCAGATCACCACCATTATTAGTCAGTGTTATAATTTTAAAGAGCTTTATTCCTTTACAAAACCTAGCACAGCATGTAACGGTTTTACTATAGAAAACGAGACCAAATTGTACGGTGTTGTTCCCTTCCAGTGCTTGATCCTGTATTTTGCCAAGTTATAACTATTTTGATTGTAATAAATCATAGCTTATTACCATTGAATAAAGTTGAAGTTACAATATCAATCTGAGTTGTAGATGAAAAGATAATTTTGTATGAAAGGTAGAGTTTATTGAAAGCGAATGCAGTGAAGGTCCCAAAGCAGTCCCCTGCTTGCTCCTCGTCTGATGTAAAACAATAAATGAAAAGCATAATTGTCTGGACCACGAATGAGATTGAAAGCGCATACCAGCCGGATATTTTTTTGCGAAGCCAGATTTGAAAGAGTGCATAATGTTGCCATGAATGTCATGCTTTATGCCATTGAATTCCAGTCTTGCCAACTTGTATTGGGGTATACTTACAAATTCCATACACTCTTTGGGACCTAATTCAATTTTAACATTCCTATATTTATAAATATTGAGTCTAGAGGGGTTCAGAATACCAAGTTGAATTATTTAGAAATTTACAGAGCAAAGAATCAGTTTGTTTTTTTTTAATACTAAGTTTATACTCCTTATTATGTTGCTTTATTTGTTTATTATTTTTATTTGTTTTGTGCAAATAATAAACGATTTATTTATTTGCACAAAAGACAAACCAATCACAGAAAAAGAAACATTTAGAACTGCACTATTTATGTTCTATTGGGAGTTGAACTAACTATATGAATAATTTTATTATTACGATATTATTCAACTTATCAATAGTACAAGTACTAACTGCCGCACTCAGAAAAGTCAACTAATAATAAAGAGTTAATAAACATTTTTGTTCATTTTGTTCATTCAATAATAATTGTCTTTATTCTTATAAAAGCGCTAAATCAATTGCAATAAAATTTATATGGAACCACCTTTTGAAATATGATCTACCAAACAAAAAATAATCATTAAAATTACAGGTACATACAAAAAAAACAATAAGATACAGTCAACTTGAGAACCTCCTCCTTTTTGGAAGTCGGTTGAAAATAGAACTACATATCGATTTAAAAGAGTGTAATTTATTATAGTAAATAAAGTTTTATGAATACTTTAAATTTGACTACTTAACCCTTTATCGATGGAGTCATTAGAAATATGTATCTAGTTTCTAAACAGAATTTATATTCTCGTGTAAGTCAACTCCCATTCCCCTTGCATAGAATGAATTGCTATAACCTAGTCACCTAGACGAAACCTAACCCTTTCTTCGCCAACCTTAGCATTTCAAGTTGAAGGTTCTCCATTATCCCGTTTCTAATAATGCTCGTCTGGAGCTCAATGGCTACGGCTAGCTATTTCAAGGCGACGTGCATTGAGATAGGTCTTAGTTAGAGGAAGGTCGCCCTTTCAAAATACAGCTGGTTGATGACGGATGTAATTGCACAGGTTATGTTTATAGTCGTGTTGTACTATTTGCTTCGTCTAGACGGAGACTAGCTTTTGTTTGTAAACAATGTGCAGTTATACTGAGATTCTTATTCGATTGGCTTGTTTTTTTTATATTTATTGTTTAAAATGTTTAAGATTAATATTGGTGACAATTCAATTGTGCCACTCTCTAAACTGATCTAAACATTTTTTTTTTGTAAATGTACATAAATGCGACAGGCTAATAATTTATAACTGTCAATGTAACTGTTAAAAAAATATTCTTCGTCCGTATCTTTTCGCGATATGATGACCTACGGAGCCGAAAAGTGGAACATGACAGTAAAGCTGGCCCACCGACTTCACGTCACTCACCGAGCTATGAAAAGGTCGATGCTTAGGATTACGAGGTTATAGCAGACCAAAATAATGGACATAGTCCTAAAATGTAGCTAGCTAATGTGGCAATAGGCCGGCCACATCGTCGCAGAATCGATGATAGGTGCATTAATCGTGTTTTCGGGTAGTGTAGGACGCCCCCCAGAGCTCAATGGACCGACGACCATAGAAATATGGCTGGCAGTGGATGGATGAAACAAAGTGCTTTTTCGCGCTCTTTGGGGGATGCTTACGTCCAGCAGTGGACTGCAATAGGATGACATGACATGATGATTATTTCTAAAGTAGCAGCTTGTGGATGCTATAACAGTATGTTTTAGTTTGACAGCTGTAAGCTACGAGTATCTCTTTTAATCTACTTATGTGAATAAAGTATTGCTCTAATTTAAAGTTTAGTATACTAAACTAAATATATTTATTTGTGTAAACTTTATTAGCATAGATTTTTAAGACGTACAAAACTTTAATTAACCTTTTAGTTAAAATTTTGGGGTTTTTAAACAAATTGTGTGAATCAACCTTTTAAATTCGCATCTCATTGCATAATAGCAACAGCGGCTACTAAAGTTATTATATAGCAAATACGTACTTCTAAAACCCCTAGATACAATACACCACAACTGTTACAAAAACAAACATTGCAACTAAAAGGCTTACGGTGTTTTGACAGTCTTCACTTTCTCAAACATGGCACAGATTTGCCCACCTTCCCCCTTAAATCCCCATATGGTCTGGCTAAATTTAGCTCACAGCATAACCTGACGCCAATAATGAGGCACCCACATGTTGCCAAGATGGTGTACATCACCTTACTGCCATAGAGAAAAAACTCCACATCTTGTATTACAGGATGCACTTTCGAGTATTAGGAACAGTGCCCGAGTAAAGACTCTCTAATCCTGCAGTGTTTTATTACATTCAGGATTGCAATAAATTTAAATTATAACAGGGCGGTAAAAAGTTCGAGTAAAACGCCTTACAGACGAAAGCGTTCTTAAAATGCGGTGGGCAACATTGCTTTAAGTAGAGGGATAGGCGCCATATTTGTATATAGAAAACATAATGTAACTTATATTGTGTGTAAAAATCGCTTAATTTGTGATTTTTGTTGTGAACATGAGACGGTAAATACTTAGTGAAACTTGTTAAAAACCTTCGTGTAAAATTTTGTTTAGGTCGTCATATATTTTTTCCCCATATACCTAATAACAGTTCTGGATATTAATTACCAGTGTACATAGAATGTAACATATTTTCCTAACGATACAATCGAATGATAAATCTTTGTCGATAAAAACTTATTGTTATAAAAACCGGCCAAGTGCGAGTTGGATTACATTACATTACATTATATACATTCCAGTCAACCATATTTTTGTACGGTTCTGGGTGTGCATAAAGAATAAATGTAACCTCCGCAAAATGTATTGCCTATTACCACGTTACACAAAGATGTTAAATCCATACTTCGAGACGATGACAGTTAGTTTGTTATCTGCGCATATTTATTTATTATTCTCATACAGTTTAATCGGGACCCTAAGTGCGCCCAGCTTATACTTCAATAATTTAATAATCTGTATTTTACTTTATAATCTGCACTATAAAATTACAAAACAAGTTTGACTCTTCCATGTACCTATGTAAAAAAACAATTAAAAAATGATTTTATTTTTTATTTAATTGTTGAATTGTGATATCTGCCAAACTAACATACAATTATGAATCATTTAGCAATCATTTATTCATTTGCACACCATAATGTCACAAGAGATGGAATATAAGGCTTAAAGCTACATCATTTTTGGACCTTGTTGGGCACAGCAAACAATTTAGGTTTTAGATGATAGGACACAGTTATTCTAATAAGGTAATAATAAGGGTGTAATACACAAATTACAAAAAAATTGACAAAAACTTAAATAAAATTTATTTGTCCATCAAAACATTTACATAAGTATGCCCTAAGAAGAATAAAATTATAGCAATAAAAATATTTTGTCAATGTAGGTATTTATCTACATTTGTGTCATCAAAATACTCTTGTAAATTGTAATAACATTTGCTAATCAAAAATTCTTTTAATATTTTGATAAAGTTTTCGTTTTAAGTCGTCATGTAATTTGTTATAAGTATATTTTTATTGACATTATCGTAACACGAGGATGTTAATTATTGACAACGAGACCATAACAATTAGTGTCTTGTTAAATAATAAATATTATCGATTTTTCATGAAAATTTTACCGGCCACATTAAACGGTTTAAAAGTTACTTCATTTTATAGTTAGGACGGACGGACGGACAAACAGCGTAGCCTAGCTACTAGGGCCCCTAAAATACGGAACCCTAAAAACCATCTATTGCAAATTACCAGCATCATTAAGAAAATCCTTAATCGCGTAAACACTACCCTTTCAGAATCCAAATACCCTAAATGTTCATCATCAATCTTTGGGAAAAACGATCAAAATAGCTCGTAAGCTATTGTGATAAAGTCTATTGCCCATAATTGTAAGGATAGTGGCACGTGCCACTACCCAGGACAAAAGCCAAAAGGGCAGGCGAGCAGCTGGCGTGGGTGAAGACACACACATGCACAGAATAGAGATAGTTCTCTACTATACATGAAACGACACACACGAAATAGTTTAGTTCTATTATACATACTGGTGTGTGTAGATATTAGAAATGATAATGTTTATTACCGGCCATGTGTTTCGATGTCAGCTGATGTTTACAATGATGTCAGAAGATGGCGTTTCTTTAGCCTTTTATATCGTTTATATCGTGCTTCTAGATAATACAGTCTTATTACATATATATGCTTTTAGTAACAGAAGTAGAAATTATTTGAAACAATCAAATAAAAAAATATAACGTTTTAACTTACGAGTAACATTATTAAAACAAAATATAGGTATATTTTTCGATTTATTCGCTCTGAAGTATGATATATTTATTTGTCTGATTATGGACTACTATGCAATTATTTTTTTAAAGGAAATACTAACATAAAATATAAATAAGTATACGCCAGACAACACTCAAAGTGCCATATTTGAGAAGTAGGAAATTTGCATCCTTCTATTACGCGGTAAGCGATACATTTGGAGCCAGGAGCACCTACTTGCACAGCCGGGCTTAGACAACTTAGAAGAATTAATCGTTTTCTGAATTGATTCAAACCGGGAATCAAACCCGGAACCCTTTGCGTCCATTGCGATCACGGTGCCACTACACCAATCGGGTCATTAAATAAACTTATTAAATGAAATCACAGCTTAAAATCTTTCAAATAAAGTTATTGTTTGTAGGTACCACAGTCAGCATCAAAAATAGGTGATCAAAAACTATTTTTTTAACCGACTTCAAAAAAAGGAGGAGGTTCTCAATTCGGTTGTATGTTTTTAATACTACTGACTCTTCCAAATGTCACTATAACCTGACTTCTTTATTTGACTTTTGCGTAGTGATTTTGTTAGACTTTTGTGAATGTTTTGCAATGAGATTCTTTTGTAAATTCAGATACTAAGCTACTTTTAATGTTGACTGTACGTACACCTGGGTACCAATTTACCATCCGAATAGACGGTTTCTGGTATGAAATTCCTAAAACTAACATAAATCAATGAAAGTGCGCAAAAAATAAATGGATAATACAGCCCCGCGGTCCCTAGCAACCCCTGCGAGCGCATTCTTTCGAATTCCATTAAACCAAGCAAACGGCTTCGGTTCAGATCAACGAGGCTGGGTTCTCCAATCACCAACATTACTCTCGGTAGCGTTCGGCAGTCATAAAAGGCTGTCAACCTTCTGGGATGACCTAGGTTAATTGGAGCAAGAAGAATATGTGGCTCGCACAATAGCCCAATCGAGTGTGGAAACAGCCTAGCAAAACTAACAAACGGCTTCGTGTGTCACACGTGCATACTAATTTTATGCATAGTGTTTTTCATTTATTTAAATGCTGAATTTAAGAATTTAATAGAACATGTATGTAAATAGTTTCTGTCTCAAAAAAACATTGTTTACCAGTTAGGTACGTTATCAGAGTCCTAACATGAACTAGTCTACTGAGTTTTTACGCCAAACTCTATCAAGAGAAAACGAAACAAGACTAAAGTTATACTGTTTTAAAAGGTCTTGACGAGTCAGGCTCTAGATACATTTTTTTTGTAAACTTTTACTTTTTATAACATAAAGGTATTATAGTTAAACGCAACCGTATAAAATAAATCCACCAAAACATTAATTACAAAGAAGTACGAACATGGTACGATATTAATTGGTACGACTGAAATTGATAATATCTAAAGCATTAATTAAGTACCAGCAAAAAGACAGTTACAGTTCAAGAACGCAGTCATTAAACAATCGAAGGTCGAAAGTAAGGTATTAAATTACTTGCGAGCATAACTTTAACTTTCACACACCGCAGAAAGATAGTTAAGAAATGAAACTGAAATATTTTATCATAATATGAAATTCACATCTGATTGAAACTTGCTAATTGAATTAATTTCTGTCTGACGCTACGGAACGCATCGAAAGAAATCGTAAATTATAAACTGTATCGACGGTGGTGGGGCTTGTTATTGTTATTGAAGCAACGCTTCCCCAATCCGCCCCTTTCAAAGAGCATGTGTGCAACTAGTGAGCGTAAGTACCCCTGTTTGATCCCCCCGCTAGCCACCCCAGGTGCGAGCCGTGGCACGCGCCATTCCCGTCGCGGCCGGCGCTCTGACGCCACCTAAACATTCCTAACCTCACTACAGTTATCCCTACGTGACCACGAACATCCAACTCTACCACCGTGACTAACAAACTACGTAAACAATCGTAACATGTGAAATCAGCAACTCATCTCACCGAAATGAGTTCGATCGGCGTCGTCGTCTTCCGCAACTCACCGCTGCAAGAATCCGTGAATAACACCGTGAACATCTCAAACAATGAAGCCAATCAAAACGTCAGACGGGAAATCATAATCGTGCGGAAGAAACCCAAGACCCAATCTCCGGCTACAGTTTCAGTGAGTTCATTAGTGCGCGCCATAGACCCGACTGCTACGACCGTAGTCGCCAAGAGGCCGAGATTGCGTGAAAACAGTACTGAGGAATTGCGTTCGCCGACGCCGCTCGCCGTAGCGCGCCGGAATGCGCGGGAAAGGAACCGAGTGCGGCAAGTCAATGACGGATTCGCCGCGCTGCGCCGGCACATCCCAGACGAGGTTGCATCTGCATTCGAAAATGCCAACTCTAACCGTGGACCTAATAAAAAACTTAGCAAAGTGGAGACTTTACGAATGGCAGTGGAATACATAAGGAACCTGGAAAGTTTACTTAACATCGGTCACGCCGATAAAGAAAACTCAAGCCGACCATCAATGGAATCTTTCCCTTCGCCTGCGTCGTCTTCACCCAGGGACAATAGCCAAGAACGGAGTTACTATTCTAATTCGCCGGCGCTTGATGATGAGGATATGGATGAAGACGAGATTGACGGCACCTTGCAGCAAATTTCTCAACACCAGTACATGGAACTGCCTGCTACAGAAACCTTTCAATTGGTATCGACTCCTCATTTGTATGAAGAGGAAGACTGTGCTGGACAACCTTTAACTCCTTCCTCGGATCTGCTAGGACAAGATGAAGTGAACTCTCATATTTTAGACGGACATTTCACTTTTCCAAGTGCTGCGGAACAATTCACTGTGATTCCTGAACAGCCATATTTAAGTGAGTCTGACATGCCTGTGAATGAAAGTGACTTTGAAGTAAAATATTCAGAATCTATCCATCACCAGATACAACATAGTTTTAACGGTGAAGCTGAATTGCCGTTAGAGACGATCAATGCCGAATTAATTTTGACCCAGAATCAGTACAAGTTTAAGGCTGAAGATAATTTTATTGAGGACCAGCCATACAGTGATGTGGAGTTAAAGAAAGAGCTGCCAGATATACAAGTGACTCCTGAAGATAGGGAACAATTTGAGGAAACTTTAAAGTGGTGGCAGGAAAAAACGAGGCAAGCCCGTCCGAAAAAGAATTAATGTTATTTCACTTTCTCGATGTAATTTATTTGTGTAAGTAGAAAATTTGAGATATTTATTGTGATGTAATTATAGTATGTAATGAAATGTACAGCTGTGAGTGCCAAAGTCGGTTGCAGAGCGCGGGCGTGCGCGCAAGGTGTTCTGTAACGGTCAGTAGAATAATGAGCCTTGTACACTTTTATTGCCATTTGAGTTAAGCTCGAGCTATTTATTTAATACCAACTGAATTAATGACCTTATGTTATCTTCAGTTTTTAATTACAAATGTCATATAACGTATAATATAAAACTTTTATCAAAAAGTTTGACTACTTAAATATAAGTAAGTAGCAATATGTTTAGTAAGATTTAGTTGTGCAGTCTGTACTGTAAATGTTTGAGAAAAATGCTCAAAAATTCCTAGTACTGTTACTATGTACATAGTTCTCCCAAAGGGCACCTAAATACAATACAAATTACTATAACTGATTAAATGTAGTGCCTTCTAGATATAGTAATACTATTGTGATGTTAGATTTTTAGTTATTTAATACGACATTAATTTTGTAAAGCTATTACAATAAATATCTATCTTCAGAAAAACTCTTTTGTTTTATTTAATAGTACCTACTGAAAATGCACAAAATAAGGAAGACACATAGAATTTACAAGGGAGTTAAATGATATTCCCCTTAGGTTTTTGTTCTTTAAATGGAAGTATCTAGTTTCAACATCAGTAGCTAATTTGCGATTGCGATCAAGCCCATTAGAAACACATTCTCCTAATTCCATCCCCATTAAGACAAAGGCCACCATAATGTTAATTCGGCCAAATTATTAGACTATGAATGACCTACTTATAACGCTTAAACTTAAACGCACAGACAAGTTGCACCAAACACCGTTAACGACAGTTAACTTACCAAATACCGGTCAGACGAATCCTTGATATCTTTGAATTAATCTATCTGCCTTTTAAAGTAACTTTTTAGGCTTTTGGAACTTTGTGAACTGTACGACGCGAGGGCCCTTGTTTTCAATTAAACAATATCTAAATGTAGTTTTTTTATGAATGTGACCTATACAATAATATACGAGTACATACGTCAATAAATTACAAATGATTTAAACTTTGGCTCTACCAATTTAAAACAATTTTCTTGAGTTAAACAAAAAAAGCATTGCAATTAGATTTATGAAACTTCTATTTTAAACCAAGTTAACTAACCAACGTTTATATTAACTCTAGGTTTGTAGAGCCCGGCCTCTAAACCGTTAACGGTAAGGCGATATCGCATTGTGATTGTAATGGGCCGCCGTTACTCCAAAAAACCTTGATCCATGGGAGTCGGCGCAAACGGTTCATTACAATTTCGGGATCGAGTTTTTGAGTTTGATTTTATGCGCCCCGGACCGTTTCTTTTTTATAATCATTCTAAAGATCTTTTGAGATGACGTATCAAATAGTTCATGTATAAAACTATTTGGTGTGGTTTAAACTGGTGTATGTAGGTACTCTACATTATAGTAAAAGTCACTCGATGTTGAACTAGAATTAAAGCACAAATATTATTATTAGGTATTTAGTATTATGATGTTACTATCATAAAAAAATAATATCTTCGTTACCAAATAGTTACTTCGCCTTTATTCATTAATTAGCATTATTTAAAATACGGTTTTCCTAATTTTTACGATTCTGGATTTCTAAAAGAGAAACAGAACTATTACAGAATCACTTGGCTGTCCGTCCAAAATGAATATACTAAGGTTTACGCTCTTAAGTCAACGCAATCAAAAGATATGGCCATTTATGTCACTTAATTTACAACTCTGAAGCTCAGGTACACTTTCAAACATAAGTATTTACTTTCATAAACACAAACTTACCTTTGACTTACACACAATCATTTCATTTAAGAAGAGGAAATTTAGGAAATGAAACAATTAAATAAAAATAAAATACAAGTAGTTTTAATATAGTTTCTTAATGCAATATACATTTTGAGTTTGAGTTTAAAACTACATTTAAAAAAAACTGAATTGTATGCGGTGTGAGTTTGACTCGCACTTGGCTCGTTCAAAAGAACCAATGTTGTATAAAATCTCCCTTTACAGGCCTAACTCATACATCATTTTTAATATTAGGAACCACAGACTGCACCCAGGAATGCCAGCCACGCAAATGTTGGTACACCTCCCATTTCTTGCTTCGTTCCGCACGCTCCCACGTTTCCGGGTGGAATTTTAATTTCTCTTCAACTTCCATTTTTTTACAAGAAATATCCATATTTTACGCACCAACACACTATTTTGGCTTCCATTTAAATATTTTCCGCTCCATTCGTCAGGCACTGTTTTAAATAATTAAACTTTTCGATACACGTGATAGAGTATATCTATCAAATTTTAAATTTAACGTCATGTAATTCTATGTTAATAGCCTCCATAATGGTACGTAATAAACTCCTGGAGGTCTTCGATTAACACTTTATACAGCTCGTGAGTGGGCTTTACCAGTTTTTAGAAATTAAAAGTGACGTTAAAGTTCTAAAATACACTGCTGGTTCCAATAAGTAGTTATTAGCGTTCATTATAAAACAAGTGTCCTCTTGAAGAAGCCAGTGTTTATCTCCGCGGGGTTACAAGTGCCCAGGAACGGTAGTGTATTTACCATTATCTACGGTAGATTATTACAGTACTTAAACGTCACGAACCAGTAGTTGTCGGATAAAGACTCGCTTTTCAAAGTTCAAATAAAAAATAGCTTACTCTGAGCTCTGTATTATCCGACTCTTCAATACATTCTGTCAATTATTAATTACTTATGCTTGTTATTATTTTTAGAGCTAACGAAAGCTGTTAAAAAAAAGTACCTAAGAAAGTAAATACTTCTTGGTTGAGGGAAGATTCGTTTTTTAAAAGTTAAAGTTTCTGAAAATTATCCATAAAATGGAATGGTAAATTTTAAAAGCATGCAGAAATTACGGCACATATAGTTTAAATTCGATTAAAATACAAACAAACCTACTAACTCTTATATTGCTTGACAAGTACTGTTAATGTAATAAAAAAGTATAAATGCTTGAGGATGAAACGGTCATCCCTTAAAAAAATAATGCTCAACTCAAGAAAAATGCTCGCCCAAAACCTCACAAATCACACAAATGGATGGGATCAATATTTTAAACCAGTTTGCTGTCTATTTTGACATACTAGAGCTAGTAATAAGGTTTAACCATGAGCTCTTAAACAGTATTATTTCAACCTTGTTTTGTTTTTTCTGCATAGATTTTGACGTTTAAACAAAAATGCCTATGCACTATTAGACCACTGGGCTGACTTGCGATAGCCAGGTCAGCACTGTTCTTGCTAGAAACTAGTGTGAACACGAGGTCAGTAGCTAAACAGCTCTATACTAGCATACTGTACTAGTAAGCTACTAAGCTGCCATTGGGTAACCGGGACCCTGGGCTCCAAAGCAATGGCTTTGAACGCAACCGGGATTGACCGTATAGATGAAGAAAAAGAACCGGGACACGAGTATGTATGTACATGTTATTGATGAACTACTTAATTAAGCACGAGCTATATAATACCTACCTTACTAGGTATGGTGCTAGACTAAGAAGATTAAATTCATAGTGTAGGGACACAATAGCACTACAAGTTGCAACCGCGAAGAAGAAACAAATTGTAATACTATTTATCTGATACTGCACATCAACTCATCAAGTCTAGGTATCACTTCTACTTTATAATTTTATATTAGGTTCGCTCAACCGTGAGAAAGATCGATTCCATGCACCATGCATGCAAGCAAGATACACTTATCAATAGTATACACGACTAAAAACAGTGGGTTCATACGAGTAGGCATTGCACGTGTTAGATCAATTGGACTATCAAGAATCAGGTTAGTTCATGCGTGGGAAAACGCGATCCTTTAGCTTGACAAAACCGCCACCGCTAGGAAGAAGCGCTGATCGATGCGCGGAAAAAAGTCCGTTACGTTATGGGCCGCTATGGCTTTGTTGTCATGAGACTTAGACTGCGACCAAAAAGTTTTGATACTTGCCGGAATAATACGAAATGTTTTATTTAATTATTAAAATTAAAATTCTAATAACACAAAAATAAACTAACTAATAAATAACTAAAAATTTACTTGTACTCAAGTCATTTTAGATAGTTCTTTTTATGTAGCCAAGCACACGAGCGTTTAAAAGGTAGTGCATTATGCTTGTGGCATCGCAATTATTTTCTTGTTATATTTAAGTTAAATAAGAAAAGAGAACCATATAATTAACGTTTTGGTCCATGTTTAATGCTATTTACACCTACTTAAAGACAGTCATTTATAATTCACATCGAAGTTGTTAACACAGATTACTACAATTACTAGCCTTGACATTAGCGTAAATTAAACATAATTCCCTTTAAAACTGTTTAGAGTTTTGCTACTTAGTTGCAACAAGTTGGCTGCATTAAAGCTTCAGGCAACTTGAGCTACCTACAAACTTAATTAGAGTCTACTTTTAAGCTTATAGAGCAATTTCTTTACTGAATTTTTGCCTAAATATTTTTTGGACTCATAAAGTATCAAGGCATTTCACGTTTCCAAAAACGGCGTTGTAAAGTCAAAGAAGCTACCCCATTGTTGTATAATATTTATTCTTGCGCAGATCTCCTCGGCTTTCAGTGAGGTCGAGACCATTGTCGCAGGGTTCATGGGAACGAGCAAAAAACGGACCTCGCCTTAAGGGAGCCACCGAACTAACGAACAAAACTGAATAACCACTTTTTCTATGCAGTTTCGCTAAGATCCACGTGTTCAAAGATTAGGTGGCATATTTTATAATCTTCCGTATGAATGCGAACGTCGAAAAAACCAGTTTAGTATCAAAAGAATTCTGTTTGTCTAAGTAATTAACAAAAGATGTCGTCTTAGACGAGTCTCTGTTAATCTCATTTTATGTCTAAAAATGTTTAGATTCGACTTCCTATAGTCAAACTTGCACAGCCTCCAGATACAATGTACACTTTACGTAACTTTTGGAATCAAATAAAAAAATTAAAAATCAGAAGTTTTATTTAGACACTTCGGATCGATAGAAAAATATTCGTCCTAGCCCTAACAGTTGATTAAGAAACATGAATCACGATGAATAATCATGTAAATAAAGCTATGAATTAGTCATAGGACTACAGCGAATGATTATTACAAACAAGGCCGCTAAACCTACAATAGAGGAATCTACCATCAGGTGCACAAGTGAAACATATGCAGTCACATATGCATATCTGTAAATTAAGGCTTTTTTGCTTTATCAGAGCGTATAGCCAGATTGCTCGATAGTAGACAGAGAAATTGCGCCGGCGCACCATACGGCTTACGCCTGCGCCATCTGGCGATCCACAGATTACAAAAACGCCAAATTGGCCCGAATACGTAAGGAGCAAAGTCACGGTGGCATATGCTTTTGTTTGACTCTAATTATTTAATTAGATTTGAAGCCGATCGGAAACGCATATGTTTTAGTTAAAACGTTAGAGATTAAAAAAATACCCATATTCAAAACTTCTACACAGATATTTCATATATTTTCCGTAATAGCTAGCTTTCTTTACGATAATAAGTAGGGACTTAATTGATATACACATCAAATCTATTTCTTTATTATTATTGTAACTTTTTAGATCGTTGTTGATTCTTCATCATCATTTCAGCCATAGAACGTCCACTGATGAACAATGACTTCCAGATTGGCCAGTTGGAAGCAGCCTGCATTCAGCGGCTTCCTGCAACCTTTACCATGTCGTCTGTCTACCTTGTGGGTGGACGTCTGACGCTATGCTTGCTGATATGTGGTCTCCATTCTAGAAACTTTCTGCTCCATCGACCGTCAGTTCTACGTGCTACTTATAATATGCTATATTTCTTTACGATGGTTTTATTATTATATCTTAGATAGTTTTTCCACTTTGTTCTCGTCTATTCTCGCTTTACGAAGGCCTACAGCCTACCTATCTACTTCGTTTTACGCATATTAATGAATGTGAATAAGTTATAATAGGTATTTCACAATCAACGCAATTCGTTATGTTGACGTTTATTATAATAAACCTTTGCTGCTAACCTCTCTTTATAATTATATGTGTAACTTGGTCTTTCAAATTAAAAATAATGTCTAATTACGGTCCTAGTTGTTAGAATTTTAAAGTTTCTGTCTAATAACTATCACACAAAGATCAGAAACAGATTCCCTGTCAGAAGTATCACATGATACTTAACATTTGTTTTGTGCTCTTGGACAGGTTCAACTTAGAAAATATAATCACAATCATTTATTACAACAGAAAGAAGTTAAGCTGTTTTAGAGCCACTCTCTCGTACAGCCTATGCCCGAGATATTTTCAGTATAATGGGGTTTATTTGGCTCTGGTGTCTTGAAGCCTTGAGCTACCCCACTGATAGGCTTACATGATAGATATTTATCTATCCGTAGAAACTTTCAATCTTCGTTAAAAAATTCAGGCGTAAAGCAGCCATTGTCAGTCATCAGATTTGTCAGATGGTTTAGTCCAATAGAATTTCTTGCGGACAATAGTGTCCTAGTTTTGTTCTATTTCGTAAATCACGTCGCATCGACTTGGAGGTTTGTCTATTCACGCTGTCATATCAGCTGCAGACTGGTGCTTTATTTCTCTCCGATCCGCCATGACTTCAAGGGTTTCTTCAGAACGTTTCTGTGCCTTCTATAATAGAAATCATAGTCCATAGACCTGTAATAGAAGTCATAAATATCGTCAATCCGGTTTAGTACCTAAATATTAATAATAAATAAACGTAATCATTTAAAAGCCATAAACTTTTCGCAGACAATTTACTTATGACCAGACTAATAAATTACTCTTCACAATTGTTTGAATTATAACATCATAATTTCTGGTTCTGTACACAACAGAATCATCAAAATGACTAATGTTGTAATAGACAAGAGATGTAGTCATCTTAGAGACATGAGAATGTATCAATAACCAACACAAACTTCTTTCAACTAATTATTTTCTAGAGACCATATAAACAGCTGTCTATAAGGCGGCACAAACAAGATTTGCAATGATTCATTTATTACACGAGTTATCATTTCTCACGCAATTGGTGTTATCACGGGTAAATAACAAAACAATGAGTTACTGGAGAAAACATTGAGTAATAGTGACCGACTTAGACCATTATTAACTGCACCTTGGATATGGATACTGTGAGTGGTAAGACTCATGTCTTAAATGTAATTACTGAGAATTTTCATTCTTTAAAATGAATAATTAGGAAAATACTAAAGTTACAGTTAAATTAATGGATGCTGAACAGTAGAATAAAATGAATATTGTTATTCGTTTTTCTGGGCCTTAGGGGTTCTTTAAACGATTTTTGCTGATAATGGATGTGTGACGACACTACCATTGAATAAAACTTAAGTATAAATAAATAGTTTATTTTCACAAAACACGGTATAAATGGTAACATTAAACAATAAAAAGAGCTCGTTTCGCTAATAAAAAAAGGCACCTACATGAATTAAAAATTGCAATAATTAAAAATGTCTGGAATCAAAATTTCAATAGTAAATGTCAGTAAAAAATATGTCAGTAAAAATCTAGCTAGTTGTCAATAAATTCCTTAATCTTTTTTTAAATAAGAAATTATTTAGCACTTTAAATTCATTTGGGATTTAGGAACTTTTATTATATTTCCATGTTTTGGGAACATTTCGTAAGACAAGTTTATGTTTGTCTCTGCGCACTAGTACTCTGTGCATCACATGCTTTTGCAAACAGATCCCTATGTTGATAGACAAAATGACATACCTCATACAAGTAAAGCAAAAGTATAATTCTATGGTTTTCAAATACAAATAGGAAATATTTTTTACACTATTTTAAGATAAATACGAGTATACCTGGAAACCAATTATTTGCTTGTATTGGGAGATATATCGCTGTTTTAAAGCACATACATATTTTATATTTTGCACGTTTCAAATTTCATGTCAGCAATTGCAATCCACTGCTGAACGTAAGCCCAAAAAAAGAGCACGATTTCCCCCTTGTTTATCCAGCCACTGCCAGCCATCTTCCTAAGGTCGTCAGTCCATCGAGCTGGGTCCTGCACTACCACCCGGTACTCAAATTAGGAGAAGAGAAAAAAATACGTTAAATTAAGATCTTTATTGCAACAGTAAGAAAGTATGAAATTCTAGTAATAGAATTTACAACTAATATGAAATACATACGAAGTTCTATTGCGATTTTAGCAGTAAAATTCGATATTTTCGATTATTTAAGCAAAATTTTTTTGTACACAAAAATTATAAAAACGAATATTTAAATAACATACTTAGGTATAACAAAGATGTATGTTGATAACAATATAGCTAAAACCTCAGTCATGTAAATTAACTTTCAGTTTCGTGACGGTTATCTTTAGGAAAACCTCAAAATAAATACATAAACATGTTCAAAATATTCTAAGCTGTTTTATTCCTGAGGACAATCATTATATAAATATATTATATAGGTATTAAGAGACTTTACTAAGCTATTATTTTGACGACCCGACTGACGTGATAGCGCAGTAATTCGCCGTGATCGCAACGGGTGCCGAGTTCGATTCCCAGTTCGAGTCGTTTTTTTTTTTTTCTAAATCGGCCCGGGTGACTGCTGGGAGACGCCGTTGGCGAAGTTAATTGTTTGTTAGGTACCTCTTAAAACAAGGATTTTAACCCAGATGTTACTGAATCTTTTTTTTTCACGTACTACCTTTTTTTATATTGTTAACTTGATGGACTATATTGAACATGAAAAAATAAAATAAAACTTTTTTTTTTATCTTTATAACGATCGGTCGCTGTAAAAGGGTTAATTCCGTACTTTGAGACCATAACAATTGGTGTGTTGCCTGACGTATATTTATTTATACAGGGTTATTTTTAATACATCAACGACCTCCTAAGGGCTGATTCTGGTGCTTAAATACAATTTTTTTGTATGAGACAAACATCATAATCGCAAAAAAAAAAAACCCCCCCTTACAAAACCGCCGACCAGCTGACATCAGTTTGTATAAAATACAGTGTTTTTTTTGCGATATCTATGTTGGTCTCATATAAAAAGTTGTTGTATTAAAGCACCAGAAGCCCCTAGGGGGTTGTTGATGTTTTACAAATAACCCTGTATATTATTATTATAACCAAAAGGAAATAATAATAAAGATAAAAAAAAAGTCTCGACTCACATGTGCACGACAAGACCCAATTATAATGTTCAGAAATAGAAAGCTGAGGTCGCTGGTGATAAAGAAAGCTCAAAACTGAACTAAATATGTCACGGCGACAAATTGTCATCATAGACTTATCAACACATCCCACTATCCTATTTTATTTAGTACTAGCTGACCCAGCGAACTTCGTTCCGCCAATTCGTTTGACAGGTACGAACAGTTTGTATAGGAAAATGAAATAGTTGTTTTACTACTTTCCTTGCATTTTTTAAATATTTTCTGACCTTTTAAACCTTCCCTGAACTTCCACAAATATTTCAAGATCAAAATCATCCAAATCGATCCAGCCATTCTCGAGTTTTAGCGAGACAAACGAACAGCAATTCATTTATATATATATATATAGAAGATTAACATTTTACGAATCACCATATTTTTTTGTACTAAAATAAAAATAAAATTAACTAATAAAATGTACCTACCTATATTAAACTTTATTCTAGAGACTAAATAATAAATAAATAAATTGTTACCACAATAAAATGCTATCATTTTAAATTATTTTTATTTTTATTTTTAAAGACCTTTGTCTAATAGAAAAATTATGTGTATAAATAAATAATTATGTTGTATGCGTTTTCAAAAAATAAACAGTTTTACTGCTTCATGAAACATAGTAAAATTGAATTTCTACTACGGTAATTACGGTAATAAGACACCTAAAAACAATGTTAACTTAATTAGATCATGACGTAGTATGGAATAAAATCCGAAACGAGGTTATCCGGCAATAGACCAAAGTAATGGACATAGTCCAACATGTAGCAAGCTATAGTGGCAGTGGGCTACATCTGTCGCAGAACCAATGAATGATGAAGTAAACGGATTCTCGAGTGGAGCGCGCCTTGGCAAACGTAGTGTAAGACGCCTCCCAGCTCGATGGACCGACTACCTTAAGTGGCTGGATGTAAAAAAACGGGAGATCGTTCTCTTTGGCGGTCTTCGGGGGAGGCTTACGTCCAGAAGTTGACTTCAATAGGCTGACATAATGATGATGTAGTATGCCAGCAGCTTTTCAAATAGCTTCGTTCCAGTTTGTCAGAGGGCGCTTCACGATGCGAGTAAGAATTCGAGTAAGGTCCCTATTGCGAGTAAGGTCCCCATTGCGAGTAAGGTCCCCATTGCGAGTTAGGTCCCGTCTAAGAACACGTCTTTCTAACCCATTAGTTTTATAGCAAATATTTTATCTATTACGCTTTATCAAATACTTTTATCCTCTGTCGGAATTTTTTCCAATAACTTAACTCTGGTTTTATCTTTTAGAGAAATCCTAAGTATCACTCTCTGCATAGCTCGCTCAGCAAGTTTAAATTAGTATATTAATATTACCGCGTGTACCGCAAACAAAATAAAATAGACAGCTTTGGGCTCAGGGGCGTGGATTTAGAGAAGCCTACGTTCAGCAGTGGATGACGTAGGCTGATTTTGAGGGTACTTCCCTCTCTTTCTTCTTTTAGTAAGATAATTTATTTTTACTTTTACTGAGACAGAACTCGACAAATATGATAAACTTATAACAACGTCCAAAAGTAGTCTGATTATAATATTATTGTTCATCTAAAACGGAAAAAGCTACACACTAATTAACAAAATTGTAATGAAAAATTATATAATTAATTTGCAACTTATCAAAACATAGCCTTATTATATAACGTGTTTTGTTATCGTTGGTTACCTGCATCAGCATATAAGCACTTCAAAAATCATTCGCTTATTAAAAACATTAATGACACAATGTCGTCAAGCGTAATAAACGTAAGCGTTTGCACTTTATTGGAATTTAAATTTAGTAAGTGAGATTTATGCATGTCATTTTTTAATTTAAATAACAAAAACATGGTTCACGGTTAATTTAACTCTGGCAACTTAGAATTTCAAACGCGGAACAGCAGTACCGGAATCACGGAGCCATATCCCATATGTCGGTTCAGCATTTGGAAGCACGTCAACCCTGCTTCCGAAACGCATGTCGTGAACTAAATTATTAACCAGTGCAGACCCAATGAACACGTATATTATTCATTGCATTATTTACGTCAATTAGGTGTACGCAACCTATTAAAATGTACATAATTCTGCACATGACCTATACATGGATACCATAACAGGGTTTTTGTTCCTCTTGTATGACATTTCCGTAGTTCTTGGTTTACTATTGAACCCTAAACAATGCTTGTTTGTGTTCTTTTACCTTCTGTCTCTGAAATACAGAAGGACTACATGACAAGCGTTAAACAAGTTTTATAGACGTTGAACGTCCAATATTTGGCAGGTCAGACTAAATTTATATTGAAAAAGAGCATGCATCTTCTGCCGTTCAATCAGATTGACTAAATAATAAACAAGTTGTAATGTTATTTATGGTTATAATGAATATTATGGTGATATCAGAAATTTGATATAATTACTCATAAAATCTATGAACTAACATACAAATATAGTTTACCCATATTTTATTAATACTATATTATTCACTTATTCACCAATCCGCACTGGGCCCGCGTGTTGGAGCATGGCTCAAACATGGGTCTAAAGACAGGCTTTAGTAGTGATGATCTTTAACGAAATGAAATTTCTAAAATTAATTTATCTTTCTGCACGAACAAGCTAAAAAGCGTCACGCGCAAGTTTTTGTTTTTGTTGAATCCAGATCAAATTACATGTTTTATTGTATGTTTTTATTGTCAAATACATAACATTTAAGATTTACTTTAGAGGAATTCTTCTTTTTTTTAGATTATACAAAAAAAATATGTGACCATCGTGACAATAAATGTCTAATGTGCATTTATCATAAATGACACGCACACGCTTAAAGCATATGACCGTCAATT
Organism: Anania hortulata; assembly: GCA_963576865.1. Lineage (NCBI taxonomy): Eukaryota > Metazoa > Arthropoda > Insecta > Lepidoptera > Crambidae > Anania > Anania hortulata. The sequence goes on along the minus strand of OY756394.1, from coordinate 7,618,855 downwards.
TACAACTCTAGGCATGTGCCCTGCAGTGGGACGTACAAAGGCATAGGTACTTTTCTTTTTTACTATTATACACTTACTAATACTACGCACTAGCACCTAACTTACACGAATAATTATTAAATAAAAGTTTTTAAAATTTTTAATATAGATACATTTTAAAGATTTGTAATAAATTAAACAAATGTATATTTTGTAATTTTAAAAAAGAGCGGGGCCTCCTAACACAATTATTATACCTAAAAGGAGACCCCAGCCATGTTATGTTATCTTTGTTAAGAGATATCGAATAAATATTTTTAATTTTCATTTTTCCAGGACTACATCTGAGTAGACTTCAGAATTTATACAAAGATAAATAATCATCCCTCAGAAATATAACAACAGGATTATAATATGGTGCAACATAAGAGTGCCAAATTTTAGCTATTGTTATTTATCCGTTATTGCATGAGTAACAAACATTCACATTTATAATATTAGTAAGAAAATGTGAACATTAATAATATGTACATACATATTATCTTTATTACAGTAACGTGCAAATGACAATAATTTGATAACAGCAACAGAGTTCTTACTAAAATCATTGTCATGGCAACTTTAACATGTAGATAAGTAAGATAAATAATGAATGAATGATTTAAAAATATTCATGATTCGAAACTGTATTCCTAATAATATTCAAATATTGCAAATATTCCAGCAATCCCTACAACATTGCGAACAACCTATTTTGTTGCATTTTCAATAGCCACAGGAAATGCCTATAACATTCGTTATAGCGTTTACTAAAAGGGTTAAACATTCTCTTTCTGTGATTGTAAAGGTAGCAACCCCGCCTATTTGAAGGGCAGCACGAATAACTCAGTTTTTTATCTTCCATTTCTAATTGATAGCACGTGCAGTATTTCCTCCGAGCCACGTGGCCAACGGAATTATTAAAATATTCGTTCCACACCGACGACCTGATATAAGTAGTCCATACAAACAAAAGCACAGGATCTATTTATACATGTAAATTGGTGCATTTTATAAGACAACCTTCATTGGCTTTTATGGGATCCTATAATTGTGTTAATAATGACCTTTTATATTCGAACATTCAAGTAGGTACGCCTATTGTGCAGCTATCTGTGTGAACTGATTAGATTGAACCAAGTCTCTGATGTCCCATTATAATGTAAACAATTATTGTGCAATAATTATCAATTAAACTAAAGCTGTTAGTAGGTCAAGCTAATAAACAAAATTCCAAGTTAATAGGCCTCGTTACGATTTCTGATGTGACCTAGACTCTTACATGTTTGTTGAATAGTATAATATATATCATACCACTTTATACTGATATGTAGGTACGTATAAAATAGAACTAGAATCGTGATGAAAGTCATGCAATAAGATTGAAGTATCGCATCTAGAGCGACTTTAGACTTTCATAGCGAACCTAAAGTACTTAAGAGGCCGTCCTAGAAATCTTCGTATTTTCGTACATTTTGTTCTCTGATTGTAATGACGTAAATGACATTTAAAACAAAATAATACGTGATTTTAAAAGATTAGTTCTTATTTTTTCATGTAGCGCGAATGGATTTTTCATATCAAAATAAAGGTAATTTACTAAAGAAAAATTTGAGAAAAAAAAGAAATTTTTATTTGAGAAAAATGACCTTCGAGTTACGTTTGAACATCGGTTTACAAGAGACTACAAGTTATTCTTTTCGATTTTACCATTTAATTGAAAATATGGTCTATTTGCACATAGGTTGAATACTTTTTTTTACTTTCTTACAAAATATAGCAGAAAAAAAATGCTGAAATAACATAAAATTTTAGAAATTTCCATGACTTGAGTATCATTTATTTTTCTATTGTTATGAACAACTATCATAAGATTTAAACACTACACAATAATCTTCAGGTATACTTTTAAAATAATCAAATTTTTATTTTATGTAAAAAACAAAAAGTTAAGTAGTAAGCCTAAGTCAAAATTAACTATAGAAACAAGCGCGCAAACCGATCGTTTGTCAAACCTAGGTAAGACGTCCACTACCTTATAAATTATCAATATTATCTTGTAAAGGATCAACATTGTTGACGCTTTATCCCTCATCATAGACGCACACAAGAGACCTGTATTTCAATTTAGTACTGAAAAAAGTGCACGGCCTCTTAAAGGTAAACAAATAAACTCAGGTACTTGTAAAATATTATTAAAATATTTTTTATAAAAACTAAAACAGTTCTCTTTACGTAGCAATCTTTCTGAAGCACTAAGCCTTGCTATTCATCACAACTTGACGTGCACTTTCATTAATAACTTCCTCACTCGTACTTCATAAACACGTCGAGACTCCAAATATAGCTGAATCCCCAGATGTTTTCCTGGTGCTTTTTTCGCTTTGACAAAAACTTGTCGCGTTCCAACGTGGGAACTTCTTGGTAGCAAAAACCATTGCAGATGTTCGGTAGACCCTCTCGAGACCTCTCAATGTCCGAGACCCACGTGTTACTAGCAACAGGAAGACAAACTTTGCTGTTTTTTTTGTTACACTTTTCTGCAGACGCGTGCCACTTGTCAGTTAACGGACTGTGAAATAGACCTGTTTTTACCTCGAGGGTGGAACGACAGTCTTTTGTTTTACACGATCGCAAGTGGTTTTGCTTGTTAGTTAATCAAGCACTTAATGATGATGCAATAAAATATTATACGGTTCGTCGGACACACGTATGATGATTGTGCACTTATGGTCGAATATTCAAACGTCTCTCAGAGTTAGGACTCCGCTAATTCGTTGTTCCTAAAACCGTATAATATTGTGATTTATCTCAGTGTAGGTAAATCACAATTTCCTACCAGGTACGGTAAAGTCGTTTTGTTAAGGTAAGATTTATTAATTAGACTTTCAATTTGTTTTCAATATTTGGGGTTACAATCTTACCAACTTATTAAAAAAAAGAGTCCAAATCAGCGTCGTGATAAGTCCGTGGCTGTTAAGACAAATGCTGACCTGACCTTTTCGACACATCAGATCCCTTTAAAGTTTTATATTGCTATGTATTTTTCTTTTATGTGTCGAATAAACGTTTCTATGTATATTTCTAAACACTTAAAACCACAACACTAAAAAATAGCAAAATTATTTTATATGTGTGTCACCATTATTTAATGTGATCTAATGTGTCATACATTAGGTAACTAATATTGCTTGGGTATTGCATAGTCATAGTTTTAACGCAGTTTCTTTTTTTCTACTTAGGTCGATTATATTTAAAGGAAAGAGGTGCTTGTATCTCCGTGGCGATAGGCTTTGGTATAGTGTTGCCGAAAAATCGATAGTTTTGCAATTGATAGTTGAACGCTAAATTCATCTATACGATCGATAGGACAATCGATAGTATCGATACTATCGATAGCATCGATATCTCTTTTACTGCAACACTATCGGTACACAGCAATACTATCGATAGTATCGATAGTTTCGATCGCTGCCAACTAATTAATAAATTAATAATTAAACTCTTCAATTTCGAGAAGACTATCGATAGAATCGAAAGACTATCGATAGCATGGTTTTTCCTTTAACTATCGATAGGCTATCGATAGACAATCGATATTGACCTATCGAGCGGCAACACTACTTTGGTAGTGGTTACCAAAGTTGAGCCACCTACGCCGCGGTTGTGATTGGATGGGTGACTATTCCAACTTTAAGTGACATTTATCACAAGCATCTCCGTTCTTTGGAAGGCACGTTAAAAGTAGATCATCAAAGATGGAAGGGGATTAAAAATACATTTGTAAACTTGTTTATTAATTGTCTATTAGACTATTAATTCAATTCAATTTAATCTATTTTCATCTGTATAAAACCTAAAAATAAACGAACACAACACAACTTTAGCCTTAAAATTATTACAAGTACGAGTACAAGGTAGGTAGGTACTTATGAGTTACAAAATATATTATTACTTTTTACAAAAAAAAACTGCTAGAAATAAAAAGAGTTCAGATCTTGATGATAAACTCTTAATAAGACTTTTTTTATCGCGTACAGCACGTATGTTACTAAGCGTCATAACTTCGGTATTTTTTTTGTAAAAAGTAATTTAATTGTTTTTAGAGTCACTTTATATCGTCAAGGCATCACGAGAAATTGATCTATATCAAATCTGAATTTTCGAACTAATTGAAATTTAAATGAGATCCGTTGCAATTATAATGTTATACCCAAAAAAAAGAATAATCAAAACTGAAAGTCCTAATATAAAGTTATACCGTGGTCATAATGTACAGACAACAGCTCGTCATCCAAAACGTCAAACAAAACCTGTAATTCTCTATCTGAGTAGATCTCTTTAATTATGTGGAAGACTTAAAGTCGAAAATCGGTTTAATGACCTTTAACTTTTTGGGTAAGTTAACCTGCCGTTGACTGTAAATTGTGACGGTAATCCTAATTGATAAAAAAATTGAAAATCGGTTAAAAATTAACGGAGATATCGCGTAACAAACATACAAAAAAATAGACTTGAATTAAGAACCTCCTCCTTTTAAGTCGGTTAAAAATAAACATTCATCAATTGTTCTAAGCCACAAGTTTAGTATCTTTTAGACAAGATTGTTGGGAAAATGGATTATTGTGATAATAAAGTACAACTATAATAATAATGCGTGCTATACAACATCAAAAAGATTCATCTGCTATATATAATGTTATTAGTTTCGTTAAATTCTGTCGCTAAGCCGTCTTTTTTCTTTGCACTAATAAAATTCAGAACAGTAGGTATTTTAATAACACAATGGAATAACAATTTAAATTTCGTATTACTGGTACCTATAGAGACAACAGATAACATGTCTTAAAATAAATTTATTGCATGATGATATTTCTAAGTACTGATACATCATTTTTCTCGAGTGGCGATCACAAATGGGAAACCTAGAAGTAGAAGAACCTCGGCTCGGTGGACCTAGTCAAGATTGAAGGAAGCCGCTGGATACAAACAGCCCAACCCCCCTAGCATAACCACTAAAACACGATATGATAAAGCGATTTATCGATTACAACTGAAAAATATGATAGATATAGCCGCCATATTAAATCGCCGTGTCGGTAACCTCACATGTTATGATCAACTTTTCGATAAAAAAATCAACATAAATAAATAAATAAAATATATCGTGTTTTGATCGTCATTCTAAGGGTACCTTGTTAAAAATCATTAGCTTAAATTTTACCTAAATACTAACATTATTTCAGTTACCTATTTACTTATTTATTAATTGCACTGGAGTATAAACTGTTTTGAGTTAACTGAGTTTTTAATAATTTATTACAATTCCATAATTAAACCACAATATATTATGTTAAACAAATTTGACTATCTATATTAATCTAATTCACTATAAATTACTTAAAATACTTTAATACCCGTTTGCACTAATCTTGGGTAACACTTATACCTGCGCTTATTGTTTGTTGGACATCATATTGTCTATGAAATACTTGCATAATCTAAAAGCAAATTTAAGCACGCAATCGGGCATAGCAGTGAATGCAACTATAGAGATCTTGTTTAATTTTCGAATGCTAAAAGACCATTTTCCTTTCACACAGGTGGTTTACCATTCAATTGCGTCCTTTCATCAACTTCCTCTTTTTTACCGTACCTAAAATATTCTTCAATTTGTAACAAAGTTTTCCCTTTTGTTTCGGGAAGATAAAAGTACATATAAATTGTTCCTAACAAAGTGGATATGCCATAAAATAAATAGGCCCCGTTGTGTCCTATACTCTCAAACATATACGGAGCTGCTTTTATAGTCCCGAAAAAAGCCACTGACGTCATCATCACACTGATACCAGAACCTAACCCCTTCGTTTCTGAAGCAAATAACTCTCCAACCATATTCCAGGGTAAAGGAGATATCCCGACATTTGAAACAATAATATAAATAGCCATCAAACCCAGAGAAATAAATCTTGACATATGTTTAATAACACTTATCTCTACTAAATACAAATATACAGCTAAAGCTATCAATGATAGAGTTGTAAAAATTCCACTAAACAGTGCCAGAGGTCGGCGGCCACATTTCCTGAGTATTATACATGCCGCAACCAATGACGCACATCGCAGTATATCTACACTCAACATGACGACGTATGCAATAGACTTGTCGGTGCTTTTTCCCATTAACTCCATCATCATTTCAGTCGTGTATGCACAAATAACGTTAATACCAGATAGTTGAGTAATTAGAAAGAACATCATCATTATACTTAATGGTTTCCAAAACTCTGGTTTCTTAATATTTTCTTTTAATGCTTGAATTTTACTTAGAGACTTATCTCTTTTACTCTGTTCAAAAATCATTCTATCTAGCTCAGATTTCATTGCTGGACTTGTGCCCCGATACCATTGGAACGATTTAATACATTCGTCGATTCGGTTTTGGGATGCGTACCAAGCAGGTGATTCCGGTGCGAAGTATGTTATAATGCTGCCGATCAGCGGAAATATCCCACAAAGAAGTGCGGCGATTTTCCAGCTAAGAAATGTTCCGAAGAGATGTGAAGCAAATACGCCAACGGCTATGCCTAAAGACAAAGCTGCAAGTAGAAATCCTCTATAGTCCGGGGAACTGAACTCTGCTACAAACACTGGGCCGACAGGACCCAGCCATCCTTGACAAAGTCCCGTAATAAACCTTCCCGTTAGTATTAATCCTAATATGTCATTCGAAAACGCGATCGTTCCCCATCCGCAAACAAAAAATATTCCGCACAGAAACTGCGATCGCTTACGACCGAGTCTATCCATTAAATATCCAGATATTATGTTTCCAAATATCAATGCAAAAGGCGACATTGATGCTGAAACAAAAACATTAACAAGTGAATTTAGTGTTGTGTATCTTACGGTAATAATTGCTTATTTGAAAAAAAAAAATTATAGAATAACGAATTCTTACACCAATCACATCACTTAACTAATTAAGCAGAGTTTGTGTAAGAGACTCAGGTACAAATTCTTGTGCTTGTCACACATCATATTTTCCGTTAGAGTATTATAACCCGAAAGCGCTGACTTTGTACTCCTTATTGCGAACCACTATACATAAAGACAGTCGCAGGTAACATAAGGTCTTTTGAATAATAGTCAACTTTATAAGTAAAGAAAATATTGAAATATTCATCCTTACCAATCCATGATACTGTTCCTATGGTATACTTTTGATCTCCTTTGGCATTTTGTAGCTGTGGGATCAGTATTGCAGAAAATCCAGCGGTTGATCCCGCTGACAAGGTAAGAAGAAAGTTTCCTAGTGAGACTAGAACCTGAAAAGAAAATCAAATTTTCATAATAAATTCCCGAAATATAACATCTCATGTTTACATTTTTTTTTTCCTATGTAACATTTAGAGACTTAGTAATAGTATTTATAGGTATTACAAAACTATACTACTACGATACAAGTTTAAAGATTTTAATGTGGCGAGTAAAACTGGTAGATATGTTAAGGCGCAGGGTAAGGAGTATACACTTAAAAAAGTTGCTTTCGGACAAGTTTTCTGGCCAAAATACTGGATATAGGATGTAAAAATCAATATTTTTCCTGTTGTTTCTAAATACTAGTTTTTATTTCATAAAAACACTAAAAATATTGCAAAGTACTGCAAATATCGCGAGCTTGTACACATAATTATTTTAAAGGACGTTTTTGTTCAGCTTCAAAGTTTAATTATTTATAACATTCGTGCCTTTGGGATGAAGGTTTTTTTTTTCAAATAGTCAACAAATTAAGAATTATAAGGATTTTTAATGGATTTTACTCTTAGCCTAGAAAAGTAGGCCTTTTCCATGAGCAGATATTTTGCTCGCAATGACAATCTATTTGCTCAGGAGCGCAACGGCTGGAAGTTTAGTCTGCGAGAAGCATTTGTATTATCCTAAGCACGTAATAGATGTCGCTTTAGTCGACGCTTAATGCTGAAGGTCACTTGCCTTACCCGTCGCCTTAACTAAAAGTACTATTTCCAAATTTTTATAATGTTAAATTGTATGTTCTTGTTTCTGTTTATTTTTTGTTTTGTGTCACTAAGTATTGGTTTGTTTGCAAAATAAAATCTTGTATTTATTATGACTCATGACATAGTCTGTCGTTAATTTTCCTTCTTACAGAGCCCCCTTGTTTCTTACCCAATCTTTAATATTTTGTTAAAGGTTCAGTAGATAGAAGAATATAAAAAGTGACAGCAGAGAGAAGACAACAGCAACCGGTCAAATTCCATACATTTTATAAAGGGCTGACCTGGTCACCAGTTAGTAACAAGTAGTTTTGCGCTATTTTTTTACAAAAGAGGCGCTATCTTCGTATAATAGTCAATAGATTTTCTTTCAGTTTAAAAGTTCACTTCCCAGAACACGTGTAACCTTATATTTATCATATAGTAAACATAGTTAATACATTTTAAACCATATTTGTGCAATTATCAGTTTCCTTGAAAAAAAAACATTCCTTTGTGCTTTGTAGATACCTGCCTACCATACCTACTTACATAAGAATAACAAAATAACAAGAGTGGTTAGCTCATTGCTGCTATCCGTTAGCTGAAAGGTCGCCTATCCTCAACGGCCTCCTTTTTTTGACCCTGGAATTAAATGTAACCCCTTAGCCATGCAAAACGTGACTTATTTTACATTTTATTTTTGCGCGGACTCGTGGTCTCATAGGACTGCTTCGCCAGACAATAAGTTAATGCAGAAATAATTGCTATGCAAATTTTATCTTTACCCTCAACACTAATTTGTCTCCTTTTTTTAAACTCTTTCGCCTATCAATGTTCGATTTCCCCGTATATATTTTTATATACTATTAATATCAATATATTATATTAATATCAATATAATATCAATATATTATATCCTGTGAATATTTATTTATGTAAGTTATTTGGTTTGTACAAGTTTTCTTGAATAATTAGTATCAGTTACTATGCTCCCCACAAACTTCACTATCTGCATTACATCAAGGTTCGGTACCTCAAGGTAAGGACTGGTAGAGAAAACCGGACAAGCGCGAGTCAGAGACACCCACCGAGGGTACTGTACACATTCATAGGTACATATTATAAATATTTCAGAAATCGAGTCTCGTAGTTTAATCACAAATGTATAGTTTCAGATTTTTCCCTGTACTTGTAGTATAAGACGATATTACTTTCCAAATTTTATAGTTTTAGGTCAACGGAAAGTACCCTAATTATTTTGATCCCTTGAGTGTCAAAATATTTTTGATTTTTTCGCAACTTCAAGAGATTGTGGACGTATATGGAAGGAAGTATATGGTATTAATTTCAACTTGATACCTTCATGCGTTCCCGAGATAAAGAGTCTTGACAGACATACGGACAACAATGTTATCATAGGATAAAAATAGGGTACATACACATATACATATATTATGGTTCCGTTTTTTCCTTTTGAGGTACCCTAAAAAATACCTACTGAGCATAGCTAACAAAATATTTAATAAACAAACATAGAAGGCATTGCTGGATTTTTTTACTCGACGACAAATATTATTTGTTTTTATTAGAAAGACTTCGATTTGACCGCTAAAATGTTTTTGTCTGTTCCGAAGATAAGCAAAAAATTGGGAGCCAACTTCGCCAAAACGAATGAGTTTGTGATATATGCGTAGCGTAATTATTAATGTTATGTTAGTACCATGTAACATAATTAAACGTCTTGAAAGAACTTCTTGAATATATAATTTCTTGAATAACTTACGTACATATTGTTTCAGACACGAGGCTACCAAATAATCTGATACACAAGGCAACAAAAAACTTATTTTTAAACTCGTTACCTAATTGTAGACCAAAGTCAGTAAAAATATCTTTAAAAGTTTAAAGGAAAATCATTTTTATCTAACAGTTAACACTGACTGAGTTAGTTTTTACAGTTTTTTTTAAAGGTATTTTTACTGACTTTGGTCTTTGGACTTTGAATGTAATAACTCTCAAAAATTATGATAAAAATGCTTTTAAAAGATTGTATGGTTTATTTGATTTTGGCTTGGGAAAATCTTATTACAATATGAAACTCATTCAAATCAGTTACTTAAACAGAAACGAAGATAACACAGACGTTTATTACGTCTTCTCTTCACCATTAGAATCAAAGCTAAAGAATTTTGATTGATACAAATTAATTCTCACTTTATATTCAGCAAAAACAAAAAATACTTATATTTGAAATTTCATCAGACAGATATTATAATAATATACAAAAGATCGACTTCATATCATATGGTATCTTCGCCAGATGGCAACTAGGCCAAAAAGAAATTATTTTGGCCTTAAAATCTTAGTTTATAAATGGTAGAGACAGACATTAAGGGTCAAGAAGTAGTAAGAAATACGATTCAGTTTTACTTCAATAAAGACATTATATTACAATTGCTCTTTTGACAACATAATGTTTTGAGATAAGAGAAATCAATTAACTCCTTGTTTAAAGAAACCTTGATATTTTGTAAGTACCATCACACTGTGATACTGTGATAGTAACTATCTTTATTTATCTAAGAAGGTAAATTTCTTGCCCGATATAGTCAACAGTACATAAAATCGTATAATATTACAAGATATGTCTATATATCTATATCTTTTAATCAACCTAGTTAACTGCCGAATTATGTTAAAGGTGAAGATAGAGCCGAGGTATGCAATACAAAGCTTAAACATAAATTGTAGAGATAAAAACATTTTAATTTTGTTAGCGTCTGTGTTTGCTAAATAATATAATATCCGATAAGATACCACTTTAATAGTAGAAGAATGACCTGAGGCCCAATTCCCGTAATTTGACATTAGTCGCAATCCGGTGTCGATCCGCTCCCAGTAACATTACGATCACAAATGGTATTCTCGTAAACCCAAAAAATGCTATTATAGTTCGTAATGCTACTAAAAATGGATGAAACCAAAATTAGTTTTTTTTTTTGCTCTATTTTCAGTCGTATTGGGATAGTCTTGATAATTTTACGTTAAATTAAAAGTTTACGAGAATACATATATGTTTGTGATCGTAATGTTACTGGGAGCGGATCGACACCGGATTGCGACTATTGTCAAATTACGGGAATTTTTATATATATTTATAACATTTAGGTGCCTCTTTTAGTAGGCAGGTAATTGTTATTTTTGGTATCCTATCATTTCATCGACAATTGATTTGCAAAGTTTTATTTAATAACCAACGATAGGCCAAACTAAGATTCACAACTTAATTTTTTAAACAAATAATCATTATTTCAATTATTCATACATTAAAATAATTTATAGACAAAAATTCATTTTCTAAAAGATCATTTGACAATCTATTCACATCATTCTCATGTTAAATAGTCAAACAACGTTTGACCTAAAAACGTTTGATTGACAAACGCTTTATTTCACAATATTTTTTTTACAAAATTATCGTTTGTACTTATATTACTCCATAAATTGATTATTTTATAAAAGTATCATGTAGTATACTTATACAAAGTAAGTTATTTAAGTCAAAGCATTACATTATAGGTCAAAACTTAGTAAAAACCTCATCTGGGTTAGAACAGTGACCACACAATTATGATTCTAATTCTGGCTCAAAAAAATTGTAAATTCCATCAACTAATACTTTGTGTAAAAGGTTAATTCATCGTGTTGAGAATTTGTAAATAGTTTATTTTGTCAAAAAAAAATGTAATTAAATTTGGTTAAAACATTAAGTCCATTGATGAGATAAAAATACACAAATGATACTTCAACATTCAAAACGTTAAGGTAAACTATTTGAAAAGCAAGTGTTTGTCAAATGATTTTCTATGAAACAATACACTTCCGCAAAACTATTTTTGTGAAATAAATAGTTTGTCAAGTGAACATTTATGCCAAAAGGGTTTTTGACAAACATTATAGAAACATTATTTTTGTTTAGATGTATTTTACTCGTATTAAGAAAATGATAATCGTGACGACTTGAATTTTTTTCAAATATTTACTTATAACAGCCTCAAGTAATAAAAAAATATTGTAATTTTAGCTTTTTATAAAATGGTTTGACGTGTAAAAATCTTGTAAACTCCTTGTTACATTTTACACTCACACGAAATAGATTCTTAGAGCCTACATACTGTGGGTATACACTTAAGCTTACATGTCTAAGCAATAAGTGATATGCCTGCTTTTACATCTCTTTATATCTTCTCTTACTTCTTCTTTTAATCTTTAAGCTTTTCTCATTCTAGCCTTTTTCCATTTAGTTAGATGCTAGTTTGATGATAAGTCAGTAACTTTCAGTACTTTTTTCCGTAGTACATTACCTATAAATATCTTTTACAGCTCTATAGATGACAGAATTTAAATCATATGTACAAACTAAAAACATTGAGTACATTCGAATGAGATTTGCCCCTTTTGTGAGATACAGTTAATATATAACAGAATAATGAGGTTAATCATATGAGGAAACCGACAGAGGAAGTTTGATTGTAAGTTAATTCACTAATCGGTACTAATCATGTAGCTGAACAATGACATTCCTTAACCCTATAGTTAGCAACAACCAAATGCCTTGACGTTTACCCTATGATCTTGAGAATCCTCCTCTGCTGGTAGAAAATATAGAACAATGCTGTGATTTATTTGAATAAATTTTTAATTAATTTAGGATATGATTTTTTTAGGAATCAAGAAAATCAGTCAAGTGCTTTTGTTAAACCAAGGAACACTTATAATAGGAATGACGACTAACCTTTTTTTTTCTTCATCCATTAAGTAGATTATCAAATAGTACTCGACAGGTATTTTAATTTTTTTACATAATCAAAATATTACAGACATATATTGATTTAAAATGTCGCATGACCTCATCAGGTCTTGTAACAATTTTTACTTAGATGTGACGTCACGAGCCTCCACTCCTGGAGACGTATTTTTGAAGCATTAGAAATGAATCTCAAATTCGAACACGAAAACAATTCGTGTATGAAATTCATTTCTATTGCTCACGATTTTAGGCATTTTTGCATCACTCGAAATAGGTGTTACTATTAAATTTAAATCTTGTAACTATTTTTGTTTCACGCAGAAAATATTATAAACCATATAGCAAAAACTCATTAACTAACTTAAATAAAAAGTTATTATGTCAAATTTCTGTCAAACGTACGTTTACTTGTCAATGTAATTCTTCCGTACTTTCTACTAGTAGAAAACAAAAACGAGTAGTCGTTGCAGAATTCACAGAATGAATTTTCAAAAATAGTAATTTTAGGAATTCGCATGCGAATCTTGCGATTTCGTATTCGGATTGAAATTCGCATGATTCAAAAATACGTCTCCAGGAGATTTATTTTTGAAGCATTAGAAATGAATTTAGAATTTGAACACGAAAACAATTTGTGTATGAAATTCATTTCTATTGCTCACGATTTTACGCATTTTTAAATCACTCGTACCTATTTTCGTTTTACGCTGAAAATATTATGAGACGGAATGCAAAAGCTTATTGATTTTAAAAACCGGTAGTGAATCGCTTAAAACGGAACGTAAATAAAAAGTTATTAAGTCGAATTTCTGTCAAACATATGCTTACTTGTCAATGTCATTCTTCCGTAGATTCTACTAGTAGAAACAGTAAAACGTCATTGCAGAATTCATGTAATGAATTTTCAAAAATAGTGATTTTTGGAATTCGCATTCGAATCTTGCGATTTCGTGTTCGGATTGGAATTCGCATGATTCAAAAATACGTCTCCTGTACTTTGACGCGCTTTATCATTGTCATTTTTTGGTTGATTGACAAAAAAATAAATAAGTCACTATTTTTTGAAAATATAACTGACGAACGGAATTTAATTATCTTTGCCTAGTCATCATCCCAATTATTATAATACGTCTCAATAGTAATGCAAAAACCTTAGTTATTCTACGTATCTTCTTATTTTATTAAACAAGATAAACAGGAGTTAGATAACATAAAAGATAAAATAATAAAAATCGAAACCGTTACGTTTGTGACATTGAAAAGATGGAACGATCATGACCAAGGGTATGATGATAAATTGTGTAGTAACATTATAGAAATGGTTAAGTAGTTCGGTGGTTTTTAAAAGCTTTTATTGTTATTATCTTTACATAACTATCCTTATAATATACTATAAAAAAAATAATACCTTGTTTTCTGAAAATAAGTACCTACTTGATGCTAGAATTTTTTAACAAGACATTGCTCATTCTAATGATCGTAAAATCTAAATCAGATCTAATTATATAAAAATCTCGCGTCACGTGTTTGTGCTCGCACTCCTTCAAACGGCTCAAAATCATAAAAATCGGTCTGATTTTTATGATTTTTATATGTATATTCGGTAGGTTTTAAAATAGGTCCTAAAGCATATGTATTTCATACCGCTAGGTGATTAGGGTGTCCCTATCTAGTTTTTGTTTCTAAACTAAAGAAAACGCGAAAGAAGTCGCAGGCAACAGTCGTATAAAATAACGCGTATTTATTATACAGTTGACTTTATTAGTGACGGGAATAACAATTTTAAATAACATGTCCAAAACCTAATAAAAAAATATTATTATTTTTATCGATGCATATAACAAATAATATAAAAAAACAAGGCGGCAAAGACCACATATTGAATTAGAACGCAATTACCCAATCTATACAAACATTTTTTTTTAGTAATATCGTTATATTCAGATAATAATATACGGTTCATTCACTCTAATAAAATATTTTATGGACTTAAATGACCCACCTAACCAGTTTCAACTATCACAACAAAACATTGTTGTTTGGTGATGCATTAATCTATATATTACACTTCTGAGAATAAATGAATAAATACACTTTTACTGGCAAATAATGTTTTCAGCGTGAAGTCCTTGTACTACTGTACTTTAGTAAGTGTGTTATATCTTTTGAATAAATGTAAATACTAGTATGTTGACTATTAAAGTAAAAAGTATGTTAGTTTGTTATCGTGATATTACGTCCACTTAACCTAAGACTCGGGAAGTCGACGGCAATTGTCTATGTTCAATTAATTGTCAAAATCGCGCACATGAAAAGAGGCGTCTCGCCATTTTACAAGTTTTTCATAAGTATGAAAGGTTTTAATCTATGATTACGAGGGTATTTTTTTGTCTTTAACGTACGTATAAAACGATCAGTTTAACTAGTTTAAATTTTGACCACTGTGATATTAAATTATCTGCAGTAACATTAAAGCAATCGTGTAGTAGATCATTATGAAAAGCAATGTTCATCAGCGCATACCCTATAGAGAAGCAAAACGGATCATTTTTTTTTTCGAAAAATAGTAGTGATTTTTCACTTCCTTAACATTTAGTACGAAATGACAAGTACCTAATTACATTAAGATAACTATGGTTTGGGAAAAGGGTAGGCAATTTTGCCATCAGACTTGAATTTTCGTGGACTTTCCTAGGACATTTTCGACGATGAAACAGCAAGTAAAATAACACAGCCTATAAGGAATATTATTTTAGTACCTATTAGGCATTTGTTAGAAAGACTTAGTATTGTCTTACATAAACGTTTTTTCTTTTTGTGCACTTTGATAGATTTTGGACGGTTAATGAGCCAAATGTTTTTCTTAGCCTCAGTTATTTTAAATTAAAATCTTGTATACATGATAACTTAAAAAACAAAATTCTAATTATAAAGTTTGCTATTATGAACAACGTGTGATCTAAATAACAAACCCTTCTTTATTTTATTTTGTCTAGTAATGACAGATTTTTCTTAGCTCTTAATCTAATAAATCTTTCATACCTACTTTCAACATTACACCAAACAATCAAATCGCGAATTATTGATAACACACTACACTAATTTCAACACACCTGTCTTCTGAATGCAGTTGATGAATCTCTTTCAGAATTAAAGTCCACTTTTTTGTCACAAATTCCATTTTCAGTTCCATTTTTGATGATTTTCTCTAGCTCGGGCACTCTCTCGTGGTCCATCGTATAAGGTTGGCCATACACTGCATCGTATTCTGTCATAAACGTCATTCTTATAAACTTTATAGCGGATTGCTTACTATCTTATCTCATAACGAGCGCTATCCAGTTACGTTTCAATAAATTACTTTATACTATTTGCCCGACTTGCTAGCGTGAAAGCAGTCTCATCTCTAGACTGCTTACAAATTGGACAGTTTTTGTATGTTAAACAACTATTTAAAGTATTATCTCACTGAATTTTAAACGGTAATTAGGATGAAAATAGCGTTAACTAGGTACCAATAAGATACATGCATATTCAAAGAAACACTCAACGGCAACTTGTTTAACCGAAAAAAGTGCATTGTGGTAAATTACCATATCGTACTGATCATATCTTAGCATGAAAGATTGTAAGTTTCCTCTATACCAAAATATTTCTATTATGTAAAAATCTTAGCAGTTGGCATTTTTAAAACAAACACTATCTTTGATATTTATATTTATTTTAGAAATAAGTAATTACAAATATTTCCATAGTTGTGTTTTATTTTTTTTGACATTAAAAATATTGTAAATATCTTATCTTGCCCACATGTCTGCGGTGTAAAGTAAAATCCAAAACAAACATGGAATTTATATTATTTACCTATATTAAGTACAGACAACAGCTCGTCAACCTACCACAAAACGTCAAATTTTCTGTATTGATCTCTACCGGTTGAACTTAAAGTTGAAAGTCAGTTCAATGACCTGGGTAGGCTGTCTTGTCGTTAACTGTACAATGCCTACATAATACGTATAAATATCCATTAGGTACTCTTAATAAGTGAATAAATATTATATTACATATTAATACCTACCTGTAACCAAAAGTTTTAAAGTCAGACTCTAGTCTAATTTTAATGACGTAATATTAAAAAAAACATAGAAACATATTTACTCCTACGAAATCCATGAAAGCAATTGTTTCTATCGGATATTTTGAAACAGTAAAATTTTAAATCGCTTCTACAGTCTGCTTATTCCAACTGAACAACACAATACGTACTGGAGGTTGAAGATTTTTCCTCGAAGACTCGTATAGTGACTAACATCCATTTTATTTTTTCTTTTCTATTGTAATGTCCTAAGCTAAAGTGTCAAGTTTGTATTGTTATAAATGGCACAAAAAGTCAAACATAATAAATGTGGTACAAAAAAAGCGTAGTAGTAGAGACTAGTCTTAATATATATAATAATATTCTGTACGTGTGTTTGTCACCTAACACCTAAACGGCTGGACCGATTTAGATGAAATTTTGTGTTTCAATGAGTTCCTGGATGGTTTGAAAACAGAAATTGGACCCGGTAGGTGGCGCTGCTATCGGATGGTTTAGATTTACAATTAGACCCCGTAGATGACGCTTTGCCGTGTGGGTACGGCCTTAAAGAATACACTTCCTCACCGCCAACAGGAAGCGTGTCGTAAGAGGTGACTAATTCCTGTAGCAAGAGACGGGCAGCAGCGTCTTCGTGCGAAATCTTATAAGAAAACTACGCTCGCCAACCCGCCTGCCAAGCGTGGCCAGTATTGGCAATCCCCCCGATGATAGGTCATTGGGGAGGCCCTTGTTCAGCAGTGGACGTCCTATGGCTGGAATGATGATGATGATGAGAGGGCGCTGCAATGGGATTCAAACATTTTTTATATCCTCACAACTAATTTGGACAATACAACGTCTGTCGGGACAGCTAGTTACGTATAAATAGTTACATCAAACGAATTGATATACAGGGTTACATTGCAAAGGGGTGCCAAATTTAAAAAAAAATGATTTTGGGAACAATACTTTATATTGTTCTAGATCGAATATTAATCGTTATTATTTTTAATAATCGTATGTTAGGAAAAAAATCACTTTAAAATATCCGAAAATAAAGTAATTAGAAAGATTACGAAAGGCACGCGGTCATTCATCAGAGGCGTAGGTACGGCGAGCCTACAAGGACCTTACGCAGTACAAATACGGTGCAATTTGTTCATGAATGACTTAAATTATCCACGCGTACGATTTTTAACAGCGGATAGGAATAATTAAATGTGAAAAAAAAATTTTTTTTGTTCTTAGCATAGTTCGATTAAGTTACTGATTCTGAGCCATTTCTAAAGATTTGGCACCCTTTTGCAATGTAACCCTGTATATTTATTTTTTTACTACATACTAACGATACTTTTCAGGCTCATTAAATATCACTATCCAGATAATCACGGTATATCCCCACTGCTGCGTTAAAAGATAAACCAACAAATAACACTTTCACATTTGCAATACTTATTATTTCAATACAAAATATTTTTTTGAAAGAACGATTGTATAATATCTTACGAAAACTAAACTCATTATTTGTTTCAATAAATGAATCACCATCATCATCATCAACCAGCAATCTTTGGACCTTTCTGCGTCCTGCTATGCGTATGGATGGATGTTTGCACGTCAGTTTTAGCGATCTCTTTCAAGAATAAATAAAAAATCTGAAAACACGACTGCCGCAATTAAAAGCGAACTAAAAAATTAGAAATAAATTGTGAATACAGTAGAAAATTGATTGCAGACTGGGGGACTTACAGACCATATACTTACAGTGGTCTCTCAATTCATTTATGAAAATATTATGTACATTCGCGAAAACCTGCATCTTTTCCCTAAGAAAAGTGACAAACATAATTTTAATACCCGGAATAAAGATAAACTTGCTGTTTCAAATTTCAGACTGCATAAAGTGAGTAATTCGTTCATGGGGAAATGTATTCGCTTTTTTAACAAATTACCACAGTCTATTGTTGAACTACCCATGTTTGAGTTTAAATCGCATGTTAAGATTATTTTGATGAAAAAGGGTTATTATACTGTTAATGACTATTTAAATGACAAAAATGTCTGGAATTAAATACTGCCCTGCTCGCACAGGTTTACATTATTTTATTTTCCTTTTTTTTTGTGGCAGCTAGTGGTGACTGAGTTTGTTCCGGCGTTTCTTCTCAGCACTTGCCAGATTGTCTGTGTCTTGTCTCGAAGCGCTAGTAGGGCCCAAAAAATAAGGAGACATGTTCTGCCCCATATGGGCCAATAATGTTATTATTGACGTTCATAAGTGGCAGTTTTCTGCCCTAAACTGAATAAATGATTTTTGACTTTGACTTTACTTTGGACCTTTGTTATATTATGGGTAAAATAATATACATTTAAATGAGTATAGTTAAAAAAAACATCATCAATACTTCAGCCTTCTGGCCCGTCGTTTTGCTCAACTATCATCATCATCATCATTTCAGCTATAGGACGTCCATTGCTGAACAAAGACCTCCCTCAATGACTTATCATCGGGGAGGATTGCCAATACTCGCCACGCTTGGCAGGCGGGTTGGCGAGCGCAGTTTTTTATAAGATTTCGCACGAAGACGCTGCTGCCCGTCTCGTACTAAAGGAATTAGTTGCCTCTTACGATACGCCTCCTGTTGGCGGTGGGAAAGTGTATTCTTTACGGCCGTCCCCACACTGTAAAATTTATTCGGTATTAACAAAGCAGTAGAGACAACTGTCGAATGTTTATTGATACGGAACCATGATATATTTTTTTGTTAAACCATTATTAACAGTTAATTACAGTTGTTATACATAATTCAATTTTAAGTAGAGTTCAAGGTAGATTAGTTTACTTAGATACGCGAAGGATATCGTGATTTCTCTGCAACGTCTTAGGGGCGGCATAAGGCATGCATGGATTAATTAAAATTTAACCTTAAACCTTTTGTTCAAATTATTTAAACAATAGTTTGAACAATACACATTTTTCTCGTATCTCTTGTGTGTAAAAGACATATCGTGTGTGATGCTGATAGCAATTTGTATTATACTCGTAAATATTTAATCAGATTATTAAACTAAAACAGGTATGTGATTTTTGTAACTAAAATTTAGTCTGAAACACCAGTTTTTAAAAAAGTTATTTAAAAAAATATAGATATTGGTGACGAAGATGCCGAAGCATTTTTCTTATTTGTATAGGTTTGGCTGCTTAGAACCTAGTAGAAAATATCACTACTCATCCCTGTGTGTCATTACCGGCGTATAACACTGCGTTAGGTCGAACCTTGAGTAACAGTCTTTTCGAAGACATCACCTATTAGATACTTTGTAATATTACTTTCTAACGGTGAAGGAATCGTGAGGAAACCTACTCACTGGTTGATTGTTCCATTAAAATCTAGACCCTATTAAAACTTGATTTGAAAGTCTTTTCACCAATTACTTTTATCTTACCAAAGATCAGCTGAAAATCAATTTTAATATCAATAACACAATAATAAATCAAACCAGTAACTTGTCAAGCAAACCCGCAGTTTAAATTATGTTTGATAGGTGCATTTTTAATTCCATGATTTCCTAAAATTATGCAATATGAACTCGTTTCATATCAAGTACCAATCAGCCGCCATTGACGTAAGAATTTTCGATTTAACCTGAACACTAGGTCATATCTGAAAATTGCTGAGCAAAATGTAGAGTCAGACGTAAAAATAAATTAGCATTTACTTTCTTTGTATTCACAGAACTGAAGGAAAAACTATTGTTATATTTTTAAATCAGACTGTACTGAGTTAGCTTTTTCTATAATTACTAAATCAGCTATTTATAAATGTGATTACTAGCCTGCTTTTAACAAAAAATGAGATTAAGATTTCGAAGACAAATTTCATCATTATCATTTGTGCATTCAGACAGTATGTTGATTTACTCTCGTTAATTTAGAAAGTAACAGCAGTGTAACAAAACCAGTGATTACAAAGGTAAGTTATACACGGGTCTTAGCTATGCATTTTTTTAAAAATTAATTTATGTTTTAAATACTCTGTGACAATAATCTAAAATCGAATCGTACTCAATTTCTGCAGGCTTTCCTCGATGTAGTACCATATTATCACGCAAAGGATTTTGGGTTCGATTCCCGGTTCGTATCTAATCAAAAAACTAACTTTTCTAAATTGTCTCGGTTTTTGGTGAGCTGCGAGAGACTTATGGCCAAATTCATTGTCTTGTACCTTGTGACACAAGGATATTAACTCTGTACTTCGATACCATGACAATTGTTGTTTTTATAGGTATTTTTATTGATTATATTCTGCGACAGCTTCAACCACTGAAGTTTAGCCACCGGCCCGAAGTCGTCTGACCTAGGGATCAATTATGGCATCAATTAATTAATTTTGTATTTAACATGCTTTTACCATTCTTCAGTTATTCAAGTTCTTTCGATACATTATAAAGTTTTTCCTTGCACTAATTTACTCCGTTGTTTAAAATATGTAATATTATCCTTCTCTAATTACTTATTTCAAAATTTATTTGCCTATATTAAACATGTATAAATTACCTGTTTCTCTCTCTATATTATATTCTAATTCCGCCACTTTCATAGAAAAACAAAAATGTATTGTACGATTTGTATTGGTATATAAGTAAGCAAAACATGATATTGTGAGGTTTAAAATTTACAGTTTTTAGTACCCACTCATTATTTGATACGACTTTTACTATGTTGGCACACTATCTACACACTTACCTCTGTCTATTATTAATACATCTTTGTCGATATAAAAGACAATAAAATAAAATAAAATATTATTTTTCATTCTCAGCTTTAAAATGGCGACAATAGTTGAAGAAATTCAAGGCTACCACTTCAGCGCAGGCCGTCTTTTATTCTACACACTAACTCTGCTTACTTCTGGGCTACTTCTGCTATATCGCAAGCAGCAGAAGTCTAAGCTATACAGACTAGGCAACAAGATCCCTGGACCGATCGCCATACCTTTATTTGGCAATGCACTCCTGGCACTCGGGAAGAAACCATCAGGTATAAAAAATATATAATATAATACATGTTGTACTTCATCATTTCAGCCATAGGAGGTCCACTGCTGAACAAAGGCCTCCCTCAATGACTGATCATCGGGGGGGATTGCCAATACTCGCCACGCTTGGCAGGCGGGTTGGCGAGCGCAGTTTTTTTATAAGATCTCACACGAAGACGCTGCTGCCCGTCTCGTGCCACAGGAATTAGTCGACTCTTACGACACGCCTCCTGAAGGCGGTGGGGAAGTGTATTCTTTACGGCCGTCTCCACACGGCACTTGTGTTGTACTTACAATGCTAGTAATATTACACTTGAAAAATAATCGCTGCCTCACTGAAAACAGGACAATTATTTGTCCTCGGTAGTTTAGATAGAGAGTCGCGCGGATATAGAGATGTAGGTTCGGTTTCCACCTGAGACAAATTTTTTTTAAAGTGTAATAATTTAAGAATAATATTGGTGAATAAAATAAATAAATAAATAAATTTTAGACAACATCATATACATTTCCCTAATCCTGTGATAAGTGGCTTAAGCACTTGTGTTACAGAAATTAGAAACAACGATGGTACCACAACACCCAGACCCCAGACAATATAAAAAAGTTATTTTTTTACATTGACCGACCGGAAATCGAACCTAGGACCTCAGAGATTGAAGCAAAACGTATACATTATAAGGCCCCAACACATTATCTTTCTGTCAAATTTTTGGCTAAGCAGGAAACACTTTATGAAGTAAGAGGATTTAATTAGAATTAGATTCAAAATTTCAACAGTTTTGTGCTACTAGCCATTACCCACGGCTCCAAGTGCATTCAATTCGGTTTGTTATAGGAATGACGACCTACGTAGTCAAGAGGCGAGCATACCGGACTTGGTGTCGCTATCTCTGAGGTTCCGGGTTCGATTCCCGGTCGGTTAATGTAGAAAAATAACTTTTCTATATTGTCTCGGGTCTGGGTGTTGGTACCGTCGTTGTTTCTGATTTCTGTAACACAAGCACAGAATATATAATAGGATAAATACACAAGTGCTTCAGCTACTTATCATAGGATCAGAACAATGTATGTGATGTTGTCCAATATTTATTTATTTATTATTATTTATTTAATGTGTTTACGCATCTCTCGGGATCAGTGCAATAATTTTCAAGGAGTAAAAAGTATACTATTGTGTGTTAATCAAGGATGTAGTACATTAGTGTGTCTAATCTGTTGATTTTGGAACTGGCAAAAACTGATTGTCTTATCAACAATGACTTCTTATTTCATTACACAACAAATTATTGTTTCAGAGCTGGTAAAAGTAGGTTTAGAATACGCGGAGAGATACGGTGACGTCGTCCGAGGCTGGCTGGGTACTAAACTAGTGATTTTCCTGAACGACGCCGTTGATGTCGAGGTCATCCTGAACAGCCATGTTCATATCGACAAGTCTTCGGAATACAACTTTTTTAAGCCTTGGCTCGGAGAAGGACTGTTGATTAGCTCAGGTAAGTTTTATACATTTCATAGTATCATAACGACCATCTGGTGTAGTTGTTCGCGCTCCGGACCACAAAACCAGCGGTTGCGGGTTCGAATCCCGCAAGGGGCGAATGTTTGTCTGATGAGCACGAGCATTTGTACCTAAGTCACGGATGTATGATTTTAGCTGCCACGCAAGAGTTTATTGAAGTATTTAAGTATGATTATCCGTTAGATAGTACATGCGTCGCCATAGTAAAAGCTTTACTTAGTTTGGGGCTAGATAATTTATGTAATTGTGAAAACAATTTATCATTTATTTATTATTTAAAATACCTACGAAACAGGTAAACAAAATGATAAAATTATTTTGCTCACGGATATTTTAACAACTAATAAGTGTGTATTTAAATTAGTAAATATATTTTTTGAGTGACAGATAAATAATAATGAATATTAATGGTTTTATTTAATTTTTGTCAGCTGTACTTTCTTTCAACGTCTGTTGTATTTGGTATTACCTATAATAATATGTCAATTTAAAAAAATACAATATCTATTACCTTTGTGTGTCAAATTTAAACCTTATAATCACCTTACCTTGCTTATTTTCTTAGGTGCTAAATGGAGATCACATAGAAAAATGATAGCGCCAACATTCCACATAAACATCTTGAAATCTTTTATGGGGGTTTTTAATCAAAACAGCAAAAATGTCGTGGAAAAAATGCAATCAGAAATCGGTAAAACATTCGACGTTCATGATCACATGAGCGGAGTCACCGTGGACATTTTACTTGGTAAGCGATTTTAATTTTCGGTCAACAGTCTGCATTACCTCATTATGCATTTTATTTTAAGCATCGATATTGAATACAAAGCATTCATTTGTCAGCAATGAATAATCATTGCATGCTAATATGTTGACACTGATTTCAGTATTGCGTGCTATAATTAAAATGTAGGTATGTTTTTATGCAGTTTGTAGTAATGAATTACCCACGGCTCCAAGTGCATTCAATTCGGTTTGTTATTGAAATGACGACCTACGTAGCCAAGAGGCGAGCATACCGGACTTGGTGTCGCTATCTCTGAGGTTCCAGGTTCGATTCCCGGTCGGTCAATGTAGAAAAATAACTTTTCTATATTGTCTCGGGTCTGGGTGTTGTGGTACCGTCGTTGTTTTTGATTTCTGTAACACAAGTGCTTAAGCTACTTATCATAGGATCAGAACAATGTATGTGATGTTGTCCAATATTTATTTATTTATTATTATTTAATTTCGTTATAATTTGCAGAAACTGCTATGGGTATAACTAGGAAAACTCAAGATGAATCTGGTTTTGATTATGCTATGGCAGTAATGAAGTAAGTTTTAATGTAATTAATCGTAAATCATAAAATCTTTAGTGTAGAGCATAGGTATAGAAATAGTTTGTCATAAATCTAACTGTGTTGTGCCTTTTTGGCGTACAATCGAAAACACCGGTTAAAAAAACAAAAACAGAATTAAATAAATTATTATTATGTATACAAGCTTTCCCGTAACTTAAGGATAAGCTTGTAAACACATATTCCATACATAATAGTAAATAACTTTTGTTCTAAGGCATTTTTTTAAAATTTTCTTTCTGTACCAATTCAATCGGCTGTTTGGTAATTTTCATGCAAATTTTCAAAAGTCATAGAACAAAATTTTTTTACCATGATTTATAGAATATACGGTTACAAGGTTATGCTTGAGTTACTATTGATTATGGACATGCATGTCAACATATTAATAATTATTTAGTTTTATCCGTTATAAATTCCTTGAAAGATTATGTCATTTATTTATTTTTAACTTTATTGCACAAACTTAAAAGTGTACAACAGGTGGACTTAATGCCAAGGGCATTCTCTGCCAGCCAACCAGCATTTGTTAATTAAATATGCACTTTTTTGTATGACTTTGCAAAACAATATTTCAGTCTCAGTTGTGGTTTAATCATGTATTAATTACAGGATGTGCGACATTATTCACCAAAGACACTATAAATTCTGGTTACGGTCAGATTTAATCTTCAATTTCACATCGTTCTTTAAGAAACAAACCAAATTGCTTAATATCATTCATGGACTTACTAGTAAGGTAAAACTCTTTTCGCAAGTAATCTTTGCCATTTTATATATCTGAAAACATATTAACATAAAACTTTATATAATTTTTCAGGTAATCAAAAGTAAGAAGGAAACTTACCTTGCAAACAAAGCCAAAGGAATCATTTCTCCGACTTTGGAGGAGCTGACGAAAGAAGTTCCTGAGGGCGACAATAGCAAAGAGTCTGATAACACTATCTCTGATAATGTTTTTAAAGGCCTTCGCGATGATTTGGACTTTATTGACGAAAATGACGTAGGTTAGTTATGAAAGACTGGAGAGTACTTTCGGACCTTGTCATATTAAAAATCCTGCTCTTGGCAGCTATGTCAATGGCACTTATTATAAAGTAACAAGGTCCAAAAGTGATCAACGTTTACTTTTAACTCGATTTAAGGTACCAGTGGCATCCCATACTAATCTTATGCCTAAAATTGGATGCTTTAATTAATTTTGTTTAGAGAACAAATAGTGTCTACACAAACCGTACATAGGCTTTAAAATGCTATTCATTAAAATAATGTATTAATTTTCTTGAAATAAAAATAAATTCATTCATTCATTCTTGCTAATATTATGATCTCCTTTTGATGTCACGTCTGCACCAAGGTTCAACGTTTCTTCCACATAATTAGTCTGCCAGCTGCCACTTCAGCTTACAAATTTTCAATGCATATTCTAAACAACAATTACATTATTCTTCATTGCAGGTGAAAAGAAGCGTCTTGCCTTCCTAGATTTAATGATAGAATCCGCCCAAAATGGGACCAACATTATCACGGATCATGAGATCAAGGAAGAAGTCGACACCATTATGTTTGAGGTTAGTAAAAAGTAAAGCAGAATGTTAATCCACTAGGACCGAAAGAAACGTCTTGAGAATTTGTGTAGTGACTTTTTCTAATGTTAATAATAAGTTATTTTTTTCGGAATTTATCAATTGCAGAGGACGAAATATTGTTCAATCATTTCTATTGAAAAATTTAAAACTAATTTAAAAAATGTTTTGTCACATTTTCAGGGTCATGATACCACTGCAGCTGGTTCCAGTTTTGTCTTATGCCTTCTAGGGGTCCACCAAGACATCCAAGCAAGGGTCTACGATGAGCTCTACGAAATATTCGGTGACTCCGATCGCCCTGCCACCTTTGAGGACACTGTCCACATGAAGTACTTGGAGAGGGTTATTCTAGAGACCCTCAGGATGTACCCACCAGTACCAGTCATAGCTAGGAAGTTGAAACATGACGTTCAGATCTGTAAGTATAGCAAAAAGGTACTCAGGCTTATAACAACTTTATGCGTGTGTAAAAAATATGATATCGTATGCGTCATAAAACTCATAAGTCTGCAGCACAAATACAAATTCAAGTCTATATTGGTTTTAGGCCTACTTTTATGTTTTAGGGCTGTGTCTTATGAACCGTTACAGGAAGACACTAAATTTTTTCACATGAATAGAGTATTTCTACTTACATATACAGGGTTATTTGTAAAACATAAACAACCTCCTAGGGGCTGATTCTGGTGCTCAAATACAACAACTTTTTCTATGGGACTAACATTGAAATAAATAAATAAAATACACTTCTCCATACAAACTGATGTCAGCAGATGGCGGCTTAGTACGAGGAAGTGTTTAGTTTTTTCGATTTCAATGTTGGTCCTATAGAAAAAGTTGTTGTATTTGAGCACCAGAATCAGCCTAGCTAGCCAGCCTAGCCATTACAAATAACCCTGTATAGAGTATACTAACAGAAATGTGTTTTTTTCCGCATTCTGGGCTCGATTGCTATGGAACCCTTTGTGTGTAAGCCCGACTCGCACATGCCCATTTTTATTTGATATTCTAATAATATTTTTTTTTAGCTACAAATCACTACGTTCTACCAGCTGGCGCAACAGTCGTAATAGGCACATACAAGATCCATAGGAACACCAAATATTACAATAACCCCAACGTCTTCAACCCTGACAACTTCTTGCCAGAAAACACCCAGAATCGACACTACTACAGCTTCATACCTTTCAGCGCCGGACCTAGGAGCTGTGTCGGTCAGTTGCAAATAATTATATTACCTTTTAAGCCTCTGTGTTGTAGTTTAGTTAAATAAAATGCCTATGAACTTTACAATATGCTATAATATTAATACCTACACACTAAAACTGGAATAATAAGAAAATATTTTAATATTTATTGCTTAAATTACTAATCAATTTAATGTCAGTACAAATCGAGGAGAAGCAAACAAATAGAGAGCGGCGGGGGAAGGCGGAAAAGACACATAGACACGTGATACTTTTTCTAAGATTCGCGGACATGTGAATATGTTTATTCAGCCAACACTCTGTGAATAAATAATAATAAAGTTTTCCAACAATTACACCAATTATCTAACCCCAAACTAAGCAGTGCTTTAAATTTACTATGGCGACTACGTAGCGGTAAACATTTACATAATATGAAATCCATGATACAGCTAAAAATTTTGATGTCATCGCACAAACAATTGCCCCTCACGGGATTCGAACCCGTGACCACTGGCTTTGTAGCACGAACCATTGGAACAGACGGTCGCCAAAAAGAGCCTAAGTCAGTATGTTCTACTTACTCGTTGACCTAAATGCCTGTAGGTTTAGCTGGATGAAATTACAAAATACTCATGTGTAATTTCTATATTTTGTCTTTATCGCGTACCTACACTGCTCTCGCACTGCTGCGATAACACCGCTAACATTTTCCCTGCCTAAAGGTGGTCTAAAAGAGATCACTTTTGGTGATAAGACCGCCTTAAGTGTAGACTTGTAGGTCGTGGGTGTAATTCTCATAACTTTTTTGTGTACAAAGCGTTTTTTTTTTTTATTTGTGTTAAATACTTATGGATTTGATAAAACATATGTTATGATAACAAGCAACTTTGCCCAGGAAACCAGTTAGGAGAGACAAGTCCAAAACGGATAGCCTGCTGAAAACGAGTAGGCGTTTTTTAATTAAATTAAATTAAATATTTGACAACATCACATACATTGCTCTGATCCTGTGGTAAGTAGCCAAAGCACTTGTGTTACAGAAATCAGAAACCACGACGGTACCACAAGACCCAGACCCGAGACAATATAGAAAAGATATTTTTCTACATTGACCCAACCGGGAATCGAACCCGGAACTTCAGAGATAGCGACATCAAGTCCGGTATGCTCGCCTCTCAGCTACGGAGGTCGTCCAGTCCTCTATATAAAGTTACTCTCTTCGGATAATAATCAAACCAAGACGTTTATATTTCACCAATGATCTTTTAAACGATTTTTTTTCTAGGTCGCAAATACGCCATGCTGAAACTGAAAGTCCTCTTATCAACTATACTTAGGAACTACAAGACTATATCAGAAATACCCGAGGAGAAGTTTGAATTGAAGGGCGACATCATTCTGAAGAGGACAGATGGTTTCAGGATCAAAATCGAACCCAGGAAAAGAGTCCCATCTTCAGGATATCTGTAGAATTACAAATTCAACTACCTAATGTTGGTTGTTAACACATTTTAATATCTTGGCTTGCTGTAAATTTGTAATGGTAATTTTTTTATTTTATTAAAAAAGTGAAACTTTTATGTTTAAGTTCAGGGATCCCAGTGTGTAACATTAATTTTAAAACCCAGTTGTGATGTAAATATTAAATTGATTGTTAATTAATTTATGTTTGTTTTCTTTTATTATATCAAGAGTCATAAACGTAGAAAATGGGCAGGACACTACGTGGTCTGTAGTAAACTGCAGCATGACTTGACAACCACACCATTCTGTTTCACCAATCGGTTCAACAGCATTCTATAAAGCATATGAAAACAGGCTTTTTTTTTCAATTACACCAATTATCTAGCCCCAAACTAAGCAAAGCTTGTATTATGGCGATTAAATAACGGATAAACATATTTAAGTAAACACCCATGACTTAGGTACAAATGCCTGTGCTTATCACAAAACACAACAGGAGGCGTGTCGTAAGAGGCGACTGATTCCTGTAGCACGAGACGGGCAGCAGCGTCTGCGTGCGAAATCTTATAAAAAACTGCACTCGCCAACCCGCCTGCCAAGCGTGGCGAGTATTGGCAATCCCCCCCAGTGAAAGTAGTTGGGGGAGGCCTATGTTCAGCAGTGGATGTCCTATGGCTAAAATGATGATGATGATGATCACAAAACATTTGCCCCTTCCGGGATTCGAACCCGCAACCGCTGGCTCTGTAGTCCAGAACGCGAACCACTACACCAGATGGTATCATGAACTTAGAAAATGGGCAGGACAGTTTAGGTCTGTAGTAAAGTGCAGCAAGTAATTACAATCTCACCATTCTGTTTCACTAATCGGTTCAACAGCATTCTTTATGAAACATACCTATGAATTCAGACCATTACGTGACCGGCGTATATTCGTTCGGTAGAACGCCGTTACTACTCGAAAAAGTCAAAAAATTGTCCAATTATCCAATAAACTCATATGTAAGTAAATAATAATAAATAAACACGGTTTATTATAAAACAGTTTCTTGATTTTTTTAATAGTTTGCGAATTACAATTTGACAGGAAGGCACGTTTAGGTTTCGTAAATAATGGCCAGTTAGTCCATCTTATTCTTTACCACCAAGCCTAGTGCTTACATACATGTGGCTGAAATAGAATAATCATAACAAAGTTGATTGGGGCCAAGATGGAGTATCAAATCAAAATCAAATCAGTTTATTTGCATGAATAGGTCTACAAGTTGTTAAATATAAAAATGTCAGCGTAGTATTGCTCTTCAGCTTCACCTAAGCCAGTTCTATGTCTCCGAAGTGTACAAGAGATTCAGGGAGACTGGGAACTTAGTCCAGAGACCAGCATTGACTCCAAAGTATACAAGAGATTCAGGTATACTGGGAACTTAGTCCGGAGACCAGGATCTTGACGATTGTATTTTGGCCATGCATCACTCCGAAACTAATGAATGAATTCAAATGATAATATTCGCCAACGCCAGAAACAATTTTAAGACAAAAAGATGGTTTTAATAGGGATGAGGACACCAAAAATCAATTGACGTACTCTATATAAGCTGTCGAAATAAGATATCCCTATTCGCTGTGTGCGCGATGACAGCGCCCCTAGTGACCAAAATTATTGTAGACTTAAGATCTTTCAAATTAAGGCAACTGCATGGTTTGAGAATGAAAATTGAAGAAATAGGATGAAAATATCTTAAAAGTTTGTGCATATTATAATAAGTAATTTTCTTACTCGAGCTAAAATATGAATGTTATAATACGTACGGGATTTGAATCGATACAACAAGATATAACTTTCCAATCTCAATCTGTCCAATAAGGAAATAAAAATAGTATTAGCACAGCATGTGAGAGACTTTGAAGAGTTTAAAACCAACGGACTAGCTACTTAATAAGAGCTGTGATCATACACAAACGTCTGTGACACAACATCTGTACAAACTTTTTTCTCTTCACAACAGCTATGCATTTATGTCGTTGCTCCAATTTCCATCTTGATATTAGAAACGAATAAAACATGCACGAACCGTTTATCCCATTGTTTCTACATTTTATAACACAACACGTAATGTGACCCATATCGCGAATTATAACGTTTTTACTTAAAAATATTTGAAAAGATTTTGTATGGGAATACATAATTGTGATGTCATTTTTTAGTTGCCCAAACCGAAGTCAAATGACTGACTATTTATCTTAGGATCAGAGCAATTATGTGATGTTGTCCAATATTTATTTATTGATTTTAAAACATTTAAAAATAGATGTTGTATGATTGCAAATAATTTAAAATGTTGAATAAAACATTGTCTAAAAAGAGATGTTATTTTAAAGACATGTTTTCTTGGAATTATTTGTGAATGTCAACTGTCAACATCGCAATTATGATAAATTATCAGTTGTATAAGTTTTGTAGGCTTATTTATGAATCTTAACTCGTGAGTCATTGCCACATCTTGAGTATTGTAGACAGCATCCAAGGGTACCTATTACTAACTGTCAAGATGACGAGACAGTCACATTTACCTACATTACGGTTGTTGGCACACTTAACAATATGTCATTAGATGTCATTGCATTTCTTTCTAATTGGAAAACTTTATTTTATACAGGATTGTAAAAAAAAGACCACACAATTTTAGGCCTTCATGCTGTGGACTGTGGATGTTTCCTATAAATGGTCCTGTATTCTTGATTCGAATTTGAGTCACCCACAAAAAATTAGCTGATACTTTTTTAAGTACCTGTACTGATTTTCGGTACTTGTTTTTACCGGCTCTTAGAGCATATTAAAATTTTATAAAACTAATTTTAATATGCATAGCGTTTATTTTATACTGGCTGTGTCCCCGACAACGTTCGCGTGGACTACAGTATGGTTGGTATGTCTCATATGTGTGCAACCGTGCTGGTCTGCAGTTAAGCATTCTGTTCAAAGAAAGGAGCTTTTTACTTTGGATTTGAAAACTCCCAGATTGAATTTATCAGAAGACAGTAACTCAAGTAGAGTGTTCCATTGGCGTTCGCAAAATTAATGTTGATGAAAAGTGCTTTGTGCGGGTCTAAGGAATTGCGACTGTAAACAGTGTTTTTTCGGCTCTCCTTGTTTGGTGATGGAACGAAGAGGAGAAAATCCTTTCTTATAGATCTAAGCGGCTTACTCTTATCGCCACCCACATTCTCAACTCCTGTCCCGCAGGCGAATATTTTTATTTTTATTCATCTAGTAGTTTCGGAGTGATGCGCGGCCAAGATACAGCCAAACATGCTTACAAACAGACAGACAAAAATGAAAAAACCGGACCAGTACAAGTCGGACTCGCCCACCGAGGGTTCCGTACAAATTTGTAGGTACATTTATAAATAGTTCAGAAATCGAGTCTCGCAGTTTAATTACAAATTAGTTACAAATTTATAGTTTTCAGATTTTTCCCTGTACTTATAGTATAAGACGATATTAATTCCCTTTTTTCATAGCTCTAGGACAAAGGAAAGTACCCGATAAATTTTAATTCTCTTGAGAGTGTCGAAGTAAAGGTTTTTATGGCATAAACGGCCGTATCTTTTTTTACGTTAACTTAGAAGTTTGATTTTTCACAGCTTTAAGGGATGTTCCCTTAGACAACTTGATACCTCCACGCGTTCGCTCCACGTTTCCCCGTAGAAAATTATTATAATCAATTAGCTTTTGGAAGTCCACTGCAGGACATAGGCCTCCGCTATAGAACGCCAGAGCAAGCGGCTCTGAGCCGTTTGCATCCAGTAGCTACCCGTAAACTAGGTCGTCAGTCCACTGGAATAGCTCACTGCTGCCAAAAAGGCAATGGGCAGGCTCATTTCGCAGAGCTGCACCGTTGAAGATAAAAATCATTAAATATCGGCTTAATTATCAACTTATTTACCTACTATTAAGCGAAAAAAACCTCTTTTATAACCGTTTATCAAATGTAGAAACGTAGGTATTGGTATGTAAAATTAATTAGCGGAATAATTTTGCTTTATTGGCGCTATTTTATTTGTTTTCAGTACGGGACCCTAAAAACACCAAATATGTTGAGATACGGAACCATGAAAGCAATAAATCATCAATTTTAATTAAACTTGCATGATGTATAAGGTCATCTTTATAAAAATAGCAATTATGCTAAATAGTCAGTCACACGGTACTCAAAGTTTGACTGAAAGACAGGTGTATTGATAGGTAAGACAATTTTAATAAACGTACCTTCTACCACTTATGTACAGCCATTATTTTAAAATATAAGTAAATATGAATAAGCATATTTCATTATTTACGCTAAAATCTTTAACTTGCCAAAATGGTATCAATTAAATTGAAGCTTATAGAAAAATCTTACTTTTATTATTATCTAAAACTACGTGAGTCCTTTTTTATTAAGTTAATTCACGTAGATCATCCTCAAGTGTAAGCTTGGCATCGCTCGAAATTGAGATTTCAACTTCATGAAATCGTGATACATAGTATTTAACTTATCTATTCCATTTATTAACTCATTTTCTAACACTCATGGGCATACCCTCGCCTTACATTTGTCTCTAGATAACGTGTCGTTATAAAATATATTTTATAATTTCAGAAACATGTCGTTAGTATTAGAAGAAACGAGCTACCCCATTAGTATGTCGCGGCTAATATTCTACACCCTTGTGTTGGTTGCAACGGGACTCTGGATCCTGCATCGTAGACGACAACAAACGAGACTGTTCAAATTAGGCAACAAAATTCCCGGACCAGCTGCTTTACCACTCGTTGGGAATGCTCTACTCGCAATTGGGAAAACACCATCAGGTAAGCATAGCAATGAAACTTGCTTTAAACCTAAGTTTTTTTTATACCTTTGTTATTTGTGGGGGCTAACAAACCAGAATGCCAGTGTCATGGTAGCTATTTTTAGCTGCCACGACCCCTTTCTGGCACATTTTTAATTTACGTGCCAATGTCACTTGTAACCTGTTTTGTGCCAAATAAATAAAATCATTCTCTTATTCTCTGTTCTCTTAAACAGAATACAAGTTAAATTTATTAAATAAAGCGTTAGCGTTCTTTTTAGATGAAAGCCTGTAAGTTTGTAGAATTATGTGTTTTTATAGAAAAACCGGCCAATTAGACTTGATGGTTTCGCACAATCAAATTTTCATTCATTTCGTTGGGAATAATTACCGTGACCTCGACTCAAATTTAGAAGGAGTTAAGATCCCGTAACATAGGAAATTGAAGCTGAACGATATATAACTGTCAACTTTGACGGGCCCCATATCATTACTACTTTTAGAGGTTTCTGTTTCACCCATTGATTATGAACAATAAACTAAAAGAGAATTTGCAATAAAATAAACATGGAAATAATATGACGTATTTGTAAATTGTTAATGTTTTTTCGGACACTGTTTACTATAAATATTGTCTAAATTTGAATTTCTGTATTGATAAACATCGACTAGGAACATAGATAACGTATTAAGGGATGGATCGATAACACACACATTTTTTTTTTAAATTAATTTTATTAAAGTTTGTGTCGTTTCTGGTTTGTAGATGAACCTGACGAAACCTCAAACGTCAAACTGTCATAACCACTTAACAAAAATTACTCTTTTTCTAAATACAGAATATAAAACAGCTACATTATTGTAGAATGAATATAAAGTCGTGTAATTCCATGATTGTACGTTATCATCAGCTGCGATTAAACAATCGTTTTTACTAGATAGTCGAATCGAAGTTGCAAGAAAATATTTCTTCTTTACATACAAACTTATCATTTAATTATATTAATTGAGTCTTACAGTTTTGTAATAATAAAACTGTCAAAAATGTTACAGTTGGTACTATGGTAAAACTTGATTTATATTGCCAACTAATTATGGACTTTTTTATTTATTTACACATATTCATACAATTATCATGGCAGGTGATGCCATAAGATAAGATAAGACGGTTCTTAGAACTAAGTTTTCTTGTACAGAATAATATATTGTTATATTCACCCTGTATTTTGCTACAGAGATAATGCAATTTAGCTTAGAGTTTGCACAACGGTATATGACTGTTGTGCGCGTATGGCTCGGCTCAAGGCTCTACATCTTCCTGACTGACCCTGATGATGTAGAGGTGATCCTGAACAGCCAAGTGCACATCAACAAATCTGACGACTACAGCTTCTTCAAGCCTTGGCTTGGAGAAGGTTTGCTTATCAGTTCAGGTAATGAAATTATTATTAGTTTCAGTAACGACACTTTTAAACTATTTTACTTTTTGCATCCACAATAATGCTAGTATATTAAATCAGGGATAATATTTTCCACTTATTTTTTTAAAAACCCCTCTTGTGGGATTCGAACCCGCACGACTTTTCGCTATACGGGCGATTGCTCTTCCAACTGAGCTACAGAGAGCTACATAGTAATTTCTTCAAATGTTTATAACTGTTAGTAAGCCAGCGTTGTCTCATCAATATCTTGGATTTTTATTCCCACAAATATAAAGAAATAATTCGAATCCCACCAAAGGCAGTTAAATTTTTTTAGGTGAAAAATATTATGTCCCTGACTACACTTTTGTTTTTATTAAAAATGTTATTTGAAAAACTTATCAACCCAAACCATAACGTATATATTTGAACTTTTAGGAGAAAAATGGAGATCTCACCGAAAAATGATTGCCCCTACATTCCATATAAACATTTTAAAGTCTTTCGTCGGAATTTTTAACCAAAACAGTATGAACGTCGTAGAAAAAATGAAACCTGAAATTGGAAAAACTTTCGATGTTCACGACTACATGAGTGGAGTGACAGTTGATATTTTACTTGGTAAGTCCATTATCATTATGAAATGTACAATCGAAATGACGATAGTAATTTAAATTCAAAGAAATACTGAATTTGTTTGCAACATTCATTCATTACAGGAATAAGTTAATGATTCTGATAATACGGTCAATGTTAAGCGTATACAAATTGCATTGGCATATGGATAACAAGCACGATTTGCATCTTTAATTGTTCTCTGTGTGCGTGCAATCAACTATGTATAATGATAGCCGAATGTGTTTTTTTTTTTTTGCTTATGTATGGTCTCTGGCCGTACGTTCGGTTTTGGGGCTTATTTCTGAAAAATCTTACATGTCTATATCTATCCCAAAGCAGTGGTAGGGCAAAAAAATATTGGGACGTGTAAAAGTGCTTTTAATGGCCTATTTGCAAAATAAATGATTTTGATTTTTTGATTTTGATCAAATTTGTTACAAGTGTTTCAACGCAGCAATTTTTGCTAATGCGTTTTCTATAATAATTTTATGTGTTCCAGAGACAGCAATGGGTATTACCAGAAAAACACAAGATGAATCAGGTTTTGATTACGCTATGGCTGTCATGAAGTAAGTAGAGCGTTTCATTATGTACTAATTGCAATAATATTTTTTCATGACTCTTCAAGTGTAATATTATGGCGTACTGATTATTTTCAGAATGTGCGATATAATCCATCAAAGGCATTACAAGTTTTGGTTAAGACTCGACTCAATATTTAAATTCACTTCATTCTTCAAGCAGCAAATCAAACTTCTAAACATAATTCATGGTCTTACTAATAAGGTAATTTATAATATTTTGGTTGACCTACTTACATATTATCTAAAAAACCGTAAGGTTCCATAGTTGCTAGTCACAATATGCGGTATTTTCTACTTGTTTTACGTAATGAACAACTTCATCTGAATAAATTTCTTCTTCAAGTACATATACAGTTAACTTAGTAACTTGTAAAACCTACATACAGTTTCCTTTTTATCATTTATAAATACGTACGTACGGCGTGAATTTTTTAACACTTTTTAAAGCAACTATTCAGCTGCTAGTAGGGGACACCTAATGTAACAAACTTTAAAGCTGAATATCCCAAAACCAAATCCCTAAATCGAAAAATGGTGTTCAAACATCGATCACATTTTTAAAAAACCTATTCAAAGACACCCCACACCATGGGATAGACAAGAAAAAAACTCCTCCACCGTACGTGTAAGGGAGGTATCGTAAAAAACTTTTTGTTGATTAATAATATGTATATCCGTGCAAAATTTCTAGTACTCAGAGGCTTTCTAGTACTAAGAGTCTCTAAGCTAAGCCACAGACAGATAGACGGATGGACATGACGAAACTTTATATGTTTCGACTTGAACACCGAACTCTAAAAATCAACGATGAAAATTAAATAATTTCTGAAATAAGTACCTACTAATTTGAATATATTTATTTACAAGAAGATACGTGTAGCAATTGACAAAGGAACTTATGAATGTTGCAGGTTATAAAAGAAAAGAAAAAAACGTACATAGAAAACAAAGCAAAGGGCATTATACCACTTACACTAGAAGAACTGACACGCTCCCCTGATGATGTCACTGATCCAAAAATGGACACAAAAACTCTTGCAGATAGTGTTTTCAAGGGTTACCGAGATGATCTAGATTTTATTGATGAAAATGACGTTGGTAAGATAAAATAACATGAGGAATCATGGACGAATCGAGATATCAAGGCATTGGAATTTTAAAAAATGTATTTGGACTTATATTAACTTTGTTTTGTTTCCGGTGTTTTAGGTGAAAAGAAACGACTTGCTTTCTTAGATTTGATGATAGAATCGGCTCAAAATGGTACGAACAACATCACAGATCATGAAATTAAAGAAGAAGTAGACACGATCATGTTTGAAGTAGGTGTATTGTATCTATCAAAGGAATAATTACAAGAAACAGAACACATTCGAAATCTAGTGATAACTATGTTTTGTTTTTTACCTAGGGTCATGATACCACTGCAGCTGGATCAAGCTTCGTCCTATCTCTCCTAGGAATCTACCAAAACATACAAGATAAGGTCTACGATGAGCTCTACGAGATATTTGGTGACTCCGACAGGCCGGCCACTTTCGAGGATACTCTTCACATGAAGTACTTGGAGAGGGTCATACTTGAGTCTCTAAGGTTGTACCCGCCAGTGCCTATTATTGCTAGAAAACTGAAGCAAGATGTACAGATTCGTAAGTGCCATTTTAAACCTACTAAGGAATATCATAACGTTAACATCTTTTGTTTTAACATGTATTAAGCGTAGTAAGCGGGGCATTTACCTAGCCGAAGGATCCCGATGCTGAATAAGATTGAATATTTTTTAAACAATAATATTATATACTTAAAATATAATATTAATATTATTTTCAGAAACAAGCAACTTTGTCCTCCCTGCCGGCTCCACTATTGTGGTCGGCACTTACAAGATCCACCGCAGTCCTAAGTACTACGACAACCCCGATGTGTTCAACCCTGATAACTTCCTGCCTGAGAACACGCAAAACCGTCACTATTACAGTTTTATACCTTTCAGTGCTGGACCTAGGAGTTGTGTCGGTAAGATTATAAATATACAAGCATCCGCGTTATCGGGTAAGATTCTTTACGGCACCAGAAACCTCTCGGTGTACTAGATAGGCACTAGAAACTATACAGGGTTATTTGTAAAACATCAACAACCTCCTAAGGGCCGATTCTGGTGCTCAAATACATCAACTTTTTCTATGGGACCAATATTAAAATATTTTTTAAAAAAACTTCTTTATACAAACTGATGTCAGCTGGTGGCGGCTTAGTATGGGGAAGTGATTTTTTTTTACGATTTCAATGTTGGCCCCAAGCAAGCTGAAGTGGCAGTGGGCGGGGCACATAGCACGTAGAACTGACGGCCGATGGGGCAAAAAGGTTCTAGAATGGAGGCCGCGTACCAGCAAGCGCAGCGTAGGACGTCCACTCACAAGGTGGTCAGACGACCTGGTAAGGGTCGCAGGAAGACGCTGGATGCAGGCCGCTTCCAACCGGCCAATCTGGAAGTCAATGGGGGAGGCCTATGTTCAGCAGTGGACGTCCTATGGCTGAAATGATGATGATGATGATGATGTTGGCCCCATAGAAAAAGTTGTTCTATTTGAGCACCAGAATCAGCCCCTAGGAGGTTATTGATGTTTTACAAAACCTGTATAGGCTTTGACCATGAAAAAACAAACAACAGAAAAAAAAAACAATATTGAAATTGATTTATATTCAATGATGGAAAAGTTTGACAGTATTCTGAAGGTATATCCGCTTGATTCCAGGTCGCAAATACGCAATGTTGAAACTGAAAATCCTTCTCTCCACCATTTTGCGAAATTACAAGACAATATCAGACGTCGGTGAACACGAGTTTACACTTCAAGCCGACATCATTCTGAAAAGGACTGATGGCTTCAGGGTTCGTATAGAGCCAAGGAAGCGAGTACCATCTACCGTTTAAGCCTTGTTGCTAGCAAATACTTGAACCAAACGGCAAATTATAAGACAGCATATAAAAATTGTATCCCAAAGTTATCAGTACTCCCTATAGACAGTTAGAAGTTACCTTTGTCACTTATGGTTTCTATAAGTTCTACGTAGAATTTCCTTTTATGGTTGATGAGCAGTGGAACTCAATTTAAAGCACTGTTACTATGAAACATCGAAGTGTGAAAATAAATTGTAACTCGTCATACAGAAAATAGTAAAAGTTATTGTATTTAAATCATACAGGGTTACATTTCACGGTAGTGCCAATTTTTAGGGACTACTTAGAATCAGTAACAAATCGATCTACGTTAAAACAAACTCTTTTTTCTTTCATTATTAATTATTTCATTCTGCATTTGAAAATAGAATACGTAGAAAATTAACGATTACTCGATTAAATTGCACCGTATGTACAGTGCACTGCATGAGGTTCTTGTTGGAGCGGCGCGGCGTCGGCTACGCCTGTGATCTCTGATGAATCGCTCATCTCGCGTTTTCTTTTTTTTTCGGAAATTTTTAAGTACTCCGGAAATACGACGACTGAAATTAGTTACGATAAATTTGTATTTTCATAATGTTACATAGACCTTATTTTTTAAATTTGGCACTACCTTGAAATGTAACCCTGTATAATTTATTTAGTATTTCATCAAAAGATGAATTTCACTAATATAATATTGTGTCACCATATCATATCTTAAATTTTATACGACGTTGTAGTTAATTTATAAGCTTTTCTAACGTAACGTTATAAAGTAGAAACTTAGGGCGTTTGTCCACCGCAGCCGTCAACCGAGAACTTGATGACAGAAGGAAGCCTAATTCGCTGCCTTCATTTATAATATACTAGCTGTTGCTCGTGACTTCGTTCTCATTGTCTTGCAAAACCATAAGTTAGTTTAAACTAAAGACTACGCGAACAAAGTCGCGGGCAACAGCTAGTATTTTATTTTCCCATTCAAAATATAATATGTTTGCCAACTGAACAACGACATACGGTAAGAAGCGCTATATAATGACAGTTATCATCATGCATCCCTCGTTCCTGAGGGATGCATGATGATAACTGTCATTTTTTAATTTAAATTTTTTAGGATAAAAAATATCCTTTCTTTTATTCCTGATTAATACCTATCTATTTCAGCGCCAAATTTCATTTAGATCCGTTCAGTCGTGATTCAAATTTTTCAGACGGCAACTCGTTCTCATTTGTCAGCTGCGGTGATTATTACTAATTATTATTTTAGGTGTAAATTGTGTTGTTGCTTTTTCCCAAATATTTAATTAGCACTGAAAAAAATGTGTGGTATAGGAAATTGCCTAAGGATGTTGGTTTTCACTTTATGTAGATTTTTGCGTTATGAAAAACATAATCAATCTTTCGTATTGCTCATCTTTCAAAACTTCATAGTTTATAAAATAAATAAAAACGTTATATTGTTTGTAATGAAATTTGTTTTAAAAGTTAAATTAATTAATGACTATGAAACTCAGATGACTGTTGATTCCCTTTATTCCTAGTTCTATCTATTCGGTTAATCTAGTTTGATTTGCAAACTTATTTTTATGACTGCCGATCACCGACACACCTTTCGTTTCAATTGTTAGGTACTTTAATTCTATAGACGTAGTATCTACTATCTGTCTACTTTTAAGTTATATAAAGATCGAAGTTAATGAAATATTTAGACTTGTCTTTACATACATCAATTAATTTTAATAAAAAAACGATGGTTATTTATTTTCGGAGCACTTTTATTTTAGTTACTCCTATTACCTTGTTCTGTATAACATTTAAAAGACTTTATAACTTAGACTTAATAAATAAAATAATGCAGAATTATCTATTTTTTAATGTAAAAAGTAGACAAACACTTAAAGAATACATTTAAACTATAATTATTGATATTGATAAACAAAATGGTATACTTTGTGGTAAATCTTCGAAAACCCGTTTCATCTTTACAAAAATTATTCGACCCTAGATTACCTACATTTGAGAAACAATATTTGTAAAAACAGAAACAAGTTCTAGTCATAATTAGAATATAACTAAGATAAAAATATCATAACTCAATAAAATAAAAGTTAAAAAATAAAGTTCAAATACTATTTTTTCTATATACACAAAACTCAACAGTCCACAGCACTACACATATGAGACAGCAAAAACTCATCGCAAGGAAACAAAACGTATAACTTCCAGTTGCTTCATACAGGATACCTGAAAAACAGCAATCATATTTCATCACAATTTATCCAAAATCTAAAATATTTGCTTTAATGAAATCTTTAACAAAATCTAAACTAGAAAATCATTAACATCATCATATAATAACATCTTAAAAATTACGATGTATGCTGTTGAGTCAGTGACTAAGTATTAAAATTTATTAGTCTAGATACAAAAACACTATGATGATAACGTAATATTTAATAACCTAATTTATTTAAAACATCTTGTCGAAAAAGTAGTTACATAGCAAGGTTTCTCCTGAATTTACTTTCGTAGCAACACTGCTGACTGTGAATAAGTAACAAGTAGAATAAAATGGATAGCCAAAAAGTTTCAGGCGCTATAATTAAATTAATTCGTTTTTTTTTTTAATAATCATTTATTTAAAATATTATGTAAGAACATGTTATGATTATGTGTCCAATTTCAGGCTTAATATAGTTGATTTTACGAGTAGGTAATTGTGATATAATTTCTAGAAACATATTAGTTAGGTAGGTACCTACTGTCTAAAATCCCTAATTAGAAAATATATTTGTAATTGATTAGTTACTTTAAAATCAATAAATATTTTTGTATTTGACTATGTTTTGAGCTCATTAAAAGTGACGTCATAACTACATATTCTCGTTCATATATCAAGACAGGATCTCGCGTTTTGCAAGCGTCAAAACCACGTCAACTAGTTAGTGGTCCCTGGATCTCTATTGCGCAAATCAAAGACTCCTCACCTATTAAAGGATCTGCCATCAGCATTAACGCTCCGGAGAACAGTATATGCAATGCCAGCGCGCCGGAAAAATTGTTAGGAGCAGCCATAGCCAGTACCAAAGGAAACAGGACTTGAACAGAGCACCTCACGATCCCTGATACAACAGTTATGGCGAACACGTAATACAGCTCACTGGAGCTTACAAGAGCTAAAAAAAATAAAGATATTTTAATGTTATATTTAGCAACTCATGTCATCATCATCATCATCATCATTACAGCCACAGAACGTCCACTGCTGAACATAGGCCTCCCCCAATGACTTTCATTGGAACTCATGTCATGTAAAATTAAAAACACCAAAATAACTAATACTTAATCAATTTGTCCAAACATAATTAAGAAGGGACCGGATCATGTCTGTTGTTCCCAGACTCCACATTTTACATTAACAAACTAATTTATTGTTAGATAGAAATCATAAGTAACGTATTTTGACTGTGGAACCCTATATAAATACCTACAGTAAATACCAACAAATACCTACAGACAACAGCACGTCAACCTACCACAAAATGTCAAATTTTCTCAATTGATATTGATCTCTACATGTCGGATTTAAAGTTGAAAATCGGTTCAATGACCTTTAACTTTTTGGGGAGGTTGACCTGCCGTTGACTGTACGGCATGCAAAGAATGACAATTAGTTTCATTTGAAAGTAATGTAAAGATTCCTAAGACAATAACTTGGTAACGTCAGGAGATCTTACCTACGCGCAATATCACAGTAACGCAAGTGCCGACGAAGAAAATCTTTCTACTGTCCACCACGTAGAAATAAGTGATCACGGCGAGAAGGAACCGCGCAAGCAAGTCTGCTATGGCTCCCACCATTACACACGTCGCTACTTCCATCTAAATGTCGAAAAAAGCCAAAGTTAACAATACAGTGAGAAATGATGTCTTTATAAGTACTTTGACTTTGCCTAACCAATTCACCACTTCTCGATCGCGT
Source organism: Anania hortulata (assembly GCA_963576865.1). Classification (NCBI taxonomy): domain Eukaryota; kingdom Metazoa; phylum Arthropoda; class Insecta; order Lepidoptera; family Crambidae; genus Anania; species Anania hortulata. The sequence goes on along the minus strand of OY756394.1, from coordinate 7,575,423 downwards.
AAAAGTAAAAAATCGAAAACTTAATTTTAATTATATAATATAATGTTTATTTACGTTTTACGTACGTGTCCTTTACAGAAGGTCATAGCTATGTCTTCTAAATTTTAATTTATTTGATCAAATATTTTAAAATTTAGAAGACATACTTAGGTATGTAATCTACTAAGATTCAGAGCGTTGGCCATGACAGATACACAATACCTAAGTGATTCTATAAGGGTTCTGATTTCTTATTCGGACGTACGAAACCCTAAAAAGCGCTCACACTGAGTACTCCGTATCAAAACAAATTTAAACAGTGCGTAAAAAATGTTCATGTTGTTTAACTGCGGTATTAATTAAAAAATATCTTGCTACTACTTGCTGCTTACTGCAAATGAGGTCAAGTCGGTGAGTAAAGTACCTAACTTAATATTTATAAATACAGACAAATAACTCATACATGACAGAATATCACGTAGGACCGTCATGTTACTACACACAAATTAAAAAAACCGCAAAAACAGCCTAATTATCAACAATGTAACTTTTTACGCAGCTGATATATATTTTGAGACATAATGTATTAGTTAGGTGTGTATACATATATATGTATGTGTATTAGGTTGTATGTTTTGTAACCCAACTAACAGCTCGTCAACCTACAACAAACGTTAAATTTTCTCAATTGATATTGATCTCTACTTAAAGTTGAGAATCAACCAACCCGAAAAGTAAAAGGTCATTACTTTTTGGGTTGTTTGACCTGCCGTTGACTGTACTCTAATTGTCGGGATAGGTAAGTATTGATTTTGGTAGCAATTGGTGTAAGTGTTGAATATAACTTAGGCGTTAACACATAACAGACATCATTTAATGAAAAAAAACACAATTACATACCTATTAAGGTATTTACTTATTCCGGAATTTCTTCCGAATTTCCGGGATTCCGGAATTTCTTAGTATCAGTTTTTTTTAAAAGGCATACCCATATTATGCTAGCACTACCATAGTACATCTACCTTTCCAATCACTGATAATTACACATAATTGCTTCGATCAAGAATACACAATACACAATGTATACTTGATCGAAGCAAAATTGTTGATATTACCTACAAGCCAAAGAATGCTTCCCTGTGTTAATTGGTCACTGCTACTGCACAAATGAATTATCTTTACTTTATCGTTGAACAATAACTTAAGAAAACCTTGACTTACAATAAAATAAATTCTCATCACGCTAATAACTAGACTTAAAATAAGCAAAACTTGTACATGATGACTAGCTTATAAAAATTCAATTTTAAATCAATGACTCAGACACAAATGAATCAAGCCTAGTGCTCATAATACAAACATTTACCCCTAGAGGTATTCAAACCCGAAACTATGGTTTATGAATATGGTTTTGTAGCTTAATTTATGCACCACTGATGGCCGTCAAATACATTAAAATAAAGAAAATAACAATAATTTTACCTTCGTAAATCCATATGAAAATAGCAGCATTGGTTCCATAGCCAAGTAAGTGACGTCCGAAACAAAGGCAAACCCGAGACCCACCAGCGTACTAACAAAACGGGGGTCCTTCAACAGGTCTAAATCTATGTTGTCGTAAATTACCTTACTGAAAAAAATATGCCTTAAAATAAGCAAATTTTAAAACGAGTACTATTTGAATTCGAAAAGGGGCAAGTTAACTTTTAGATGTGAAACTTCCAAAACTGTGAAACAGTAAACGTAAAAAAAAAACTGCAAAGTAAAAAGACACAGAAATGATACAGAAGAATCAATCAATTAATCAATTCAGCCATAGAATGTCCACTGCTGAACACAAGCCTTCCCCAATAATTTTCATCGGGGGGATAGCCAATACTTGCCACGCTTGGCAGGCGGGTTGGCGAGCGCAAGAAGATCAGAAGAATACTTGAATTTTGGATTCAAAACTTTGGAAGTAAAATGTACCTACAAGGTGTACAACAAAAAACCTGAAATTAGTTTGATTGTAAGTAGAATCGACAAACTATTTGATATGGGTAAATATTTAGCGATTGTAACATTTCATGCTGGTTCTAAAAGTTAAATTGTGCGTAGCGCAATTCACAAAACGTACGCTTACGTAATTGATAACATGAATGAATCGTAGAGCTATGAATCAAAATTTATTGGACAAAAAAGACATAATAGATACAGGATGTCACGAAACTCAAGGATAACCTTGTAACCACTTATTTCTATAAATTCTATACATTATGGCAAACCACTTTTGTTCTATGACTTTTACAAATTCTGTATAATCAACAATTATTGACGAAAATAGATTTGTAATAATTAGCTGTATCAATTTAATATACCTAATGAAAGTCAGTTACTTAGTCTGAGCTTTAACGTTGTTTTTATTTGTACTTATAGATTTACTTACATTATACTTTTTTGTAGAGATTCATGTCGACTTTTACTTTTGATTTCTACGGTTTCAACATCGTCATCTTCACCTGTTAACATTTTTATTACAGATTCATCACAGCTTTCAGTCTTTCGTTTTTTCCCTTTTAAAACGTCACATGGTTGTGTTAGTTCTGTAAACATACACACAAAGACAACACATAAGCATGAGGTAACAAAAACAAATTTCTAACAAAATCAAAAGTCTTTATTTGCTAGAAAGCATGTAAGCGTGACACGTAAAAATCTAATAAAACTATCGGATACAACTAAAACGCTAAAAATTGTGTGAGCTTAATCATAACTACTTTATTTTATTTATTATTTATTTAATTACCTACTTATGTTTATTTAGTTATTTTTAGAGTCAGTGCGAATGAAACTAGCTAATAAACATGGCTGGCACCGACTTTAAAAATATCTGATTATGTATGTAGTGTGTAAAAAGATTTTTAGCTAATTAGTAATTTTTAAATTGTTTTTAATTTATTTCACTTAACTTTAATATTTCTATATTTTGATGTTAAATCTAGACAAGAAGAATAATTATATTTGTGGTACACCGGTTTTTGCACCGTTATAAGTGAAAATGTTTCATAACATATTTATTGGACCACTCTTGAGTAAAACTATATTTAATAAAAAATAATCATCAAAATAGGTAAATGTTTTAAAAAAAAAAAGTGTAACATACACACAAAAAGCAGGCATTTTAAGAACTTTTTATTCGGTTTAAAAAAAACTAGGTTGCATTAATTGTTAAACGTGTAACATTCCAGTGTAACAGTCACGTTTAAGTATTTTTTTTTATTTGCATTTAAACGCTTGTTAATAACGGAAGTTTTACATATGTTTTTTTTATTATTTTACATGGTTCATTTATTATTTAAAATTACTAAAAAAAATTATTTTTAATTTAATCTGTGTTTTGTACAATATTAACTTTACTTAATATGTATTTTATGTTATCTTATTTTCCCAGTGTGTAGGTACCAAAAATTGACTTTATTCTTTGAATGTAATTATGCTCCATCACGTTAAGAACTTGTTTCAGGCAAGTAAATAAATTCCCACTAACTTTACTAGTTTAAATGCAGTAGCATCAAAACAATTACAGGATGTTAAAAACGCCAGCAGGTACCAGCCAAAATTAAAGGAGTTATTCAGAATCGAGTATAGTTTATCAGAAAATGTATATAAAAGATACATTTTAATTGTGCAAACTTGCAAAGGTCTAAATGCCGGTTCATCACTTAGATGTCCTAGGTTCGAGTCCCAGTCCAGTTCGCTAGTCTTGTCATATGCAAAAGCGAGGTTTTTGAACTATGCAAGCTGTAGGTATCAATCAATAATGCGCAAAGAGCGATTTATATACGTTTTTTTTATTAACAACGGTTTTAAATAATTTTCCTGTACACTAGACGTGAAAAAGAATCACCCCTAAAATTAGCCTAGTATTTTTTTACACAACCTGTATCATACTTTTACTGGTAAGCACAATATAGTGTTTGGCACAAAATAAATGTTGCTGTAATGGAATCACAAAACAAACATTTACAACAGGACAAAATTGTTGAGAACAAATCGCACCTTTGGTGGAACGAGGCCCAATTTTAGTAAAAATAATAATCATTTTTAAATATAAAACATGAATTAATTAACTTTTTTTTTTCATGAAAAAGAGAACTAAGTACTTTAGTTAGAGTAATATTAGCAGAGCAAAAGCTTACTAAATGCATAAAAAATCTTAAAGTAGCTCTTCTGTAAAATTTCAAAAACTTCAATTGTGTCTTTGTTTTACCGAAGGTGCCAAAATATCCACCAAAACCTTGTAATTATTATGGTATGAACGATTCCACCGAGTGAATAATTTGCGCCAAAAGTTAAGCGACATTCATTGTGCACATCTATGGCATCACATCAAAAGATTAGAAAATAGGCAGACACTGCTTAGAACATACATAAAGGTATTAACTACTTATTAAGGAGTAGGGAAAACTGGGGATAATTGACTACATGTATAGGTTGATTAACTGTCGAAAACTGGACTTATTTAACATTTTTGCATCATTTATCGAAGCGCGAGACATGCAATGCTGCGTGCCTGGCGACTGAGCGAGGAGAGAAACCAGCTATACAGGGTTATCCTCCTAGAGGCTGATTCTGATGCTTAAATGCAACAACTTTTTCTATGGAACCAAAATCGAAATGGAAAAAAAAATACTTTCCTATACTAAGCCGCCGACCAGTGGACATCAGCTTGTATTGTTTTTTTTAGATTACTATGTTAGTCTCATAGAAAAAGTTGTTTATTTGAGCACCAGAATCAGCCCCTAGGAGGTGGTTGAGGTTTTACAAATAACTCTGTATATACGCACTCATTTGAATGATGCAATATTTTCAAAAAGGTACGTTTTTAGATAGTTAGTCAACCTACCATTATAATCAACTACCCCGGTCTTCCCTATTAAGTAATTTAGTAAAAAGTTACCTGTTCCCGCATCAGGATCGTTAGACTTAACTAAATGCCATTCAACTGGGTGCATGACCAACATTGCAAAAACCAGATGCAGGTCCACTGCCATCATCAAAACCAAGGTCCATCTGAACCCATACTCCGCAAGAAGGTACGTCACTAGCAAAGGGAAAGTTATAGACGCCATGCTACTCATGGTCTGGTTGGCACTCATCATTGTCGTCCTTTTCTTAGTGAAGTAACAGTTGAAGGCAGTGAAACTGACTGGTATCATCACGCCAAAGCCAGCTCCTGAAAGGATTAAGAGAACAGTATATTAAATGCAATGTAATGGCAACATTATTCTGAACCGTATTCTAGAACGACGCTTTGGTATTGGTTGGCTCCAAAACCAATGAAACCGTGTATAAATCGTGTATAACCGAGTATAAGATTATGTTTGTAGCTTACAACAACGACAGACTGTTTTGTTCTACTAAATATATGTACCTATATTCATGACTTGGTCTGTTACTATTGGTTTTTGTGGCGGCAATTCGGCACTTAACTTTACTTTAACTCGTTCTTTGTTTCGTATTTTCCTACCATAGAGTATTTCTAACGCTACTGTCTAATTGTCTAAGATGCATACTGTGGTAGGCAAATGTTTTTTTTTTCTAAATGTCTAAAATCTCGCGCATCTTAGAAAAGATATTCAAATAATTCAATTTTTTGTGATCTTCCCTGCCTTTAACATTAAATCTACCGTTTTAGTATTCTTTTATAATCAATTACTTGGTTTTATTTGTGACTTTGTTCCTGTGGTTTTCAGTTCAATCCAGAAACCATCCCCGGCGTGCGCACACCAACTTACCAAAGTTTCATCACCAGAGGATAAACATACTTATTGAGTTTTATTTCTTAAACTGTTGCCCGTGACGTCGTCCACGTGGTCTTCAATAAAATTCAGAAATCTACCGCGGCTTGCTAACAACAACTTAATAAAGTTACCTTATAATCTGATAAATAGTTTAGGAGTGCAATAGAAGACAAACATACATACATTTTTATTTAAATAGATTTATATAATAATACTTTGTAAAAATGGTATCTCTTTCAGAATCGGCAAAACACATTTTTCCGTTTTTTTCCTACTTTCCTAGTGTACTTAAATATGGATCTGACGACAAATAATACAATAGAAAAAAAACCCATATTCGAAAACATTGAAAAACTCAGACATAAAAAACATACACATTACCTATAGTCCTCAAACATGCGATAGTTTTTCCAATTTTTTTTTCGTGTCGTTCCCATATTAAAAAACCGGCCAAGTGCGAGTCTTTCTCGAGCACCGAGGGTTCCGTACAAACCTGTAGGTACCTATTTATGTAAAAGTTTACCCATCACGACAATCGAGACATAGTTATGGTATTTTTATCGCAAAATGAAATCTATAACATTACGAAAGGTAAATTGCGGTTTACGATTTATGACGTGTTAAAAAAAAACTACTGACTAGACCACATCATATTTTTTTTTTAGTTTTATCATTCTCTTAATTTAGAAGTCACAGGGGCGACACACATTTTACCACTTTGGAAGTGTCTCTTGCGCAAACTGTTCTGTTTAGAAAAAAATGATATTAGAAACCTCAATATCATTTTTGAAGACCTATCCATAGACACCTAAAACGTATGGGTTTAATAAAAAAAAATTTTTGTTCGAAAAAGTTATTGTTTTTTTTCTTACACTTTTGTGTGAAAATCTTAATGCACATTCACAGAATACATCTAGGTACTTATCAAGTTTCAACAGTATAGTTTTTATATTTTCGGAAAAAGTGACTGTGACATACGGACGGACAGACAGACAGCCTAGACATGACGAATTCATAAGGGTTCCGTTTTGCCAATTGGCTACGGAACCCTAAAAATGTATTAGAGCACCAGAATCAGCCCTTAAGAGATTTTGCGTTATTTCAATGACACCTTGAAGTTTTTAAGGTCAGGATCCACATACGATGTTGATGCATTGACCTTAAAATTTGCATTTTAATTCCAAATACGATACGTTACGTAAATCTCTATAATAAATATAGATAACTCAAAGTAATAAAATAATACATAAAAACCAAGTAGCAAAATATTATACCCACAGGTTGTTAGGTTATGATCCTATAGACCCAAAAAAGCATGTGCTAACGTAATTTTGAATAAAAATACTATAATTAAGTCAGAAAAGGCATTGAACCTCATTGGCCTATCTAAAGTTGCTAGTACCTAAATAAAGTTATTTTGGTGTACACCTATGAAACACGCCAATCGACAGAGAAAATCATTACAAATAACAACTCTGATAATAACAATGACATACTTGTTCAGAATTTCAGTTTGATTATGTAATATTTATTTTTATTTAGGTACTCAAACTGAAATTCATTAGCAACATTTTTTTCAAAGAGTACTTATATTGTTGTTGTTTGTAGTTATTTTCTCTTTCTTACTTGCCAGGCTCCATACAAAAAAGTTCAAGGGCTTTTGAAATTATCTTTTTTTAAAATTTTATACAAAACACCCACATCTGTCGCAGAACCAATGAAAGGTGGAGTGAACGGGTTCTCGAGTGGGGACATAGAGCACATACCCACTGTCATATGATTTATTCGACAATTTTTTCCGCCATTTTTAAATCTGTATCTGTCCTTTTTTTGTATGTGCAAGAGTTGACAGCAGTTGTCATTTCATACTAAATTTAAGTGAAAAATTACTTGCGTATTGTTGCTCTATAGGGTATGTGCTCGATGAGTGGAAACCACGCCTCGGCAAACGTAGTGTAAGACACCTGACAGCTTGATGGACCGATGACCTTAGGAATATGGCTGGCAGTGGCTTGATAAAAAAAGCGGGAAATCAGACTCTATGGCGCTTTTTGGGGGAGGCTTACATCCATTTGTGGACTGCAATAAGCTAACGGGATGATACAAAACCTAATTCTTAGAATCTATTTTGAATTTAAAAAAAAAAATGATGATTTCAAATTTTTTATTTTACCTTAATATTTATAATATGCATAGTGATGTAACTTTTCTGGGTTTGGGCAAAGAAAAATATAAAGATATCTTTGGTTTGGGTCATAACCTAACACCATTATATTTAAAAACTAACATACTCGTATACCTAAAGGTCGCAATAACTTAAATGTAAAAGAGTACCTACTCTTTTGCCTTAAACCTTTAACGAATTAATTTGAAAGACTGTTATAATTCCCGAAAAAAGGGATAATTTTAAAAAAAATGCTTATATCAAACTTTCTTATCTTCAATGTAAGATAATAATCAACCAAAATGTTTGTGATTTTCTTATATGAAGTCAGCGTAAAATAAATTATATTAATTAATATAATAATTATGTATTATATTAATTATTTTATTTTATTTTATTACAAGATCCACAGCTCTAATCAATTATATAAATATAAATTATATTAATTATTATAATAATAATTATATAAATTAATTATAATTAAGCACCCCAAAAAACCTTAAAAAAATACTTTCAAATTGCATACTTTAAGGAATTTCTAAACATGTCATCTAGTGTTTCCGTACGTCATTAACTCATTATAGAGAAGCATTTCTCACTGATCAAGTAAACCACTATGGCATTCCTCTATAATTCAGGTTTACGGTTTTATATGAATATGTATGAATGAATCATTGGTCGGTTTTTCACAATTTTACGTATTTTTCTGTCGGTTACTATTTTTCAAATTACTTTTACTTGTTTATAACACTCGTTTTTCACCGTTTAAATTCACGTCAAAATTTAGTTTTATAGTCTAACGATCCATAGACAATACAACATACAGACAGACAATAGAGTAAATATTCTGGTTAATGGAAAGGAATGTAACAAGTACAAAAATCGATGGCGTAACATTTATGTAAAATATTTTTTTGTTTTTCTACTTATACAAATTTTGTATTAGAAGTCGATAAAATTTCATGCAAATTTGCAAACGGTATAGAACATATGTTGCACACCAATTATCCAGCCCCAAACTAAGCAAAGCTTGTACTATGGCGACTAGACAACGGATAAAAATACAAAAATATTATTATAAACATCCATGACTTAGGTACAAATGCTCGTGCTCATCACATAAACATTTGCCCCTTGCGGGATTCGAACCCGCAACCGCTGGCTTAGTGTCCAGACGGTCGTCAAAGTGGTTACAAGGTTATTCTTGAGTTACGGGACACCCTGTATAAAGCCTATTAAAATTATCGCACTATAGGGTTGTGCCGTGTGGGGACGGCCTTAAAGAATACACTTCCCAACCGCCAACAAGAGGCGACTGATTCCTGTAGCACGAGATGGGCAGCAGCATCTGCGGGCGAAATCTTATAAAAAACTGCGCTCGCCAACCCGCCTGCCAAGTGCGGTGAGTATTGGCAATCCCCCACAATGAAAGTCATTGGGGGAGGCCTATGTTCAGCAGTGGACATCCTATGGCTGAAATGATGAAGGGTTGTTTTACAGTGCACACGTACGACAATCTCACTCACTACCACGACAACACGTGGGCAGGCGCTGATTTGTATAAAAATGAATAGATCGTTATTAACAAATTCAACCGAGTTGTGGGCGATACTGACCAAATTGCAACCACTAGCGACACAGTAAGCGCTGCGGCTGGACTCGTCGCAATAAAATAAAATAAAATAAAATTTTATTTGCTTTTGAGTAGGGTACACTGAAGATGATGGATCATAAAAAAACATGATCCGCCTTTTCATCTATTAAGCTAATTCATTAAAAAAACACCAAATTGACAAAACTTTCAATAAAACTGTTTAAATATAACCTAAAGTTAATGCAAGCATAAACCCTGAGTGTATGAAATGAGGCTAAGTGCGGAGAAAGCCCAGTTAAACTAGCTAAACCTCAAGTAATCTTTTTTTTCAGAATAACACAATATTTTCGTGCCGTACAATAGTGCCGTGTGGGGACGGCCGTCAAGAATACTTTTGTTTTAATTTTAATTTGTCGCTGCGATGTGGCGTGGTTGTGGTACGTGTGAAACAACCCTAAGTATTCTGGCCACTAATAAACCATAAGTATACCTCTGATGACTCCGAAAGTGAAGACCAGCTGGTAAGTCCTCTGCACGAATATTGTCATGACGTCCCCCAGCACAAAGAGCCCGGCGCCAACCAGGCCTACCTGCCGGAACGAGTACTTCTTCAACGCTATACCGCTGAGGAAACCTGGAAAAATATTTACAATGTTAATTTATACATCATTGCACTAAACTCTGATTTTAAAATCGTATGAAAACGATTTTAAACCCGAGCTTAGTAGGATGAAACAAAGGTGTTACCATTAAACGATTAAAAGATTTAGTCATTTACTATTATTACCAATAGGTATCATGCATTAGCCATAAGCACAAAGGATAACTCAAATGTTCCTAATTAGTTATCCTTTGTGCTTATTTATTATTAGACTCAGAACTAGACGCTCTTTATAGAGACGTTCTCTAACCGAATTTCAAACGTAGATATTTAAGTTTTCCTTAAAGTGAGGAAAAATTTTAGAGAATCCAGGTGTCATAAATCTTCTACTGTTGCCACGAATCATGAATCGGATTTGTCCATGCAGGCTGAGTTGGCCTGCATGCATATTACCCACAACCGTGAACTATATATGTATAATTGGCGTAGCCTTCCACTATGGACCACATAACAAAGCTCAGATTTGCTAGGGCTTCGCTCGGTGTTTCTTTGCGAGATAGAATCAGAAATAAGTAAACAAACAAAAGTCGCTGACATAGCCGAACCGTTTACCAACATAAAGTGGCAGTGGACAATGAGTCCACATAGCACGTAGAACTGACGGTCAATAGGGCAGAATGTTCTGGAATGGGGGCCACGTACCAGCAAGCGCAGTGTTTAGGATGTCTACCCACAAGGTAGTCATAGAACCTGGTAAAGCTTGCAGGAAGCCGCTGGATGCAGGCCGCTTCCAACAGGCCAATCTGGAAATCATTAGGGGAGGCCTATGTTCAGCAGTGGAAGTCCTAAATGATGATGATGATGATGATAAATATAAAAGAAGTGAACCACGCCGTCGATAATAGGTACGTGCCAATCTCGTGTGCGTTACTAGTCCGCTTGACACTAAAACGTCCTTACTCTGGTATATTAGAAATCGATCTACAATGGTATTTCACGCAATATCGACCTATCTACGGATATTATATAACGATGTTAGATCAGCCGTCACTGTCACCATCAAAGCTTCCGTATCTACGCACAAAGCTATCGTATTACGGAACTTTTGGTTTTGTTAACCCCCTTTACCCAAGTAAACAATATCATATCGAATAACACAATGACATGCCTACTATTTAGTAAAACGACAAAATAACTGAGACCTGTATCGATAATGTATTACAGATTGATTAAAAACTATTGATAAGACAATATTGCTGACAGATAATTTGGTAATTAAACTTTAAGAATGTATTGAATAATTCGTTTGATTTCCCCAACGATTGTATAAAAGGCCCTTCTTCTGTTAATTAATTAGTACATGGTATAAAATGCAAAACCCAAATATGCTATTCAAAATACGGAACATTTATTTACGTTTTTTTTTTAGATTAGCCTCACAAGAAAGTGAAATACATAGTGGATGGTGCTATAAGGTATATCTTCAAAACTCCAAAAAAAATCGGTGTCCTCGAAGCACCCGTTTCAAAAATAAAGTTATGTGTTCTCCAAAATCTGTTATCATTTATTATTTATGGTAATTTCCATTCAAGCCTTGTTGTTTGACTCGCCCAGTATTTACTGAAAACAAAACCATACTAATAGTACCTATAATACTAACTCAACCTAGTTTATATAATGTCTTCTAAGAGTGATTCGATACACTCGTAAAAAAAGTTGACAGAAAGCAACTTCGTCTTCGTAGACACCAGAATTAAGCCAAAGATCCCATGGGAACACAAAAACGGGATACAACGGGTAACAACTAATTGCATACAGAAGTCAAAGTTGAGTAACAAAACAAAAGTCGTTACTGATTTTCTTAATAAAAGTACATTGACTACTTACAGAGCAATGTACGTGATGTTGTCGAATATTTATTAATTACTAAGTAGTGCTCGCGGCTTTGCCCGCGTGGAGTACGGCATGTCAACCCCTATTTTACTCCCTTAGGGGTTGGAGTAAAAATATTAGCCTTTGCCCTTTGCTAGAGTTTAAACTTTTTTCTTACTAATTTCATTTTGCAATATAAATACCATAACTATGACTCGATTGTCGTGATGGGTAAACTTTTACTTATATAGGTACCTACAGGTTTGTACGGAACCCTTAGTGCGCGAGTCTCACTTGCACTTAGCCGGTTTTTTTTATAAGGAAAAACATCGATTTAAAAAAAACGTTTCTTTACAAACTGATTTCAGCTGGTCACGGTTTGGTATGGTCGTGTTTTTTTTTTTGCGATTTCGATGTTGGCTCTACAGAGGGCTCCGAATGATTTACAGAATTACTCTTGAACGATATAATTGCACATAGAAATCACTGTTCATCGTTCATCGATACAAATATATTTTTTTTACCGACAGCTCGGTTCGCCGAAAGAAATACTTGTCATTCTTTCGGGAAACACAACTAAGGCTATCGAGCTTTGTACCGAGGTCTTCAAGCGATTCTGCCATGACCACGATATCGTCGGCAAACCGAAGGTGAGTGATGTACTCGCCGTTAATGTTGATGCCGAATCCTTTCCATTCCAGGAGCTTGAAGGCGTCTTCCAATGCAGCGGTGAACGGTTTCGGAGATATAACGTCTCCCTGCCTTACGCCGCGCTGCAGAGGAATCGCCTTCGTGCTCTGCTCCTGTACTCGGACCGACATGGTGGCGTTTTTGTATAAACACTTCAGCACTTCGATGTACCGATAGTCAATATGGCACCGCTGGAGAGACTGTAGCACTGCCGAGGTCTCGATCGAATCAAAGGCCTTCTCATAGTCCACAATCGCCTAGCATAGTGGCATGTTATACTCCTCGGTCTTCTGTATAATTTGCCGCAGCGTATGCACATCCATACGCTGTGTATGCGTCTATGGTACTATAACCTTTTCGGAAGCCGGCTTGTTTGGGAGGCTGGAAGTCATCGAACCTACGCGCGAGACGATTCGTGATGACCCTCGAAAACAACTTCTAGACATGGCACAAAAGCGAGATGGGTCTGTAATTCTTCAGTAAGGCGTTATCCCCTTTCTTGGATAAGAGCACCACCACACTTCTGTTCCATGCCTCCGGCGTTATTCCCTCGAGCAAGACGGAGTCAAAGAGTTTCTGAAGGACTTTCATTATCGGTGTTTCACCCGCATTCAGAAGCTCTGATGTGATTCCGTCATCACCCGGCGCCTTGTTGTTCCTGAGCTGTTTGAGGGCCATCCAAATCTCGTATAGGCTGATGTCCGGGATATCTTCGGTATAGTGTCGAGTCAGCTTAGCTCTTGGGTCTTCGGCTGAGCTACTAACAGGTTTGGTAACCAAGGTATATAACTGCCCATAGAACTTCTCGATCTCCCTCAAAACTTCAGCTTTCGTCGACGTTATACTGCCGTCCTCCGTCTTCAGCTTCGTCAGCTGGCTTTGCCCAATAGACATGTCTCTGGCGAAAACTTTGGAGCCTTGGTTCCGCTCTATCACCTCTTTAATACTGTTTGTATTAAAGTTGCGGATATCATGTCGCAAGGACTTCCATATCCGTCTATTGAGCTGCCGATATGCCTCAGCATCAACGGAGGTCTGCAGTGCCATTGAACGTCGTTCTGCCATGAGATTGAGGTTATGGTCGGTAAGCTTTTGCGGCTTGTCTTTACGACGGGGTCTAAAAAATTTCGGCCCAACCGCTTGGACAGTTTCCACGAACCTGTTGTTAATCTCGTCCACTGACTCGCAGTTCTCTAGGCATTCAAAGCGATTAGACAACTCAAGCTGAAAGCTCTCGGGGCAGTAAATATGGGCATTTGAGGGTCGGAGCGTAGACTTCATCAAACGGGACCTTTCCAGATTGACATTAATATTCAATGTGCCTTTAACCATTCGGTGATCACTGCCGTTTTCACCCTGTTAATCACGGAGACATCATTGAATATTCGTCGCTTTGTGGTCATGATGAAGTCATTCTCATTTTTCGTGGAACCGTCGGGACTCATCCAGGTCCACTTCCTGTGAGGCGGTTTCTGAAAGAAGGAATTCATCACAAAGAGGTCCTCCTTCTCCAGAAATTCAGCCAGCCTCTGTCCCCTAGGGTTCCGTTGCCCATATCCAAATTGCCCCACTCTCATCTCACTATCGCTTCGCATGCTCAGTTTCGCGTTGAAGTCCCCCATAACAACATTGAAAAAGGTTTTATTAGTATGTATGGCCCTACGTCCTCATACATGGCCTCTACTTCCTCATCTGGGTGTGTAGAGGTCGGTGCATATACCTGTATAACTTTCAGCGAGTACCTATTAGATACTCTGAGTATCAGGTATCCAACCCTGCTCGACACACTTTCGATGGTAACGATGTTGTTAGTGAGAGACTTGTGGACGAGAAATCCGACACCACCTTGGGACAGTTGGTCGCCCTCCCGGTAGTAGAGTAGGTTGCCGGATTTCAGGGTTATCGTATCCTCGCCCTCTCGTCGGACTTCTGATAGCCCCATGATACTCCAGTGCATCCTACCCATTTCTTCTTCCAGCTCAACTATCTTCTCGTCGGTCTTCAATGTGCGGACCAGGGCCAGTCGTCGTTAAAAAGTGTAATAAATAAAAAAATATATTTATGTTGTTCACTTTTAACAATACCACTCCAATTGTTATTAATAAAAGAAAAGTGTAATAACAATAAAATAAGAACTAGATGCACAATCAACCGAAATAAATGGCCAAACAATTCACAAAATGGAGCCATGGCTATCTTTTCGTTAGTCTAGTTTTTACATTATTTTAAGTGAGCATTATTATCATTAATAACATAAGAGAATTTATTGTTACGCGTACTGGTAAATATGACCAAAATGTCATGCTTATGGTGCCCTTTGGCTCGGCATTGTATCTCTATTCTATCTATTTCTCATGATAAATACCTAAAATAAATAAAAATATCATTCGATTTGGTCAAAAGGTATTTTATTATGAAAAAGTATTTTGAAAATACCTATTTTGCATTTAGCATTTGAAATACGAAACGCAAAACTATTTGGTATTTTGCATTTGAAATAGTAAATCTGAAAAGTATTTTGCATTTTGTATATAAATGCTTTTTTAAAACCATTTTGTACATCTCTGCTGAATAAATGACTATCATTGGCTGTTATTATTACGAGGTCTCATGCGACCGGGTTTTTCACCAACTCGACACAAGAGATCGGTCGGCGGACACAGTTGGTAAATCTTCAAATTATTATCACTATTTCGTCATCTGGACACGCCAAGATTTTTACGCGTGTCCACATAGTGAAACTTAAATAAATTCACTGATGTTTTTGCCAACTGTACACACGTTCTCTTGTGTCGAGTTGGGGAAAAACCCAACAATTACAACAAGTTAAATATGTACAAATAGGAATTAAATGCAATAAATAATCAAATTAACTAGTAAGTAGTATCTACTAGTAGCACAACAAATGGTTAGGCTAAGTTGTCATTGTAAAAAAAGTTGCACTAGAATTATCTGTAAATGATTTTAAAATCGCTTTTTTCAAGGTCTTGAGGTAAGAAATGAACATCAATGTTATACAAGCAATCAGACAATGTTTTTAAGGGAACGTCTCCAGGGACACCCACTACAGACACCAGCAAATAAATAGAAATTGTCAATATGGACCAAATGTTGAGGATCGTGACCCGGTCTATTTATTCGCCTAGATAACAAGCCGTTTCCAGTCATCGCGATCTCGGCATCTGCATAGTGATTATTCTCAAATTAAGATCGACTCATCAAATCGATAAAAGCTATTAAACTGGAACTGATTAACGCAACTCGGACTATATGTCGGTCGGTCTCTTTACCAATCAGGCTTTGCCAACCGATTTCTATGTTAACTTTTATGAGAATTAAGGACAGTAACACGAGCTTCGATGTTTAAGCAGTTCATAGTTTAATTTGACCAATTTCTTTTTAATTAAAAAGCGGGTACTCTTATTTCTTTGAAGACAGAAGTCAATTAAAGAGAGACCGACCTCCGTAGCCGAGAGGCGAGCATATCGGACTTGGTGTCGCTATCTCTGAGGTCCCGGGTTCGATTCCCGGTCGGTCATTGTAGAAAAAATAACTTTTATATATTGTCTCGGGTCTGGATGTTGTAGTACCGTCCTTGTTTCTGGTTTCTGTAGCACAAGTGCTTAAACTAGTTACCATAGGATCAGAGTAATGTAGGTGATGTTGTCAAATATTTATTTATTTAATAAAAATATTATATTGGTTTGAATGGAATGGAAATCTGAGCAGCTCATGAGGCAGATATAGAATAAAGTATATACATTATTTAATATCACGATTAACAGAGAAGAAAGCGTGAGAGATGGCAAATAAGACACAATACCATACTTCATAGGTTAGATAATTGATTATTATTATAAATCCAATCAATCTTGCTCGTAGACTAGTAGTGCCATTGACAAAAAATCGATAGAGATAAATAGAGTCGCAGTGTTTTTCGTGACAACTCATGCACTGTCACTGCGCAGACACTTTCATCAAAGTTTTACACTTTCGTCTGTCGAACGCGTCAGAATATTAGTATTGCACCCTGTAAATAGCTCACATGGTTACAAGTCGAGCTACACATTCTTAATATAAGCTGACCCTTCACTAAAGGGACCGTCTGAATAATAAAAGTTCAGCGTACACCGGATATGTATAGCTTTACTTGTAGCCGTGTACATACATGCATGACGTATTGTGCGGTAGGTCCTGAAGCTTATTGAAATAAATTGAGTCAATCACCGTATTCATATCAAGCGGTAACAATCGAATTGTATCACATATGAAAGTGAGTATTGATGGAGTAAAATATGCTAATAATGCTAGCATTAAGTTATCCAATTGGATTAATAATGCCATTACGACACTGTGAACCAGAAAAGTGACGTCCAAAAATTTTTTTTTTGGTGCCTTGTGTTGAGTAGTATCTGAATCACCCCTATATTCTATGTTCTACGATGTTTCGTAGTTTTCGAATTACGATTTTTTTTAAGCCTATGAAGTACAACTTTTTTTATTATTATTATTATGAAAGCTTAGAGTCTAGCGTATTCTCTGAAGCTACTTAGATACTAAGAAATTATCAGTTTAGATTTTTAATTTAAACTTGAAAATTTAAACCACTTAACATAAATTCTCAACTTTAGGATGAGGCTTCCATTAAGGTTTATTTTATGCATAAATGCACAGTTCATAGAGATTTAGCTGCAAAAAAAAAAATCGAAGAAACCTTCTACTTATTTTTTTTTGAAATTTTTCAAACTAATCAGGTTGAAAACGGCGAAAAATCGTAGAACCACCTAAAAAAAATTTTTGGACGTCACTTTTCTAGCCAACCTGTATACATAATTGTTTTAATTTATTTACTTTACATTGTTAATTAACTCTAAACCGTTTTTAGGTTACGTTCAAATATTTAAGACCTATATTAGTACCAGTTAATTATGTGAGAAAGTGTAAAAAACTCGATATCAAATACTTAGTATGAATTAAACGGCCTTATTTACTGTTATCCTTATCAGGCAGCGAACTAATCTAACTCTTAATTGTTGTAATTAATTTACAATACTTTAAGCCCAATAACCTCTTCTTGAATGTAGGTCAACTGCGGAGTAGAATCGCTCGCTGAGGCTTACGGTTATGATTTGTAAATAAATCAATTTGCGCATGGCTCCCGGTTAGTTTATGAACATAAATTAACATTGACGTAAGTACAAGATAGATGCAATATCAGATGCCCAAATCCCGTAATTTGACAATAGCCGCAATCCGGTGTCGATTCGCTCCCAGTAACATTACGATCACAAACGTATTCTCGTATCCGCTCCCAGGAGCGGATCGACACCGGATTTACGGCTATTGTCAAATTACGGGAATTGGGCCTCAGGTTCACAACCTTCAATGACTAAATATGATATCGTAATAGAACTAATAGAAGGCTTGGCTCGATTTAGATTACATTTTCCTCTATCTCTTTC
Source organism: Anania hortulata (assembly GCA_963576865.1). NCBI lineage: Eukaryota > Metazoa > Arthropoda > Insecta > Lepidoptera > Crambidae > Anania > Anania hortulata. Next base: position 7,557,278 of record OY756394.1, on the reverse strand, counting down.
CCTACTTATATACAGGTGTCCCGTAATTCTCCTTCTCACCTCAGGGAATCAGCTGTAAAAGCTGGACAGGAGCTGCAGCAGAGTGAGCGGAAAATGCCAAGCGGGTGGCGCAATTAACAGTCTCTTGCAAGTGACTACGTGTTTGCGCCATTTGGCGTAGAGACGTTTGGACCGTGGTGACCGAATGCTAAATAACTTTTTGGCAAAATAGCACCAAAATAGATTTTTATTTCGGAAAATAAAAGCTGGTTCGTCCCTCGCACAAAGGCTTAGTTTAGCAATTCAGCGAGGAAACGCTGCCAGTATCCCCGCCTCCAGACTCACGGACACGCTTTTATTTTTGAGTAGGTTGTTTTTAGTTTTAGGTTAAGTTAGTTTATTTAAAGTTTTGTTTTATTAATTGTAAGAAAAAGCTAATAAATAAATTGGATTTAAAAAAAGGATAACCTTGTTACCACATATTCTATACAAGTACATCGTAGTAAAAATCTAATGCATTATGACTTTTGAAATTAGCATGAAAGTTTTTCGACTTTCCGTAAAAAATTACAGCAACATCAACAACCGATTGAATCTGTATAGAAAGCCAAAAAGTATAGCTAGGTATTCATTCTTTTAAAAGTCATAGAACAAAAGTTATTTACCATGATGTATTAAAGAGGGTATTATACAAGGTTGACCTTGAGTTACGGAACACCCTGTAAAAGTACTTATTTGGGATCACCTTACTTTTATCTAACTCTAACGTCGAGATTTAGTTTTACCTACGTTTAGATCAAAGTTTAATATTCTTAACGAGTTTTAAATAGTTTTAACTGAGGTCAGTCAAAACTACCTATAGACCACGGTAGGTTTGTTTGGCGTCCTGTAGGTTAGGTTAGGTTAGAGAAGTGTCCACATCCTTGCGCAATCAGTGTGGCAGTTGCCGGCGAAGTGCCAGAGCCAAACTTTACTTATAGTACGAGAGCCCACGACCAAAATTTTTGTCTCATAGCAATACGGCCAAAACCGCATCAAATCGATAGATACGATTATCCTGAACTCGAAAATACCAATATCAGACATTTTCCGCGTAGCGTTTGATCTGACCAAATTTTCAAAATTGTCAAAGAATTTTACCGAACTGCATCATAGCAATATGTCTGATTTGCAGACTGTAGTTGAATGATAGTTCTGAGATACCGGAAACATATTTTTCAGACGTTAGTGGTGTAGCGCAAACCCGTAAAATCACTTAAAAAAATTAAAAATGAGACAAAAAAAATGTCTCATAGCAATACGTCTGAAAATCTTTTTTTATTAGTAAATTTTGGTTATTTGATGCGAACAAAACAATTTTCAGACGGAAATGTGAACGCATTAAATTTTGAGACCGTTTTGAAAATGTTAACAAATTTTACCGATCGGTATCATAGCAATATGTCTGAAAATTGTTGGACATGATAAAATAAGTTGTCCACATGTGCAAAAAATTTATATCAGACAAATTAAGTGTAGCACCTTCTCTATCAGACAACTTTTCGATACTCAGATATCATTTAAAAATCGTATTGAGGCATCTTGAATTTTCTGTTACAAACCAATGAATACGTTGCGACCCTGAATTTATTAGATGATAATTAACAAAGAATTTACCCGAAACCGTAACATTGAAGTTGAAGGACTGAAATAAATCGCACAAAAGGAAACTGGGATGAAGTTGAAAAAAAAACGGTTTATTCAAAGTTACAAAATATTCTCGTTGAAATTAAATACTGATTAATTTGATAGTTTTGGTTTTATTTAAAGCACACTTGAGTAACTTTTACAAAAGAAATAAGTAATGACATCTGTCATCTGTCAAAGTACATATAATAGACAAGGGAGATTCTTGAATATCCATGAAGGCTGTAAATTTAAAAAAACATTTAACAGAGGCGCCGGCCAGGCGACTCCGAAACGTTATTTTCGTTTTTGGGAGTATATGGTACACTTAAAGTGTCTGAAAACAGGTTTTTGGTAATCATGGCAGCAATACGAAAAGTTGAAAAAAAATATATCCGTATTGCTATGATACAGGTCGGCTAAATTTGTTGACATTTTCAAAAATGCGCTCAGGCTATATGCTACGCGCAAAATGTCTGAAAACAAACTTTTTCGTAATACAATTATAAAATCTATGTACATTTTCACTATCAGACGTATTGCTATAATACCGACTGTCTTTTTTTTTTGACACAGCAGAAATGGCCTCCCACGCAGTTGCTGCACTTTTGACCGTTACTACACACCTAGTCGGGTTCAGAATCATACAATCTAACGATTTTATAGAGTTTTTGCCGTATTGCTATGAGACATGGTTTTGGTCGTGGGCTCTTGTACTATTATTATACAGGGTGCAGTAAGACAAGGAAGTCGCTTTAACAGGAAATCCGACTCATTAAATGATCAACTTTTACTATGGCATCAATAACGAAATTTAATCAATAACGAAATTACCTTAATAGGCAGAATATCCTGTATATCTGTATAAGACAAAGGAGTTTCGATTGTAACATGTAAACCTCTTACATTCATTTTAAAATTTTCACCAATTTTAAGACATCCTGTATATTTAAATTTAAATAATATACCTGATATAGATACAGCTCCGTTATATACGCCTATTACGAGTGGCAGCCCACTAGCGCCATCCTGCTCCGTGAAGAAGTTGTTGAAAAGTATGCCGAATGCATTGGATGAGCCGAATCCTAACATCTGAAAAAAAATATTAAAACATGAAGTGCAAAAGACTCACAAATATTCATATTTATGAGTCTTTTGTACTCTTCATTATAACTTAGATAAGATTTGGAAGAACAGCGATATGACTACGGTTCGCTAGGTTCAATTCTTGGTATTTTCAATATTTAACTATAAACGGTGCCAAAACTTGGAGCTTAAGTCAGAAGCGGCGTTAGCAGTAAGATCGATGCGTTTGAGATGTGGTGTTGGCGGAAATTACCCCGCATAACCTTACCTACCTACTGCGATGCGAACTAACGAGTTCATATTAAAAGAACTCAACATAACCACGCGGCTCTCCACTATATGCAGAAACCGTACCCTCGGTTTCTTCGAACACATTATGCGGTCTTTAAGGTATTGCTTGGAGAAGCAAATTATCTTGGGCCAAATGGACGGCAGACGTGCTTGGAGTAGGGCACCTACGAGATGGTCAGACGCAGTGTGGAAGACGTGAGGGGGAAGATGCGTCGAGCGGTTCATACAGCCTAGGTATATGATCGCAGTCTGCGCAGTCAGTAAAAGAACACTATAATATTATATGGTCGCGATCCTCATGAGTGGGGGAACGAGGAAGAATAATTATGACGGCACGCTAAGTTTCAGTACAAACAGGTCAACAAACTACCACAAAATCTCGATTTTTCTGAAATGACATTGAACTCTACGTGTTTTCTTTTAAGTTGAAATCAGTAGAGGAAACCGGCCAAATGCGAGTAGGACTCGCGCACTGAGCGTTCCGTACAAACTTGAAGGTATGTAAATAGTTGATCCTTAACAGGAATCGAGTCTCAAAAGATTTTTACCGATAGTTCAGAGGTTATTAAAAGTTATTTCTTGATGTATCTACAATAAATTTACGGTTTTCGGACTTTTGTCTTCACTTGCTATAAAACATAGCTTCTTACCCATCATTATAGGTCAACGGGTAAGTACCTTAAAGGTTTTGATTTCCTTGCAGGTGTTAAAATAGGCTGCATATTATTAATTGCGTTTTTAGCTTCAAGTCAAAATCAAAATCAGTTTATCGACTTTTGACTTTGACATTACTCCATCAAAAACATTAATTTGAAAATAGGAGCCAAGTTTGATGCGAAGGTCATCCGCGGTGGTTGACTTGTCCAACATAAGAATTGTTCATTGTCAATCAACTAGTTATAGCAAGCTCAAGATATGCCTAAATTAGGTGGCGCCCTAAATTTAAAGCTATATTGAATTCAATTCATTTTTAATATTAATAGGTTCAGGGGTGCAGTGTGAATAGGGTATGTTGGTACCGTAACAGCTAGTTGTTTCTCTACATCCTGTAACCAACTATTACCCCCTTACCAGAAGTATTTGTGTGCAATGTAACAATCAAGATTTGATTTTCAGCATTACGTTACAATACTGCCTCAGTCACTGACGAGCGTTTGCCTGTTATGTAACAATCCAAGGTTAGATTTTGAGCATTCACTATGTTTTATAACAGACAGGCATGCTAGGTCGTTAACTCCGTTTTAGTCACTATATGACATCGCCAGAACATGTAATTTTTTTACTGTCTACGTTTTTTATTTGTAAAGTTTTATAAAAAGTGTACCTATTAAAAAGATTTAAGCTTACCTTTGACTCTTTAAACTTATTTTATTGCAAAAACAAACGCTTAAAGATAAGTAAACAGAGTTGCTAGTTATAATATAATTATTATTATATAATTCTACAGGAAGAGTTTTAAAAACAAGTTGCTTGCTAAATACTGAAAATTACTTATTTGCTGCTTTCTGAATTTTCACTTTGTGTACGCATAATGAAACAACTTGATACCAAGTTTTAAGTTTCAATCTCGTCATCGGGAAGTGGTTAAAATGTTTGATAAATAAATTGATATAATGGATTAAATAGGATGTTAATTAAATCAATGAATTGTTAAAGCTACTTAGATTAATAAATTTTTAGATTAAAGGCAGTCCGAGGGGATATAGTAGACCAAATTTTAAATATTTTGGTTGAATAGATTGATTGGTTGTTGGGGGTCGAAAGTAACGCAAAATGTTTTTTGTAGTAATAACACCACAGTTTAGCACTATATTAAGATAACTCAAGGCCGTTGCGTCACTCGTTCCACTTTTCGAACTTGGATTGACACACTGCCGTGCATCTACATAACACCCGCACAGACACATCAAAATTGTAAGTAATACAAAGTATGACAGTGTATGGAATTTTAAGTCCCTGTTGTACAGACAACGGCAGGTCCACCTACCCTAAAAGTTAAAGGTCATTGAACCGATTTTCAACTTTAAGACTGACACGTAGAGATTAATATCAATTAAGAAAATTTGATGTTTTTTGGTCGATTGACGAGCTGCTGTCTGTACATCGTGTTTATTGAACTCGGCAAACACCACGCTTTTAATTTGGAATTGTCCTGCTAGATAGCAGGGTGATATCACAAAAACTACGTAATTTTAAATTTTATTTGTATGTCATGTAGTATACATAATTTAATAACATTCATAATATTATAAATGTGACAGTTCGTATGTTATTACTCAATCACGCTTAATCGGCTGAACGGAATAAGCTCTTTAGCACACATTTGCAAGGTGTTAACGAAATAGAGCAAAACCTATTAGGTACTGATTCTAGTACTGAAAATAACAACTTTTTCTATGGGACCAACATCAAATTAAATGAAAAATAATTGACGTTTCCATACAAACTGAACTGTCAGCTGGTCGCAGAGTTTTAACAGGGATCGGAAACCGGTTATTTTACAATGGAACCTTAACCGGAATAATAAAGGTTTTCGCTAAATATATATATCTATCTATCACATACTCCAAATACCGACTTAAAAGCTATGGCAAATTTAGTTTTATGATCAAATCTTTACAACTACTATCAAATAGTAAAAATGGGTCTTATACATTCTGAAATAAACGGTTTCGATCCTTCTTTAGTACGGGAAAGCGTCTTTTTTGCGATTTCGATGTTGGCCCATAGAAAGTGTTGCAGTAAAGCAGTAGAGTCCCCCCCTCAAAAGAATTTGTAGATATCGATGACCTCCGTAGCCAAGAGGCTAGCATACCGACTTGGTGTCGCTATCTCTGAGGTCCCGGGTTCGATTCTCAGTCGGTCAACGTAAAAAAAATACTTTTCTATATTGTCTCAGGTCTGGCTATATTCGTTTTACGCAGAAAATATTATGAAACGGAATGCAAAAACTCATTGATTTTAAAAACCGGTCGTGAATCGCTATAAACAGAGCGTAAATAAAAAGTTATTATGTCAAATGTCTGTCAAACATATGTTTACTTGTCAATGTCATTCTTCCGTAGTAGAAAAAGAAAAACGAGTGGCCGTTGGAGAATTCATGGAATGAATTTTCAAAAATAGTGATTTTAGGAATTCGCATGCGAATCTTGCCATTTCGTGTTCGGATTAGAATTCACATGATTCAAAAATACGTCTCCAGAGCAATGTGTGTGATGTTGTCAAATATTTATACTTAGTCTGGCCATAAATACTGTTACAATATTAAAAATAAACAAAATATTTATAAATAAATAGAATTTAAAATCTGTCATTTTTATATGACTGTTCATTGAGTTTTCTCATTTTGGCGCCAATACATTGTACAATATTTTGCGATATTAAAATGGAGTTGGGTGATAAAGAGAACCGAATCGCTGTGATTGCATTACACAAAGTAGGTATGAGCTAAATGCAATTTTTAAAACTGTCCATACGCTTGGTATTAGTAAAATGTTTGTGTACCGGGCTATTAATAGGTACAATGAGACCTCCTCTGTGTGTGACAGAAAAAGATCTGGCCGTCCACGTAGTGTTCGTACGAAAAAGGTGGTCATTGGTCAAAGCAGTAAGGGAAAGAATTCGAAGAAATCCTGTCCGAAAGCAAAAGATTTTATCTCGGGTAATGAAGATAGCACCCAGAACCATGTCGCGTATTTTAAAGATGACTTAGGACTTGCAGCCTATAAAAGACGTACTGGTCGTTTCTTAACTGATAATTTAAAAAAGAATAGGGTGGTAAAATCGAAACAACTACTGAAGCGGTACGCAAAGAGAGGTCACAGAAAAATTTGGTTTACGGATGAGATTTTTTTTACAATTAAGCAACATTTTAACAAACAAAACGACCGTATTTATGCTCAAAGCTCTAAGGAAGCTTCCCAATTAGTCGACAGAGTGCAACGTATGTTCAATAACCAAGAATGCTCCTTTCAGAAAGACTTAGCGCCGGGGTCATGAAGCTCGGTCTACGCAGTCTTGGTTGGAAACGAACGTTTCGGACTTCATCAGAGCTGAAGACTGGCCGTCGTCTAGTCCCGATCTTAATCCACTAGATTATGATTTATGGTCAGTTTTAGAGAGTAGGGCTAGCTCTAACTAAACGCCATGATAATTTGGAGCCCCTAAAACAATCGTACGATTGGCAGTGAAGAATTTTCCCATGAAAAGAGTGCGTGCTTCTATTGATAACTGACCTCAACGTTTAAAGGACTGTATTGCAGCCAATGGAGACCACTTCGAATAAGCTTTTTAATATTTTCAATTGTTTTATATTTATATATTAAACTAACACACTGTAAAAGTAATAAATGATATTTGCAATAGAATGTTTTTCTCTTTGTTTTAGTATTTATGGCAAGACTAGGTATATAGTATAGGTATAGGTAAGTAAAATCTAGGTTTACATAGATTTTTATCTTGTTTTGCCTTCCCGGATTTCTAAGACGAATTCTACTTCTAGGACGAATAGTTATTCCTTTTTGGTCTAATTCTGAAGTCACGCAGACGAAGTCGCGCGCAGTAGCTAGTATTTTTATATGACCTACTACATCAAAACAAGTATTAACTTACGAGATACAAATAAATATAAGTAAAAATAAAATAGCCTACTACAATTCCAAAAATGCCTAGCTTATTTCGTTTAACCACATTTAAATTTGATAGGAGCGCGTATGGTCAATTTCGCATTTTGACAATTAAAATGAACTTTAAGGTAGGTTTATGTTCAAGCAAAAATATTTGTTAACGGGCCGTGCGTGACTAAAAAATAAATGAGTATTATTGAGAATATTAAGTTAAAAGGTAGGTAAAAATACGAGAAGATATTAACATTATTAGTCAAAAGTAAAAAGTAGGGAAAAAACTTCATCTAAATAGGTAAATCTAATCTGTACTGTGTCTGTTTTAATGTCTTGTGACTTGCTCACGGGACTTGAAAAGAGAAATAAAATCACTGACGTTCTTAAGTGGCAATTTTGTCCTAAATTAAATAATAATGATTTCGACTTGACTTTGACTTTGACTTCATTTTTAATTTTTAATACTTTTTAGTCCTTCGACTCAAACCGCCCAAAGATTAATGACTTTTCAACTTTTAGTTTAACGATAAATACAAAATTAACGAAAGTACTTACAAAAGTGAATCCTACGCCCACGCCGACCATGTACCCCCAGCCTCCATCAGGAGGAACGAGCCCCTTCTTGTTTTTCCGGACACATCCTTCAACATGCGCAAAAGCCTCATCCATTTTTAGGTAAAATATTCAGTTTATATCAGTCTTGAAGAGGGAATGGCTTATACGTAATTTTCTATTTAGTTACTTAGTACATTTTGGCATTTTAAGCACTATTTTAAGAATTATTGTTCACTTGTACGATTTAGCATTTTGTTTGGGACGTCACGCGCGCTGCCGCACAAGCCAGCTTGTGTCGCCGCGGCGCTTGCGGCATGGGCGTAAGACAAATGTGTTAGGAAGGCACCGAATCCGTGAATGAATTGAAAGCGAGTAACATAATGCTACTACATATAAAGTTAAGGGCTTATTCACACAACCACCACTAGCCGTGGCTACGGCGTGTAGCGGTCTCCCCTTAGTAATAAAACGGAGTATCATCGTATGGTCTGTCTATACAGAAGTCGTTTACCAATATGAGTCTTTAATATCTTTTTCATATATTAAGTACTTCATTAGGATGCTGGACATAGGTCTTTCTCTCAATGCACGCCACTAAACCCTATTCTTCTATTCACTATTCTTTTTTAAGTATAGTCAAAATAAAAAAGAAATCAAAATATATTTTAAACTTATAGGAAATAGTTTCGATCGAACTCGTACCGAAATACAATGTCTCGAAGATTATCGTTTTTGTTTGTTCTCTTTAATATACTGTGGTCTTTATTGTAAGTATTTTCTCTTCGATTAAACGTTGAGTTCATTTAGTTTTAGTATAAAGACACCCTAACAGTTTCGTCCCGGCCTCTGTTGACTCTTACTATGAAGGTAGGTAAATGATATCTTTACAGCTTAATGACCTGTCACCGCATCTTAATTCAAGAATTATCGTTTTATAGCCATTCAATGACTTAGTAATAAATAGTGACAACTCTGTATTATAGTTTACTACTTATATAGAAAGATTTAAGTAAATGAGTATCTGCTAATTGCGAATGACAGAGCGATTTTATTTAGTCAGACTTGTTTTAGTAAATTATGCATGTACCTAATATAATTCACCAGAACAAGTCTAACATGTTAATAGATTGAGTAGTTGTTTTATTTCTCCTAACAGAATCGATATAAAGGGTAAACAATGTTACCAAAATTTTTGGCAATAATATATGTACACTAGCTATTGTTTATAACTTTAAGCGCCCATGCTTGCGAGTCATTGACATGCAAGTAACTTAGTCACCACAAAATACCGCGGAGAGTCAAGTTACTGAAAATTAGGCGATAGACGAAGCGTGAGGAGCGGAGCGTGGAGGAAACCAATAAAAATAAGTTAATCCGGCTAAATTCGACCTGGGGTGTTCGTAACATCCGAGTTCAATACCGGCGATATCGAACCATTTTCGAACATGTGCCCGCCGCATTTTCTTGTACAATTAGGGTTGCCAGGCGTCGGGATGTGCCAGAAAATATTGGGGTTTCTGAGTTTAAATAAAAGTCTGACTTTTAAATGGGCTCTTCGTGATTGTCGCCTAATTTATCTATCACGTTTAATCACAAAACACCATCTGGCTTTTGAAGGAAAATGTCCGGAGTAATATAAACCCCATAAGTTCGATGCTAGGTTCTAGTTTTGGACAACCCTATGTCAAATCCACTTTGGCTCTTCTTTAGGTCTTCAAGCAAGCACACACAACCTGATTGTTGTATGTCCTGTGCGTATGTCTATTAGCCTTTTGTTCGTTCGGGTTCGATTCCCGATGCAATTCAGAGAACAATATTTTCTAAATGTAGGTATGTTACAGTCAAAACTCTAAACCGATAAAAGTATGGATAACTATCTCAAAATAGTTTTGACCAGGAGCATTAGTCAATACTACTAAAAGTACTAAAAGCAAGATAAACCAATGATTTTTAGGCAATATTACTATTAACCAACCTGTGTAGTCAAAACTACTTTTGACTGATTTTGCCAGTTAAAAGTACCTTTGGCCAATTATGAGTTCTGACTGTAGCATGTATATAAAAATGAATTGATGTTCGTTTGTCTTGCTGAAACTCGAGATTGGCTGGACCGATTTGGCTCATTTTGATTTTGAAATAAGTATTTGTAGAATTTCAGGGAAGGTTTAAACGGTGAGAAATATAAATAATAAGTAAAGGATAAAACTAAAAACGACAATTTAGTATTCCAATACAAACTGTTTGTACCAGTCAAACGGATTCATTTAGTTAAACTTTTATTCGCTTTACGAAGTTCGCCGGGTCGGCTAGTTTAAAATGTAATCTTACAATTGTGACCGAATAATAACTGCAGAATGCGGATGCTAGGTAACTTAATTACTAAACTGACTGGCTCGGCCTTTCTATGTTGGTCGGTATTGTAATTGTCCAGGTTTTATGCATCTTATAAGGACAGAAACTAACTAACAAGAATACTAAAAGGTCTTTCTATCAAGGATCGGAAACTGGTTATTTTACTATGGAACCTTATCCGGAATAATAAAGGTTTTCGCTAAATTAATTACCGTATACTCCAACTACCTACTTAAGGCCAGGTTTTCCGACGAATACGGGCAAAATATGTCCCCTCACCCCCCCGCAAAATACAAGTAAAACTCGCGCGAGCCATGACATACGATGATTCCGCCTTGCCCATCTGACACTGACTGGTGCCACAGTAAAAAAAATAGTAGTTTAAAGTACCTATCAGTATGATTTTTCTTGTTTTACAATGTTTTTATACACCGTGTAATTCTAAATTCGTTAAACCTCTAAGACCGGATTCGACCAAGCTGGTGTAAGTTTTAATTTGAGAGTATACCACTGCTTAATCTAGAGTTAGCTGATTTTTCATTCTACCAACCACTAATCTATGAAAAATATTAAAACGGGCGATTTTGACAGTGTTAAAATTAAACTGAGAATAAGTAAATGTCAAAGTTGTCACTTGTCAAATCCACTCCTGTCACCTCGAAACTGACATGTTGTCAACATCTAGCATTGACACTCTATTATCCTACAAAATTAAAATGTGGCATTTCAAGTCAACCTAGAAGAAATGGATTACATGGATTTTTGTAGGTTTATCAATTCGTTGATCGTTTACTCTTGAACTACAGAATAACAATACCGAGTATAGTGTATTGCTCAAAAAACGTAATAGAAGTTATCCAAGGGTAAATTCAAGGTGTAAAATTATACCCGTAATAGTTATTCTGGTGTAGCTTTGTGTTTGGTCGAATCGGCCCTAAGGGGCTGATTCTAGTTCTCATATACAACAACTTCTTGTATGGGACCAACAGTAAAATATTTTTAATAAAACAATCTTCACAATAAATGTCTAATCACTTGTTACGCTTTGTATGGAGAAAAGGCTTTTTTTTGCGATTTTGATGTCGGTCCCATACAAAAAGTTGTTGTGTTTGAACACTAAAATTAGTCCTTAAGACGTTTTACGTATTTAGAGTTGCAGCACGGTGTATAATACAATATTCATAGAAATGTTTACATGTAGGTACTTTACACAACTCAAGGGTTTTTGAGATTTGACGTAGGTAAAATAATAGTTTTTTTTTGTATTTTTCGGGCTTAAAAGTGTTCTTGAATGGAGGTCACGTACCGGCCAGCTCAGCCTAGGACGTCTACTACCGACAAGGTGGACATGCGACCTGTTAAAAGTTGCGGGAATCCGCTGGATGAAGGCCGCTTCCAACAGACCAATCTAGAAGTCTTTGGGGGAGGCCTATATTCAACAGTGGACGTCCTTTGGCGGAAATGATGAAGATGATGACGATATGTGCTTCGGAAATATTCCTCCCATGCCAGGCCATCATAAAAATGGCAATTTGTTCCCGGTCGCCCGGTCCATGACGACGGCCAGAAGCCCAGGGCTACGGAAGGCCGCCACAACTTACTGATACTGGCTACGCACAGTCACGAGCAGTGAAATATATACACTTCGTAACTTATTCCGTTATTTAACGTTAAAATTTTAATCAAAATCTGTATACATTCATGCTCTTGACTGTACGTCAGACGCACCGTAGGCTACGTCTTGTCGAATATCTGGTTTAGCTAGAAAAGGAAAAGAGGAGCATTTAAAAAGGCACTTAATGTGGTTGTGCGAAGTTTTTAGTGAGGGCGAGGACATGACCGAGTCAGGCTATCGTGAGTACTTCAGAGTAAAAAACTAACCATCTCAGGGTAGTGTCGTGTACGTTCTTGGTTCACAAAGCTATCTCATATATTATGGAAATATCAAGTGAATCGAACAGCGCATGCCTTATTATCAAGTTAATCCAGAGGTGTAGCCTCAAGACGTTAAAAAATGTACGAAGACATTTCCTAAGCCTTGCATAACACGTGCAGGGCTTATATTAATATTATTATAAGTGACTTTCAACTTTAAAGTGGCAATAAGAAAATCGGTAGTAAGTAGGATCATACGGACAATACAGAAATCATGAGGGCGATTCATAGGGATCTTTTTTATGTATGTTTAGCGATTGTTCGTTACCACGTTAACCGATTTCGACAATTCCTTTTTAGTTTAAAAGGAAATACTTTCTGAATAGTTCTATATAAATTTGGTCAAGTTTTGATGATGGGATCTATAAGAAAATCATCAAACATTGCATGAACTCTAAACCGCGCCAACTGATTCTAGTATCTATGTTACCTAATATCTTCGGCAAATATGAACCGATTTGATGATTTTTTCTTTATTTAAATAACTTTTACTTTAGAGAAGGTATATTTAAATTTTTCGGAAGAAAATTACCTCAAGGTTCGAAAAATAAGGGATGAAATCGGTGTTCAGCAGTTAACTTTTGTGTGCACTTTCATGATTCGTTTTATTGAGGATGTATCACTAAAAATATATGAAATAGGAAAATTTCATAAAAAAAATATTTCAAAAAGCTAAAAATAACATTAACACATAAGTACCTGATCAGTTACGAGTACTTTAGTCGGTGCCTTCACAGATTTTTAGAATTAATTAATTTTTTTAATTTGCCGATGTATGATGCAAGTGTTGTATTGGTTTGCTACCAACAACCTTAAACTCAATGCAAATAAAACAAAATGTTGTTTTTTTTTGTGTATTTTATGCAATATCTTCATCAAATGTGAACTGATTATGAAGATCATAGAATATATTATTTTCATCATCATCATGTCAGCCATAGGACGTCCACTGGTAAACATAGGCCTCCCCCATTGACTTACAGATTGGCCGGTTGGAAGCACCCTGCATCCAGTATCTTCCTGCGACCTTTACCAGGTGGGCAGACCACCTTGTGAGTGGACGTCCTACGCTGCGCTTGCCGGTACGCGGCCTCTGTTCTAGATGCTTTCTGCCCCATCGGCCGTCAGTTCTACGTGCTATGTTCCCCGCCCACTGCCACTTCAGCTTGCTAATCCGTTGGACAATGTCAACGACTTTTGTTGTTTTACGGATCGCTTCATTTCTGATTCGATCTCGCAAGGAAACACCGAGCATAGCCCTTTTCATAGCACGCTGTGCAATCTTGATCTTTCTTATGACGCCCATAGTGAGAGACCACGTTTCAGTTCCATATGTCATTACTGGTTGTAGACTTTCGTTTTTAGGCACTGAGGTATATTGGACGAGAAGACGTTGTGAAATTTCCCGAACGCTGCCCAGTCTAGTTGGATTCGACGATTGAACTCCTTCACAAAATTGGATCTACTAAACTGGATCACTTGTCCCAGGTATATTTGTCAACAATTTTGAAAGTAGAGCTTCTAACGCGCTGGGTAGGGCGCAACATGCGTATTCGACATGAGCTTGGTTTTGTCCATGTTCATCCGCAGGTCTACTTGTTGGGAAACTACTAAGGTCATCGAGCATTGTGCTGAGGTGCTGTGCATTGTGAGTGATGTATTCGCCGTTGATGTTGATGCCAAATCCTTTCCATTCCAGGTGCTTGAAAGCGTCTTTCAATGCAGCGGTGAGTTTCGGAGATATAACATCTCCCTGCCTTACGCTTAGCTGCAAAAGAATTGCCTTTGTGCTCTGCTACAGGAGACTGTACTCGGACCATCATGGTGGTTGTATAAACACTAGCACCTCTATATACCGATAGTCAATATGGCACCGCTGGAGAGACTGTAGCACTCTGCCCAGAGGCCCAATTCCCGTATTTTGACAATTGTCGCAATCCAGTGTCGATGCGGTCCCAGTATCATTACTATCACAAAAGCCTTTTTGGAGACCCGCTTGTTTGTTCGGGAGGCTAGTCATCGAAACTACGGGCGAGACGATTCGTATCTTAGTATTTTAATTAGAAGATATTTATTGGAAGTTTAATCATATGAAATGCTAGGAATTGACAGACTTTGGCCTTCAACAGAGAAACATAGAAGGACTTGGAAGAGACCTTTGCCCAGCAGTGGTTCACCATAGGTTAAAAAAATGGTCTAAAATGATAATACAGAAAAATAAAAATGTGCTTGGTTATGAATAAAGACAATCTTTTACCTTTTAGGTACTTAGTTCTTTTCTAGTTGATGAAGTGATGCGAGCCACATCTACAGGTCTGATCGACTCGAGGTATCTTGTTACTTTAATGATATTGCAAGAAGACTTGAGACTGATGCTGCGGATAATATTTTATAAAATTATTTTTTATATTACCTACTCCTACTTTTATTCATAATTATTCAGACATTTTATACACAGCATAGAGAAGGAGAGCGACTTCATGACTTCACTTCACTTCACTTCAAAATAAAATTATCTTTTTGATATTAATACTTAACACAGTATACCTACCCTATACTCACTTAATTATGCTAAAGCCTAGACTCATAAAGTTGATTTTCAATTTATACTTACAGGTTCATAAGTCTTTATTAAAATAATATGTGCCATAAATGTACTGTATGTTTCAACTACTACATAATAACCTTTTTACAAACTTCATATTATTATAGCCTTCAATAGGCGTAGGGTACAGACAAGGGCGTCGCCAAGGGGGGGGGGGGGGGGGCAGGGAGCGGTAGATGCCCCCCCCCCGGTAGATGCCCCCCCTAGACATTATAAAGGTAATACTTAAATAAAACTATAACTTTCGGTAACCACTTATTTTTAATTCCACTGTCTTTTCGGATATCAATTTAAACTTAAGACGTGTTCATGATAGTTCTCTCAACAACTAATCGTACATTAAATAAAATCATATTAGATTTAAATTATACAGTTAAAACTCGCACCGACATTTGAACTAATACACAATACAAATAAAATTAAATATTCGATAGAAACTGCAGTTTACTTGATATATGAACAATGCATTTAATTAAATTAGAAACAGAATTTAGATGTTAAAATACAGTCAATCTATTTATGAACCTATTGCATTAAAATTGTTATACCAAATAAATTGTAGTCTGCTCATAATCCTCATCAAATCAATATATAACAATACATGTAATGTCACACACAGTATTCCACAAATAATTCAACGAATTATTTCATATAAAATAAATAACTCTACCACGCATCTTCAGACTTTGAAATAAACCGTAATCATTTGCAAATTAAGGCACAATCCTGTTAAAGGCTCTTAATAAATATTAACTCGTCCGAATGCTGTTCACATCTTATACTTAAAGATAATAATATACATGAATAAGCGTCTTGAAATACGGCTATGCCTTAGTCAAAGGTTGATAAAGGTATTCACACTAAACTCATCTTTAACAAGTATATTTAGGTGTCATGATCACAATATCAATGAAACAAGTTTCTTAAGTACTTCTTTGTTTGTACAGAGTATAATATTAAAGACACATTAGCAGCTGCCAATTCTATTAAATTGATATGATACGACCCACTTAATTACAAGCTTCTATTCAAGTTGCCTTGTTTATTTATTAATTTTATTTCCAGATACACAAACTTTTTGTACGCTTTAATTCGATTGTATAACACAACGTAAGATATTTGTTTGGCATAATACATATCACTTGACATATTCATACAAAATCACGTTATATTTTAGCATTGAGCATAGTTGGTTATCAGGAGTAATAAATAAAAGAAATGGTGAGTCATGTGACAAGTATCGTTTTGATTTTTGTTACGATATAAGTTTAGATAATAATAAATAAAAAATGTTATCTTTTCTACTCCCATGTTCCATTTCGCCAGATCATATATCTATATATATGATCATATATATATCTGATTGATCACTGTTCAATTCCTTGTCAAAGCATAACTTGCCTTATTGCTACGTGTCCTATATGTACACTAGATACATGTTTACAGAATAGTATTACGATTTTTAATTATTACACAATTGGCACACACATTTCGTAAATTGATTGTGACGATTAGAACTTTCTAAATACCTTTTTAACCATTAAAATTGATAAGTACAAAAATACAACAGACATTTCAAAATGGCACTCTAATGTATCATGGGCAGTTTTACAAACAATATAAGTACGATAAGTGTAAGATTGATTAATATACATTTCTATAAAAGTTTCGTAAGTACTTCAATATAATATTTGGTCAATAAAATCACATCGCGAAGCACATAATGCAATATTGAACTACTTAAATATTTACATTATGATTCTGGAAGACAAAACAGATTGGTGGTAGGAATTTGTGACCTAAGAGTATATACGGGTAACGTACGTTACAGAACCGCGACGCCGGACTTCTTTTGTTATTTGATTTGTCAAATAAAAAAAAAACACTAAATAATCTACAAAGATTTACAGTTTGTAACTAATTCTAACTCTTCACCATACGTAGTACGTAGCTTTTAGAACATATAGCTCTAAATTACTAAGTTTAAATTACTTGATACTTGAAAGACCCCGTTGTTTGGAAGTTACAAACTACTGAACATCGCTATACAGATTATTTTTATCTAGAAATACATGTTTAATTACATAAAACCTTTCAAAACTACAAACAGCCATCTAAAAATATGATTATTAAACATCAATGTCTAAAAATGTGTTACATTCTAAATGTAACGATGTGTAGAAGACGTACGATTCACAGTTGCTACTCACTGGATCCAACTGCTTTCGTGAAATACTATAAAAAACATACGATCCTAGTCGCATTGTACGCCAATATTAAAATTAAATAGTAAAATAGCTATTCTTATTTAAAATAAATATTAAAAAGAAAGAATTAAGTGTCATTCATTACGAATATATTAGTCATGTTTAGTCCACCGTGTTATTAAAGAATATGACTATTACAAATCACGTGCTTGCTTGCCTTTTTGTAAATGGTTGTATTTGTATCGCGTTTTGCTTCCTTCTGTCGTAAAACCAATGCCATTTCTTGGCTATCGTAGTTTGACTGAACAGAAGATATTGGTGGCGATTCGATTGTATCACTCCTAACTAAAATCAAAGCTCTTTAATTCACTTGGAAAAAAGAGCCATAGGTAGGACTTTGTGTTTTAAAGTGAATGAAAAGAGCGTACTAATACTCAAAAGCTGACAACTAAAAATCTGTCAAACAGGGCTCGAAGAATCTCTGTCACCGCTTTCTGTCAAATGGTACGAGTACAATACAATAATTTTTAATTAGAAAGTTAGGTATTTATAAAATCATTAGTTTATTTACGATATTGAATGATTTTGATGCAAAGTTTTTCTATCATACAAGTTTTTTTCTAAATCTAATCTAATGGTCTAAAGTTATCATTTTGTCATGTAAGAACTCTTTACTTATTTTATCTTCACGTATCATTTTCTCTCTTTATGGAATGAAAAGAAAAAGATTATAAATTTAGAACAACTAGGGAAAGTGATTTGAGTTTGATTGTTATATGTACTCGTAATTATGTTAAATTATGTACATGTATTTTATGTTTAAGACAGGCCGCATATTATCCGAAGCTTCTAATAGAAACATTCTAGCGCAAACCTGAAGGCACTTCGGTGGCTCGGTGCATACATTTTGTACGAGACCCCGCATATTGTAAGAAACTGTGTCAGTTTGGCAGTCGTCGCCGTATGCTGTACACGCGCTTTTGATTGCAAAATGTCAAATATGGAAGAAGGGTTGCCAGTAGTTTACGTTTGTTAACCGACTACATAAAAGGAAAATTTATGCTCCTATTATTGCCAGCTCGTAACCAAACACACTCATAAGGTCAACCGCAAATAATTTCCTACAGTTTTCACAATGTATTTTAAACTTTTAATTGTTTAATACTTATTCGTGTTTTTTAATTAATTTACAATTTTTTTTTTGTTTGTTTCAAGTAAACGTATTCTTTTATTATTATTCTTATTCTTAAGATTTTATAGCTGAAGTGAAAAAATATTCGTGCATATGGAATGTGGATAGTGAACACTATCAAAATAAAATACAGCGGGACCTAGCGTAGCAGAAAATATTGTGTGTAACAGTGATTTTCTTCTTTAATATACTAATCAATAGAGCCTATAGCAATAACGTGTCCCCATCATTAACATCCCTGTGCGAACGTCAAAAGACGGAGAGGTGTGTCGTGGCGGCGCAGTCGGTAACAACTGGCTCCGGATCGCCGAACCGACCGGATAATGTGCGGGGTTTGTGCCAGTTCGGTCCGGCGCGCGCTAGAAATGTGTCTTATTAGAAGCTTCTGATAATATGCGACCGGTCTAAGTATGCATTCTTACTAGAATCTCTGTTTGTACCTATCATTAAGTATGCTTAATTTTTACTGTGCAGCGCCTGTACCATCTCTGTCTGGCCTCATTACTGAGTGTTAGAGAATACTTTGGCATAAAGTCAGACATCTGTACTTTTTAATTATCTGTGCAATAAAGTATAAATAATAAATGTTTCCGACATATTTTGATCGAGATCCATTGTTTTTGACAGATTTTTAGGTAGACTTTTTATGTAATGGTGTAAAATGATTATTTTACATAAAGAGCGCTACCTGGAATACTATAGCATCTAAAGATCATTCTAAAAGACATGCTAAAATACAAAAAATAAGTTTCATCACGATTAAAATACTGCGCAACGATAAAGCAAAATACTAGTTTTGAAAGTCCTAAATAATAGTTGGTCGCTTTTCGTTTACTTAGGAACAAAAGAAAAGATTTCAGTCTAGTTAACAGATAGGTACAACAGAATCGGCCCCATTATTCTTTCACTATATATTAATAACTTGACTTGACTTGGCGGCGATCAGTTGGACAAGAGGCTGCTTCAGCTGGTCTAAGCTGGGAGGAGCTGGAGGTTGCTGCGCAGGATCGGTAAATTTGGAAAGTCCTTCTGCGAGCCCTATGTCCCTGATGAGGGGCCAAGGAAGCATCATCATCATCATCATCATCTATTAATAACATGTTATAAATGCCTCCTTTTATACATACGTATAACTAACATTGTAGCAAGCACGTGAGATGAAAAAAACAATTATAAATTCAATAAAATGTCATGATAGTTTCTGGCACTGGAGAAGAGAAGACGTTTATGGAAGAAGTCGTTGCTTTGATTAAGTACTAAGTAAACTAAGTACATAACAATGTATTAATTTAAAGTGTTAAAATACAAATACCACACTAGGGGCATTCACTTCATTAGTTGTTTCTAATAAGATCCTGTCTTGTTACAACTGTTTAAAATATTCCTACTGACATATAGATGGCGCCACTTAGAAATAAAGTATACCTAGGAGACTGAAAATATCGTGCCTTTACTGTCTAAAATAGTCAACGTCTAATAACTACTAACAAAAAAATCGATGTCGTCTTTTAATACTACTGAAATAACATATGGGAGTATTTACTTTCTTTTAGGACCGTATTTGATCAGTAAAGGTACGCATTTAAGCAACTACTGGCAAAATCACGATGAACTTTTAACAAGTTATAGAAAAACTACTATAAATTTCTACTACAAATACCTCAAGTCCCGGTGGCGCCACCTAGCTTTCATAGAGATAACGGTCCGCGGTCACACATTATTCAGAGCGAAAGTGTTGCCGTACTTCTAATAGTATCCAAACACACAAATTACTGTCATAAACGACGTGTAGTCTACTATAATAACATAGCCCTCAGTTCGAAGAATAAACCAGTTTATTAAGAAAGAGTTACGTACGTAGGCGGGCTTTGTTTTTATAGACCAGTAAGTATAAGCCTACCGAAGAATTGTCCATAATATTGCTAATTTGCCACATAACTTATATTAAGTTTTATAACAGTCAATAGTTATAGATTGTCAACTCTAGCAAGGGTAATGAGATAATAAACAAACAAATAATCTAAAACTTGAGCCCGAGTAAATCAAGCGCCATTATAGCGCATGTAGAATAAATATTTGACCCTCCTGTGATTTGTTAATCACTTCTGTCAACAACGTATTCTCGAACATGTACAAACAACATCAGTCGTCTCCGTCTTCGTACACTGATGATTTTGTACACTATGCCTGCCACAGCATGTTAAAGCATGCATAAATATTTTCGACCTCAGATGTCATAATCTAGATCAGATGTTAAGCGGGCTCCACACTCGCGCCGAAAATCGCCAGTGTAGATGGTTTCGCGGCTTCGCGTTCGCTTCGCAACGGATCCCGATACGAGTCGATAACAAAAGAATACTAATATAAATTTATTATCCATCTATTTTTCTATTTGTTTTTAATTTCCTTTTTATTTACGCATAATTGTGCCATGCTATAACAGCAGTAGCAACTTCGACGTCCATCTCGATCGGACGAATATAAATTTAATC
The DNA here is from genome assembly GCA_963576865.1 of Anania hortulata. Classification (NCBI taxonomy): domain Eukaryota; kingdom Metazoa; phylum Arthropoda; class Insecta; order Lepidoptera; family Crambidae; genus Anania; species Anania hortulata. Next base: position 7,536,300 of record OY756394.1, on the reverse strand, counting down.
AAAACCGCGAACATTGTAAACGTAGAAGGCTAAAATTTCACGTTGTGTTCGCGCGTGAATCGCATCAAAGATTTGCGCATGCGGAGCTCGCTTCTTATAGATCTAGCAGCCATTTGGACACCGGTGTAACGTTGTATCCAGTGACGTCAGGCGAATGCAGAGCCCGCTTCTCATAGATCTGGCAGCCATTGGACGCCAGTGTAACGTTGTGTCCGGTGACGTCAGGCGAATGCAGAGCCCGCTTCTCATAGATCTAGCAGCCATCAGCCATTGGACGCCAGTGTAACGTTGTGTCCGGTGACGTCAGGCGAATGCAGAGCCCGCTTCTCATAGATCTAGCAGCCATCAGCCATTGGACGCCAGTGTAACGTTGTGTCCGGTGACCACGCGCACTAGATCTGCACGACCTTGCGTCGGCGCGTGAAGGCGAGCGCGTACTCGACGCCCCACACGAGCACGCACGACATGATGAGCGCGTTCTGCACGTGGATGCAGATCGCGAAGCTGCCGGTGAAGTCGCGGACGTAGCCTACACATAACACAGACAATTATTATGGTATAGAGAAAAATGTTTGTTTATTCCGTGAAAACATGTCTCATTAGGTATCATCATCATCATCAGCCATAGGACGTCCACTGCTGAATATAAGCCTTCCTTAATGACCTATCATCGGGGGGGATTGCCAATACTCGCCACGCTTGGCAGGCGGGTTGGCGAGCGCAGTTTTTTATAAGATTTCGCACGTAGACGCTGCTGTCCGTCTCGTGCTACAGGAATTAGTCGCCTCTTACGACATGCCTCTTGGCGGTGGGAAAGTGTATTCTTTTACGGCCGTCCCAACACAGCACTCATTAGGTCTTTATGCAAATGTCACACAAAATGCAGCTTATAAGCAAAATTCGCGCCGTCGGTCATTTTAGGAAATAGCATGTACGAGTATGATCAATCTATAAACTATCCATGCATCTACCAAAAGTTACTATCCATAAAGCTTTTTCGATTCTGCCGAACGTGACATTTGGAGTTCCTAAAATGCCTGTTGGCACGAATATCATAGACGAGCAGTATTTGACACTGATCTAATTAAACAAGCTTTGCTTAGTTTGGGGCTAGATAGTTAGCGTGTTTGTGAAAACAATTTATTGAGATATTTGACGACGTTAATATTTAAATCGCACATAGATTTTGACCTTCAGACGACCATCTGGTCTAATGTTTCGTTGCGCTTCGGACTACAAAGTCTGAATGGTCGTATTCATTTATGTAAAATAAATAAATACTTATAAATGTATTCAAGATTTTGTAAACGCGCCTTTAGGAAAGAGTCTGTCGCCCCTGCCCGCTAGTCAACGACCATAAAAAAATTCTACTATTATATCATAGTAATGAACTTTAAGAAACAGTCCGCATTTTGTATCATCTTCGGTTATCTCTCTGTTTTTGTATGTTTTCACCACGGTTTCATGTACTGAAACTGTACGTGTGTGCTATATGTAGAAACAGGTATGCCTGTTTCATTAACAAATCGTGTACACACAGTATGTCTATTCTTTATCTAGTCACCATGGTACAAGCTTTGCTTAGCTTGGGGCTAGATGGCGTAATTGTTGAAATAATTTATTAATTTTGCAGAACAAAACTCACCAATTAAAGGTCCAATTACGACTACGAAGACTCCTTTGCTGACCATATGCAGACCGAAGGCGGCCGGCAATTTTTCTAGCGGACAGTACTCTGATATCGTCAACGTAAAGTTGCTGAGGCACATCCCTCGGAAGAACCCGCATATTGACAACCAGATCATCAGGGGCACCCACTCGCTTTGCTCTGCTAGTACTGAAATATCAAAAAGGGGTTAGGAGATAACGTAACGTAGCCTAACGTTACGTAACGTACGTACTTTTGGCGGTAACCGAATGACGTTAGGGATGACGACTAAATGTTTTTTCTTCGTCTATCAGGTAGATTAATTTTTCTTGTTTCACATAAATAAAATATTACAGGGATATTGATTTGAAGTTCAGGAGTCGTCACTTCTAAGTAAAAATTTACCAAGATGTGACGTCATGCGACATTTCAAGTCAATATATTTCTGTAATATTGTGAAAAAAAAAACGTGTCCAATACTTTTTGATACCTGATAGACGAAGAAAAAAAAGTTAGTCGTCATCCCGATTATAGTCAGATTATTGCAAACTAACGTCTGTCGACGTAGGGACGACCAAGCATCTGTGACTTTCGTTTATGGTAAAGTTACGACAGATGGTAAGCACTATTTTTAAAATTGTCTATTGAAGATGACGACAAAACTTATTCATAAACGTCTTACAAGAGTACCGTGCATTGCAATATCAAACATGACTCAGAATCAAAGAAAATAATACAGGGTGTCCCGCAACTCAAGGATAACCTTGTAACCACATATTCTATACGATATTATGGTAAACAACTTTTGTTCTATGACTTTTGCAAATTTCGATAAAAATATATTCTATACAAAATACTTTCTTTACAAAATTACCGAACAGGCGATTGAATTTGTATAGAAAAACTGAAAATGTTTACGAGTTGTTTACTATGATATATAGATCAGTGGTTACAAGGTTATCCTTGAGTTACAGGATAGATAGATAGATAGATACTCTTTATTGCACACCATACAAATAAAAAACACATGATTTTTACAGAAAGATGTACAATTTAGGTGGTCTTATCGCTAATAGCGATCTCTTCCAGACAACCTTTAGGTAGAGGACAACCATTAAAGAAAGGGGAAGGTGTTGCAGAGTTCTTAAAATTCTTACCTGATACAAATAGAATTGCATAAATTTATGGCATAAACGTAAACATACAGTAATAAATAAATAAAAATAAAATAAAATAAATACATAACAATAATTATACATACATACAATAAACATACATACTACTTGATATATGCGAGGAGATGTCGAGACTAACAGTGACCAGTAATATTTTAAGATATAAAGGCAGTTTGTGTCAAGAAGAAAGAAAGTGTGCTTTAAGCCGATTTTTAAAAATAGAATCGATTCGGATTTTCTGTATACAGGATACCCTGTATATCAAAAACCAGAAAGTACTGAACTAAAATGTCAGTAAGCGACCTGAAATACGATAAGGTTAGCTTCGTTAGTAACGCGATAGTGTTATCATGTGATGGGCAAACGATGTCTTGTGCCAACACTATTCAAGCATTACTTTTACATACGGTTTCGAATTAGACGCGTTCGTTTAACGTTCTTGCCTGACACAGGACACCTTACGATGTGACTAGACGTTAGTCTCGTCTCGAGTTATTCATAAAAAAATACATTTTGTGTAGCTATGTAACTCACCTGACCGCGTAGCCGCCAAAAAGAAGGCAGATATGAAAAATATCATCTTCTTCGATATAGTAGTTCTATCAAATATAGGGGGTAATATCAACCGCACCAAAATATCCGTGATAGCGGTCATAGATAGGCAAAACGCCGTGTCATTCATGTTGTACCCCAAGCTTCTTATAAAAAATGGCGTCAACATCCTAAATTGCAGCTCCCCACTCCAAAAAAGTGAGAGGCCAAGTAAAAGGTTCAAAAACGACCAGTCTTTCAGTAGATCTAAGTCCATTAGTGCAACGAATCTTTTAAAGAAATTCTTCTTCTTCTCTTCTTCTGGCTCGGCTTTCTTGAATGATTTCATTTGTATCGCTTCGTCATCTGCTGTCTGAGGAAAAAAGTTTTTTCAAGTGTAATATTATATTTTATATATATAATATAATTTATAGTTTAACTTTTTTATTAATATTATTAAAACCTATAAAACACAAAAAACATAAAAAATGCAATACCTACATCAAGATACAGCTGCAAATAGCTGCCAGTGAAGTCCATATTGGATATGTTTGAGATCACCGACACTTTCCTCCGCCTGGCCGCTTCGCTCATGCTGCCGCTAGATGTCACCCTCGGCATGGCAGCCACCGAGGCCGCTGTCGTTAACCCTAAACTTAGCCTAGAAGTCTTGTCGAAGTCTTGCAGTGGTTTATCACAGGTCTTTGCCCGCGGGAGACCGATAGTCCGCACGGACGGGTGGTTCATGTTGTTGTGGGAGCGCTGCGGGGTCAGCTTTGGCTTGGGATAGGTGACGAGAGGATTTATCTCGAACTTGTCGTCCGCTTCCTCGTCGCTTTCGTGTATGCACTCCATCTCCTGAAATATGAAAATGGACAATCAAATAAATATGTTTGAATCTTCTCAAGTACGTCGGTTAGTTTACAGTTGTGCCCCTATCGCACAGTAAGTGTTTTGAACGGTACATGGTGAAAGTAAAATAATTTGGGGAGTGCAGAATCCACCTCTTATACGGAGTGAAGACGTCGCTGTTCTATTTAGCCTGTCACCACGATAGGTTCAACCCGGTCAAAACGTCAATGCATGATCGCGTTAATTCGCGTTTAATTTGTCTTAATCTATGACACCGGTACAAGTTTTCGTACTTATCACACAAACATGATCCCGCAACCGTCTGGCTTTGTAGGCCGGAGCGCGAACCACTACACCAGACAGTCGTCAAATGCCAAAAGTCATACAGTCACGAGTATATCACTATTTTCCGATTATTGATCATAATTATCTCAGTAAATTAATTGCAAACAATTTAAATAAATAAAAATAGAAATATTTTAAGACTTATTTTTTTTTATAGATTTACTGTGTTTTTAAATCAATGCAATTGACATGGTAATCAAACTATACACCATAATATGTTACCGTGCACAGAGACGTCCATACATTATTCATTAGTTAAACGTTAAATAACAAAAAAATACACAACCGTTACTTATTTGGGATGTGTCATTCTTTCAAATATAGATAGAGTACAACGTACTTAACATCTGTTTTGTTTCGTACCAAAGCTGATTGCAGACATACCCGAACAATTGATAATTTACATAGTGCTTTGTGTAATGGGTGTGATTATTTGTCCACATTGATTGTTTTCATATAAGTAATAGCCGTGATATATTAGTTTGAAATTGGATAGCACGAGGCGATTTTTATTACTACGGTCTCAAGAAGTTTACGGCGCGGCGATATGGTAGCATGCACATAATATTTTAGCATGCTTTTGGTAACTTGTCTTGTATCGAATTATGTAATCAAATCTTGGATTCTGGTCATCACTATCATCATCATCATCATCATCATCATCATCGGCTTTTGGAAAGTCACTGCTGGACATAGGCCTACCCTATAGAACGCTAAAGCGAGCGGCCCTGGAGACGTATTTTTGAAACATTAGAAATACGAGTAAATCTTGAATTCGAACACGAAAACAATTTTATTCGTGTATGAAATTTATTTATATTGTTTACTATTTTACGCATTTTTAAATCACTGCAATTAAGTGTTGATATTAAATTGAACTCTTGTAACTATTTTCGTTTTACGCAGTAAAATATTAGAAAAGCGGGAAGCAAATACTCATTGAATTTAAAAACCGGTACTGAAACGGGTAAAACTGAACGCAAATTTTATAAAAAGTTATTATGTCAACCACATGTTTAACTGTCAATGTCATTCTTAAGTACTTTCTACTAGTAGAAAACAACAAACGAGTATACAAGTGGACTAGTTCTACTTGATCAGTGCAAGTGGACCACATGTAGCAGAATTCACAAAATGAATTTTCATAAATAGACATTTTACGATTATTTTTAACGTCTGGGAGATTTGTTTTGCATCCAGCAGCTGTCTGCAGTCTAATTATTGTCGTACCGATTTGAAGCTTTGTAATCGGGATGACAATACAATAATTTGCTACCATCGAGCTGATAAGCTTGGAGATATATAATTAAACTCTTAAATGACAATTAGTAAAACTCAATGGCTTAAACTAAAACTCAATGGCTACTAGTAAAACTCGATGGCTACTAGCAAAACTCGATAGCTACTAGTAAAACTCGATGGCTACTAGTAAAAATCAATGGCTACTAATGAAACTCAATGGCTACTAGTAAACTCAACGGTTACTAGTAAAACTCGATGGCTACTTACTAGTAAAACTCGATAGCTACTAGTAAAACTCAATGGCTACTAGTAAAACTCAATGGCTAAAAGTAAAACTCAATGGCTACTAGTAAAACTCAATGGCTACTAGTAAAACTTAATGGATACTAGTAAAACCCAATGGCTACCAGTAAAACCTTTCGAGTTTGTGCTCATTTGATTCGATTTGACGAGTCCCATAAACATAAAAGCGTGTTCCATAGTTTTTTAAGCTGTGATATTAAAATGCTATATTCTCTCTATTGTTATGACTCTCACAATACAACTTACTATTACGACATGCGTAAAGAATGGACTATTGTTGTATCGACCAAAGGCTACTATGTATAATATTATGAACAATGCTATGATAGAACGGTGTCAAAATAACACCATTAGCATTTTGTTTCACGTTATCTTTGCTTACTTCTAACTAGAATGTCATCTACATGCAGAGATAGTAACAATGTTAGACATTTTGCTTACCTTAACTAATATGTTAAAGTTTGCATATTTTTCTTAAGAAGTCAGTGGTACATGCATTAGACATTAACAATGGCACGTGCACCTATAGAAACTTGTTGTGACATAACATATATTGTAAGTAAAATGACATTCAGTACGTGCGACAAGGGCGTGACGAGAACAGGTGACGGGCTAAATTAACTAGAAAAAATTTACTTATCCGTTGAAAGTTATAACTACGTGGGTTACAGTGCAGGGTAGAGCCAAATTTTCAGGAGCGACTCAGAATCAGTTACTTAATCGATCTACGTAAAGAAAAACAGTTTTATTTTTTATTTCTCCTATTTTTTTTTACATCATCATTTCAGGCTTTGGACGTCCACTGCTGAACAAAGGCTCCCCTAATGAACTATCATCAAGGGGGGTGTCTGAAATGGATGAAGTGGATAATTAACAATGGGCTAGTTTCCTGGGTCAAAGAAATATTATTCTATTAAGTCCGTCAGTTAGATTATCAAAAAATAGTGGACCCATATTTTGCATTTTGTCAATCAAACAAAAAATGACGAAGATAAAGCGCATTAAAGTGACCACGTGACGTCACGTCTTGCTAAAAAGTGTCGCAAGGCGTGACGTTACGCGGAACTTTAACGGGCTATATCTTCATAATTTTTTGTTTGATTGAGAAAAGAAAAAATACGTGTCCAATATTTTCTGTTAATCCAACCGACGGACTAATTCGATTTTTTTAGGAAACTAGCCCATTGTTCGATTAAGTTGCACCGTATGTGCACTACAAAAGACCTTGATAGCGCGGCGTCGGCGTATGCCTGTGATCTCTGTTGATGATTGACCGGGCAGCTCGCGTTTTCTTGTTTTTTTTTTTTCAGAAAGAAACTAAATTTTATTAGAAAAACACTAAGATAAAAGTTAATTACGATAAAGTTTTTTTTTTCTCTAAACCTTATTATAATTGGACACTACATATTTAATGTAGCACTGTTTTCAGCATGGTTAGAATACTCTACTGTGTCAATAATAAAATGATAGATAATAATAATAAATAAATATACAGAGTGTAACAAAAAGGTGAAATAAAACTTTAAGGGGTTATTATACGGCTAAATTACATCAACTTTTTCTATGGAACCAACATCAACACCAACAAGGGGTTATCCCTTAAAGTTTTATTTCACCTTTTCGTTACACCCTGTATATTGGACAACACCACACCACATACATTTCTCTGATCCTAAGGTAAGTAGCTAAAGCACTTGTGTTATAGAAATAAGAAACAACGACGGTACCACAACACCCAGGAGCAGGCAGGACAACATAGAAATGTTCGTTTTCTACATTGACCTGACCGAGAATCAAACCCGGGACCTCAGAAATGGTGAAAGCCAAGTCTGGCGTACTCGTCTCTCGGCTACGGGGGTCGTCGGTACAGAATAGCTAGTCATCTTTGTGAAATTTCTGACACATTTTCTTTGGCATGGTATTTTATTGTCATTTAAGTACCTAGACCTATTTTTATTTATTTATTTTTAGTTTATTTCAACTTTTTGCACAGATATTTAAAAAAAAAATTACAAATGGCGGACTTAATGCCAAAAGCATTATCTACCAGTCAACCATGGGGCCATACAGAGATGGCATAGGCGGTGCAACAAAAAACAAATTGTGTTAAATTAAATCATACAAAACTAAAACAAACTACATGAATATAATATAAAGTTGTACATACTAGAAACATACATAGATAGCTATATACGGTATATACAAACATAAAATATATACACACCTATCATTATATTATGTATATGTATATAGGTATATACATACACTTAATACAATTATACACAGATCTCATGCCAGCAAGAATCATGGAAAAGAGAAAAGAGTTAATTCAAAAAATGATTGCGCAGAGCCTTATTGAAGGAGAATTTTGACGTGGATTTTTTGATTTTCAAGGGAAGTCCGTTTCAGTGTCGTACAGCCGTCAGGGTGAATGAGTTTGTCATAAAACTGGAAGTGTGACGTGGTGTATACATTGAAGAGTATCACTTGAACGGAGATTTCTATCGTGAGAAGTATTAAGGAATGAAAATTAATCTTTAAGATGGAGGGAGATTTGGGTTCGAAGAGTATAGAGTAAAGGACGCAGAGTGTCCAAACATTCCTGCGATGCCTTATCGGGAACCAGCCAAGCTGGGAGCGAAATGTGGATATGTAATCAAACTTGCGTAAGCCGAAAATAAAGCGAATGCAGTTGTTGAGAAGGCAGTCTAACTTATTCAGAAGATCTTGGGAGACATTAGAGTAACGCACATCACCGTAGTCTAAAATAGGCTGGACCAGAGACTGCACAAGCAAAGTCTTTGTACAGGAAGGAAGACAGTGCTTAAAGCGATAGAGTGCTCGTAGAGTGCCATTATTGTGAGTTAAGTACCTAAAAATGATAATTTATTATACTTTGCCAAAAATACGCAAATGGGGATTCATTGTAACCATAATTAGGTAATCTAATAGCTTAGTTTTAATATTAATTTGCCATGTCCAAATGGGCTTCATGATGTAAGTACTTCTCTACACTGTATTTGTTACCTATCTGTACTATGAACTTTAAAAAAAACCTTGATACATATAATAGTGTGTAAATGTGTAGTACTTATGTGTCATGTGTCTTTTTGTGCGGTTCCTCTTAAATTACACGACAGATTTTGAGATTTTGATAGGGTTTTCTTTCACTATCATTTCGATAATTGATTTACGTCTGGTACTAATTGCGGGTCTGGCACTGAACGGGTCACAAAAGGATATTACAGACAACGGTGGGTCAACCTACCCAAAAGTTAAGTCATTGAACTGATTTTCAACTTTAAGTCCGACATGTAGAGATCAATATCAATTAAGAAAATTTGACGTTCTGTGGTAAGTTGACGAGCTGTTGAGTACAATAATTTATTTAGATAAAAATATTGAAATGAAAACAAATAGCCGGTTACGTTCTAGTCGTAAATACTGAACACAACTTTTAATACTCATTGCTCACATATCTCTTTTAATTTAATGTAGTATATGTATTTTATCACCATAAAGAAATAAATGAGCTCTCAGCTAACTTGTTTCTTATTAGCTATTTGTACTAAATGAAACTAACCTTAACTGTTTGCATTTCACAGTCCACTGGCACTTCTTTGAGATGCCTCTTCACTGGTTGGAGCAGGCAAGAGCCGAGCACAGCGTGGAAGGCAAGGGCGCCCAGGATGACCACGGTCCACCTAAACCCGTACTCTCCCAGGAGTAGTTTGACGAGCTGTGGCATGACCATCAGGCCGAAGCCGGTCCCAGCCATTGACAGGCCGACTGCCTGCCCTCGCTTTTTGGAGAAATAGTGGTTGAGCGACACGAATGACGACGATGAAGCGAGACCTACTCCGAAACCTGGAAAGAAATTATCATACGTTAAAGATTTGTAGAGTTAATGATCAGGATAAATAATATTAATTGCGCTTATAAAACAATAGTGCATTTCTGTTAATCACACGTCCAAATAAACCACTGGCTATATATCTATAAATATGATACAGATGTCATATTTATTTAAATAATTGACATAGGTATTAGGTTTCTTGGGAATGTTACGCATATAATGTTTTCAAATTCACGATGTTATGGAAAATAAATAATTTCTTTTTAAATCGAAAATGACTGACATATTTTTATGATTTTTAGGTTCTAATTACGAATACCTTTAAAAAATAAGGTGTGTCTTAGCGTATTTTAAAATATAAAGACTAAAAACAAAGTTTATATTGAGCTATTGAAAGACAGAATATTCAGTCTTAAAGTTTAAAAAATATATATTTGTATGCACCAAGTTTCGGTTATGTACAATCAACGGCAGGTCAACCTAAAGGTTAAAGGTCATTGAACTGATTTTCAACTTTAAGTCCGACATGTAAAGATCAATATTAATTGAGAAAATTTGACGCTTTGTGGTAGGGAGCTGTCGTCTGTACTATAGTAGTAAAAAAATAGAAAAAAAAACCTAGTTAACCACATTTCAACTTTTACTTCGATTTGGGATAGTTATTAAATATTTTATATTATTTATCAAGGTATAGTCTGCTCACTTATTATTTTAGGGAAAACTGCTCGCTTGACCATGACGCTCGCTAAAAATGCATACCAAAACAAGGAATGTTGACGCTTCATTTGAAGGCAGATACATTAATTATAACATGAAGGTTAACGAATTGTACTTAAACGTCTCGGTAACTAGATTTCTTAGAACTGTACAACCACCGCAATGATTACTTCACTCTACAAACAATAGAAATGACGCAGGTTATACAAAAAATGTAAAGTTAAAGAATATTTAGTATTTGTCATTTAAAAAAATGACGAATATTTACTACCATTCTACCAGTAATTTTAGTTATTATAATAAAAGCTAGAAATATGTTTAAATTTCAACAAAAAAAGGAATGATCTAATAGTAATTTCGATATCCTTCAAGTGCCCATATTCCACTGTGGACCCAATCGGGTCCATTCCTTACCCGTCATTTTAATTATTTAAAATCAGTTTAATCATCATCATTCGCCTGCCATGTTCCCAGGTCATATGGGGTCGGCGCAGTAAGTCTTTTTCTTCCATACAATACGGTCACTCGTCATTGAGTCATTCACCACCAAGACAAACGGTTGCCTTTCATCTTTTCTGGCACAGTTGCCACTTTCATACTTCCTCTAAGTTTTAATAGCTTATCATTGTGTTTTTGCAAAAATTTGATAAGCACGTACTTTCAAATCTCACAGTATAAGATATATGCTGATTGTAATCAATTACATTACCTGATTAGACAGTTACTATGATAAATAATGACTACTTTTAATAGCCGCTAATTGTTTGTCATTTACACTTATTAATTGATTACCGTCTAAACATCGAATTAAATTATGTCAAAATCTCATAATTAACGTGTTAACTAATTTCAATATGACCACACGCTTCTTTGAAAAAAATGTTATTAAAAAATATTTAACGCGAAAAGTATTTATCTTCTTATTTAAGTATATATCATGTGAATCGAATGCCATTTATTGATAAGGTATAAATAAGTGTATGTATGTACTTCTCGCATCAGTATGAATCCCAGTGTTCATTGAGCAAAGTCCAAACTCATAACAAATGAAGTTACTCATGCGGATTATTCACCAATCTACACTTTTTAACATATCCTAGCAACTAATGAATATTGTAACTACATATATGTCATTCGATTTTGCAAATAAAAACGTGTAACAAAGAGTCGCTTCTCAGTACTTACAAGAATATTAATGTAAAGGACGGTACTCAACGGAGGTGTTCGTAAAATCCTACGGCAATTCGTGATCGACAAAAAAATATTTTTTGCGGTTTTTCTCGTGTTATTTACATGAACTCAGGACTTATCAAGACATACCAAAATAACAATGTAGCAAAATAATGCACCTGAAATTTAGAAAAAGGTCTATTAGTCAAATGCGTTGGTTTTCCCTTAACATTCGTGAACCCATGTTCGTTTTAACTTGAGCAAGAGAATATTTTTTCGCGAACAAGTAAAGTCCATTCATCTTTGGTTGGCAAATATTGTTTACAATCTTTGCATGTCTTCATACAAAAATATCAGTGTATAAAATTTATGAACTGTTAGAATAAACAGGTTTTTATGCTAGCTGATCAATTACTTTAGGGTGTTATTTAATTTTAAAATTAATAATTTTGTTATAAATGTCAAGATTGTTTACAATATTTGCCATGCAAGCTAGAAAAACGGACTTTAGGTATTCATGTAACGAATGCTACAAATGAGTACCGCCCTTAAGGGTAAGATTCGTCGAAATACTGCTGCCAGTCTACTTGTAAAAAGATAACACGATTCTTCTTATTTCGTTATCTTTGTGATGAAACATTTTTCCCCTATAAAGCTTCGAGAGGGCTAGGCAGTGTAATTGTTTTTGTCTTTTATTCGATACAAGTTTTAAGAAATATCCTTTTAATTAAAATATGTAGAGAAACCAAACACAATGACGATGGAAGTAAATGATGTCTTATTTGATTATAATTAAAGTGATGAACAATTCAAGTAAAATATTTAGCCTGACAACAGATCATTAGGCCTTACCTTTTAAATCACCATAAGTGGCCAATTTTTAGCACAAGCTGTTTGAAGTAGACGATAAAGATGAAAAGGTTTCTACTGATCTAATAATAATCCAACTATAAAATGGATATCCGTCATTGGCCGTAATTTTGTAACGTAAGTCAATACTTACAGAGTTACAATTAACTATGTTATTTAAGGGCTGTGGATTTCGTGTAAAATAAAATGAAATACCCAGAGGATACAGTCAAGCACCCAGAGCATTGCTGAGACATACCTTCTAAAGTTCTATAAGTAGTGGTCAATAATAGGACCCATCTTGTTCACTGGTGCAAAATAGATCAATTCTAGCGCGCATAGTTTTATTTATTACTTCTGTGTTACGGGGCTTACAAAGAAGCTAAGGCATCCTCTTGACTCCTGAGCGGAGGAGTTATTGATCAGACTTACCTCCTAAAGTACTATAAGTGGCCAATATGTGCGCCATGCTGTTTGCTGGTGCCGTGGTGAGCAATCCGAGCGCGCATATCACAGAGCCCACGAAACAGACCTTCCTGTATGAGAAGGTCTTAATCACGGGGCCCACGAAGAAGCCGGAGAAGTTGACGACGGAGTCCAGCGTGCTGGCGATCACGGATGCGCCGGTCGTGTGCACGCCCAGATCGTCCAGTAAATCTTTGAAGAGAAGACCAAATGACGGCTCGAGGGAACGTGTTGAAAACTGCAAAGAAATATTGGTAATGTTAGGTTGTTTGATATACATTTTAGAGTATCCAAATAAGGAGCCACTCTAAATGCCATACAAAGTCGCTTATACTTTTCGATCGATTTAAGAGGTAAAAAACATTAGGCCCTCTAGTAACCCAAGTACCAACTGAATATCCACGTAACTGTATTAGGTAATATATCTGTTACCCTCGACTTCGTTCGCGTGGCCTTCGGTTCCATTCTTCCCAAGCGTGCGCACAATGCATCAAAGTTTCATGGCAATTGGATGAATTATTTATAAAATCATACGGGACTAACATCAAACAAACAAACAATTATGTGTCTGGTATCTTTTAACCTCATACGTGTTTGTTACGTGTCATGTATTTAATATTTTATGTTTAAACAAGTCTACGTGACCTACGTTCAAGTTCCCATGATTACGGTAGCACTTTTTCATATTGAATGATTATCTGTGTGACGTAACCTGTATTCGATTACATTCTATGCGTGTTTACAGTAGCTAAACGGATCGGATGGATAGCTGCAACATTTTGCTATCGGTATATTTTCAAACTCTACGAGCATTTGCGCACTGTATCCGACTAGGAGACTTATTTTTGAAGCAATAGAATCCCAATTCGCATACGAAATCCCAAGAACCGTATATTCACTTTATTAGGAATCGGATTTTTGCGATTTCTAAATCTTATGCTAATTGTATGGATTTGCATCGTATCTAACATATTTAGTAATCAGAATTTGTTTAAGGATTGTTAATCATTCAAACAAAATTACGACGTGGCCTGATATCCATTTGTTAAAAGACGAACGACAATACGTAATACAGTTTAAGTACCCACTTTACTCCAATTACGAAGGTTTAGAGGGATCTTGTTATATCATACTAATCTGTTAACTGTTACGTATATAATTGGTATTCCACTTTATTATACCAAAAAGCAGCTGAATGAATGGAGTCATTGACTTTACGATCTGTAAGTAATCATAATAAAAATAACAATAAAACGCCAATGAAAAAAAAGTTGTAAAGACGATAATAGTTTCCACGAATAAACTGAAATTATGATTTATGTTACTGAAACTGTACGGTAGTCACTGAATTAAAGTGAACGTAACATGAAAACGGTAAACTCATAGTGTACTAGGTACCTATATTAAAAAGACAAAACCCAAACGACTTAAAATTACAGAATTTTCTTTATTTTTTCTTTTTCGAAAAACGTAACGCATAAAATTATGAGGAGTTGATACTGCTAGAGTCTGTCTTCAACACTATAAGTGTGTTTCAATGGGATTACGATATCGTTAGTGAATCGTAAGAGGATTTGATAGTATTTTCTATGTAGTATTTATCTTAGCGAGTTATGATACTATATCTGTGAACTGTGTGGAAACAGACAATAGACAAAGTAGGTAATTTGCGGTCCGTATAGCAATTGTGTCACTCCATTCAAGAGCATGTGACTTGTTTAGCAATAGTAATTGTAATAGTCAAGTGGTCTTCGTATCGCCCTGCAACAGCCTGGCAAAGTATTGTTTATATAAGTATTGAAAGGCTAGCTAAGATCCTGCGCACACTGCGACTTTGTGCGTCAACGGTCGAAAATTAAAACTGCCTCTGGAAGCTAGTTTTTTTTAAAACATTTCAATCTGATCATATAGCAAGTAGCCAAAGCACATGTGTTATAGAAATCAACAGACAGAAAACAACGACAGTACCACGACACTCAGACCGACCGACCGGGAATCGAACTCGGGACCTCAGAGAAAGCGACATCAAAGTCCGGTATGCTAACTTCTCGAATATGAAGGTCGTCAATTGATTGAAACTCTATCAAAACGCAATGTAGTTACCATGTCGGCGGTTGCCGGTGCTAGCGATCGATCGCAAAGTCGTCAAAACTCGTTACAGCATCGATGCAGTCGCAAAATCGCCGATTGCGGATGCTTTAAGCCGCAGTGTGCAACAGGCCTTTAGTGTGGCGACCGCGTCACGTTTTGCAGATGTGCAATAAAAACAGACTTATCGTCAAACGTCACAGTACAAAATATTACTACCTACCTACCTCCAATTTATTACACCTATATTTTTTATGACTTCCGACAATTAATTACCTATTAAATACGTTGACATCATAATAATCCATAAGTAAAGTACATTTTGATGACAATCGAATCTTTGATCTAATCTTTTATTGTTATTCCTGATATAAATAGATTTTTCAGACCATACACAAGTCTCGACTCTATCTGCTAAAAGGACCTGAAAATTGACGCGTTAAATCGTAAAAATGTAACTCTTCGACGTGCCCTAAATATGTCTCGAATGAGGTAAGAAACAAGAACTACATTTGTACGACTATTGCTATGATAAACGAAGTTTAAAATTTGCGTTTTTAGTTAACTTAAATCACATATTTGCAAACTAGTCTTTAACAGTGAGGGAGGACAAGTTTCCAAATGATATCAACAGAAAAGTGTAGAAAACCATCTACTATAACCTTAAATAACCATCCGACTAGCAAAGTCGCGGTGTGATTCGCTTTGAACGCAACTGATCCCGAGTTCGATTCCCGGTTAGGATCAGTTCAGAAAATGGACTTTTCTTTTACTCGAGTCTGGGTGTGTTTTATATACTAGACGCCCCTGACAAAAGTCACAGTCTGGTCCAGTGAACATCAAAAGTACTTAGCTTAGTATCAGATTTTTTTCAAAAGAACCTCATTGCAAAACATATCGCAATAGTCTGGCAATATCACCACGCAAAATTCTAACAAAGAAGTCAGGTTATTATTACATTTAGAAGAGTCTGTACATTGAAAATTAGTTTTTGATCAGCTACGTGTACGGTCGCTGATGCTGACTGCATCTCGCAAGTTCGCAACACGAGGAAGTTAGTTACTTCGAGATCATGACAATTGGTGTATTGTCAAACGCATAATGTTATTAAATTATAACTTACATTGACTAAACTAACTCCCAAGCAGACCATCCACGCCCAGCCGCCGTCCGGAGCCACCTTCCTCGTGGCTGGCGGAACCTTCGCATTCTGACCTTTGCTCTTCTCCGCCGTCATTTTCAGCTTTTGTCACCTATCCGTCTGAAACAATAAATAATAAAATATTAATAATAAATATTTGACAACATCCATACATTGCTCTGATCCTATGGTAAGTAGCTAAAGCACCTGTGTTATAGAAATCAGAAACAACGATGATACCATAACACTTAGACCCGCACTTAGACAAGATAAGTTATTTTTCTACATTGACCGACCGGAATCGAACCCGGGACCTCAGATAGCGACACCTAGTCCGATATTCTCACCTCTCTGCTACGGAGGTCGTCAAAACAATGATATAATATTTTTAAGAAGCGATATAATAGATTGTATTCTACACACCCATCATGGTCCATGATTCATGGAGCACTTGATTGTGCAAGGTACATTATTATCATCGCACATTTAGATGCAGCTGTTAGGGACGTAAAGGCGATGGAAGCTCATTGGTTTAAACCTCGCCTGATATACGTGAGGTCCTAATTTGGTTATTGTACCACTAGAGTTTTCAGAATGTAGACAGATTACACCATAAGAATGTTTTCCAATCTAAAAGTAAAAAACATATTGATAGATGTACCTACCAATTAAATATGTTTGTACATAACAAATAAATAGCCTAACCTAACCTTGGTCCATGACTATGATCCAATTTGTCTAATTATTTATTCAACGGTTGCTGAGCTTAGAATGAGAGCAGCACTGGGTGGGAGAATTAGAGTTTATTTAAAGTAGGAGAGTAATAAATTGTATTAATTTTAACTATTCGACAACTGAGTGCGTGTGCTGCGTTTACGCCGCCCTTTGCACCTGATTACTGATGCGTTGACGACGTTGGAACTTTAAATACTCAATACACATTGATGCTTCTTTTAAACCTGACTCCTATTAAAGCCATCTTCACATCCCGTACTTCAGCGTAGTAAATAACTAAAATATTTATTACCATTGTAACTCTACATTTCAAGCTAATAGTCTCTTAACAATAAGAGAATCATACCATAAGATTAATGAAATAAGATTTCACGCAAACGCAACACGCAAACAGAACTTAGGTATGTGTTGTTTAATTAATGGGCCAGCAAAAAATATAAAAATACAATACCTATAGTGTTCGCAGTTAATTTTCCAACTCCAAAACTTTCCAAAAATTCCTAGTTCAAATCATATCAAACTGCGGTTAATAAACTGAGAAATTTTGCACTGAATATCCATTATTTCGAGAACAATATCAACAGATTTTTGTACTACACTCGGTGCTGTATAGCTTTATCAGCAACGACAATATCTGTTGACTTGATTGCCGGCCGGGCGCGGCACGCTTTGAAAACAAAGCACTATAAATACGAACTGGGCTTTGTGGAAAGGAGATAGAGCATCATGTGAGTTGTACATGAGTAGAACCATACAGACCCATGCCGTTACCACGTGTTACTAGCCACCAGCCAGGGCTGTCAAACCAAATAACCGGTTACGGTCGCACGCACGTGATATAATAACTCAAAACACCTAACCAATCACTCACCTATGTAAACACACAAAGTTTATTTCACCAAATAGTATTTCACAGTGTTAAATAATAAAATAACGGTGTAACTGCACGTGAAGTCGCGACACAAATTGGATTAGTAACGTGACGAACGGGACGTCTAGCCACCAATGTTCTTCGTTCGGAACTAACATGAATTTTTAGTTTGATTTGTCTTGTCATATTGACTCGCCGGCCTTCGTATGCAACCCATCTTCGTAATGGATTTGTAGTCAACCCTGTTGGGAGCACGTGCGCACTTCATCTTGGGTCAGCCGAATACGAAATCAATCGTTATACCTAATGTGCTCAGCATCAGACTGTCCCTAATTCCCAATACAGTGCTCCGGTAGGGAATAACATTCAAGAGAAATGTTATGCAAGTATGACTTAATCATTTTGTATAAGACGAAAGCATTATTCAAATAGGCTGTAAAAACGTCCAACGGTAAAATAATTTGTATTTTATTTTTCGCTACAAATGGTACTTAATGTCGTTTATCGCGTCCATTATTTTTTTACTTTTAGCTTTATGTTTACTTTTGTTGCTTTTTACCATTAAATGATGTATACGAGTTTATTTACAATTTGTAAACATATGGCTGATTTATTAATGGCCGGATAACTTTTATCTGACAAATAAATGTGTCTTTGACACATTTTTTATTCGAAAACTGTCAACCTGCCAAACTTATTCTCCAAATAAAAGTTACCTAACAGTTGAAAAATCGGCCCTTAGCTGACTACGAGTTAAATTAGAATGTCACATTCAAAAATATTTTTAAAACATAGTTAAGTTAATGCCTTTAGTTAACTTTTGTTGCACTTTATAAATATTATTTAGTTTTAAATATTGCTGGTAGTATACGACAACAACCAAATAACGTATTAATAAAAGTCCTAAAAGATTTTTTAATGCCTAAGTCACCAAAAAACTAAGTAGATTCGTTCGAAAACATCATGTTTTTATCACAATATTGTTTTGACCGACCCTTATTCATATCGATCATTTCATAATCGTCGTGATTCGGGTCCAATCGACTCGCACTGGTCGTTCACCTCTTGCTTTTGCTTCCCGATAAATAGAGCGGCAGTCGGAGCTAAATTCGATACAACTGACACAAAAATGTTAGATGTTTTATCTTATCGAAACATAGCAGTGCATTTCTCGGTGAGTTGGCACGGAACGGACTAAAATAGACTCGAGTCCACTCGACTCGTAAAATCCGCGTGTGACCTTGCGACACGCTCCCTAGCCCATAGACATAGAAAATAATCAAAATCAACTATGAAAGACGATTTGAACCTTCTAATCTATATACTTAAGTGTTCGGCGAGTTACAAATTTTAATAGGACCCAGAATACAGAGTTCTGAAAACTACCAACTTATTACTTACATGATCGTGTTAGTAGTTGAGATGGCGAATATCGGTAAGAACAATCAAAAGAAAGTTAGATAACGAAGTTACGATCCCATAATGGTCTTGTGCTAATTTATTAATACAATAAATTCGCATTTAGATAAACGTAACAATCGCGGCGTTTGCCTTTTTGCACTATCTACCTATTCTACCTAATTACTATGTTCTACTTAAGTAGTTATTATTAGCTAAGTACCTCGTAATTTTATTTACGATTCTTTATACGTCATCGTTCTCGGATATTCCTAAGCTATACAATGTCCGGACTGGCTTGTCTCGAGGATAATGAAATGAATGATCCATTAGAAATGTAAATTAGATAGGAACTCAGAAAACCTATTTAGACGTCAACATTTGAAATGTAGAAAGTGACAATTAAGGAGGGTCGGCGAGTTACACATATTTTTTGTAACACAGACCGTTTAGGGTTGGTTCACTCCAGTTTCGTTGTTGTTTTAAAAAAAACGGACAAGTGCGAGTCGGACAAGTGCGAGTCGGAGTAGCCCACCGAGGGTTCCGTACTAATTTGTATGGTACGGTACATAGTATAAATAGTTCAAGAATCGAATCTCGCAGTTTAATTACAAAATTTAATTACAAATATTATAGTTTTCAGATTAGTATAAAACGATATTACTTGCTAAATTTCATAGATCTAGGTCAACAGAAAGTACCCCATAAATTTTGATTCCCTTGAGTGTCGAAATATACGTTTTTTGCGGCATAAAGAGCCGTATATATTTTTTACGTTAATATGTTTGATTTTTTCACAGCTTTAAGGAAATGTAGACTTGAGTATGTATATGGTTTTAATTTCAAGTCGATACCTCTACGCGTTCCAGAGATAAAAGGTCTTGACAGACCTACGGACAGACATACAGACGGACAACAAATTGATCCTATAAGAGTTCCGTTTTTTCCTTTTCACGTACGGAACCCTAAAAAGTAAATGTGCACCACTTTCAAATATATTTTATTTTCATGTCAGTCAGAAGAAACGAATATTGTTAAAGGTTAAATTTGTAAACCCTCAGCTGACCAAAACAATACTTAAATGGTTGCTACTTCGTAAACGTGGCGCTTTCATTTATATGAAAACCTGCTGAAAGTAGAAAGCTTCCATCACGTTCATTATTAATCTACACACATCATCAGTCAGTCACCAGACTTGCGTGTTGATTTCATAGGCCTAAATAGTGCATATTCAGGAATATCTAATATCGCAAAGAATTTAGAGCAATAACTAAATATGACATGCTACTCGCATTAATGAAGTAATAAAACGGATATCACAATACCAAGGCTTTATTAAGCCTATCCTAGACATTTATTGCTTCTTTGCCTTGGACAGTTTAACTATTCTTGTACCCAAACTTCTTTAGTCGGGTTATTAATAACAGTTGTAGTATGTAGGTTTAGTCCGTCATATATACGTGTTTACCTTACATATTTGCCCTATAGAAAATTTAAATGCGCGTTTATTCCAATGCCTGTTTCATGTAAAACTTTGACGTTTTACTTTTTTTTTTAATTAAACATAGCTCTAAAGCGGGGTTTAAAAATAGATTTCCGTTCGAGATATTTCAATACCTACATTTAGCTATAAGAACTATTGAGGTAAGTAAGATAGCGACTTTTGTCACGCTTATGCACTGCTGTTTGATTCCTAATCTTATCACAAGATCGGAGATCACTAATATTGATGACTTTAAGATTTAATTCAAGTAGGTCAGCATTATCAATAAGTGTGTGCGCAAGCCGCTTTAGCACGAACTAGATAAATATCGACAGTACCTAACAGCGGACAATGACTATTAAGTACCAACTAGGTACTTTATACTACTAGGCTACACTTATAATTCGGACCGCCGACCTACTTTGTGCGGACAAACAAGTAAACAGTAAAAAAAACAATATTTTTAAATTAATACTTTAACCATGGTTGCTAGTAATCGTTCTCTTTTTTTTTTTTTTTTTTATGGACGCTGATTATCGCTGAGTGCCTTTGAGGAAGACATTCGCCAGCTTAACCCGGGCAGTTGTGGCGTGCGCTGAAGGCGCACGGCCTAGGTCCGCCCCGCTAGCGGTCACCCGACCCGGCCGAGTGTGAGGCTTCGCGCAGCGAAGCCTCAGACTCGTACGTGTCGAGTCCCATACTAGCAGGCGTGATCGGGCCAATGTGGAAGCAGGCGTGATCGGGCCAATGTGGAATCGTTTACTCAACTGATCGCCACAGTTACAACTATATTTATAAAATAAAGTCGGGTTAGCTACACCATTTATTAGACAAGAACGGCTGTACCGATTTTTATGATTTATGATTTTTTGGATATGTCTCCGTCCCGAATAGCAGAATTACTTTAAGAACATCGGAAAAATTACGAAAAAAACTAGGCGGTACAAAGTTCGCCGAGACAGATAGTATTTTATAAAAAGGACCCCCGATGAAACTAATTAGTAATTCCTGGTGTATCGGGTATCGTAATACTTCAAACGTATGACTGGCAGCTGAGCAAAGTAGATATGATTTAGTAAATACTAAAAAGATGTAGGTAGGTACTCAATATTATATGAGGCATAAGAAACACACGGAATTGCTCGCAAAAAACAACTGGCCTGGCAACAACTCCGGACGATAACCTGGCTGATGTCAGAGAGCGCAAAAAAGTGCACTCTCAGTGCTTAGTCCCGCCGACACCGCAGCGATACGTAACTACCATTTAAGTCGAATAAGTAGAAAGCAACGAAGTCACACACTTCGCGGACGCACTTTCATTCAAATGGAATGTAAACAGAGGCTCTGACGACTGTCTTTTACCAAAATCACGAATTATTTCATTAAAAACTCGATGTTGATAGAAAAAAGACAACCTTGAATTTATAATTTTACTAACAATAGATCCGTTGACACGTTTCCAACTAAACTAAATCGAAGAGACTTCACTGATTCTGAATGATTGTAATTATTTTCGATTTCACATAATGGAAAATCGCCTACTTCAAATAAATTTCTTTGTTGCGATAATGCCTTATTACACTTATCAGTTATCTGAAAGACATATAAGCCAATAAAGTCACCACTTGATAGATTTCTTAATCAGTTTATCAATTTTCAATAAATAATAAAAAGTCGGTCAACAACAACTTGCTACACTATTAAATAAAACAACAAACCAACAAAGGTAGCCTCTTTTATATTTTGATGACCGTATAGGTACTATGTATAAATCACGTGAAAAGCTGTTAACGCTATCGATACTGAATGACGACATACATGATGAGATAGCCCGTTTGTTTGGATATAAATCAAATATTCAAACATTCGGTCGGAGCGTGCTTCGTCAGTGGTATGGAAATGTTTTGAAAAATGCCAATTTAACCACACTGTGACACCGATTCCTCCGATTATTGAACGTTTAGCTGCAACACATACTTCTGTGTAGGTAGTACGTGACTTACAATTAATTTATAGTCGTTTTTAAGTAAGATAATGTACACCCTACTCTGGTTTGAAAAAATTACCATAATTAAATTTAAAGCGGTAAAAAATATGAAGATCAAAATGTCATTTACCCATTACCAAACTGGGTTATTCACCAACTCGACACAAGAGACTGGACACACGTGTGTCCAGTTGGTGAAACTTAAAATTATTATCACGTATATTTCGTCATCTGGACACGCCAAAATAATATGTCGAGTTGGTGAATATCCCACTGACGACCGCCGAGTTTTATAGTATAGTTTTATTCAAACATACAATATTTCAAAGTAAGCAGACAACCAAAATAATACCAAAGTATAAAAAATACAACAGTTAATGCTAACAAAGGGCCTGATTCTCTGCAAAATACTTAATTAACGTTAATATTTTTTATTTTCGTCATAATGTTTCGACATAATTAGTTTTAGTTCATTTTGTTTTTATAAGTTCTGTTATTTTATATTTGACAGATTATTAGTATAGCTTAGCTATAGCCTTTTTTTTATTTTTAAAGTCTGTCTCTACTCTTAGACGATAAGAAAAAGGATTTAGAGAGTGATTAGAGGAATTGAACCCATTATCGTCGTAAACGGGGTAAATGCAGACAAGACCATTAGGACTCGTATCACTCGTATCTAGGAGACTTTCTATCGCAACTTGTCACATGCTTACTGGCTAACTGGCCAATGTTTTATGCCGCGTCCATGGCACTTGCCTCATTCTGGGAACCGATAGTTGTATTTAGTGTAACATCCATCTATACTGATCTTATCTATACAATACCATTGTGTTGGTTGGTACAGTCGACAGCAGGTAAACCTACCCAAAAAGTTAAAGGTCATTGCACCGATTTTCTTAAATCTGATACGTAGAGATCAATATTAATTGAGAAAATTTGACGTTTTGTGGTAGGTTCACGAGCTGTTGTCTGTACACAAATGCTTATATCCGCAAAAAATATGAAATAATTATTTATGGTACAGTGAAAGCAGGTCTAGACGGTAGAGATATTAAAAGTTTACACAAAATATAGTCTTTTGAAACTTCATAATTATGATGGGCTAGACTCGTACTCAATCTTTAACAAACAATATTAAAAAACATTAACAAAACTACATATTTCGAATATCGGACAAATAACAAAGATATAATTTATTTAACTAACAAAAATAAAAGTAGGTACCTTTGATCTGGGCAATATAGAAATATTATGAAAGCATTACGTTCCGGAAACCTACATTCAAAAATATGCATCGCTAGCAATTCCTAAGAAATCCGGAAAAAGTTTAACACGAATTGCATGAATTAAATCAGAAATTGATTTACCTTTTCGGAACACAATACATACCTACTCGATAGTTTAAAATAAGGACGTTACTTTAATTCTGTTAATTACTTGAATCATGACATTCCATAACAAACAATTCAGTGTAAACGGCTTAATTATAAAATTTACCTACCTAACCATTTATGTATTTTTAGGTACTGAACTCATACCCAACAGTGGAATTGTTATTTCCTTGGTATGAGTCGGTATCTATCTGAAAATAACAAGTCTTATAAGGCAAGCAGGCTTTTATCGATGTTCTATTGAAAAAAAAAACGCGAAAATACACAACAGGCATTGTAATAGTCGGCACAAAACATTGCTGTTTTCCATAGAAACGGATATAGAGGCCAGCCACCCCTAGTAGCATAACTACGTCACAACGAACTTCGTAAAAGGAGATAATGCGCCCACGCATAGAGATTTATATGTACAAGTACCTAATTAGGGCTTGAATTTAATTTTTAACCCTTAAGGCCCAATGGCATAAAATAGCGACAAGAATGAAGATGATTTATTGATTAAATGACTGATTTTCTCCTATTCTCTTAAAGAATTTGAATAGCAAAACAATAAATTGTAAAATTGCAAATACAATTAAAGGTGATTTTGTTAATATTTGCATGCCAATGTAATACTGGTTAATGTATATTGTTCTTTAAATAGAATTATTAAGATCTATTGTACAGACAACGGCAGGTCAACCTACCCAACCTACCTACCTACCCAAGTTAAAGGTTATTTCCCGGTCAGGTCATTAACCCGATTTTCACCTTTAAAACCGACACATGTAGAGAGCAATATCAATTAAGAAAATTTTAAGTTTGTGGTAGGTTAACAAGCTATTGTGTGTACCACATTTAAGCAAATCAATATTTACATTCTATTCTAACAATCAATGAGAGTCGAGCGGTGGTAGCTCAGTGGTCAGTCTCGTGTCACGCCTCTGGAATTTTCGGAATCTTTGTAATACGGATTTATATCACTTGCTCGGCCGGTGAGAAAACCATGAAACAGAATCATATCCATGGTTCAAAATAGTCCGGTGCACCAGCCTTAGGATTGTGGAGATCTCATGCATGCTTAAATCTAATTAAGCAAAACATGTCTTAGAGCTTAATAATAATAACATCATGTAACACCATGTTTTAATGCCAATAAAGATCTTTGATTTGGATTTTAATTTGATTTGATCATGGCAATCGCTTTAAATGTTAACTAGACATAATAAGGATCTAGGATTATGCCAAAAGCATACCTATGTCGCCGCCAACTGGTTAGCCGTTTAATTGCACTGCTAGCCAATTCATTGAACAACGCTATATTCAACCACAATATTTAAAACATTCAATGTCACAGCTGACATAAAAGCCGCCTTTACTTTTCATTTATTTATTTCTCCGCCACCACGGCACTGTTTCGTTTTGTTTAAAAGATGGTGGTAACAGCAGGTTTTTAGGGTTCCGTAGCCAAAAAACGGAACCCTTATGGATTTGTCATGTCTGTCTGTTTGTGCGTCCGTATGTCACAGCCACTTTTTTCCGAAACTATAACAACTATACTGTTGAAACTTGGTAAGTAGATGTATTCTGTGAACCGCATTAAGATTTTAACACAAAAATACCCCCTGTAACTTCTAAAATAAGAGATTGATAAAACAAAAAAAAAACCGGCCAAGTGCGAGTCGGACTCGCGCACCGAGGGTTCCGTACAAACCTGCAAGGTTTACAAAGTTCGTTCATTACGACAATCGAGTCATAACTATGGTATTTTTATTGCAAAATGAAATTCATAACATTACAATGGGGAAAGATGGAGGAGCATAAATTTAAGACAAAGATCTCTTTATCGTTTAAGTAATCCTTTATTTTATATTAACACATATAAAAGTAATAAGTTTATATTTATTACAAAATATATATTTTGTAATGTAACTAAAAATTTAAGGTTTTCGGAATTTTTCCTTTATGTGTGCTATAAAACGTTGCTTCATGCCAAATTTCAAGATTCTAGGTCGACTGGAAGTACCCTTTAGGTTTTGATTCCCTTGCGAGTACTTGCGAGTTTCAAAAAATGCAGCTTAAATTGCTGTTTCTTTTGATTGCGTTGACATAGAAGTTTGATTTTGTTACAGCTTAAAGGTATTATAGACCTGAGTATTTGGTATGAATTTCAATTTAATACCTCTACGCGTTTATGAGGAAATGGGTAGTAAGGTTAAAATTATTAAAAAAATATATATTATGTGATGTAACTAAAAATTTATGGTTTTCGTAATTTTTCCTTTATCTATGCTATAAGACGTTGCTTCGTACCAAATTTCAAGATTCTGAGTTCACGGGAAGCACCCTGTAGGTTTTGATTCCCTTGCAAGTGTCGAAAATTTGCGGCATAAACGGCTGTATCTTTTGATTGCGTTGGCTTAGAAGTTTGATTTTTTCACAGCTTCAAGGGACAGTAGACCTGAGTAATTGATATAAATTTCAGCTTCATACCTCCACGCGTTCCTGAGAAAAAGGGTCTTGACAGACGGACGGACGGACGGACAGACGGACAACAAAGTGATCCTATAAGGGTTCCGTTTTTTCCTTTTGAGGTACGGAACCCTAAAAATGATGTGATCTAGTAAGTAGTTTTTTTAATACGTCATAAATCGTAAACTGCAATTTACCTTTCGTAATGTTATGGATTTCATTTTGCAATAAAAATACCATAACTATGACTTGATTGTCGTGATGAGTGAACTTTTACTTACATGTTGTACGGAACCCGCGGTGCGCGAGTCCGACTCGCACTTGGCCGGTATTTTGTTACTGGGAGCGGATCGACACTGGATTGCGACTAACTTTAAATTACGAGAATAGTGCCTCTGATTTACACCAAAAGCAATTTAAAAGCTAAACACAATACAAAAATCTAGTAAATAAATATAATATTTGTATGGACATAAACATTATTTTCGATTGTCTTGTGACTCCACTCTTTAGTGTAGGACAAATGTATTAAAAGTTTGTTGATCCATCAAACTGTCAACAGAAAAATTATTTTAATGTGGATTATTAATTGACACAGACATCATTTAAAAGTCAGATGTAACACTATGGTACTGTATAGGCAGTCAAAGACAATAATAGAGAATTACTTTTAATAAGCTTAATTATAGTTTCCTTTTTATCTCCACTTTTGTTAACATCTAAAAACACATACTAGTCCTATTTTACATTTATCAGTCAACAGCACAACCTAAAGTCCGTTTTTCTTTGCTTGTCCTTTTGAGCGAAATTATTACATTAAGTAGGTACATATTATAAAGAATTCAGGGATCGAGCCTTACAGTTTCATTACAAATTAATTAAAACAATTGAATTACAAATGTATATCTTTGAGTCTTTTCCCTCAACTTGTAGGATAAGACGACATTACTTCCCAAAATTCATACTTCCTAGAATTATGAATTTAACGGAAAGTAAGTACCTACCTACCCTATAAATTTTGATGCCCTTGAGTGTCGAAATCAGGGATCGGAAACCGGTTATCTTAACCGGAATAATAAAGGTTTTTGTTAAATTAACTATCACATACTCCAAATACCGACTTAAAACCTATGGCAAATTTAGTTTTATGGTCAAATCTTTACAACTACTATCAAATATTAGAAATGGGTCTTATACATTTTGAAATAAATATTAAGCGGTTTCGATCCTTGGTCGAAATATACGTTTTTTAATATAATTATTGGCAGGCAGTTGAAACAACTAATTACAGCCTGCACCTCGTTGTCATAGTTTAAGTTTTCTTTTCCTCCAGCTACTTGTCTAATCTGTTCGTAAACAGATTGGTTAGTAGTATGTGCTGACACCACTTCTGCTGGCAATTTGTTTTATGCCTTGATCACTCTGTTGTTACAGAAGTGCTTGTTGGGGTTTTTAAATGAAAGAGTCTTTGATAACTTAAGATGGGGGGTCCCCTTAAGTGTGTTTTTTGAGAGTACTGGAATAATTCCTGGTCAAAGTTTTTTCAGCATAAACGCTTACCTTTTTTTACGTTAATTTAGAAGTTGACTTTGTTTGCTTTAGGAGACTGTAGACCTGAGTATCTGGTTGTAATTTTAACTTGATACCTTCATGCGTTCCTAAGATAAAGGGGTCTTGACAGACAGATAGACAGACAACAAAGTGATCCTATAGGGGTTCCGTTTTACGCTTTTAAGGCGCGGAATCCTTTTTTTTTTCATTCATTCGTAATACTTAAGGTATTTTTAATGTGATTTGTGTGGTAAAATATAATTTTTGTAGGTAATTCTTTACCTACTCAAAGAGACCACCAAAGCAAAATCTTTCATTGTGCCCTGGTATCTTTTATGGTTTTTACCATAATAATCCAAATAAATGCATTGTTTATTTTTTATATTAAAAAATATAAAAAATAAAAAAGTATAAAACTATGCATTTATTAGGAGTTAAACAATTGTTGTCACTAAGATAAGCTGCAACATCTACGTTAAATTTATTAAGTAAGCTTAACTCATTAAGTATGCACAATATAAATTCTATTGTTATGCGGTCTCATGAGACCATTTGGATGTTGATAAGTTAAAATTTTAATGTATTTTTTTATCAATCAAATAAAAATTAAAGGTAATAAAAGTACAGAACTGAAGTTTTTATTTTTTACTTGCAACAGATTTTTTTACTTTAAAATCACCTGATGGAAAGTGATGATCATAATGAAGGAGACATTTTAGTATGCTAAGATCATTTAAGGGTCCATTAAACACATACTTTGTTTTTACTTAGTTGCTCAGTCTTTTTTAGCTGAGGTAATTCACGGTTTTGGTGCATGGTCAATTCTCATCAAAGGGTTGTCCTATGACAAAGGCCTCACTAAAATTAGGTTACACTTTAACTTGCACTTAGTCCAAGCACTAAGTGCAAAGAAGAACTTAATGTTTTTCAAAGTAATTAATAAAAATAACAAAAACAAGTCGGAATATTAGGTACTTACCCTTTTGAAGTTTTCCATAAAGGTTCAGTCAACAGTACAAAATCATACCACTGTTTCTTAATAATTATTATGAGTACAATGAAATTATTTTCACTCGTTACAAGTTTCGATCAGTCACAAAGAAAAGTTCAATTTGGTATCATCAAAATGTATGTACCCACTTATTTTTAACGAGAAATACTCACTATTGCAAACCTTTTTTAATTAAAACCAAGAAGTTATATCGTATATTCTTTACATCTAACAAGAGAAATCAAAACATTGACAATTCTGTTGTAAGTACAAATTGTACTGTGCTGTGCGTGAAACAAAACCACGTACAAAGTAGTTGTTAAAAGCAAGCAGGTCGAAATGACTTAGACACAATATATTAATCTGTGGAAATGACAACAAAATGACATTATTTATATAGAATGGATTGGTGGATTCGAAATGTCAAACGAGCCTGTCTTAGGGAGAAGCGCAAAGTCGATCAAATTCAACCATCGATATCGAGTTGGTCATCGAGAAAAAATCTGTCGAACTCTTGTGTTACTGGGACGATGGGTATATTATTAATAACAGCGTTGACTATAAAACCAATAAAAAACCAAAACCAATAACATGGCCCCATAAGGGCACTGCAACAATGATATGTATAATCATCATAGTTTTATCATTATATATATACATATAATTGGATATAAGTTGATGAGGAGATCTGACTACCTTCCATGTGTCCTATCGATTCGAAATTTGGTACCGTATTACTTCAATGATATTGAAAAACCATAGTAAAGGTAACCATGACTTTAAATATGACATGTTAGTGTAAGGTTTAGATTTCGAAGGTAAGTAAATGAATGGGATCAATTAGGCTTAATTACCACTGCGGCAGAGTCGAAGCGACGCGACGCGTCAATTTTTTACTCTTTAATATATTCAACTCAATTTCCATTGAGTAACGTTCGTAATTCGTATTCGTATGACGAAAGTAAGAAAACGCGCGAAATTGATTAAACTATTTACAAATACCTACATAATATTTAACCTAACCTTACAGTAGGTAGTTAAAACTTAATCTAGTAAATTCATAATTCGTTTATTCATTTTCATACAGTAAGAGTAGTCCACACAATAAAGGTATAAAAGATGTTCGTTTTGTTACAGTATGACATACTAAGGCATTCGTGATTTTTAGAAATAATAAAATCTTAAATTAATACATTTTAAACATTATAAAGGTATTCAAATTCTATTAAAAAGGAAAAACACAAAATAATAATCATAACAAAAATAACTAAAAATTGTCACAATAAATTATGTCAAACTGAATAACACAAATGCTGGAATTGATAAATTGCAGACGTCAAAAAAAAAACGTCAAAGATAAGGCTTGTCTGTCAATAATCACATTTTAGTCAACTTACAATTACGAGTATATACTACAATTTATCATCAAAGAATTCTTTTAAATTATAATACGATTTGCCAATTAACAACTTCTTTAATACACTATCATACTTTTTACCTTGGAGGGTTTTTATGTAGTTTGGCGAGTGATTGTAAGCTTTGACAGCCATATAATACGGCCCGTTCCTATATAACGTGAGTCACGCTGTGGGTAGAATGAGATCATTTTCACGGCGCGACTCGTAGCGTCTTGACGTGTTACCAATTTGTTGAAAATATTTGCTGTGCTTTCTTACAAATCGACACAATTCATACAGATAAACACATGTAACCGTAAGTATTTTATATTTACTAAATAACAAGCGACACGTGTCTCTCGGTGCTGTATAGGTTTATAATCCTCAAACATCGATTCTGTAATACAGATACTGCGGGTACGTCAGTCGAGTTGCCCCAGAATACGATCCCATAGCGTATCCAGGCAGCGGCATGGCTGTGGTACGCCGCAAGCGCACACTCCACATCTGTGCTTTTACGAAGTTCGCGCAGCGCATACGAAAAACAACTAAACCTGCTTGTTACAACTTCCACATGCTGTTTCCATGAAAGAGTAGAGTGCATTTTGATCCCAAGCAGTGAAAATGTACTAACTTGTTCTATTATTTGTCCTTGATGTGATATGGGCAGTATTAGACCTGTTCTTTGATACGGCCTGAATTGCATCATTTTTGTCTTTTCAAAGTTTAGTGTGAGACCTATCTCTTAAATGTGTAACAATTTTTAGTAAACATTCATTAATAATAGCATGTAAATTATTTATATTTTCTTGGCTACAAGTGACCAGGAGCGTTGCGCCATCTGCGAATAAAATAATTTTTTGAGACGCTACCGAATTAATACTAATATGATACTTAATACCTAACTAAGTTACTAACTCAACTAACTAATCACTATAAATACCTTCCTAATATTTATACGTACTTTAAAAAGGATAAAATAAAAGTAAAATTTCAAATTTTAGAAACCTAAGCTAAGCGAGAAAAACAGGAGTAGTCGCAGGTTGCAACAAAAAAAATACTCAGAAAAATTCGCAAAATCGACACAACCGTTAACGTCGTCTACCCTTATGTGTCTGCCGCAGTGCCGCACTTGGTGACGCCCACCCCCGCGCCACATACCGCACACTGAGCTCGCGCGGCATTACGTAGAGCGTAAACTATAGATATAGATATAAGATATTGGACATTGCTCTGATCCTATGATAAGTAGCTTAAGCACTTGTGTTACAGAAATCAGAAACAACGACGGTACCACAACACCCAGACCCGAGACAATATAGAAAAGTTATTTTTCGACATTGACCGACCGGGAATCGAACCCGGAACCTCAGAGATAGCGACACCAAGTCCGGTATGCTCGCCTCTCGGCTACGGAGGTCGTCTATACTATGCATGAAACGTAAGGTCGCTCGTCCCTAAATGTAATTCGTAATAATTAATTAGCTGTTGCTGAAAAAATACTTAAAAATTTTAGCGGTTTCCCGACGCGACGACGCTTGGAAAATAAAAATATTTGAGCATACATAATAAATATGTGACGATACTAATTATAATAGGTTTAAAATATTTGTTAGTTCTAGTGATTATTTTTTGTGTCGAGTTGTTTTTAAAATTTTTAATTTTACTTTTAACTTATATCTTGTAACTCTAGAGGTGCATGTAGCTCACTAGCAATAGCGCTTTGGTAGTGATTATCAAAGTTAAACCACCTATACTACGGTTGAAATTGAATGGTGGTGACCATTCCAACCATAAACAGTGACATTTATTATAAGCATCTTCGTGCTTCGGAAGGCACTTTAAAAGTTGGTCCCGGCTCATATTCGCTATGTTATGTGTGCGCGATGACAGCGCCCCTAGTGACCACAAGTATTGTGGGCTTGATCTCTCATATTATGCCAACTGGATGGTTTAAGAATTATTTTTGGGTTGTTTTTCTTCGAAATTAGATGTAAATATCAAAAAAGTTTGTGCATATTATAATAAGTGATTTTCCTACTCGAACTAAAATATGAATGTTATAATATGAACGGGATTTGAATCGATACAACATGATATAACTTCCCAACCTCAAACTGTCCAAAAAGGGAAAAAAAATGTATAAGTACAGCATGTGAGAGACTTTGAAGAGCTTAGAACCAACGGGCAAAGCTACTTAATAAGATCTGTGATCATAAGACAAACGTCTGTCACAGACGGTCTGTGACACGTACTCCCTACAAACTTTATTCTTTTCACAGCAGCTATCCATTTAATACTTTGCTTCAATTTCCATCTTCATGTTGGAAACGAATAAAACATGCACGAACTGTTTTTCCCATTGTTTCTACACCTTAACACAACACGTACTGTGACCCATATCGCGAATTTTAACGTGTTTACTTAAAAATACATAATAATCTAAGTATGAAATTCTATGGAAATATAGCAATTTGACACATGACAGTCCAGAGTTATTTCACATTTCTGCCAGATTGCGTGCTGCGATCGATTTGACGGCCCCCACCACTCACTTTGCACATAGCGAATAGCTTGATACTAGTCGTGAAGCCTAGTCAGAGGCCACCGGGCGGCTTAATAACATCTGACAGTAAGGTTTAGTCACTGCCAAGAGTCCTTACAACACCCTTCCACCAATCCGCACTTGGCCCGCGTGGCGGAGTATGACCCAAACCACCAATAGTTGTGGTAAGGCCTGTGCCCTGCAGTGGGACGTATACAGGCATACTTTACTTTTCTACTTTATTATACAGAACCACGCATAGCTTCCATTTTGTCCGATAGCTTCGATTAAATGGCACATGTGAAAATATGATATAAATATATCGATTAGAATTTAATTAGAACAAGTCACATCACTTTAACCATTTGGCAACATTCCGCGACACGCAATTTTTTTGACAGTAAAATAATTTATTAAATAAAACTTTTGTAGTTTTATAATGTTTTAAAGATTGCATAAAATTGACAAGAAGACTTTTAATTCAAACGTGGTTATTCATTTTAGTTCTTCAATGTTGCAAAAGATGGCGGTGGTATCGAGGCGCGTTAATTAATATTCTTAGTGTTACACAATCAGTGGCGCGTAAAACTTAAAAAGTTTTTAGACTGTTGCATCAGTCCGTTGCCGTTGTACCCTGGCAATGATTTGTTATGTTGTGGTGTCCTGTCCTCTTCTGATCAAGTAAAACTACGTGGTTAGACTGTCGATTTCATGCGATCGAACCATTTTTTTAAACAGGAGGACCACAGATCTGAAGGCATGTTTTCTACGTGCTGATTGAACGCTATCACTGCCTCTTCGGAGTTGGTAAAAGTAAAACCTCTCATCAAATCTTTGATTTTGGGGAAAATAAAGAAATCAGTGTTAGCTAGGTCGGGGCTATGCGCAGGATGGGTGACGAGTTTTACTTTTTCGGAAGCTAAAAATAACGTTTTGTTGGCCGTGTGTGAAGAAGCGTTGTCATGATGTAGGAGAACGCGGCTTTTGGGTCGTCTTTCGCGAACTTTTCCTAACACCCTGGGTAAACAAATGGTAGAATACCACTCGGCATTAACACTCTTTTGATCTTCAAGTGGAATTGTACAGATGGGATCCGTAGCTAAGAAAAAAAACACGATCATTTTTTTACCAACATTTCTCGCCTGCCTCACTTTTGTTGGCCTGTTCTCACAAAGTTTCCGAACTTTCAATTCTTCGTGTAAAATTTTCTGAATTTGGCTCATACCAATCCCCAATAGTCCTCGAATCATCGAAGGTAATCAGCGGGTTTTCTTCAATTAGCCGCTTAACAGTAGCCACATTATTTTCGTTGACGGCAGTTGAAGGCCGCCCTTCACGAAATTCCGATTAGCTAGAAGTGCAAAACTTTTAGTGTGTCCCATGTATTACTTTTGGAATTGCTTGTAGATCAGTGGCGGCGTGGCTTTGATAGTGATTACCACCAAAGTTAGAGAGATGACCAACCATACCATACCATTACGAACACAGCCATACCATTTATTTATTTCAGTCTCGTCGTATGCGCGATTGAGTGCGAACGCGTCCGATAGTGCCAGTATAGGTGACTCATAGCTTGTTTACGATGTCGTTAACTACCGTAAAGTGCAATAGTTGTAACGTTGTTATAAATGAAGTATTAGCGTTTTTACAAAATGTATTGGATGTAATGGATGAGGAGAGTATGCATCAGTTGTGTACGACCTCGTTTACCCCAGAAGAAATTGTGAAAGCGAAAAATTTGCTATATGAGTCGATCCCAAGCGGGAAAAAGATGCCGGTGCGACGAAGAAATAGCTAGAAAAAAGTGTCTAGGGATCTGGAGGACATGATTAGCCACTTGAAGGTAATGGATCCCGAACTTTTTCCAATATTCGTGGCTAAGGATTTACATAAGGTCCCTCCCGTGACATTTGACCATGTGGATGTCACCCGTCTACTTAAGGATATATCTAAGCTTCAATACAAGGTTGGTGAATTAGAAAAAGCAGCAGTTTCAAAGGAAAAATTTGAGTTACTGAAAAAAGAAGTACAGGATATGAAACATGCATCGTTAATTGATAGCTCACAGCTGACGAATAATATAAATAAAAGAAGAGGAGCATGTTTACAAACAAGCTTTGACTTCGATAGTGGGCCTATAGGCCTACAATATGTGCCTATACAACAATCGCAAGGAACAGCTGATTCAAAGGTTAACGGACAGGTGACAAACCACGTATCAAAAACACCTGATCATTGTGACGACAATAGTTTTATCCCTGTCTTACATGACCAACAATATGAGATAGGTTGCACTAGCAAGGAGGAGCGGAACGAGAATGCGTCGGAAATGCTGTGTGCGAGCGGGATAAGCGATAATAAACCAGTTGGAGAACAAACCGGTGTGAAGTTGCTGCAATCCCCTACCAAAGGACGACGAGCGGAGCGAGTCACGGCGGGATCGGGTTCGAGTCAGTCTGGGGCCTCTAAAGTGAAACGGCCGGCGCGGCGACGTGCGAGTTTGTGTGAAGTGAAAGTGAATAGTGATCACGAGGTAGGAGCTGTGAATGACGCAAACTCGGAATGGAAGTTAGTACAAAATAAGCGGTATAAACAAAATATATTGACCAGTCAAAAGGGTAGGGCGATGACTGACCCGGATGGAAAATTTAAGGCCGCGGATATTAAAGTGCCTTTGTTGATTTCCAATGTAAGTGTTGAAGCAAATGAAGATGACATTATTCACTACATTAAGGACAAAACGGGTGAACTTGTTTCGCTAAAAAAGATAAACACTAAGCCTTTGAAATACAATGCGTTCAAACTGTATGTATCAAAACATAAGGTAGACTTGTTTTTAAACGATGAGTTATGGCCAGACGGAATCGTATTTAGGCGTTTTGTACATTTTATGTACAGAACAAAAGATAGACAATTAAAGCGAGATAGTTAAAGTCTTTTATCATTTTATAAAATTACGAATACTGCAAACAAACATTTAAAATTCACAAGCTTTAATTGTAAGTCGGTTAAGCGATCTATTGATGATGTTAAGGACATATGTATGTGGTCGGATGTGGTGGCTCTTCAGGAGACGTGGCTTCTCCCGCATGACGTTCCTATACTCAACTCAATTAGCTCCGATTTTGAATGTACGGGTAAGTCTGCCGTGGACACGTCTGC
Source organism: Anania hortulata (assembly GCA_963576865.1). Classification (NCBI taxonomy): domain Eukaryota; kingdom Metazoa; phylum Arthropoda; class Insecta; order Lepidoptera; family Crambidae; genus Anania; species Anania hortulata. The sequence continues at coordinate 7,499,956 of OY756394.1, read as the reverse complement.
GGGCTTACTGAGAGGAAGGCCTTATGGGGGAGTCGCCATTCTCTGGAAGAAGGGCATTTTTGAGTCAGTGTCTGTTGTAGACTGTAGCAGTCCTCGTTTAGTGGCCATCACGGCCACGACAAGGGGTCGTAATATTATTGTTTTTTCTGTCTATATGCCTACAGATTGTCCTGACAACCTACCAATATTTACTGACATATTGAGTGAGATCAGTGCTACCATAGCAAGTAGGGATATAGAAAATGTGTTTATATTGGGGGATTTTAATGCGCACCCTCATGAACTGTTTTTCTCAGAGATGAATAGTTTCTGTGCGGATCAGTCGTGGGTGTGTGCGGATGTGGAGGTATTGGGTGTGGACAGTGATACCTACACGTTTATAAGTGACGCACACGGAAGTAGGAGATGGTTGGATCACTGTTTAGTATCCAAATCAGCCTGGAATACAATTATGAATGCTAGGGTCTCCGAGGAGGTTTACATATCTGATCATTTACCGATATATATAGAATGTAACTTAGAGGTGGTGAGGCCTAAGCGCATGGTTAGTGGTACTATGGACAGAAATTCAGTTTTATGGGGTGAAAGAACAAAGTCTGAAACGCAATGTTATCACAATCTCTGTAACAAGGAACTGCGGGATGTTGACTTCCCCAGTGATTTTACGTACTGTGCTAAAGGTTTCTGTGGCTTGACCGAACATAGAGTTATACTGGATAATATGTATGAGCAGATTGTGAGCATATTGTGTGAGGCGGCTAGGCAATCCAGAGTTACTCATAGAGGGGGACAGGGGCGGGGCGGTCGCGTATGTGGGTGGAACGAGCATGTTAAAAAGCTCACTTTGAGGCCAGAAATAGTTTTAAGGCCTGGGTAATCTGCAACCGTCCCTCTTCGGGTCCTGTTTATGATGAAATGAGGGAAAAGCGAAAAGTTTTTAAAAGCAGGCTTAAATTTTGTCAGAATAACACCGAGCAAATTATAATGGATAGGTTAGCTGAACAACGAGCTGATAAAGACTTTGTTAAATTTTGGAAGTCGACTAGTAAGTTGGACACTAAGCCCAGTATTGCTGCGAGCGTCGGAGGGATTAGTGAACACAGTGGCATAGCAAATATGTTCATGAAACATTTTAAGGTTCAATCCCCACTTGGAACCTCAAAGCAGGTGGGTTGTGCTGGGCCCGCGTGTCAAGCAGATAAACCTATTGTACACATCTCAGCGAAACAAATACGCAACATCATAAACGGCATGAGCCGAGGTAAGTCTCCAGGACACGACGGGCTCAGCATTGAGCATCTAAAGCAAGCTGGTGTCCACCTGCCGCGCGTCCTGTCCTTGTTTTACACAATGTGTATTAGTCACTCTTACTTACCTTCAAATCTGATGAAGACCATTGTAGTTCCCATTGTCAAGAACAGGACGGGAGACATCTCTGATAGGAATAACTATCGTCCCATTTCCCTTGCGACTATCACAGCGAAGGTGTTGGACGGTGTGCTGGATACTATTTTAAACGACTACATACGTCTTCATGATGCACAGTTCGGGTTTCGACCAGGACTATCAACCGAAAGTGCGATTTTAAGTCTGAAGCACACCGTCCGTTACTACATAGATCGCAGTACGCCGGTGTACGCCTGTTTCCTCGATCTCTCCAAGGCGTTTGATCTTGTCTCATACAAAGTGCTCTGGAAGAAGGTAGAGGACAGGGGTGTTCCTTCTGAGATATGTGGGCTGTTAAAGTACTGGTACGGCAATCAAACAAACCACGTGAAATGGGACGGTACACTTAGTAAACCGTATAGGCTGGACTGCGGGGTGAGGCAGGGGGGTCTAACCTCTCCCAGGCTCTTCAGCCTCTACATAGACGCTCTCATAGGTGAGCTCAGCAGCAGGCGTGTCGGATGCAGTGTTGGTGGGGTTAATATAAACAACATCAGCTATGCAGATGATATGGTGCTGCTGGGTCCGTCAGTGGGGGCGGTCAGGGAGCTACTAAAGGTGTGTGAAGCCTATGCTGCCTCACATGGTTTGATGTATAATGTCAAAAAATGTGAATACATGGTCTTTGGGGTCAGCGGCAAACGTCGAGAAGATGGAACTGAGCTGTTCTTAAATGGATCTAAGATTAACAAAGTGTCAACCTTTAAATACCTAGGCCATTTTCTTGCCGATGACCTGAAAGACCATTTAGATATTGAAAGGGAACGTAGGGCACTAGCGGTCAGGAGTAACATGCTGGCCCGCAGATTTGCACGATGTACAGACCAAGTTAAAATAACCCTTTTTAAGGCATACTGCCAAAGTCTGTACACGGGCAATCTGTGGTTCAATTACACCAAAAAGTCGCTGGATGTCCTGCGCGTCCAATACAATAATGCTTTTAGAATGCTGTTGAGACTGCCACGGTACTGCAGTGCTTCTGAGATGTTCGCGCAAGCCCGCACGGACGGCTTTCAAGCGATAATACGCAAAAAAACAGCTTCTCTGCTAAGAAGAGTGAGAGATAGTCCCAACAGCATTCTAGAAACAGTAGCGGAGAATTACTATTCTCCCTTAAATAAAAAGTTTGTCCAAACCCTAATGTAAGTTTACTAACACTATTATTAAGTCATTTGTTACTAACACTCTTATGGATAACTATTGGTCCGAAATAAATGAGTTTATTATTTTTATTATTATATATTTAGTGACATTTATCACAAGCATCTCCGTGCTTCGAAAGGCACGTAAAGTTGGTCCCGACTCCCGGCTAGTATCATTTGATACTAGTCGTGATTCTTAAAGTAAAGATAAGTTTCTGACCTTACAACACCCCTCCATCAATCCGCGCTACTAGGCTTGCGTGGTGGAGTATGGCCCAAACTACCTTATAGTTAAGGCACTGATTTGGTTGAGGTGAGGCCTGTGCCCTGCAGTGGGACGTAGTATATATTACCTACTTTTCCTTTACTTACATACTTGCTTTACTATTTTTAACTTATTATAGGTACCTATGATTATTTGCAGCCATCGCGCGCATACCTTAGTGTAAAAAAAACCCTAACTTAATAAAAGCAGTATTTAACTCGTGTTTGTCTTATATTTACAACACTAATCATCATACGATGACACGTATTGATGATTGGTACAATGGAAATTATTAAGCACCTATTTTTATTTATTTTTATCAAAACACGTAATAAGTCCCATACAAAAACCAACCAAATCAACGAAAATGCAATTTCCTAGCTAAATGTGCTCGGTAGCGCTCGTCAGTGTGGATAAGCCGCGGGCGTGTAAGTAATTAGGTAAGTTTATATGCCCTATAAATTGTAGGTGATTTAGAAATGTTTTTAGCTTTATTGTGATAGAAATGGAATAAAAGTCGACTTGTGTCAATATATTTTAATAAAATAAATAAATAATCAGCTAGAATCCCGGCAATTCTAGAACCTTCGGGCATTTGTCGGGATGATGGCAAAAGGCCCGACGGAATTACTGTTATTCCATGGAGTAATGGCCGTGCGTTGGTCTGGGATGCGACCTGCGTGGACACTAGCCCCCACCCACGTTCCTGCCACTTCAAAGGCTGCAGGTGCTGCAGCTGCCTCTGCAGAGGCTATAAAAAGAAGGAAATACTCCTGCCTAGACAGCTGCTACCGTTTTGCGCCTTTTGGAGATGAGACGCTGGGACCTGAGGCCCTCAGGCAAAAAAACTATTTTCGGAACTATCCACCCGCTTGATTGATGTTTCTGGTGACCGGAGGGCCGGTAGCTACCTTGGCCAAACGAATAAGCTTGGCCATTCAACGAGGTAATGCAGCCGGCATTCTGGGCACCTTTAACATTTCTGTGGGAATAGGTGATGTTAGGTTTTGATAAACTTATATATTATACATTTTTTATTTTGTATGTCTTTTATGTACATTTTGTAATATATTATTATTTGTCTTATATTTAGTTTTAAGCTGTATATTTATTTGTATAAAGTATATATTATAAGTTGTGTGTGCTTTGTTAACTATGTAAATAATAAATAAATAAATTTGGCCAGACTAAGTATAGATTAGTTACACCATTTATAAGTCAAGAACGACTGGTCCGATTTTTATGATTTATGATTTTTTGAATTTGTCTCCGTACCGAATAGCAAAACAACTATACAAAACATCGAAAAATACAGTAACATACATTTGTCCTTATTTTTTTTTATAAGAAACATATTTAGATTTAGATATACGTTTTAATGTTTTTTTTATCTCAAAGCTAGAGTAAGTATATTTAGAAAATTATAAAGTTTAGTAAACATCTCACAACGATAAAACTTTTTATACACTTACCTTACTTATATATTTTACATGATTAACATAATTATGGCAAGATTATAAATTAAGTGTTATTTATATTAAGGCAAAAATAGCATTGAAAATTCCGAAAAGATCAATTTGTTTTTTTTCTAGAAAAAGACAAAAATAACTTTTTTTGAAAGAAACAAGAAAGATTCAGTTGGGAAAAACGGAGAAAATTTGTTTTGTTTTCGAATCTTGCACGGGAATACTAAAAAACAGGTTTTTTTTTGACATATTTGAATTCAGTACTTATTTAGGAAAAAAAAAAATTACTGCTTCGCAAAGTCCATATCGCTATCTGAAGAATTATCATTATCGGGTTTTTCTTTTAGTACAGACAACAGCTCGTCAACCTAACACATAACGTCAAATTTTCTCAATTGAATTGATCTCTACACGTCGGACTTAAATCAGTTGAATGACCTTTAACAATTTGGGTAGGTTGACCTGCCGTTGTCTGTACATATAATTATTTACACCTAACTGTACCGTCGAAGGCCAGCCAATAGTACAAAAATATCTGTCTACCCTAATTTTTATCGTAAAAAGCACAGAAAAAATATCTTAAGGTAATAGACAAACGTAATTTACTTTAATTTATGACGCATCCGTTTCCGACTACAAAATTTGATAAATAGTATAAAAATACTTAGGTAACAAGCAAAAGGCCAAAAAGTTTTAAAAACGTTTATATTTCACATAAGCAACATATAGTATAACTGAAGATAATATTATAATTGTGTTTTTTATCTTAAGCCTAAAGTACATTTAGAAAATGAACACACACACACACAGTATAGCCATTCAGCGAGGTAATGCTGCAAGCATTCTCGCATCCTTGCCTCATGGACACGCTTTTATTTTTGATTTGATTTTAGTTTTAAGTTAATTATTTTTATTGTTAATGTATTCTTGATTTAGTGTTTTATGATTAAATAATTAGTTTAGTATCCATCTCACAATGATAACACTATATTTTATTTATATTTTACATGAGCAACATATTTATGTCAAGTACATATTTAGAAAATTACGAAGTTTTGTACGACGCAACTCACTTTATAAACTTTATTATATTGCGGTTACAAGACATGAAGTTAATGCAAGCTAGACAGGTTATTAAGACACAAGTCAAGAAGTAAGTGCGAGCTGGACAGAATAAAAGGGAGTAAATGCAAGCTAGGCACGAAATTAAGACACAAGTTAGGTAGTAAGTGCGAACTGGGCAAAATAAAAGGGATGAGTTCTTGAAAACTCTTTATGAAAAAGGATACTCTTTTCACAAGGAGTTTTAATGTTTTATTTTGAACTTATGAACAGGTAGTTCACAAGTCTGTGTTACTTTTCTAACAAATTAAATAGGTTACCCCAAGAATAAATTACCAACTTTATGTATTCTGAAACTACTTTCCCTACTTTTGACCTATTATTGGTTTTAAATTTTTTTCTTATTCTGGCGAGCACTTGTGGATAGTTTTTTTGGTAATAACTATGAACAACACTCAAAAGTACCACCTTAAAAACTAGGATGTATCTAGGTATTGCGGAACTTACTTTAAATTTATAGGCAAGGTCAGAATTACTGTCGGAACTTGATAATAGGTCATGTTTAGGGTATCAAAAAAATAATTAAATGGGGAATCTGTGGATTCTAAGTATTGTTAAAAACTGACTAGGACATTAACCAATAAAATAAGACCAATAAAGCTATTGTTAACAGGGGCTTATTTGCTGAAACTGACCTTTAAAGTAAATTAAGGCACGTTTTTAAGAAAGAAAAAATACATTTTTTCTCTGAGCTAGATCACCTAGCTTAGAAAAAAAAAAGTAAGTAAGGCTTTAAGTAAAACACAATTGGTTATTATTAATTTATTCATTTACAAAAGATTTTCAAAATGTCGCCCTCCAACAGGAATACACAACTGACATCTGCGCAAAAAATTGTTTTTTAATTCTCTAAAAGCTTGACGATTGCTTCTCACAGCATTTTCTGCTACGCGGATTTTCGCTCTGAGTTCATCTTCATTGGAAGCTTCTCTGGCGTAAGTTATTTCTTTAAAGCAACCCCAGATAAAAAAATCGATGGGGTTGAGATCTGGCGAGCGTGGTGGCCAGTTAATTGGTCCTCGTCGTCCTATCCATCTGTCAGGGTTATTTAAATAGTTACGCACTTGTGTCGCGTAATGACAAGGTGCACCGTCGTTCTGGAAAATCATTGTTCTTCGTAATTGCAGGTTCACATCCCCCAGTAAAATTGGCAGATCGTTATCCAAAAAATTTTGGTAAGTGTTTCCATCAAGTCTGGATGGCAGTTCGAATGGCCCAATAAATTCTCCATCCAAGATACCAGACCACATGTTGATGCTGAAACGATGTTATGATGAAGCTCTTGCAGCATGAGGATTTTCGATCGCCCAAATGTGATAATTATGGATGTTAAAAACTCCGGTTCACTCAAATCGTGACTCATCCGTCCATAAAATTTTATTAAAAAATTCTGGGTCTTCTCGCTGTTTTCTTAACATTGTTTCACAAAACTCGACCCTTAATGCGTAATCCGTAGGCTGCAAGGCTTGCACTTTTTGGATGTGGTAAGCATGAAAGGATTCCTCATGCAAAATGTCTTGGATCGACGATCTGGGAATACCAAGGTTACGAGCCAGTGCTCTCGTACTTGTAGTCCTATCCCGTTGTATCTCTTCTAGCACTATTTCTCTCCGCTCCGGATCAACTCTGAGAACTCCTTCACCACCACGTTGACCAGGGATGCGGCCAGCCATTAACGAATTGTGGGTGTTAATGAATACACGATAGTCAGGGTAATGATCAGGTTGATCTCCACCCCGGCGTTGAAGTTGTTCTCTGTAGAGTCTTGCTGCTTCGTGGCCGTTGCCCTGTGCAACACCGTAGAAATAATGCATTTCTGCATATTCACTCAGTGTAGGCCATCACTAACACTTTCTAGTCACAACAGTCCAAATCGATAGGCCAAACGGAGTCCGATAACTAACAAGCAGGGGTCGAACAAGTAGGCAGCAGCAGTATCACGGTTGGAAAAGCAAAGTAGTCGAATAAAATGGCGAAATAAGACGAGTAGCAGTTAACACAATGTGACAACGACTGAGGTTAGAACATGTGGTTACGTAGGTATTGCCTGTGATAACCCAGGTAGCCACCCCTATCTATCACTAAAACCCTTTGGGCTATTGTTCTAACTCGAGTATTGCATACTTACATGATCGAGTGAGAGAGAGAGATAGCAAGTTTTTTTTACCTGCGACCACGGACGCAGGTAAAAATAAGGTATAGTATATAGGTAATCAAGGTAAAAAAAGATGACCAAACAAGATAATAACTAAAAACAGTAGCAATTAAATACAATTGAATTTTTTCCCTTAAAAATGCTTTTATTTACATAAAAGGTCGGTTTCAGAAAATAAGCCCCTGTTAACAATAGCTTTTTTTGGTCTTATTTTATTGATTAATGTCCTAGCCAGTTTTTAACAATACCAAGAATCCACAGGTTTCCCGTTTAAATTGTTTTTTCATACCCTAAACACGACCTATTAATAAGTTCCGACAGTAATTCTGACCTTGCGACTAAATTTAAAGTAAGTTCCGCAATACCTGGATACGTAGTTTTTAAGGTGGTACTTTTGAGTGTTGTTCATAGTTATTACCAAAAAAACTAACCACAAGTGCTCGCCAGAATAAGAAAAAAATTTAAAACCAATAATAGGTGAAAAGTAGGGAAAAAACAATAAAAATAATTCTATCTCCTAAACTAAGCAAAATCGTAGAACATACATGGGGGTGATTCAAAAAATTCAAAAAAATTCAAAAATTGTTTATTCACATAAATGACAGTTTTATACACTAGTTGTCGAAGCCTCCTTTTAAGCATGTTAATGCCTGTGCCAGGAGACTCCGCTCTTTCTTAATAAATTTTAACAATAGTATACAATCATGTGACATATTATGCTACAAACAATGAACTAAGCAACAATACGTTTTTTTTTTTTTTACTAAATTTACAAGTTTTTTTTTTTTTTTTTTAAGACGATTATATCAGTTCACTATGTTTTTTGTGTAAGTATGTATATGTCTGAGAGTGTATATATGTGCTTGTATGTGTGTATATGTATGCATGTGTGTGTGTGTATGTGTGGATGTGTGTGTGTATATGTATATACATACAAATATACGTACCCTCTACATAGAAAGTACGTATATTTGGATGTATGTTAATTGAATATTTTACTTGAACGAAGAGCAAAGTTAATCCCTCAGTCACCAATATTAATGTTTACCTCTTATAATCCATAAAAGTTTCTATTTCGTTGTAGCTTAAATCCTTTACCCAATTTCTTACTATAGATTTACATGTGATTATGGTGATTTGGATACACCTTGATGTAAGGCATCTAAATTTAATCTTTGAACGTCAACTCCCCGGCCACCCTGTATATTCAATGTCAGCAGCTAAAATCCACACAATAAAACAAACTATGAAAATAGCTAGAATAAATAAGAATATAATTGTCCTGCTGTTTCGAAATCGGAAAATCTATGCTCAAACCACCCCTATGAAATGTATGATATGCGACAGAACGTTGGACTAGTCACAAAAAAAAGGTTAAAAAAAAGTCACATACAAGGGCCATAATTCCACTGCTGGTAAAAGGCCTCCCCCATGACGGCATAAACTCTGCTGGACAAAAGCCTCCCCTACGACGACAAGTCCACTGCTGGACATAACCTCCCCTGATTGGATAGATAACTTATCTGCTGGTCATATCCTCCCCTAAGACGACACCCGTTGAGTCGACGTATGAAGAGTAAGCCAACACCGAAAGACACAGACTGCCTTGTCGCAAACGCTGCAGTATGTGTGTGTACGACGAACTTTGCACACAACGCAGGTTCGCCGCAGGCGCTGGCGACCTTGCGGCACGAATCGGTACTCAGCGGGGAAGTGCACCGTCGCATCCCTCGTACTAATATCGCAAATGGTAGAATTGGAAGGAGTAGAGTGTTTGTCCAGAAGGGACAAGACCAACTGCATGCGGAAATTGCGGTGGGTAAGGGGAGTGGCAGTGGAAGACTGCTTATGGATTATGAAAGAGTTAAGAATTGACACATTTAGAAGACGGCGGAATAATTTCTTGTACCACACTATGGTACGTTTACGCTCAACCGGGTATGTGGCCAGCATTTGGTCCTTCTTATCTACCCCCCCCATGCAGATATTGTAGTCCCGAATGAGAATGGGTTTAACGACCCCGTTCTCAGTGGAAACAGCGTTCCCATGGTACGTAGAAATCATCGCAACGCGATTTTGATCTCTCCATACCATGAGATCGACATCACCACTGGTCACGCCGGTAATTTGCCCTGGTCTCATGCTGGCCTTCGTTAGGTTAGTCAATTCGACAGGAACAAGTTGCTGATTTGTCCGCAAAGTGCCCACGCAGTCAAAGCCCAAAGTTTTTAGTTTGCGCGCGAGGGCCGGCGAGTTGTAAAAGTTATCCATCCAAACAGTATGGCCTCTGAACTCCAAGCCCTGTAACAGGCGCAACACAAGTACCGGTGTCGACGCCTGTAATAGATCAGGAAGACCCTCCAAGTTCTGCTGGGTCGCCGTTTTGTTGTTCGCGTGAATCTCGAACCGCCATAAATACCCGGTCTGAGATTCGCACACCTCGTAACTTTTTATTCCCACGGCAGCCGCCTTGTTCGGAATAAACTGGTTGATGTCCAACCACCCCTTCCACTGAAGAAGAGACTCGTCCAGTGCAATGTTTTGTCGCATCTCATACATATCCGAAAATCGTCTGTTCAAATGGTCGAGTATAGGCTGCACCTTAAACAGTTTTGCTTCCGACGCATCCAGATTTCTCGTGCACAGCTCTTCGCTGTTGGTGAAGTGCACCAACCGGGTTAAAAGCTGGAAGCGGCGAAGAGTCATATACACGCGAAACCCGGGCGTGCAAAACACGTTCTTAGCGGTATTCCAATACTCGACCATTTGAGACCGAACGACTACCCCCATGGCTAAAACTAATGCGAAGTAAGTGTAGAGCTCATCAACTGACGTATCAACCCAGTCGCAGATCCTGCTGCTCGGATGGAGGGTGTTATCGGCCATCATCCGAGCAACAGTCTGTTGTGCGTACCTGTTTGTTTCTGTCACAATGTGTGATAGAAACTCTCTATCCCATATGGCCACAAATAGGTCATATGGATCATAGAGCGAAGTGGTCGCACCTTTGCTATGAGCGAAAACTTCCCTACGCAACTCAGGCGGAGTCGGAACGTCAGGAAACGCTGTCCAGTTAAAATCTAAAAAGTGAGTTGGGCCGTACAGTAATCCCGTTTCGGGGAATGCTGAGTCCAGGATCGAGGCGACTGCTTCCGGGGCAGGAGCTGGGCTAAAGCTGGAGGACGCAGGTTCGCAATCTGAGGCGATGATGTCGTCCGGGTCTTCGGGCGTCTCCTGAAGTATCTGAGCCAGTCGGGGCATACGAGTGATGGTTAGGCCAGCGTCGTCGTCATCGTCACTGGCCGCAGATTCTTCTTCGCTTCCTAATTGTGCGAAAAATTTATCTTCAATAAAAAAAAACCTAAAGATCATCATTACCAAAATCAACCACAAGATATGCTCTGCTGGACATAGGGGCTCCCCCTAGTCAAGTTGTCTATCTTTCCATTGCAACGTGCTGAGCTGCAATGTCACCTACAATAGAGATGTGGTTAATCCCTTCGCGTGGCACTAAAAATGTATCCTATTGTTTTCCATTGTTTTTCCGGTCTACCGCGGGTAAGTGGCACGCCACGGCTTAAATATATTTACCTTGTGTCATTATCATCAGCATCTCCTCCTCTATGACATTTTCAAACAATGCCTGGGGAGGAGGACTACGGATCGGTGTAGCAGGCATATTTGTAGTAGGGGTACTCCCCATACTGGTATCCCCACAATCGACAAACCTAAGAAAGCAAAATCACTTATGAAAAGGTGCTGTAAGTACAAAATTGTGAGTTTAAGATTTGAATAGCGTTTTATAAATTTTTACTATCTGGAAACTTACATGGTCGGTAAAAGCACCTCCTCTTCCACCTTGATGTGGTGTTCCTCGTAGCCTCCACCATCTGCAGCGGTGCTAAAAAGTTCAAATTTGGAAGTTAGTATTTAAAATCCGAGTAGAATTCTGTAAAATTTTTACTATTTGGAAACTTACAAGGCAGGCGACGGCGCCTCTACCTCATCGATAAGGTGGCCCTCGTTGGCTCCACCAGCTGCAGCGGTGCTAAAAAGTTCAAATATGTGAGTTAGTATTTTAATTTTAAACAGTATTCTATGAACTTTATACTATCTATGAACTTACAAGGCAGGCAACGGCAGCTTCACATCAACCGGCATCCAAACTTCGACCAACTCCTCAGCGTCCTCAGCGGCAAGGGTGCTAAAAAGGTCAAATTTGTGAGTTAGTATTTTAATTTTGAACAGTATTCCATGAACTTTTAACTATCTGGGAACTTACAAGGCAGGCAATGGCATATTCGTATCAACCGGCATCCAAACTTCGACCATCTCCTCAGCGTCCTCAGCTGCACGGGTGCTTAAAGTACAAATTTGCCTAAGTACATATTTAATATTTTAATAGTTTTCTATGAACTTTCATAATCTGGAAACTTACTCGGAAGGCGAGGGGAAAACAGATGAACCGGCCAACTCCGTGTCCTCAGCTGGGGGCACACTAATCAACGGATCACGTTGAGAGCTAGAACAAAATTTTGGATTAATATAAAAACTTAAAAATAATTACGAGCCTATTATGACGTAATAACTTACGGTGTCCATACACGCCTTCTTTTCTGCGGGGGAATTATAGCAGTCTCCAGCTGTGTCCCCCGGGGTAGATCTTCGACGTTAACTATCTCAATTCTTAAAAATAAAATTCAGTTTAATAAAATAAAATGAAGTTTATTACTTACATTAAAACAAAGAAAACATCTGTAAAATTAGTAATATTAGTATTAGTAAAGCATAAAGCAATTACTTACTTTCTACCAACTGTAGGTCGAGTCGACACTGTGGACCGGCCACCTCGCCCTCGTCTTCTAGATGAGCCACCTCTAGCTCTCCCTCTTCTCCCATTCCGAGCCACGCTTTGAGATGGTCTTCTTTTGCTGATTAAATAAAATAAAAATACTTTTTTACTCAAAAAGACTGTCAAGGAAAAATCTTTCATTGTGCCAGTACCTTTCATGATAAAAAACATAAAAATATTATTATTTACCTGCAACACAATTTGCAATACTTACTTTTTAAACACAACTTTTGCAGTTAATTGGTAGGTTTATTTTTTATTACTACATTGCTTTTAATTATTCTTGTTCATTATGGAATTTGAAAAGTATAAAACAATGCATTTATTTGGAGTAAATAGATTGTTTTCACTGAGATAAGCTGCAATATCTACGTTACATTTATTAAGCTTAAAATTTTAATGTATTTTTTAATCAATCAAATTAAAAAAAAGGTAATAAAAATACTTTCTCCAAAATTTTTAATTTTTAATTGTAACCGATTTTTGACCTAAAATCACCTGATGGACAGTGATGATCAAAATGAATCTTGCATTTAGGTATGCTAAGATATTTTAAGGTCCTTTAAACACATTTTTTATTTTTGAAAGTGCCTCCGCTGTCGGCGCCGGCTGCCGAATTGGCTACCCCGGCACCGGTTGCCTAATTAGCTGCCGGCGCCGGTTGCCGAATTGACTGCCAGCGTACCTGTTTGTTTGTCACAATGTGTGACAGAAACTATCTATCCCATATGGCCACAAATAGGTCATATGGATCATAGAACGAAGAGGTCCCACCTTTGCTATAAGCGAAAACTTCTGTTCGCAACTCAGGCGGAGTCGGAACGTCAGAAATCGTTGTCCAGTTATAATCTAAAAAGTAAGTTGAGCCGTACAGTAACCCCGTTTCGGGGAATGCTGAGTCCAGGGTCGAGGCGACTGCTTCCGGGGCAGGAGCTGGGCTGAGGCTGGTGGACGCGGGTTCCCCATCTGAGGCGATGACGTCGTCCGGGTCTTCGGGCGTCTTCTGAAGAATCTGGATCAGTCGAGGCATACGAGTGATGCTTAGGCCAGCGTCGTCATCGTCACTGACCGCAGATTCATCTTCGCTTCCTAATTGTGCGAAAAAAATGAAACTTAAACAAAAAGCATTAAAGATCATCATTATCATAATCAACCACAAGATATGCACTGCCAGACATAGGGGCTCCCGCTAGTCAAGTTGTCTATATTTCCATTGCAATGTGCTGAGCTCTGTAGGTGACATTAGAGATGTGGTTAATTAAATATATTTACCTTGTGTCATCATCATCAGCATCTCCTCCTCTATGGCTTTTTTAAACAATGACAGGGGAGGAGGACTATGTCTCGATGCCGCAGGCATATTCGGTGTGGGGGTACTCCCTATGCTAGTATCCCCACTATCGACATACCTAAGAAAGCAAAATCACTTATGAAAAGGTGCTGTAAATACAAATTTGTGAGTTTGAAATTTGAATAGTATTCTAAAAATTTTTACTATCTGGAAACTTACATGGTCGGTGAAAGCAACTCCTCTTCCACCTTGATGTGGTGTCCCTCGTAGCCTCCACCATTTGCAGCGGTGCTGAAAAGTTTAAATTTGTAAGTTAGTATTTAAAATTCAAATAGAATTCTTTAAGCCTTTTACTATATGGAAACTTACAAGGTAGGCGACGGCGCACAGTGGTATTTTTTTAAATTTTAGCAGTAGAAAATTCAACTTTATCAATGTGAAGGTAATTCGAAAAAAATATCATATTTTTACTTGAGGGTATGTCATTCACATTTTTTAGAAATATCATTACTGTACTGTTATCGGATCATAAGATTTGTTTAGTTGAAGTGATTTATCAGCGACTTGCAGTGCTAATATTTTGTGTTACACAAATTTCTGAGTGTCTTCTATTGTTATTTACTGAATACCTATCCATAAGTGAGTTAAGTAGAAAATGGTGTTTATAACTGAAGAAAACATTCTATTTTTATACAAATAATTTAAAATTTTGTAGATTTTTATGTTACAAATAAATAGGGAACCCGACTACTGTTTTTAGGCATATTTAATAGATACAAAGGAACATACGTTTCTAGGAACTGATTAGAAATAAATTTTATTGTTTTTTTGTTATAGGTTGAAGTGTTACCTAATTAGTAATATGAGTTTTATTTGCGGAAATTTGCGGTTTTATTAGATTTTGACTATTTTTTCAGGCAATGGTACTGCTATCAAAAATAAGGAACTGTATGAATTATTTAATTTAATAAGCATTAATTACTTCATTTGATATTATTGATAGATGATTCTATATTAAATTAATCATAATGCCCAAAATAGTTGACTTAAAGCTAAGGTATTAACATCAGTTTATAGGTAATGACTTAGTGCATCTAAAAAGTGGAAAAAAAGGTATGTTCACTGTCTAGTTTTTTGTAACATTAAAAATTAAATTAAAAAAACAATTTTTTATTTTATTTTTTACATTTTAAGTGTTTTTTAAAGATTTTAATGGGAGCTTTTGTAAAACTTTTTGATGTCAACTTATTGCCTACTCTTTTAGCTGTCGAACAAATTCTTTTTTATGCTTATAGGTCCTGTTTATCGGTAGATATTGCTAAATAAATGAACACACTCGGACACGGTAAGTAAAAAAAAACACCATTTTTTAATAGAAGGTAAAAAATCTTTTAAAAAGTAGTGCTAGGATAAAAAAATATTGGGAAGTATTAGATCTTAATTTAGGCCTATATGAAGAAATAAATAAATGGTTTTAACTCTGACTATACTAAACGGCCAACCAGCTGTAGTCAATAATTCATATAGATTCGCAAATTTGTTGCTCATGACATGAGGTTGTAGTAGGTATATGTTGAAAAAGTTGTATATGAGCATTTGTATTTATTGTGTTTGTTACCAGGCCACTGGAATGCAGTCTTTTAAGCGGTCACCGGTTGCCATTTAGAGTGCCGACAGCGGCAGCCGTTGTTTTAAATCTCGGCTGCCGGCAGTATACCTATCGCCGGTTCCCAACAGCGATATTTTTTGCAGCCGGCACCGGCATGCAGCGAAGGCTCTTCCTTAATTTTTACTTAGTTACTAGGTCTTTTATAGCCGAGGTTCATAATTACGGTTTCGGTGAATGGTCAATTCTATTAAGGATTGTCTTAAACAAAGGCCGCAGTAAACTGTTAGTACATAGTAAGTTTATGCACTAAGTGCAAACTAGCATTAATGTGTTTTAAAGTAAATAAGTGATTAATAAAAATAAATAGTAGGTACTTACCCTTTCAAGTTTTCCATAACAATTAAGTTGTAGTACAAATATTTGTACTGTAACGTGCAACAAATACCACTGAACAAGTACGTTTAAATGTTTTAATACCACGTACTGATCAAGTAAAACATAAAATACAAAAGCCGAAATTTACAATTGGTGGGCCGTACCACAAATTAGACAGAGTACGTCTAAAGAGCCGGACGCGTCTTGACGCTGCTTTGACAGTCGACTCTTCGCTTCTTTTTCGTATTGAGCAAACATCGATTTTGGCTTACTGAATTCAAGTGGTGTAGGTGAATATAAAATCGAACCAAGTTTGAAAGCACTAATATCGATTAAAGCCAGTTTCGGAACAGGAAGGGACGGAGTCTGGCTGGCGGGCTGGCGAAAGTGACGAAAGGATCGACCAATGGCAGTGTTTGATCCTTTGACATAGAAATAAATAACTATAGACTGGCTGCTAGCAAATGAATTCATGCCTATTTGATTTCTGCCATTTTGGCACTGTAAGCCGTAGTATCGGAACTTGGAACTAGATTAGAGATTAGACTAATGAATCGTGTCACTCGAATTTTTTAGAATTTTTAGTATGGCAACATACCAACTGTCACTTTGAAGTTACGTTAAATTATTACGAGTCTGGTTCTTTGAGTTTTCAATAAATTGCGAAAAATAATGGAGAAACCAATTAAAAGTACGTCTAGAAAACTGCTTTTTACTATGATAAACAAGTACGAAGATGTAAAAAGTGATTTAAACTTTAAATGTGAGTCGAAAAATACAACAGTTAGATGAAATTGCCACGCTTACAGGTTAGTTTTTGTCCTATGGGATCAACAAGTTTGATACTTCATTTTTAAAAGTTGTTAATGTAATTTTGAACCGATTTCAAAAAAGGAGGAGGTTCCTAATTCGTATGTATGTTTTTTTTGTATGTATGTTACGCGATCATTCCGCTAATTATGAATCGATTTTGATGGTGGATGTGGATTGTGGTGTTTTGGTGGATTATCGCTTGCAGTAACGCTTTGTAGGCTATTATAAAACAAGAGTACATTGCCCGGTGCAAGCTAATTTGCTCTTTGTTGCCGCACATTGAGAGTAGATAATCTATTTTAGCAAATGTCTTTTAGTGTCGTTTCTGCCTATATTATTTATTCTATGATCATATTTCAGATGAGGTGGCCCCATATACAATTTATTTAGCGCTTTTTGAGAAAATCGACAAAAAACGAAATACCCAGACAATTATTATAAATATCTATAATATAGAGAAATTTTATTACTTACAGATTTTGAATATGAATCTTCTTAATGGTGTTAATTATTTGTTTTAATGTGGTTCAATTTATGTTTAAGTTTTTAGTTATAAGGAATAAAAAATATACAATGATTTGTCAATTTTGTTTCATTATAATTTAGAAAAGTTTACAAGAGCAATGCGTATGTTTAAAAAAAAGAATTTTAATCAAAAGTATCAAGTTGATTTTTTTCATGAAATTCAGTGTTTACACCTAAAAGATTTTTGAAATTGCCGCTCTTTTCTAGTGCCATCTTTCACTAGTCAGGTTCTAGTGACGCCCCAAGTCAATATTTGTAACGTTTTTCGATGTTCATTATTTATTATAGTAACAGTGTGACTGTGGATGGTTGCCTAGAATAGAATAACCGAAAATTCCTGTTATGGTAAAACTTAAAATTGAATATTTAGTCTGGCCATAAATACTGTTACAATTAAAAATAAACAAAATCTGCACACTCGGCACTATCCGACTTCAGTGATGGTTTGGTGGGGTATTAGCTATGAAGGAGTAACTGAGTCATACTTTTGTGAATAAGGTATCAAAACATCAGCACAAGTGCATCAAGATACCATTCTTGAGAAGGTAGTGAAGCCCCTTAACAACACAATGTTCAATAACCAAGAATGGTCCTTCCAGCAAGACTTAGCGCCGGGTTATAAAGCTCGGTCTACGCAGTCTTAGTTGGAAACGAACGTTTCGGACTTTATCAGAGCTGAAGACTGGCCGTCGTCTAGTCCCGATCTTAATCCGCTGGATTATGATTTATGGTCAGTTTTAGAAGTAAGGTTTGCTCTAAACGCCATGATAATTTGGAGTCCCTAAAACAATCCGTACGATTGGCAGTGAAGAATTTTCCCATGGAAAGAGTGCGTGCTTCTATTGATAACTGGTCTCAACGTTTAAAGGACTGTATTGCAGCCAATGGAGACCACTTCGAATACGCTTTTTATAATTTAAATTGTTTTATATTTATGTATTAAACTAACACACTGTAAAAATAATAAATGTTATTTGCAATAGATTTTTTGTTTTGTTTTAGTATTTATGGCTAGACTAGGTACATAATGCTAAAGCCCAGTTATACTTATGTATAAGCCCAGTTTTAGGGAGTGGTTCAGAGTCGAGTCTAGAATACAAGAAAATCGTATTAAAACTCCATTGAATTATTATATTTAATCAAAAACGAAGCGATCGTGCACGCACCAAAACGAACGTTAGATTAATGACTTTGATATACAGGGTATACTAAAGAATATTAAACTCATTAAAACCATATGATCAGCTGCTCATAAACAACAACTTTTCTATAGAAGCAACATTGAAATCGCAAAAAAAAACCCGATGCTCCATACAAACGTACGCGCTACCTCGATGATAATGTATGAAGCATCTAAAAAAAATTCGCCATTACGATATTGCTTCCATAGTAAAAGCTGTTGTATATGATCAGCTGATCACGCAGTTTTAAGGAGTGCCTTATTTTCTTGGACATCCTGTATGTTATTACCAATATAATAATAGTAGGTAGAATGTCAAGCAGGGACGGCTATTTGAAATTAAAATAATACTTTTATTTAATGATTTTACAATCTAATGCTCCCGATGAGCAGACCTATAGCTAAGCGGAGTTTCAAAGTGTGACAGACACTTGCCTTCGCTCACATTGCCTTTTATACCTATGAGTTGTTATGGCTAAGACGTGAGGCGTCTATCAGGAATTGACCAGATGCTGATTAGGCAAAACAAGCCTTTTGTTCAATAATGCAAACTAAGGGCTTCTTTCTGAGAAGTCATAATTAAAAGTGTTGACTAAGGGTTTAATATTTTAAGAAGTAATAAGCGAAAGTGCTTACTTGGGCTTTTCGATAATGTGAGACAAACGTGGGGACATAACTAGATAGACAATGGTTATTTTTTGTCTACCTAGTGGACTGAGTTCGGACTATTATTTTTTTAAATATTTTTTTATGTTCTAGATTCGATTCTGAACCACAACCAAAAAGTTTACAATAAATTAATGCAGCCAATCGTATTAAGCCTATTTGAAGTGTATATGAGCGAAAGTTTGTTTGAATATCATTGATATAACTTTAATTATATCTAGATAAGATTTCACGCCCCAATATACATATTTATTGTTGACAACAAGAAAATCTTACCGTTATAAAATCATACACAATTAATTATATTAACATATGTATATTCAATATCGTACCGAAACTTCAAAGTATCACTGCAGTGTGTAGTTACGAAAAATATACAGTTTAAAAAAATAAATAGTTTCAAAATCCGATATTAAGTATTAATATCTAGTTAGACCGTTAATTCTACCCACCGCTATATACGTCCAAATTAGTTCTGAGATCAATTAATACTAGTGGCGCTTCAAATGGGCATAAAAATTTAGCTGTTATTTGTACGGGATACCCAGTCTATATTTATTTCATCAAATATTAAGTCAATGGTTTGACCTCACAATGTCAAGACGCGTCCGTTCCCGTTTTCACCAGCTATAGGGCGGAAACATACTTTCAACACGCGACGCGACCCAACGACACGCGACGCGTGTTGAGTCAAATCAAATCTCTCCAAATCATATGTATTTCTATAGGTCAGAACCATACTACCAACACCCGACGCGACGCGACGCGCGCACACGCGACCCGATCCCATCAATCCAGATCGACGTGTTGCTGGTAGTGGGCTAAACACGCCACCCGACGCGACGCATACAGTGTATTTCTACAGCCGTCGCAGCGCGTCTGTTGCACGAAGATATTCAACAAATAATCATTTACAGTGCCTTAATTTAAAAAAATATGACAAACGAACAGTTAATAGAGTATGTGTGTATTTATAGTAATATTAACGAATAAGTATAATAAAAGTTGTAGAACTATATTGGCACTAATTAGTATTTTTTATATGTTCTGTTGCTTCAATTTAAGACTAACTTTTACCCGCGAATTCGTCTGCGTTGATCCTACACGAATAAAATGTATTCTATAAGTAATCCAGGCCATGGTCTATCAGTATGCCAAATTTAATCAAAATCCATTTAGTAGTTTTTGCGTGAAAGAGTAATAAACATCCATACATCCATAATAACAAACTTTCGCATTTATAATATTAGTAGGATTAGTAGGGTAGGTCCCCAAAATGTTCATCAAAACTTTTTCCAAATCTTCATCTGACTCATAGTCAAAAGTATAAATGACACGACTAAACACTTTGAATGCTGTCGGAATAATGACCCCAAAAACTGCTTATATTTCGCGTGTTGTTAGTGTGCACAGTCATCTGTCTTCACAGTCGTTTCGTCGCGTCGCATCGTCTTTTGAAAGTTGTTTCCGCCTTTACTCCATCTAAAGACATCTAAGTCGATGTTATTCGTAACAGGTTTCTATCAAAATACAGATTTTTTTGATATCGAATTTTATTTCACATAAAACTATTTCACGATTTTTGATGTCTATTTTTCTTGATTCATCGAATAGCTTAACATGACCGTTTCATAACATCGAATAAACTTTCATAAAAAATAGGTACCTTTGTTTCAAAGTTGTTTTGATTACCAGATTAACGGTATATCGAACTAACATTTCATATAAACTATTAAAGTTATCGATAAAACTATTTATAAAAATATGTTTTAATATTTAACGGTACACATCATATTTTTTTGTTTAACAACTTTTAATCGCATTATAACGTTTCATCGAACGATACATTCGCGGGTTGACGATAAAAAACTGTTGCGGTCAGTTCTATATTAATAAATTTTACATTACCTACAGTATAAATTTTTTAAAGTGACGGCATTCGCTGTTAATGTCCGTTGACAATAGGTATCAGTTAAAATGTCGGTATGTAGGTATGCATCGTACAAGTATGCATGCAGCGTGCAAGCAACCATGCAGCGTGCATGCAAGCATGCAGCGTGCAAGCAAGCATGCATCGTACAAGCAAGCATGCATCGAGCAAGCAAGCATGCATCCTGCAAGCAACCATGCAGCGAGCAAGTAAATATGCAGCGTGCAAGCAAACATCATAAACATGCAGCATGCAAGCATGCCAAGCAAGCACGTAGCATGTGTTAAAATAAAATGGAGATTTTTAAAAGACTCATATTTATTTTTGAAATAACAAAGATTTAACACTAAAATAAATATTTTTTTATGGGATTTATTAAACCATTTAATATTCATTATTAATATTAATATAATTGACAAACCAAAAATAATCTCAAAAGATTAGCAATATATTAACCACGATATAAACGAACTATATATTCTGAATACTAGTAATTTAATAGCACATATACATAAAAGGTATATGTAGAATAACAATGAAAAGTCTTCATTATGAAGTTAATTTAAAATTTGATGAATATAGCAGTATTGAAGAAGCGCACTGTGAATGTCCAGCAGGTAGTGGTAATGATGCAACTTGTAAACATGTGGCTGTTTTGCTTTTAGGTGTTGAAAGCATGGTCAATAGAAAATTTATATTACTCTTTGAGACTTGTACCCAAAGACTACAAAGTTTTCATGCACAAAAACTGCTGCTACTGCAGTGGTAGAAAGTACTGCAATTTAATAGTGTATACATTCATAGACATGAAAGTGATATATGTAAGAGATGAAAATTTTATCAAATATATGTTGACAAAACTTGATGAGTTTTATAATGGTTATTTTAAAGCAGAAATTTTCAATAAATATCTGTATTATAACTATGATAGCTACCTTAAGAAATAAAAGTAAGTTTTAATCATGGGTGGCCCGAAAGGTGACACTAAAAATTTTTTTTTAGATTCCTGACATCTAGGTGTACCCGAAAATACCCCATGTATGTTCCGCGATTTTTTCTAGTTTTCGAGCTATGATTTTTTAAAATTAAGTTTGGGAATTTTTGACTGGACCCACATAATTGTTTTTTTTTTCGGAAAGTATGCACCTTTTTTAATTTTTTTTTTTTTGTAGCATAGACCTCATGACTTGTTCTTTCACCCATAAAATACCCAGCTTCCTGCCATTAATGTAAGGTACAAAAATATTGACCGCAAGTAAAAAAAATTGTGAAAGCGAGTATTTGACGTTTCCGGTGATAACAATTTAAAAAATCGTTTAAAGAAGCGGTTCTGAGTAGTAGCTTCAATTCACGTGGACATTTGAACCTAACCAATTCTCGTACATTTTGTTCCGCGACTCGGCACGAGACACTAGCTTTTATAGGTTGGTCCAACTATATTTTATTGTCAGTTTCTGATCTAACTCAATTAACTTAACACATGCATATCTCTGAGCTAGGGTTTCCTCGTCTCCGGCGCTGCGGGAAGTAAAGCCTCTTCGCAGCTTCGGCTCACTTTGGCACCTGAGTTTTGTTACAGCGGGCGGAGGCTGTTCTCTTTCCGCGCCTCCGGCTTTTAAATTACACTCTAGGGGTAGGGCAAACAAGACTAAATGGAGTCGGGGTCGACCAAGTCGATTTTTAATAGCATTCGTTTTTATTTATAAATAGTTATGTTTTAAATATGTACTAGGCAGTGTACGGGTAGGTAGGTATCACGAACAAAAATTATTAAATACATGAAAATCGTATATTCGATGTACACTGACTTTAGTAAAGTAAAACTTGATGTTTCAAATATTTTACAAATTGAAACTTACGTGGAAACAAAATTTTGGGTAACAAAACATTGATCTAAGATTATTTCGATAAATTACATAAAATATGTAAAGAAATAACGATGGAGTGAATTTGTAGATTATAACTATTCGAAGAAATGAAATGGCGATGTATCCTGATTCCTGGAAGTGCTAAATATTGTATAAAAAGATCTGCGAATAGTTTTAAGGGACATGAAAATCGTTAAAGTTAAATGCGATAAAGTGATGGGGAACGTTTTTCGATCTTTTTAACACGATCCAAGTTCTCATTTAGTCTGTCCACTGCTGCAGTAGTAGCTTCGGGTTTGAATGAAATGTACAATTCATCGGTGTATAAGTGATACTTGCAATTTTCTATATTTTTGATGATATCAGCAGTGTATAACACAAAGAGTATTGGTCCTAATATTGATCCTTGTGGGACACCTCTGACTACTTTAGATATGATGGAATTAGAAACAGAACCGTTGCCATTACGAACTTCGACATATTGGGATCGCTCGATCGTCCGGTAAGGTAGCTGGCAACATTGGATTGAATCCGTAATACGCTAGTTTGGCTAACAAGACTGTGGGGTTTGTATGTTAATGACCGAGTACCTCGAAACTAATAAAATCTTACCTCAGAAACAGTCTGGCTTTAGAAAATGTCACAGCACATCTACAGCTCTCTTGGTTATCGTGGAATTATCCACGATATCCAAGAGAGCTGTAAATCCTGGCAGCACAGGATATTGGTGACAGCACTATTTTGGTGTTACTGATCTACTCACGCGCCTTCGACACAATTAACCCTTTCGACGATCTTGGACATAAATGGGAGTAGGTATAATAAAGCCAGCCGATGAGAGATTCAATGTTTTTGTTTGCACCGACTCCAAAAGTAACTGATTAGGTACTTACCTAAGTGTTAGGATTATTTTTAGCATTTCAGTGTTTTGAAGTCGGTTTTATTTTTTTAAATAAAATTTACTTATTTCATCTATTTTTAGTGATAAATCCTAATCTAACTACTGAACACCGATTTCATCCCCTATTTTCCTACCCTTAGGGGTGATTTTTATTTTTCAAACTTTTATCATAGCATCTTTGAAGTATAAGCTATTCAATAAAACAAAAATCATCAAAATCGGCTCATATTTGTCGAAGATAGGTAACAACCAAAATATTATCTGGGTATATATTTGTTGATTTTCTCAAAAAGTTAAATAAAATTTATATGGGACCACCTCTGAAGTATGATCTACCAAACAAAAAAAGAATCATTAAAATCGATTCATAATTGGCGGAGTAATCGCGTACACAAACATACAAAAAAAAAAAAAAACATACAGTCGAATTGAGAACCTCCTCCTTTTTTGAAGTCGGTTGATAACGTAATTCTTTGTACTTGTTAGGGTGTTAGGTCTTAGGAACTGGTCTCACTATACCTAGCCATTTTCCACTGCTGCGGGAAAACGTTTCAATAGATTAATTTATTATAGCTGTAATTACTGTTAAAGTACGAGGTAAAGTAAGTAAAATCCATTGACTTATATTATATATAAATCAATGGTAAAATCATATTTAGTGTAATACCGTCAGCGCAATGAGCATTCGTTTTTATAGTTTTAATTATACTGCTTAAGCTGCTACTGTGACTGGTACACATTGCGCGGGGCCTGTGTTCTTCGTCAGCACTGGCTGCTTGTGACGTACGCGCTGGTTTGGCGCCAGCTCGGCCAGTGCACAAACTAAGGGGTTGGGGGCATGTGTTTGGTTTTGCTCGTCATTTAGGTCGTCGTCATTCATAATAACTTTACTTTTTCCTAAACTTGTTGACTAGAGTAACTTTAGGTGCATGATTTTGCAAATTATTGAAAACTGAGTAATTTGAAATTACTTGTATATGTCATAACTTATTGAGTTAGTCCACCGATTAACAATGTATTTACACAAGGGAAGTGCTTATCTGACATTCATTTAAAATAATTAAATACATATTATTGATATTAAAATAAAACTTAAGTAACATTGTTTTTCTGTCTTATTATAATTTTTTTGTTTATGTCGAATAATAATAGATAACATATGGCAGACCTGGGCTGTTCTGGAATACCTATATATCCGATGTGAAGTCGATTGGCGATATGTCGAGATGCTGAGAAGCCTACAAAATGGCATCGATAACTGTTCAAGTCCAAAAACTCCAGACAAGAATCATCTAGTTGCTAAGAGGCGTGAGAAAAGGAGATTTTAAGTATAGTTACGGAACACACTAGAAGAAACTTGATTGGAAAGGGACGGGCATCAATTTCAATGGAAAACACCTCCTGCATTTCCAATTTGCGATGACATAGTCATGATGGCAGAATCGCTAGAGGATTTGCAAAAAATGTTGCACAGACTCAACGCTTCCTTACAACATGTAGGCCTAGAAATGAACTTGGAAAAGATTAAAGCCATGATCAATGACCATGTCATCCCCGGACCGGTTTCCGTCGAAAGCGTGGCGCTCGAAGTTGTCAAGAAGTAGTATGTCTACCTCAGACAATTGCTACAGTTAGGTAGAGAATGCTTTGGGCGGGAAATCGCTAGGGAGTGCACTGCACAAAGGGCAGCTTGCCTGGGCAGCATTTGAAAAGTTGGGTCATAACTTCTAGTCGCTACTGCCAAAATACCTGAAGAGCAAAAGTATTCGATCTGTGCGTCCTACAAGAGTTGACCTACGTAGCCGAAACGTGTAACATGACAGTAAAGCTGGCCCACCGACTTCACGTCACTCAACGAGCTATAGAGAGGTCAATGCTTGGGATTTCGTTGAGGGATAAAAACCGGAACTAGGTCATAAACCATAAAACCAGGCAAATAGGCCTAAATTAAGCTCTTTTGCACGTCCCAACACATATATTTTTACTCTACCACTGCTTCGGGATGATTGTGTGCTAGCGCCAGAAGAAGCAGCGCAAGAAACTCGGTCACTACTGTCAGCCTCTTTTTAAATAGTATGTTTACATTACAAGATAAAATGTACCTGTGTGAGCAGGGCAGTATTTAATTCATCCGGGTGAAGACCAAAGTAATAGACACAGTTCAAAATATAGCAAACTAACTTGGCAGTTGGCTGGCCACGTCTTTCACATAAGCGATAAAAGTAGGAGCAAACTGGTTCTCAAGTGGAAACCTCGTTTCGTCACACCACAAAGTATAAGCTGGCACAGCGATTGGAGTAAAAGCGATTAGTAGAAAAAAGAAGAAATAAAGAAAAAAATAAATACAGTGTTGCATTTAAAAGAAAAACTGAGATAAAAAATATTTCAATTCTAACTAAGTAGGAGCGTCAACACAAAATAAATAATTCCTGTTATAATAGGAATTATTTATTAATAATTATTATTATTACATACGTTATTTTAAAAAAGTGCTATTATGCCTACAAATATGTACCTTATGTGAGAGTGTATGCAATAATTTGTATTTCAATAATCTGTATTTATTTTTAATTCATTTATTCATTCAATAAAAAAAATTAACTAAGATTAATAACAATTACATACAGACTCTCCGTTTGGCTTGGGATGGTTTTCTTTTTTATATTCTATCAAAATAACAGTTAAATTTAGCATATTCGCTAGTAAAAAATACGTTTCGTAACATTCGTGCAGTCTTTTATAACTTTCGTGGTCACCGAAATTTCATCATTAAATATCGAAGTAGATTATGTACCGTTTTTTAAGTTTCAAACAGAATTTATCTTACTTTTACGCCTTTTTTATTGTTCTATTTTTTTCTTGCGTAAAAACGCTGAATTAAATTAATTGACCATGAAAGTGACGCGGAAAATGTTTTCTGAAGAATCACTCATTACAAAGCTATTATTGGTATTATGGTATAAATGTTTGGCTCAAATTCCTTTTTTTTTCGTCCGTTTCTTCCTTATTATTCGGCGTATGTTCGTTTAGAAGTCACGATCAGTATTTCATTATAAAAGAAAATAACACTAATAAACTGCCTTCAAATCTTAGAATTTTACTGGTCACTGTTGGTCTCGACATTTCCTCTATCAAGTAGTATTAAGTATGTTTAGTGTATGTATGTATATATTATTGTTATGTATTTTTGTGTAAACGTCTATGCTATAAATTTTGCAATCCTATTTGTAGCAGGTAAATTTAAGAATTATAAGAACTCTGCACCACCTTCCCCTCTCTTTATTGGTTGCCCTCTACTTAAAGGTTGTCTGGAAGAGATCGCTATTAGCGATAAGACCGCCTAAATTGTACGTTTTTCTATGTGTAAACTTGTATGGTGTGCAATAAAGAGTATCTATCTATCTATCTAATGGGCAAAATAACCAACTGTAGAAAAAGTTGTAGGTTGAACATAAAAACTTTAGAAAACCACATACCTACCTACAATAATTGATGTCAATCGGTCCAATGCGCCGGTTTTCCCTTAAAGCTATTTCCATCACAGACTTATCTAATCGACTCATATGTAGTATCAATAACGTCCTAATAAATCGAAGATAGGTACATATTATTCTCACAATGATTAAATATTATTATGTTGTTATGTATCTATGTATAATTATTGTTATGTATTTTTTTTAAATTTATTTATTACTGTATGTATACGTCTATGCCATACATTTTAAGAACTCTGCAACACCTCCCCCTTTCTCTAATGATTGTCCTGTACCTGAAGGATGTCTGGAAGAGATCGCTATTAGCGATAAGACCGCCTAAATGGTACATCTTTCTGTAAAAATCATTTGTAATTTACTCGTATGGTGTGCAATAAAGAGTATCTATCTATCTATCTAACTAAAACAGTGTAGGCATACTTACAGCAGCTAACTTAAACGTACCGTCGGCATCATGCGCCCGCTACGAATTAAATAAGTAAGATGTGACTTGTTTGTTGTGATTGTAGTCAAAAGTTTAAAAATTAGTAGCTACCTACGTATGTACCCATTTTGAATGCTATGTTGAAAATAAAATAGTTTTTAATTTCCATAAAACGTTTTTCGTCGAAGCAACGCTGTTGCGTTTGAGTGGAAGAAGTGCTTACGCCAAGGTATGCCCATCCAGAGCACACTAGAGGCATTACCACCCCACCGACTTCCGTCAAGGTCCCCAATCTGGACTGATAATGGCGTGGTGGTCATTCTGGGAAACCTTTGTAGACCCACAAAAGAACTTAGTTCAGGACCCGACATCAAAGCCCGCTGGTTTGAATACTACACGTCAAGTATGGGTAAGGGTAAACAGGTTCATGACAGGATACAGCTGTTCCAATCACCACCTTCATAGGTGGGGGCTAAGGGAGTCACCTGCCTGCCTGTGATTTTGATGCCGCAGACCAGACCCTTGCGCATATCGCCAATGATTGCCAGCTGTATTGTTTTCCTGGTGGCCTGCGGGAACTTAACCTTTTTACCCCAGCCGCTGAGGACTGGTTAACTAGCACTCGACCTTTAAATTAGGATTGAAGCAGCTAATGTCATACGATATGATGATGATAATGTTTAGAATGGACAGTTATTAGTTCGTCAACTTACCACAAAACGCCAAATTTTCGCAATTGATATTGATCTCTCTACATGTCAGATTTAAAAATCTGTTCAATGACTTAACTTTTTAGATAGGTTGACTTGCTGTTGACTGGACATAGTCCTACAATGTAGCAAGCTAAAGTGGCAATGGGCCGGCCACATCTGTCGCAGAACCGATGAAAGGTGGAGTAAACCGGTTCTCGAGTGGAGACCACGCCTTGGCAATCGTGGTGTAGGACGCCTACAGCTCGATGGACCGACAACCCAAGGAAGGAAGGAAGATGGCTGGCAGTGGCTGGGTGAAAAAAGCGGGAGAACGTTGCTCTGTGGCGCTCTTTGGGGGAAGCTTACATCCAGCAGTGGACTGCAATAGGCTGACATGATGATGATAAAACGTTTTTTAACGGTTATTTTTGCTTTATCGTAAAAACCGTAATATGTATGTACTTACATACAATAAGTGTCGAAATTTGTTAGATAACGTATAGGCTTAAAATAATGAAAACCGGTTAAATGTGAGCCTGGGTTGCGCTATGGATCCTGAACAAGTCAAAAACACAATGGTACTTGTACGGAACTCTCGATGCGCTGGACCGACTCACACTTGTCGGTTTTTGTTTAGTCAAGATTTGTTTATTATCCTTTTCAATTAAAGTGTATTACAACTATCCATAAATGTTAAGTATAGCTGCGTATATGTTTTAGAATAGAGGCCACAAACAGGCAAGCGCAGCGTAGAACGTCCACCAACAAGGTGGGCAGACGACCTTGTAAAGGTCGCAGGAAGACGCTGGATGCAGGCCGCTTCCAACCGGACAAACTGGAAGCCAAATGGTCTCGTTCAGCAGTGGACGTGCTATGGCTGAAATGATGATAGCCGCATATGTAGGTAGTATAAAACAGTGTTTTATTCTGCTTAACTCCTTGGAGAGATGTCACATGCCGATAGTATATAGTTACTGTGTGCTATAATAAATTGTACAGTTTGAGTCACGTTGCATTTAAATGATACATTGACTTGTGAAATTGCCTAAGATAGATGATGATAAATTTGGCAATCACATAGATTGGCAATCGATATAAACAAATCAGTTTTTTGAAACCTTGAAGAAACCTTATGCAGCTACGTAAATTTAACGATAAAACAACTCATAATTTACTTGGTGGAAGTTACTACCATAAAGGTGGTACTCACCCAGAGCTTTCGTTCACAAACAAGCGTTAAGTTTTGCTAGCGAGCATTCGGCGTGTGAGCGTTCGGTGCGTACGTTCCGAACATTCTTTCGCAAGCAAAAATCTATCATTTGTTTCAATTTTACCGCCCGATATTCTTTTCAACGTTCTCACTTAAGGTTTGGTTTGTATAGGAATATGGCATACTAATTTGTAGTATCCCATCTGAAATTTTCCTACTCCATTCCTTAAGATAGATCATCTAACAAGCATTCCGGATGTGAGACTCCCTTGGTATGAATGAGATTAATTCTGACACTAAATTCAGAAAGGTACCTATTAGATACTAAATAAATGGCGTATTGCCCAATAGTACAGACACCCATGATAATATGTGTGTGCTAGAATATTCTGTACTCGGTAAATAACCAATGTGCTGAAAGCTACCTAAATGAATAAGTAATTACAGTATGTATCTATATATAGACAAAGTAATTTGTGTAGCCTCTGGCGCCGCTGCTAGCAGACCTCTAGTCTGTGCTGGATCACGGTGTGCTTCATGTAAAACAAAATATGTAATATTTTTGCCTAACATTAAATTTAGTGATGAATTTAGAATTTGCAGAAGGTTTCTATACACTCGCATTAATTAAGTATGTGCAAAATTGTAAAAAGCATATTAATTACTACAGAGCCAACTAGAGAGTTGTACCTACACGTACTTAGTTGTATGTGTTTTTCTCTGACGCATTTATAGTATTTTATAATTTATCACATGTAACACAGACAGACTCAGACAGGTATTGGACATTTGGAATGCAGTATGCCTCTGCTACTAAAGCAACTGTGTTTGATTTCGGAGCAACCAAGTCTAGTAGAGTAGTAGTTTGTCAATACGGTTCCGGATTGAAGAGCCGGCTTATGGGTATAATAACCAAATGCAATTCAGAAAATTTGAATGTAGAGATTTTACCGAAAGGATTTAGATAAAAGTCACGGGTTAACTAACTATTGTAGTAATTATCACAATTGTTTATATCTACAAGGGCTTCGTTCCATGGAAGCGTCTGATTCATTGCTGTAATAAATACGAGTGTGTAATATGTATTTTATCAGTTCAGTTAGAGCCGCATGCATAGAGTGTTCGATTCGCTCCGGTGTACAATTATAAGTGGCTGATAAGCAATACTCAATAAGTGCTCATGGCGAAATCAGTGAAAAATTCGAAATTGAAAAAGGATGATGACTTTATTCCACCCGACGGGGGGTGGGGATGGATGATAATATTTGCAGCTGGATTTTCAAATGTACGTATACCTAAAGGTAGTTAGTTATTAATACGGCAAAAAATTGAACCATTGTTAATAACCGAAAAGGGATTGAATTCTTAAAAATGTACATACACGTTAATTAAGTTTGTAAAGAATGACGCCACTTTTGGGGTGTTCTTAGTTGTTGAGTTCCCTTGAGTCTTCTGTCTGCTAATGTCTAATGTCTAATATCTGCTTTGTTTTATAGTTAATAAAGTTACCCAGTCGTATACACGGAAAAATGAGTGCTCTTTGCCATACAAAACAGCACATGAAAAATATTTATCAATATTAAATTATATCGCTAAAGCATGTTATTAAACACTTATGACCCGTCCCGGCTTTACACGGGTTGCACTATGTACATATATTT
Source organism: Anania hortulata (assembly GCA_963576865.1). Taxonomy (NCBI): domain Eukaryota; kingdom Metazoa; phylum Arthropoda; class Insecta; order Lepidoptera; family Crambidae; genus Anania; species Anania hortulata. Next base: position 7,468,869 of record OY756394.1, on the reverse strand, counting down.
TCGGTTATCATATAACGCGATAAAGTATTGTCATGTCTATTCTAAACATTGGACAATTAATTATTTTAATCGGATGAGATTTCCGGAGATTACCTACTACTTAGGTACATTATTTTAACCCAGGGAGAGTTTTATTAGTTTTCTTGCAGTCTTTAGCAGATTTTATTTGTAGTTTATAGTTATTAGTTACTTCTGCTATGTAGGTAAAAAAACCCTATTTAAAATACTTTTTAAATGTTTTGCAAGTAGTTTATTCACTTTCAGACAAACAAACTTTTTATTTTAATCTTCTGTGTATAAAACATAATTTACTAATACATGACTGCCAATAATAATATCGACATAAACGAATGATCTCGTGACTATTATATAAATCTTAACTGCGCATTTTAGATAAATCCTTTTAGCAGTAATTGGAGAATAAACAGGCAATTAATTTCCTTAAAGTTAGTTACTTTTGATAACCCTAACCCTAATAGGTACCTACGTATCTCACTAGTTCCGACTGCTTTACAAAGACTTCTGTCAAAAAGGTCTTGACCTTTCCTGATAGGTTACATGCGTATCGCATCGCACTTGTAAAAGTTCTGGTGTTGTGAGAAGCAATATTTATTAAGTATTTAAGTGTAAAATGAATAATGCCAAAGAGATTTAATAATCTGTATTTTTCCACAAATAGGTAGTGTGGAAAAATACAGATTATTAAATCTTAGGTATGACAGGTACTGTAGATACCTTTGCACTTATTACCTTCCATAAGCTGTATCAAAGGAAATTTTAATACAGTTAGGCTCGGACTACATGCATCCGAAATTTTTCAGAACCCCATACAAATCGGATTGAATCCAGGCTTGTCCGGAGCCGTTTTGTATGGAGTTCTAAAAATTCCGGATGCCTGTAGTCCGAGCCTTAGACAATTTGCATCAAAATTATTCAAATGCAAATGGATCGTACACATAACTATAGGTTATCGATGAATCAAAGGGTACCTAGGTACTTAACATTGTAAATACTTTTATTAAACTTCAGACTACAACGAAGGCAAATCTATCTTTTACATATAACGTGACCTATTTTAGTGGCAATGAAATAAATACTTACGATTTTATCAACATTGTCTGATACCCAACCCAAACACATGAATCAACCAGGCTTTACAACATATTATATAAAACTAAATTATACGTGTAGTTTGTAGTATTACTTAATTAGACCATTTAGTTTATTGCTTCTCAGTCAATAGATAGTCTGCTACGTATTACTGACTTACTTAGTACTGTACGTATTAATGACTGAATAAGTTTTGCATACATTTACTTTGTGAAAATGAATCGGAATTATTTTGAATATATTATTTATCGACTCAGAGTAATAATACTACTCAATTACTCCCTATCAATAAAATATTATAATTTTATCCTCATTTTGCTGGTCGGTCTCGCCGTAATAACTCATTCTAAGGCACTATGCACATTGCACACGGAGCAATTTTTAGTTTCCTGTTGCGGCAATCGCAACTAGCTATTTTTATATTTTGAGCAACTGTGCAGATGTAGCAACACTAGTTGCGAGTTTGTTTTGTTTGCAAATAAGTTGACAGTTGCGTCAACTGAAGTTGCTCCGTATGCATAACGCAAAAAGGGTTATAGCAATTTGGTGCGTTAGATGTTTGATTGATCCAGAGAGTTATTTGTTATGTTGATTTTAAACAACGAGCTGTTTATGGCAGAACATAGCGCTGATGAAGAAAACCTGAGAATTTAATCGAATTTAGAAATTTAATAAGCAATGTACCTAAAACTTGAGGGGGCTAATCTGCTGCCTAAATACGTCAACTGTATCTAAGGGTAAAATATCGAAATCTCAAAAAATAATTTTGCTCGCTGTGTCTCGCTCTTCACAATAGAAATGTTATTGTTATGCAGTCTTTAGCGTTAGCTTGGCAGCCCATAAAAATCAAACCCTTTTTTTTCTTTTTTACTTCTAGCTTTCTGCCCTCCCAATCCTCCAGCAGTTCGGTCTGCTCTTCCGTGACAAATTCGCCCGGCTCGGCATCAGCAGCTCCCAGACCACAACCATCATCAATATGAACTCGGCCCTGACCTCTTGCGTCGGTGCGTGCGCGCCTCGATGGTAACTCTCTGATACCATACCGGCCCATTGTAACTATTACATTGTTTATTTGATAGTGCGACCGAGATTATCCAGGATGGAGGATACCGTAAACCGACAATTGTTTTGCTCTGACTTCGGCTGAAGCCTATTTGCAGTCTTTGCAGGCTATGGTTAACAAGATGTCAGGTTTGGCAACGCATTCCTATTGACCTAGCTAGACTTGCAAGTCTATTCATTAGTAAATTTACTAGACTAGCTACCTGTTCATCTTTATCTGTTAAATTAAAGATCAAAAGAGGTATTAAAATCATATTCGTTAAAAAGAGTGGCACGGTACGGTATACCTAATAAATAATATTTGTAATTGTTTTAGTCACTCGGTGCTTTCAGTTAGTGCAACCTTGGCTACGCAAACACCATTATTTTATGAAGTTATTTTTTTTCAGGTTTGGCGAATGGTCCCGTCTTTAAAACGTTTAGCTACCGCCAAGTATCATTTACGGGAGCTACGGTTGTATTCATAGCTTTGATGCTTACAACATTTTCGTACAATTTCATGAGTTACCTTGTATCTTTTTCAATATTATACGGTAATTATTTTATAACATTAATGCATCTACTTTTATTTGTTTTGCACTACTTTTAAGAATCAGCGAATCTTATCAAAATGTTTACTTTATATTACTGTTTCCAGGTGCTGGCTACGGAATCAGTAGCTCTGCGAATGCTTTAGCTCTAAATACTTACTGGAAGAAGAGGAGAAGGCTGGCAACTAGTTTGTCGTGGACCACGACTGGTCTTGGCCCTATGTTATGGCCACACATAATCACTGGTCTATTTGCATTGTTCGGCGAGACAGGAGCTATTCTTATAATAAGTGGGATGTCACTCCATGCCATAGCTTGTGCACTTTTATTGCAACCAGTAGAATGGCACAGCAAAACTCCAGAGGAGGAAAAGCCTGTAGATGAAAAAAAACTTCTTAAAAATGATATTAACGAAAAACACACTGAATATGAAAAAAATACCCATGAAAGCGGCTATTTTAGTCAAGTTTCAAAACTCAAGAATTTGAGTGCTTTTTCTAGTCAATACCTTTACAATGAAGATGATGCTATCAATACGGGATATGAAATAACGGACCCTGGTATTCCTATGATGATACGAGCAAATGATGGGTACTTCAGTCAATCGAGGCAATCAAAAAGTAGATTATCTTCAAGAGAAGGTTCTAATAAAAACTCTCGTTTAAACTCTAAGAAGACTTCGATGACGAATTTAACAGAAAATCGTTCACGAAAGTCTTCAACCTTGTATCTTAATGAATCTAAAAAGAATTCTTCTGCTAATCTCGCATCATTAGCAATTCAGGATCGGGAGACATATAAACCCAAACGTAAGACGTCTATTACATTAGATACTCAAATCCCAGAGTCAGAAATAGAAGATTGTCCAACACTTAAAGCTCCACAAGACTTAAAAGCTGACGAAAAAGCTGTAGTTGAAAATATTGATCCAGAAAAAGCCAAATTTATAGCAGATAGGGCAGAAAAACATCTAGCAACTAGTAAAAGTATCAAATCGTTTAGAATGGATGGACAGTATGGAGAGAAATACTCAAAAGATAATCATAGTAATATTTCTTATAAAAATCAAGACGAAAATGATGAGAAAAAATATTTAAAAGATAATCATAGTAACCAATCATATCGGACGAGACATAGAAGAAAATCAAATAATTTTAACTATGAAAGTGAAGTCCTAAAACAAGCTTCGCTCAAATTAGAACAGTATCTGAAAGACAATGAAGACAACAAAAGTCAAGCTGACAAAATAAAATTACTTATTAATGGCCCTGATGATGAAGATGATCAAAATGAAGATGTACTTGATGAGAAGAAAGAAGATAATGAAATCGAAGAAGAAAACTTAACTTTTTGTGAAAAAGTTACCATATTCTTTGACTTGGATCTTCTTAAAGACAAAACGTTCATTAATTTGATGTTGGGTATTACACTGGCTAATTTCAACGAATTGAATTTTTCAATTTTGACACCATTTATTCTTGGTGATTACGGTTTATCTAAATCAGAAGTGGCTTTCTTTATGTCGCTATTAGCTGGAGTAGATCTGTGTGTAAGATTTTGTATTCCATTCGTGGCTGGTAAAATTGGATGGGACAACAATTCCTTTTTCCTTTTTGGAGTTCTTTCAATGGCCATGGGAAGAGTAGGTAATAATATTTTTATCTAATAACTCAGCCGATATTGCGCAAAATCGACAAATGGTGAAATAACCGTTAATATTTTTAAAAGGTTACTCCATATTTTATGTTTTTGTGTAAAATCTACTAACTTTATACTTCTTGTTTTAGTTCTTTCGATCTGGCAAAGTTACAAAGTGGTGCTGTTAGTGGCTGTGATGATTGGCTTCGGAAAAGGTCTGAGAACTGTTTTTATGGCGCTTGTGATACCCACGCATGTGCCATTACACAAGTTGCCTGGAGCTTCTGGCATTCAGCTACTTACAGCAGGAATAGTATACCTTACTTTGGGACCTTTTGTAGGTATGTGTTACTCTGAAGGAAGGGCTATGTAAGGACAATTATTAACTAATAAAAAATATTTTACGAGATATGATAAGTTTACCTACCTGAAATAAATGTTATATTACCACTCAATAAAGTAAGAATAGAGGGTAATGAATAAAAGTGCTTCATATAGATAAATACTTGTATGACTCTATAGATAGGTATATTATTGTGTAACGCAGTTGATAATGATATTATAAGAATTAATTAAATTTTGTTTAGTGTTTTATGACGTAGATCTTTGTATATTTATTTAAACTTTATTTGTACTGATTAAAAAAATATGTGCTTAAAGTGGAGTTTCAAAAAAAGTCCACTTTGAGCACATTTTATTTTTCTAAGTAAGTATTTTACTTGTATGGTGTGCATTATAGAGTATCTATCTATCTATCTATTTATCTAATTTATTTAATATTTTTTACAGGATGGATCAAAGACAATGCTAGTACAGCTATAACACTTCACTGTTTAAACATTTTCACATGGCTTACAGCTCTTTCTTGGGGTTTAGAGAAGTACATTAGGTCCCGGAGGCAGAACAGCACTGAAGAACTCGTCAAAGCCTGAAATAACCCATAAATAAGCAATATCTTGAATAATACATTTTACTAGTTACATATACGTACAAATGTCGAACACTTTTCAGTTCAGCATATTGTGATAGTAAAATGAGAATTGTACGTAGTTACAGTAAATTAATTAGGAAGTGATATTCTATGGTAACGTTTTAGTACCATTGTGCATTTACAATCGTTGTATTTGCGTTTTTATGTAGTTCAAATACACCAAATGTAGCATTAATTGCAATTAGATCGAGATAAGTACTTAAGTTAGTATTTCAGCTACATTACATGATTATGCAATAAAATATTTATGGTATTTACGTACCATGCATCGAATTTTAAACATCACTATTACTTTACGTTTTTTTAAGTAAAATTTTCTGAAGTATAAATTTAAAATAATGTCGGCAGCTACTGAAACCAGAAAATCTGTTGTCCCAGAGTTAATTAGAAAAATAATAGTGACGTAGGTAAATAGCTGTCTTATCTAAGAATTCTAGGAATAAGTGCAAGAATATTTTTATTATTAAGTTGTGATTACTTGTTATTGAACAGATTAAAATATATACAATGATTATAAATAAAACGTTGTTTTTGATACGATGACCCAAAAAGAAAGAAACAAAATAGACAAAGAAAGAAAAGAAGCTTTATAAATAACTGTGATTTTTACTTTTTGCATTCAGAATAAAGCGAAAGGTCGTGGGTTCGAATCCTGCCAGAACCAGAGGCAGGTTTTTTTTTTTCAAGTAAAATTATTATCCTTGCAATAACTAATAAAATCTGAGAGCGCAACAAGTGGAGTTCAGATACTTATAGTGTTTTTTACACTAGACAATGCAATGTTGACAGCGGTGAAACAAGTTTTTGTGACATGGAAAATCGCGTAGTTTAAATCCATAATATTTTTGTCTACCTTTTGTAGATGAAAAAGAAACCGCAAGCGTAGCTTTTTAAAGACAATTAGGTATGAGAGAAAACATAATTTACAAAATAATACATAAACTGTGATCGAAAAAGGCAGCAATCAATTTTAAACCCATGGTGGTTGAGTCAATTAAATGCAACATGAATATAAGGTAACTCCCTTGCAGAGAAGATTTTCACAGCTCAAATACAGCAAGTTCCCCTAGGAGACCAGCATCAAGATCTAAAAAAGATAAATTTCCTCATACAACCCCAGCAGATTGGCTATATGAACTAACGAAGTGATATTTTTTTGATCTTTTAACGTTAGTCCACGTAGAAGCAATAGAATCAACTCTTAAGAGAAAGGCAACTAATATACTAGGACCTCACACAGATCACAACTACCGCGAGCGAAGCGAGCGCGAAAGTTTTTGAGATGGCGAAGAAATCTATCTGATACCTGTGTCTGTTCTTATTTTCGGGCTCGTAGATGTAACGCTGTAAAATTGCGTTTTTTTTTCAGACTAATTTCTATTTATAGTTTCATAAATCCTTTAAAGTTTCACAAATACCACAGTATACTCATCTACGTCCTACCTAGTACAAGCAATAGACAATTTTGGTAGGGTGGATGATTTGTATTATACAGATAAGTATGACTAATTCAATAAATGTTCTATTATTTTAGCACCAAAATTATGAAATCTAGCTAAACACATAAAGCTGGGTCGCTTACGCTTTACAAAATAACAAAATCTACGCCGTAAGGCACTGTCTGCGTCACCTGCGTGTCAGCATACGCTCACTCGTGCTGATAGTAGGTAGTTATTGTTACCTCAGATCATGCGGAAAGAAAATGATGTGTCCTAGTATAAAATTAGGTATTAATTTTACATTTGTCAGGGATCATGTCATCCCATTGATCCATGATCATCATCATTAGATGATTTGGGGGGGGGGGGGGGGGGGGTTAAACCCCCCCCCCCTGGATCCGCTACTGCTGGGGTCTAACTTCATACTTCTAATTTAACTGATAGTAAAGGTTTGCTAAAAAGTACCAAAAAATTAATATTTTTACTTCAAACTCTACTTAAATAACTTATCAAGGTCTAAGTAAGTAGTAAAGTTACTATTAAAGAGATCATGGTTAACTCTGTGAACTAGTTTCTCTGTAAACTACATTTATTGTATTAAGTTAACAATATTATAGGTATAATCATACAAAATATTTGTCAATTTTGTATAGAATGTGTGGGTACTACAACTGGGTAATACAACTAGTACCTAACTAGAGTTTAATAGAACAGGAACCTGCTAATAAAGGAGTCAAATAAACTCGTGACGAAACGTCAAGTGTAGGGTCAAAGGAATTTGACAGTTCGTGCGGGTCATTGGGTCGACGAAGTGCCGTGTTCGAACTCAGAGAGTAATCATTCTATAATAAAATATTTTATTGTCATTATCTTTAAAGAATAAGGCGAAGCAATGTCTCAGTTGTATTATAGTGTACCTATGTTGTTACATATGTGGTTTACGTAGTTTAAGTATGTTATTAAGTGACTACTTTACTGATTAAATCATCACTCTATGGATTTAATGCAAGATTTAAACAGTTGTGGATTTATATGACTAAAAACGTTTGCGGTTAAGGCATACCTACGTTAAAACTAAATCATTGATTGTTTTTTAGGCCTTTTTTCTACTCAATAATATACCTAGTAAGACATTTGACATCAAGATATTTGAGTACTGTTTTAATAAGCGAGGCGTTATCTAGTGTATTCTTGATCGACTAAAAACATTGAGATATTGTTTGTGTACTAGGTGTACTTATTTGGCAAAATCGTCTTGATTTGGGTTGATATGTTAACAAATGTCTGCAAAACAAACGCCTTAAAACTGAATAGTGCAAAACCGCTCTTGTGTGAAATGTCTCGTACTCAAATATTTTTAGTTTCTATCTACATCTACAATAAATTCAAAAAGCAGATTTCAATCATTCTTGTTATAATATTTTTATACACCACACCCAGCTTCGGCAGAAAATAATAATTGATACTTAGCGTTTTTTTTTAAAAAAAAACGGAGATGAGGTTTTAAACAAATTCATTCAAACCAGATAATTACTTATTGTTTGAATTCGGGACACTTTATAGGCCGCGAGTTGATATCACTATACACATATACACTCATAATTTTATCAGTAACTCAGACGTGATCTTGTCCAAATTTGACAATTCACACAAACGACATATTTTGCGCCCGTAGTAGCAATAATCCCATGGAAACTGACGTTCAGTTTTCCCAAATTTTAAGAAAGGCGACCACCTAAGTTTTTATTTTGCCTGCCATATAAATCTTTTTCTGAAAATTAAAAAATCACTTAAATAGAATTAGCCGAGTTGGGCCAGCCGTTCTCGAGTTTTACCTACGCATAGCAACGCTAATTGAGTCTGGTTATTAAATAATAATAAACAAATTGTTAAATATGCGTCAGGTCTCTAAGTAAGGAATTGAAGTCCTTGCGTTACGAGTTATCTGACAATAAATTAAATCATCTATATCAATTGACTAATAAACCCAACTTACGATCCAAAATAAGTAATAATACTAATAATAGGTACTAATCTCACGCGTAGGTACTACATAGAGCGGAAAAAACTAAGTAACAATAAACAAATATGCGCCAGAAAACTAATGATCATGGAATCGAATTAACATTCTTGTGTTAAGAGGGTTGCCAGCCCCAGAAATTGAAATGCTCGAATGCTAATTTAGCCAGAACATTTCTTTTTATAAATAAAAAACCTTTTTGGTATTTGGAAATTGCTTCTGCTTCACTTTCGGCATCTTTTGATAAATGCGTCTCGACGAAGGGGCTGGCCATTTACGTAGCTATATGCCTTCCCAGAGGAGGTGCTCAAGGGTCGAAAAATGATCTAGTCCTCGCCCTTGCCTTTAGGCTAGCAGATTTTTATATACAGCTTTTTATAAATCCTTAATTCTATTCGGAATTACAAAATTTGAAAGTAACCAGTTTTTTTCTTTTGTGTATATTTCTATGTTAATAAATTGATTATGCATAGAGATGGTAGTAGGGTCAAAATATAATCAGAACAAATTTTCGATATATTGGGTGTTTTTAAGTATAAGTATAACGTAGTAACACGACACGCTAAATTTATGGAAGCTGTATTGTCATTGCTCAGTTTGAGTTGCATAGTTCGTTAAATGAAAAATAGTAGGTTTGCAATAACGACCCCAGCCAAATGAAAGAAAAACCTGTTACGCAAACCTTGGTACACTGGTCAATTTTACACTTTGCCAGTTCTTAAAACTGGCTAAGTATACAATATTGTTAAATCTATGAATACTTCCTAAGTTACAAAACTTCAAGAACACGATTTGTTTTTGCTTATGTGTCCCAAAGCCCATGGCGCTGGCCAACAGCTTAACAAAAGCAGGACAGGTCGGACTTGCATTTATTTCGCCGGACACGACTCTAAAAAGTCTGATATGTCCAGGTATAACTGGACACCTAGCAATCCTAGTTGAGGCACCAGGTAATTTTTACCACTGATTTTACTGCCGAAGACGTCTCGCTGAACACCCAGACGCGAGATATTTATAAAAGCTCGTAAAGTAATCGAACCCATCCCCTTGCGCTCACGACGTCACCGCCGTTACACGTAATGGAAAGTAGTGTTCCGCATAGATATTCTAGTCTAGGAAATAAAACCGACCAAATAATCGTTTTATGTAAGGTTTTATGTCATAAAACTGACACATTTTTATCTAAATAAATTACTTAAATAGTTACACTTGCACGTTCAGCCTCATAAAATGATAAGTTAATTCTGTGCGTGACCGTTTTATCGCTGATAGTATGTTATTAATCTACTGTTTGATGTGGTTGCCTAATAGAATCTACATTTCGACGCATCATAAAAATTATTATCAACAATTTCGTGAAAATAAGGACGAAGATTAACAGGTACCTTGAACATTTAACGGGTATTTAGGTACCTTATATTTATTCTCGTTGTACCCCGAAGTTATACAAGATTAACTACTGTTCCCTATTTCTATCGCATTTATATCTATTTACATCTTATTCAGAGTGGCCAGAAAAGTGACGTCCAAACTTTTTTTTAAGTGCCTCGTGTTGAGAGGTATTTGAATCACCCCTATGTATGTTCTACGAATTGTCGTAGTTTTCGAGTTACGATTTTTTTAAATAGAAAGAAGCCTATGAAGTACTACTTTTTTATTATTATTATATGCGCATTCTCTGAAGCTACTAAGAAACTAAGAAATTATCAGTTTAGATTTTAAGTTGAAAATTTAAATGATAACTCACTTAACATCAATTCCCAACTTCAGGTCAATTTTGTAGTAAGTTCCATTAAAGTTATGAGGCTGTTTATTTTATACATAAATGCACAGTTCATAAAGATTTAGCTGCAATAAAAAAAAAGGAAGAAACTTTCTACTTTTTAAAAAAAAAAGCAAACTGATCGGTTGCAAAAAATCATTAAAAAAATCGTAACTCGAAAACTACGAAAATTCGTAGAACATACATAGGGGTTATTCAGATACCTCTCATAGCGAGGCACCTAAAATAAATTTTTGGACGTCACTTTTCTGGCCACCCTGTATAACATTATAAATATTCGTACTTTACTTTTATTAAAGTTTGAGAATTATTGCCTCATTAGTGAGATCAATACGCAAAGCAACCAGATTATCTTTTAATTCACATAATATATTATGTAAAATCTGCTTAAAATGTTTTACATTATCTTTATTATATAAATGTCTCTCATCTTTGAGATCAAATACTTACGGTTATTTCAAAACGGTCGTCAATGCAGGTAGCAGAAATAGGATACAATAGGGACAGCAGATGGCCCACAAATTCACAATCACCTCTATGAGCTCACAGGACTTTTGTTTAAATCAGTGTATCCAGATGCGTGGTCGGTTTGTGTTGTTTATTCTGTGAAGTGATACTTTTGATTTTTAAGTTATTATTTTAATTAGAAATTTACAGTAAGATAACGCAAAAGCTGCTCTACGTTATCTATGTGGATTTTTTTTATAAAATTGCTGTCAGGATAGCTCTATGTACCTATTGTCAACAACGATATCATTGATTGTCAATGATTAAGATAAGGGCAATATTATTTTGTTCACAGATGATGATCAAAGCTTGTACATGTACAAAAAAATCTTGGTCTCAAAACTTTTTGATAGCAAGCATGTGCTAGGAAAAGTAGAGTTATTAACCCTAATAATTATTTTTTCGAATCTAATTACTATCATCCTATTGTCAACATTAAAATAAGTAATTAAACCTTGAAAAAATACCTAATATTTATTTAGAGAGACAAGAAGTGTTATCATCAAATTGTCTCTACCTACAGCATACGAGTAGTTTTTGTTTTGTAATAGATTTATTCTAATTTTATTGTTTAACGATCATTGTATTTTCTACTAATTTTGTTTTCATTCTGATTAGTTATTTTAACTGTCATTTAGGTTACACACTGCATCAATAAATAATTATAGCCCGTTGTTCTCTCGTTCCACTCGTACCAGCGTAAAATAAACACGTCTACGAGCAAATAACATTCTCATTTGATAACAGGGAAACATTAATAAAGTCAAACCGATAACAAGTCGGTATCCAACATTAGTTGTCGCTCGTCACTTTATCGTTTTGGCCTGAGAGCATCGCAGTGCCGCAGTACCCGATGTGCCAAGACACAACTGAATCAAATCTCACGAAAGCTGAACAAATAACAGTCCGATAACAGTGATTAATATGGAGACGATATCTGTACTAGTGACTTTTTGCTAATTTGAAGATGACTTCAAAACAGTGACAGTGATTCAAAGTTCAAGAGATGTGATATTAATAAATTTTAATTCTACAAAATGACGAGCAGGAATAAAGTGCCACCAGATGGAGGGTACGGCTGGGTCGTGACATTCGCTTATGCACTCAACAATGTAAGTTTTTCAAAGTAAACTCTACTTTTCTAGTGTCTATAAATACTTTTTGGGTAAACCAAGTCTGATTTTTCACTATGATCACCTCCAAAAAATAATCGCATCAAGCAATAAGATCGCAACATTTAATTTTAAACTGCTTTTGCTGTATGACTATAAATGGACTAATTAAATAAGTAGTTCTTTCAAAAATGAAAATGAAATAAAGAATAGTGTTTTAGCTACTTTTTAAATCAGCCATTAGTCTAACAATATAGCATCAAAGATATCTATGTAGGTTTTGCAATAACTATTGTGATAAATCACTACCCATTGCAAACCTTTTCACAACATGCATGCAATTAAAGGATTTTTTACTTTGTGTACGACAAATTACATAGATTGGACTAGGCACGTATTAATTTATTAATGCTACCAAAAGTACACATTCTAAACTGGAAAAAATATTAATTACTACTTGAGTACTTACCTGCCATAACAATGTAGGTCACTGCAGAAGCTGTAGCTGTAGTTGAATCAATAAATGTATTACAATCTTAGTAAATGTATTACAAGGCGTATCATAATTTACATAGCAGCTACATTATACATTACATACATAGCTTTAAAACAACAGCGACACTAAATAAAATAAAGAAGCATATTCATTCGAAAAAGGAAATTGGAACAGCAGGATTACAGCAGCCTACGCACTAGTTTAAACTGCGTAGCCAAGGATGGTTAACCAAATCATTACTCAACTTTTTGTTACCTGCTGAAGTCCGCATTGACATGAAAGTAATCTGCTTAGGTTGTCTGGAAGAGATTTCTTTTGTGGATAAGACTGCTTCATTGTATAATAGCTGTTGCCCGCGACTTCGTTCGCGTGGTCTTTTTTCTGCGCATCTTTCTTAATTTTTTCTTGTAAATGAACCTTCTCCTGACAATAATTAACACAACAAAAAAATAATTAGCGAAATTGCTCTATCCGTTGCCCGCGGCTTCGTTCGCGTGGTCTTCAGTCTATTCATAAATAATTTTCTGCGCAACTTTCTTAATTTTTTCTTTCAAAAGAACCTTCTCCTGACAATAAATAACACAACAAAAAAAGAATTAGTAAAATTGTTCCATCCGTTCACGCGTGATGCGATGACCAAGGGAGATAGAGATTCATTTTTATAAATACAGATTATTGTGTCTTGTCCCTCCAAAGAGGAGGAGCCACGCCAAGCTGCAAGAAGCGAATTGAAAAGAATAGGATCGGACTCAGAGGCGTGAGCCCTATGTCCAGTACCTAGACTTCCGTAAGCTGATTTTGATGACTTGTTCGTATTTACGACGTTCGTATTTTTGACGACCTCCGTAGCCGAGAGGCGAGCATACCGGACCGGGTTGGTTTATCGGTCGGTCAATGTAGAAAAAATACTATTCTAAATTATCTCTATACCTATACTTACCATAGGATCAGAGCAATGTATGTGATGTTGTCCAATATTTTTTATATAGGTATTATTTACCTTGTATTATGTTTTGCAAATTATCTATCTAAGTTGTACGAGTATGTACGCACAATGTTGCAGATCGTCGTTCTACCACTCATTGCCGGTTTTGGTCTCGTATTTCAAGAAGCATTTGACGAGACAGGCCTGTCGGCCACTCAAGGCACACTGGTCATCACCCTGAACCATGGCATCGGGATGCTCCTCTCCTTTTTTGGAGGGCCTGTACTCCGGCGGTTTGGATACAGAAAGGTCGCAGCGGTTGGAGCGATACTTATCTGTGTGGGCCTTATAATGACTGCCGCTGCTTCTAGCTTTTGGATCTTTATAATATCGTACAGTATTATTAATTGTGAGTATCTTTTACTACGTGCTTCTCCCAAGATAATGGCCGTTCAGATCGTTTACTATTTTTCAACTTTAACGTTTATTGAAACATAATAAATGATCATAGAAATCGATTTTCAGCCACGGGCGTAGCAGCAGTGATGGCAGCATTTGCTTTAGCAATTAATTCGTTTTTCAAAGAGAAGAGAGGAAGAGCTATAGGAGTGGCGATGTCGCTGACAGGTTTAGGCGCGATCTACATGCCCCTGCTCATGAGCGCCTTGATGTACGCTTTCGGCTGGAGATACGCCGTCCTCATCCTTGCTGCCATCTGCCTGCACTCCCTCGTAGGAGCCTGTCTACTGAGACCAGCAAAATGGTACTTAATAGATCCGCCAATCACAGAAGAAGAAATACCCTTAAAAAGAGAGATAAGTTCTGAACTCATCAATGGAAGCGTAACAACATCCTCGAAACAGACTGGTATGATGATTAAAAATTAACTTATTGATTAATTACCTGAACAGTATTTTCGTTCTACTAAGCACTGACTATTTTTAAAATTCTAGGTATTCAATCTATTCCACGTTTAGAGGAATCAATAGAAAATGGTGTCTTACCACCTCCAAAAAGCTTATCAATGAGATCTCTAGCCAGTAATGCTAGTTTGGAGACGAGAAATGCAGTATCGCACCCGGACATACGTAAGAAATCCACCGAGCCTCCTTTGCGTGAAGCTCGGTACAAATGGTGGGAATCTCAGGAAATCAATTTGGGGAGTTCCTTCAACATATTTCTGGAAAGTGAAATAAAGAAAAATACAAAAACTAAAGAAGCGGTTATAACAGAAAAGACGAAGGATCCAGAAAAAAACTTTTTGCAAAATTTCGTAGACTTCTTTGATCTGACATTACTAAGTGATCCAATATTTGTGAATATTTTAGTCGGAATGTCTGTAGCTGCGTGTGTGGAAACGAACTTTTCTTTATTGTTTCCAATAATCCTGAAAGATATGATGAAGTTTGAAACTAGTGATATTGGAAAAATAATGGCTGTTATAGGATTTTCTGACACAGTGTTCCGATTGGTGTCACCTTTCATCGGCGAATGGTGCCACAAGCCGCCAAGAGTCATGTATATGATTGGCTTAGTACTGATTGTCTTCACAAGAACTAGTAAGTGTATTTCATTTAGTAAGACAAGATTTAATTAGGTATAAGTCAAATTAATATCTAATAAACAAAATATTAATAAAAAAGGACAACTTTGTATGATTAGTAGGGAACAAATAAATAAACGCGGCCAAAAATGTACTCATAATGTTTCTACAAACAAAAAATAGTCTAAAGCTGACAAGTGACTGTAATCGCAACAAGTATAAATTACCGATGTTTATTTTTTTTCATTTACTTGTGCCTTGTGTGACCTTGCTTAATCTCTTAAAGATAAGTTAAACCTAAATCTAGGGGTACTTTAGAATTAAGGGGTTTTTTTCGTCACATTATGAAATAACATTAGGTAAGTAATGTATGGTACCTACTTGTGAAGAAGTGGTGTCCGAAGTGAGCTAACAATGTAATGCGGTTATCTATCAAGCATTTCTGGGTAAAATTGTGTCATTGACCAGGGTCTGTTAACGATTATGAAGTTAGATTAATTTACTCGATAATCGACAGGGCACTATCCTAAGATAAGACATTTTATCAACGACGAGCTAGCCTATGTAATCTAGTTTTGAACAATGTTATAATTTGGAACACAAAATAAGTTTTGTTAGAAATAAAGCAATAATGTTGTCAGTCTTTTTGTTAAAAGCAAAGCAAGGATAAGGCAATCGAAAGTTTAAATTACTTATAGGTCTTATTTTATTCGTTAAAAGGATTAAGGAGGTGAGTCTTCTGCTCAATTGCAACAACTTTTACAATGGGACAAAAATCAAAATCGCAAAAAAATATATAAATTCTCCTTACAAAATAGAGCTGAGATGCTTGTGAGTGGATGGAAGACTATTCTATCCTATATCTATACTATCGGAAGTATCTTTGTGCGTTGGAAAGCACGTTAAAAGTTAGTCCTGGCTAATATCGCTTGATAATAGTCGTAAAGCCTAGTTATAGGCCTTAGGGTGGCTTGATTACATCTGACGGTAATGTTTAGTCACTGGCATTACAACTTTCCTTTTCATACTTAAGGTGAGGTAAGGGAGGTGAGGATATTCGGAATATTAAAATTCGGGATTAAGATCTCGTAGGTGAGGTCTCGTAGGTCCTAAGTATAAGTTTTTGGAATTATGCAGTATCATATGAACCATTCACTAAATTGAAGTTAACTAATAAAATACGCAAAAGCTCTTAGGGGCTGATTCTGTACTCAAATACAACAACATATTCTATAAGACAATCATAAAAAAAAATCGACAAATCGATATAATATTTGGAAAACCATCTTTAGTGCCAATAATACTTAACCAGTGAAGGTTATAGCAGAAAAGGTTGGAAAGTTACTGATACTGAATTCTGTTAAATTGGACCAGAATATATTAGACCTGTGATACATTTATTCTTTTTCAAAGTATATAAACTTACAATTTATACATTTTTGAATTCGCTAGAACTATTTTAAAAAAGCAGTTGGCCCTGTCTTCTTTTGGGACCTCTTCAATGCCTTTGTGGAACGCATTCAGGGCTCGTAAAACGTGTGCTAAAGCCGTAGGACGTCCACTGCTGAATATAGGCCTCCCTTAAAAGAGGGGAGGATTGCCAATATTCGCCACGCTTGGCAGGCGGGTTTGCGAGCGCAGTTTTTTATAATATTTTGCACGCAGACGCTGTCCATCTCGTGCTACAGGAATTAGTCGCCTCTTAGGACACGCCACGCCTGTTGGCGGTGGGGAAGTGTATTCTTTACGGCCGTCCCCACACGGAGATAATCACATCCACGTTAAAATCTCTGGGTCACGATTACACCGAGCTGCGACATGGACTTTCATCACTAACTCTCTGGCAACTCGCTTGTTGACTTAAACCACAGCGAAAAACGTAAAAAACATTGAGCGAAAATTTTAAGGAGATAAACTCATTGATAGCGACACACAATTTTCTAAAGAACGCATAATAAAAAAACAAATGATAGTCCCGCAAATTCAAAAGCAAGCAAGCAAAGCAATGTGTTCCCAGAGAGTTACTTTTTTGATTTCCAGTATAGTTTTTTTTATTGTAAGTGGTCAGTCTCAGAAACTTTCAGTATGCTCCACGTATAAGTTTATTAGTATCGAGAGAGTGGATACAATTACTTCGTTATAAACTACTACTAGTCTGTAAGGTTGGTTGATAGATGTACAAATTAGCGTTAGTTGTGGACCTAGAGAATAAAATTCTTGATAATTGTTATAATCATCATCATTGATGCCGATGCTGGCTATTTGTTTTCATCCGCTGCCAGCAATTTGCGTACATGATCAATATAACCATAGAGAAAGGAATATATTTTACCTTTGTCTATGCTATAACACAGCTTTATCCTTTGTTGATTCCAGTTATGCTATTTACCTCTACATACATGGGCATGATTTTCGTGGCTTTGGCAATGGGGATCACCAAAGGCATCCGGACGGTGTACATGAACATTGTGATCCCTAGCTACGTGCCCATAGAGCGGCTGGCTTTTGCCTCGGGCATCCAGATGTTTGTCAATGGTATCACCATCATTGGCCTTGGATCTATTTTAGGTTAGTAAAATACCATATCTATTTAGATCTTTAGAGAATTTTGCACGATATCATGTAGGTATATGCAGCTTTGGAAGTCCACTGTTGGACTTTAAGTGTAAAAACTAATTTCGTACATATTGACATTTTATTAAACAGTCACATTAAGTAACTAACTAGAATAAAATACCTAGGTCTAGTTATTTAAAACTAACTTGACAGATTACCGGCATTACTCGTAATAAATACCTATATGGGCCTATTATTGACGTTCATAAGTGGCAATTTTCTGTCCTAAACTGAATAAATGATTTTTGACCTTGACTTTGACTTTGAGTCATGCCATAAATACTGAAACAAAAAAAAAAATACTCTCTAAAACTGACCATAAATCATAATCCAGCGGATTAAGATCGGGACTAGACGACGGCCAGTCTTCAGCTTTGATAAAGTCCGAAACGTTCGTTTCCAACCAAGACTGCGTAGACCGAGCTCTATGACCCGGCGCCGAGTCTTGCTGAAAGGACCATTCTTGGTTATTGAACATGGTGTTGTTAAGGGGCTTCACTACCTTCTTAAGAATGGTATCTTGATATACTTGTGCCGATGTTTTGATATCTTTTTAAAAAAAAGTATGGCTCAGTCACTCCTTCATAGCTAATACCCCACCAAACCATAACTGAAGTCTTGGGAAGAAATTGGGTCTTATTAACAATAGTATATATTGAGAACCGCTCTTTTTGGTAGTGAGTCCATTCGGGTTTCATTCCATAAAAGAAAAAGACTTTTAGATCTTAGGTCGTAGTAAGTAATGTGTATTTCCAGATTAGTTCCAAACAGCCCGGATAGCTATCTTCATCTCCCGAGATAGAATCTTTTGCTTCCGGACAGGATTTCTTCGAATTCTTTCCCTTACTGCTTTGACCACCTTTTTCGTACGAACACTACGTGGACGCCATATCTTTTTCCGTCACAAACAGAGGAGGTCTTATTATACCTATTGAAAGCCCGGTACACAAACATTTTACTAATACCAAGCGTATGGAGAGTTTAAAAATTTGCATTTGGCTCTATACCTACTTTGTGTATCCAATGCAATCACAGCAATTCGGTTCTCTTTATCACCCCACTCCATTTTAATATCGCAAAATATTGTACAATGTATTAGCGCCAAAATGAAAAAACTCAATGAACAATCATATAAAAATGACAGATTCCAAATTTAAATGCAAAATTTTGTTTATTTTAATTGTAACAGTATTTATGGCCAGACTAAGTATAATGATGTCAAAAATAATCCTTTTGGTACAAGTAAGTTCTATAATTAATTAGTTATGCAGACTATAATCTATTGAAATTAAGTGGATTTGGAAAATCGATTTTTAATATTACCAGAATTACAAGCTTTTATTTTTGCACTTGTTTTGAACACGTATGTGTTCAAACCTTGCAATTTAAGTTTTAGACCAGACCCTGAGAGATTGAGCTGTAATTTTGAACACATTATTGCATACGTCTTGAGCCACCTAGCCAGTCATTATATTATGTAAATTAATAATTACATCTTTATGTCATGTTATTGTTCCTCACTTAACTTGGAAATATTGCGTTTTTTTAAACTCAACGGTATGTTAACTCTGAAAGTATCCTCTATAAAAATACTGACAATCGATAACGTTTAGTAAGAGATTAGATTAATTAAAAAAGATAATAACAGGGATTAATTGATCACAATGCATTGGTAATCAGTCACGTAGTAACACGTGGTATGTATATTACCTTAATCAAGCAATAATAATGTCATATATTACATAATATTTTTGGTAGTCCCAATAATTATGGTTCAATTATAAATCTGTACTTTATAGTAGTTAGATATAGTTACACCGTTACCAGAACTAATTACAATGCCAATATTATTGATGATATTGTGACAATTCAAGAACACAATGAAAAAAAGAAAACTGTGTCAGTAAATTTATCCAGAATCAACCAAAAACAAAATGGATCCAATTTTACCATGCCTTAATGTTTGTTAATTTTCACAGATTGACAAATCGTTTAAAGGACTGTAAGTGCTTATTATATTGTGTAATGTAATACTGTATAATATTATATTACTACCTTTAAATGATTTTAATATATAATCATTAAGAGCCAACTTCACCATGCTCTGTTAGTTACTTGCAATCTTCTTCTTCTTCTTCTTTCGTGTCGACGGCAGTTTATCAAATTTTTGATAACTAGTAATTAGCTACATGAACGGCACGCACTATTGGTGGCGCGTAACAGATCTTTGCGTGTGCACCTGTCCGTAGACACGGGATATAAAAGAAGGTGGCCCATGGTTTAGGGGAAAGCATCACATTTCCCACAAGCGCCATCATTGTAAGGTTATCTTTACAGCAACCGACCTGATTTCGTAGCTTGTTCTGGGTTACCAGTCCGGCCTCGGTAGTTCTTTACCTGGTAAGAGGCTTTCTGATGGTCAAGCAGCGGTGCGGAGTACGTCTCCTTGCACGTCGTGCCCTGGATTGGGGGTAGTCGGCGGATTGGAAAACTGAAAATAACTTGCAAATGATTACTTGCTTATTTAATTCACCATTTATGAACCGAGTTTCATTAGTGACTGACAGATCATGGTGGAAAGTCATGGTATTGTAGCCAATTAAACCAGCAAACAATTCGTCAAGAAAAGATGGTGTGACGATTTGGTTAACCTGATGAGGAATTGGGAGTCATTTGCGATAGATCGAGATCAATGGAAGAGTCTGGGGGAGACCTTTGTCCAGCAGTGGGATTGAATAGGTTATAAAAAACTAAAATAATTTTTTCCCCACTTGGATACGAATATAAATATCTCAAGCTTTTCGATTAACTTTATTCGTTTATTTTTTAGGAAGAATACGTGAAGCATCGGGGTCTTACGAAGCACCAATTTTAGTGCTAAATGTAGTCACCCTGTTCACGGTATTTATATGGAGTGCTGAGTTTATATACATCAAGATAAAGAACAACAAAATTTTGGAGCCACAAACTGTCTAGCTGGTCTAGACCATACTTAATTATATAATACCTAGTTTTAATTCATTGAATAATACTTAAGTACCTACTGTTTAATTATAGTAGTCTACCAGAAAACAATTTTTCATTTCATGATACCTTAAAAAAAATACCATACTCATGAATTACTTACTATCAACAACGATTTCTTCTAATTTTTGGCTGCTGCTACACTGACAACTGATTGTATGATAATTCTAGTTTTAGTTGATATAATTTTCACACTACCTGCTCGACAATGCCTAACTATATATCATGCAAACCTTACTCAAAGCAAATCATTATATCCCTTGGCTTTAGCCGGGTTATAATGTTGTACTGAATTTCATTACAACCCACTGGGTAATAATGATATCTTCAGTTCTTATTGTTATAAGTTTAAAAGTCTAATTTCGTAAAGATTGTCGAGGCAGCCCCGCGGGCCGGGGTCGAAGCCGCGCCGAGCTCATTTGAAAATCGAATGGAACGGAAGCCGAACGAACAAATTTAAAACAAAAAAAAGCCGCGAGTGATGCAAGACCTTGCAATATTTAATAGGTCCTTACTCAATACTTCTTGCGTTTGATTAGGAATTCGAATTTCGGAATAAAGCCAGAAAAATATTGTTTTAAAATTAGTATTTCATTTGTTTTCACATTATTTGTTTGAGCTAATGAGCTTCAACAATGCTTTGTCAATCGACAAATTGAAAATTCGCGGTATATACGAATACGAGTTCCACCGTGGCACCAGTGCTGCAGAAACGACTCGAAGAATTAACGACGTGTACGGACCAGGCACCGCTAACGAACGAACGGTGCGTTTTTTGTTTCAACGTTTCCGTTCTGGAAATTTCGATTTACACAATGAGCCTCGTGGACGACCTGATACTCAAGTGAATAACGAAGAATTGAAGGCGATAGTGGAAGCGGATCTATCTCAAACCTCTTCTGAATTAGCAGCCGCCTTCGGCTTAAGTGACAAAATGATATTTATCGGAATAGTCATGCTATGTGCAAGACTATTTTTAATAAAATACCGGCTTATATAAAGCATCTTCCGCAATATTTGACAAATCATTACGTAAATGGCTTTTAGAAAAAACGTATTACTCGGTTGACGAATTTTTAAAGGATAAAACGTAAACGACATAATACTTATTATATTATGTACTTACTCTTTTCTCGCTATTTTGTATAATGTTTGCATATAATTAATGACATCTCTTCTTCATCTATACGGTCAATCCCGGTTGCGTCCAAAACCATTGCTTTGGAGCCCAGGGTCCGGTTGGATGTTCAATGACATATTGTAATTAATTAATTTTCAATGAATTTTTGTTTATATTTACATGCCATTGTATATGGCTAAATAGGTGCTTCATGTAATATTATTTTTTAACATCGACTTTGTATTGTCTCAACCCTATTTAATGGCAAATAAACTATTTGTAAGTATTTGTATTTCATAACAACAGCGCAAACTTCGATTAACTGAGCCTAAAAAGTCATTTTCATCAATATAATACTCGAAATAAAAATAAACTTGCCGTTCCGAGCTTCAGACTACACAAAGTTGGTAATTCATTCTTGGGGAAATTTATTAAATTTTAAAATAAAGTATCACAGACTCTTGTTGAATTACCTGTACATGAATTCAAAATTCACATTTAAAAAATCCTTATGAAAAAAGGATATATCATAAAATAGATGATTGTTTAAACGACAAGAGTGCATGGACTTAACCTGCTTAGCTCGCACTTACTACATGTCTTGTAACTGTATTTCCTGTAAAAAAGGCTGACAAAGGTGACTAAGTTTGTTGCGCCGTTTCTTCTCATCACCAGCCAATATGTAGTCCCGAAGCAGTGGTAGGACTAAGCTATATTTTGGGAAGTATATAAGTGCCCGGAAGAGGGCCTATGTACTAAATAAATATGTAAGTATTATTGAGTATTCTTGAGATTAAACAATAATTTTATTTAAAAATCTAGATTAAATTTTTTTGATACTGAACGGCAATTGGACAGACGACCTGGTAAAGGTTGCAGGAAACCGCTGGGTGTGGGCCGCTTCCAACCGGCCAACCTGGAAGTCCTTGGGGGGCCTATGTTCAGCAGTGGAAGTCCTATGGCTGAAATGATGATGATGATGAACGGCAATTTAATATGTAAGGACCTTTAAGTAAGTAAATATAAAAATAATAAGATGAAATTCTATTCTTTGTAATTTACTGTTCCTATTATTATTAAACCTACTTCTAATATGATTAGTACTGAAATAATACTAAATAAATACTGTTTTACTAAGCCTTGCTTTTTATTGTCTCGCAAAAGGTGAGAAAAGTAGAGTATACTCCTCGGGGACAAAGTTGTTTTGTCTTAGGCGCGCTTGAATCCCTCACTACACTCAGGACTTAGTCTTAATTCCTTACCCTTGGGAGGTAAATCAGTAGTCTTTCGTTACGCTCAGTATTCAAAATCGCGTCCGTGACATAACATAGTGATTTATCCTCTCGGTGTACAATCTACTATTAAGAGAAAATATAATTAGTTATTCACTTCTGTTTATTTACAATTGTGGTATCAATATTTACAAATCTTATATCTACTCTAATTGATTTTCAGTATCTTTTACATTGTCATGTTTCATCATTTTATAGCTAACGAAATATAGTGAACATAATAACGTTTGTAAAATAACTAAATTCGTACAGGTTAATGTAAAATCCTACTTTGGTTCACTTTGTTTTACGATCAAATTAAAAAGAATGCACGAGTTATCAGTATTCTTCTTAATTTGCTCTGTTCCCACATTTATCTAAAGGCTACATATTAGTTTTAAAGTCATTCGTAGTTTCACAAAACAATTGTCAATTATCACTTTTGTGTCTTTGTTAGTATTATGCACTGTTTAGTTTGTAAACATTAATCACTTTCACAGCAAATTCACTTTGCACTTTCATTGTATATGTACAATGAATAATACCTTTAAACCGTTTACGCCTCCGAGCTGTTATGAAGATCTGCAGTCGTGGTATCGATTGAACCCTGTAACAAAAGTGCAAATTAGTAAATCAACTGCCTACTAAATATTTATTAACAAATTTGGTTAACAGTTATAATCTTTATTCACAGAAATTGTAGATAATAAATAATAATAAAATAACAAAAAAGAAAAAAAACTTGTAACTATATTCTCTGGTTATAGGTACCTCCATAACCTACAGGTAAAAATAAAATCGTTCAATTTAACTTAATCTATCAATCAGTAAGCAAGACAAACTTCAACAGATATACAGCAACATTAAAATCACGAAAACATCAATTCAATATTACGTGATGATAGTGTAGCAACGTAATTACTTTTTGTGTTCTATGGTAACAAGTATGTGAAGTATTGTACTAACTATCAAAAGTGTATACGATTTCTTATTAACCTTAATATTCGCTGTGACATTGTGAGAATACGTTACTCATCATTACTTACTAATTGTTACCTACTAGGCTATGTTAATTCATGTGCTTTTATTTACATATCGTGAAGATTTTTAAGAAATTAGGTACATAAATTAAAAATGTCGATAAAAAGAGATAAGTAGAATATGAATTGAGTAAAAATATAGGAATTCCTTCGAAATATATATTTTATGTATTAAGATAATTTGAAGAAAAGTTAGTATGTAAGTATAAAATTAAAACCTCGTCCAGGTTAGTGGTATGTTTCTGGGGAGAACCTTCAGGCCACGTCATATTACTGCTGGTGCCTCTGTTCTCCAAGTCGTTTACTGAAAAAAAAACGACGTTATTGTTAGCAGTTCAATTAAAAACTTAAAATAAAATTAATAACTGTTACAACAATGCTTACGGCTTTGATACCAGCTTTTAGAAAAGCCATATGAAGAGTCGGACTTCATTGAGTTACTTTCTTCATTGGATGAAAATCCTACAGAGGGTCTATTTACAAATCTAGGAGATTTAAAAGGTAAGTTATCTGAAGCGGTTACGTCGTTGTCGTTGTTTGTTCTTTTAGACTCAAACGACTCGACAGTATACCAATCATTTGTTACATTCCGTGCCTCTCGCCACGGTTTAGATGTGACAACATAAACTTTTTCTTTAGTTAAAGGGGATATAGAAGTTAGAATTTTACCCCATGGGGCAGGCGTAGTTGTAGTACTTCTAAAAGTTGAAGCAGCAGTGTATATGTGCAGTTTTTGGATCTCTCTTGCTTCTTCTTCCTGTCTACTGCTATGTGTCGTCCTATTTCGATTAATGATATTGTACTCTTTGCGTGGTTTATTTGTATTTAAAATATAATTTTGGTTCTCTGTAACGGAATGTTGCATACTGCTTGAACCCTCGTGATCATTAAAGTCGTAGTTGTAGTCATTACTAGTAACATAATTAGTCGGCATTGTCGTTGTGAAATATTCATCTGGTATCTGCTTAGCGTATTTTTCAAAACCCCGAGTCCTTTGTGGTGTTTTGTAATGCTTTGAATATTCTTGTTCTGTCCAATCATCAATCGTGTGTTGTAATTTAATAATATCGAAGGGCGGTTCCTTAACATCATATAAGTCGTTAAGGATAGCAGCTGTATTTAAACGTTCTGAGTCAAAGTTGTCGGTTACACTTTGAGTTGACTCCTCTGTTGTCGTACTCTGAGTGCTATAGCTTTCTGTTACTGTGCTAACAATCGAATTTTCTGTGTTAGATGGCATTTTTCGAGCTTGGTAATATTCATCTTGCGTATATTCCCAATCTTCTGGATTACGACCTGATGTGTAAGGGACAATTATTTGTACAATTTTTGGTCGGTCCATGCTCTCTTGTGCCGCTGTTGGAGGTGGTAGTCCTTCATTATAGTCATTTCTACTTTCATCCCAAGAACTTGGCGGAGTAGATACTTGTGGCGTTGGCGTTGTTGGAATATCATCATATATTTCATAATCATGGTCATTTATTGGTGTTGATATAGCTAACACGAAATTTCCATATTCTTTGTGTGGAGCACTCGGCTTTAGGTATAATAGTGGAGAATCTATATTCTGCAAATTACTTTCCGTTCTATACTTGTCTACATCCTCGTCTTTTACTCCTCTCAAATCAGCAAATTTATCTTTGTGAATGTTGGGAATGTTCCTTAATTTAAATCCCATAGGTATTCCTGAGTCGTATAATTCATTTCCGACGTCAGTACCTGTACTTTCAAAACTTGAATCTTGGAGTGCTTTTGCTGCGTGGTCTTCTGACGCTTGTGATGATATGTCTTTGAGTTCATTTAAAATGTAAGCGTTTGGTATGTTTCTGTATCCTTTGGTTACGTTGTGTGTTTTAGGAATGTCTACATCAATTACTGGCGATTGGATAAAGGAAGCTGGATAATCAACTGAATGTGTAAACTCTGCAACAGGAACACTTTGTTCAATTTTGACATTATTTGAGTTTTGTTGCATGGAATTAATTCCCTGAACTAATACTGTAGGAAATTTAGGATTAGCGGGTCTAAATGGTCGAGCATTAAATATAGGGGGTAAAGGAGACACACTTAGATTGGGTAAAGCCACCGGTTGCAAAGTATGGATGTTTCTACCTCTATTTAACGTAAATGGAGCTGGATTTGCTAAGGCTAAAGAAGCATTTTGTGTTGGTAAGTTCGTGATATTTGGTAATACTTCAGTCTTTATTTTCATTGATTCTGCAGCTGTAGCTGACACTGGATAAGGAATATCCGAAATATAGTTATTAGGTATAGGTTCTCCATAAGAATTTTTAAAAGTTGTTGGTGGTGTCACCTTTGGTAATTGAAAATTACCTAAAAGCTCTGGATTTTTTGATATATTGATGTCGTTATGCTGTGTTAATTGACTGTTTAACAATTCAGGTTCATACAGAGGAGTGACAGATGAATAAGTCGTCGAAACTGGGAGTCCATAGGACGGAGATGGCGTCGCATGAGAGGAACTTGAAATACTGTAGGAAGTACTCGAAACACCCTGCGAAGAACTGGGTAAACTAAATGATGAACTAGGGTAATTAATTGAGGTTGAGGAACTATGACTAGGTATATTGTGTGACCCATAGGATATGCTTGAAGCGCCGTAGGATGAGCTAGGAGCACTATAAGCTGAACTAGGCGCGCCGTAT
Organism: Anania hortulata; assembly: GCA_963576865.1. Lineage (NCBI taxonomy): Eukaryota > Metazoa > Arthropoda > Insecta > Lepidoptera > Crambidae > Anania > Anania hortulata. Next base: position 7,441,976 of record OY756394.1, on the reverse strand, counting down.
GATGAGCTAGGTGCTGAGTAAGAGGAACTGGATTGAAAGTGAGAAGGGCTTAAGACGTTTGGAGATGAGACGGCCACTGTATGAGTTGGACTTGGTGGTCCATAAGTCGAAATAGGTGGTCCATATGTTGAACTTGGAATACTAAAGCTGTTGCTAGTATGAGATAGCGCGGGTGGTCCGTACACAGCATGAGGGATTCCCGTTGAGAATTGTGGCTGATTCTGTTGTTGAGCTTGGAAAGGATGGGGTTTAAATTCAACTGCTTTCTGCGCGTCAAGGTAAGCTGTCGGGCTCGGTGGCCCATATGTGGGATTTGAGCCTAAAAATGCATTTTTAGCTCCTACGTCGTATCTAATTACTGGTATCCATGGCACTAAATTGCAAGGATTGCAATCTTTTTTCACAGGGCTCGGTGCTAAACTATCTGTTCCTGTATCATAATTAGATTGTTGTGAGGGAAATAGCCACCCAGAAACTTTTTGAAACAGTGTGGGTGAAGGAGTTGTGGAGAATGGTTGGGGTGGTGGAACGAAATTGAAGTTGTATTGTTTGTAAAATGGTGCTGGGAACTTGAATTCAGCTGAAGCTGGGATAGGAGGAGGTGGTGGGGGTGGGGGAGGTTGATAATGATAGCCAGTATCGAGGTTCTGCCGCTGCAGCCTTCCGGATCCTCCATGGAATGGCACTGGCACTATAGGAGATAGCGGTGGTGGCGGTGGCGGCTTTAGGAGTTCTCCAAATTGCGAAGCACCGTTCCCATTGTGATATCCGTTCACAGAGGCGCTTTTACATCTTGTTGCCGCTAGGAATAGCAGGATCGGCAGCATCTGTGAAGATATTACATTAAAAGGTTAATAATGGCTTTTCCTCTATTTTCAACAACGCGTACTTAGTAGGTGTTATTTTTGGTAAATAAGTTTTTTTTACTTTGATTCGAGGCTAAGGTAAGTTGCAATTCTCCGGCTCTTAATTTTATTTAAAATTAACTAGTTACTAAGATGTAATAAGTATTAATTTTGTAATTATTAGAAAATACAGTGAAACAGCCGGCGTGACATATCGAGACCATTGTGGAGGCTTCCCACGACCACAAGCTACCATTCTATGAACTTTTCTCTTTTCTCATAATATGCTACTGATGGTCGCGATCGGAAGATGCCACGTTTTTAAATTCAATTTTTATCTCAAAGCCATTTAATTTTCTCATTTGCAGCAGTGTTGTGGAGTACATAAATATCTAGTGTAAAAGTAAGAAAACGTCCAGCTGAAGGGGACAGCAGGCCTTAAGTTAACTATGACGTAGTTTGGGGTTTGGGAAGTTGGAATCAAGCTGCCCTATAAAGCCCTGACTAAGCTAGCGAGCTTTGCGACCTCTGGATACAAATAACGCTAACGCTGGCTAAACTTTATAAACTTAACGATGGTACCTATATGTATATTATTATCTCCAAAGAATCATAATCAGCCCACGTTAGTCCACAGTTGGACCTAGGCCTCTCTTAATACACGCCTCTGAGTCCGTTCTATTCTTTTCCTCCCACTGCCAGTGATCCACTAATCCAAACGATAACCCACTGTAATCATTTAATCTTATCTACACGAGTACTAAGCTAGGCCTGCAAGTACTTTTAAAGTCCGTCCTGTCTATACGTTTATGTTAATCTCAGGAACTGCGCGGTGATACACCTTGAACGCAAAGGATTTCCGGTTCGGCTCAATCCAGAAACCGATCTTTTTAAATTGGCTTAAGTCTTCGTGTGCTGGGAGACGCCCCTTGCAAAATTAATTGTCATAACATAACAATAATATAATACAGGGTTACATTTTAAGGTAATGCCAAATTTAAAAAATAAGATCTAGAGAATAATATAACAGTGCGTCTTCGTTTTTTTTTTTACTATGCTATACTTTTATAACTAACTAGCTGTCCTAGCGAACTTCGTACCGCCTCGTATTTTTTTTCGTGTCGATGTTTTAATAGTTATTCTGCTATTCGGGACGGAAACAAATCCAAAAAATCATAAATTTCGGCCCTGTGGCGTCCTTGACTTATAAATGGTGTAACTAACCCGACTTTGTTTTATATATGAAAACAAGAGTTGGTTTTTTTACGTAGATCGATTGAGTTACTGATACCTTGAAATGTAACCCTGTATATTGGACAACATCACATACATTGCTCTGATCCTATAGTAGGTAAGTAACCAAAGCACTTTTGTTACAGAAATCAGAAACAACGAACGGTACGGTATAATACCTCATAACACCATGATGTTATTTCATTACTTCGAGACCATGACAATAATAATTGTCCTTGGGTATCTTGATCTAGACTCTGGCACATATTTATTATTATTATTATTTTATCTCTCCTACGGAAATTCACGGCACGAAGGCCGGTCCTTTTGGAAGGCGTTCATGAGGATACTGATCCAACACAAAGAGGCCCCTTTGAGATACGATAATGAGTTGGGATATGTACACCTAGTGGATACTATTTTTGCCTGTACTATTGAGTAGATACAGCCAAAGACAGCACCCGCTAGGTGCAAGGACTATTGCAGATAAGATGGAAACTTTAGTTTAACTTTAACTTTAAGGAAAAGAACTTGATGGACTGGTTTTCGGGATATTGATGAGACAGCGGGACGTCTGCCATATCAAATGTCTCATCTCGATAATCAGGGCAGACGATGACTTACCGCTCTCTCAATGGGCCGCCCTATTAAGGCCACCAGAAGATAGCGAGGGTAGCAACATTGGTGTGAACGACTACGGTTGCAGAGAGGTGAGTCTGCGGGGTGCAAGATCCCAGTATTCCCAGTGCTAAACGCACCAGGCAACGGGCCCCCGGCGTTATGACATTATACACTTCCAACCTGGAGCACATTTCTGCTCTTGCAACCCCACTCTTGGCCGGCTAGTTAAGGCAAGCACAAGAGGCGAGGGCCAAATAAATACGGGCCCTACGAAGTATCGAGGTCCGAGATGTCGCCATTCACATAAAGTTTGCCACAAGCTGCCCCTGCGGGGTTATTATTATCATTGTACTACTGAAGGAATATTACTTAAAGCAATCCACAAAAAAATATGTTTATATTTGCGGATAAATAATTACGTGTAGATATGTACTTATGCTACGCGTAAGAAGTTGGGACGAGTGGCTAGCAGTAAGCAATAAATCGAAAGTCTGGGTGAACGCGTGACTTGGCATCAGCACCAACCAAACAAAATAGTGATGATGAATTCTGCGTTCGTATCGTGGCCGAGTTTCGAAACTCAAGAGCACAGGCGCCGCATAATTTTCGGTTTCATTTAAATAATTACGTGCACGAAAGTGAAATTGTTTCTTAAACTTATTGGCTATTGAGTTTGTTTAAGGATTCTTAAAGTTACGGTAATTTTAACCAACTTTATAGTAAGAAGAATGTTCTTAATTTGTCGCGTTATTTTTAATGTGCAGTTCAAGTTAGGTAATTCGTCTTGAAGCAATGAGTCTTAGGTGCAATTCTCGGTTTTGGTTAGGGGTCCGCAACCTTTTGAGTCGGAAGAGACAAAAATTACAATTTACAAAATTTCAAAAGCCATAAAATTTTTGGCTTCGAATTAATTTCCAAATTGGATTTCGTTACTATTTGTGCGGAGAGGATTTATTATGAATGTTTAAGTTTTATTGGTTTTGAATTGCTTGAGAGATAGAAATGGTGCCTGATCCACGATAATCGATTGAGAACGATTTTTAATGATTTTTTTTTAAATTAAATAATATTTGAGTATGAAACTTAAGAGCCGCAGCTTCACATCCAAAGAGCCGCATGTGGCTCGCGAGCCGCAGATTTGCGACCCCTGGTTTAGGTCCATCCATACAGAGGCTTTGTCCCCACTCTACCCGATCCCACTTATACCCGATTTAAAATTACCTAACAAAAAATCCAAACTCTACCCGATTTGATTAAAAGTACAGTCAAAATGAAAACATAAAAAGGATATAAAAATGCTTTAATCATAAACATTTTTATTACCAATAACAACAATCGACATTTAAAATATTTAAAAAAAAACTTTTTAATTAAAACATTGGTAATAACTAATAAATAACACTGTTATCAACACAAAAAAAAAAAGAAATTGTAAAAAAAATGTAATCATGCAAAATCACAAATTGTGTTAGGAACATAGTTTTTTGTCTTCAATATATTTATCTTAGGAAATATTGCTAATAGTCGAGCTAATTTCTTTCAAAAAGTCGTCATCCTAATCATTAATAGGTATCCTGATTAAATAATTTTTTCGATAACCAAAATTTTTTAAATTTTTCGTTTCAACTGTACCTACTCTTACTTTTTTCTATAAGCAAGAATGAAATCGGGGAGAGGGGATTATTTGTAAGGTAATTCGGGTAGAGATGGGATAGCGCAGAGTGGGGACGAAGCCGAAAACGACCTTTTCTAAATTGGCTTGGGTCTGGATGTGGTGGGAGACGTCTCTGGAAATAAACATTGTCTGATTTGTCATGCGAGAGAGAAGAGAGAGTTGGTCGTAGCCTTCCTATGTCTAAGGAAGAAACATTTTGATGTGGATTTACTCAGTGTTTTTTTCTGGTAAATTAATAAGCTCATACTCAAACTATTAATTGCAACACGAGTTATAAGACCGTAAAGAATTTAAAAGTATTTTTTGCGATTAGAACAGCATTTACTTATATTCAGTTGACCGCAGGTCACCTACCACGGCTTTAGTTCGCACGGCTCATCAAAAGAACTTTTACTTAATTGCTCGACAAAACGCAATGCTTTCTTGCTATGACATAAGGCCACCGCAGTTTTTCTCATGGTCGAAATACGTGAAAGAGAAAACTAGGTGAAGAGCACCACCAATTTGAATATACGTTTTGATCAACTTTTACGATAAACGATTTTAAATTAACCCCTTGCGGTCAATATGTTAAAAAGATTTTTAGTTAAATAACATTAAAAAGTGCATAGTGTAAGGCCGTATTACGCAATATAGCTTTAAAATGAACTGAATTATGATAATAACAATTCTTCATTGTTACGTTTTTGGGCAAATGTAGGTATCCATCCATTGTTTGTTTACAAAATACTAACCTAGTTTTTATATTCTTGCAGTTTGTTAACATTGTGTTGCAAGAACGATTTGTACTTCACAAAACCCGTAATGTAACAAATCTAATTAAATTTCTGAGTGACAAATTCATAACATTGGTCTCAAAATTTAATAACTCATCTGTTCATTTGTTTTCTTTAACGAAGCAAGTTGTACTGCTGTCGACTTATTATTACAGACAATAACAAAAACGCCATTGTCTCTGTTGCTGGTACAGAAAGTGGATGCTTCAAAGCGCACAAAGGCCAATAAAGAGATCGGTTCAAGTGCTTTGTGGTGATTGAACTGTCATCAAGTTCGTGACTCCAATCTTCGGCATCAGTCGATGCTCGTGGCGTGACCAATGCTGGATCTTCTTGGTTTTATTTGTGACCTTACGGACTTTTTCTTTTTTGCCATATTTATTTACGAGACATACACATTGAAGAACTTTCCAAAACGCATTTATTGTAATGTTTGTGAGCGCTGCTGTCCTTGTAATCAACGTGTTAATTTAAATAAGGACGTTCAACCCACTTCAAATATAACCACTCTAGGTTGGATTACGGTCCATTCCATAACATTTATTTAGATAAATGAAATAATATTTTAAAGATTTAAGTTTAGTCAATAAAGGACTATAGATTTCTTTACTCAATATAATAACAGAAACACTTCGAGAGAGGTTTTCTTTCCTGTCAAACACGTAGGATTTGGTCATTTTTGTGTGTCACACTATTTAGGGCATTAAAACCCACAACACTTAGAAATGTACAATTTGTATTGGGTAAAAATAAAGGTTCCTAAAGTGCAGGGGTTTAAGACCGTTGACCCCGTAATAAACCTGAGCGTTGGCTAAAGATGTAGGTAGATAAGACACGTTTGCCCGCGCAGGCCAAAGGCTAGCCTTTCGCTTAGCTAACGCTACTAGCAAGCAATCGCAAAATACACGCAAAATACATTTTCTATGTTCCAACAAATTAGGTATTGACAACAAAACCAGGCCGATTAAAAAATGTTGGGGTCCGTACAACCGTATGAAAAAAGCAGAACCCTTATAGACTTAGGTACTCTTGTGTCTGTCTATCCGCCTGTCACAGCCAATTTTCTCCAAATTTACTGGACCGATTTTGTTGAGTTGCACTTCATGGTAACACAAAAACGGAATAAAATTTTAATAAATAAGAAAGGTCTAAGGTAAACCTAACATTTTCAAGAAATCAGCTATGAAAATTAACCATTATCTCATAGCTACTGAGTTCAAAAGAAGATAATACAGAAAATTGTTTTTTGTAGATTAGAGGAAAACTTATTAGAAATCTATGGTCTTCAATAACCATGGTAAATCACTCAATATTGTGCGTAGGTACTAACCTACATTTGCTTTTGGCATGTTTTCCAACTAAGTATCTACAATGCATCATATTGAATTATTCAGTTTTTAAAAAATCTTACGTCTAACAGAAAGAAACTCGTTTAGAATTTGAACTACACAAAGTGTCATCCAACGATTCTTCATCAACTAGTTAACTAGTTATACAATACAACTGTCGTTTCACGACCACTCATAATCAAATATGGAAGTCATTGATAAACCGACATTGTTGCGACTATCACATTAACGCTCATGAATGAAGCGCCATGATCGATCTCAGTCCAAAGCTAAACATTAAAACAACGGGCTGGGAACGAGAGGAGAAAGCCCATCGTATTCGTGACTAGACGGTACTCGACAGACTCACATGTCACACCAATTAATCTTTGATCTAAGTGAGTGTTACAAAATGTTTTTTAAGTTGGTACTTTTTTATACTTTGTAAAAATAAGTGAAGTTTTCATATTTTTTAAGAAAAGTAAGAGTAAATAAAATTTTATCAAAGAAAATACACACCAAGTTCCGAGCGAATCTTTTTGTTTTGTATTTTAGTTTACATTTATTTTCATTAATTTAATTCGCATTTTCATTGGTCGTTAGCACACGCATGCGGGGTGCGAGTTGATCAGATTTTTGTAACGCATGCCATGAGGCCCTGCGGAGAACGTTCTTATTGGTCGTTAACCATAACACATGCGATATGCCTCGTATTAATCACCAAGTTCGGAAATTGGCTCTATAAACGCATAATGATATGTCATGTATCGATAATTACTGTTGTGTGGAAAAATCCTAACTGTTTGTGATTAAATAAAGAAAACAATTTAAAAAAGCAATTATAATTAGTCTACGCTTGCATGCTTTTTATCGATCGATGAATTTCAATGGTAGTTGTCATACCGAATGCCGCATGGTGTCCCCGAATGGCGTTAACTCGCATGCGACCTAGCGAACAACGAAAATGCACTTTTATTATGATAAGTATTTGTTCGGAAGTCAAACAATATTTCTGAGCTCTGTAAAACTTTAATTGAAATAAAGTTTTTTTTTATTATTTCTTTATAGGCCTCTTTATTCAAAAACCTCTCGCCTCTTGGGCGGTAATGACCGGCAATAGCACAGTTGGCCGGGATCAGGGCAAAAGAGAAAGAAATCGGCGGACGATGCGGGCGGTATCAAGCACCACCGCCTTCTGCATCTTTGCTGGAAGCGAGCCGCCGACCAATCCCAGTCTTTTCAGGTGTACACCTAAGGTGACTGGGATTAACCCGTTTGCCGATATAACAATTGGTATGATTTCAGCGGACGCCACTTCCCACATTTCGGTAACCTCGTGTACTAGGTCCAAGTACTTGCGTTGCTTTTCGGTCTCGGCCTTCACAAGGTTCTCGTCATGAGGGATAGTGACGTCCACCAAAAACACCTTCGATTGCGCCCGGTCCATCAGCACTATATCAGGCTTATTCGCAAGAATAGTCCTGTCAGTGATGACGGGCCGGTGCCAGTAGAGCCGGATACTGTCACTTTCGAGTACTGGCTCCGGCGAGTACTTATAATAGGGTAGTATCTGGCTCACGAGACCGTACTTCAGGGCGAGCTCTTGGTGGAGAATTTTGGCTGCTTGATTATGCCTGTGCAGATACTCAGTGTTAGCAAGAGCCGAACAACCCGAAACTACATGACGGAGGGATTCTCCAGGATGGCGACAGGCCCGACAAATGCCCACTGTGCCATCCTTTATGATGTATTTTCGGTAGTTGTTCGTCTTGATAACCTGGTCTTGTATCGCACAAGCAAAGCCCTCGGTTTCCCCAAAGAGGTCTCCAAAGCGCAGCCAATGCACGGAAGCTTTTCGGTCCACGTGGGACTCGTATAGAGCCTTGAAAAACCGCCCGTGCAGCTCTTTCCCTTTCCATACGGCCTCGCGATCAGAGACACTTAGTATCGCCGGCGACTGCCATGACTCGTTGGCCAAATCAAGAGGGGTGAGTCCTTTATCACATTCCATGACATCACAATGCATCGTTGTGTCGGTCTTTACCTCGCGGTCGTGCATGGTTTCAGCACTTAAGAGGCCTCGACCACCACACTTCCTCGGGATATACAGCCTCATGGCCGACGACCTGGGGTGATGCATTCTATGTAGTGTCATAGTCGTGCGGACCTTCCGATCCAGAGCGTTTAATTCGGTCTGAGTCCATCTGAGTAAGCCAAAGGTGTAAAAGAGAATAGGCATAACCCATCCGTTATAGGCTTTGACCTTATTGACCCCCGACAAAGAACTATTAAGTACCTTTGTAAGGCGGTCGAAGAAGGCTTCACCAACAGACTGTTTTATGTCCGATTCCCTCACACCTATATTCTATATTTTTATTATTATTATTACAGTATCTGTGGTCTACCACTTCTACCTCTTCCGCTTGCTCCGCTCAAGTTTTAGGTTCTGTCTATGCAATCAAAATTGTAACCACATTCAATGAGTTTAAATCTGTAATGGTTTAAAAATAGTAAAAGTACCTAAAAACAGTTTTTTTTTTTCAGCTCCAGCTCAAATATTTTTTTGTGATTGTCTACTTAAATTCCAACACTGCACACCACAGACTTTAAATCGGCCGATAGTAGAATCGGTCTTCGAATTACTTAAATATTTATCGATCACAATGTGCCCGGTCACACATTAGTACTCATAGTAATCAAAAGACCGATCAGAGGTCAAAGTTTTCTGAGCTCAAAATGACAAAAAAGAATAAATAGCAAAAAAATGTATAAAAATTACTAGTTTTTACAAAAACCGTCACATTTTTTATTCGTTTGGGTTTGCTTTTTATAGGTTGTTATTTTATAGGTTGTAGCCTACTTCCCAGAACCTAGATTTACCATTTTTAAGCGCCCTGATACATTATTATGTCATAGTAATTTATTTTACACACAAAGTAATTAGATTGTGTAAATGTAATCAATTAATTCTTCATCAAATATTACTCACTTTCATATGCTGTCATTCTGAAGTCACCCAGAGCAATAAAGATAATTGTTACTACATTGTTTTTTGCCCTTTTCTCTTGATTCACGTCAATCATCATCATTTGGGTAATTTATCTGTCGACTTTTAAATGTTGGTTAAAAAACTATAGGCAATACTCTAAAGGAAATGGTGGCATCAGTGGCATGTTCTCAAGCGATGTGGAAGTGTGGGCGAATGGCCTGCGTAATACAATGTCGGAAGGTGATCATATCGACTAATGGGTGATGTAATTATCCGTCCACGTTATTAATTGCACAAAAACCACGCGCAAGTCGGAATTACGGAACTAAAGTATAAACAGTGTTTTTGTACACGCATCTCTAAATCGTTAGAATAAGTTATGTAAGTCGATACGATTCTATATGTAAATAGAAAATGAAAATAATGCATAAAGTAACTAGTAATAATGTTGATTTTATTGACGGCTACCTAGTACGTTTTGTATCTTAGCGGTGTCTTTAGCTCGGATTACATGCATCCGGAATTTTTCAGAACTCCATACAAAACGGCTCCGGACAAGCCCGGATTCAATCCGTTTTGTATGGAGTTCTGAAAAATTCCGGATGCATGTAGTCCGAGCCTTTAGTTAAAAAACCTTTAGTAAAAGTTAAGTATAATACCTACCAATTATTTTAAAACTACTCTTTAAAGATATATTTTATACTAGCTTCTGCCCACGACTTCGTCTGCATTGACCTTACCCGGATAAAAAGTATTCTTTGTTAATCCAGGCCATGGTCTATCAGTATGACAAATTTTATCAAAATCCATTTAGTAGTTTTTGCGTGAAAGAGTAAAGAAGATCCATCATACATCCATACAAACTTTAATAGGCATATAATATTAGTAGGAAGTAGGATAAAGCTAAACCTCGAGTTAAAATAACTACATGTAACTTTACTTTTAGTTCATTACCTAGCTGACAAACAAACATCGCAATAAAAAAATCGAATTAAATAAACATTTTTCCTGTCTAAATGAACTACCAACTGTTACGATTTGTATTGGGAAGTAATTTTACTAATTTTAATTCTTAACAAATGAATTTTCAAGTTCATCCCATAGGAAAAGTTGTTGTATTTGAACAGGTTTTGCGTGAATTTATTACACGTTGAATAAAATATAACTTCCCGTGGAATCTGTAATTAGTGTACGCGTACAAAACTACAAAATGACTTAATTTATACTCTGTTAATTCATATCCAGCCTATTACATCAGATTGGTAACAATTTAGGGTCGTAAATTAGGCTTGGAACTTCATTAGAACGCGTCAACACGAGCCACAGTTCCTGTGATCAGGGTTGTCTGTATTTTTTACGTTAATTTAAAAAAAACCGATAAGTGCGACAGGATTCCATACAAATTTAATTAGATTATTGTTCGGTTTTTGTTTTTTTAGTACAGTACAGGTTTTTTTTCTTCTTTTAAATTGCAATAATGGTGTGAACTTTAAAAATATAATTTGTAAAAATCTGACATAGTTTTAAGTTAGCAAAAATTAAAATATGTTAGGTATTTACGTTTCTATGTGACCATAGAATTATTTTGATATAAATTTCAACTTGTAGCCGTTCCGTAAGAAAAAGGGACGGACAGACACGGATAAACAACAAAGTAGGTACTCCTACTAGGTAGGCTTCTTGATTTTTTGAGACACAAAACCAAAAAATGAATGGTTGAGGAAGTTAAATAAACGGAGATCAGCCAGATTTTTCTTCGATATTTAAATAATTTAGCACCATAAAAAGTTATATTAAGTTAACGTTATGATGTGTTTGATTTAAAAAACCTATAAAGGTAAGCTTAATATTAGGGTGGAGGAGGTATCTCACCTATTACCCTTTATAAAAGCCCCCGCACACATTGAGCGCAATGCAGTTCACCAGTGAGCCGCGAACAATAGATTTTCTATTTTGACTAGTTTGTGGCAGTCAAAGACTTAGATACGGTCCGCAAAAATGCGACGATCCGTCGCACCATGCAAGCATCCGCTTGATTTAGGGTGTTAGTTTTTCATTAGTATGAAAACACTTTGCCTCTTTCTTCACACAGCTCTGGTAGAAATGCAGCATAGGAAGCGAGCGCCCGCGTTTTTAATGAATGCACCAAATGCTTATATAATTAGGTATATTTATAAACAGTTTTTTTAACATTAGACTAAGGGTGATACGATAAGTTAGTCTAGACCGGCTTTGTAAGTATTTAATATTAAAATGCTTTTGTAAAAATTTCTTAGCGAAAGCGACAACCCTGGTATTATCGATGTTGTAAGTGTTGTAACATATAAAATAACATTTTGATTGCATCGAGCGGGAAGACGATTTCGTTAAAAAAGAAGAGTAAAGGTTCATTCTTGGGTGTTCCCGGTGAGCCGGGACCGGCGCGGCCGTTCGATAGGCGTAATTTTGACATTGAACTTCAAATGATTGATCGGCACCCTACTGTCATAGGTAAAGAATTCCTCACCAATCTTAAATTATGATCACTGTTTTATACTACTAAGTGAAACGAATATGCTTTATAAGTGTATTATCTTCATACATTGTACATATTTGATGGAGCAGGGTGAATTTTAAATCTGAGTAATCCCTCATTCCAGCCAAACCAAGAACTAAAAGAAATTTTATTTTTACGCGGTCGAATGTGACCGATCGGCTCTTCACAACGACGAAGGTGTCAAAGATATATACAGGATGTTGTTTTGAACAGCAGACACATTTAAGGAGGCTGATGTATCCATGAATACAAACAACTTTTTCTACCAGGCCAACATGGAAATCGCGTTTTTTTTCTCCATACATTATAAATACCGCTATACCTCGATGATAATGGTTGAAGCAGCGTTTTTTTTTTCATGATTTCGATATTGACCCTTTAGTAAAAGCTTTCTTTAATGATGAACACGTTCGCCTCCTTATTAAAGGCTGCTGTTGAAAACAACTGCACCCGCTTAAATCTTACTAGGACTTTAAAAAACTCTACATCTCACAGTAATTACAATATGGTAAAGTGCCTAGTGGTTTATAACTTCAAATATAAAAACAACGGCAAGCACATAAAAATGTAAGCGACTATTACAGAGACACATCTAAAATAATCGTGCGTGAGGTATTTTTCTAACATTAGTCAATGTACATTCATTGGGGTGAAAGGTCCAAGATTTAGTAATAGCTTTGTTTCAATTTGTTGTGTTATGGTAGGTAATATTCAATTTACTATGAAAGCGGAAAGTAAATATAAAAATAGTACCTACGTTATGTTTATGTGTGCAGAACTACGTAATGTTTATAATCTTCTCGTGATGGTTACACATACTATAATTCAGTTATAATAGACAGATATTACTCGTAGATAGATAGAGAGATACTCTTTATTGTACACCACACAAAAAACAAATCACTGAAACAATATGCATTTAGAATAGCACAATTTAATCGTTCTTATCTCTATAACTCGTTTTCATAGCATAATGATTAAATTGCATACACCACTATCTCAATATATTAAAATACACTGTTTTGCCGCACCCGAAAATCGAACCTGCTAAAATCCGAAAAAATATCACCTGTACCTATTGCTTGAGTACTTTTCTCCAGGTGACATTAAAAAATGCTACACTACAATCAACTTATTTGAAACATGGAAAGTTATCAATGCGGTCCCGATTTTTCAGAAACTACAGAATGAATTCTGGTTCAGGTATCTAGCTATTGGTTTAAAAAACTTGTACTACCATGTTTTAGGGAAAAAAATGGTCTATTAACTAAATTATGAGGTGCAATAAAGAGTTTAGATTGTTTGCACATTTTTACCGGCTATTAGAGGCAATTACCGCTCGCACATTTCACCGATGAGCGCGCTACCTCGTGATTGTTTCTTTAATCAAGATTAATAGTTCCGCGCTTTGTCTTATTTTGTTGCATATAAATGTTATATTATTTTATACTTTGTTTTACAATTCACTGCTGAAAATTTTTTTTTCCTATTTTTGTCTGTTGAAAAACATAAAGCAGTCAGTGCATTTTCCGATGCCATTAGTACTAGTTTTTGTTGGAAAATGTAATTTTACCTTTACGTATTCATAACAATTAAAAGATATTGTTGAATGGCTTATAAGTACCTACGCATACGGTGCAGACAACGTGATTTAGAGCCGTTTAGAAAAAAGTAATATTATAATATACATGAGAGCAAAATTTGTATTTTTTGTTGTAACAAAAGTTTTTTTCATTTTAGGAAAACCAGGGTTTACAAATTAGTACTTCTTCCTTTTTCCAGGGATTCGTATTAGATACATGCAATTTCGTTTGCTTAGTCTCTTTTATTAGACAGGTATTAGATTTCTAAAGATAGTTTATAAATTAAATATTAAGAAAGTATCGTTTAAGTTTTAAGAGTTAATTTTTATTTGTTTAACTGTTGAGTTATTAGGATGGTGCATACATGTATCTTATTTTTTATTAAATTTTTTATATATTTCTTCTACATACATCTACTACATACATCTATTCTACATACATCTTTCTTAACATTAGTTTTAATAGGATTTTTTATTGACTTTTATAGAGCTACTAATATAGTGGTTAAATACACTACACAAGAAACTTGTTAGTAGGTAAGTACGAGTATGTATTCTATGACTCATACTTATTTTACTACGTACTGACTTTAATTTCAAGACAATAAGTTTTAAGGCTTTATGTAGTTACAATTAAACCACAAGCCACAAATTTTAACAGCCACAGTTCCCGTAACAAACAATATTATGAAAGCCAAAAGGTAACATAATGCGAAACCAGCGCAGAATTATACAGCATTACAAACGTTATATGTGAGAACGGGTAACATTTTTGAAACGAACACCTCTGTGTTTAGCTGTATCGTTTACTACGGGTCGTCGAGAAACGCGCTTTCTCGGGCTTCACAAACGATCAGCGGGTTCCCAGGCGAACAATCGCGGGAACAACGATCTCAAGTGCACCTCGAGATATTGTCTGCACACTATTTGTCATAGACCATAAGCTACGATTGATATCTTATCTTCTCGACTCGACTGTTAAAATTATGGCTGTTTCCAAAAATGTTGTCACTTTCGAGTAGTTGGCTCTTTAGACTCCGTAATGCCGCATTAACTGGAGTTACAATAATGTTAGGCAGATTCGAGTTTAGAATTTAGATGAATTTAGGAAACTGTTCTGTTTAACTAAGACTACTATTTATAAAAAAAATATTTCAAATACATGAAAGAAGTTGATGTAGGTATTTTACTGCATGGATAATTGGGTAAACTTATACTTTATTTTTAACTTGTATGACCTAAAGATGAATTATATAAATCTGACATTTAAGAAGAAATAATAAGTAGTTCAAGAGCAATGGGAGAGTAAGTATTTTCACCCAATCAATAGTAACATTAATAGCTCACAGGTAGAACGATTAGTGATACTGCTTTTTTCAAAATGATTTATCCTTTATCGGACTTGTAAGGTTATGTGATTGGGACAAAACTAGAAAAAAACCTAATGAACCAATATGTTACTCAAATAAACATGTTAAAATCAGCATGATATTGTAGACTGCTGGGTATGGGACGTTCAGTGTCGGAGTTATGCTCACATCATCCGTAGTTTAAGAGGTTTAATCCAATACCTCTGGATTATTCAATATTTACTTGTATGTTTGGATTTGCTTGGTGGTGAGGGAAAACATATTAAGGAAATTCAGGTAACACTGGCTGTGTAGCTAATATTATATTCCAATATAGACTAAAATTGACCAAAATTATATTTATATTATACAATGTGTAGTTTTTAGACCAAACAAAAAAACAAAAATCTAATTATTTTAAAAGTATTTGATATAAGCTAAACAATGATACCAAAACCGTATCTCTACGTCGAGGCAGTCAATAATTATTAAAAGTTAAAACACCCCTGACGCAGCGCAAGTAAGTTGATTTCACTTACAAACAGAAGTCTTTCACTTAAAAGTATGAAAGAAATACCAAAAAATGTGGCATGTAATATGTACTTTAATAAAAATAATTAGCATAGCATAATTAAATTTTACGATAAAAACCGATAAAAAAACACTAATTTTAAAATGGCCGCCATTCCTAAAATATTGAAATTTGACCCCACATATGGGGGTGTTTTCTCGATGAAATTACTCGTAGAATCCACCCTTAAAGTTTGTCGGGTCCAAAAAACTACACATTGTAAATAAATATTGGAGAGGCCTATGTCCAGCAGTGTTATTGGCCAAAAGGATGATGATGAACAACAATTATGGCATCACGGATCATGGTCAAGTGTTAATACATAATTTTGATTAATAGCATCTTAAACCCGATGAGGTAAGTATATCTCTACATGTTCATATAAACTACGTTAAAAACAATCCTTTTTTTTTCATTTTTAAATATTCTTCGTTTAAAAATATAACTCGTGGCTTTACGACTAGGTACTTGAGACTCTTATGAGTCGATTAAATTGCACCGTATAGGTATAGATATGTAGTTCCACTCCATAACCTTCTTGGGAGCGGTATACGCCCATGAACTAATTTTATTTCAATAATACGAAGATTCAAATTATTTACGATAAAGTCGTATTTTTATATTGATAAACACCTAGACCTTATTTTTTCAAATGGCACTATCATGCAAAGAAACCATGTATAGATAATGGAGGGAATTGCAACATTACGATTAAAAAATTACAAAACATTCAATGTTAAAAGAAAGTTAGTACCTACTTAGGTAATGAAAAAAAACTACTAATCTTACTAAACGTTAAAACTAATAGTCAAACAGAACATAACTTCTTCTCACGTCTAAGCTAATTTCATAGCTCATCACAACATTACGTCACTTCCTCGAAGCTCACGAGTAAATCCGAATAACACTTGGAAATTATGTTATAGTATTAGTGCGTAGAAACTGAAAGCAAATTACCGCGAGCGTGCGATAGTAAAAACGCAGCCGCGTAATATCGGACGTGCGCGGGCGCCGACCACGCGCACTCTTTGCATAATTACGTTAGGTTAGAAGCAGAATATTGTTAAGGCGAGTTGTACCTCTAAGTTAGCGACTTGACGAATATTAGTACAAATATAGCACAAAAACTCATTAAAATACGGTTCGTAACAGCGCACAATCCAACGTAGCTGTTACGACAGTCGCTGCGTCTTTAGATTGCGAAAATTGAGGAAAATAATACTTTTCGCATGGACGCCATTGTTCGAATAAAAAATACTATGCTCAGTTTGTAGTTATTATGTTGGTCTATCAATCGACATTTAAACGAATTAAATCGGTCAAGCGGTTCAAAAGAAGAAGGAGAATTAGCACTTTTTTGCTTGTTTTTTCATTGATTTAATTTTTTTTTCTCCTGAAGTATAAGTACTAGAAACAAATGCAAGGCTCAGAACGTTATGTAAGTTTTGACAACTCTTAGCATATTTTTAAAATATTTTTCCGACTAACGGGGCTTAAGTAGTAGGCTTTTAAACCACATGCTAGTTTACATTTGGCTACTACATGGGCCTTAATAAAATGTATTGTTAAGGAAAGTAATTGGAAACTTTTAACTGACTAATCCAAGCAAAAATATGTTCATGCATGTATTATTGTGATTAAATGAGACATGCAATGTAATGATGATAATTATTTACAATATATCCGAAAGAAATAAAAATTAACTTCTACATGAGTATTTTTATTTAACACGAAATCTTTAAAAGATAAAACTAAAATCTTTTTTTTTTCTTAAGAAATGTCCTACCAAAAAGCATCTAAGGTAATAATTTCACCTTCACTTATATTATCATTCCATTACACCTATAGGTATACCTACCATAGGTCCCCCTGTAAACAATTTACTAATATATATTATACGCTTGCGCTTTTAATAACGGCAGTCTTGTTTTTTACTTTTTTAAATATTTTTTTATGGTTGTTTTTCGAGTTAGATGTAAATAACAGAATTGTTATAACGAACTCCTTATTCGTGAGATAGCAAAATTTCCACGTCTAATTGCACCACCCAAGCCATCTTTCTTTGTTGTTACAAATGTTTTGGTTATCTATGAGTCAGGTTACGTAAGAGATGGTCAAAGACAAAGCTTGACAAATCATAAGCTTCGAGAACGTCGCGACAACACTGCTCTACCGTCTTCGCTTACAGCGAGCAATGAGTACAATCGCTGGTAGAAATGTTAACAATTACTATCCTATATACTTATTTACTACAGCCTTAAAAGTAAATCTATCTTTTATGTCTAAAAAATGCCCTTAAAAGTAATTTACAAACTTTTGAAGTTTTATTACAGCTACATTTTAGTAAAACGCTCTACCGAAGGCAATGTCACAATCATATCATATCATGTCTGTATTTATCTATCAATCTACTCCATTTTAAATTACTGTCACACTAGTATTTTACTTCGTTTCTTTTATTGTATTGTAAGTGTGTTCTTTCTTAGCATAATACTCGTTTAAAGTAAAATGCCATCTATTAGCAAAACTGACCTTGTTAAGCCTAGCATACATGCCACAAAATATCATCATCATCATCATTTCAGCCATAGGACGTCCACTGCTGAATACAGGCTTCCCCCAATGATTTTCATTGGGGGGGATTGCCAATACTCGCTACGCTTGGCAGGCGGGTTGGCGAGCGCAGTTTTTTTTATAAGATTTCGCACTCAGACGCTGCTTTATAGATAATTAATGATAATTTCTGTGTCTTTAGAGATAATTCATGATCAGAATGCGCACTAGCGCGATAATTAATTTGCTTTTGAGCAATTTCAGTCAAAGAAAAGAACATTGCCCAAGATTGCAAAAGTTACATCGCTATTTTCTTCGCGACGGTACCGGTGATTTAGATCCGGTGAGTCAAGAGAGTCAAGAGCAAACATAAACTTGTTCTCAAATAACTTTCGTCTCTTTAGTGTCAAAATCCGGGCCTTTTTCTTTGAAATCGCGTAATCTACTCACAGAAATCTCTTACTCGACAATAATTTCATTAAAAACTCAAGCAAAACAAAAAAAACGCATGTCATTAAAGTAAGTTACATTCCAGAGAACAAGGTTGTTAAGTTTTGTTTTAAGTGTTAAATAAAATAAAAGCATATCTGAGTGATCCATTAGCTTTTCGACACTCGTAAACCAATGTTTAAAGATAAAATAGGCTTATCAGCTGCTTAAATTCCTTGACGAAAAAGGGTTCAATGTTTACAGAAGGCTTAAGGATGTGTTATGTACGACTGGTGCAACAGACATTAAGCCTCTTTTTAAAAAAAAATTTTTGAACCATTTACGATAACAAAACCTTTCTTGATTATGTAGAGTTACGAGATAGGCTGCGCTAGTAAACATTATCGTATATGTTAATGGGTGTCTGAAAAAGCATTAGGTATTATTTATGGACCTTAGAAAAGTCGTACACCGTCATAAAAATGATCATTAGCTAATGGTTTACCAAAAAGTACGGGTAATATTTAACGCTTTGCTGCGTACCAATGGCTTTACATTGATTATTTTGTACACTATAGGTCTAGGCCAAATGGTCTCGATTAACAAAATTTCTAGCTTTATTATTCTAACACTCCCATTCAGTTCACATAAGATTAAACAATGTTTATAAATCAAATAAAATATGTGATGTCAATAACTAAATGTAAGTTTTGCAAACAGCCAAAGTTTCTATTGCTTTGTCTGTACCTAACTGACGTGAACAAAAAAGAAGGCTGCTAACGATAACTTATTGGAATGTTTAAATTGTCGTCATTATTACAATACCTAATTTTTTCACAACTTGCCATGATTTGTTACAGAATAATACGTTACCTTATACCTATCAAACCGATTATCTATAAGATTACAGTGGAAATAGAAACAACCTGGTTTATGATGATGCACCGACAAAACAAGTATTTTCGTAGCACAAAAAGTTTATCGAGCCGCAAGATCGAATCGAAATGCTTGTTATTGAAACATAAAACCATTAAGGGATTCACAACGCATATTGAAAGAGCTGATAGGTGCTTTACGATACAAAAGCACTCCCACTATTATCTATAAATAAAGCAATTGATTTTATTGATATTGAATTGAACAAGACATTGCAAGGATATCTTCAATTTTTTTACAGAAACTTAGGGCCTAGATGTTTTATTGTAACTCACCGGTGCTTGAGCCATGATCTCCGCTTATCTGATACCAAGGTCCCGATCTTCTATTTGATCATCACTTAACTTTCACCGTTTAACGTCGGGATGTAACGCATGCCTCAATCCTTTCATATCACACCAACTGATAACACGGGTCCCGCACTTAGAGAGCCATAGTAACGTGCGATCGCTCCAATAGATGCAGATGAATGACGATGCAGGTAAAGCACGAAAAAGTCAACAGTTCCCACGTGAGAGAAATGCGCGCGAACAATGGTGGAGGCTGCTGCGCGCGCGTCGAAAGGTGGGCAAAAAGCGAATGAGCGCAGCGCGCGGCGATGGGACCACGACTCTATACCTGCTGACCCATTTCGAATTACGTATTTGTAGAATTTCGAACCCATAGGATTTTAGGCGCTTCCTGTTCAGTTAGCATCCCTTTGGGAAACCTCATGATATTATTATTAGATACCGGTATTACAGAATTCAATTGTAATTAGCATTTATTTATTTAAAACTTTATTGCACAAATCCTTTAAAAGTGTACAATAGGTGGACATAATGCTAAAAGCAAAAGCATTATCTGCCAGCCAACCTTAGGGTCGTGCAGAAAAACAGGTTATGGAATACAGGTCCAATATTTTAGTTTAAAAAGTAGGTACCATACAATATTAAATACGTCAGTTAATAAGATACACCTAAATATGAATAACATAATTATACATATTACTTAGTGTTAAGTACCTATCATTGTTGGCAACAATAATTTGAAACACAAAGATTTTATCTAAATACTAAAAAAATTGTTAAGTCTTTGATAATAAAGTCATTAGTGAATGAATGATTGATAAAAACCATCGATTTTATACACAAAATAATTGTTTCCCAAAATGTGTCCTAGATTATGCAGTTATCTATAATTTGACTGTGATTCATACAATCAAATCGCCACATTAGGTACATTATTATGTTAATCGTCATAACCTCTGTTGTAAAACTATTAGGCCGTGTCACCTAAAACTCTCAGAAAAAGCAAAAACTATAAAAATTAAGGGTTTTTTTAAATCTAAGGATTAAAAAAACAACGTCAGTGAAAATTGATTCATCTGCATTTTCTTTTTGCATATAATAATATACGGTCGTTTATGCTGAAAACATATCGTCATGTATTCTAAGTCATTAGGTACTCGTATGTCATGTAGAGTATACTTAAGACATAGGTACAAGGAGGACTTTATGAAAGATAATTTATTATTCCTGATTTAGGCGTGTGACTAAAATCGACCGCAGACCTCAGCGGCAAACCACAAGCCACAGAAACAGCTACTTATGCTTTTTTACCTCGACGGCTCTGAATATTATGAGGGCTGCTCGTATGCTGATGAGACTAGCTACGCAGCCCACATTACCAGATGTCAGGTATGAGACATATTATTATATCAAGCTAACAACACTAACCACACAGCTACTTTTCAATCAACGATAGGCGTTTTTGCGAATGTAGAGACCGACATCAACGATAGCGACTGGGCGCTGGCATCGGCACATAGCGTTTTAGCGACTTTCGGAAGTTGATCGTGGCGACTATCTATAGCAACTTAACGATCTGCTATTTTGCGATTTTTAGAAGAGGAAAACTGAGACCAGCGCCTGTACGAA
Organism: Anania hortulata; assembly: GCA_963576865.1. Classification (NCBI taxonomy): domain Eukaryota; kingdom Metazoa; phylum Arthropoda; class Insecta; order Lepidoptera; family Crambidae; genus Anania; species Anania hortulata. Next base: position 7,420,634 of record OY756394.1, on the reverse strand, counting down.
GTCATCGGCAAAACGCCAGTCGTGAATGTTATAACTTATAAGTAACTATCATCCACGGTAGTCCACGTCTCACGCGGCAGCTGCGACGCAGCATACGCTGCTCTGTATGTGCTTTATCCCTTCACAAAATTTGTTCTTCCATGAGCTGCGCTGAACTATGCAGACGCCTGCATGCAGTCTGCAGTTGAATGCAAAAACATTGTCACTTTTTGTTTCTAATATGAAATAATACTTAGACCAAAAGGTAGTTGACGCATGTAGAATAAACCGAATCATATCTGTCTACGATTAGTTTTTTTTTCATGATCATAAATGACGTCAGACATCATAAAATAAAATTGTGAAGCCCATCCCATAGGGTGTAACCTGTAGGTAGCGTTTGGAATGCGTTCAGACATAGACTCGTATGTGAATTATGTGATGCATTTATCTTTTAAAGTCCAAGGGTCAAATGCAATGGATAATCAATAAGATATTAGAACATTTGATATGTGTCCGTGTTTTTCGCATGAATAAGTACAATAAATACGTATTTCTTTATAATTATTAGTAGGCAATCCTTGTTCCATAAATAAATAGATATCAAATAAGTTGTTAATAAGCCTCCCTAAGGCCTCTGACTGGGCTTCACGACTAGTATCAAGCGATACTTATTAGCTGGGACCAACTTTTGACGTGCTTTTTTCTACTTTAATATAAGTTTTATTGTCTTATTGAGCCTAATTTAATAAAATAAAAAGAAAACAATGTGCAGTAAAATTAAAATATCTACACTAATATCTGCTTACAATAGTTTAACATGTTTTTGAAAAATTTACAAAAAGTCGATTACAACAAATTTATAATGCCAATGTCTGGCTGTGGAATAACATGGTCTTATTAAATGATGCTAATGATGAACTCCTTTGAACTCTCCATCATGGGCGAAACTGATTCTACCGCGAGAGGATCGCACTGATCGTAGATCTTTAAGCATTTTTATCACTGTTATAATCTGAATAGATGTATATTGTCTACCGAACTTCAACAATAATATCTGCCGTTCTTCCGCAGTCCGCACTTGCGGAAGGAACGAACTGCGCGTGCGCTTCGTGCCCAAGTGGTCTGACGCGTGCAACTTTTTCTTGCAAACAGCTTGATGCCGTATATTACGCTGATATCATTTACAACAGCATAATTTCTAGTTCAGTTAATGTAATTTATAGGTAAGCATAATAATTGTTATTCCGGCAAAGATTCAAGATAACAGATAATTATCTCCCCTAGGCCCTATCTCCTCTAGGCGGAAGCCCCTTTTAAGCGCAAAGCGCTTAGCAGGAACAAAGATTCATATGCAGGAGTTCTGGTTTCGAGTTGGTTTCTTAATATATTTTTTATTACACGATAGTTGCAAACTAATTTGCTAAAAGCAATCACATAAATATAATCAAATAAAACTACCTATGGCAATAAGAACGTATTCTTTAATTTCATTATCTCGATCATTTAAGCTTACATTGACGGCTTCCGATTCCGACTCTGCTAACTATTTACGGCTGACTCGCCATTCGTCATTAGACTAATTAAACGATACTAATATCGACAACGTAACGCAAAACAGTGTGAAACAAAATCTGGCACAGCACAGCACGCTCTTGAAAGGTGAATGCATATCTCAGGCGCCTTCGATTGGAGGCGATTATTGTACCGTGTTAGCGACTCTGTTCATTTGTTTTCTCAGATTTTTCAAGAGCACAGTAGAAAACTGTTTTTTTTAATAGGATTGTATTTTCCAAATTTCGTAATTATCTGCAATTAAATTGGTAGGACCATCTCAATAACATGTTTTTTAACAGTAGGGTTTTTACTATTTTTGATTGATTGAGGTGATTTTGAGACATCTGATTATTTTAAATATAACCTTTAATATTTAACCTAATACCCTATTTGAGGCATTTTAAACCTGGTTCATTTTAATTTATATTTTAACTTGGTTTGAAATTAATATAGGTATTTAAGTCAGTTTTCTTTGGCAAAAAAAGTGATGTCATAGTTTGCTCATGCCATACAAAATCTAAGTATAGAAAAAGAATGGGGTTTTGAAAGCCCATTAAAGATTTTACAATGAACCTTTCATCAAAGTTTTTTTTTGTAGAGACGTTGCGATTACGACGTACTTTCAGTAATTTTAAAATCAGGATTTTACACCATGCTCAATCTGTCAAAGTTGCATTTCTTTCACTGAAGCGCAAAACTACGAAATCAATAGGTTTCACAATCCAATTAGCATTCAGAAGTCTCCGTATGTAATTTAGTGAAATGTAAAATTTCGAGCAAACGATTACATGTTTTATTTACTAAATAGCCAACAGTCTGCTTTCGCAATGTAGTGCGATTCCGACCACGTATGCGAATGAGCTGACTTTTACTCGGTTATGGACTGCTATAACATTGATGTAATAAAATTGAAAACAAACATGCCGGAAATTCTACGAATATACTTCAGATACCATAGTGATTACAGATTATGTAATTAGCACGTTAACTGAAATAACTGATGTTTATCCACATCCAATCTTGCGAGTCTATCAAATAATAAATCTACATAAAAAGTGGTGATTTACATGATTTATTTAAAACAACCTTACTACTTTTACCTTTACTACCTACTACTACTATTACTACCTTTTTATTGCTAAACTACCACAAATCAAGACATCACATTGAATTACTACTTATTTGATGGCAATGCGGGGACGTAGTTATCTGGAATAACGAGACTAAGTAAGTACTTACTTACTAATTTAAATTTTCAAAATTACTTGTAGAGCAGGAAAATCACCATAAGTTCTCAGTGCAACGCTTTTTTGTTGTTGTTATGAGAGACGTCAAATTTTCATTTAACGCCATTTAATTTTATTTTGGTTGAATACAAAGATTTTTGACGCCGTGTCTATTGACACGTTGAATATGTAGTTTTGTTAAAATTCAATTTCTCGTAATAACATAACCATGTCACTCAATCAAACTAAAAATCATAAAAAATTAACATTTTACAAAAAAACGACGAACTTATAATCATAAAATCGAGCGGGGCGGCGCCAAGTACGAAACGTAATTTAATTTGATGAAAAAATGAAATTTAATGAGTAATGATAATGTGACCCTCAGGGGGGTATGACCCTATGGTCATCATCATGCTTGACCCTGCACGACTTCATAATGATTATTTACCTCTTTCTGGTTAGAGTTGGTTTTAATATTTTGTAAAAAGTAATAGAGAGCACTACTACCGTTTGATCTGCATTCCATGCTACATTACGCTGATGTCATTCAACAAGTGTTACATAAAATGCATTACGTATGTATTAAAATAACGCATTATAGTACAGCGAATGGAAATATTTTTTTTCCTTGAGTTGCAAAGGTATCTTAAAATCCCATCACGCGAATTGTGCCGCGTATTTTTGCTATTCGTGTTGCATGAGGACTTCAAAGTGCGAAACAGTGCAGGTGGAATACACGATGAAGTGACGAAATACTGAGTGTAATCATCGCACAAGAATAACCTGGCCCGCCAGAACAATGACCCATGGAGTGACATTGTGACGACATTCTCACCATGCGTTCGTATCTAATCATGCGTTCCATTACGGCGTCTTTAACAGAACTCCTAGATTTTTTATTATTTTAACGACAGCTCCATGCAATAACGTTATTTTCATTTTCCATTGCCAAAAGTTTTGCACAAGTCTTTTCAGCTACGATGCTCGCGATCATACCGCCAAAATTTATTTCTTGACTCTCCAGCTTGTTCGGATAATAATCCTACGGGAAGCGCTGATTGCTCTATAATTTCTTGTCCATGTATTAAAATTTTATGATACGATATAATACGGCCACAAAAAAATAAACAAAAAAATCACAAATCTGGGATTTGCTCGCAAACCGTAAGCACTAGCGCAACAGAAATAACTGGAAATAGGCCCACAAGTAAGATGTTTCAAAGCATAATATTATTAATTTAATACTTGCAATGATTCGATCGCTAGATTTATTTTTGAAAAATGTCCCAGATGTCACGCTTAAACTTTGATCATAGTTTTCTCCAAAACTGTTGCAGTGAGACTCATGGGAGTTTTAGTCATGCATTTAGGTTAAAAAGCTTTCTCCGATTCTTGTGTAAACAGATCATGTCCGATTTTAGGGAAAAAAAAACACTGTGCGAGGGCGCTAATAGTTAGAGGGACTAAATAAGTTACTTTAAGAAGAAAAAATAAGTGAATTTTAACAAAACCGTACCAAAGAATATGCAATCACTACGGGCACTGCATTTTTTTTCTGTGGCCGGCCAGCTATTCAGCCATTAGTTTTCATTTTCATCATGGAAAAAATGGTAAATATTTTGCCCAAATCTCTTATTTTAAAGAAATAGTTTAAAGTAAACTTATAATAAGGTCATTAAAAAAATCTTTAATTAATTAACTTTAGGTTATTTAATTCAATTTTACATCGCGCTGTTATTGAGTGGCTATATAGAAAATTGGAACGTGTTAATTAAAAATGTAAAAATAGAACTAGTTTTAAATTTGACAGCTGTCAGTTGAAAACGATTCTCCCTGGGGCTGAAAAGTATTACTTTCAACCCGCTCCTCAGGCAACTTCAGACCTACTTTCCGAGTATGAGTAATTTTTTTTTTTTAATTACTTTAATTCAAAGGTTCGATTATCGGTCAGATCAATGTAGAAAACGAACATTCTATGTTGGTTCAGGTCTGGGTGTGGTAGGTACCGTCGTTGTTTCTGATTTCTATAACACAAGTGCTTTAGTTAGTTAGTTTAGTTAGATGTTGTCTAATATATGTATATCTTTTTTAAATACGTGAAAAGATCTTATTTTTTAACAACATAATATGTCAAAGAGTTTTCTATTGCCGTTAAATCTTTTAAGCGCCTTCATGATTACCTTAAAGGGACATATTATTTAATATTGACTAATATCTCACAATTTTAGTCTTCTAATACGAAGGCCTCTCTTTTGGCTAAAAGCCCGTTTTTCAACTATTATTTTGCAATGCCAGTGACGTTGTGAATCTTAATATTTTAATTCGATAAGTCATTAACGGTAATAAGTAGGTAATTAGATTAGAGATCGATCAACTTAATCAGCGTAAAGGATTATTTGAAAAATACAACAATTGAGCGAAAGCTGATTCATAAAAGACGATGTAGAACAAGGAATACAATAGAGTCGTCTATTCCGTTATCGTACAGCATAACGATTTGCAAAAACAAGTGCTACTGAAAGTTGGCCGGGGAGTAGACGAACAAAAAAAAATTTTTAGGTCTCTCGTACCGAGACCTATCCGAATGAAAATGTAAGTTCAGCGATATTTTGTAGTTTTGTAGACTTGTTTTTTTTTATATTTTCGAGACTTAAAAAAATAATTGTTTTTTTTGTGTTTTTCCTGTCGTTTTTTTGTGTGTTATTTTGATTGGTATGAAGTCTTACAAAAAAAATTCATCCTTACTTTGATACAAGGACGACACATTTTTGTCAAAAGTTAATATTTGTCGTAGGGCGCAACATGGCCATTGGACATGATCTTTGTTCTGTCCATGTTCATCCGAAGGCCTACTTGTTGGGAAACTCGACTAAGGCCATCGAGCATTGTGCCGAGGTCTTCAAGCTATTCTGCCATGACCACGATATCGTCGGCAGGATGTACTCGCCGTTAATGTTGTTGCCAAATCCTTTCCATTCCAGGAGCTTGAAGGCGTCTTCCAATGCAGCGGTGAACAGTTTCGGAGATATTACATCTCCCTGCCTTACGCCGCGCTGCAGAGGAATGCCTTCGTGCTCTGCTCCTGTACTCGGACCGACATGGTGGCGTTTTTAGGGTTCCGTAGCCAAATGGCAAAAAACGGAACCCTTATAGATTCGTCATGTCTGTCTGTCTGTCCGTCTGTCCGTCCGTCCGTATGTCACAGCTACTTTTTTCCGAAACTATAAGAACTATACTGTTGAAACTTGGTAAGTAGATGCATTCTGTAAACCGCATTAAGATTTTCACAAAAAAATTGAAAAATAATAATAAATTTTAGTTTGCGTGTGAGACGCTCCCAAAGTGGTAAAATGTGTGTCCCCCTCCCCTGTAACTTCTAAAATAAGAGAATGATAAATCTAAAAAATATATATAATGTACATTACCATAAAAACTACCAGCGAAAATTGGTTTGAACAAGATCAAGTAATTAGTTTTTTTTTAATACGTCATAAATCGTAAACCGCAATTTAACTTTCGTAATGTTATGGATTTCATTTTGCAATAAAAATACCATAACTATATACCATACCGATAGTTAATATGGCACCGCTGGAGAGACTGTAGCAGTGCCCAGGTCTCGATCGAATCAAAGGCCTTCTCATAGTCCACAAACGCCAAGCATAGTGGCAAGTTATACTCCTCGATCTTCTGTATAATTTGCCGCAGCGTATGGATGTGGTCTATGGTACTATAACCTTTTCGGAAGCCGGCTTGTTCGGGAGTTGGGAGCTCTACTCTCGAAATTGTTAACAAATATGTCTACCTGGGACAGGTGATCCAGTTGGGTAGGTCAAATTTTGAGAAGGAGGTCAATCGTCGAGTCCAACTCGGCTGGGCAGCGTTCGGAAAACTACGTAACGTCTTCTCGTCCAAAATACCTCAGTGCCTAAAGACGAAAGTCTACAACCAGCGTGTGTTACCAGTGATGACATATGGAACTAAAACGTGGCCTCTCACTATGGGCCTCATAAGTAAGCTCAAGGTTGCACAGCGTGCTATGGAAAGGGCTATGCTCGGCGTTTCTTTGCGAGATCGAATCAGGAATGAGGAGATTCGTAAACGAACAAAAGTTGCTGACATAGCCCAACGGATAAGCAAGCTGAAGTGGCAGTGGGCGGGGCACATAGCACGTAAAACTGACGGCCGATGGGGCAGAAAGGTCCTGGAATGGATGCCACGTACCGGCAAGCGCAGCGTAGGGCGTCCACCTACAAGGTGGACAGACGACCTGGTAAAGGTTGCAGGATGCCGCTGGATGCGGGCCGCTTTCAACCGGCCAATCTGGAAGTTACTGGGGGAGGCCTATGTTCAGTAGTTGACGTCCTATGGCTGAAATGATGATGATGATGATGAATATTTGTCGTTTCAGGCGAGTAGAGTCGAAATTTCAAAATAAGCTAAAAAATACTTTGAGCTAGATTGATAGCTCCAGACTTATTTTAAAAACTTAAGACGGCACTAAACCTATAAAATAATAAAAAATAAATGGTACTTAAAAGGTTTTTTCTCCTGCTATCTGCGGCCAAAAGTGGTAAAGCGGGAATTTTCGATTTAATAAGAACAAATCTTTTGACAAACATTTACCATTTATTTGTAAAAAATTAATGGCTAAAATAGTAAATGGTAACGATTTCAGTTTATTTTTTCGAATTACACGTACTCTAGAAGTATGTAGATATCAAGGAATGTATTAGCACTAACGTAGTAGGTACTTATAATTTTTCAAGATTCCACCCGAACAAACATAGTTACATACATACATACATTGCAAGTTAAATAAAAGCTTTTAATAATAATAGGACAAGTCTTAGTAGTGTGCATGCATTTTTATGTAAATTCTTATTGGCTGTAAGGTCAGCATGATATATCCAAACTATGTAAATTAAGAGCTGTGGATTTTGTTAAATAAATAAATAAAGGTTTGCAAGTATGCACTATTGCACTACCTACTCTACGGGCTGTCCTGTTCATTAGCGGAAGTAGTAATTAAGAAGCGTGTACGTGTGGCATTGAAAACAATAACAACATCGGGAACTGTCTCATACTCTTTCCCCCAGACGGCATATGAGCTATGTTAAGTACCAACCTGCAATATAACGTCCAACAAAATAACAAAGTACATATTGCCTTGCAAGCTCACTAGAAGGTGTATTTGGACGATTTGCCTGACAAATTTGACCTTGATTCTTCGCTATGGGAGCCTACTCTCGACGAGCATTGTCTGATTTCATTCACTTTTTACTCAAAGGTGCGATAACATCACGCTTCAGGCGTACTTTACCATACCTTTGTTCACATTTGTAACGTACGCGAAATGTTAAAACTTAAAACGAATTTTCGATTAAATCGATATAATTGGATATTTAAAGAATTTATTGAAATGTATTGAAATTGTAGGTAAAGGATAAAAATAAAACCTTTTAACAATGGGACGGACTATCCACAAATTGTATCAGATCTTTTCCGTTAATGAGTTAAAAATAACTGTTTGTCAATGTCATAAAAAATTGAGTATGTCGCTCACAAAAAGTAAAAGTTATTTTTGCCCAACTTTTAATGATTGCTCTCAATTATTTTTTAATAGTAAAATGTATTTTAATTAGCTTTTTTACATTTGCAATCAGTGTCAAAACTTACCAAGTTCGTCGCGTTAATGAGTCTACGTACTTAGTGACTAGTTTTCCTGAGTTTGATTATGAAGATTTCAGAAAATCTATTGGTGTAAAGACTACAGAAATTAAAGACTTATCACTGAATGATAATAAAAGGTCTACATATTCCACAGTTCCCTCAGTTTTCGGCAGTACCGCCAGCACGGTCACTGTGGGTGACAAGGACAATACCAAAAAGAAAATTCCAGCTTCATTTATAAATGAAGTGAGAGAGAACTACTTTCGCAAGTTCTATGCCACTATGAAGAGAACAAATCTAAGCTTATTTCCACACAAGGCGCACCCTTACATGAATCTTGTTGAGTCATCTCTGGAGCCTAAGAACTCTATACTAAACCGTAATCATAACCTTCTAATAGCAAGGAAACTTGCTACAATTTTGATTGTGGAAGGTCAGGACACCCATCGCTTTAGAGCTAAGTTTGGAGGAGTAAGAAATAAAAGGCGTCTAATCATGAAAAGAAACCGTACCAAACATGTATTATTATAACTGTTACTTACCTTTAAATGAATAGTTAGTTAAAACATTTAACTTTGTATTATATTTTTAATAAGAATAAACAGAATTTTCTGATTAATTCCAATCTTAATTAAATTCTTCTTCATCGCTGTTTATTGGATCTAAGATCAGTAAAAGTGATACTGCACAAGAATCATTAAAAACCCATTCGGAAAGTACAGAATTTAATGACATAATGACATGGGTCAAGCAAGACTAAATGTAGACTGAGAAAAAAAGATATATAGGAATCGATGGAGCACTAAGATGTCAACGATTAAAACAGATGAGACGGGAATGAGAGCCTGTGCTCGTTGTGAGATCCTAAGGCTGAATTAGATTTATAGAAAATTTTAAATCAATCTATGACGTTGGGCAAACATAATTAGTAGTGCATACCCTCGAAGTAGGACTAAACACTGAAGTAGTTGGGCAAGTGTAAAGGTACTGTGTGAAAGTCCCAGTGTTTGTCGCGACGCAGTAGTAGTATGTCTGACAGGTGGTATCGCCGGCGTTCGAAAATCGTCCAGCAGCCGTACATGAAAATGTTGCCGCCACAGTTGTCGTTGCTACCGTTGTTGTCGTCGTTACTTCCGTTGTTATCGTTGTCGCACTAGTGCATACGTAATCAGACTCGCAAAATGTGGTGGTTGGATTGTAGTATGTGCCATTTGGGCAGGTTAGTGTTGACTCATCGAAAGTTCCGTTGATTTGGACGCATTGGATGTACGAGGAGCAATCGGTGGAGCTCGGATCAGCAACGAAACCGTCAGCAGTGCAAGCGTCAGGGGCAACGGTGGTCGTGGGAATACTCGTCGTTGTGGGTATACTTGTAGTTGTGGGGATTGTGGTAGTAATTGTGCATGCATAGTTAGTGGGTGCGGTGCACACGCGTGTGGTAGGGTTGAAGACGGAGGTGGTAGGGCATACGTAGTTGTAGCTGAGGTATGTGTTAGTAGCGGCGTTTAAGACACAGTATGTGTAGTTTTGACAAGTTGTGTCGGTAGGGACCGGGAATCGCCCGACTCCGGCTTGGGTGCAGTTGACTGATTGACCATACGCCTGATAAGCTGCACACAGGATCTAAAAGTAAAAAAATATTTATACCTACCTTTACAAAGCAACTCGTGAAGTACTATATAGTTTTGTTTTAAATGTGGTGAATTTAAGTAGGTACTTATTACTTTTTTTTAAATTGAGCTTATGGAATAGTTTCGTATAATATAATGAGGATTAACTTACGAGAAAAATGCCAATGCTGTAATGATTCGCCATTATAGTAAACTAGAGATGTCGTTGATAGTTCGTACTTTATATACTGCAAAAACAACTCTCATCATCCTCAATAAAAGATTAAAAGATTATTGTTGCGACGGGTGAGCTATCCTCACAAGGCACATCCATCTACTTAATCCGATTGCATTGTTAATGTATTTGCTAATAATTCGACCATATCTTCTATCTGCACCGAATGAATTTTCCGTTGCAATTTTATACAGGGCTAATTATAAAACATCAACAACCCTCAGGGCCTTTTTTTTTAATTTAAAAATTTCTTCATGCAAACTGACATATTACTGACGGACATATTTTACTAGAGGTAGCATTTAGGTTTGCAGTACTGTCAATCAAGTATTACCCTGTTTAGACTATTATGCTTGTTTTTATACGTCTTTAGAAATTGTGTTTAGGGTTCACGTATGTAGAATTAGAATAGAATTTAGAATTTTTTTAAAAAAGGGGCACCTTTTTTTAAAAAAAAGGGGCTCAGGATTTGTCGTGACAGCCATAGACTTATCACGACGCTAATTTTCGGCGGGAACCTCCGACGCTGGAACGTGCAGCGAGTGTATGTGTGTGTATTTCCTTATTTTACTACTTATAACGACTAATATCTTTAACCAATTTTGATGTTATTGAATGCGCAGTGTAGGGTTCCGTAGTAGCCCGTTATCACAATATGGAACGATTCTGTTTTTTATTCTAAGGATTTTGTATTTGGTACAAAATTACCCAACACTCAAGTTTAACGACTATTACTGCTAAACTAATAAAGTTATCTTAACCGCTATAATTTTCCTTTAAAGTTTATGGAATGCATTAGAATCATGTTTTTTTCAAATCGAGTAAAAAATTTCACATTAAAGTTTAATACATCGTAAATGGAGCATTAAATCGAAAAATAGTATTAGCAACCCCTAAGTCATTTTAAAAAACCTACTCAACGATACCCCACACGGCAGGGCAGACAACGAAAAAAATCATCCTCACTTCACATGCTACCCTAAAAAAAAATATTTTACAAAAATTTAATCTACCACTTTGTCGGCGTAATTGGTACACACACACCTTCAAAATTACAGCTTTCCAGTACTAACGGTCTCTTAGCAATACCTCGGACGGACAGACAGACAGATGAAACATGAGGGTTCCTTGTCTACTAGGACTACGGAACCCTAAAAAGGGTTTTGAAAACTGAAAAATAATTACAAAAATATTTACACCATATGTATGTATACTTAAATGTAGGTAGTTTAATAACAGATTGTTACAAAAAGTACGAATTAAAAGTAATAATTCATTTAAAAACACGACTGCCGTTAATAAAAGCAAACTAAAAAGTTTAAAATAAATTGTGAATACAGTAGAAAATATTTTGCAGTCGGTAGACCTTTAAAACCGTTCTATTAAACCTACATGTTACCTCATATTCATCAAGAAATTTGGCATGTATCGACTTCCCATACAAAATTACCAAACAGCTGATGGAATCTGTTTAGAAAAACTAAAGATATAATATTTTGTCATAGAACAAAAGTTGTTTATTATGATGCATAGAATATGTAGTTACAAGGTTATCCTTAAGTTGCGGGACACCCTATCACAGTGTAATACGCCGTCCACGTAGTGTTCTTTCGAAAAAGGTGGTCAAAGCAGTAAGAGAAAGAATTCGCAGAAATCCTGTCCGAAAGCAAAAGATTTGATCTCGGGAGATGAAGATAGCACCTAGAACCATGTCGCGAATTTTATAAGATGACTTAGGACTTGCAGCCTATAAGAGACGTACTGGTCATTTCTTAACTGATGATTTAAAAAAGAATAGGGTGGGAAAATCGAAACAACTACTGAAGCGGTACGCAAAGGGAGGTCACAGAAAAATTTTGGTTACGGATGAATTTTTTTTTACAATTGAGCAACATTTTAACAAACAAAACTATTTATTAAAAATAAAAGTACATGAAAATCAACGTGATTTTTTCTTTTATCTCTGTTAATGTTTAAAAATGACCGTATTTATGCTCAAAGCTCTAAGGAAGCTTCCCAATTAGTCGACAGAGTGCAACGTGGACACTATCCGACTTCAGTGATGGTTTGGTGGGGTATTAGCTATGAAGGAGTGACTGAGCCATACTTTTGTGAAAAAGGTATCAAAACATCGGCACAAGTGTATCAAGATACCATTCTTGAGAAGGTAGTGAAGCCCCTAAACAACACCATGTTCATTAACCATGAATGTTCTCTCCAGCAAGACTTGGCGCCGGGTCATAAAGCTCGGTCTACGCAGTCTTGGTTGGAAACGAACGTTTTGGACTTCATCAGAGCTGAAGACTGGCCGTCGTCTAGTCCCGATCTTAATTCGCTGGATTATGATTTATGGTCAATTTTAGAAGTAAGGTTTGCTCTAAACGCCATGATAATTTGGAGTCCCTAAAACAATCCGTACGATTGGCAGGGAAGAATTTTCCCATGGAAAGAGTGCGTGCGTCTATTGATAACTGGCCTCAACGTTTAAAGGACTGTATTGCAGCCAATGGAGACCACTTCGAATAAGCTTTTTTATATGTTAAATTGTTTTATATTTATGTAATTAACTAACACACTGTAAAAGTAATAAATGTTATTTGCAATAGAAAATTGTTTTTTCTTTGTTTCAGTATTTATGGCAAGACTAGGTATACAGGGTTACATTGCAAGATAGTGTCAAATTTTAAAATTAAGAGTTAGAGAATAATTTGAAAGTGTAATATAAAAGTAATATAAAATTGGCACTACCTTGAAATGTAACCCTGTATACAGGGTTATTTGTAAAACATCAACAACCTCCTAGGGGCTGATTCTGGTGCTCAAATACAACAACTTTTTCTATGGGACCAACATCAAATCGCAAAAAAACTCCATACAAACTGATGTCAGCAGGTGGCGGCTTAGTATGGTATGAGGAAGTGTTTTTTTTGCGATTTCAATGTTGGTCCCATAGAAAAAGTTGTTGTATTTGAGCACCAGATTCAGCCCCTAGCAGGTTGTTGATGTTTTACAAATAACCCTGTATAGATTATTATTATTTAAACTGTTTTAATAGATCGTCGGGCAGAAAATGAATCATTGAAAAAGGTGCCCTACAATACAACAGAATAAGGAGTGCTTAAACAAGCTTCAGGGTAAACAAGAATTCATGTAGACAAAAATTAACAAGGAAATAACATCGTGATACAGCATACATATTTTCATGTATGACGATGTGGCTGACAATCATACAAATAACACCTACATACATGGAATCTAGGTAAAGCTAGAGTCGTATTCAAATAATGTTATCACTTATCTAAAATCAACATAGTGCCGTAACATTGTCGATAGCTTTTACATTTTATTATGGCAATACACTTAACGACTACGCTATGGTTAACGTGACGATGGATGATGATGCTATAAACTTGGGCGGCTATGGCCTTATCTGGAGGGTTTTCTTTATCAAACACTAAATCATTGCACAAGGATCATTGGATTTTCTTTAAGGTTCTCATGACTGAGAAGATTCAACATATCATAAACCCGTCTACGAACGTTTTATTGGTGGATGACCAAGTTATCTTTTTAGATAACATCACTGGATATAAAAACGCAAATCCAAAAACATATTTCACAGAGTTATAAAATTTATTTTAAACCTTAAAATGTGCAGCAAATCAAACCTAATAATTTTTGGTGTAAGTATTTTTACTTTTATTTAAAAAAACTTATTTTTAGTCGTAACTTATGTAGATTTTTTAATTTTTACGGAAGGCAAACACGATATGATATGATATGATATAGCGATTTCATCGACATTTTTTTTAGGGGCATTTTTTTAAAATATGATAGTTATAGACGCCAGGTATATGTGGTCATATGGTCATATGTGTATCAAACGATAAAGGCAAACTCGAAAGGCAAACTTCGGTAAAGTCGACATGAAGTGTCAGCCGCGACTGCTGACACTTCATGTCAACTTTACCGAAAAAAGATCTTGATCTGGTATTTTTCAGGCACTGTGCTCAGTGATGTTCATGCATCTGCACATTCTGCAAGCACAGACTGTGACCTGCACAACCGTTGGCCGGTTCCCTGTCACCACAGACACAACATGCAGGAATTACACGCTCTGCGTGTCAAACACTGTTAACAACACAGTCTCTGGGTACACATATACGTGCCCCACCACCTCTGTGTTCAACCCAAACACCGGCCGGTGTACTGCACCAGCCAATTACGTGTGCACCAACTAAAATGTAAGTTATTTTGAAAATGCAATGTATGTGATGTTGTCCAATATTTATACTTGTTTAATTATTTATACCTATTAATTGTTTTGTCCTTGCCCAAGGCGTAAACAATACAGTCATCAAACACTCCTACACTTGTATGTTCAGGAACGTCAACAAAGATGTTTTTACAGTTTTCATTATTCATCAAGCCTGGTAGGTAGACTGCCAACTATCGCTGTATAATTTTCTTAATCCCCCGCCTCCACTTTAATCTTCATCTAGCTAGGCCGATATATTATTAGTATAACGCTATATTGATATAATTTTATTTAATATATTCTTCTTTCTTATAACAACTCACTTAATGTATTAAACGTTTTATATAAACGCCTCAAACTAAAGATTAAGATGCTTAATCACTTATTGGGCTGACTTACTAGGGTTGACGAACTTTATAACTATATACTTACAGACATTGACACTACTTATTTACTTACTTAAGTACTTTATTATTACAAAGTCCTAAGGTTTAATAATAAAGTCGATAAAGTTCAACTAACCATAAATACATCACTAAGCATAACAGCAATGATCTTCATCTGGCGTCCACATCCTATCTCAGTTTCCGAAAGATATGGAGGGCATTAATTGTAATTAGTTACATTTGGGTAAAACGCACAAGAGGTGATAAACACTTAGTTCTAAATCCTTGTAACACGAATTCTGTAACATATAAGTGAACACTAAATCGTATGTAGTGAGAAGTCGTGTGTGATATCTCAAGATGAACCTTGTGTGGACATTTGTTATCGTTATTGTAAGTTTTTAACAATTTTCTGACTTTCTATCAAATGGTTAAATACCAGTCTTTATAAGGAAGGTACGATATTGTAAAAAGTTATACCTTAATAATCTGATTAGTGCGTAATAATAAAGTGAAAAAGAAAAGAAAAAATGATTGCTACAAAAGTCACTTGAAACAGTATTCTTTAACTGTAGGTACTCTAATAGTTTAGCTATTTGTCTAGGTGCGGTCAGCATCAAACATCGATAACCACGTTCAGATTTTGAACTTATTATACCTAAACAATATGACAAGCGCCAGAATTGGATGATTATCATTAGAGACCGGATTATATGCATTTGCATATTTGCATATGCATTTGCTTATTTAAGCCATTCTAAGCGGTAGTAGCATATTTTACCTAAGATCTAGTTATGATGCATATTATCGGTACATTTACAATATTCTTCCGAGTGCAGTGCACTCACCCTGTGTTCCGAAATGCGATAAAAGTGATAATATC
Source organism: Anania hortulata (assembly GCA_963576865.1). Taxonomy (NCBI): domain Eukaryota; kingdom Metazoa; phylum Arthropoda; class Insecta; order Lepidoptera; family Crambidae; genus Anania; species Anania hortulata. The sequence continues at coordinate 7,404,824 of OY756394.1, read as the reverse complement.
GCGAATTCGGCCCGGAACTTGGAGTCCGTAGCCGCGCGCGACTTTTGCCAGAAATCATTTATAAGTGCTAACATAGCACCCAAGTTCAAATTCTGCCCAGTTACCTCATTCGATATGGAGCGAACCTTTTCAACCGACTTCAAAAAAGAAGGAGGTTCTCAATTCGTCGGTATCTTTTTTTTTTTTTTTTTTTTTTTATGTATGTTCAGCGATCATTCTTTACTGCGTTGACCGATTTCGATAATTATTTTTTTGTTTGAAAGGTAATACTTTCAGAATGGTCCCATATAAATTTGGTTAAATTCTGATGATGGGATCTATAAGAAAATCATCAAACATTGCATAAACTCCGTACCACGCCAACTGATTTTAGTATCTTTCTTACCTATATCTCTGCCAAATGTAGACCGATTTTGATGATTCTTTTTTTAATGAATAGCTTATACTTCAAAGATACTATAACAAAAATTTTTGGAAAAAATTTCACCCCTAAGGGTGGAAAAATAGGAAATGAAATCGGTGTTCAGCAGTTAAATTATGTTTGCACTCGTGATTTGTTTTGATTAGGATTTATCACTATAAGTTAATTTTATAAAAAAAATTAAAACCGACTTCAAAAAACTAAAACGCTAAAAATAATCTTAACACTTAAGTACCTAATCAGTTACTTTTGGAGTCGGTGCAAACGAAAACATTGGTCTCTCATTGACTGGCACCGACTCCAAAAGTAACTGATTAGGTACTTAAGTGTTAAGATTATTTTTAGCGTTTTAGTTTTTTGAAGTCGGTTTTTTTTTTTTTAAAAAAATAACTTATTTCATCCATTTTAGTGATAAATCCTAATCAAAACAAATCTTACGAGTGCAAACATAATTTAACTGATGAACACCGATTTCATTTCCTGTTTTTCCACCCTTAGGGGTGAAATTTTTTCCAAAAATTTTTATTATAGTATCTTTGAAGTATAATCTATTCATTAAAAAAAGAATCATCAAAATCGGTCTACATTTGGCAGAGATATAGGTAAGATAGATACTAAAATCAGTTGGCGTGGTACGGAGTTTATGCAATGTTTGATGATTTTCTTATAGATCCCATCATCAGAATTTAACCAAATTTATATGGGACCATTCTGAAAGTATTACCTTTCAAACAAAAAAATAATTATCGAAATCGGTCAACGCAGTAACGAATGATCGCTGAACATACATAAAAAAAAAAAAAAAAAAAAAAAAAAGATACTGACGAATTGAGAACCTCCTCCTTTTTTGAAGTCGGTTGAAAATGGATGAAATAAGTTAATTTTATAAAAAAAATAAAAACCGACTTCAAAAAACTAAAACGCTAAAAATAATCAACACTTAAGTACCTAATCAGTTACTTTTGGAGTCGGTGCAAACGAAAACATTGGTCTCTCATTGACTGGCACCGACTCCAAAAGTAACTGATTAGGTACTTAAGTGTTAAGATTATTTTTAGCGTTTTAGTTTTTTTACTTACAAAAATATTCTAAATGATTGAAGACTCGATCTAACTGGGAAGCAGTTCAGGCCATTTTCGACCCCCTATAACTTCGTTGTGGATTAAACTAGAAGCCCGTATTTCTAGTAACCAAGAAAGCATTGTATAAACACGGTATATTTCAAATTTCATTAAATTAGAACCAGTAGTTTAAGAATTATAACTAGTCTGACCGATCATCAAAACTTATGGCACTTCTAATAGACATAGAAGCTTTAAATTTTGAGAGAAAAAAAAGGTCTATCTACAAAAAGAAATGAGAGGCTATCAAAAACAAAACTTGTAAAAAAACAAGTCTCGCAACTCAGTCAAAATCAAAAATCAAAATCATTAATTTGCTCTTTATCAGTTCTTCTACCGTAAAAAATTGTAAGATCCATGTAAAACCAAGTCGGTTGATTTATTTAGTCCCTATATACTCAAAGGACCTTCTATCTTAAGTTATTATTGCGTAATTAGCTAATGTAACAAATAAGAAAGAAATAAGAAATTGTTGATACCTACCTTACTTAGCTATTCTTTACTGACAACAAAATACTTTGTTTAAACAGCCCCGAAAATCAGACTATTACAATATTGCGATCAAATAGTCTATTTACTAGATATCAATATAGAAATTGCTCAAGGTGATATTGACGATGTACACACAAAACTGACACTATCATTTTATTTACAGGGCTTCTACCAGGGCGCAAGCTTGGCGAGGCAGTGTACAGCTCCAGGGAAATATCCCAACGACCAAGTGGGTAGTTGCGAGGGGTTCACCATGTGCCTGATCGCTGGCGCCGGCAACTTCGCCCAGCTGAACCTCACCTGTCCCTCCGGCTTCATCTATAATCATGTGCACAGCCAATGCACTAACGTCACTGGCTACCAATGCGAGCCCGACTACAACTGCACTGTTATTGGAAATTTCCCTAACCCTTTCAGTGACGACTGCTTTTCATACATCGCGTGCGTTGAAGGCGTCAACGATTTTATCACTGCCAGGTCTATAGAGTGTCTGGAAGGGCAGATTTTCAATCCTTTAAATGGCTCTTGTCTGATGCGTAATGAAACTCTGTTCAGATGTCATACTGAAGAACACAGCTTTGAAAATATCGCAGAGTCCATTGATAATTCAAGCAGTAGGCTAAATTATTTTACGTATAGTGTCGTTTTAATTTATTTATTGTTGATTTGTGTGATTTGAAATAACGTTAATATATATAAGTAATAGGTAGGTACGTTAAATAATTTATAAGTTTTCTCTTTAACTAGGATAAAAATCAAATCGTGTTTACATTAATTTGTATGTGCTAGTAGCTTGTAGTCACTTCAATTTTGATGTGGTTTTTTAGAGTACTACCTACAATGGATTTAGTACGTACTAAATCCATAGGTACTACATATCCGTAATTGAATTACTTTCTCACCTGTGTCTGTGCGAAGCCGTGGTAAATCGCTATTCGCTAGTTTGTAGAAAAATTTAGTACTACAGTAAAATATTTTTTAATTAATTAATTATACTTATTTACAAATAATTATGACTTAGGTAGGTATGAATAAATAAATTACAAAGTGTACATAGTGTTTCTTTTTTTGTTACCTTACACTTTAGAATTTTTGTTTGTACTGGAGCCGCAAAAGTCAAATAATCCTGCCTAACCTAACAACTTTTTCTATGTGGAACCAACCTCGAAATTTTACTCCCCGATACAATTTACAACCGAATTTGCGGTTATAATTTGTAAGGGGAAGTGTTTTTTTTTTGAGTTGAGAAAGAAAAACAAATTTTTAATTAAAAAAATAACCCACTCAAAAACACTTAAAAGCTAAAAATAACTTTTAAAGCCGTGGAATGTTTGAATGTGGTTGTTTGCACCGACTCCAAAAATAACTGTTTGGTATGATTGTTTAAAAGTTATTTTTAGTGTTTTTGAAGTCGGTTATTTTTTTTTATAAAAAATTTGTTTTATTTGTCTGTTTTTACTGTTTTTTCACATTCTAAATGGCGATCTGTGATTTAATTATAGCTAAATTGCTTCTAATGACGATTCAAATAAGTCCAAACACGGCTATGATACATTGTTTTATCACAGAGTTCCGGTGCTTACCTTCCGCCTTCTTCATCAGATCAGTTTGATGGTATCATTCTCACCAGAATCATTTATTAAAATTGGATTTGTCGACAATGGCAAGGCTTAACTGTCTTAATGAAAATATCTTATCGCGTGGGTGGGGCGTGCGTACCTTAATCGTGGAAGACTATTGTGGCCAACTATGGTCTCCTTCATCAGTTCCACCCTAGCAAATGATACTTTCTGAATGCAAATGCTTGACTTGTTGTTAAATATACTAAAATCGCTATATGTATACCTATAATATTTTAGGAGTTCCCTCAATTCCTCATGGATCCCATCATCAGAATTTAATTTTGAAAAAAATGGGATTAATCTGGAGGTATACCTTTTCAATTGAAAAATGAATTTTTCAAATCGGTTCAGTAATGGCGGAGTTCTGAGGTAACAAACATTTAAAAAAAAATTATAAAAAACAGCCGAATTGAGAACCTCCTCCTTTTTTTGAAGTCGGTTAATAAAATTGAGATGTTGTTCCCTTAAAAAAAGGTGTATTCTTTGAGCAGGAATATTCACCATTTATACAGAGTTACATTGCAAGATAGTGCCAAATTTTAAAAATAACGTCTAGAAAACAAATTAAAAAAATGACTTGATTGTAATTATTTTTAATCAACCTATTTTTCGAATAAAATTCATTTTAAAATTCCCAAAAAAAAATGCGAGGCGCGCGGTCATTAACAGAGATCACCGGTACCTATAGATAATGCCGTCGCCGAAGCAACATGGACCATGCAGTGCACATACGGTGCAATTTAATTGGCCAATCCACGAGTTTTATTTTACAACTGCAAATAGAAATAATAAAAATAAAAACTTGTAGCTTACGTAGGTAGATCCATTAAGCTACTGATTCGAAGTCGCTCCTGTGTGGCATCACTTACCTTGCAAAGTAATCCTGTATCACTGATTTGGTATTATACAGATGCACCATCTCGTACAAGATTTCGTGACCACCGTAAGTCGGGCTATTCTTCGGACTATTTTGTTTTAGCAGTATATCCGCCAGAGGTCGAAAGCACTCAAGCAACTCGAAATGTAGGAACACTAACTAGCTACTTATTATAGCGTATAATCAATAGATGGCGCTGCAGCCAATGCTTTACTACTGGCAACATACTTATTCTCGGATTCTTTCAAATTTGTGTTTTTAAATGTTTTATTAAATTTAAGAATATTCTTGTAAATTTAGGTTTCAATATTAAAGAAAATATTCTAACTAAGGTTCAGAAGGCATAATAAATATTTGTCGGTCAATAAATAATAAAGTCTAGTAAATTGGAAACAAGAAGAAGAAGGAAAAGAAAAGAAAAAACATTATTTAGTTCTTTCGCCGTATTTTAATTTTATTACGATACGAACAAACGATATATCGGAAAAAGAAAATCTAAGCAATTATCAATAAACTATAAAAAAAATATAAATTGTATGATTGATTCCAAAATTTACGAAAAGGTGTTAAATTTTTATAGAAATATTAAAACAAAAAAAAACAAATGTTAAAAAGCCGGATTCGAACTCGCAACTCACGGAACACCAGTCTAAAATAATATCCAATCGGCTATCCGTGCTGTACAATCCATAAAAATTTTTAATTGCTTGTTACTTGTGGGTTGTGACTTACTACGTCTACGTCCGTAGAAGGTTCAGGCAGGCCTACTACACTCCGCGTTTCGGGCAAGATAAATACCTACGCGGCGCGTCTTTTCGAAAGGACTAAAATCAGACGAGTGTCACGCGCGGCGCGCTGTTACACGCTCTCACTATTAAAGTTTTTTTATACATAACATTTACTTTTTTTAACTTAATTTACTATGTTTTTATTTACCTATTCAATCCCAGATTGTGCAGGGTGTGCATTGCACACGGGCGCTGGGGTCCTAGGGGGCGCCGAGTGCCGCTCGCTACTTAGTAACCATTCCATTTTGACCACGCGCTCACTAGGGGGCACGATGTTTGCACACGGTCGCTACATGGGCTACATGGGCTAGAGACGCCTCTGTTCAATCCCACTGCTGGGCAAAGGTCTCCCCCACACTCTTCTATAGATCTCTATCTATCGCAAATGACTCCCAATCCCTCGTCAGGTTAACTAAATCATCACACCATCTGTTCTTTTTATTTTTATTTTCTTTTCTTTTATCAAGGCCTGTTGTCAGGTTACCAGTTTAATTACGTAAAGATTATTGTAGGTACCTACGAAATAAAATAAATAAAAGAACATACATTTCATAAGTAGGTAGGTAGGTACCTACCTACCTACTTATGAAATAAAATAACCTTCTATCTAAAGTACCTATTTACCAGCTAAAATTCAGTCATTCACGGAATACGATGATAACTTTTATTCATTTAATTCATCTACAAGTTAAATGTACTAGCTGAATATATACATAAATATCAAATTAATATTATTATTATGGCTACAACATACTTCAGTTTTTTGACTGAAGAGACGTTGTCAGATTGTAGTCAGTCGTGTATGCAACATAGGCGCCATACAATCTACACACCTATTTCATGCGTAGGTATCGGCTAAATTCACAAACACAAGTCGCAGTCGTAGCCCTTGTGAGAGAGCGTGCTCGCGCGGTAGCTGACAGTACAAAGTAAAAAGAGCTCTCGCTAGTGGCATTTTGGTAGATTATCGCTTGCAGTAACGCTTTGTAGGCTATTATAAAATTAGAGTACTTCGCCCGGTGCAAGCTAATTTGCTCTTTGTTGCCGCACAGTGAGCGTAGATAATCTATTTTAGAAATATAAAAAAAATATATATTGCAGCATTGATGGGATGATTGGATCGGGCGGTCGGTCCATGATTCTCGTGGTTTCGAGTTCAAACCTGGCTAGCAACATACTTATTCTCGGATTCATCAAATTAGTGATTTTAAAATTCTAAATGTTTTATTAAAGTTAAGAATATTCATGTGAATTCAGGTTTCAATATTAAAGAAATTATTTGAAATAAGGTCCCAGAAGGGATAATAAAAAGTTGGTCGATAAATAAATAATAAAGTCTAGTAAATTGGAAACAAGAAGAAGAAGAAAAAGGAAAAATAAATAATTATTTAGTTCTTTCGCTGTATTTTAATTTTATTCTTATTTTATGACGATACGAACGAATGATAAATCGGAAAAAAGAAAATCAGAGTAAATATCAATAAACCATTCAAAAATTATAATTGTATAATTAATTCCAAAATTCACAAAAATGTATTTTATTTTCATAACAATGTTATTTTTAGAATTTAGAATTAGAATAAAATTAGAATTTAGAATTAATCATTATTTATTTGCTTAAAACATAGTAGTAAAGTCATTGTGTGCTCATGTTTTGCTACATAATGATAGCATGCAAACTTAATATCATTTAATTTGTGATACAATCAATAACACAATTTAAATTTAATTAACAGCAACAAATTAAATTAAGCATAATCAAATAAATACTATATTGGAATAAGAATGTTAAAAAAAATTATAAAACAATAATCTGGAAAAATTAAAAAACAGAGATGTTGAATGCTAGATTTGAACTCGCAACTCACGAAACACAAGTCTAGCATATTTTTCAATCGGCTATCTTTACTTAGTGAACAACCACCAAATTTTTAATTGGTTGTTACTTGTAGACGGTTCAAACGTCGCAAATTCACAAAACATTCAAATTATTTCGGACAGCCACTAAAATTACTCATAAAGCGCCATCTATTGTAAGTTTATCTACTAAGCCAGGCGGTCTAAGGTTTAGTACAAATAATTGCCGGTAGGAGTGTGAGAACAGCATTGATATTTTTGAAAGATGTGGAAATTTAAGGTATTATCCCATTTTCCGTATTTAGTTTTTTATTCTGGTTGATATTATATTTTTTTCAGGATCAGTTCTTTGTTTTTATTTTATTTTACAAAAATATCAATAAGAATTCGATACCTATAACGCCATCTTGTATAAAATTTTAGAACAATTCTCACTTTGTTCCGGATGAGTCCCCGTATAATGCTATAAAATCGAGCTAAAATGCCATGCAGAAACAGGAGTAATCAAACAATTGATCTAACCTATTTGCGCAAATATGGATAATTGGTGGACAGCGTCGCATCCCCGATCTTATTAAACACCATTTTTGGAAACCAATTACCGATAAAATTTTAAATAAGACCTAGGCCTAGGTACCAGTTAACCAGACAACACACATATTGTCATTGTTTCGAAGGAAGACCCGGGCCATATTACAAAAATATATTTCTAAATCGAACTAAAAATCGAACTAGGGACGCACGATTAGTGTAGTAGCGCGCCACTACTACTACTACTAAAGTACTAATCAATCGGCCTGTCAATTGGTTTATGTCAATTGCTCAATCTTAGCGTTTTTGTTTGAATTTAAATAATTACTTTATCATCTAATTAAACTAGAATGGTGGATGGTGGTAAAAGGTATTTAGGTATCATATTAATTCATGAAACTGAGAGAGAAGTGAACAATTTTTTTTTATAAAAAGGCATACAAAACGGTTCGGGACAAGCCCAGATTCAATCCGATTTTTAGGGGGTTCTTAAAAATTCCGGATGGATGTAGTCCGAGCCTTACTGTATACTATAAAAAAATTATAGACGAAATTTATATAGAAAAAATTAAGAACCTTCTAGCTTCTAGGCTAGCTAGCATGTCTAGCTAGGCACATTTCACATTTCGTCCTGAGGCTGCATAATTTTATTTTCTATACTGAAAATGAGCAGATGACTAAAAAAGTGACAGAGGACTGACAGTTAAGTTGACAGTAACATTCTGACATTGACAGTCAGTCGGGATTTTAATGTAATTTGTATGTAATACTTTCATTTGATAGATATTGGTAATATAAACACGTTTAAAAGATTAGTTTAATAATAAAAGTGTTTACACTGGCCGTGATATAGTAGAAAAATGTATTCAAACATAAATTTACCTAGGTATTTTATAATCAACTCTTTTTAGGTTATATGTGTACCATGTCTTCAATTCCAATGTTTTGAATTAAACAATTGCAGGCAATGGTCAAGATTCTCGTGTTTATGTCGGTTATCTACTATAGAAGGCCAGAAACTGCCTCAAAGTGGTAAGTCAAGTGATGGAATTTCTCCACCACCAAGAATTCCAAGAGGACCTACTGATATTCTTCAAGCTTTAGCAGCGACTGTTAGGCCGGATCCTACAGCTGCCCACTACAAGTGAGTGCAACACCGCAAACGAGGTAAACATTACTATGTTATTATTTTTTATTAAATTGTTAATGTTGAATTTTGTAGATATCATGATGATCCATACCTAATTCCCCTGTCAAACTATCGCAAGCGAGCGTACGCCTTGTCGGCAGAGGCTGGTCGGAAAGCCGCAGCATGGATCAGAGATGAGCATGCAACATTGTTTAACACCCGAGAGTGGGATCCACCAACTAAACTGAAAACTCCATATTTTAATGCTGATCCCATTATAGACGCTTTTGCGCCTAGACCCATTTATAATGACGAAAGCAAGGTTAGTGAAACTGATTTTAACTGACATTATCAGATAAGTTGGTAGTCTTTTATAAAATGATAAAGTTTATGTATTAATAAATATTGGACAACATCACATACATTGCTCTGATCCTGTGGTAAGTAGACAAAGCACTTGTGTTACAGAAATCAGAAACAACGACGGTACCACAACACCCAGACCCGAGACAATATAGAAAAGTTATTTTTCTACATTGACCCGACCGGGAATCGAACCCAGAACCTCAGAGAGACACCTCTCGGCTACGGAGGTCATCAAATTATATTGAAATATAAATGTTTAATTTTCAACTTGTGTACTTGCACCCACAATAGTTTAAATTAAAAGTCATTAAACATTATTAATATATATTAGGTGCCTCGTGTTGAGAGGTATCTGAATCACCCCTATGTATGTTCTAAGATTTTTTGTAGTTTTCGAGTTACGATTTTTTTTAAATAGCCTATGGAGCCTATGAAGTACTACTTTTTATTATTATTATGAAAGCATAAAGAAAATTATGAAATTATGAAAGAGTCTAGCGCATTCTCTGAAGAAACTACTTAGAAAAGAGAAATTATCAGCTTAGATTTTTAATTTTTAAGTTGAAAATTTATCTCTTTGCGGCACACTTCCACATACTTTAAAAAACAAAAAAAAAAGTATACTGCTACTTTATTGAGGGCCAAAAAAACACAAAAACTTGAAGAAAACAAATTTTCAGGGAGGTTTTTAAGGAAAAATGTGGTTATTAACGCTAACCACCGTGACATAAAGGACCAAAATCAATGAAATTTTGAAATTATTTTAATTAAATATTTTATAAAATATGGTTGTTTTTCAATTATTTTTACTGCCTACACGCTTGAAAAATGTTTTTCAATAAAATTACACAAATATACTTATAAAAATCCCATATTAAGTATTTGTGTATAACATCAGAATTACAGACACGAAAAACAGAACAGAATTTAAATTGACAAACATAATAACGAACATAGACTCGTACTTTAAATTTCTTTTAGTCATTAACATAACAAAGCGTGGTATTAGTTCAGTGGTAGCAGGATTGAAACCGTGTAACAAATTTAAAAAAATCTGATATAGGTGGTCAGTAAGACTAACCTTGCCGCAGAGTTAAATGATAACTCACTTAACATAAATTCTCAACTTTAGGTCAATTTTGTAGTAACTTCCATTAAAGTTATGAGGCTGTTTATTTTATGCATAAATGCACAGTTCATAGAGATTTAGCTGCAAAAAAAAATTCGAAGAATCCTTCTACTTTTTTTCAAACTGATCCTGTCACATTTTTGCAAAAATTCTTGTAAAAAAGTAACTCGACAACTACAAAAAATAGTAAAACATGACATGATGATTCAGATACCTCAAAGATGAGGTACCAAAAAAAAAATTTTGGACGTACTTTTGTAGCCACCCTGTATTTACCTATGCGTGGTTTCTAAATAAATTATTTTATTCTTATTACTAATATAGTAATTGACAGGTCAGATATTTTTGAAAATGTACTGGGTGCCAGAGCAAGAGTTACCATTACAGTTATTAACTTTTACAGGTTACTGAAGAAGACTTAAAATATACAATAAAAAATGCTCTCTTAGAAGACTCAATAAAAATATTCCAACTGCTTGGGGGCATTGAGAACATTACCGAAGAGACCAAATTGGAACTTTTGCAATTCCTATGCTTTTGTAATGAGAAAGAACCAGATTCCATGGAGTGGCTGGAAGAAAGATGGTTTTCAGCAAATGTCAGGGAAAGACAGCTTGCCACATGGAAGTATGTATTGTTGTTAAAGTTCTACTAACTTTATTCTTTATACAATACAGCATTTGATTAAATATTCAATCTAATAGATGCATATCGATTAATGCTGTTCAGACTTGTGCATATTGTAGTTACTAATATTGTAGGTACTTGTTATTTTGTAATGATGAAACCGTTTTCTTCTTCTCCTCTGGCTCAGGTCAGGTCTGGGAGTGCTGAGAAACGATTCTGTCAAAAAATCATTGTCTTACCACTTAACATAAAGATCTTAACTGAATATTAGTGTGTAGACAACACACTAATTGTCAATTATGAGTTAACATCATTATTTTTTTGCACAATTACTTTCAGGTTGGGTGGCCTAGCTGATAAAATATTTGCATCAATGGAACCAAAGACTCCAGAAGCCTACTGTGCTATAATACAAGGCATGGCAAAACATTATCAGGTAATTTTCTTTGGAAAATTAAATATACTTTTAAAATATATCATGAGGTCTAGTTAAAGTCATAAAATAATTTAATTTCAGGCTGAAAGAGCACATGCATTGAGTCAAGAAGCTATGGAAAAAGGAATTACCCTGTCTACAAATGTATTCAATGCTTTGTTGGCTTGTGTAGGTTTCCTAAGAGAAGGCACAGCTCTACGCACTGAAGCACTCAAGAGTCTGCTTACTCAGATGGGAGAGCTGGTGAATAACAATTTATTGATTTTTATTAGTTTACTTTATAAACTCTTTCTGCTTCTTAACTGTACAACTGTAAACTAAATGACAAATTGGCTGTCAGCTATCATTTTTCATGCACCTATACTGGCGTTTAATTTAGAGAGAGGTAGAACTGAATCAACACCATTTAAAAACTTTTTTTAAATGAAAGAGGTTTTTTTTACTTTTTTCTTCTTTTTAATTGAGACTTGGAATTCCTAATATAATATTGACTTCCACTGTGTTAGCTTGTAAAATTATGGTTAAAGAACTTAATCAATTTCTAATAAAAAATTTAAAATCCGTTTTTTATTTAAAAAATGTATATTTGTACCTAGTCTATAAGGTTAAACCTTAATTACTTAATGATGATGATAAAGACACTGTATAAGTTAAATATCTATTTTAAGGGGCTGTCACCGAATGAAGAGACATTGTCAGCATGCCTTCGGTCACTTTCCGCATGGGGTGGTGGCAAGATGTTGCAAGAACTGGCTTTGCAAATTGTAGCTGAGTTTAAACAGATGGGCATTCAACCAGGACTCTCTGCATACTACTATTTACTCTGCCTATTTTGTAAAGAACGTAAGTAAACCATTCATTATTTTTCCCAGATGTCATTTCTGCAAAAGATCACATACATACATAATGTGTGTAAACTTAGTTCACATTTAATTCATCGATTCAGCCATATGACGCCCACTGCTCAACATAGACCTCCCCCAATAACTTTCATTTGGGAGGGATTGCCAATACTTGCCATGCTTGGCAAGCGGGTTGGCGAGCACAGTTTTTATAAGATTTCGCCCGCAGATACTGCTGCCCGTCTCGTACTGTAGGAATTAGTCGCCTCTTACGACACGCCTCCTGTTGGAGGTGGGGAAGTGTATTCTTTACGGCCGTCCCCACACGGCTTTTTCTTTTCTTTTTTACTTTTAATTATTTACATTTTTTAGTCATTTAACTCGGGGACTGTATATCGGTATAAAATATATATAAAAAAAGGGTTCTATTCATCGTTTATGATTTTTCTGTTGTCTTTCTTCCTTAGGTGGTCCCAGAGTCGACATACTATCGGGTATCCTGATTGATTTAGAAAATCGCGAAAAGCTAGACGCCAAAGCACCTACAGACACCAATTTCTTCATCACAGCCATGGGAGTTTGCAGTGATCATTTACAGGTATAATCATGTAAATTTATATATATTTATAAACTATGGCGATAATAACATAAATGTGTAATAAGCTAACTTTATTTAATATCTTAAATGTTGTATTTTGAACAGGATATTAATATGGCAGAAAGAGTACATGCTCTTCTAATGAAGGGAGATAATTACAAATTAGTTGGAGACGCCTACAAGGAAAGCATTTACTACAGACATTTGGTCACAGTTGCCTGCAGGTTTGTAATCTAACGAAGATACTATTCAAGTGATTCTTTTGTATCATATTTTTAACTAAAAATACTGTTTTGTGTTTCCAGACATGCACCATTCGAAAGGACAACAGAGCTGTTAGACACATTGGTGCCTAATGTTTATGTACCTGAACCTACAGTTATGGAAGAGGTATGAATTAAAAATAAGTAGATCCTGTAACTATGACCCTTCACTGCCCATGGCAAAATAGAGATTACAATACTTTTAACCCTATTTACTTGTCATTGGACGAAATGCAATCAAAAAATTAAATAGTCAGGCCCAGAGGCCCATCAATCGACGTATAAAAGAATCAAATTGCTCGAGCGTTTAAAAAGAAGTAAGAAAGAACACCGTTTTGGTTTGTTTTCCAATGATTTCCTTTTTTTATCTCCTATAGTATAAGTACTAGAAACAAGTGCACAATTACAATTCTTAGCATACTATATTCAAATTCTTTTCTGATAATTTGGCTTTTGAAACCAATTGCTAGTTTACATTTGACTACTATACTCGCCATAAGTCTATTTGTCAAGTTTTTTGATACAATCCCCGGCACGAATTTTGAGCGCCGGAGGAAAGATAAGGATCGCTTTGCGCATCTTACAAGACGATCATCGCATCAGAAACGTGTGTGCGCGGACACGCAACCAATCCCGGCCGGCGGTGCAGCTGCATCTCGCGATTAGCCAATTACGTAATCGTAATGGTCTTCTGCGCATCTTTCGCCCAGCGCTCAAGATCCGTGCCGCTAGTTGTACAGCTCAGTGACCTGTTTGTTTGAACTAAAACAGATAATAAAGACGCTGGAAGTGGCTGGCGCGGGCGATCGCCTAGCGCAGGCGTGGGCGCAGCTCGTCGTGTTCGGCGTCGCCTCGCGCGTGCGCCTCGTCGAGAGGCTGCTTAGTGCCCTGACCAGCACTTACCAGTACCAACGTGAGTCGCTTCTCTGAACTAGTGTTTCCGAACTGTCGATAGTTGACCTTACTACCGATAGTACCGATACTATTTATTGCTTAAATAAAAAAAATACAGGACGTTGTCTCTTATTTTGCACAATACAGTCATGATATACCTATACTATTGATGCTCATAATAGCAATCGATAATACGATACTACCCCTTCCACCAATCCGTACTGGACCCGCGTGGTGGATTATAACACAAACCACTACATAGTCGAGGTGAGGTCTGTGCCCTGCAGTGGGACGTGTATAGGCATACTTTAAGTCGAGGCAGAAAAGCGATGCCTCTTTTTGCTTCTCGTTCTCTAGTGAGAGGTACGACTACACCTTAATTTAACTTTAAAGACTAGCTAGGTACACTAAATAAATAAATTATTCCGTCAACCACAGCAATAATCTAGCCCCAGACTAAACAGAGCTTGTACTATGCATGGCTTAGATAAAATATTCGTGCTCATCACACAAACACATGCCCCTTGGGGAATTCGAACCCGCGACCGCTGGTTTTATAGTCCGGAGCGCAAACCACTACACCAGAATGTAATATCGAATGGATGAACAAAATATACTTGTGTTTCTTTATTCTGTTTGTCTTATCTTCTGCTCAATCATTGTTATAAATAAAGAAACAAGATAAAAACGAAGTAAGGTAGGTTACATCTGGGACATCATTTCCATAATTGTTACAGCCGATGAAGTCAAAGAGAAAATGCGAGATGCAGCTGCCGATATACTGAAATTCGGCAAAATTACTGAGAACGAAGAAAATGCAAAAAATCTCAGAACACCTGTACAAAAGTAAGTTTTAAATGTCTATTAAAGAATAGACATTTAAAAATTGAAAGCATAGAAACAGCTTTTTAACACTTATGCCTAAAGGCGCCTTTAAATTTACCACGCTGCTTTGTAAATAAATTAAAATGCGCGATTACAGCTAACATTTTTCGGCAAATTTGAAGGCGTAGGTTTAACTGTAATTTATTCGAATAATCTAACCCAAATGTAAACTTGACGACCCGTTTAGCGTAGTAGTGCGGTGTTTTTCGTTTAAAACGCAATGGGTCCCGGGTTGGATTCCTAGTTCGGGTCAATTCGGAAAACATTTCTTTCTAACTTGTCTTTAGTTTGGGTGTGCTAGGAGACGCCTGTGGCAATAATTTGTGTTTTGGTGCCTCGTACCACAAAGATATTAATTCCATACTTAAACTTAACTGCGACAATAGGCTATTTGCCTTGTACCAAAATTTACTTAACTAATTATTTTGTTTAATAGATTGCACCATATGGAACCGAAACATATGAATAGTTATTAAAAATAATACATGATTACTGTAAAAAATACATTTTCGAATGTTATATTTTTATCGGTATTTTACGTTGTCAAAAACGCCAGCAACAATGACAGGCACGTCACCATTGACTAACTTTGTACTAGAACTGACATCCGAAAGCTAGATTATGCGCTACGCTCGCACATTGTATGAGTAGTGTGACCGTCGACGAAGGTTTTTAACATGCCTGTTCTACTACTTTATAACTCAATGGGTATGTAAAGGCTCGTGACGTCACGAACAAGTACATCGACAACCGACGGCGTTTTCGCTGGCTTTTAAAAACATAAAGAATGAAATACAATTTTTTATAATTTTCAAAGGTTTAAAAATTAAAATAAAATTGTTGACGCTTTATTTAAATATTACCAACAATAATAAATCTATTCCAGAAAATAGTCAAATAGCCTATTGGTGTGTTTTTCTGGCATATCTATATTTTATTTATTAGGACGACCAACAAGACAAACACCAATACAAGTAACATACATATTTTGAGTTATACTTACTTAGAGCTAAGCGTCGTCTTAGTTATAGGCTGCCACGGCATGCAATGTGGACTACATTTTCAACACTTTCTTTATTAATTCTGTCGCATTATTGAATTTGAATTGCAGAAAGCCGTTGGATGTAAGTCGCTTCCAACCGGCCAATCCGAAAATCACTGGGGGAGGCCTATGTTCAGCAGTGGACGTCCTGTGGCTGAAATGATGATGATGATGATTCTTGATTTTCAGTATAGAACCAAAACTCCAATTACCTACATATTATTTTATATTTTTGTCCACCAGATTGTCAGCCAACGCAATTTCGAACATAGTCGAGCTATGTTCTGACGTCAAAGACAGTGCTGACCCACATTGGGAGACCGTTTCTGAGGGTCTCCAAAAGCTTAAACGATCGGAGGCCACCGGGGTCCCAGCTAGGCCTCAGGTGCTGGCCGACTTGGCGCAGAAGGCCGCAAGTGCAGGGAAACTGGGAATTGCTGCGGTGAGTTCCTTCGCAAAGTTATCCGTTTGTCTTTGAAGTCTGACTTCTTTAATATTCCCAGAAAATGGAACTTATAAGTTAAAAGCCAACCTTGTAATGAGTTTTTCTTACTAAAATAGTAGCAAGTCGCTAACTCTGAGGGTAGGTTCGATTTCCGGTCGGTCAATGTAGAAAAATAACTTTTCTATGTTGTCTCGGGGCTGGATGTTGTGGTACCGTCGTTGTTTCTGATTTCTGTAACACAAGTGCTTTGGCTACTTACCATAGGATCAGAGCAATGTGTGTGATGTTGGCCAATATTTATTTATTACTAGCTGACCCAGCGAACTTCGTTCCCTCAATTCGTTTATATAGGAAAATAAAATTGTTGTTTTACTACTTTCCTTGCATTTTTTAAATATTTTCTCGCCTTTTAAACCTTCCCTGAACTTCCATAAATATTCCAAGATCAAAATTAGCCAAATCGGTCCAGCCATTCTCGAGTTTTAGCGAGACAAACGAACAGCAATTCATTTTTATATATATAGATTTCATTATCAGCAGTTTTACCACCAAAGTTTAATATTTTAAAAAAAGGTTTTTATTTTTATATATAATTTTGCGTATTTTTACTTTGCCACCTCGTATATTTGCCGCTCGCTATTATGAGCAAAACACACACATAAAAATTATGAAATCTCTCTTAAATGAAAGGTACCTATTTCATTGTAATGCATTGCAGTGTTCCGTTTAATTAGAGTGCAAAAATAACTTTTTAGATTGCGCACACTTTAAACTGTAACTTTTGCTAAATCAGCTACACTTTAATGGAATTGTTTATATGAAACTTTTATTTTCACTTTGACTATAGAGATATACTTATATCCTGCCCCCTTAGCATGGCCACCAAAACACGATATGATATAGCGATTTATTGTCACTAACTGCAAAAATATGATAAATATAACCGCCATGTTGAATCGCCGTGCCGGTTACGTCACATGTTATGATAGCTGTTTCGATAAAAAATCAATATGGCGTCTATATCTATCATATTTAATTTATAAAAAACCTTTTGTGTCGATAGATCGCTAAATCATATCCTGTTTTGGTAGTCATGCTAGGCGGGCTGGTAACTATCCGAGCAAAAAAAAAATTATTTATCTGTGGATGATTGTGATATAAAAATATTAACATTCTGTTCGACATTGCCTACTGAGCTTATTTTCATAAATTATACCAGCCCAGGTTCTGAAACATTCTCTCACTTTAAGTTGAGCTACTCTACTATGCTATGCGTCCATAATTATCGCGCGGAAAATCAAAATAATAGTAGACACTTTGATTTATTAGCAGCCTCATCCCATTTTTAAAACCTAAATCTCATTACACTTATCATAAAAACTTATTAGGCGGCCTGAAAATTTGTTCGGCTATGCGGTCCGTAACTTGGTTGAATATTTTTTCGTTTTCCGGCCAAACCACTATCCGTCTCTAATAGGGATGACGACTGGGTAAAGAAAATTAAAATCTATTTAGTCCGTCAGTTAGATTATCAAAAAAATAATGGACTTAAGTAAATTTTTTTCTTTTGTCAATCAACCAAAAAATGACAAAGATAAAGAGCATCAGAGTTCGAGATTGGGGGCTCGTGACATCACTTCTAAGTAAAAAATGTACCTAGGCGTGACGTCATACGACATTTTAAATCAATACAGTATGTAAAATAACAGAGGGCGTTCCTTTCAGCCAGTTTATCTTCATTATTAATAAAGATAAAGATAAAAGATAAAAGAAAATTTATTTCTGTATAAAACTTAGCCTAGATACATAAAACTTAAGTTATGAAATATCGGTTAGTACAAAATATTACAATGTTTATACCTAAACTAAGCAAAATAGTTTGCCTGTAATTTAGTTATTTATATCATAAAGTAGGTTAGTGCTTATTCAACTATAATGTAAGTGTTATACACAAAATCAATTACTCACTAATAAATAATAAATAAGTAGATCAAGATCTACTTATCTATTAGTTTTTGCCTTAGTTTTAATTATGTAATAACTTATAACTAAAAAAGAGTCTACGGCGCTTAAGGCGCCCTCGTAATCAATTGAACTAACATATCTAGCCTCTGCGATTTTTCTGGCGGGGCATTGCTCATCTCCTGTTTTGTGATGGCTAGGTTTATTGAATCGCCGGCACGTAGCACAGTTTGCTTGTTCAAGTTGCTTTGAGCATTCTTTAATTGAATGGCCAACGCAGCCCACAGGTAGAGTCAGCCTCCCGACAATATTTTGCTGAGTGGCCATATTGTTGACACTTGTAACATCTAGTTACAAGGGTGTAGTCTCTTACTCGGCATGAAGTCCAATTGATGAATACCCTTTCCTGCTCAATTAGAAGTTTTCGAAGGTCTGATGGTAGTTCCAGGATAAAGTTGCAGTAAGAAGCGTCTTTTTTACCGGATTTGTGGCTTAGTTTGATTGCGTCTAGGAACTTTTTACGTTCAATATGCTTATGTTTGCCCGAAATATTTTGTTCGTATAAGCATTCGAATATCTCCTTCTCTGTAGTATTATTCGGTACTCCTAGCAGTATAACTTTAGGCTTACGTTTCGTAGTTTCTTCAGCTTTTAGCCCAGATGTTATAAGCTGTTCTGACTGCTTCAGCTTTTCAAGGTCATCTTTACCTTCGGTGCTTATTATCACGCCTCCAGCTTTAGTTTTTCTTAATCCACGGATATGCAGCTTGAGTTCATTAGGCATTTAGGCTTAATGATGGTCTGAATAAGTTGTTTAGTCTCTTCACTCGACTTATCTTGGCTTACTGGGTAAATAGCAATACTACTGGTGTTTGATGGTCGTATAGTAGAGCCTTTGCTTGTTCTTAACACGTCTGCAAAAGATGTGTTCGATGGTTGGACTTTTGGAGCAGAAAGAACGCATTCCTTTAACTCTTCGAGCTGATCTCCGATTTGATTGGAGGACTCCTGCTGGTCAGTCATGGTCTTGATAAGGGTTTGGGCTGAAATATATTTTTGTTTTAAAGATTGATATTGTACAGCCAGCTGAGATACACCTCCCAACACATTTCTGCTGATGTTGCTAATTTTTAGCTTCTGCTCCGTGTTGAGTTTTCCCTCGCTGGATGTATTGCATATCTCGTTCAGACATGTTTCAATTGATGAAAGCCATTGCTGTATTTCTGTGGTCGAAACTGCTTCAATTATAGATGTTGTAGGGGTTGGTGCTGCTTCTGTTGGTCTTCTCTGTGGTGGTGGTGGGCTTCGGTTTGTCATTTTACTTCAGTTAAAGGGACTATCCATTGTTAAATTATTATTTAATTTAAAATTCACTTAGCTCGAATAAGTGTGTCGATGACTGCATGACTAACATGCGCTGACATAGTTTCACGCGGGCACAATTTTGACACAGATATTATTGAGATTGTGTAAGTTATTTAATAATAGTTGCAGATGGCACGTCCATCCGCAAGCGGTGCACAGACATGAATCCTAAATAGATATAGATAGATAGAATAGATTAAAATATAAATATAAATTTACAAAAATAAGCAATAAAAAATTCAAAATCCAAAAATAAAAAAAATCGAAACACCTGTTTAACCCGTTAACATCCAAGCGGTATCTGAAACCGGATAACAATAGAATTTCTATTGTGTCTCATTTACGTATAAATCGTATCGCGGAATAGTAGCTAGCGTAATTACAATGCGCAAACTGGCAACGTCGCTTTTCTATCTTGCTTATAATACATACAAGATTTGAATCGATACATCATGATATAACTTTCCAACCTCAAACTGTGCAAAAAGTGAAAAAATTGTATTAGCACAGCATGTGCGAGACGTTGAAGAGCTCAGAATCAACGGACAAAGCTACTTAATAATAGGTGTGATCATAAGACAAACGTCTATCTGTGACACAAACGCCCTATAAACTTTTTTCTTTTCACAGCAGCTATCCATTTATTTCATTGCACCAATTTCCATCTTTATGTTGGAAACGAATTAAACATGCACGAACTGTTTTTCTCATTGTTTCTACACTTTATAACACAACACGTAATGTTGTGACCCATATCTCAAATTTTAACGGTTTTACTTAAAAATACTTAATAGCGTTAGTATGGAATTCTATAGAAATATAGCAATTTGACACATGACAGTCCAGAGTTATTTCACATTTCTGCCAAGTAACGCGCTGCGATCGATTTGACTGTTCCCACCACCCACTTAGTATAACTGGTTACTTTCGTTAGTTAACATACTGAATAACACTATTATTTTGATTATGTGAAATAAGAAAAATACGTGTCCAATACTTTTTGATAATCTACCATAAAAACGAAGAAAAAAATTTTAGTCGTCAATTCGTCATCCCTACATTGTACTATTGCACGCAGTCGGCCGTGGAATACCTAGCGGAGTGCGGGTTCGAAGAGGCGGTGGGCGCCAGCGTCGCCGCGCTGGGCGCCGTGCTCCACCGGCCGCCCGCGGAGGTCGAGGCCCTCCTGGGCCAGCAGCGGGCAGACCTCGCCAACTCCGTACACCCGTCGGCGTTGGCGCTAGTCGACGCCTACTATTTGTAAGTTTACCAATTTAAACCTTCATGTTAGTGTAGTGTGTCGAACAAGAATCCAAGTCCTAAAAGCACATACAAACGGTGACAGGCGCGGCTCCGGACTCGTCTTGACAAGGCTGGCAGGTCCTTGGGCTGGCGGAAGTTGACTGAAGGATAGACCAATGGCATCGTTTGACCTTACAATGTCAAGACGAGTCCGGAGCCGCGTCTGTCGCCATCTGTCACCGGCTTAATCCTCCATGTGGCAGTCGGACAAATATTATACTGAATACCAGATTTCCATCATTCAAAAAATTCATGAAATTTAATTATGTGACCAATAGGCAACGACAAAATTTCAAAAAAAAAGTTTCACTCATTTTAACAGCTGCGTGGTTATTTAATGTTATGAAAGTAAAAATGTTTTTCGTTTGATCAGATATCAATGTTAATCCCACACAATTTGTTTTTTGTATTTAAGTACTAGAATCAGCCATCAAGATGTTTTACGTTATAAGTATCTTGTTTATTTGTTTATCTTTATAGCACTGTAGTAAAGCGGTAATGACAGGAGATAAAGTGTCAATGTATCGTAGGTATTTTCCATGAGCGCCAGATAAATTCCGGAGCCATAAATAATTAATACAAGTACTTGCTTCCATTCAAAATTTCAAACACGCCGTTTATACGCGAGAAGCAGGCATGCCTCTCTTTCTATCACATAATTCGTGCGTAGAATGTAAGTAATATCATTTTAAACGCAGAATACGTATTCGGATTCAAAAGATTTCAATTAAATAACAACACTGATTCAAATTCTAATAAAATATAAATTTACAATGTTTCGAAAGTACGTCTCCTTGCAGCAACGAAACCGTGAATATGTTCGCGATTTTGTCCCAATCATCGAGACTGGCCAACCAGAACTAGTTGTGATTAATATTATGCCATTCTTATAAGGTTAAACATAGTTTTTTTTTTTCAGAGCCAAGACTGGAGCTCCCACGCGGGAGGCGGACAGCTCGACGAGCTCGGACAGCGATAGCGAGTCTTCGTCGGACGATGAGTGATGTATTTATTTATGTTAAGTATTTAGGAAATACGCAATTAAATAATTTTAGACTGTATCAAACATCTTTTATTGGAACAGTCATTTTTTATCGCAATAACATTAAAAACAACGTAGTAATTAACTTCAAAGATCGATTCAGAATCGGTAGGATATTTTCTCATATTAAGAAACATTCATTTTTAATTTCATATTTCTGAAAAATACAAATATGTTTTTGCACAGTGCGCATGATTTGAATACATTTCTATTTGACCCACATACAACTCGTATACAATTAGAGTTTGTGTCTCTACCACATAACTGTTTCAGCTATACAGACAAAGCATAAAGAGTAAAGACAAATATGTAAAAACTATCCCAATTTTTCAAAGAACTAGTGACACATTGGTCAATAGGCCGGTGACACGGATCCATTTCTCCGTGTGTATAGTCAGGCACAACACACGAATCAGTTTCGGTCTTATTATGTTAAACATAAGAACCAAACATAGGTACAAATCTTAGCATCCGAGCTCATAGGAGGTGCTAAAAACGATAATTGTCCGCGAAGTGATTTTGAAGAAAGCAAGTGAACAGCCGTTAGTCGCGGTGCGGTCGTCTTGAGAGCAACCTTGATTGTGATTTGTGAAAATGACCTTCCGGAAAATTGTTATATTGTTTATGCTACTGGTGAGTTGATAATACTTACTTTTTAATATATTAGACTATTTAATCCCAGAACTTTGATGTTTAGGCAATTATTTTAAAAATAATAATTCATAACTAAAACTTTGAGCATTTTTTTTTTAAATGACCATAAAGAATGCAGAAATTTCTAAGTAATTAAAACAGTTTAATCATTCATTGTTCTATTTGTAACGAAAATACTTACCGGTACATCATCCATGTTTTTATTTTCCTAGGTGACAATTTATCATTCAGAGGCAACCTACTTCAATACAAAGAGTTTCGAATGTGGACCTTACGGCTTTGTTTGCGAAGGAAGCACCAAGCTACGTCTTTGCGAAGGCAACAACCTGATGGGGCCTGCCTTCAAATGCCCTGCCAACACCATCTGTAACGAGGACTCGAGTGACGTCTGCGATAACACGCTAAACTTTATCGACCCCTCATTCACCCGGGCTCTACGCTGCCACAAAAATGAAAGAATCGCCGACCCTAATGTCCCCGGCTGCAAAGGCTACATACTCTGCATACCCAACAAAGAACGTTTCCAAGGCATCAAATTTAAATGCGCTGGCAACACTATTTTTAATGGCTTCACTCGCACCTGTTCGTCGCCTGACAAATACAAGTGTCCCATAGAAGTGACGACGCCTAAAGTAGAGATTTTTGAGAGCCAAAACCGTAGAATAGACGGATACGGTACAGCTTCTAATTCAAGGCCAGTGCATGGTAGGCCTGAGTGTAAAAACTACAAGTTCAGTGTGACTGACGACAGTCCAGTGCGGGCAGCGTACTTCTGTCCTTCAAGACCTGTTCAGGGAGAATCTTCGGTGAGGTGCACAGTCTTTTCTAGCAAGTTCTGCCTCACTTTAGAAAGAGACGAAGAAGACCAATTCATAAACAACCAGGGTGCTGCCTTCAGAAGACCACGGACTGGCATATAGACGAGTTATAAGACTGTGACTACTTAATTTAACCCTTAACCAGTAGAAGCCATAAAGCTTCCACCATATTTTAGACTTTATGTTCTTGAAATAAGATTGAAAACCAATTAAAATAAAAAATGACTATACCAGTGAAAAAATCACGATTTCGATGTTGCTTTCATAGTTAAAGTTGTTGGATATGAGCAGCTGATCACGTGGTTTTAAGGAGTGTCCTATTATTTTGTACATTCCCTGTATAAACTTTTCACACACATCTGAGCCGTCTGGAATACTGACTAAGAATACACCCGGCCCTGTCGAAACACTACTTACTAAACATTACTTTGTAAGTTAACACATCTATGAATTAATTCATCATCATCATTATTTCAGCCATGGACGTCCACTGCTGAACACAGGCCTCCCCCAATGACTTTCATCGGAGGGGGGGATTGCCAATACTCGCCACGCTTGGCAGGCGGGTTGGCGAGCGCAGTTTTTATAACATTTCGCACGCAGACGCTGCTGCCCGTCTCGTGCTACAGAAATTAGTTGCCTCTTACGACACGCCTCCTGTTGGCGGTGGGGAAGTGTATTCTTTACGGCCGTCCCCACACGGCACATGAATTAATTAAAACACCGATAAATTTGTTTTTTAATTTATTAATTTTTATCCTTAGTTAATAAACAATCAACAAAAAATTGAAAATCATGCCTAACTACCTAAAGCAATTATAAATTTCTATAAATTAATGATTCTAATTACTCAAATGGATAGTAATGTTTTATACAGGTGGTATAAATGGGGATATAATTTTAGCTCCTAACATTCGTAACTGTCAGCGTCTACGCATTTCTTCTTATCCTTGTGAAACACTTCATCCGAATCGCAAGTTTTTCTCCTCATTCGGAACTCCGACTTCTTCGTTTTCGTGCACACGTAAAACTTTCGACAGTTATCGCGATTAGCAAACTTGCCTTCCTTTTTACATTCAAATTCTTCACCAGACTTACTTTCCTTTATACTGTCTCTACTTTTTTTAGTTTCTGTACTAGTCATACCTTCACTTACGCTTTTGTCGCTATTGCTATTACTATCGGCCGACGTAGAAGACTGGTTGGTTATTTCTAATTGTTTTGTGCATCTTACTGTTATTTTATTTAAATAATACCCATTCTGGCATTGAAATTTAAATCTAATGAAACTGTTTTGTCTTTTTATACAAATATAGTAGGCATTATTTTTCAGAATATCACTAAACCTGCCTTCGGATAAACATTGAAATTCGTTACCCCTAAAGCAGTGTGATTTATTTTTAGTACATTGTTTCTTAATTTCACTAAAAACTGTGTTTTCTGGACATATTCCTACAATAGGTTCAGTTCTACCGATACATACGTAAAATTTTGTACAGTCGTCTCGATCGGCATACCTTCCACGAGTTCGAGTGAAACAAAATGGATTAATTAGTTTTTGTCCGTTAGTAAAGCTATTAGTTGAATCAGCATTTGAATTCTGAGTTGTGTATTTTACTGTGCTTTCTGTTGAAATCGAAGTAGTAACTTCATGTGTGGTGTAAACAGGAGTATTCCCTGGATTATTTAAAAAAACTCTTTTTGTTTCTCGAAAATTTTCTAAGTTATTATTACGAACGTGGTCTTTCGGAAAAGCCGATGGTGAAGAATCTGATGGCAAATGTGTATTGTTCTCTATAGGTTTACTGTCAGATCCAGCAAGGTTCGAGTCTGTATTTTGAACTAACTGTTCGGCATAAGTCAATTGATGATTTAAAAAACCGTCATTTGGTGTTACTGAGCCCTTATGTTGAATAGCAACTACACCTGCCCTATTTATTACGTTTGTCGCTGAATTAGTTACATTTTTTGTGTTTGTTTCTCTAGCTGCTGCATTTTGACTT
The DNA here is from genome assembly GCA_963576865.1 of Anania hortulata. NCBI lineage: Eukaryota > Metazoa > Arthropoda > Insecta > Lepidoptera > Crambidae > Anania > Anania hortulata. Next base: position 7,379,313 of record OY756394.1, on the reverse strand, counting down.
TGCCTTTGATGAAGTCCAACCAATGTCTGTTTTAAAGAGCCATCTATTGGCATTGACGTGACTTGGGACTCAACGAAAGACACATTCTTATTATTTATTTCGCTAGCTTTTGTGTTGTGTCCTATATTTTCATCAAGAATTCTTATGTGGTTCAAAGAAAAATTCTTCAATGTTGTTGCAACTTCGATTTTATTAAAAGACGGACCTATATCATTTAATGTGTTTGTTATACTGGATTCTGTATTTTGATGTAAATTTGTATCTAGTATCTTGTATTTGGATGACTGAATAAAAGAACCATTAATTGATGTTAATGTAGCTTTTATTTCATGGACGGACTCAACTTTTTTATTTGGTGTGTTTGTAGTACTGACTTCTTCAGTTTGAGCTAAATTTTCATAAAGTAGCGTTGAGTGATTTAACAATCCATCATTTGAGTCTGTCGTAACGTTAGCAGTAGAAAACACAATTTCCTTGAAAATTTCTTTATTTGTACTGGCTTCTACGTTTTCACCAAGCTGTTGGACTGTGGCTACTGAGTGTTTCATTGCACCGTTTTCTTGAGTCTCTTTTATTTGGGTCTTCAAGCTATCTTGTTCATTTTTTATTACCTGGACTATTTGTGGTGCATTATTTTGTGAATAAGCAATTGGATTGTGTTTAAGCAATTTATCCTGAATACGATCTGTTAAGTGGTAATTGTTAATGCTGTATATATTTTGATTATTGTCGTTAGCAACTTGAATAACTGACATATCAAATTCTGTTTGAATGCCATTATTTGTTGAATTAATGGAAGTTTTATTAACATCTTCAATGATTTGTTCATTTGTGATTATAGAAAGTTCTTTAAAATTTGTTATTTTATCTGAAATGTTTTCTTTGTTATTAATGTTAAACGAATTATTTGATTGCGATTGCAAATTTAAATTGACGTCCTCTTTCTTTGTGTTATAAATATTTGTGTTGTTTGTGTCCCTCGTTGTTTCATTTCCAAATTTAGACGTTTGGATTATATTATCATATTTGTTCATGTTTTCATTAGTGGACTTTTCTACAATATCGACACTAGTAGATAATGCAATCAAACTTTCATTTCTTTGATTATTAGCACCAAACGTTACATCTCCGACCGTTGTATAAGTGTTTCGTCTGTCTGTTAAATTATTGTTTTCATTTAATTTACCAACTTCTTCTGTATCGGCTGTACTGTCGTTTATTGATAAAGTTTGCAATGAATCAGAAATATTTCTGCTATTGTCGTTAGAATTTATATCAGTTTTTCTTAAAATGCCTCCAGACACCTTGTAGCTTGTAATTTGTTGTACCGTGTTACCAAACTCATTATTGTGGTTAGACTGTATAGTTTCAACTACATTAGCCTTAAAATCTTCGCTATTTTCTGGCCATAGTTGATGCGATGTGCTATTTTTTGAATTTAAAATATCAGTAAATACACCATTTGGTATCAAAGGTTTAATAGTCACCAATTCATCGTTATTGTTTATTAAGTTATTGGTCGCTTCTGTCAGATTAAGTGAATAGGAAGTATAGCTAGGCGCAGTTATATCAACAGTACGTTCAGTCTCTATTTTCAATTTGGCATCAACTAGATAAGGTTCGAAAACCGGTTTGATAGGTGTAGATTGAGTAACAGTCGACTGTGTAAACTCACTGTTAATAATGGACTCTTGTGTATTTGTTTTAACATTGCCTGCTTGCAGTGCTGAAGCTAGCGATATTTCTGTTGTTGTTGCTTCTTTTGTAGCTGACTGCGTACTTGTTACATTTAAGTTTGACGTCAACACTTGGTGTACAGTAGTAGCGATATCATATTCTTTTTGATTATTAGTAACGGCATTGATCATTATTTGAGATATATCTTCTGTAACAGTATCAACCGGATAGTTATTACTTGAACTTAAGCTACTTTCTGTGGTAATAACATTGTTGATCGGAAAGTTTTTATTTTCCAAAATCCTTACAGTAACGTAATCGTGTATCATATTATTAATCAATCCAGTTTTAGAACCTAATATGTTATCAGTGACCCCTTGATCAATTTTATTTATTTCTTCAGTTATCTTTTCTAAAATATAAGAATTGTCCAAGTCATTTATAACTGGTTTACTTATGTAGGTGCTATCTACTGTTGTACCTTCTAGGCCTAGACCTACCTCTTGCTGAGCCACAGCCAGAACGGTAGTAGTCTCTTGGCTATGTTCCGTTGTCAATATTTTTGGATTAATTGTAATTGGAATATCAGTTACCGTGGTAATTAAAGTTTGACCCTGAACTTTTACATCAGTACTAATCCCAGGTCTATTGGTAATATTACTAACATTGGGTAAAGTACCAGTCATTTTATAGGATTCCGTTACAAGTATAGGATTTGAAATATCTTTTGTAGAGTCAAAAGTGTTAGGCAGTGTAGTACCTTGTAGGCCCGCTTGCTTAGCCATAGCCGGCATGGTAGTAGTCTCTTGGTTATATTCAGTAGTAAATCTTTTTTGAATAATTGTAATCGGAATATCTGTTCCCGTGGTAATTAAGGTTTGATCTTGAACTTTCATATCAGTATTAATTTCAGGTCTATAAGTGATATCACTCATAGTGGATATGGTATCAGTGAGTTTATAAGGTTCCGTTACTAGTATAGGATTGGAAATATCTTTTGTGGAGTCAAAATCGTTTTGAAGTGTAGTATTTTGCTTAGATACGTTTTCCGTTTTCATATCCAGGAATGCTGTAGAGGTTTCAAGAACTATTGCTGCTTTTACTGATTTAGTAATGTCTCTGCCGGGTGATGAAGATATCGTAGGCGCTTTTTCATCAACTGATATACCTTCAGTAAATCCAGTAAAGCTATAGTCATTAACATTCCTCTCGGTCGATTGTGTAGTTCTATTGGCATCTTCTGCAATAAGACCAGACTTCTTTGATGTTTCTTCTGTTGTATTTTTCTCGAAGTCTAAATTAGTAAATTCGGTGTTTGTTATGTTTACCCCAGAGACCGTTAAATCTTTCACGTTGTTAGTACTTACCATCACTAAATTATTGCTGGAAATTCTATTCTCGCTCGGAACAGTATCAATATTATTTAGTGTTTGTGTAGTAAATGACGAAATATCAGCACCCGCAACATTGATTGTTGACGATTCAATAATAGATGAAGTAGTTTGAGTTTCATTGTTTGTTTCACTTATTATAAGTTGGCTTATACTTAAAGGTCTGGTCACCAAAATAGATGCAGTCCCATTCTCAGATATATTTGATTTAATATTTTTTTCTGAAGTCGTTGTTAATCCATCGAGAGTAAGTCGAGTAAGCCCACTTGTTTCTTGATTTAAAGTGTTAACTGTGTCAGCAGTAACGATTGAAAATATCGTCGTTTCTATAGTTGCCGGAGTTGTAAATTCAATTCCTTCATTGTTGTATGTTATAGTAGCTTGAGATATACTTTCTGTCGTATTATGTTCTTGAGTAATTGCATTAGTATTCGTGGTATCATAAGTAGTTTCAGCAATAGTGGTTATAGTTTCAATGGTACTTCCGCCTGTACTGTTACTAATGTATACCAATTCAATCTTATCTGAATTATCAAATGCAGTCTTATTAGTATGGATATTCCATACATCAAGAACTCTGTCGGTGCTTACAACTTCTTGTAAAGTTTTGTATTGTTCAGTTACTGATTTTCCGGGAGTTGCGTCCGTAATTAAGTCAAAGCCTTGTGATCCACTAGTCGTAGCAAGCACTTCAGATATATTTATGTTTTCAATATTAGTAACCCCTGTTAATGTTTTTGATGTGAAATAAGATGTTGCATCATTAAGTGATTGATTTGATTCTGTAAATGCCTCTGTAAAATTGTCGGTAATAACTATATTTGTACTAGTAATATCTACACTTCCCACTGTAGTACTTGTACCCACTGTAGTATCAATAACCTCGTTTGTTGTAATCTGATAAAGATCGTTATTTTCAATAGACAACTTGGTTTCATTGTTTAAAGTGTAGGTAAGCGTAGTGTATTTTTCAGTAGTGAAACTACCAAAAGTGTCATCTACTATAAATGTCTCCGTTGCACTTTGTTCAGGTCCGGTTTCATTGTTTTTCACAGTAGAAGAATCATATAATTGCGAATTAGCTGCAATATTTTCTAAAATATTTGGATCTGTTGTGACGGTTACATCATCAACTAACAACGTAGCGACTGTGTCGTGATATAAAGATGTAGAAGTTTGGGTAACAGGATATCCGTCATCGCTTGTAGTTAATGTAGATGTATCGATCGTATTTATGTAACTAGCATATTCATCCGGTGCTGTTGTCAAAGTGTATCCTATGTTTGTATATGTTGGAGTATTTTCTACTAAAACCGATTCTGTAACTGGTTTGTTTGTTGTAACAATGTCTTCTTGTAATGTGGTTATACTCACTGTGTTTATGTTTATATCCGTGGATTGAACTTCACTGATGATTTCATTAGTTGTAGTAATAATACTTGTATCTGTGACTGTCTTAATTTCACTTAGTCTTAATTCACTGGGCACACTTGTTTCTATTATAGGAAGCACAGTTGTTGACTGTGGAAATTCACACTCAAAATGATTGGTTCTTTGGCACACTGTAGACGGCGGACACGGAATAATAAAGTTATCTATTGTACTGGATACACCACCTCCTAGGTCCACGCAAATCATAAAATGGGTCGAATTTACACAATAGAAGGCTTTTCCACCGCAGTCGATGTTCGAAGACGCTACCAATGGTAACGCAATTAGCACCTGAAAATTATAAATAACTGTTGGAATGCTGATATTTGATTATGTATTAATAAAATAAAACCAGTTGTTATTATTAATAGGCCTGAATTAAGATCTTTTACACGTCCTAATTTTTTTTTTTACCCTACCACTGTTTCGGGACAATATTGTAGGCTGAATTATGCTAATAATTAAATAATGTACGCTTTAAAATAATGTATTTACCAAAATAATGTTTCGAATTGATTCGTTTGAAACTGTTTTCTGTAACGCCATTGCCACGTAATCTGTTTTTCACTACGTATGGCAGCATTCAGTCGTTTAAAGTGTCGTCTTGTCGGTTATCTCGCGAAGTTTACATTCAAGTGATGGTCTCGTGAGAGGCTGACACAATTTGTATAGTCGTGTAATATTTTTGTTAGCTTTACGACTCATTTATATCACATCACAAAGATTACAGTGACACTACACAAATATACTTAAGGCGCTATTTCCTTCGGCCTTACCATGTTTTCCACTGTCATTTCATTCAGATCCAATAAATATTTTGTAATGTATGTATAATGCTAAGACACAGAATATATAATAGTATGGCTAAGACTAGAACCTGACAATACCAATTATTGATATTAGCTACCAATTTCCCTAAAAATCATCGATCAACAAAAACAATAACTTATGCCTTTTAAATTGACGACCGTCTAGTCTAGTGGGTCGCGCTCCGGACTACAAAGCCAGGCTGTTGCGGATTAGAATCCCGCAAGGGGCAAATGTTTGTGTGATGAGCACGAGTATTTGTACCTCAGTCAAGGATGTTTGTATTGAAATATGTTTATAAGCTTATATTTTAAGCTTTGCGTGTTTGGGACTTGAAAATTTGTGTTGTTACAACAATTTATTCTATTGTTATTTTTACACAAAAAATATTTAAACAAGTCTAAGGATGGTATTGTACGTAGGTCACACTATAAGTTTTGCGTAACTTAAAAAAACAACATGTTTTAACCAAAATATTATGTTTACTGCTATTCAAAATACTCTCCTTTACATTTTAAACATTTTTTCATGCAATCACAGATCTGAAGGCATGTTTTCTACGTGCTGATTAAACGCTATCACTGCCTGTTCGGAGTTGGTAAAAGTAAAACCTCTCATCAAATCTTTTATTTTGGGGAAAATACAGAAATAACAGGTGCTAGGTCGGGGCTATGCGCAGGATGGGTGACGAGTTGTACTTTTTCGGAAGCCAAAAATGACTTTGTTTTGTTGGCCGTGTGTGAAGAAGCGTTGTCATGATGTAGGAGAACGCGGCATTTGGGTCGTCTTTCGCGAACTTTTTCTAACACCCTGGGTAAACAAATGGTAGAATACCACTCGGCATTAACACTCTTTTGATTTTTAAGTGGAATTGTACAGATGGGACCCGTAGCTGAGAAAAAAAACGCGATCATTTTTTTACCAACGTTTCTCACCTGCCTCACTTTTGTTGGCCTGTTCTCATTTTCAAACACCCATTCACAAGATTGCTGTTTTTTTTTCCGGGTTTAAAACAATAAATCCACGTTTCGTCTCCTGTGACAATGTCATAAACAGCATTAGAATGTCCGTGGTCGTACTTCAGTAGCATCTGTGAGCACCATTCCACGCGAGTCTGCTTCTGCTCCGCTGTCAGTTCATGATCAACGACAGCAAAATTTCCGAACTTTCAATTCTTCGTGTAAAATTGTCTCATAGGCAATCCGCACGTTTTCTGCAATTAGCCGCTTAACAGTAGCCACATTATTTTTGTTGACGGCAGTTGAAGGCCGCCCTTCACGAAATTCGTCATGTAAAGAAACTCGACCTCTCTCAAATTCAGCAAACCATCGTCTCACGGTGCTCAAACAAGATGCTTTTCTCCCAAAAGCATTTTGAAGACGAGCGGCACACTGTTGCAGAGAGAGAGAACTTTTAAAATCATAAAAAATCATCGCTCTAAAATCTTTTCGACTTAATTCCATTTTCGTTGCGTACATAGAACTTTGATGTGTGATAAAAAACAATTGACAAATCATTTCCCGCCAATTGTTTTTTTTTATTACTAAGACGGTTGCAACGTTTAAAAAAATATAACATTCGAAATTCAAATAATTCCGATTAGCTAGAAGTGCAAAACTTTTAGTGTGCCCCATGTAGCATCTCAAAATTTTTTATTTCAAAATTGTTACAAATTTTATTGAACTTTATTTCTGTGATAGACTTAAGGTAGCAAGCAGGAACATCATTATCATATCAACGTCATCCGCTATATCAAGGATTGGTACGTTTTGGATGGCGAAGCATAAGCGTAAGTAAACTTCTCAAAAGATATAAATTTTCCAGGTGCCTATTTCAGCTTTTGGCCAAATAGGGAACGTGCACGAAAATAATAATTGTTTTTACTATATTTATAAGTAATTATATGAAATTATAGTGATAATAGTGAAAACAAAATTGATTTTAGTTAAAAAATAACCGTAACACAGTAATTCAAGATATACCAGTCTCTTTCTAAACAACTTTTACAATGTATGGCGGACGTGTACTGTTACGTCACGGTACATATCGGATTTCCTTGTCTAGCACAGGACTTTATTGGGTTGTAAGTCAGGTATTTAACAATATTTGTACTATTTATTTTAAGACTAAATAAAAATACAAGTTATTCTCTATTGATAATGATGTGGCACCCCGCCAGCCCCCTTCCCCTCTGATCTCTGCTTCTTATCAAACGGATGTGTTTATAACTTCTAAGAGAAGACCGTTGGTAAGACTAACATTTGAGTTGTTTACATTTCTGTTTGCTTATAACAGATAGACACCGTATAATGTGATGAATCATAGTTTAAGTATTGTCTTGAATTCCTAGAAGTATTTTTGTCTGTTATATAGAAATTACAATGTAAACTTTACAAACATTTATTTCTATGAGAGAACACAAAACATTTATTTGCGCTATATGGTGCAGTTATTTTGACATTAAATATTAAACCCTATTGATTCCCTTGAGAGTGTCGAAATATACGTTTTTGGAGGCATTCACGGCCGTATCTTTTTTCTACGTTAACTTAGAAGTTTGATTTTTTCACAGCTTCAAGGGACTCTAGGCTTGAGAATATGGGTTTAATTACACTCGATACCTCCACAAGATCCCGAGATAAAGGGTCTTGTCAGACATACGGACAAGAAAGTGATCCTATGGGTTCCGTTTTTTTCCTTTTGAAGTACGGAACCCTAAAAACTATCAAAGCAATGTAGTTCCGAAGAGCAGTGCCGCGGTCAATCACAATTCCATTGAGCGCAAATAACTCTGGTTTGATCCCCGGTCAAGCCAAAAGTAGGTACTTGCAAGATTTTATTTTATTTAAGACTAGCTGTTGCCCGCGACTTCCATAGATTCCAAAAAAAACATACAAATTTACCTACTCAATTTTACCCCCTTAGGGATGCATTTCCCTAAAAACTCCGAAAACAGTTTTTTTTTTTTTTACAAAGAGTAGCTTTAATACGAATTTAAATCTTTCTAACTTCAGAAATGACGAACTTTCATACTAACTCTTATCGTCATTTTCACCCCCTTAGAGGTTAAATTTCCAAAAATCCGTTTTTATTCCTTGTCTGTGTTATTAAAGGAACCTCTGTGCAAAGTTTAATCATTCTAGATCCAAGGGTTTGGATGGGCGTTGATGAGTCAGTCAGTGAATGAATGAGTGAGTCAGGACTTGTCTTTTTATATATATAGATTTTACAAAATTTGACGTAGAATCTTTTTTTTCCCCACTTTTTCAACCGTGTTCTTAGTTTAGTATTAGTGTCTAATATGTACTTACGTCCTTTGAAGGATAACGGGTTGGTATTCATAAATTGGCAAGTCGTAGCGTTTAAAAAAAAAGTTGTCACCTATGGCCAAGTGGTCGAATTCGTATTCTCAAAATATCTACCTATACAACCAACACGTTTTGCTGACCCTCTTCCGAACACCCTGTGTTTTCATAATTATTATACACTTTCCTAAAGGCAATGATTATTAGTGATTGCGTTTGATACTTAGCATAATGGAAAGTTTTATTTATTTCCGCAAACTACTCTTATCGAATCTACTTAAGCTTACTTTCTTCTGTAAATAAAATTATGTATTTTCAAATAGGCATTGTAAAAAATACTGAAGATAAAGCCAAAATTCGTTGATGTAAAAATAATTTATTACTTTTAAATAACCATTTTAATCTAAAAAAAGTATTTATACAGCTCTGGCTTTAACCATTAATAATTATTTACATAGATATTTACTTACACAAAATGTTTAAAAAACAAATGTCTTAACTATTTGAACACCCAACGTCTATCTAGCTTTAGAGATCTCACTTTGGTAAAATAAATTGCAACCGCTGCTATGATGGACCACACAATAGTGATGGTAGCGAATATTACGCCTAGAACGAACATGCTGCGTTGTAAGCCACCGTCATGTCCTACAAAGAAGCACAACCCTATCACAAACATGGTCAAAAGGATCGCTGAAAGGGTCTCCAGTGTGCTGTGGACCTTTGGCCACTTGCGCGCCCCGACGAAGTCTTGGACCGAGGTCTCCCAACACGAGGTGATGGCTCCGTAGCCGAGGCCGGCCACCACACACCCAATAGAGAAATGGTCATGGTTGTTTGCTTCTGCCAAAACTGTGAACATAACATATAACTAAGTAAAATTTCGAAAACCAGACAACTGCGGATAAATTAAAGTAGTATCTATCACACAATTCACAAGCCCAATTATGACTCTGCCTCCGACAAGCGCAGTTTGTAATACTTAGGTCTACTTTAATCGAGAAAGTAACTCTAGAAGATGCTTTAAATCAAAAACAGTAATTTAACGAAAACATTATTGTTAAAAATCTTAATTTCTTTATTAATAATACTTACCAAAGCTTGCACCAGTCGAAATAAACAACCCAACCACAGCCACGTATTTGAAATTACGCTTCGGTGTTTGTGCTAACCAGGGAGTGCACAACAAGAAGCAAATCCATGTAAATCCGTGAAGTGAAATGAGGAAATTCGTCTCTGTCATAGAGATTTTCGGCTTAACTTGCGTCGCAATCATTGGCATCAATACTAGAGATACTGCCGATAAGCTCAGTTTACAGAAACAGAGCATTACTGCGGGATAAAACCGCCAACATGACAGTGACCTTGTAAGCGGTTTGATAAAGGTGTCATTGATATTATACATTACGTATACAAGTCTTCGTCGTAACCTGTAAATCCTATATGAAGGCATCCGAATTTTCCTTTTCATACTTGCATAGGCGGACTGACATCGAAAACTGAATGAATTGAATATTTTCTCTCTTTGGATATCAGTTACTGGAGATATTGTGTCATATGTTACTTCTACTTCTGAGTATTCCTTATTATTCTCACTACTATCGTATTCGGTTTGTTCCGAATCTCTTCTAATTTGCTTTACTATGTACTCATCGAAGCTATCACCTATTGTGCTCAGTCTTTTAATAGCCAAACTAAAACGTTTTTTATTATTTTTGTCAGTTTCTATTTCGCTCACATCTTCATCGTACTCATCGTCACTATCTTCACTTTCCTCTGGTATTTCTGGAAGTATTTCTACGCCAAATATATTTCGTCTTTTTTCTTCAGGACTCGGTGGAGGTGTAATAGTAACATTGGCTTCATTATCATACTCATGTTCATAATCATCATCTTGTCGATGTAAATTATCATCTGATGGACTTTGCCAGGATTTCTTACTCATGTCATGTAATGGGAGTTCGTTAATGTAACCATTTATTGCTTCGTTATTAAATATTGCATAAGTCTTATCACTGTATCTTGAAAATGATACTGGTCTTCTTGTTCTTTCGTTGACTTTTAAAAGCATAATTCCGGGTAACGTTTGAAGCATAATTCCAGCTAAGACTATGTAAGAAAATGAGTATTCGTAGGTTTCTATTAGAGCTGATAATATGTGAGGGAATAAAGACTGCCCTATCGCTTGTCCAGCGAAACATATTCCCCTTATTATGCCTAAATGCGAGTCATATGTATCGAAGATGACTGCGTCGACCTGTGCCGATATCAATGAAGACCCAAAACCTGAAACATATTTTTATTCATTTGACTGTTGTGCAAATAGTGAGATTAAATGAAAATTATTTTATCGATATAAGTAACAATTAGAGAAATTAATTCATGATTAGGCTATTTATAAGAAATCTCACACTTACCTCCTAGAACGCCATAAACACAAGGCTGAAGGTAATATGGTACAAAGGCGCAGAGGAGGAGGCTAGCCACCACGAGTAGGAGGCCGACGGTGGCCATCACGCGATAGCCGACCGGCCCGCCCCATGTGTCCGTCGCGTCCCGACACCAGCATTCTGCAACCGATTGTTAGCAAGTAAGATCACTGTCACACAACTTTTGCACGGTTAAGCAGCGTTGAAGCCACATAAATACTTATCAGACTTAAAATCAGCCGCGCGACTGCACAGTCAAAGCTACTACTTGTGGTTATTTTATTTCATATTTTAAATAAAAAATAAAATAAAAATAAAAATCTTTTATTTCAGGCAAATTAACACACTTGGTTAGTAACAATTTAAGATGATTGTAGATGTTATGTTTATATAATTGTTATTTATTTGTTAATTGTATGATACATTATCTTCTTTACAACTTTACCGACTGTTAAATCCTTTCCCACGCTGTTAAAAGGTAAAGGTAAGGTAAGGTAAGATAAAATGCGCCAGTTTTTAAAACCAAATATTAGACTCTCTCCTATTAAGAAAAAAAATCACATTTGCTGTTATTTGAAGATGCTGTAGATGCTGTCTTGTATTGTAACATGACACTTGGCAGCAGTCGTCCTACCTAGGTATAAGACTCTGAGTCTCAAACGCTGCGCACTTTATTCTGTATACTGTTCAAATATTTGACTGAAAACGACTTACTTAATGGCATTTTAGGAACACGTACTCAACCACTAATAAAAGTTGCTTCCATTTTATGCGTACCTACCTATTTAATACAGGTTTGCTCACTTACGGGTAAGACCATAGGTCAACACGTAGATGGCTGGAGTAGACAAGCCGAGCCATACTGGAACACCGAGTTCTGTGGAGTGCACCAACAAAACCCCATACGAAAGCACCAAGCTGGGCAGACAAATCTGTAAGCCCAAAACATAAAATATCTACTATAGCTTAAAATTGTCATAATCTTAAGATCCACAAACATTTTTTTTGAGTCCCTACCGTACAAGTTAACTTCCTTTAAGAGCGTGACTCCTCCTGCCAATACAAATTTATATATCGGACCAACATAACATTGCAGCTGATCTGTTAATTAGTCATCATCATTTCAGCCATAGGACGTCTAGGGGGATTGCCAATACTCGCCACGCTAGGCAGGCGAGTTGGCGAGCGCAATTTTTTATAAGATTTCGCACGCAGACGCTGCTGCCTGTCTCGTGCTGCAAGAATTAGTCTCCTCTTACGACACGCCTCCGATAGGAAAGTGCATTCTTTACGGCCGGTCCACACGGCACGGTATTAAGTATAAGGAGGCAATTTTTTTAGCGATATGATGCTGGTCCACCCTCAAAATGGACAGACGACCTGGTAAAGGTTGCAGAAAGCCGCTGGATGCTGGCTGCTTCTATCCAACCGGCCAATCTGGAAGTCACTGGGGGAGGCCTGTATTCAGCACTAGACGTGCTATGGTGATGATGCTCGTCCTTTAGAGGATGAACCTCTAAACAGATGTTAACTAACAAAACAGAACCTTATTTTGTTAACTTTTAAAAGTAATCTCCGTAATCCGCATAGTATCTGATCACGTTTTTATCAAAAACACCTTCGTAGACGAAATAAAGATAGGTACTACAAAACGTGTAAAGATACGTTATCAACGTGTAGGTGCAGTGCAAAATTGCCAATTAATGAATAGTTTCGATTTGGTGGTACCACTTTCTAAACTAAATTAGCTGTTAAACAAATCACCTGCATGCTATGTTAAGCATATACAACCATTATTTAATGTTGCTAAAAGTCATGTTTTTTCCCTTAAATCAAAAAGAGTTTAGTTAGAGTTTAATTACAAGAATGGTTCAGAACTTGAAAGTAGACGTAATTTGACTGTGTTTTGTACATCCCTATATTTCGAAACTTGATCGTAATATTTTTTTGTTGTAGCTAATAGACTTGGTTGATTTGTTATTATTACACCTAGGTCCACTTGCGCACCACCGAGTTAGTTTAGTACGGGATTAAGACATATATCTGTCTCTGTCAACGCCATACAACCTGACAGCTATAGAATGTTGTTTAGTTCTGTGTTAGTGAATAGTTCAGGATTAAATTCGCTAATCCTGAGATGCGCAAGTGGGCCCTAGTTTGTCTAACTTTTTCTTACATAAGGTAGGTCAAAAACACTCACTCACTTTATTGTTCATACCATTCTTACTTCGATAATTTTAAATTTGTTTAAGAAACCGTGTATTTACCTCTAAATGGGTTATACTAGATAGCTGTTTAAAAAGATTCTGACGTATTGAGAACCTCCTTTTAGTCGTACGGTAGAAGCAACATCGAAATCAAAAGAAAAGAATTTTTTTTACATTCGCTAGTGTCGTTTTAATATCTTTATTTATATTATATTATAAAGTTGTTGTTTTATGTATCGGCGCCTGATTTCAAGGAAATTACACGATTAATTGTTAACCCTATATAATAATTTAGACAATTAATATTATATTACTAACGAGAAAACAACCTTTACAATAAATAAGTATCAGTGCTATTTTCCTACTTTGAAGCTAAGTACCTATCCAAATAAACAAATCTTTGACTCTTATCAAATGTCATTCATATTCCAATATCCCACGTGTAAATACAATCTTAGATGATTTACAATTAGGTATCAATCAGTATCAATCAACAAAACGTCCTCAGAAAGCGAAGATTCTGTCGTCATGATAAATTATCCTCGTGACTTTTACGTACCTAAATACCATTGCTCATTTCATAACACTTAATTTTCAGTCATTTCGGGTTTTAGGTAGGTCTAAACGTACGTTCATGTAACTAGTTTAGATAAGTGCATGCAGGTCTAAATTTGTCTAAAACAACCCACAATTAAGTATTGCACATAGGTAATAGTGTTTTAACCAATTACTATGTGCGCGTGCCTAGATCTAACTTTGGTTTGTTTAAGACAAGTTAAGATAGACGTCCACATAACTAGTTATGACCACGTAGATTATAACATGTCTAAAACAATCCAAAATTTATGCAAATAAGTACCTAATAACAAAGAACTCTATTACTCTATGATGAATACTGACTCCTAAGTTGTTCGTAGATAAATATGATTTCATTTGAAAATAACATTGTCAATAGATCCCACCGTTATCTTTCAAGAGTGCATATTTGACATTGTTTTCTCGTGGGTTTCTAATAGAAGTCATTGACGTCATTCTCTCAATTACCACACTGCGTAATTTTGCTTTTAAACTTATCTAATGTATAGTACATCATACATTGCAGCATGTGTTCCTTTTTTATTAGTATTCATACTCTTTAACTTTACTTTCTCAGTGATTTAAGGTTTTAGGGAGTTTGGCATACATTCTAATAGATTAAGTTTTTTAAACTGTCTTAGCTGGTCCATTGCTTTTAAAGGCAGTTAACTCCTATAATGTCCTAAAGAGGAAAAATAAATTAGTATTCGATGCAACAACAACTACTCAAATACGCACATTCAAGAGCACCACTGACAGCAGAAGTGGCCAGTTCCACGATCCTCCTCCCTGAGCTCGAGAGTTGCTGTCCATCTTAGTCTATCTTTCTGCATTTTCCAAACAGTATTAACATTTTCGACGGACAACAAAAACTTTACTATCACTAAGCAAACATTCCCACTTCACTTGTTTTTCTCTTTAATCACCTTATTCACACTAATAAATTAAATTCTTATAGACAGAGAGCATCGTCGCGTATTGACAGGACTCTATTACATCGACCGCCTTATCGACAGGCCCCAAGTCGTAGCTACTTTGTCTTATCTTATCGTCCCAGTGAAAGAACTCAATATACCTAACTCAAATTACAGCAAATTTATTATTGTAAAAATCTTGTTACGTACATGACCATACATAACAAAAATAGATTTTTTTAATTAATGACGGTAATTTTATTTGGTTTAGATCATACATTTCATTAGGTAGGTAGATATTTAGGTACTTTCTACATATATACGTGGTGGAAAATACCGTAAAAGTGGTGGTGGTTGTAGTATGCAGCATCATAGCAAAGGTAAAAAGGGCTGAGGGAGATTTTGCTTAGGTATTATTTTATCATATTGCTTTCCTAAATAAACGATTTATCGTTATTTTATACTAGCAATAGCTAAAAGGGAACTCAAGTCATAATCTAGATGAGTGAGGGTAGGTACCTCCTACATCGTGAGTTCACCCACCTTGACCTGCAGTCCTAGTTCCGTGCTTTAAGCCAGTTGGTGACGCTTTAGTTATGTAGGGTCCTCCTACTGTTAAACTATTACTAAAAGGATTTGGTAAAAAGTAAAGTAGCCTAAGTAATGCAAGTGTGTTGTACTTGTGAGTAAACACTCAAGGACACAACCACCAACCGGTGGTTGTGTCCTTTTAATAAGTACCCAAAGGACTCCAAAGATTGGATCTGAACTTTACCACGGCTGGTTCAGATAAATTAGCGAATGTAACTATCGATAAAAATATTATTATTATAATCATAAGACCGTAAGTTTGATCTCAGTTATTGTAAATACATTACGTCTTATGAGGTACCTATATAATAAATAATAATAAATCGTTTATTATTAAAATACAAGAAAAGCAGATACAAACAGTACAACTTAAAACTATACAGTTCAAGGAGTTACCTTTGCCTGAACTAGGTAGAACCTGTGCTTCAGGCGAGAGTGAACATAAATGAACTTCTAGGTGACTTAAATTAACAGTAATTAATTATTAAAAATAGGGAAAATGTACAATTTAATATAATAAATGCTTGCTTATGATGAATAATGCAACCGCAATAGAATCCCATGTTTTGAGACAGGAGACGTATTTTTGAATCATGCTAATTCCAATTCGAATACGAAATCGCAAGATTTGCATGCGAATTCCTAAAATGACTATTTTTGAATATTCATTCCGTAAATTCTGCAACGAGTGGTCCTACCCACTCGTTTTTCGTTTTTTCGTTTCGACCTAGAACCGGGGATAATATTGAAAACAGAGACTCTCTAGAGTATTAGTATTTATTCTGAAAAGATTCCAGTTAACCAAAACATTTATGCTGCTGCGAATATATTAATCTGTGGTGCTGCGGCTGCCGCGTAGGTAAGTACTCGGTGCCAGAGTGAGCGGGTTTTTTTGGCGCAGTATGGCCGGGAAATTGTCGTCCTTTGCGTGCGCGAACTAGCTCGAGGCACTCGAGGGGCTGCCAGACAATGCTATGGAGACGTATTTTTGAATCATGCGAATTCCAATCCGAATACGAAATCGCAAGATTCGAATGCGAATTCCTAAAATCACTATTTTTGAGAATTCATTCCGTGAATTCCGCAACGACCACTCGTTTTTGTTTTCTACTAGTAGAAAGTACGGAAGAATTACATTGACAAGTAAACGTATGTTTGACAGAAATTTGACATAATAACTTTTTATTTACGTTCTTTAGTGAGTTTATGGTTTATGATATTTTCTGCGTGAAACTAAAATATTTACAAGGTTTCAATCTAATAGCGACACCTATTTCGAGTGATTCAAAAATGCGTAAAATCGGAAGCAATAGAAACTATTTTCATACACGAATTTTTTTCGTGTTCCAATTCAAGATTCATTTCTAATGCTTCAAAAATACGTCTCCTGAACGCAATTTTTATTGTATACGCAAGGTGCTATATGACTTTTGAGTTTAGCTGACTGACTGTAGGCTGGTCGTGTAGAAAGAGGCGAACTAAGACCTAAGTTTTAAAAAGCGTGACCTTTACTGGAGTCGAGCAAGGAAAAAATCTGCGAGCTGTTCGCCCTGACTGATGAGCGTTAAGGCTCGGTTTAGAAGCATCTGTTTTTTTAAAAAAAACTGACAAGAGTGACAAACCCAGATTCAAGGAATTTTCCTACATCGATATATATCGATATATGTACAGAGAACAGCTCGTCAACCTACCACAAAACGTATTTTCTCAATTGATATTGATCTCTACGTGTCGTACGTAGTTAAAGTTGAAAATCGGTTTATTGGCCTTAATTTTTTGGGTAGGTGGATCTGCCGTTGATTGTACAATCCGGATTCAAGACTCATCCGATTCTGATTTATTCCCGGAAACCTGGCACCATTGTCCGGAGCCTTTTTTAGCGGGTGCTAAAAAATTCCGGATGCATGTTACTTACCTAAACCGAGCTTAAATGGGTTTATGAACCAAGAAAAAGTTTGTGTTTTGAAATGAAATTGAAATGGCAAGGACGGAGATCGTAGATAAAAATCAAGGAACTTGTACTACGAGTAGGTATGTACATAAAAATGACTTAACCACGTGATTGAAATGAAATAATAGAATGCTGACTGCTTATAATGTCGCTTTTATCACTAATCCAATAATAAATTATTAATAAATTCCATGCACTAATCTCAGTTAGCCAGCACTCACGGATGAAAAACTTAAACCCATGCCTAAACCTTAAACTAATACGGCCTTTGAATATTCATCACATCTTAAATTGCTCTAATCCTATGGTAAGTAGCCAAAGCACCTGTGTTACAGAAATCAGCAACAACGACGGTACCACAACACCCAGACCCGAGACAATACATAGAATAAGTTAATACCGGTGACAGATGGCGGCGGACGCGGCTCCGGACTCGTCTTGACATTGTAAAGTCAAACGCTGCCATTGATCGATCCTTGGGCTGGCGGAAGTTGTCTGAAGGATAGACCAATAGCAGCGCTTGACCTCACAATGTCAAGACGAGTCCGAAGCCGCGTCCGTTGCAGTTTGTCACCAGCTTAATTTTCAACATTGACCGACCGGCCGGGAAATATTTCGGACTAAAATGGGATCGTACTTCAATGATGACACCATTGTTGCCAGACGTGCGATCAGTGATGCCAGATCTACTGATAAAGCAGTAGATCTACCTGATTTTAGAGATATCTACTGATCTACTGACTCATTTGCAAAAATTCGAGAAATCTACCTGCTTTTTTCAATTTCATGGATAAATCCAAGCTACTAAATATACAAACGAATTCCGTCTATTCAAAAACGTGTCTGTTAGTGGTCATTGCCTACTCTGTGGCAGCGTCGTTTCCATCAGTCGAGGAAACGAATGTTTAGAGGTTTGACATACTTCTGGTAAAGCAGCAGCCGTGTTATTATATTCCCGAGGTTCAAGACTGACGACGAATGAACAACACGCCTAGCACGGCAAATGTCAGAAGTATGTCAAATTGGTAGATCATACTTCAGAAGTTGTCCCATATTTTTTTTATCAAAATCGATTTAGCACTTTTTGAGAAAAATAACAAAATATATACTCAGATATTGTTTTAGTTCGTGGTTCTTGTATCTATGTTACCCAATATCTTCGACAAATGTGAACCGATTTTGATGATTCTTTTTCCACTTATATTAGTATGAAATGACAACTTCTGCCAACGCTCGCCCATACAAAAACAGTTAAAATTAATAATTTTAAAATAAATACTTTTTTATTTGATTTTTTTTATTTATTTATTATTATTATATATTTGTTTTTATTAATTTATTTGTAAGAATACTTTTTACATTAAACATTGATTCCCTGACTCCCGAGCTAGTAAAACTGTGTTTAGGAGCCAGTTCCTCCCCTTACAGTACCTATGTCTTAACAAAAGGTCATGTACATGATCTCAATTGGTAAACAATAAAAGTTAAAATTAAGTAACGGTTACATTAAGAAAAGAATTTAACAAATTAGAAATTTAGTATGTGTGTGTGGGGGTGTGTGTGGTTGTGAGTGCGTGTAAGTACCTACATCAACAAAGCTATACAGTAATGATACAGATTAAAAATGGCGGAAAATTTTGTCGGGCAAATCATAAGACATTTCCATTCTATAGCCTAGGGTATGTGCTCCATTTATTTAAGGTATAATCTAAATGCGACAGTGGTAAGTGAAAAACATTTTCTTTTGGTGTGACAGCGGGGTTATGTGTATTGTACTAAGACTATTACATGAAATTACTGACGGTATTTATGACTACAATATCAACTTTTACTGTCTACTGATTTTTTCCTGAATCTACTGATTTTTTTTCTCAATTTCTACTGTTTCTTTCGAATTTCATCTGGCAACACTGCGTGCGATAATTATCCTAGATCCACGATATTTTTGAGTGTAATTCCACAGAAAAAATAATTAATTATCGCCCGATAAATCTACGATATTCCACGATATTTTGCTCGGTTGGAGATAACTTTAGGAAATCATTTTAATCCGTGTATTTGAACACATTTTACGTTTATTTGGACAGTCTGACTCTGACAGCACGACCACGATAGTGAATTTAATTTATTTGCTTTAAGAACGAGAACGACTCTTGTCAGCGTACTATTTGTCAGTTTTGAAAAGGGTGAATTGTCACTGTCAGTTTGGTGTCAGTCAGTGTTGCCAGACGTGCGGAAATTATCTTAGATCCACGATATTTTTGAGTGTAATTCCACAGAAAAAATAATTAATTATCACACGATAAATCTACGATAATCCACGATATTTTGCTCAGTTGGAGATAACTTTAGGAAATCATTTTAATCCGTGTATTTAAACAAATTTTACGTTTATTTGGACAGTCTGACTGACAGCACGATAGTGAATTTAATTTCTTTGCTCTAAGAAAGAGATCGACTCTTGTCAGCGTAAAATTTGACAGTTTTGAAAAGGGTGAATTGTCACTGTCAGTTTGGTGTCAGTCATCATGACGAGAAAGACCGGTTTACTTGAATACTTGTGTAGTGAGTACTGCAGTTCAGTTAACAAAAACTTGTTATTATAAAAAGTAAAGAAGTGGGTAGTAACAAGATTAAACTTTTCAGCCGTATATTCTGTTATTTTTAGATTCGGTAGAGTTACAAAAACAATAATTTTGTGAACTGGGGTTGCGATAAAAACACGATAATTTTTCAGCAAAACTACGATAATTCTAACTTATGAATCTGGCAACACTGGATGATACTGACATTGACAGTTTGTTAAAACGTCGTTCAACAAACAAGTTCGCGCAGCAGTGTTTTCAATCGAAGATTATTTCTCAATTTAAAATCTTTCTATCATATAGCATTTTAAAAAATCTACTTAATATCATAGATTAATATAATTTTAACACTTAAGAATATACCAATGGTTAATCAAAATGTTTTACTGGATTATTCTAAATCAATTAAAAGATTTCGTAAACAATGTTTAGATTCTGGAATGAGTGAAGAAGAATTCAGAAACTTATACCTTGAATCACTTCAATCACTGGATAATAAACAATATCAGGAAACAAGTAATAATGAAACTAATAAAACGAAATATACTTTTCTACTTTTTCTAATAATAATCCTTGCCTGTTTTTGTGGCTATTATAACCAAACAATTTACAGCTGTGTTGTGTGTCAGCTGCAAGAATATATTTATCCTGGCTTAAGACTTCTTAGAAAGTTAGCAATACCATTTTTGTCATTGTTTCCATCTCTTACAGGTGAGATAAGCTGTTTAAAATTACAGTCACGTAGATAACCCATATTTTGTGCCAATCGATGTATTTATTCATTGATGACATCAACAATATAATTTCAGATTTATATCATGAAACATGTCTCATTCAAAACCCTTTTTTTACTGTGGTTGATATGGACTGCTGGCCATGCAGCTCGGTCAATAATGTAAGGGAAATAGTAAACCCTGTTGTACCTAATACTCAACATAATGTTCCTTTCATATATGAGGTAATAACCTTCTCACGGTTACTAATCATAACATTATAAATTGGTCACCTGCAATCACTTTCCTAATACCTACTTCTCATTTCAGACAAACCAACAAGTTATAGATTTGGATGGGTTACGAGAAATATTTGATACAAATAGAATCACCTTTGACAAAGAGTCATTAAAGATTCATGTTGATAATAAACATTATATTACACCTACTGAAATGTTCGCCTCAAATCAGATTAAGGAAAATAAATTTTATGTATGGTATGTGCATTGTGCGTGTTCTATTTAAGTAAAACGATTTTATAATAATCTGATAATTTATTTATTTTTTCAAACATACAGGAAAGTTAATAATATGCATGTAGCAAGAATATTACGACAATTTATTCCAAGGCCAGAAGTAGTACCAAAATTTGGACAAAGTACTGAAAGATTCATTATTATTGACTCAAGTCAAAATGTTTTTAAAGTTCCTGATACAGAATGCAATTATTCATTTTTACTTTCACTAAGTGGCACTAGAATCATTAAGTTAGTGCCTGCTGAGGAGTGCAAATATCAATGTAAATCTCTAAAAGTTGAACTAAAGGAACAATATCTATGTAAGAATGTTAATTACCTATGCTAATTTATACATGTACCCATTGTTTATTTAATTCATGTTACCTAGAAGTATTAAATTTAAAACTTTATTTTTCAGTGTGGTACAACTGGTGGTATTGGAGACCTGTTGTTCACCCATCTAATAGCAACAACACATTTATTGGTCATGTTGGATCTTACTGTTAGAATATTGATGGGTATTAGAAAAAAAGACTAAAATGGAATGTACAAAACAAGTTTATTTATTATAAATATTAAATACAATTAGCTAAAAATCACTACTAGTTATTCAATCAAACTTTTCTTGTAACCGTTTCTTTAGTAATACTGGAATCAGTGATATTAAGGCGAAAGCACTGAGAACAATGACTGAAGTCCATGACCATGCATCACTTGTAGAAGTCAGAGTGTGCAGTGTTTGACCAGCTTGTATGGCGACGAACGATGGAGGGGCTACTCCTGAAATTAAAAATAAAAGATAAATAAAAGAACATTTAAGAAATACTGCTAAGCAATAACCCAAAACAGTGATACAAACCAATAAAAGTTCCTAGAGCAAATGGTACTAGAGGTACACCTATCACAGGTGCAGTCATATTTATAAACCAATTGGGTAAAAATGGAGTCACCCTCAAAAATATAATATAGTTGAGCAAGTTATTCTTGTGCTTTGCTACTGCTTTTGACCATTGTGCTGCTCTTTCTGGGAAAAACCTCTTCACAAGCTTCTTCCCCAACAAATTTGATATAAAGAAACACAAACTTGCTCCAATAGCTGAGCAACAACAAACTAAAATGAGAGCTAAATAAAAAGGGAACAGGAAACCTGAAAGTATGCTGAGGAAAATTGATCCAGGTATTGCAAAAGTTTGCAAACTGTAATTTGAGTAAAGGGTAATTAATGCAGTTAACAGCATTTTTGTTGTTAGTTTTGATTGAACTTGAAAGCATTTTTGGTCTTTGGCTGATGCTGATAAGAATACATTTGAATTAGCCATAATATAAATTAGAAAATAAAGAAAGCCAAGTTCCCCAATGTTACTGATGTCATAGGTCAAAATAATTATAATTCCTTCGTGTGCCACTTTTACAAAATAAACCAGAAAATCTGTAAAGAAAAAATCATATGCAGCATGCAAGCGAATATTATACAACTAGTTAATCAACAGAATAATAATGTAAAGGATACAAAATATATGTGACAAATACTCCAAACATAACTTCATAAAAATATTTGTCTTTGTAATGGTCCAACACTAGACCCAGCTGCTTTGCCTCCTCCAAATCCCATGGCAGTTTCACATGAGGTTTCTCATTTCTGAAATAGTAATAGTTGATCTCTTAAACAAAGTGTCAAAACAATAAACTTTATTCACTCATTAAAATAAAAATTATTGAACTTACTCTTCCAAGTCTGGGAATTGGGTATAAACCAATGCTAACGTCAGCACAGATGACACAAATATTAACAACACAAGAAAGAGAGACTTTGAAGTTGTTATGTTACTACCAGTCGTAGTAGTGATCACGGGTTGATAATCTACAAATAGCAACAGATGATGTATGTAAAAAAGACACCAAAAGTAATAATTCTACAATTTAATTACTTAGGATATGGATAACATAGGACAGGATATAGGAATCGGCAAAAAATATTTGATATAAAATAGATAGATGATAGGTAGGTAGTTACTTGCAACAGGAAGAGGATAGAACAATCCAATACAATCATTGCGTATATTGCTTATTCTTGGTTTGGTGATAGTTGGGAAAGGAATGTCAACAGTTGAGGTAACATTGGGTTCTTGAACATCACCTGGACCATCCGCTATTCGAGAATTAGCTCTTCGACGATCCATAATATTTAATCTCTAAGATTGTTAGAAGGTTATATTGTGGATCGATAATTAAATGCACAGATACTAACTATTGTCGTACACGATAGCTAGCTCACTTATGCTATATTGCTAATAAATTATATTTAGTAAAGTATTTCTGAAATTTAATTTAAATTGTTTTAGACAAAAATTCAAAATCGATACACGTACGAATGACAGTTCACAATTTTGACCACTGATCAAGTAAAATATTTTGACAGTGGCGTAACATTAATTTCGAGTATTTTGACCATAGACATAGAAATAATATAGACTGGCTGCTGTCATGAAATTCGTGCCTATTTGGATTTTCGCCATTTTGGCGCTGTAGGCCGTAGTATCGGAACTTGGAACTAAATTAGTGGTCGCTGTCGTGACCAGATCGTAAAATTGATCATTTCATGATGTAAAGCTGATGACAAACTGCGGCGGTCGCAGCTCTGGACCATAAAGTTATTATTCCGCTAGGTATAATAATAACTTTATGCTCCGGACTCGTCTTGACATTGTGAGGTCAAGCGCTGCCATTAGTCTATCCTTCAGACAACTTCCGACCAATGGCAGCGTTTGACCTTATAAAATTAAAATTTGAAATTATTGATAAAACTAATTGTACGTGTTGTAGATAAGATTTCACGTCCCCATTATTATGTTTCTTGTTACTAAAAAAAATCTTGAACCACTATAAAATCATACATACAATTATATTCAATGTCGTATCGAAACGTCAAACGTGTGTAGCTGAGGAAATGAGACGGAACCTGCGAACTTCTGTTGTAAAAAGTAATTTAAGAAAAAGAATGAGAATGTGTGTAAGAAATAATGGCGGACATGTGGAACACTAATTATAAAAGTATTACTGTATTTTTTTTGTTTTATTTACCATTTTAGCTATTTTTACCTCAAACTAAAAATGTACCCTCTGCTACCTTAACTGTTATTTTGTCAATGTTTGGCCTATTTAATAGCAAGTGTTATATCTTTTTGAATAGCTAAAAAAACGTAGAAGTTTTTAAAATGACTTGCAGGGTAAGTACCATAAATTAAAAAAAAAAGATCAAAGTTAAAAACAATTAGCAAAAATTCTTTAATTTCAACCGTTGTCGAGCAGTTTTATGAAGCTGTTAGTAATAGGTTCAGTTTTTGTTGATCATTTTTATTAATTGACATGTCTTCTAACTGGAAACATTAAAAAACCCGGGCCCTAGTAGCTCCAATCGCAAAAAAATCGATAGAAAAGCCAAAAGAAAAAAGATTATCAAAAATATCTTTAAAATTCAATATCTCTATAACGGTTAGGTTTCGGATACTATATTATAGGATCAATTCGATCAGAAATGACCTGAATAATAACGTCCTTCAATATTCTGTACGACTTTCCCTGTAACCCTGTATATATTGTAAAGAAGGGGGCTTAAAACAGAGCCTTGAGGAAGACCTTTAAATATTATTTGTGATTTGATATTGGATTCTTCTTGAATCAGATGAATTGATCTTTCTGATAACATGTTTACGATAAAATTTATAAATATAGTTGGAACTTGTAACATAAGTAGTTTATTCTTAAGAATAGGTATTAATACAGAATCATACGCTGCTGATATATCTAAAAAAGCCGCTAAAATTTAGTCATTGCGTGAGAAAGCTAACCTGATATTAGCAGTGAAAATTCCTATGCTATCCATAGTGCTTCTCCCCTTACGAAAACCATATTGACTATTTGCCAATAAGCCTTTGCTTTCAATAAACCACTCTAAGCGATTTTTAACTAGGTGTTCTGCTATTTTGGCTAGAACAGAAGAGAGTGCAATTGGTCGATAAGATGATGCTTCTATGGGGGGCTTACTAAGCTTTAATATGGGGATCACTTCTTGGGATTTCCAAGATTGAGGAATAATACCAGAAAATACTACAGAGTTAATAATTGATTAAAACATAAAATAGATGTGTCACTTAAATTAGATAAGAATGAATATGGGATACCGTTCATACCTGGTGTTGAATCTTTAAGATGTGATAAAACCCCTTTTAGTTCATAGAAACTAAAGGGAGAATTAATACTAGATTGAGTATTGACATTCATATTTGGAGGAGCTAAGATTAAGTTGTTACATTCAGGGGCAAAAGGGGGGGCTAATATGTCCAAAAATTGGTCAGCAGTTTCTTCCTGGACAAGACATGGTCTAGACTCTTTCAAGACTGATCTGAGTCTGCGAATATTATTTCAGACAGTAGAAGGCGGAGTGTTTGGCGATATAGAGGAACAGAAATTTCTCCATCCCTCCCACTTTTTTTTTAAAATACGCGTACTGGTAATTAACTCTGATAAAATATTAAAATTTGCCACACAGTAGAGTTTAACTTGTAGTTTTTATACCTATACCATAAGTAAAATGATGTGTAGCCCAGGTAAGTGAAGAGGCTAATTTAGGGGGGCATATGGATAAATCCGGTACACTCGGTCCCTCATCTGGGGGAGTTCGACGCGTAGGAGAACCAGTGTTAAGAAAACATGATTTATTATTTTCTAAAATATCTATAATCCTACCACCATAATAGTTTGAATTGCGACTACCCCATGATTGATGTTGTGCATTAAAATCGCCTGTTAAAAGAATGGGCTTATGCAGCAAAGATATAATTTGTTCCAATTTATTATATATCAGAGAGCTTGGGTGAGCTGGTATGTAGACTGATATAAAACATATATTATTAATTTTAGCAGCTACATTTGAAAAATCATTATTATGTTGTGGGATCGGAATATGAATAAAGGGGACTGTGTTATGTTTATGAAGAGCTACACCGGCAAAGCTATCAAACCGGTCTTCTCTTAAACAAGAGTAATTTGTAACTTTAAAATTAGAGTCCGGCCGAAGCCAGGGTCTCTTTAAGAGAAATAACAAACGGCTGAAATAAACTAATTTGATATAATAGATCACTTTTTTTAGAATTAATACTGCGGCAATTCCATTGAATTACCGTCTGCACTTTCAGTATAACTAGGCCTAACGAATTCCTGATTGGGTTGAGAACGTGAGACGGTACAGAGATATAATTAGATTGAGATAATGACTTAAGGGTTAAAATTAATTCTTTGATTGACATGTTTGAAAAGGAACTGTCTGAATTGGTATTGCTATTTACAAGTGTACATCCACTTTTAGTGATTGGTGTGTTATAATCTTTAATTATGGCTTCATGAGTTGCACGGTCATAGCCTTTACTCCGAGGAGGAGGGGGACTTGGTTTTTGAAAAACGGTTTTTTTATAAGAAGTTACCTTATTAGTGCCATTGTTATTATTGTTGGTAGATACAAAGGTAGGGCGAGACTCATTAGATTGAGAGGAAACTGAGAGGAGCACATCAGCATAAGATCTTGAAACAGGGGGTTGAAGTTTGATTGCCTCAGCATTGATATACAGCTCTTCGCCATTGTTTCTTTGATAGATCTTTGACGTGTATACTCTGGGCATTTTTTGCTAGTAGCAAAATGACTACCAGAGCATAGGCAACAAGTTACAGATTACTCCTCTACTGAGCAACTATCACCGGAGTGACTTTGACCACACTTATAGCATTTAGGTGTAGACCTACATTGGGACTTAATGTGACAATACCGACAGCAATTAAAGCATTGGATTGTGGGGTAAATATACAAATCCACTGGCAGGGAATTGTAACAGATATATACTCGCTTTGGCAGTACCTGACCATCAATTGTTAAAACAGCGGTTTCTATAGAAACAAATTCAGTTTGTCCATTTGTTACTGTTTTTCTTTTGAGTCTGCGAACCTTGATAATATTTCCACATCCTATCGGAACTGAAATATTTGTAATTATTTCATCATCAGTCCAATCAACAGGGACTCCCCTGACTACCCCCATGCGGGTGACATTGAACACAGGAATGAATGCTTTATAGTTTTTAGATTGTAATGTATTGTTTTCCAGAAATGAATTGGCATCTTCAAATTTGAAAAAAGATATGGTGATCCTATTCGTCCTAATTTGTTTAACACTTTCATCAATAATATTTTTAAAATTCTTTTTGAGAAAATGGCCAAATGATACTGGGTGAATATTATAGTTTTCACCTGAAGACGGTTCTTTCAAAATATGGACATTGTAAGGGGCAGCATCTGAAGCCTGGTACGTCAATCTACCAACGATTGAACGAGAATCACGCACGTTTTGACTGGTACTTGGATTACTGGGTGCTGACATAGAGTAACCTGGACTTTGAGTTTTATCTTGACTTTGCTGTTCGAGATCGCTATTGCATTGGCAGTCGCTGTTATTAACAATACCTAAAACTGAAAATTTATGATGTCTCCTCTTTTTTTATTACAATGTTTGCACTTGCGAGAAGACGTTCGTTTACGTTTAGGAGCACTGGTAGCACCACTACTACTTAAATTAATTGTACTGTCTGTATCATGGTGGGATCCTCCATCATAGGAAACGGTCACAAAATTAGATACCTGGGGAGCTGACCCTCCTCCAGGATGGAGAAGTTTTCTGTTTTATATGAATGGTTCATTCATATTATTAAAACAGAAAACTTACCAGATATCCGCAAAAAACTACTCACAAACTAATAACCGTACACATATAACCGTAACTAGCTACTTTTATGTTCTAATCTGATCCTTATTATGTAGTTTTAGAAAATAAATTAAAGAAAAGTCAGAAACGTCGACCGCGTCTTACGACGTTTCCCGCGCTTTCAAAATGCCTATGTTTTCGTTTTATCAATACTAGTTAGGGTAACCATGAAATAAGATCATAGTTATAATTAAATTAAATTCATGTAACAAAGTATTAGAGGGAAAAAGTAATATTAAATTCGACGTTTACTTTATCAAGTAACAGAAAGTGACCTACATTATAAAGTTTAAGCACGTAGGTAGCGTTAAGTGACAAAGTTTAATAATTTTATAGAATTGATACTTACTTAGTTAACAATTACATTATTATCAGTCATTCAGTGAAAAAAAAATTACATTTAAAATAGCACTTCAAGAAACTTATTAAATAATTGTTTGTTCAATTAACAACGCCTCTGGTGGTAGAATATAGAACTAGAGTCTACAATTTGACGCGGTATTTTTTAAACAGGGGCCCAATTCCCGTAATTTAAAAGTAGTAATAATCCGGTGTCGATCCGGTCCCAATCGCATCAACTTCCCAAACGGTATTCACGTACAATAAAATTATGACATTAAATTGCCAAACTATGAAAAGCGATCGTGATGTTAATGAAAATGGATCATGCCAAAATGGTATTCTACTAAATTTAATCTGCACTTGATTTGTCAAAATCGGTATTCTCGTCGCTATTTATACGTCAAATTTGTGTATGAAAAGTGATTATAAGCGGACTGATATGTGATTGTGATGAGACTACTCAAAGTCAGTCCTGTCAACAGTATTTTTATAACTTTTTCATTAATTATGAGTAATTACGGTCTCCGCTGGCTTTATTTATATGCTGCGTATTGTGCCGACGCAGAAGCAGCAGGCGGCTTACCCAAATTACCCTAAAAATAGATGGGCAAGCCATTGTTCTAATAGTCTAAGATCTCATTGCGAGCTTTTACAAAGAACCTAACACAATGTCTTATCACGGAGATCAAGCCCTTCATAAGGTCTGAGAAAATAAAAGGTGCCCTAAATGTAACTTGCAAGGTATGTACTTATTTATTACTACTTAGTTAAAGTCATAAAAATACTCCTCCTTTCGTTACATTACCTACTAATTCTCTTTTCTCATTCATTTTAAAATCTTATTTCCAGTTTCAGGTTTTAATAAGATTACCTACCTACTCTTGCATTTTTTGCAAGGGGGTCGTACCCACCAAACTATTGTATACAAATCCTGTTTTGTCCTATGGAACACCTCAATGTGGAGAGGGACTGTTCACTTATTTAACCATCACTTAATGAAATTATATGAGGATGGACAATATTTATTTAAATTGGGCAATGGGCATACACACTTATACATATTTTTCTGTATTAACTTATTAATGTATAAAATACAAATATATCAATAAAATAAAGCTTGTAAATATAATATTTTTTACCATAATTTTATTGTTATTATTGTTACAGGAGAAAGTGGATATCATTTAAGGAAAAATGTTATAATACCTACTAAATGTGTCAGAATGGAACTCCATAAGCTTATTATTATCAGGAACATAATTATAAAGGCTCTGTCGTCAGAGGCTATAGGTGTCCTCAAATCAAGATTTAGGTAGGTTGTTATTTCTTAGTTAATTAAAACACAGTTGCAGTATAAATAATAATTTAATCTTTTATTGAGCACAGTCACAGTGTGTGTATAATATGGAATTGTTTACGCTTATCTCATCTTAACTATTATATATTAGAACATTGTTACACTTGCGGTTTGCGGGCGAGTTCAAAGAGAGGCTTTCCTACAAAAATGAAAATTAACCTGTTATAAAACTCAAATTACTTTACAGGTGCCTCTCCCCTACAAATCGAAAATAGCAGCCCAAACTGTAAACGCATGCTGTGTGCTTCACAATATCGCAAAATGTTTCCACCTTCGTGCACCCGAGCTGCCTGTCCAGTCCACAAGCGCTTGAGCGCGAGCGACCACGAGCGGGCGCCGCGCCTCCACTACAACGCACCGCTCCAACAGGGCAGAGCCGTAAAGAACGCGTTAGTTGCAAATCTGTGGGCAATCGCGATGTTTAATTTAAAGCTTTGTTTAATTTTAAAAAAGACATTATATTAAAGCATTTTATAAATTTCACACTATACAATTATTATTTAAGTACCTTTGTATTCCTCCAAAAAACTATCACTCCCAGTCCCAGATTCAGGACTAAAATGATAATGGAAAAACAAATAACTCTTCCTATGTCGCAAAGTAGCCCTTTCTGCAGTAACTGGGGATGCAACTTGGATTTGTTGCTCATAGAAGTGTGCCTATACACGTCCACAGAGCAGGGCACAGGCTCTACCAAGCGGGCCCGTTAGAAAAACAATGTAATATGTCAATACTAACTGCAAGTAAAGGATTCTGTCTGATAGGCAGAGGTGAGCTGCAGCGTCCAAGAATAGCAAAAAGCCTTTCCTCGAGAGTTTTGGGGGTAGTAAGTTCTGCAGGGCCTCCACCGGGCCCCTTTATTTCTTCTTTCACAGCCCTTGCCCTACATTTAACACGATTTTTGTAATGGTTGTAATACTGGAAATAAATTGAAGCGGTTAACATCGGTATTTTTATTTAATTGAATAATTATAGAAAAGTAGGTAAGTACTTACATTTTACAAATCTTTTAATAACCAAGAAACTCGAAATACCTATATCTTAATAATTAAAAACTTCGAAACATAATATTCAAATGAACGACAAAACCAATGTTTGTTTACTTTATTGACAACTGTAATTGACAATGACTTTGACAGTCCTTTTTTTCTTAGAATTTTAGCACTCGGGTTTGGTTTAGTGGCCAAATAAACAACAATAATTATGGTTTTCTAATCTGTGACAGTTTTTTTTCTTAAGGTAGTCTGCGGCAACACCTGACACAGAAATACGAACCAATGCGAACGAAAAGTTACTACAAAAGGAATTTAATGCGATGCGATTGGGAAGGGAATGCGATGTTAACGAAACTTTCAAGGACGAGAATACCGATTGTTAGTAACATCAGAATGGCATCACATGCCAATCCACTTATGTTCCCAATGAGAGATAATTACGGGAATTGGCCTTCTGAGCTCGTATCAATAGTTAGTTTTCATGGACTATTTTAAAATGACAAGGCATTTTTAATTTGCCTTAGGCATTTTACAAAACAGCGAGCGTTTGTAAACGGATTACGCTATTTGTCTAATGACGAATTATACAATATGCCGACGACAGTATCATTATAGCATAGCATCTTTGTAGTAAAACAAGAAGAATCTAACTAAGTTAGTTGTTGTAATCTTTTAAATTTCTCTGTATCTGTATTTCTATAAGTATGTAAATGTCCTAATTTTATACACGACAAATTATTAGGTAGACCAAATCCGCATTGCGAACTGACTGGGGCATACAAGCCAACTCACAATTATGTTTTTACGTGTATAGTGAATCCACAAGTGAATCTAACCAACCGCGCATCCTGCGTGGGAGGAGGGCTGCACGGGCTGCCGCGCTACGACATCGACAGTTGAGTGAGATGGCGCGCGGCGCCCGCGCACATACCGCGTCCACATCGAATCAGAAACTCGCAACGACCGCCTCCAAAACAATTTAAGTAACCCTCTATAATAACAAGTGACAGTAAACGATCGTGCTAGAATTGGTCTGTTGTGGAATATGCACAAACAATAAACCGATAATGTGAAACTGGTGAAAGTGGGCTTTCTAATATTTGCATTGCAGTCTTGAGATGTGGGCCTTTGTAAATACAAGAACGTAAATGATCTTGATCAATAAGGTATGTGAATTTATTTATATTTATTTACTTATTTATTTAGTACTACCTGTACCTATATTAATTTATCTCGGTTGGTAGGTACTAGCCACGTCCAAAAATAAATCGCTTGTTTAATAAATCTAAATTGTTATTAAATTACCTACGTGAGTATTTTATCTCTACTTATTAATTAGCACCTTTCCTAGGTTAAGTACCTAAGTAATAATTGTAGTATTAAGTATTTATTATAGTTTAAAAATCATTTAAAAATCTGTAGCACAGTTAAATATATAACAAACACTAGTTACTAAAGGATTGTTAAAATAAATACATACTTACTTACTTACCTTAGTATTTGCAATTTGTGTGTCTCCGAGGCCATGACTCCGTTTTTACCATTATTATGAGTACTTTTTATATCTAAAATGGGACGAATCGATCAGTTCAGACAATAGAATTCTGGTATACACGTACAAGATGCGCATCTTATCTTGCGCTTATATGCTTATCCCATACGTTATCTGCCAATCAACAGTTGCGTTCAATCATTGATGATTAGTTGACCCTTACGAAATATAAAATAAATTAAGGAGGTATCGTAAGAATCACTTAGTCGTAAGAACTAAGAAGCTTACCTAAGGTAATTCAACGATCTCTGGTTACAATCACAACTTGATAAGGACTTGTAGACAAATATTTTTTCTCGCGTCCTCTGGATCTTTAAATATTATTTCAATGTACCGGACACTAATCTACTTTTCCGAAGTTTTTAACTGTATGTTTCTTTTCAACCGACTTCAAAAAACGAGGAGGTTCTCAATTCGACTGTATGTTTTTTTTTTTTTTTTTTTTTTTGTATATTTGTTACGCGATTACTCCGCCAATTATGAATCGATTTTAATGATTCTTTTTTTGTTTGGTAGATCATACTTCAGAGGTGGTCCCATATAAATTTTATCGAAATTGATTTAGAACTTTTCGAGAAAATCAACAAATATATACCCAGATAGTATTTTGGTTGTGGTTCTTGTTACCTATCTTCGTCAAATATGAGCCGATTTTGATGATTTTTGTTTTATTGAATAGCTTATACTTCAAAGATAATATGCTAAAAGTTTACAAAATAAAAATCACCCCTAAGGGTAGGAAAATAGGGGATGAAATCGGTGTTCAGCAGTTAGATTAGGATTTATCACTAAAAATTGATGAAATAAGTAAATTTTATTAAAAAAAATAAAACCGACTTCAAAACACTAAAATGCTAAAAATAATCCTAACACTTAAGTACCTAATCAGTTACTTTTGGAGTCGGTGCAAACAAAAACATTGAATCTCTCATCGGCTGGCACCGACTCCAAAAGTAACTGATTAGGTACTTAAGTGTTAGGATTATTTTTAGCATTTTAGTGTTTTTTTTAGATAGGATTTACAGATAACTAAATTTGATCCTCAGGTGATGCGAGGAAACAATAATTTGTGCTTGCTGGTCGCAACACTAGCTCTGGGCTATGCGTGCGCTCGGGCCGAGGGCATGAGGACGTGCAGGCGCGGCGTAACCTGGTGGCACCGCGAGCGCGGTGCCTGCGCCCCCTGCACCCGCTGTGACCCTGACCTCCGCCTCGCCGTCATGTACCCTTGCGAACTGCACAGGGACACTGTCTGCCAACCTATAGTCCAAATACAACTGTTCCCTTTCAACACACAAAACAGGACTAAAAACAGTGACAGTGACTACGAAGATGAATATGACTTTAGTGAAGTGACAAATGAGAGTGAGGACAGATGGGACTTTCAGGCGCCCAGTGTGGCGATAGCCGCGAGCGGCTGTGTAGTTTTCTTTTTAGTGGTATTGTATTTTTCGTTATCACACGCAAAACAGTGGAAAGTGTTGAAGCACACTCTTCAGTCAGGTGAGTTAAAGTCACCTGTAAATTAAAAAATGTATATTCTATTGGCAATTAACAATCCGTAAGGTAAACAAACTAACAGACGAGCCATCGTTGATGGTGAGTGGCATCAATCGCCTATTATCAACAAGCTTTTACACCTTAGAAGGTTATTGATATTGATGACTTACAAACGGCCTATGCAAGTATCATACTGCCACACACACAAGACATGACAAGTGAACAACTAGCAGTTTACTATTTTAATCAGTAATTTTATCTAAGTAATTTTTTTTTTTTCCTAAAATGCGTTCTATCGAAATCAAACACATTAATACCTGTGTGTCGTTGTAAACAAAATATAAAAACGAATATAAAATGTTACCTTAATGCAACGGTTTATTTATTCAGGACCGGTGATCATGCACGATCACGATACCTCCGTGTACTGTATTTATTATCCAAACGAATACATCGGAGACGGGCTTAGAATATTAACCACCCTTATTTCACGGTGATCAAAAAATATACCTAATTAATGTTTAATTCAAGGATTAAAAAACCTAGTTGAAGACTCAAGTATGCTCTGAATCTTAAATAATATTTAATAACTTACTGTACGTAGGTACTGCCTACTGCACTCCATAGGTACCTACTACAAATAGGCAAACCAAAGTAGATCATTTTCTATTAACTGTTAAAAACGCGCTGTTCTGAATAGGTACCATAGCGCAGCTAAGATTTAAAATTAGGCACTTTGTTATATATCGTTCTTATAAATGGTGTGTTGAAGATAAACACCACAAGGCGATTTAAGCATAAACCGATCAACGCGCTGCCAGATCCTATTTGGGTTTTTGCCTTTGCTTATAAATCTGTTCATGGAGTATTGTGGATACGAGAGCTTGCGCAGCGCACGCGTCTGCGGTAAACAATCGGGTTTTGTTTGAACATGTGCGCTACTAATTTTGACCTGGGAAGCGGACCGCACACATAACAATGGCTAACGGTTTTTTGTTGCAATCGTGTTCACTAAAATTAGAACATTCATTAGAGATTCATCGACTTCGAATGTTTAATTAGATTACTGTTAGGTGTTAGATTACTCATCAGAAATAATTCTGATTATTGCTAATAACGGCATTGACGTTCCACGTTACTTGTCCTAGCTAGGAATAGTGGATATTTTCCCGTGCCAAAGACAATCAATTATCAAAGATTATGCATAAAGTTACGTTATTTCACAAGAACTCCTTAATAAAACTTAATTTTTAGATTCCGATGGGGGGATGTTGAAGTAAACTCAACCATTACCGTAGAGGGCGCGGTTCGATGAATAGGTGGCTAGGCCAATAGCGCGCATGGTTTTAATTTTTGTACATTTACTCACTGGCTAACGTAAAGAAAGCCCATAAGGATCCTTAACTGACGTGTGTGAGTTTCTATTCATAGACTCTCGTCCGCAGACATGCAGGATCTGACTGCGAAGATGAAGCTGATGGAGGCAGGCGGGGAGTCGCCGACTGAGCCGGTGGCGCCTGCTGACCACCACCTCTACTGCAACGTGCATGTTGGCAAAGATGCTCTACTCGGTGAGTGAATTATGGTTTCGCAGCTCCTCTTGTTGGGTTTCTTAAAGCTCTGAACTCAAGTGGTAAAAATCATCAAGATTTTAAAGTAAGACATTCGGCGTCAGAAAACCACAATTTGGATGCTCCGATGATTAATGATTTAGATTTAAGTATACATAAATAAAATTTATGAAGATAGATAGGAGCTGTTACCAAATAAATAAATAAACCAATTGCAATAAATAAAAAAGAAGAAAGATAAAGTACCTACCGATCGGGTTTTCTAAATACGGGAGTTAGAGAAGAGAAAATTCATTTGTTGTTATCAACGAATTATAAAAAAAAAGATTTTTCCTCCTTTTCAAATCCATATTATAAATAAAGGATGCATCTATATACCCATTTTCTTTGAACTAAGACGGAATACTATGGTATCTCCTAAAAGCTGATAGCAAAAAAGGGTAAACCAAATTAGAATACCTAAATCACGAATCTAACTTGAGGTTGGTAAACGCATAACAAACATCAAAGAAGAGAAGGTATCCCGAACACGCCCGCAAACCCGCGATGAACTAACGCTGTTTGAAAGGAGTGCATAACCTTCACAAAGCGTTCCCGAAAAAGGAATGTTTACACGGTCGTAACTCTCATTACGGCGACTCGGGAGTCGGGATCCTCGCTGGCACCACGCCAGTTTGAAATATTACTGTCTCGTGGCGCACTATATGTCTCGCGGGTAGTGTGCTTACACTTGCTAAAACAAATGAGATATGATCAGAATCACAATATGATGGTAGTGTTTTACTAATTTATTTTAAAATATATTCAAAGCAAAGACTACAATCACTTTAACTAACTTACTTTAATATCTTTCGTAAATCGTGATGTCACTATCTTGCAAAGATTCAACTTTCGATGCCGCAAGCGATCTAACTTGAAAACTCATTTCTGCAACTAAAATCGTGAATCGTAATTGTACTAAAACACAGCTCGTTCTTCACTTTAAGCAAATGTTGACATAATCCAGTCCTGTAGTTGGCTACTTACCTTCTGGTAACTCTAGTACAGTCGCGGTTCTGGCGCCCGCGCGTGTCCGCCTTTATTTATTTTCGATTCGGCCCGCACTAGAGGTCACTTGCCAATTCACACACGATGGCATAGCATAGGCTTGCCAAGCATAAAAACATGTTTGCGCTGCTTGTGTAAATAAAAACGCGACCGAAATATCTTTACGGTGTAATCCATCAAATTTTTATTAGACAATATTTCCAAGTATCTGCTTCGTTGATATTTTTCAAAAACGTGCTTTGATCCTATAATAATATAAGCTATTCAGTTTCAGAAAAAAGAAATCTGAGATCATTAAGATATAGCAGTTTGGGGAATGGTTTTTTATGATTTGATATTGCGAAATAGGTAGCACAGAAAAAATAATTCTGTCAGTAGTACTTTAACCCATCGAGCACATATAGAGCAGCGAGCAATACGAACCGTCTTTCTCCGAAACTAGAAGTGAGTCCTGTCAACTCTCGCCCATACAAGAAAGTATAGATACAGATTGAATATTGAAAAAATTGACGAACTTATCATATGACATTTCTACCCTATGGGTAATTGCTCTGTGATGGGTATGTGCTCTAAGCATTGATTCAAAAAGTAAAGATACGGCTGACAGAACAATTCACATTTCACTGTCGCCAAACATGACACACACATAATGTCAACTGTTAAACCGCATCACAGATGTAACCTTGTCAGAGCGGCTTATAATTAAAGAGGAACTCGGTAAAAAAACTTCTATTAAAAAAATATTTAAAGATTTATCTGGTTGCTTAAATAAAAATACGACAACGTGTTTCATTGACCCAAGGATTAGTAGAAAATCTACAGTTAAAAACGTAGTTATTTCTTTGTACTTTACACTTACTACGTTAAACCACAGTTTGATTTCCTTAAATATTAGATAAATCGAAACTTCAGATATTTTTTCATTATGAAACATAATATTTGTATGACATCACCTATAACCATGATAGTGCTCACAGTGTAGAACTAATGCACGCTGCTACAAAGTTATATCGGACGTTCGTACGATAAATATGGCGTCGCTTCGTATAATTGACAAGAACGATAAAAAATTATTAAAGTAATGTAAATAATTATCAAATTTACGATTTACCGGTGTACCGAATTTAATATTAGAATTATTTTTGCTGTCGTAATTGACACAATGCTTAAAAGAACATCCAGGCATGTTATTTTTTCTTAGGACACCGGCTCCCGATGACAGCCGACAACTGACTACGTCCGTCACTTCGGCCGTAGGGTCAGAGTAGGGCCCGGTTATAGGCAACAGCCTGACGTCCGGTCCGCCCTGTCTTTACGAAGTAATTATAAGTCAATAACTATAAAAGACTTAACCACATATTTTTTCTGCCGCACAGAACTGGTTGAAGTAAAAACGATAATGTTAGATACATACCTACTAGAACCAATTTTTCATTACAATGCCATCCATTGATCTCATGATCAATAACTTTTATCAGCTATCAACTTAGATGCAGTGCAGTGTTCACACAGGGCTGCAATGCAAGTCAAGCTTTAGGTACCTACCTACATGTTTAATGATAAGCTAAACTTTCATTGTAAGTCAAGATGTCCACTGTTCTATAAAAGTTTAGCTTGGAAATGTGTACCTACGTGTGGGTCACAACTCACACGGAAAGTTTTTAGAATATTAACATACAGTAAGTATGCCAGTAAGAAAAGCAGCCGATGAAAATTTTATTTTAAAGCCGGTGACAGATGGCGACGGACGCGGCACCGGACTCGTCTTGACATTGTAAGGTCAAACGCTGCCATTGGTCGATCCTTGGGC
This sequence comes from Anania hortulata, assembly GCA_963576865.1. Lineage (NCBI taxonomy): Eukaryota > Metazoa > Arthropoda > Insecta > Lepidoptera > Crambidae > Anania > Anania hortulata. Next base: position 7,341,236 of record OY756394.1, on the reverse strand, counting down.
TGGCAGAAGTTGACTGAAGTATAGACCAAAGACAGCGTTTGCCTTTACAATGTCAAGACAAGTCCGGAGCCGCGTCGGTCGCCGATTGTATGTGCTTTATATTTCGAGGCGCTTTCCACTTACCCACGGTAGACCGGAAAAACAATGGAAAACATTATGGAACATTTTTAATGGCACGCGAAGGGATAAGAATAGGTACTTTGAGAATAACGTAAGTAAGTACTTAAATGTGTAATGAATTCGTCATTTGTTTTTACAAATTGGCGGCAATTTAAAAAGTTTTTGTCGTGTGTCGAATTGGATTTGAATATTATAAGAAAATTTTCGCTCAATGATTTATTATTACGACTTTCGTTGCGATATCGTAACATTGTTGTTGTGTAATGTGTTGTGTACGTGTACGATAAACTTCGATTAGCATTTCATGACGAAGCCCCTTCACGTGGTCGAAGCAAAGTCACTGATGATTAGCGAGGACGTCCTTCTACAGCGACTACTGAACGGTGATCATCAGATTCGGGCAGCTTTAGTATGAGTCAAGTACAAATAAGTCTTACATGAACATTTAGGCATCACAAAGCTTTGTACAAGAGGGAATGGATATAGGTATTATAATTTGACAGAAGATCAAAAACGCCGTCGTTTGGAGTTTTGGATTGGTGCCGCTCACACTTGAAAGTATGACAGAGGTGGACAGAGGTAACTCGAATTAATGCTGTAATGACATTGTCACAGACGATGAAAGCTGGATTGTATTGTTACGAACCTGAAACCAATGGATAACAAAGAGATTATAGTGAGCCATTCTCCGAAGATGCCGTGTGGATGCATCTGAAAAAGGCGTGTAAGAATTAGTAAGAAATCCATAAAGAAGAGTGGTGGGCCTACTGTTTCTGTCAATGGTTCCACCGCAAGCGACGCGACACTGCTTAGAAAGGAACTTACATAAAAGCAATAAAAATACAGGGTTACATTTCAGGGTAGTGCCAAATTTTAAAAATACCCAAGTTCTATAGAACAATATAAAAATACTAATTTATCGTAATTATTTCAGTCGTCGTATTTCTGGAGTAAAATAACTTAAAAATTTCCAAAAAAAAAGAAACGAGATTCGCGGTCGGTACGCCGACGCCGTTCCAACAAGAACCTCGTGCAGTGCACATACGGTGCAATTTAATCGAGTAATCGTAAATTTTCGACGTTTCTCTTTTTCAAATGCAGAATGGAAGAATAAAAAATAAAGTTTGTTTTTTACGTAGATCGATTTAGTTACTGATTCTGAATTGTCCCTGAAAAATATGCACTACCGTGAAATGTAAACCTGTATTAGCAGATTTCTGCATCATTCAATCTTTTATTTTCTAAAAACATTTAGTGTGACTACCGTTGGACTTAAGATTAAGGCCAGCATTGGTAAATCTTCTTAGGTGTGTGTGATACGTACAGGACAGTAGGTATTAGAGGACTAGGTTGTAATAATCGAGGCCGCGGATGCCTGCACGCGTGACCGATGCCGATCAAATTTTAATGATGCCATCAAGTAGGGAGCCTCTTCAAACAAGTGCACCTAACGATTGTGGCGCAATACACTTTCCAAATCAGTCTAAACTGAATGCAATGAGCATAGCATTGTGTAGGTTTAATGCTCATGAAGGTACTCCAAGCGAAAGGGATTGCTATCCAGTAGGTACTAGCTATTGCCCGCGACTTCGTTCGCGTCGTCCTCAGTTTATTTATAAATAATTTTCTCAGCTCCTTTTTATTTTTTTTCATTTAAAAGAACCATCTCCTGACAATAAATAACACAACAAAAAAAGAATTAGCAAAATTGTTCCACCCGTTCACGCGTGATGCGATAACCAAGGGAAATAGATATTCATTTTTATATATGTATATAGACTAGCTTTCCCGGCGTACTTTGTACCGCCATACCTTTTTTTTATTTTAGTATTTTTATAGTTATTCTGCTATTCGGGGCGGAGACAAATTCAACAAAACAAAAATCATAAAAATCGGTCCAGCCGTTCTTGACTTATAAATGGTGTAACTAATCTGACTTTGTTTTATTTATATAGAAGATAAAAAATATTTTTAGCACGTACCTTAAAACTCAAATCTCTTTGTAAAGTGCAAGTGTCAGACCCGCAAGAAAAAAAAATACGGGCTGTCTGTCTCCTTTTTAAGAGAACTAGATTTGGTACTTAGATAAATTTGGCGTATTTAGGTCATAATCTTACTAGTTTTTCCGTCGAAGTCGTCGAATGATTATTTTTGCCTCTTGGTTTATTTTCAAGTCTACGCAGAGAAAGTCGCGAACAGAGGCTAGTATAAATTTATCTCGTTTAATGGATAATTTAATGGATAACATACCATCATAATCATCTGAGAATATTTAGTCTAAATTATTTCATTCCTGACATAAAAGCCTGAAATCATTCCAGAGCAAACTAGAAGATGCGCGACCTCGACAACCGGAAGAATAAAAAATTGTGTTAGCTTCTCGATCCAGTATTATTATTGATGATTGCAAAATTGGATGGGTTGATCTTATTACAGCAATTAACCGAATTACACATGCTGTCCTAACAGAAACGTTACTGGTATTTTTTAAAACTCATCATTTACCTAATGGAAATAGAACTTGGAATTGAGTAGGTATATATATTTAGGAAGTAAAATAACTAGCAAAAGACTTAAGTTTAATCACGTTGTGATAAATGATAACCTTTTGATGGTATAAATAACGCGATTGCCTATGCAAAAAACGTAAGATCCTTACGTCCTTCGAAAGTCCTTACTGAGGGCAAACTTATTAGCAAACTATTAGCTTAGGTTAGTCTAGTTGTGCTCATGAGTGTTGTAGCCTAGGATCTCCTGGCGTAAGGTGAAAGCAGGTAATCGACCCTCAGCTGAGGCAGCGAGGTGCTGCGCTGGCGCACGTGCGTTCATTAGCGGGCTATTTGTAATGCAGGGTCGTCGCGCGCGAGCGGGACGCCCGCCGCTTCCGCCCGATCACTCGGCCCGACCGGGAAGCCCTACGCTTCCTGCTGATGCCGATTTTTGACAACTATTAACGATAAACAGCGTTATGATTTACTAGGCTGTTGAACTTTTATGACGTTGACCAAAAAACAGTTCAAGCGTGACGCCGCAGATTCCAAATTCCAGTGCACAGCACAAGCAGAGTGCCAGTCAACCTAAGAATTTATCACAAATTCTTACCTGCAATGGCTTTATGTTTGCGTTATTCGTATTCCTTAAGAAACAACCAGCAACTATATATATCTTCAAGAACTAAATTGGTATAATTGTTTCTCAGTTCTCATTAAAATTACTAGCTAGTGAGCCGTTTAGTTACACACTTACTGAATTGATTTTGCTTATTTTAAATGAAAGATTAAGAACCAAATTTTACTTTAGTCTTTTTAAAAGTTTGGATGTTTGTTACTCAATCACGCTACAGCGGCTGAACGGAATTACCTAAAATTTGGCAAGCATACGTGCCCCAGATAGCAAGGTAGTTTGTTGCAAACTAGATTTTTGTTTGAATTTAAATTGTCACCTCAAATATGAAAAGTTAAGTTTGAGAAAATATTGCTGCAACCTTGTTAATTCAAGAATGATGTCTGAAGTTTGTGGCAATGTTGCAGCAATCTTGCAGTTTGCGGTATGTTTTAAATATGAATTATTAAGTTCGTTTTAAAGTTGATACAAAGTTGCAGCTGATGGCTAGAGTTCTGTTTTTTTTGACAAGTCGAGTACATAACTTGATGACAGTTGTTTGTTGGCAATGGGGCCGACAACTGTCAAAGTGGCGCCAGTAGCGCAAAGACCTATAACAAAGCAGTTTTTCTATGAAATTAATAGTGAAATTATATTGAAAGACCATTTCATCAGAGATCACCATGACCATGATCATTTCCAGTTTGACTAGGTAGTCAAAAACCATTCTCTTGGACGTAACCTATACCAGAGAGAAAATTACTGGGCAGTAGTAAACATACTGACCAGATAAACAAACAGATGAATGGTATTTCCATCGGTGACTTTGATATTATAACAAACTTATATTACCTATTTGTTTGCTAAAGAAAGCTTGTTTCAAGAAGAGAATTTAACTACTCATAGCTTCAGTAATATCCAGCCACTTGAAGAATTAGATGATGCAAATGTCTCTCAGTGTTGTTGATATTACGATGTCTCAGTCTATAAACTCAGATTTTGCTTCTGGGTCTGGAGAAATTTGTACAAAAGAGACACAGACTTTTTATTTGCCTTATGCTTTGTTGCTAATTTCAGAGAGGGTATAAAATAAATAATAAGTACGCAAAAAAAACATATATAATGATTAAAACTTACTTTTATTTCTTAAGGTAGCTATCATAGTTATAATACAGATATTTATTGAAAATTTCTGCTTTAAAATAACCATTATAGAACTCATCAAGTTTTGTAACATATATTTGATAAAATTTTCATCTCTATATACATATATCACTTTCATGTCTGAATGTATACACTAATAAATTGCAGTACTTTCTACCACTGCAGTAGCAGCAGTTTTTAGGTGCATGAAAACTTTGTAGTCTTTGGGTACAAGTCTCAAAGAGTAATATAAATTTTCTATTGACCATGCTTTCAACACTAAAAGCAAAACAGCCACATGTTTACAAGTTGCATCATTACCACTACCTGCTGGACATTCACAGTGCGCTTCTTCAATACTGCCATATTCATCTAATTTTAAATTAACTTCATAATGAAGACTTTTTTATTGTTTTTCTACATATACCTTTTATGTAGGAGTTCTTGCTGGCATCAATAAAAGAGCGGGCTGTTACTAAATGGCGTGATTTATATAGCTGCACCACTTTATCCATTTTCTTGTCAGAGCTATATGAAAATAGAAAAAAATGACTGTTAATAAATTACTTGTATGTAGATAGGTGCGTTAGTTGGGTTAGTAGTACATGTTAAAACATGTTACAACAATAAGCAAGTTGATGTTCCTCAATCTAACTGTTTACAGATTGACAGATTTAAATTTGTTGAAGGTTGGCCTATTTACAGGTTGAGAAGGTTACTAAACCACAATGATTATTTGTGTAAGTAAACAGAACCTGGTATCTTGTGCCAATAATCAATTCTAACTTCCAATTTAGTAGTTATATAGAAAAATACTACCAAGTACCTACTTTAAAACAGAAATAAGACTTACATAGATAAATAATGCCGTATTTGAGTTTTGTTCAGAGGAAGCTTTGTGTTGCTGTTCGTCTCTGTAAGACTCAGTGTGTGGAACCTTCATTGAAGGTTCATCATCCACAACTTCAGCTTGCCCAAAATTGAAGTTTTGGTCATAAGTCTCTAATCTGTAATATAAAAAGGAAATAACATTCTTTCATTCATCTTAGACTTCAAATATAACCTCAAACTACTTATCACGACAAAAAGATTAAGTTCCTTCGTTTAAAGTTATTATTACAATGATACAATGTTATCATACATTAGATTATATCTAAGTAAACATTTAATAAACAATGAAACAAGTTTTAGGTCCATACAATTGTAAAAATTTAAAAAAATTAAGGAAACACAGCTCACCTTTGGTCTGCTTTCCTTCCACGTAAAGAAGCGCCTTTTCCTTAACTCTTCTTTTAACTCATTAAGTTTCCAAGTGGAATGCATGTTTTTTAAACGAAAATTGCCAAGAAATCAAAAGTTTAACGCAGAACTCAATGACAACTTTGACAAGGGTCTGTACATTTTTTTTTTTTTTTAAATTGGGTTTTACGGCTCTGGGTTCCAGCCCTTTTAAGCCAAAGGGTCTGTACAGTATATTCAGTGTTGCCAGACGTGCGATAATTATCCTAGATCCACGATATTTTTGAGTGTAATTCCACAGAAAAAATAATTAATTATTGCACGATAAATCTACGATAATCCACGATATTTTGCTCAGTTGGAGATAAATTTAGGAAATCATTTTAATCCGTTTAATTGAACACATTTTACGTTTATTTGAACAGTCTGACTCTGACAGCACGATAGTGAATTTAATTAATAATTAATTTAAAACTTTATTGCACAAACTTAATAAAAGTGTACAAAAGGTGGACTTAATGCTAAAAGCATTCTCTGCCAGTTAACCTATAGGTCATACAGAAAGCTTTGAAAAGGTGCGGTAAACAAACAAGAAGAAAAAAAAAACATTAAGTAAATAATGCAACAAATAAATTAAGGTATATATATTTAACTTTAATATATATTGTATATAAATATAGAAATAATTATTAAGATACATAAATACAAATAAAAAAAAACTATGATATAATACATAAAATACTTCAAATAAATAACATACATATACAGTGTGTCTTTATAATGTGCACATATTAAAATATGGGAAAATATGTTAAATTTATCGATTTTATTTTTATCGTAATTAAGGGGTTTTATTGAGAAATTTTACAATTATTTTAAAAAATATGAAAAGGGAACGTTATTTTTGTTAAAAAGTGGGTTATAAGTTTCGGTTGATGACAGTTGTTTTTCCTTTATTTTAATTTAATGAGGACGCCCCATTATTTACGATCATTTTAAACTTTGTTTCATTGTGATCGATCGTTTAGTTTTAAAGATATACTATTTTGTTTACACGGGGATCTCAACAGGTAACCAAAATTTTAAAAAAGATATAAAAAAATTAATTATTTTTGAAAAAAAAATAAACTTGTTTTCCGTCGATAAAATTAAACATATTTGCCCATATTTTAATATGTGCACATTATAAAGACTCACACTGTATATACATATACTATATTATGCAATTAATCTATTAAGAATTTAATTTCTTTGCTCTAAGAAAGCGATCGACTCTTGTCAGCGTAAAATTTGACAGTTTTGAAAAGGGTGAATTGTCACCGTCAGTTTGGTGTCAGCCATCATGACGAGAAAAACCGGTTTACTGAATACTTGTGTAGTGAGTACTGCAGTTCAGTTAACAAAAACTTGTTATAAAAAAAGTAAAGAAGTGGGTAGTAAAAAGATTTAAACTTTTCAGCCGTATATTCTGTTATTTTCTGGATTCGGTAGTTACAAAAACAATAATTTTGTGAACTGGGGTTGTGATAAAAACATAATTTTTCAGCAAAACTACGATAATTCTAACCTGTGAATCTGGCAACACTGCATATATTAATCTGTGCCTCTCTTTGTATGAAAACAACGATTGGCTTAAAAGGGCTGGAACCCAGAGCCGTAAAACCCAATTATAAAAAATAAAAAAAACTGTCTGTGGTTGGTGACTGAGTACCAGGGTTGCCAACCGTACGGTAATTACCGTATTCATACGGTAATTTCATGCTCCGTACGGTAGTAATTATAGTGTGACAAATGTACGGTAATTTTAAGACTCTGAGCTAATCATCTACAAAAAGTACGGTAATAAGAAACAATTTTTCTATTCTTTCCGTTCAATTCGACGCACATGATCACGGCAGGCAATTCTGCTTATTACAACGGGTTGTCATTTTCATTTAACACCAAGATCTGTGCTATGACGTAACCTCACTTGTAAACATACTTACTCGTACTTACGAACTATTCTTTGTTTTAGGTCTTGTAAGTATTACATTTTAATACTAATTGCACTGTGCTTAGATAGTAGTTTTAACGTTCCCAAGTTCGGTAAAGCAAAAATCTGGGTTCAATGCACAGAATAGCAAACCATGTCTACTATCGCCGGGTTTGTGCTATTTGCTTTCACAAATCCGACATCCTTAATATTTAAACAATAAAACAAATAAATAACAACTTTTTAATTAGATTTTGGAAGATAATAGGTAGTTTATAAAAAAGACCGCGAGAAACATGCGAATGATATTTACTAGTATAAGTGCTAATTGTCTAACGTCAATCGGTCGGGTCGATATCATGGCGGATAGCGATTTCAACCTTTCAAATTACATATTAAAAATACGTTTTTAAACTTTATTACAGCCTTGGACTTTTATGTTTTGAAATCAATAAAATTAGGTTCTTATAGCCAAATACTGAATGAAATAATCATCTGTTTAATTAATTTTGATATGAGTCAACTATTCCATTTAGTCTTATTTTAAACTGACCTAATAAAAATATTTTTGAATAGTGATTAAACAAATTGATGGTAAGCCCTAGAAATCACCCACAACATGTTTGCTACTTAAAAACTGCAAAGAAATATTCATTTTTTTTTGTTTGCAAAATTAAACTCTAATGAAGTGTACGGTAATTATACGGTAATTTTAGGGTAAATTTGACGTAATTTTGGCAACAAAGGTTGGCAACGCTGCTGAGTGAGTACTGACTGACGGACGCCATATTGGTTTTCTTTTTACGTGAGTTTGTAACTGATTTTAATTTAATTACACAATCATGTTAAGAGTCGACGTTTGAAATATGTTTTTTTAGTCAAACGTTATTAACATAAATGTTTGTCGATTGTGTTTAGTGCCATAAATAGAAGTTTGTTAAATTGTGACTTGTTGTGGGACGTGGATCACTCGGACGCGCAAACGAACCTGCATGACGCGCTGTGGAAATAAAGTAAGTTTATCCAATTATTTAACTATTTACAGACAGAACACTTGATAAGTATCTACTATCCAATCCAATCGACTTCGCCTAGATGCTTGCAGCATGTATTTTTCAAGTACACAAATAACCTCTAAAATTCACAGCTTCGACGTAATATTTCCTTGCTCTTGACGATTGTATTTAGAGTACTTTTTAAATTAAAGTCTGATTATTTATCATATTACAACAACTTTCTGTGTCTAACTGTTTCTATGACTATATTATTAAATCCTGAATATTGTTTAGAATACAACAATTATGCTAAGAATATCCTAGGTCTTACACACCTTAGTGATGATGTATTTGAATTTGGTGCTCTTGATTCCTGTTCTGCCTTTCCCCTTGAAAACTTTTTACAGGTTTTCAAAAAGAATATCAGAAACCCCTTCAGCAAATTATTAAAAGGTTTGGGGAAATATCCAATACTGACTTTTGGGCTAAAAATATATCCCCATGTGATTCAAATTTTCCACGTTACTCTAAATCTCACTCATCAGACTTGCTATTGCCAGGTTGTGATAAGTTGCAGCAGTTTAGATCGGTAAAATTTTATTCTTTTGAAATAAACACAACACATCCAAACTGTTATTGTGTTTTAAAAGATGGTAGTATTTTAACAGTATGCAATATTGTATTTTCCAAAAATATACAGGGTATGGTTATACTTTGTCAAAAGAAAACTTCCTTGCTGCACCATTCATAGATAGTTCACACAGGAATTCATGTTGTACAAAATAAATTAAATCTATGTGAAAAGCCAGTGACTGACATTGTCGGTAAAATAGTACTTCTTCCTTTCCAAAATTACCATGTTGCTATTAAGATGCTACATTCATAATGCTTCAATTTGTATGTTTATCCTTGTCTTGTCGCCATGGTACAATATTTATTTAGTTTGGGGCTAGATAATTAGTGTGATTGTAAAAAAAACCTTTTCTTAATTCCTATTGCCTGTCATATCTTTTTATCCTACCTTTCTTATTATTGAAGTTGTGGTTTATATAGTTGATGATCCATAGGTATGTATTTATGTTTGTTGATGGATATTAGTGATACCTGATAATTTTCCATGTAAAAATGTAGCAAATTTATTTTCAGATCTTGCATAATGGGTTCCACAAATTTTGCAATAGTCACATTTCTGGCTGAAAATGATGCTCCTGGGATAGTGGCTTCAAATTGGATTATAAATAGCAAAACTTGCTACTATCCCAATGTACGCACCGAGGAAATGAAAAACAAACTATTGAAAAGGAGGGTTGACCCTGAGATTACATGGTCAAAATATCAAATTAGAATTCTTAAAAGTTATGGTAAGTAATTTAATTTCTTTATTATTTTCTTTCTACGCTTTAAAGCTTCATTAATGAAAATTCCACTTAAAATAAAAACATTTAAGTAAGTCTCAATTTAGTTTTGAAATAATGTATGTACCTACAAAGTGCAAGTGCTTAGTAAAATCATCTTATCTTTCAGAAACATATGGAGAAGCAAGATTACATCTAAAAAAAGCCGAAGATACTTCTAATTTGGACTCCGACGAAGAAGTGACGAAAAGAAAAAGAAAGATAAAAATTGTTAATTCGCCTGATGACTCGAATTCTTCTGATGAAAACCACTTTTCAAAAATAACTCAAATTAGAAAAAAAAATCGAAAAAAAATAAGGAACAGTTAACATACCCAACTCCTCCTAAACCTAAATCAGTTCAGCAAAATATATTTACTGAAGAAATTCACGTTAGTTCAGGAAGAATTCAATCCAATAATGTTACAGTGACTACAAACTTAGCTGAAGATAACATCACCGTTCCACAAACTGAATCCTCTCCTAGAGCCGTTGAAGAATATACATATGGTAAATATCTTTATTAGTTATGATGATGACTGTCTAGTATAGTGGTTCGCGCTCTGGACTACAAAGCCAGCGGTTACGGGTTCGAATCCCGCAAGAGGCAAATATTTGTGTGATGAGCAGGAGCATTTGTACCATAATCATGGATGTTTATAAAAATATTTAAGTATGTTTATCCATTATCTAGTCCATAGTACAAGCTTTGCTTAGTTTGAGGCTAGATAATTGGTGTGATTGTAGAAACAATTATTTATTTATTTATTATAATTGAATGTATTGATTTTTGTAAATGACAATTAGACATGAAGCATAAAAAACATATTTTTTTCTTGAAATTCTAATAAAAAATTCTAATAAAAAATAATTTATGACCACTGAAACATTTAAATTAATCTTTCGTAAGTATATGTCATATTTTTTTTGTTTTTGTGTAGTCTACAATAGCCAAAATTAAAAGAGAAATGTTTGTTAAGTGTACTCTGTGTCTAGGTACTAGCAAATATCAAATTTAAAAAGTTACCCGATTGGCGTAGTGGCGTGGTGCATCGCCTTTAACGCTAAGGGTCTGGGTTTGATTCCTGCTTGGGGTAAATTTAGAAACTTTTCTAAATTGGCTCGGGTCTAGGTTTCCTAGGAGCTGCCCTTCTTGTAAGGTAGTTCGTAAAACAACTTCAAACCCATGACAGTTAGTGTGTTGTCTGGTGCATAATTTTATTAATTTTAGCATCCATACAACTTTTTTTTCATGACTATGTAATTTAATTAAAATATTTTTTCAGAAATCTGTAAAAAAATATTTGAAGATGTAACTGAAAATCATATTAAAGAAATAATAAGCGATTGGCTAAATCAAGCAAAAGTTAGAATAACAAGAAGGTATGATTAGGGCCATTTTTCCAATAGCCAGATAATTTATATACGTTGAATAAGTGACATGTTGACAGAATTCTTATAGAAAATGTGTCAGAACGTCAATTTTATTCTCCAAATAAAAGTTATCTGGCTATTGAAAAATTGGTTCATAAATAACATAATTCTTGTTAGACGAACTGATTAGGTATTTACTCTTCATTTTGATTAGGTATTATTTAATAAAGTAGTATCTTTGATTTGTTTCAGAGCAGAGAGACAAGAAAAAGAAGATCAACAGAAAGCAGATTAATGTCAATATTTAATCATTTTGATTGAAATTATAAAAGGGTTAAATTAATGAGGTGTTTTTCAAGAAGAAAGAAAAAGAAAGAGAAGATTAACAGAAAGCAGTTTATTAATGTCAGTATATATTTAATTATTTTGATTGAAATTAAAAAAAGGGTTAAATTAATGAGGTGTTTTTTTAAGAAGAAGAAAGAATAAGAAAGAGATTAACAGAAAGCAGTTTAATGTCAATATATATTTAATGATTTTGATTGAAATTAAAAAAGGGTTAAATTAATGAGGTGTTTTTTCAAGAAGAAGAAAGAATAAGAAAGAGATTAACAGAAAGCAGTTTAATGTCAATATATATTTAATTATTTTGATTGAAATTAAAAAAGGGTTAAATTAATGAGGTGTTTTTTCTAATAAAAATATGGTGCAAATACAGGAAACATATTATTGTACTATAAGAATCTAAACAACTTTCTCATGTTTATGAACTTATGTCTGAAATAGATTTTTGAGTCCTCATAGAACAAACTGTCAGATCTTGATATTTTCTAAATTACCTATTTAGTATTTTGGGATATGGCTTCACTTATGAAACTTGTTCAGAATAGTCAATAGAATAATGTGTTAGGTTTATTTGCTCCATATTTACCTATATACATTCCTTTCGGAAAGTTATTTAGTTTTATGAACACATTCTTCTCACCCAGCTTATATAAAAAAAGTAATACATTATTAATTTGCCCCCGCAAATTTTAAATCTATCACTTTTTTTTACACATAGCTAATTTTTACATTGTATATACTGATAGCGATTGGATTACTACTCAGTAAAAATTTCTTACGTGTTATCGACTGGTTTACTGTGTATACTTATCAAATTGTGTAATTTGATAAGTATACACAGTAAACCAGTCGATAACACGTAAGAAATTTTTAATTTTGCGGACCGCACTGATCGATCCGCTATAACAAAGAAACAGCAAGTTTGTTATGTTAATGTTGCATAAACTTCACAAAAACAAACAGCAGGCAAGCTTGTCGCTTGTAAACTAGAAAGTTTGATTCAAACTTGCCTCAAGTGTATACACTTGCCATGGCAAGTTATTCACAAACTTTCCATTTTGACACGTCAAACTTGCTTCAAGTCAGATTCAAGTTTAAAATGCTATCTGGGGTGGTACGTACTTACGATGAAAGTTTTGCTTACCTAACTCATAAATAAAACAATTTATTTTTAATTACTAATTTTCAAAGTATTATACCCATTACATTTTAATCACTTTTTTATTCGTTTTAGAAAGTTTTAAAAACATGATAAAACATTGGTCTGAAGACTGAAGGGATGTTTTTCACGTTGCCCACGCTTCTCGCCCGGCTTTATTTTGTTGATTTGCTCTCGCTTTCGAACTCACACTTATAGAAGACCGTTTCTTTCTGGAATGTAACAATATATCCATGATTCCTGTCAGAATGTCATACACAGTGTTTGATCATACTCGAGTCCGTTGTTGTGCTGGGCCACTGATTTGGTGCTAAGCGTATGAGTCAACAAAGTTTTATCAAGTAACATTTAAATGTTGCTGCTGGCTGCATTCTATTTTTAATTCAGTTCATATCAATCTTTAAATGTCCTTGAATCTCTTCATAGATACACCGATGTTCCTCAAATAATCGCCTGAGAGTAGCACATTTTCCTCGGTGACCGCACTTGATTGAAGACCGACCTTCACGAATTTCATTATGGAGAACGGCTACGATTAAATACTGCATGCCAGCCAACGCCTTACGGTTGTCAAATGAACTCCTCATTTTCTATCCCAAAACTTTTAAAACGAGCAGTGCAGTCTTGCGGACACTATGTATGAACTTTTATAATCATAAAAATTCCTCGCCCTTTAGATCATTTCACGTTTATTCCATTTTTGCTAAGGACGACGAACTTAAACTTGTGATAAATAACAATTTAATCGTGACTTCCCGCCAGGAATAATTTAAATCAATTAATGAGTTTCTAATGTTTCAAAAAATATAATATTCACTATTCACTGTCCTAGGTATCCTAGGTACACAGTGTACCTAGGATACACTGTAAGTAATGCGCTCCTGGCCGTTCTTAAATGTTTGGATTTTGAATATTATAAGTAATGCGCTCCTGGCCGTTCATAATCTGTAGAGATGAATATGTCCTATACAGTGATTATACCCTGCATAGAGAATGTTCCCCGCTTGGGGAATGTTCCCGGGATCGGCACATCTCTAATTTTACCTACCCATGTATGTGTATACGTACTTAGTAAGATATTAATTGGTTTTTATCACGTTTTTGTGTTCCCGAGGGATAATCATTAATTTGGTTTAACTCTGAAGTCTAAGTAGTACCTACTATTAGGTATTCTGTGGTCTAAGTACGCAAGTCGCAAGCAGAAGCTAGTTTATGAAAATTTTATTAAAAAAAAGAAAACCGACTTCAAAACACTAAAATGCTAAAAATAATCCTAACACTTAAGTACCTAATCAGATACTTTTGGAGTCGGTGCCAGCCGCTGAGAGATTCAATGTTTTTGTTTGCACCGACTCCAAAAGTAACTGATTAGGTACTTAAGTGTTAGGATTATTTTTAGCATTTTAGTGTTTTGAAGTCGGTTTTATTTTTTTTAATAAAATTTACTTATTTCATCTATTTTTAGTGATAAATCCTAATCTAACTGCTGAACACCGATTTCATCCCCTATTTTCCTACCCTTAGGGGTGATTTTTATTTTTAAAACTTTTATCATAGCATCTTTGAAGTATAAGCTATTCAATAAAACAAAAATTATCAAATTCGGCTCATATTTGTCGAAGATAGGTAACAAGAACCACAACCAAAATATTATCTGGGTATATATTTGTTGATTTTCTCAAAAAGTTCTAAATCAATTTCGATAAAATTTATATGGGACCACCTCTGAAGTATGATCTACCAAACAAAAAAAGAATCATTAAAATCGATTCATAATTGGCGGAGCAATCGCGTAACAAATATACAAAAAAAAAAAAAAAAAAAAAAACAGTCGAATTGAGAACCGGCTTTTTTGAAGTCGGTTGAAAACTGTTTTTAGTTCAAGCTCGAGAACATTCGGCGAAGCCAGGCAGACATAGGTAAACAGCTGGCAAAATTTTATGTTTATAATATCAATTGTAGGAATTGTTGGTAGCCAGAATGCTCGTAATAATCTTGCGCACTGCACTACTCCATCTAAACAAAGTTTTTAAAACATGACTGCTGCCAAGAATGCTGTTATTTACGTGATTTATACGTTTTGACTACACGTTCAATAATCTTACGCTAATGTTACCAACTCCGTCAGGTTTAATGCCGTGAGCTACGTTATCATATCACAATTTATTGTAAGATATTAAGTATATTTTGTAAGTTTCAAATGTTAAATGTCTCAAATACTTACCAACGCTAGCTAATCTTTGTCATAATTGATTAAAATTGTTTTTTTTTTAAGAACAATATACTTAGGTAGTTGACAACAGAGCTCTAGGATAGAAAACTTTCTTTCGGATTACTGTAAGTAATCATTACTGACTAAGTTTTACAACATATAAATTTTATTTTCATATTTTTGGTTGCCTACATCTACGACTACGAGCGAAAATAAATACATACTTACATATTAACATCATTAAAATGTAGGTAATAGGAGTGAAAAAGTAGAAATATACTTATTTAAAACCTGTCGAGGAATCCAGTCCTTACTAGTTAAAGTTCAACAAACAAGAGAATGCACTTGAGCATTGAACTTGAAACTTATTATTCCGCTGGAGTGCCAGCGCTGTGGGATAAGGGATCAGCGGTGGTCCGAGTTCCCTCAGAGAACTTGATCGTTCGATTTCGGTGTAATGGGCAGAGGAGTGCGTGTTTCCACTAAACAAGCTTTATTTTACCTGACTTATTACAATACGCTGATTACAATATTCGATGCCAGTTTTTCTAGTGCAATTTGTTTTAATTAGGTAGTTCCTATGTGCACAAAAAAAGTAAGTAGAACTTACACCAAAAGGTACCTACAGATCCGTCTGTTTGACGTTCATATATTTTTTTAAATCGGGACTTTCTTATATAATATCCTATGTCGCACCGCCCAAAAAATTATTCTATTTAGCCTAATGGTCGACTGGTAAAGAATTCCACATATCGTTAAGTCTACATTTTGGATGATTTCTCATATTAGTGTTATAATGTTTAAATAATTAAACAGAGTTAAATATTTGAAGTTTTATTGTGGATTAATGAGTTGTTAACTGAACCAGTAGGTATAGTTTTAACGCGTAAAAATCCCATTACTTACTATGAACTAAAAATCGCAGAATACAATGGAGACACGAGTCCCTGTTTTGTTTTTCGCATCCAAAGTCCGGTCACGTTGAGCGTGATCACGGACACACACACTTTACTACGCTACGCCTCGTTTACTATCCCAATAACACCTGCAGTTGATGCACAACAACCAAAACATAAGGTTCACATCAAGACTAACCAGAAAATTATCATAATAATATTTTAAAATATGTGACAGTATGGTCAATATGTTAGGATGTTTGTTACTCAATCACGCTGTCTGTAACGACTGAAAGGAATTACTTGGCTGAAATTTGGCACACAATATACTCCACTAGCATAACACTTAGGACCGCATTTACGCAGACGAAATCTCGTGCAGAAGCTAGTATTATTATTAAGAGTACTTGTAGTTAAGAGAAAGCTTCTTCTTTGCAAGGTATTTTGAGTAACAGTATCCTATTATACAGGGTGTAACGAAAAGATGTTGGTCCCATAGAAAAAGTTGTTGTAATTTAGCCATAGAATAACCCCTTAAAGTTTTATTTCACCTTTTCGTTACACCCTGTATACCTAAATTATTCTACATATTGACAAGTCGTGTCTGGAGTCTGGACTGCAGAGCGCTAATCAATTATATGACTACACATTATTATTGTGAATTGAACATTATTGCAATTTGTAAACAGAAATTGTTTCATCATCATCCTCATAACAGCCATCGGTCGTCCACTGCTGAACATAGGCCTCCCCCAATGACTTGTATCATTGGGGGGATTGCCAATACTCACCACGTTTGGCAGGCGGGTTGGTGAACGCAGTTTTTTATAGGATTTCGCACGCAG
Source organism: Anania hortulata (assembly GCA_963576865.1). Taxonomy (NCBI): domain Eukaryota; kingdom Metazoa; phylum Arthropoda; class Insecta; order Lepidoptera; family Crambidae; genus Anania; species Anania hortulata. The sequence continues at coordinate 7,324,440 of OY756394.1, read as the reverse complement.
ATGCTGCTGCCCGTCTCGTGCTACAGCAATTAGTCGCCTTTTACAACACGCCTCCTGTTGGCGGTGGGGAAATCAATGTATTCTTTACGGCCGTCCCCACACGTCACGGCCCGACAAAATGTTTAGGTACATCAAAATCCAACTATGTTAAGCAAACAAGCTATAAATTCTTCGGTTATTTTAGATTCCTAATTAAAATGTTTAGAGCGGCATAACTAACCTGGTTCACTTAGGTTACACCCACGACCAATTTGCAACATTGCACGTATGTAATGCATAATCATTTAGTTAGGTATGTTAATTTAATATTACTTTAGGATTTAAGAGTACGAAAAAGAATAAGAATAATTTTATTTGGTACACAAAAATTACAGGTTACAAGAAATGAAAAAAAAAAAAATTTTGGACCAAAAAGGCCCGCTCAGTATTTGTTAACCAGGTTAATGCAGGCCGCTTCTAACCGGCCAAACTAGAAGCCATTAGGGAAGGCCTATGTTCAACTCAACAGCAGACGTCCTACGGCTGAAATAAATACGGTTAGGTAGTATGATTGAAACTGTGCAATCATAATTCCCTCAAAACAACGTAGAATATATTGCTGTTTTGTATTATGGATTTTGAATAAACATCCTCATACAAAACTAAGCCAAGAAATCAATAAATTATAAACTGAAACAACATTAAGACACTACATCCTGAAAAATATTACATCGACTAGTTCCGTAGCCCTCCGCCGAAGTTTTAATTACGGAATGTGTCTATAAAAAATCGTCTTATTATAAGCGGATGCCGAGGTAGGAACGTGCGTCACGCCCGGCCCCATTTCTCTCGCTCCAGGAAATGGCCCAAAAGCTTCCTTTCACACGATGTTTGCGCAGTCAATAATAGAATCCATCGAATCGTCGGTGTTATCGATATATCATAAACGCGAAGCAATCGATGACGCGCGCCGCGCGAGCAATCACTTTGTTTGTTGAAGCTAAAAGGCCTGCAGACGAATCTCTTAACAAGGTCAATAAGGTGGAATCAATTGACCGAAAACGTACGGTTCAGGAGACGTATTTTTGAAGCATTAGAAATGAATCTCAAATTCGAACACGAAAACAATTCGTGTATGAAATTCATTTCTATTGCTCACGATTTTTCGCATTTTTGAATCACTCGAAATAGGTGCTACTATTAAATTGAAATCTTGTAACTATTTTTGTTTTACGCAGAAAATATTATAAACCATAAAGCAAAAACTCATTAACGAACGTAAATAAAAAGTTATTATGTCAAATTTCTGTCAAACATATGTCTACTTGTCAATGTAATTCTTCCGTACTTTCTACTAGTAGAAAACAAAAACGAGTGGTCGTTGCAGAATTCACGGAATGAATTTTCAAAAATAGTGATTTTAGGTATTCGCATGCGAATCTTGTAATTTCGTATTCAGATTGGAATTCGCATGATTCAAAAATACGTCTCCTGTTTACAATGAACACGCTACTGAAAGCGTAGGTATACATATAAAATGTCCAAAAGTATTGGCGATTGCCTGATTGAAGTTTACTTTTTTGGTAGAGGCACGGGTTCGGGGGAAATATATTGGGTAAATATAATGACTTTTGAAGAAAACTATATCAGAGAGTGGGCTTTACTTACTAGTAATCTGTATTATCTTACTAGGTGTCTATGGAGGAGTACTATAGACGCATAATCGTTGTTGTATAGGCACTTTGAGCACGCCTGCTTGCATTGCAGCTTATTTTACAAACTACGATACTGCCGATACGGGTGCGGCCACAGTAAAAAAAAACCTAGAAATCGTTTGGCATAATACGATCATCATCATTTCGTCCACTGCTGAACATAGGCCTCCCCCAGTGACTTCCAGATTGGCCGGTTGAAAGCGGCCCGCATCCAGCGGCTTCCTGCAACCTTTACCAGGTCGTCTGTCCACCTTGTAGGTGGACGTCCTACGCTGCGCTTGCCGGTACGTGGCCTCCATTCCAGAACCTTTCTGCCCCATCGGCCGTCAGTTCTACGTGCTATGTGCCCCGCCCACTGCCACTTCAGCTTGCTTATCCGTTGGGCTATGTCAGCAACTTTTGTTCGTTTACGAATCTCCTCATTCCTGATTCGATCTCGCAAAGAAACGCCGGGCATAGCCCTTTCAATAGCACGCTGTGCAACCTTGAGCTTTCTTATGAGGCCCATAGTGAGAGGCTACGTTTCAGTTCCATATGTCATCACTGGTAACACACACTGGTTGTATACTTTCGTCTTTAGGCACTGAGGTATTTTGGACGAGAAGACGTTACTTAGTTTTCCGAACGCTGCCCAGCTGAGTTGGATTTGACGATTGACCTCGTTCTCAAAATTTGACCTACCCAACTGGATCACTTGTCCCAGGTAGACATATTTGTTAACAATTTCGAGAGTAGAGCTCCCAACTGATACTGGGTAGGGCGCAACATGGGCATTGGAAGGCCTACTTGTTGGGAAACTCGACTAAGGCCATCGAGCATTGTGCCGAGGTCTTCAAGCGATTCTGCCATGACCACAATATCGTCGATAAGTCTGAGTGATGTACGTGAATACGACGATACGACTAATAAATAATAATATGTAAGCATCAAAAATGTTCTCATCGCGGAACGGAGGTAGTAAACATACGTGTGGTCGTTCCAAGTTCCGTACTTGCGAATAATAACATTTCTAAGAACCATTAATGCACTTCATAGCAGGTCCCAGCCAAATTTGGTAGGGCACCGATTTGCATTTGATAACAAACAGCCTGAGAACCTGGGAGCTGGCAATATCGGCTGCGTGGATGGAATCGTAATTTTGCGAGGGTATTTCTTTTCCTTTCGGGGCTCCGGAAGTACGTCGTGGGCTTATGGTGCTGTTATTTAGTATGCAGAAAGCTGCCTAGATGTCAATAACATTTGTTACCAATCTATCAATAAGTCTGAGCATCGGACAAGTAGGCAATAAATACCTCGTATAAATATTATTTGGATAGGAAGTATCATCATAACATAAGGTATTATGGAAATCAATTCGCCGCATAATGATAGTATATACAGAACTTAACTTACCAGACTTATATCCGTAAAAATAAACGTTGATATAAAAAAAATGTTAGCAAAAAGAAGTGTTGCGTCGTGTTAATGGACATAAAACACAGCAGCTGCTAAACAATTTCCGCGAATGGGTTGTTTGTAGATATTAGCAAATTTATGGTTTGTGGAGAATAGACGATTTGCAGATATCCGAGCCAAATCGCCATCCCGGAACCAAAGCAATCAAAGCCCCTTATATTAAAAAGATATATTTTCTAATATGCAAGCACGTACATATTAATTGTAGTGAAGTGATAAACACTCTTATCGCTATTACACTTATGGAAAGTTATTGATTTCAAATGTACACTCCGTAAACAAGTCGGTCAGGAATCAGGATAGCAACAGTCCTTGGTAGAGGAAGCAATGATGTTCTTGAAGCTAATAGAATGCCAGGGTCGCGTATCGCTATATGCATATAAATACTAATTGCTTATTTAAATAACATAAATACCATATTTATTATTGACGACCCGAGTGTGTAGTGGCGCGCGTAATTTGGGTTGAACGCAGTTTTTTTTCTTCAATTTCCTGTTTATTCGGAAAACGAACTTTTCTAATATTATGTGCTTGGAGACGCCCTGGGATGTAATTACTTATCTGGGCCCTCGTAACAAAAGGATGACAATTAATCCTTACCTACTGTTTTATTATAAAGTTTGAAGAACTAACGAATGTGTTTACGGATATAGGAGGCAATGGTGTTGCGGGTGTTGCAGTAGGCACACGAAAAATCACCGACCAATAATTGGTCGAATAACGAATTATTCGTGTGGCTCTGAATGATTGTTTGATCAAAGGAACACAATAGATTATTTTTTATGTATGTTCAGCGATCATTCGTTACCAGGTTAACCGATTTCCATAGTTCTTTTTTTGTTCGAAAGGGAATACTTTCGGAATGGTCCCATATAAATTTGATCAAGTTCTGATGATGGGATCTATAAGAAAATCATCAAACATTGCATGAACTCCATACTGTGCCAACTGATTTTGTACCTATGTTGCCCAATATCTTCGGCATTTGCAAACCTATTTTGATGATTTTTTCCTTATCGAATAGCTTATACTTTAAAGATGATATATTGAAAAAATTTCACCTCTAAGGTGGAAAAAATAAGGGATGAAATCGGTGTTCAGCCGTTAACTTATGTTTGCACTCAAATGATTCGTTTTGTTGAGGATGTATCACTAAAAATAGATGAAATAAGTAAATTTTATAAAAAAAAAGTAAACCGACTTCAAAAAACTGAAAAGCTAAAAATAATATCAACACATTACCTAATCAGTTACTTTCGGAGTCGGTACAAACGAAAACATTCAAACTCTCATCGGATGGCACCGACTCCAAAAGTAACTGATTAGGTACTTATGTGTTGATATTATTTTTAGCTTTTCAGTTTTTTGAAGTCGGTTCGAAATTCACGAAAAAAATAGGATGAATGGGGCGGTAAGAAGTTCGCCGGGACAGCTAGTTAAATATAAAAAAAGCTTGTCATAGATGATAATTGTTAGTTTGGCCTTCTTAGGAACATTTTGGCCTTACAAAGAACGGACCCATAAGAAGGCCATTATAGGATTTTTTTTATTTTATAATTTTATTCTAAAACGCATTGGCAATTTATTTGTTATTGATGTAATTCTCATTACTAATTTTTTTAAATAATTTCCATTAATATATTCTTAGTTATACGATGGTGTTCAAGGAATGTTCGTTAAGTTTTTTAAAGAAGATTAAAATATTTTAGGCATTTAATGTTTCGTTTAAATGAAAGAGCATTAGTAGTTTTAGTAAAAGTGGATATTTTGAGTATTACAACTCTAGTTTAAAGTTGAACGACTGATTTATAATATTGGCCTTGTATGGAGCCCTGTTCCTTGCAAGGCCATTTGGAAGAGCCTTATAAAAGTTAAGTTTAATAAATAGTGGTTACAACTAGAATAAAAAAAGTAATTTATATGTTACACAATAAAACAAAGTGTTGATTAATAATTTGTTTCTTTCATTTATCCAGTGAATGATTTTTTTTATTTCGCTAGAAAATATCTTATCGCTACTCGTGGAAGACTATTGTGGCCAACTATGGTCTCCTTCATCGATTCTACCTCAGCAAATGACTTCAAAAAAGGAGGAGGTTCTCAATTCGTCGGTATATACAAGGTCTAACAAAATCAACTGCGTTCCTTTAAAGGGGGGTATCTATACATCATAGTGAATGCGATGACAAAAAATAAGGTATTGTTTAATAGTCATTTTTAAAAGTTATGTTTTCTAACAAAATAAATAAATTAAAACGCAGTCAAAAATGAAACACTCTGTATCTTTTCTTACTCATGCAAACTGTAGTTCACAGATGGTGTGTACGTACACAGCGCACACCAGCATTTTATTACCAAAGATCGTTGTGTGCATCACCCTTGTCAAACCAGCTGATCTGCGATTGGTCGAGTGGCACAGCTAGGCTTTTTCGACCAATCACAGATCAATTGCAACGAAGAATAGCTTCATACACACATGTTAGTACACTAGTGTGTGTAGAATGCACTTTCATGATAATAATGTTTTCGATAACAAACAAAACAAACAATGTCAACTAAATTAATAACCAACATCGTTTTTTTGTTACTTCAAGGCTCTAAGGAAAGATAATTTCTATGTTTTATGAGTTAGATTAAATCTTAGTTGTAGGAACTAGGTAGGTATTTACTTACTTTCTTGTAATTGTTGTTGTACGTAATTCGTTATTTACCTCTCGAAGCTCTTTAGAATCACTCCTAGCAGAATGGCAAGGTGGATAGAAATAAAGGAAAATAAAGCGGTTTTAAAACATTTATTAATTTAATTCTGACTCTGACTGACTCTACCACACTTTCACAGGCTTTGGACTAACAAGTAGGTTAGCGTAGTAAATAATTTATCTGCCTGGTAAATAATTTATCTGACTAACAAAAAGATTAAACAAACAAATCAATCAAGTAGGTACCACTTACTCTCAATCTACGCTTACTTGGCGTGTTTAAGTTCATTAAGAGGTTTACAATCTTTACAACAAATTACATTGATCATAGTCACATTACAAAAAAACATTGCACAGCAATGCGACGTGCACTTTTACGCGAAATAACAGTCTCTGTCACTTTTTATGTTTTAAAGCGTTCACACGGTTTGCAATAAAATTCGCTGTCGTAGTTGTGTCGCACTTTCAATGTTATAATCACCTTCACAATACACTAAGTCCTACACTTAGCCCCACACATGGAAGCCCAAATGTTCAGGCTACTGCTACATCTAGTCTGAAAATGATCGGTCCGAACTAGGTGGGGATTCTGTTCAGCCCAATAGTAGGCGCCGCGGCGTAGAGGTTAAACATCCAACCACTGGTGAAGCTTCTCTCGTCCGTCCAGAGAATGTTGCAGCTTCTGCGACTTCTGCAAAACTGGACTCGTAGTGTGAAGTCATGCGGCTTCAGCTCTTGAACTAGTGTAAAATGATACAGGCGCCTGCCCCTCGTCTTGCGTCTCGCCGCAGAATTCGCAATAATGACGCCTGCGCCCATGTGCGCTTGGCGAAGACGGACGTGGCATCAGTCGCGCTTGCGATTGGGTTGCCGATCAAAAATCTGCATCACACTGTCTTCTTATTGAACAGGCTGGCGTGGCCTCCCCTGGTCCCCGACGGGCATAAACAATCTCACTCCAGTCCCTGAACCGCTCACGAAAACGCCCTTAATATCAGCGTAACAGCGCGCTGCTTTAGCACAAATTAAAGTTGCGATCCTGGGCACATAACCCTGGACTGTCACCGTTGCGGCGTCGCACACGCACGCCGCACGGAAGCGAATTAGAGACTGCGCGGCGCGGGCGCCCGGGCGGTCGTCCTGCAAAAGCCGAAAAGGCTCAAGCTAGGGATGCGCCTAAGATGGGATCATAATTTAAAGGATACTAAAAACTAAAACATACCGGATAACTGATCGTGAATTGGGAACTGACACCTCGCATTTAATTAAGTATTATGGCGAGGTAACCTACTACTTAAAACGAAATCGTGAGTGCGACACAAGTTTTTTTTGTACCTTAGCTTTCAACTCGCCAATCTAGTTAAGTGTAACTCTTGTTTTTAGAGTAAAATTATTTTGTCCAAACCGGTAATAAATGTTCTAAAGTGTCAGTTTAAGACTGATAAAACATACAACGACTGAATTTAAAAAGTCACTAAGAATTATTTTTAACGAACTAACTAGCATTTAAACTCGGACATATCGTACTTTATCTAGCAGTTATTTCTTAACTGACAGTCGCAAAATTACCAAAATGTATTTTTAAAATGCTTATTCACATAACTACTTACTTGAGTTACTGTAAGTGGCAAAAAGGAAACAACTGCGAAAGAAATCAAAACACTAATAACATGTATTACTTACTTAATATGATTTTTTTTCGAAACTGATAAAACAATTGTTATCGTCTCAATAACTTAGTTAAAATCAAATAAAATCAAATTTTAGTTTAAACAAAAATAAAATCTTAATTAGTAATGTAATGAATGAATGATCCGATCTCGTAAAAAACTATGAGCCTAGAAATCAGATCAAATGTGGCACATCCCTATCTATCCGCATGCACACTTTGATTGACCCCGACACGTGCCCGACACCGGCCTTTCGGCTCGAGCGGCATAGTCAGCAGTTAGCGAGTACGGTAGGGCTTCCACGTTAAATAAATATCTAGGACTCTAGGATTACGATTTTACACGAATGTTCGAGTAGGTTTATTAAAACAATCCATAACATTTTTTATTTAATTATTTTAAGCAAAACAATTATAATCGTGTTTAATTGAACGAAATATCATATTTTAACACTTTTCTTATTGTAATATTGCGACCGGTTAAGAGTTAAATTCTAGGTAAGTTTTGAAGCATTTTTTGAAATGAGTTTGTCCCGTGGTTTGTCAAGTTAATATCAACTTTTATGGTGTCGATTTCATTATCTAGACCAGCCATACTCTAAGTGTGTTCCGCGGAACCCTAGGGTTCCGCGATACCCCTGTCGGGGTTCCGCAAGAAGTTAGAAAAAAAAATCAAAACACCTCTCTCTGGTCGACCGTTCTGTCGCGGCGTATCACGATTCACGAACAATTTTACTATGCCGCCACCGCCGATACCTACTTGTGACCGCGCAATCCCTTTGATAAAAGCCGCCTTTGAAATTAGACGCTATAATTGTGAACAAGCGACTTTCGGCTCTAACTTCAAAACGTAAAGTCGAGATTGCTTACACCACATTTTTTGAATTTCTATTTTTATATCGGCTTTTTATTTATCAAAGACGCCGACTCGAGTATTTTTGAGAATGTTCGAGATTGAGGCTAGGACTATAAAAGCGATGATCAAGCCTTGACACTAGTCAGTCGACGATTAGCGTTCGGAGCGATAAGTACCTACCTGCTAGAAAAAAATTGTGTATTGTTCTACTGCTGTTTTCTGATTGTATCAGTTTTGTACATTTCTTCTTTGGACTAAAGTGCTAAACTCTTCTACGCAGTAACGACCGTGCATTATTTTAACCTCACCATCCTGAAAGAATGGAACGTTGGCTTAAAGGCGTTAAACGTGTCGCAACAACATCTTCCAACGAAGCCGAATGTTCAAAAGCAGTCCGCGTGGAGTATACAGCAATTACCGATCCAGACGATGATGCAACGACGTCAAGTTCCACGGTTTCAAAGGCGAAAAAAAGGAAGTATGATGAATCATATATCAGTTTTGGATTTGTTGATTCCAACGGCTCACCTCTCTGCATGTTATGTAGTAAACTGCTTCCTAATAGTTCCATGGCACCTGCCAAGTTGCGCCGACATTTAGAAACTGTACACCCCGAGTCTAAAGACAAGAATAAAGAATTTTTTGTACGTAAAAAAGAACAGTTATTGGAAAGTCAAAAAACAATGATGCATGTAACCCAAACTATCAATGAAAAGGCCACGGAGGCATCATATTTAGTTAGCTATCGCATTGCACAAGCAGGAGAAGCGCACACTATCGCTGAGAATTTAATAAAACCATGTGTATTAGACATAACAAAATGCATGCTCGATGAAAAATCTGCAAAGCATCTTTCTACTGTGCCGCTATCTAACGATACTGTTTCACGGCGAATTCATGATCTAGCAAGCTACGTCAAACAAGAACTAGTTACACGTCTACAAAAAACACAATTCGTCTTGCAAATGGATGAGTCGACTGATGTCGCTGGTCTGGCTATCTTGCTGGTTATCGTGAGATATCCATGTGAAAGTTCTTTTGAAGAAGACATGCTTATGTGTTCACCTCTACCCACAAACACTACCGGAGAGGAAATTTTTAATAAAATAAATATATTTTTTGAGGAAAATAATCTCAGTTGGAACGATTGCATTGACATTTGTACAGATGGGGCCAAGGCGATGACGGGTAAAACAGCAGGAGTAGTGTCACGAATAAAAAATAAAGCGCCTAATTGTAGTTCCAGCCATTGTATCCTGCATAGACAAGCACTTGCGATGAAGCAAATGCCGTCCAATCTAAAATTAGTTATGGATGAAGCGGTAAAAATAATTAATTTTATCAAATCACGACCACTACAATCCCGATTGTTCTCATTATTGTGTGAAGATTATGGCAGCACACATAAAACACTGCTGCTCCATACAGAAGTGCGATGGCTGTCTCGGGGTAAAACTTTAACAAGGCTATTTGAACTTAGAGCCGAGTTACAAATGTTTCTTTCAGATACTTCTTTTAATTTGAAAGACCGTTTGTATGATAAAACTTGGTTGTTCCGACTGTCTTTTATGGCGGATATCTTTCAGAAACTGAACGAATTAAATTTATCATTGCAAGGTAAACAGACAACAGTGTTCCAGGCCTGTAACAAAATAACTGCCTTCAAAAGAAAATTAGATTTTTGGATTATTTGCGTTGGAAATAGAGAAATAGAAAGCTTTACGTCACTCAGTGAGTTTCTTGGCGATAACAACTCAGAAATATTTCAAGATGATGTATTTGAAGAATTGGTCCAATATCTCACTTCGATGCGCGCATCTTTTGAGCAGTATTTTCCTGAAGAACAGAATACAAAAATGAAACTGAATTCATGGATTCATAATCCTTTTTTACCCAACTTACAAAAGCCCGAAAGTATGTCAAACGAGATATATGAATCTCTTTTAGAAATGTCATCTGACACAAGTATGGAGTCACTGTTCAAAACGACGCCTCTCAACGATTTTTGGTGCAGAATCCGAAATGAATATCCAATGCTTGCCAAAATGGCTTTGAATATTCTTCTCCCGTTTCCAACAACATATTTGTGCGAAACAGGATTCTCAACCTATGCAGCCACGAAAACAAAATACCGCAATAGACTGGACGCCGAACCTGATATGAGACTTCAACTGTCCTCTATGAAACCTGATATCAACCAATTGATGAAAAATAAAAAACAGTTTCATACATCCCATTAGTTAGATTTTTTTTCTTTTTCAATGTTATATTTATTATTATACTTGTTATGTAAGTAAGTAATAAGTAACTGTTACATGGTACTCTAATTATGCTTATTAATAAAAAATACACTTAAAAACCATTGTTTTATTGTAGGGTTCCATCAAGTATTTTGCTATCCAAAAGGGTTCCGTCACCAAAAAAGATTGAGAACCGCTGATCTAGACGATTAGTCAAGAATTAATTACAATAGCAAAACCTTTTTATTCCAACAATTTTCCTTATAAACAATAATAATATCTCAAATGTTGAAACTTAAATAATAAGTAAAATGTATTTCAGTTCCTAAAATAGCAAAATCTTTTATTTCCTTACGAATACCTACGATCTTATCTTAGCTAATCAAAATGCTTGTCACCCTATCCAAGATACCGACAAACACGGCGGGGTACTTTTGTCGGGGCCACCTTTGAAACTTGGTCTTGCTAACTCTAAAATAATTTTACCCCCAAAATTATTAAAAAAATAAATTATAATTAAAGAAGGCGAGAAATTAGACTTTAATGACCTTGTTATTTTCAGTTTAAACAACTCGATTGTAGTTTTGTTTGTAAAATTTAATTTAATTTAATAGCACATTACACGACGAGTTTACAGCCGTGATGGGAAGTTGGGACTTGGGAACGGTTAGACGTAACGTCGTACAGCCATTTTTATTGAAGCTGAATAGACAAGTGCATTGATCGAAATTGTCGTTGTCTCCGCGGTATCTTCGTTTTTTCAAAATGATATGTGAATACGGCTTTGGTTACTACGAAAACTGGTGAGTCGTTGAAGTTTTGTTACGTAAATTAGGTCACAACAACACAGTCACACTCTCCGGTCAGTTCGCGAACAACGCACTCTGCGGTCAGCTGTTCGTAGTATCTTGATCGATTATGAAGTACCGCCAACTTTTGATTCTCTTGACGTCGGTTCGGTTACGTGACCGCAAAAATCAACAACCAATTAAAACCCCTAATACCTAATTCTCTAATTGCGAAACACATAATTCTACTCCAATCCGTAGTGAAAAAAATCCTTAAAAAAGAAAACCCACAAACTTTATTTTACCCTAAAATCAGGGTAATTCTTTCATGTTGGTATTTCTGAGTCGCCGTCGCCGCACCGCGCTGTTCTCTTGAGTGTGTGCATGTGTGGGTCACGTTTGCTTGTGTGCGTGCGTAGTGTGTCAATGTAGTAGTAAACAGCTGTAAAGGTGTAGATTTTCGTAGTTACGGAATGAGATTGTTATGATCAATATCTCTGTAACTAGCCTGAATTTTTGGCTCAAATTTGGTGAGCCTGCTCAGCTCGATGTACAGATACCCCCATTAAAAGGAATGTAGTTGATTTTGTTAGACCTTATATATATATATATTTTATGTATGTTCAGCGATCATTCGTTACTACTTTGACCGATTTCGATGATTATTTTTTTGTTTGAAAGGTAATACTTTCAGAATGGTCCCATATAAATTTGGTTAAATTCTGATGATGGGATCTATAAGAAAATCATCAAATATTGCATCAACTCCGTACCACGCCAACTGATTTTAGTATCTATCTTACCTATTTCTCTGCCAAATGTGGACCGATTTTGATGATTCTTTTTTTAATGAATAGCTTATACTTCAAAGATACTATAATTAAACATTTTTGGAAAAAATTTCACCCCTAAGGGTGGAAAAATAGGAAATGAAATCGGTGTTCAGCAGTTAAATTATGTTTGCACTCGTAAGATTTGTTTTGATTAGGATTTATCACTAAAATGGATGAAATAAGTTAATTTTATTAAAAAAATTAAAACCGACTTCAAAAAACTAAAACGCTAAAAATAATCTTAACACTTAAGTACCTAATCAGTTACTTTTGGAGTCGGTGCCAGTCGATGAGAGATTCTATGTTTTCGTTTGCACCGACTCCAAAAGTAACTGATTAGGTACTTAAGTGTTAAGATTATTTTTAGCGTTTTAGTTTTTTGAAGTCGGTTTTAATTTTTTTTATAATATAGTCCAGTTTTTATTTGTGCCTCGTTTCGTCGTTATACTAAGATAATTTTTTTTGTGTTTGTTATGGTAAAATTGAGTTAATTAAACGCAGTCGAGTATTTTTAATTAAACTTGAATGAACGTGCAGAGCACGGTATAGACTCCAGTATAGAGCAACCTAAGAAGCGTTCTATTTGAGATACTAAAGAAAGAGAAAACTAAGACAGGAAGATCAATTATAATGACCGACTTGGCTAACTACACGACTAAAAATAAAACGAACGGGTGTCTTTCGTGCTCGTTTTAGTTAAATAATTATACCTACATACAAGTGCAGCCCTTATCATGCCTCAAATATCGCGTCGCGACGACAGACAGAACGACCGGCTGATTTATTATGTTTATGCACCCGCGTCTCGCTCCAAAATCCCAACGAATATTTAAATTGCTCGTCTCAGTTTAGCAGACGGCGGCCACAAGGAATTGGCGAACGTTTGAAGGTTACATCTAGTTGAATTGAATGTCTAGTTACTCTATTACGGGACGCTTCCTCGAAATAAACGTATGAAGTAGACTGCTTTTGCGCGAGGCCGCCAATCCTCTGCGATAAATTTAAAATAGCGTTGCATCTGTAAGCTATTTTTCAAGCTAATTGAATACAGTTATTTACATAGGTTTAAATAGACTTGGAATTCTGCAAAGCAGTTTTAATTTCCGCGCGGCTTAACGACATGTAGCCGCGAATAGTATCGGCTGGAGCCCGTTTACGATTCCGAGCGCACGCGCACAACCCGTAAACTCAAATATGGTGGCTACAAACCGCAATTAGCATTGGCTACTAACTATACGCGCACACGGGCAACTTTTTATATTGCAAATGCTTAGTTACGTAAGCTTACTTGCAATTCAACTCCGTACATCGTTTTTTACAATAGTATTTTTTGTTACAGGTCCACCTGCCACCAAAAAAGGCTTGGGCAACGTGTACACGCAAGAGAAGCACCCCTCTTGATCACCACCGATATAACGCTCCTACGGCTACAGTACAAAGTGAATTCTTAAATTATAAAGAACCTCGCGATTAAAGAGATTGTCGATAGAATGGAAATATATTTTCTTAAAAATAAACGACTTAAAATGCAAACAGCGTGTTTATTGAAGCGGAACGATTGTTCCGCGAATCTTCCAACTACGCGCGCGTTCTGGTTTTTAGGGTACCGTAAGGTACTCACACCTAAATTTCTATCATTTTAAGCCTCCGCTGTCGCGTCAGACCATTGTCAGGCAGTTGATTTTTTATAGTATCACCGATATTGTTACGTATTAAAAACCGTAAAAAATGGGGTGGGTCGGCAAACAAGTAACGTGTATACCAACCAAATAATGAATAAAATATTTTTTTCCTCTACCGTTATACCCGTAAGTAGTTCACACTTGTACAAGCAACAAACTTAGTGTGATTATTATGTAAAACAGCGATAATATAAACCGATCAAGTGTGAGTCGGGCTTGCGGTAAAGACATAAGAAATAAAAACACGGTGGTACCGATTAAAAAAAACCTTTCTCGGTAAGCGACTCCAATATACATATAACAATACCAACTAATACATACTGTACATTATGGTTTTGAAATAAACAATTGAGTACATACTAAAATGGCAACAAGATGCATTAGACAGATCGAATCAAACCCATCATGTTTACGCCGCGGCGGAAAGACATCGCGAGAGCGACGCGCCGCGGGCTGCTGCGGTCCAGCCATGCGGACGCTCTCCAAATAGATCAGACGCAGCTCGTCTAGCAAACATTTGCGCCGCTCGCAATCACATTAGCAACCGTAATTTAACGTATTACAGTTTATATTTAATCGACATCGATAGCGACGGAAGGAAGCTATTCCTCAATGTCCTGGACCACCTTCCACCTGGACACGCCAGCCGTTTCTGTCAACGTTCATCAATAAAATTTCTAATCTTTTGTGATTCATTAATTTACTTTATAGACATTATAGATAGATAGATACTCTTTATTGTACACTACACAAAAGAAACAAATCACAGGAAAATAAATATTAAAAATAGCACAATTTAGGCGGTCTTATCGCTGGAAGCGATCTCTTCCAGACAACCTATATTATAGGTAAAACAAATAAAACGAAATTGTTATTGTATTATAATATATTACCAAAATAGGTACTCGTACTTACCTCCATTCACAAAACTGGAGCAAAATATCGATTATATTATATTAAATTACATTAAAAACTACTTACGAACATTAAAAACATACCTTATAATTATCTCAAAAATAATAATTTACTAACAAACATTCCTGCAAATTATGAAACATGGCTGATATAGTATTGTAGAATATTGAGCTATCGTTTTGTAGCTATATTAAAACATTTCAATTCATAGTGGAGGTAGTATTGTTCGTTTGAATAATTTCTAAGCCAAACTGATAACAAGGAATTACCTAACCATAGTAAAATGTTAACTTACAGAAATCGCAAGGAATTTCCCTATAATCTTGGTCCACGATTTAAAATCACAACATTAGACTACTTATCACACTATGAATTAGGATATTAGTTTAAAGTCAAACCAAAGAGTTTTTCGTAGGCGGAAGACGAGCTCCATAGAACATGAACACAGAAAGGGTTGCATTATAAAGACAATACAATAATACTCAAGTCTGTACAGTACATCTTAAACTAATAAGTTCGACGAACCCTAAGCGTATGTTTGGATGCATTTAGCCACCCTAATTAAAATCCTAATAACATATTTTCTTTTAAACCTGTAGTTTCATGGATTTAATGTAAAATCAGAGGTTATATTATACCGGCCGTATTCCAAATCTCTTTGGCTAGATGCATGTGTATAAACTTTTGCCATATTGTCAATGACAATCATGTCCAAACATAAAGCTATATTAGACACAGAAAGGTGTATTTTATTTCCATTGGAAACAGTTATTTATATACTAGCATAACAACTCACACAAACTCACTCCACAAAGTGCACTTTAATGTAAATATTTGGAATATTCGATTGTTAGGCTTAGACAAAACAAATGCAACAATATTTTAACATTAAAAGTATCAAAGATAGCATGTACTCACCTTTTTGTAAATGCAGACTGGCCTTTTCAAACGTTAATACGTAGTTATTGTAAGGCGTTAGCTAGTGTAACATGATGCAAGTTTTAGTTTAATCCGTTTTTGCCAAGAGTAGATGTATATTCCATGTGTACTTAAATTTACCGAATTTGAACAACAATAGGTACTGAGATTCGGCTTGAATTTTATACAACTTATTCAATATGACAACGCGATAATTTGTAACAATTAAAACATTAAATGTATCAAAAATATTGATCTGTTAATATTATTATTCGCTGTCATATTGAATCTAGTGTGAATTCTGTCTGATCATGGTAAAATTATAATGAGCTGCCACTGTTATTTGTCTAGATCCTTAAAAGTTTGGTTTAATGTATAACGGTGTAGCGAAGCATAGTTGGTTTATACAGATGCCTCTTTCGACTGTGTCTGGCGGTGGCTTAACCGGGCAAATTATTTAGTTCTGTAAACCGATATTTGAAGTAAACAGTATTAGATCCTGAGCAAATCTGGCCATATAAGCCACAATTTGCTGACGCGACTTTAAATCAGCGTACAAGCATACATGGTGACGCAACTCAGTGAATATACTGGCGGCGTCTAGTCTTCGCGTTTCGTGGACAAAAGCTCTAATCACCATGATCGGACGAAGCGGTGTTCTCTTGTGTCGGTAGCGTGGTAGCAGTAGCAGGAGGTGGCCGGCACTAGCTGGCGCGCGCGGGCTCGGGCGCGGGCCGCGCGGGCGGCGGGGCCTGGTAGGGGCCCACGGGGTACATGGGGCGCGGCTCGATCGTTGATACGCCCTCGAATCTGAAATTACACCGTTTTATTACTGGCCGAAATACTCGACTAACCTGTGCAACGTTACCGTTACGTGGTTCACACGCATTAAGGTTGCTTCACATAGTACAACAAAGCCGACCCGAAACGATCACTGCATTTGTTCGACTTCAATCGGCTCGTTCATTCGGGTCGAAACATCATTCAATTCGGCATTATTTGTGGAACGAAATCCCGAATATTCATCTACATGTATTCGATGTATTCGATTTTACCACCCGACTTTTCCGATTAAGGCCGGCCCGCTAATGTGTGTGTACCCTTAGAGGAAGAGATAGGAAATGAAAAGGGTAAAATATTTACAATGGAATGTGCCCGTTTAAGATATTTAATCACATGCGCCTGCCCCACCCGCTGCCAAAGTTCCCCAATGACGGCTTTTATGATTTGGTAAGCGTGAGTGCTCCCTGCGAATGTACGAGTCATATTGCCGTGAGTGGCGGACGCTGGCAGGTGGCGAGCCAGGCTTACCGTGTGCTTTCATGCAATTCACTCCATCAACTGGTATACAGCCAACTTCCTTGGCTCTAACTTTCCCTAGAGGTTCCTAGCTCTTTGTTCCGGTCCCAGTCGGGGTGTGCTTGACTATGGTTCATGATCCTAGATGAGGCGACATGTCTAGTAATTACGGAAACTTCGAACAGTCGAGGAACTGTATCAAAAGAAAGTACGGCTAACGGGGTCCATGTAAGTTAATAAAAAAAATATATATTAGTCGAGCTAGCACCTCGCCTGCACGCAGTAGGTACTCACTTGTTGGCCTGGTAGGGTTGCTGCGGGGCGTGCGCGTGCGAGCGCGCTAGCTCGCGCAGGCAGGGCTCGAGCTCGGCCACGCTGTAGCCGGCGCACGTGCTAGCTCGCCTGCACGCAGTAGGTACTCACTTGTTGCTCTTGTACTTGTCGGGGATGGCCTGGTAGGGTTGCTGCGGGGCGTGCGCGTGCGAGCGCGCTAGCTCGCGCAGGCAGGGCTCGAGCTCGGCCACGCTGTAGCCGGCGCACGTGCTAGCTCGCCTGCACGCAGTAGGTACTCACTTGTTGCTCTTGTACTTGTCGGGGATGGCCTGGTAGGGTTGCTGCGGGGCGTGCGCGTGCGAGCGCGCTAGCTCGCGCAGGCAGGGCTCGAGCTCGGCCACGCTGTAGCCGGCGCACGTGCTAGCTCGCCTGCACGCAGTAGGTACTCACTTGTTGCTCTTGTACTTGTCGGGGATGGCCTGGTAGGGTTGCTGCGGGGCGTGCGCGTGCGAGCGCGCTAGCTCGCGCAGGCAGGGCTCGAGCTCGGCCACGCTGTAGCCGGCGCACGTGCTAGCTCGCCTGCACGCAGTAGGTACTCACTTGTTGCTCTTGTACTTGTCGGGGATGGCCTGGTAGGGTTGCTGCGGGGCGTGCGCGTGCGAGCGCGCTAGCTCGCGCAGGCAGGGCTCGAGCTCGGCCACGCTGTAGCCGGCGCACGTGCTAGCTCGCCTGCACGCAGTAGGTACTCACTTGTTGCTCTTGTACTTGTCGGGGATGGCCTGGTAGGGTTGCTGCGGGGCGTGCGCGTGCGAGCGCGCTAGCTCGCGCAGGCAGGGCTCGAGCTCGGCCACGCTGTAGCCGGCGCACGTGCTAGCTCGCCTGCACGCAGTAGGTACTCACTTGTTGCTCTTGTACTTGTCGGGGATGGCCTGGTAGGGTTGCTGCGGGGCGTGCGCGTGCGAGCGCGCTAGCTCGCGCAGGCAGGGCTCGAGCTCGGCCACGCTGTAGCCGGCGCACGTGCTAGCTCGCCTGCACGCAGTAGGTACTCACTTGTTGCTCTTGTACTTGTCGGGGATGGCCTGGTAGGGTTGCTGCGGGGCGTGCGCGTGCGAGCGCGCTAGCTCGCGCAGGCAGGGCTCGAGCTCGGCCACGCTGTAGCCGGCGCACGTGCTAGCTCGCCTGCACGCAGTAGGTACTCACTTGTTGCTCTTGTACTTGTCGGGGATGGCCTGGTAGGGTTGCTGCGGGGCGTGCGCGTGCGAGCGCGCTAGCTCGCGCAGGCAGGGCTCGAGCTCGGCCACGCTGTAGCCGGCGCACGTGCTAGCTCGCCTGCACGCAGTAGGTACTCACTTGTTGCTCTTGTACTTGTCGGGGATGGCCTGGTAGGGTTGCTGCGGGGCGTGCGCGTGCGAGCGCGCTAGCTCGCGCAGGCAGGGCTCGAGCTCGGCCACGCTGTAGCCGGCGCACGTGCTAGCTCGCCTGCACGCAGTAGGTACTCACTTGTTGCTCTTGTACTTGTCGGGGATGGCCTGGTAGGGTTGCTGCGGGGCGTGCGCGTGCGAGCGCGCTAGCTCGCGCAGGCAGGGCTCGAGCTCGGCCACGCTGTAGCCGGCGCACGTGCTAGCTCGCCTGCACGCAGTAGGTACTCACTTGTTGCTCTTGTACTTGTCGGGGATGGCCTGGTAGGGTTGCTGCGGGGCGTGCGCGTGCGAGCGCGCTAGCTCGCGCAGGCAGGGCTCGAGCTCGGCCACGCTGTAGCCGGCGCACGTGCTAGCTCGCCTGCACGCAGTAGGTACTCACTTGTTGCTCTTGTACTTGTCGGGGATGGCCTGGTAGGGTTGCTGCGGGGCGTGCGCGTGCGAGCGCGCTAGCTCGCGCAGGCAGGGCTCGAGCTCGGCCACGCTGTAGCCGGCGCACGTGCTAGCTCGCCTGCACGCAGTAGGTACTCACTTGTTGCTCTTGTACTTGTCGGGGATGGCCTGGTAGGGTTGCTGCGGGGCGTGCGCGTGCGAGCGCGCTAGCTCGCGCAGGCAGGGCTCGAGCTCGGCCACGCTGTAGCCGGCGCACGTGCTAGCTCGCCTGCACGCAGTAGGTACTCACTTGTTGCTCTTGTACTTGTCGGGGATGGCCTGGTAGGGTTGCTGCGGGGCGTGCGCGTGCGAGCGCGCTAGCTCGCGCAGGCAGGGCTCGAGCTCGGCCACGCTGTAGCCGGCGCACGTGCTAGCTCGCCTGCACGCAGTAGGTACTCACTTGTTGCTCTTGTACTTGTCGGGGATGGCCTGGTAGGGTTGCTGCGGGGCGTGCGCGTGCGAGCGCGCTAGCTCGCGCAGGCAGGGCTCGAGCTCGGCCACGCTGTAGCCGGCGCACGTGCTAGCTCGCCTGCACGCAGTAGGTACTCACTTGTTGCTCTTGTACTTGTCGGGGATGGCCTGGTAGGGTTGCTGCGGGGCGTGCGCGTGCGAGCGCGCTAGCTCGCGCAGGCAGGGCTCGAGCTCGGCCACGCTGTAGCCGGCGCACGTGCTAGCTCGCCTGCACGCAGTAGGTACTCACTTGTTGCTCTTGTACTTGTCGGGGATGGCCTGGTAGGGTTGCTGCGGGGCGTGCGCGTGCGAGCGCGCTAGCTCGCGCAGGCAGGGCTCGAGCTCGGCCACGCTGTAGCCGGCGCACGTGCTAGCTCGCCTGCACGCAGTAGGTACTCACTTGTTGCTCTTGTACTTGTCGGGGATGGCCTGGTAGGGTTGCTGCGGGGCGTGCGCGTGCGAGCGCGCTAGCTCGCGCAGGCAGGGCTCGAGCTCGGCCACGCTGTAGCCGGCGCACGTGCTAGCTCGCCTGCACGCAGTAGGTACTCACTTGTTGATCTTGTACTTGTCGGGGATGGCCTGGTAGGGTTGCTGCGGGGCGTGCGCGTGCGAGCGCGCTAGCTCGCGCAGGCAGGGCTCGAGCTCGGCCACGCTGTAGCCGGCGCACGTGCTAGCTCGCCTGCACGCAGTAGGTACTCACTTGTTGCTCTTGTACTTGTCGGGGATGGCCTGGTAGGGTTGCTGCGGGGCGTGCGCGTGCGAGCGCGCTAGCTCGCGCAGGCAGGGCTCGAGCTCGGCCACGCTGTAGCCGGCGCACGTCGCCAGCGGGGTGGGCCACGCCGCCGCCAGGCACGTAGGGTGCGCGGGTGTTGGCTCGCCCGCGCCGACATCTAGAAACGAATAATATAATCTTAATTTACACTGTGAATTCCGTGACGTGTTTATGATACAGTCAAAACTCTTTACCATCGGAATCATAAATCCTAATCGTACTATTAGAACTCGTGTACCTCGTAATCGTATATAACTAACGTATACTGCAATGCACACGACGGTCAAGACGACTGCGCCGCCAGTGCCCGCTGGGTACGTGGCGGCGCGGGGCTGCGCAGCGTGTTCGTGGATCGCACAGACCAGTTTGTATAATATGTCGTGGCCAGATCATAAAATTGATCATTTCATGATGTGACTGATCATTTCATAAAATGGTGGTATTTCATGATATAGAACAGAACACGCGGCCTACATCATGATGTGGTCCGACCAGATCAATGAATACTCAGCGTTTGACGATATAAACAGCTACATACTTCATGAAATGGTCAACAATTAACGATAACGAAAAATTCACGTAACTTGTAAACATATTTTTATTTTAATGATATGGCCAAACGTGGATTGACATTTCATCGAATGTTGACGTTTAAGCGATATGGTCAGTTTTTGTTGGCCATATCAAGAAATACCACCATTTTATGAAATGATCGGTCACATCATGGAATGATCAATTTTACGATCTGGCCACGACATATACACTAACGCAGACGGCGTCACGGGCAGCTAGCTTAGTCCACACCGCGCGCTCTACTGAAATGGTCGTCCTTCGCGTGCGTAGAGTACGCGGCGCAGTCAAAAAGACCGCCCTGCCCGGTCGTATGCGCAGCGCCTAAGAGTTCTATTAACTACTTCCTGGCTCCATATCAGATCAGCTCCTTGTTATCAAATTTTATATTGTCATCTGGATTACCAGAAATCCAGAATGGCACCTCGATGACCGCTGCTTCAGCACCTCTAGCTCAGTTATTGTGGACACTATTCTAACTCACTTAGCCTACAACAAGAGGATACAAATGAAACAGTGGTCTATAAATAAAATGACTGAAATCTGACTGGTGAAGAGTTTTGGCTATGGCATACACACGTCAAAGCGTAAGTTTAGTCCATACCCTTGATCTGCGGGTGCTCGTCCCCGGCGCAGCGCTCGCACAGCAGGCAGTGCCGCGCGGTGGCCAGCGCGCCGGCCGCGATCACCGACGGCCTGAACTGCAGGTACGGGTCCGCCTCGAGCAGGCTCAGCTCCGCGATATACTGACGGATACACGCATTCACTTTATTTTATTTTATTCAGAACACCAACAGCATTGATACAATTTATGAGAACAGCAGAGTTATCTTATAAACGTAGCTATTAATGGGCACTATAGAAATGTAGTATGTGAATAGACCATACCGGAGTGTCTAAAAGTCAGAATTAAACAATTTGTGTAAAGTTGATAGTTTAGTCATAAACAATTCCAGCATGCCGTTGCTTTTTTACTGGTTGTTAAACAAGTTGCTCACTTGGAAAGAAAGAATTGCGACGATAATTTGTGTTTATTACTTCTGAACGACAATTTGTTTTGACTATTCGTCACTTTTTTTTAGACACTGTTGTGCCGATAACATCTTATTACATGTAAGTAAAGTAAAGTAAAGAATACAAAATAATAATAAAATACATATTGATTTATACATATTAGCAGCTTGAGAATAAGATTGTTAAAACTGTTTAGGAGACAAATAGTGTAGGTGACAAAACTAAAAATAGTTTTGTTTTGGATGATAAAACTTAATTTCTCTACCTTAGTTGTCTGGTAGAAATTAACTTTTAACAATAATATTCATATGACATATTAAATTTTTTTTGTTTAAAAAATAGTGTTGGTATCTATCTATTTTGCACGCTTCAAAAATAGCTTTACATTCCACTTCAATACTCACTGCTGCCAAATGGAAGGTTCTCTTAGATAGCCCATTGGAGATGCAGTAGTGTGAGAGAAAGGCAAGTGACGTCGGTGTAGACAGGTCGAATGACAGCACCTTCAGGATGAGGTGCTCCATGCGGAGCACTTCACGCTTTGTGTATGTGTCATCTGTGATGTACACAAACTCTGTCACCTCTGGTGGGTATACTTCTTCATATTTCCTGTTTTAGAAGTTATTCAATTATATATTTATTTTAACATTGATATAAGATTTGACAAATTATTGTTTCAAGATAACAGAGGCATAATGGACTCCAATCAATCAATCAACCAAGCTCAATTGGTTTGCATGATGTACTCTCTGCTAGATGCAGGCCGCCTTGAACCGGCCAATCTGGAAGTCATTAGAGGATGCCTATGTTCAGCAGTGAACGTCCTATAGCTGAATTGATGATGATGACGTTCGGGGGGGGGGGTCACTAGCCACTTTGAGATTTATGTGAATTTGCAAAAGTCATAGAACAAAAGTTGTTGCACAGCTACACTTACCCAAACTGAACTTTTAAAAATTCCTACAGTTAAAAATAAAACAAAAACTTACGCAGCAATGTATGTAGCAGCTGTGCCAACAAGTTGAAGCTTGGTGCGGACCACGCTCATGTAGGACAAGAACCGATCTACGTATGACACAGCCAAGTGCAGGGTTTCACTCTGCTGGCCATACTCATCACAGACCTCCACCAACCAATCAATTAAGATTGAGCGCATCATGTGAGTTATGTCTGGCTGTTTCCGCATATAGCGGGGGTTGGCTCTGTTCTTCACCTAAGAAAATTACAATGAAATTAATTGAATATGGGACATCTGCAATATCAACAGACTAACACTATGCACTAAACGGGTATTATGCAACACATACCTTATTTTACGTTATTGGTTTTCCCGACGCTTCGACCTAGTTGCATAGGCCGTGGTCACAGTATGACTGGTGATGTGCGGCATCGTCTGCCCGAGCGCACTTCACACTTTACCCACCCGCACTTCCTCAATATTTGTGTCCGTAGTACAGTCGGTCTGAAAAACTAGACTAACAGTATCCAGGCTTGTTTTGTACGACGTATCACGCGACTTACAGTTCGTAATCACTGTATTCCATGGTGATGATAACTTAAATCCGTCTTCCTGATTAAAATTATTGTACTTTTTTATTTCAATAGCTTCTCGTACTAATCTCGAGTGGTAGTGCCGATCAGTAGAGAGGATTTTTTAGCTATGTAGTTCCATCGAGTGATTGACACCTGAATTTAATAAGTGTTCAGCTATCGCGATTTTACACGTCTATCGATTCTGTACAGCTGCGATCTTTCTGTGACAGAACGCATTGTTTGGCCGATATAAGAACTACCAGCTGCAGTCAATCTTATAAACACCCGGGGTCTGCAGAGGCACAACATCCTTTGGAGAATGAATTTCTTTTGTTATTTTTGATAACGGAGTATATACAGCCATGTACCAACATATACTTAATAGAGTATTTATTCAGTACTGATCCAACTTTATCCATTATCCCTTTCACATATGGCAGAAAAGCAGGTTTCCGGCCCACCATCAGTTGTCGTTCCCTCTTATTTCCTTCTGCATTTCTCTCCTCTTCGTACTGTACCCGTTTTTTCTAAGTGCCTCCTGTACATGATCGAGTTTTATTTTCACACGTTCAAGGTCGCATAAGTTACCTACGCAACTAGGTCGAAACGTCGGGATAACCAATAACGTAAAATAAGGTATAGATAGATAGATAGATAAAACTGTTTATTTGCAACACAAGCACACTTTATAATACATGTGTTGCTTAATACCCGTTTAGTGCATAGTGTTAGTTAAAAATGCAACAAGAAAGTTTAAAATGTTATATCAACAGACTAACTAACAATAATGTTAGCACCTGAGTAATTACATAGTCATCAGAGAATCTAAAGTTGATTGAATATCTTTTTACATACATAACTGTACTGTACTGATTATGAAGTTGAACTTAAAGGTACTTATAATAAAAGAGTTTCTACTGTCCTTACTAAAAAAGTAAACAGGACTCTAGAATTTTATGAATCTGAGATTAAGGATCAGGTTTTAGTAAAATTTACATAAAGAGCTTGCTTGAACATCGAGTTCATAAAATAAACTTGCTCAGTAAACTAACCTCAATTTCTCTCATGTATTCGTAAATATCCTGTCGATACTCCACAACATGGAAGAACATTTCACGGTCAGTCTGTGCAGTGGTAGCATCTTCTTCTTCTTCATCAAGACTGTCAAGGAGTTGGCTCTCATTCTTGGAGATTGACATGGATAGGATGCTAGAATCCACCACAGACATGGGAGACTCCACATCTTTCTTTTCTTGTAAGGGTCTATGAATTAACAATGATATAAATTAAATACCCAAGATTTTAAACTTCTGCGAAGGCAGACTACAGCAACTTACAAAAGATAAATACTTTATAATAACAATGATGATGTCATTGAATGAATCCAGTTGGTTCATGAATCTCAACAGTATAAACTATGTAATCTATGAGGCTGTCAATTTATGAATAATAAGCCTTAACAGTTTGTGTCATATTAAAGATGAACCAAGCTAATATAATTGCACTGTAGTTAGAAATAGATACAATATGTTTTAGATAAAAAAATATTAGGTTAAAATTCCATGTGAGTCTAGATATAGGTATCTTAGAGAATAAGGGTTTCTAACCTTTTGGTATGAGCATCTTTTTGCCAATCTGGTTGCTTCTCTACCTGTGCACATAGGGCTTTAACGCTTTCGGCTGCATTTTTGAAGAAGTTGTCTTTCTTGATTTCCTTGGTGCCAAACTTAAACGGCTCGCGTTTTTTTACCTCCGCCTCGGTCGGCTTGTCTTCATAAACGCTGAACGCGCGAAATTGTGCGACAGGAGGAACGATATTCTTCTCATTGTTAATCTGACGTACTGTCCTGTTCTCATCTTGAACTTTACTAGGTCCATTCGTCAATCCAGGCTATGGACAAACAAACCGTTATAACCTTACCGACATCAGTATACACTTTAACTACGATATTGGACTTCAAATAAATGAAATATAACAATTAATTAATGCGGAAATACAAAACCATCGTTGAAAGTTTACTCACAAGTTTGATATTCCGGTTCTGGTTGCAAGCGAAGTGGCTAAGGTCGACCAGTGCGCGCCGTTGGTTTGCAGCCGTAAATACATCAGTACTATCTTTTCTGAGCCCTAAAGTGGAATTTTCTTGATCCTCGTGAATTCTGAATGCCATTGCCCCGCTTTTTCGTAAACACCAACAAATTACCAGATTAGCTAAAAACGCGGGCCGCGTGAATGCAAATAATGGCGACCAAAGCGGAAATACGAATAACTAGCAAAACTAGAAACACATTTTTCGTGAAATAAAGCGTGTAGAATTCAAAAATTAGATGAATATTCCAAAATCACCCTCAAAAACGCTACGATAGCGTCAACGGACAACAGACATTTTGGCAATTTCAGCTGTTGCAGATTACATTGCTCTTTTGTCTATGATATTTCAAAAATTAACCAATAGAATGCCAGAAAAACTCGTTAGTCTATGCTTAAAGGCATTTTTTCATGACAGTTGGCGGTTCGTAAAATAATGCACAGTTCACATTATACAATATATTACAAGCTTTAAAAATATTAATTTACCACCAGTAACGAGATAACGACGTAAAGTAACGGTTTAGATGACCAAAAAAAATCTTGAAGCGTGGCGTGGAGATTGCATTCTTCTTGCCTTTGACTATCTATTCTTGCATTTTGCTTAATATGAAGTTATAATTTATCTACATTCTTTAAGCATACTATCAATATTAAAGCTATTAGTAGGCAAAAAAACTGGACCCAGACTAGACATTAACATTTTGTCATTTTTAAACATTATTAGGGTTCCGTAGTTAAAACGGAACCCATCTAGTTTCGCTATGTTCGTCTGTCCGTCTGTCTGTCTGTCCGCGGCTTAGCTCAGAGACTCTTAAATTAGTTAGTGTCAATAATGTTTGTATGTACTTACAGCATAATTCATGTTGTAAAATATAGGTGTTAAAAGAATGAGGAAAAATTATTATGTTTTTTAAAATATGATTTAGGTTATGCAACAACAATAACGCCACGTATTATTATATCGCGTCAATTTTACACTTCCTCTAACTCGTCCAGTATCCAGGAAACCCCGGATGGACGAAATAGAAAACTATCGTTGTGGTGACTCGACATCGAATCAGTAGTAGGTTATAGTTAAACTAACTAGTCTAATAACATAATTTTTCTGATATCAAGTAAAATAATTTATCTCAGGTAATCCATACTAATATTTTAAATTAATGAGAAAATGACTGCCTTTTTTCTCTTTCATGTATCTGACATCTAATATAAATCATGTTTTCACGGCCAAATTACTGGGCTTATTTTGATGAAACTTTATGCGAAAAAAGTAAGAACCACAGGGAAGGATTTATGAGTACAGTAAAAGAACTTCTATGACGAGTGATGACCGTTCTGGTATAGTGATTCGCGCTCTAGACTAAGAAGCATGGTAGTTGCGAGTCCGAATCCCGCATGGGGCAACTGTTCATGTGATCGGCACGACCAACATAACAGGTTGCGTCAATCTATTTTTGTTTTCGATTAGATCACAAACCAGTGACAGATGGCGGCGGACGCGGCTCCGGACTCGTCTTGACATTGTAAGGTCAAACGCTGCCATTGATCGATCCTTGGGCTGGCGGAAGTTGTCAACAGGATAGACCAATGGCAGCGCTTGACCTCACAATGTCAAGACGAGTCCGGAGCCGCGTCCGTTGCAGTTTGTCACCAGCTTTATATCTATCCATCCTATTTATGCGCTTAAGCCGGTGACAGAACGCTGCCATTGGTCGATTCTTGGGCTGGCGGAAGTTGACTGAAGGATAGACCAATGACAGCGCTTGACCTCACAATGTCAAGACGAGTCCACAGCCGCGTCCGTCGCAGTTTGTCACCAGTTTTACTTACAATATTAATCTAAGTGAGTACATAGTTTATAAAGCTGGCAACAGACTTCCAGATCATGTAACAGTTGTACCACCGATTCCTCTGTAGGTGACCCACCTCTTTCTAGAAAGAAACATTTTAAATAACTTGATCTCATTGTAACGGAAGATCTGATTTAGAAAGAGAACACAGGGCGTTGTGTATGAGGGCACATACCCTATATACCAGTAACAGGCGCGCAGCTCACGCACTCGGCAGTTCGGCACTCCGTTGTTATCACTGTGATGATAATGATTAATGAGGTCCCATAAGAACAAATGCAAAAAAATATTAGTAAGGTAAACGTTACTTAAATAAAATAACGGTTTCCGCAAGTGAAGAATCGACCTAATTTGACTCGATTTGACAAATTGAATTGACATTGACCATACAGCTGATTTTGACGGAAAAAATGTAAAATGGGTGACGGACGAGCTGACGAGAGCACTCTTAATTCAATTTTGTTGATTTCTTTCTGTTTAATATCTTCTCTCCAACTCTATTATTTTTCTAGTTAATAATAAATAAATGAAAATTACTTGCAATTTGGGTCACCGAAAATAATAATGATGTTGAAAAGTTATATTTCTTTAATTTTGATTATTTGCTGTAACACATGTTTTACGCTTAGAGAATATAGCAAGGAAGATGTTTTAAGACTAAGGTAAGTAAATAAAAATAATAAAGTTGAAAATCTGTTCATAAAACATATTGGAACTTGGATGGCCAGTGTTTTAAACTCATAACCTCAGTAGGTAGTAGGTATTTAGCCGAACTAATAATATGTACCCGAATACTATATTTAATATTTTAGAGAGGAAGTCCGAGATATGTTCCAGCATGCCTACGACAGTTACTTGCGGTACGCGTATCCATTTGACGAACTTCGGCCTCTCAGTTGCGATGGCGTGGATACCTGGGGAAGCTATTCCCTAACCCTCATCGACGCTCTAGACACACTAGCCATAATGGGAAACTACACAGAATTTAACAGAGTTGTTGATATTGTGCTACAGAAAAATAATTTTGACACAGATATTAATGTGTCTGTATTTGAAACAAACATTAGGATTATAGGAGGGCTTCTAAGTGCACATCTACTTTCTTACAAGTAAGTCCTTAATTTATAATTTTATTCATAGCATTTAAAAATGTATGTCACATTGGATTAGATTGTTGACCAGTTAAATGTTCTGTGTTAGTTAATGTTGCTTAGATCTATAATAAAATGCTTTTTAAGTAATAACCTTTATACTTTTCCTGCAGAACTGGTGCAAAGTTGGAACCAGGCTGGCCCTGTAACGGTCCACTGTTGCGTTTGGCAGAAGACGTAGCACAGAGGCTGATTGCAGCATTTGACACCACAACGGGCATGCCGTATGGTACAATCAACCTGAAATCTGGAGTACCGCCTGGAGAGACCAGTGTGACATGCACAGCTGGTGTTGGCACTTTTATTATTGAGTTTGGCACTCTTAGTAGACTCACCGGTGATCCTTTGTATGAGGAGGTACCTAAGATATGAAAAATAATTTCACATTTGTTACATTATCATTCATTCATTAAGCCTTATATTGCCGAAGTAATAGGTGTCACAGAACTGTCGGTGTTCGATCAAATTACATCTACTATGGCTTGTCCCAAGACAAAGGCCTCCTCCAAGAGCTTCCACTCATCTCTATCTCTCGCTTTTCTGGTCCAAATCATTCCCGCTATTCGTTTTATGTCGTCTTTATATCATACTATCATTACTTCACATTATCATACTAATATATAAATGCGAAAGTTTGTATGGATAGATATTTGTTACTCTTTCATGCAAAAACTACTAAATGGATTTTAATTAAACTTGGCATACAGATAGACCATGGCCTGGATTAACACATAGAATACTTTTTATCCTGGTAAGGTCAATGCAGACGAAGTCGCGGGCTAAAAGCTATCCTACTTCATACTAATATTATAAATGCGAAAATAAGGAAGTTGCGCAGATAATCCTTTATTAATAAACTATAGACCACGCGAACGAAGTCGCGGGCAACAGCTAGTTTAAAATAAAATTATTTATGTTTGTTGCCCCCTATTGTGGCACTTTGGTTTTGTATGTATGGTATGCATTACTTCAAATGTAACCAAACTTACTTATTATTTTAGGTTGCCTACAATGCACTAAAAGCGCTATATCACCATAGGTCACCAATTGGTCTTGTTGGGAACCACATTGATGTTATGACTGGACGTTGGACAGCACAAGATGCTGGCATTGGTGGAGGAGTCGATTCATATTATGAATATTTAGTAAAAGGTATAATAAACATAATGTGATTGATTTTTTAATTTTTTATAAACAATGTTTTACACTAAAAAAAATTACAAAGATACCATTCAATTATTAGGCTAAAAAAAAATGTGCTATGCTATCGTGTTCGTGATCAGACATCCATTTGATCTGACGTGGTTCTCATAAAATATAAAAAGATGTAAATAAAATTTTTATTTTTAATTTTTACACGATTCCTTCTTCATTAACCATTATTGTATTACCAAATGGTACTTCAACACCACAGTTACTATTTGTGGAGCAATCTTTTGAAGTGGTAAGGTACTAAATAAAATCTTTCCAAACATTTTTCAACAAAAATTAATGCAGCATGGATGCAGAATTATACTGTTTAGTATATTAGTATATGTGTCTCATTTCGCACAAGATTCTTTCACAAACTTCATAAAATACATGAATAAATTATTATAATTACGTAAACAAGTATTTGCGTTCCAGGAGCGATAATGTTAGAGAAGCCGGAGCTGATGTCGATGTTTTTAGAAGCGCGGCAGTCGATCGACAAGTACCTGCGCAAGGACGACTGGTTCGTGTGGGCGACCATGCTGCGCGGGCATGTCACGCTGCCCGTGTTCCAGTCGCTCGAGTCCTACTACCCGGGGCTGCTCAGCCTGATAGGTAATTATCATCATAATTATAGACCTCTTCCAATGGAAGCCACTTAACCAGATCCTTAGTTTTTACATACACTGCCAGCAGGCTTGCGTATATCATAGCTGCACCTTATTGGTGTACGTCCTACGCTGCGTTTGCCAAGTGGCGGTCTCCACTTATCGGTTCTACGGCAAATGTGTCCAGCTCACTGCCACTTCATTTTGCTTATTCTTCAAACTATATCCATTTAATTTGGTGTTTCGTAACCTCGTTTCCTAGTTTATCCTTTAGAGAAATTCCGAGCATAGCTCTTTCCATAGCCCGCTAAACAACTTTACATGATGTAGGTACTAGTCGTACTGTGACTGTCCAAATGTCGGCTCCGTAGGTTGCCATGATAGGTAATGCCCATACAAAAACTGATGTCAATGTTACGGTACCAGTACTACTTTAGAGGCGCGACGGTCGGTTTAAAGGTACGTGCGCAAAGACGACCGGTTCGTGTGGGTGACCTAAGATGAGAGGATCCTATAAAAAATATAATTTGAATAGGGATAATGGTCTCTTTTGTGCCAGAAATAATTCAAATCTATCCAGTCCCTATATGTATATAATTGTGATTTTATGATTGGGATAAAAACATACCAGAACCTTCACCAACATAGACATACTTATAATAAAGGAGGAGGAACATAGTCGCATTGAAGCAAGACTACGCTTGTCGTCTGATTTAAAACGCTGTTTCGCCTGTACTTTTTTTAGTAACCATGCAGTCAAAGTATTTTAAGCAAAATTATATTCAACATTGTTTTGTTACCGAAATAAAGCAAAATAAAATAAAAATTAAGATCATTATTATGCTATTAGGTGAAAGCGATACAGCGATGCGGATAATCCACAACTACCACACCATATGGAAGCAATACGGTTTCACGCCAGAAGTCTACAACCTGGGCACCGGCGAAGCTTCATCCTCGCGCGAGAGCTACCCTCTACGGCCAGAGCTCATAGAGTCCATCATGTACCTCTATCGTGATACGCGAGACCCTATTCTGCTGCAGATGGGCGAAGATATACTAAGAAGCATACAGCATAGTGCCAGGACGAATTGCGGTTACGCTACGGTAAGTTTTTTGACTAGAAACTACATAATCATAATCGGTCATCGTAATTCCAACAGGCCTCTTCCACACACAAGACAACACAACTTAAAGACCACACTTTATTTTATTTTACAAAACGAAATTGGTTGGTGGGCTGCGGGGACAGGTCGGCTAGTTCTCGGCTTGCCCATGGACACCTTAAAATTGACAATGATATTAATAGCTCACTAGTAATGGGTAAGACATCTCTTGATATCGATAACTGAGTTTATGGTGTTAACCTATTAACCGCCAAGCATAATATCAGTTGTCGTGCCCTCAGCGCCAAGCATAGTAAAACGAAAAATAAATACCTACAACAAATAGGGATGTTCAATAGTAGATCGATATACCCGTCCCCCTCTCACGCTTATATTATCAACTAAATATCGTACAGATAGAAAGCGTTACTTTTTAATTTATTGTAATTTTATTTCTATTATTAGTAGGTATTTTGGTAACACAGTGAAACAAAAAGCGTTTAAAGATCTTGAAAGATTTATTGTTTTCTGCACAATAAAATTAGTCCAGAAACGAATTTCGTTTCTTTTATTTCTCAATGCTGTCACGTAGAGTATCTTAATAGAACAGTTAACAACATTGGTCAGTTTTTGAACAAACATGATTATATTTTGACTATATCAATATCAGTTTACCGTGCAGCTCATTTTGTCTAGGCCATGTCAAGGGAAACCGATTCTGTCTATCCTCTTCAATGAAAAATAATTTGTGGTAGAAATTCATAATTTATTGGACATGCGTTAAAGATTTATTAAAGAATATCTGCTGTGGCCTAGCTAGATAATTCTTCAGCAGTAGTCATGTTGAATCCCATTTATCGATAACACGAACATAACAGTTACACGCATAAGCACAACACCAATGGAAAATTCCAGAAGGCGGTGCTCGTTTATGACGTCAGAAGCGGTCATCTTTTTCCGACCGTGGCGCGAGGTGTACTAACAACATTCGTTTCTAAACATGCATGATAGAGATGGGAATCGTCAATTCAGTTACTGACATTTTTATACTATATTATTATTATTATTATAAATTAAATAAAACCAACACATTTTTGTGTTTTATTTCTACAGTAACAATTGCTTTATTTATTTTATAATAAATAAGTCAGTATAAACAGAAATATTTTAATTTTTGAGGATTTTTGTATCAGAAATCATTGCTTATGTCCCGTCCCTACTGTCGGATTCTGCCGACACTGGCGTTGGACATCAATACACTTTTCTAAAAATAATATCAGTAATTTATCTAACTTTAGACATTATTTTTAGGTCTTCTAATTGAGAAACTAAAGTGTAATCAATTGTAAATGATTAATTCATTATGTATTTACCAAGTATAAACATTATTTTAATATTCAATATAATACCTCCTCCGTGACCTGACGTGACGTGACGACCTCCGTAGACGAGAGGCGAGCATACCGGACTTGGTGTCGCTATCTCTGAGGTTCCGGGTTCGATTCCCGGTCGGTCAATGTAGAAAAATAATATTTCTATATTGTTTCGGGTCTGGGTGTTGTGGTACCGTCGTTGTTTCTGATTTCTTTAACACAAGTGCTTAAGCAACTTATCAGAGCGATGTATGTGATGTTGTTCAATTTTTATTTAT
This sequence comes from Anania hortulata, assembly GCA_963576865.1. Classification (NCBI taxonomy): domain Eukaryota; kingdom Metazoa; phylum Arthropoda; class Insecta; order Lepidoptera; family Crambidae; genus Anania; species Anania hortulata. The sequence goes on along the minus strand of OY756394.1, from coordinate 7,291,281 downwards.
TATTATTTATAGGGTAAAAACAGTGTTATCAAACAAAAAAAGCAGATTAACCAAGAAGTGGTATTTGGCCGTAAAAATCCGACCTTGGCGAAATGGGCACGAAAATATTTGTCGGATTAATCCGGCCTTGGTGGTGACAGGGTTAAGATATTAATTGTTATTCATATTTATTGTAGTAAAAACAGTAAGTTCATTAACTAAAACTTAGTATAATAGAAATCTTTAAAAAAATCGAGACATACCTGTACGAAATAGTTGCATTTAATATTGATTTTAGGAATACTTCTCTTTTTGATTGATTTATCAGAATATCAAAATAGTTGGAAATATATGGAAATAATCACAAAATAATATAATATTCACATAACTTTTGTAATGTTTCCACTTTACTGTTAGACTTTACTATTAGATACCCCCAGAAAAATATTTTACTCTGGTGACCTTGCTGGTCACGACAGTCACCGGACCATGCGTTGCAATAGAATTTTCGCAATACTTCTGAATCGACATCTCTTTTACAATACGGCAATAACCGGATTGTAAAAGAGATGTCGATAAGCCCGTTATCTTGTTGAAAACGGTAAATCTGGGCCAAAGGCAAATTAAACAATTCTTTAAACAGTTAATTAAAAATTTCAACAGATTTAAAAGTGCGCGAAGAGATAATAAAAACTTGAACACAATGTTGTGATGATGATTGGATTGCTACATCAAAAAATAGTAGCTTGTTCGTTACAAGCTACGGGTAATAAGTACGGGTATAAAGTATAAATGAATTTAAGAAATTACTGTAAAATATGGAAATTAAACATTTTCCGTAAATTTGCTTTATGTTTTGCATTGCCTTGCAGAATTAGATCCGGATTAGTCTTCCTGATAAGGTACGAAAACTATTTCGTAACATTAAATTTTAAAAAAACGCTTTGAAGATCATCAAGCAACGTTTAAGCATCCAGATCTTTGGTAAATCTGTTTATTAGAATAAGTATTATGACCAAGTTTAAATCTAGATACCTACTTACTTCTCAATTGTTAAACTAAAGTTTTGTCGATATTTGTTTTTTATATTTAGATCATATTGTCTTGTCACAAAGTTTATAGTTTATACTAAGTTTATGCCGATTGTCAGAGCAAGATAGCGATATGTGAATTGATGTATGCGAAAAAGGATTTGAAAAAAGACATTAACACAAGCTCTTCAAAATAAAAAATGGATATTATATTCCATTTTTAATAAAATATTTTATTTTATTTTTGGAAATGATTTTAATGATTATAAAAGGAATAATGAGTTACCGGTAAAATATAATGAGATATTTGTGAGACTAGACGTTGCCTTTTACTACACTATTTCACTGAACAATAAGGCATTATAACATCTTAAGGTCATTGTTTGTCCTTTGAACCTCGGTAGCGGAATGTGGAACGAAAAGGGGTGAGGTCGGCTCTTGTGCAGTGATATTGCTTAAAAGCACGGCGATCTTATCTGGCAATGCGTGGTCTTTAGGTTGTGTTGTCTGTGGCCTCTCCCACTGACCTTGATCGTCAGCTTTTCTTTTTAACCAATGCCAGCCAATTTGCATATTAAAGTAATATTGTCGTTGCCTATCCGACATAGGCATGACAATGTATATAGTATCTATTTTTTTCACGATTTCGATGTTGTTGATTTGATGTAGTAACAGCTGTTGTTGTTTATTTATTAGCAGCTGCAATCACGTGGTTTTAATGAGTAGAGTAGTGTAGAGTGTGTTTCTCTTTTGTAGACCCTGTATTTACTTACTGTGAAACTGCTTTATCATTAATTAAATATTATATCTGTACGCGATGCGGAAAGGCATGAAAGATCGAGGATGAAAGAATATCAATGAAAGAAATTAGCTATTGAACGCAACTTTTATCTTTGTGGCAAACTAAATAGACAACTAACCATTTTTTAAATGAATGGCAGAGAAATAAAGTGGTTACAACAATATTATTTTATACTTAACCCATTGCCTTCTAGATCAAAGACGTTCGCGACCACCGAAAAGAGGACCGCATGGAATCCTTTTTCCTGGCGGAGACAACGAAATACTTATACTTATTGTTTGACCCGGACAACTTCATCCACAACCCGGGCGTTCGTGGGACCATTATCGACACGCCCAACGGCGAGTGCATCGTCGACGTCGGCGGGTACATATTTAATACTGAAGCGCATCCGATCGACCCGACCATGCTGTACTGCTGCCACGAAGCGAGGCAAGGGTGAGTTTACCTGTGTCCCATACTAATAAACATGTTATAACATCGGTATAGTCATGCCATGATAGTCTTTAGGGTATGTCATGCGCTTTGAAATTATCCTGTTCGTCCACGGAAACGAAACACTATTACAATTTTATTGTTACGCGCCCACATGTATGTGGTTTGAGCTTAACAGATGACGTAATTTTTAAAACCTCACATTCTAATAACTGCCTACACTGATCTGTTTCGTAGACAATTAATTAACTATCATTGTAACTAAATTTAGAATGCCTTACCAATTTATATTAAAAGTGTACAATTCATTTAGTGACTTGACGCAAGATATACACCGACGCAGTATTAATTTGAAAATATACAAGGGTGGACATTTTGATGAATTCTCTAGACTAGTGTATGCATCAAATGAATGCCATAAGTAAGACACATGCAACTTATAGTCTAAACTTAAGAGATTTCTGCGTTACGTGAATTAATAAAATTACTACAGCTTTCCAGTACTAAGAGTATCTGAGCTAAACTGCGGATAGACAAACGGACATAGCGATACCATAAGGGTTCCGTGTTGACTACGAACCCCTTAAAACGTTAACTATATTTCATCGGGTTATATACAACGTTTATTAGGTAAGGCTATGAGATATTATGCTGTGATAGATCAATCACAGAGACCCTAGACAGAAACTAAATTTACGTTAGTAAAGGCCGATTTTTTTAACCAGATAACTTTTATTTTTCGTGTCGTTTCGTATTCGGCCCTTAGCGCCGATATTTCAAACGCCATATAACTTTTAGACCGGATTCGACCAAGCTGGTGTAAGATTTTAGTTAATCTAGAGTAAGCTGATTTTTCATTCTACCAACCACTAATCTATGAAAAATATTAAAACGGGCGATTTTGACAGTGTATAAATTAAACTGAGAATAAGTAAATGTCAAAGTCGTCACTTGTCAAATCTACTCCTGTCACCTCGAAACTGACATGTTGTCAACATCTAGCATTGACACTATTATCCTACAAAATTATAATGTTGTGGCATTTCAAGTCAACCTAGAAGAAATGGATTACATGGATTTTGGTAGGGTTATCAATTCGTTGATCGTTCTCTCTTGAACTACAGAATAACAATACCGAGTATAATAGTGTATTGCTCGAACAACGTAATCGAAGTTATCCAAGGGGAAATTCAAGGTGTAAAATTATACCCGTAATAGTTATTCTGGCATAGCTTTGTGTTAAGTCGAATCGGCCCTTAAACGATTAATAAAAATGACACTTAGGCATAATATTTACTGTACAAGAACTGTCAACATGTCAAACTTATTCATCATATAAAAGTTATCTGGGAATTGAAAAATTGGCCCTTAGTTATAAATCTTTTTTTTTTATAGAATAAACATCAGTGAAGTGCACAGAATATACCAAATACTTGAAGAAGAAGATAACATTCAATTTATGACGTTAATTGAAGCATCAGAAAATAAAAACAACGCCAGCAAACCGGAAGTTAAAAATAAAACCGAGGAAGTTGCTGAGACAATCAGTAACGTGACAAATGAAGGTATTTTAGTCGAAACTAAAATCGACCAAAATCAAGTTCTGATAAAAACTGAAACAAGAACTGGGTATGTTAACATTGACGGTACTGAAAGAGAGAAACTAAAAAATGAATCTAGTTTGACAGATATTTTAAAAGAACGAATTTCTAAGTACTATAATAGTTCCAATCTAGACGCAAAAGTAGAAGATTCTGAATTAACAATAGAGGAAAGTTTTACAGAAAAAGAAAAACTTGCAGAAAAAAATGTTGAAGTTGACGATATAATTGTTGCACAAAAACCTCAAGAGCCTGAACATGAAAGGCTTCAACCACCAAGTTCTACTAGAGCGAAGGAAGTATATAAATTGTTGCCGAAAGCTATTCAAGAGTTCTTGAATAATGATTGGAAAACAAAACCAAAATGTGAGCCTCAACGCATGTTGGAGCGAATCCGCAAAGAGAACAGGTATCCAGATCACATAGATGTTGATGCCTATGAGCTATTGCTGACGCCAGCACCATCTTTCCTGCAAAGGATATCTTTAGCTGGTGAATTTTTGACCAAAAAGCAATTGCAGACATAAAAAGTGTTCTTAAACTGCCATTGATTTTATTTGCAATGGAGTTTAAGTAGTTTTAAGTTATTTAAATGTTATTTGTATTTTAAATACAGCACAAGACTGAATAATATTGTTTTTTTATGCCAACTTGTCATTCTTTTGGCTTAGGCCAGTAAATTTACCAAAGAATAAAATTATAAGATGTTAAGGTGTTTACTTTTTGTGGTCAAGAGCTTCGGAAGGGATCTGTAATTCTGCTACATTATTATTGTCGCGTTTAGCGCACGTAGGTATTTTTTCTTTGAGCAAAGATAACCGCGTGGTACACCGTGCATCGCGAGTCATTATTAAATAACCTTTTCCTTTTTGGAGGGTGTAGATAGAAGAATAAGTAACTGTCAGCCTTTGGCAGTAGACATCTAGACATGTGGCAGATTTGTCAAATATCTAGGTAATCATGAAACGTAAGTAATCTATGCATGAAACAACCTATCAGAATGTAAGCCAAAATTATCGTGAGAGTTAGTTTATAAAAACGTAAAAATGCTGCCTGCTCTTCCTTTGGATGCCAAGGTATTGCCAACAGATACTGGGAAAGTGTTGGAAGGTAGTGTCTGGTGGGCGAAGTGCTCTATGCCCAACTCCATAACCGTATCATGTCCGATCTGAAAACAACCCCATCAGAGGAAAATACACTATCTTCAAAAGGTTACAAATTAACTAAATTTATTGGTGAAGGAGCATACGCTAAGGTACCTAGGTAATTTTTATAAATACGATTTAATATGAAATTATGCTGGTAAACGTATATACCAACTCACGTATGTTCTGCCACAGGTATATTTAGCAGACTTTTCAGGAAAAGACGATGCTCATAAAGCAACTCTCGCGTGTAAGATTATCGAGACATCTAAGGCTCCGAAGGATTTTGTGGTAAAATTCTTGCCACGAGAGATAGACGTGTTGATTCGCCTAAACCACCCACACCTTATTCATACTCACAGCATATTTCAAAGGAAAACTAAATACTATATTTTTATGCGATACTCTGAGAATGGAGATCTTCTAGGTTACATTTTGAAGAACGGTTGCGTGTCAGAAAATCAATCCAGGGTGTGGTTTCGGCAGTTGGCATTGGGCTTACAGTACCTTCACGAGTTGGAGATTACCCACCGAGACATTAAGTGTGAGAACATTTTACTAACTGCAAACTTCAATGTGAAACTGTCAGACTTTGGTTTTACTAGGTCTTGTGTGGACGAGGACGATCAACCGATTCTGAGCGAGACCTACTGCGGTTCGATGTCCTACGCAGCGCCGGAGATTCTTCGCGGTAAACCTTATTTACCGAAGCCGACGGACCTATGGTCTCTGGGAGTGGTGTTATTTGTGATGCTCAACAAATCTATGCCGTACGATGACACTCGCATGCGAAAATTATATGAGCAGCAGATGAGCAAGAAGTATCGGTTCAGATCGCGCGTGGCTAGCATTATTACTCTCGAGTGCAAGACTGTAGTGAAACATTTGTTAGAACCTGACGCCGGGCTAAGGCACACCGCCAACCAGGTTCTCAGTTCTGATTGGATTGCTATGGACGGCAGACTCACGAGTAAGTTTTTAATGTGTCATTTTACTACGTAACTTACGAAGACCATTTAAAATGTATTAATTATATTCTAGCTTTGAATGCAGTTGAAGCAGCAGCGCTAAAAAAGGCCAAAGAAGAGCGTCGTAAATTATCTGACGTACACAAAATCCCTACCAAAAGACAAGGTGATATAATTTATGAAGGGCCACATAAAGATTCCGTATACAGAGTAAGTAAAGAAAAAAACTTAAAGAAGTAAACTTATTGTTTGATGACTAATATTCATAAGAACTTCTTAACTTTTACATTACAACGAAATAATTTTGTAGGCCAGTGAAATGCTAAAATCTCTCGCAAACATCACAGCTAAAAAAAAAGCTGAATAAATGGAGGGCAAATCTAAGGTATGCAAGGTATCATCAGCTTGTTTTACAAAAATCTAGTCTTCAAAACAATATAATGAACCGGTATGAGTTGATCTATTAATCTATACCCTGAACACTTATCCGATTTCAGTTTCATATCGAAGATGAATTGAAGTTAACTGGTTCTGAGCAATTAACGCTTGCTACTCGTGGTTATAAAATGATCAAAAAAATAAACGAGGGTTCATATGCAAAGGTAAGTTAGGCAAGCATCTCTACTGAGCAGATCGGGGAAAAGAAAGGCTGGGCTGATCCACTCTGATGCAGACAGTTGGGAGCGAGGTGGCGAGGTGACAGTATTTTGCCTATTTTGTCTTATTAGACCTAGCGGTAACGGAGGTGGCGACCCCCGACAGTCGCATTGCACCGGTTAATCCGACGGGGGTGATGCATCGTTGTTTCTGAGGTATCTCCGAGGCGTTAGACCGCACCGGTGCAGGTGGGTGCGAGTCGCCGCTGGGACGACGGGATTCGTCGTCCCGCTAATGGCGGCTTGATGAAACACGCGAAGGTTTTAGTGGGTATACTCTTGGTTTTATGGATTGTTGTTGAATGATGCCACCACTCTGATATTGAGAAACACCGCCACTCGTCAAGAAGACCCACATAACCTGCCGTCATCCCCAAAGCAGCAGGTAAATGCGTAAAGCATTAGGTATCTACGCGAAGAACAAGGCAAGCATCTCGAAACTTTGTTGATTTTAGTCGCAATCTGTTTTTTTTTGTTAACAGGTCTACCTGTCAGAATATAGAAATCCTAACAAAAATGATAAACTGTCAGTCCTCGCTTGTAAGGTTATTGACACCAACACAGCCCCCAAAGATTTCGTAAAGAAGTTTCTTCCAAGAGAAATAGAAATGCTCATAAAGCTGAATCATCCGCATTTGGTGCATACTCACAGTATATTTCAAAGGAGATACAAATATTTTATTTTTATGAGGTTTATGGAACACGGGGATCTTTTGGAGCACATACTTCAGAAGGGTGCTGTCCAAGAAGATCAGGCCAGAATTTGGACCAGACAGCTCGCACTAGCCATTCAATACATGCATGAGCTCGAAATAGCTCACAGAGATATAAAATGTGAAAACGTTCTTCTTACGGCTAACCAGAACGCCAAGTTATCAGACTTTGGTTTCGCCAGAATTTGCGTGGACAAGAAAATGAAAGATATACATAGCGAAACATTTTGCGGATCTCTGTCTTATACTGCTCCTGAGATCTTACAGGGTGCTCCTTATTTTCCGAAACCAACAGATGTGTGGTCTTTAGGAATAGTGCTCTACGTGATGTTGAATAGAGCTATGCCTTTCGAGGATAAGCACATAAAACAGCTATATCAAGCACAAGTAAACAGAAACTGGAAGTTTCGTTCCCGATACATCGATACTATATCTGAAAATTGTAAACGTTTAGTGACTCTAATGCTGGATCCAAATTACCAAAATAGGATCAAAGTTGACCAAATCATTCACAGTGAGTGGATCGCCATGGACTCTAGATTGTTAGGTAAAGCAATACTTATACGCCTTAGTATCTGTAAAATTTTGTGCAACTAAACAAATTTGTTTTTTAGAATGGACACCTCAAGAGGCGTTGGCATACAAAAGGGCGCGAGAAGAAAAGAATCAGCAACAAAAAAAATTGGAAACAGTTGCTGAGCAGGAAAAGTCGGATAAAGAGGCACCATGTCTCCCTGACACATCTTTGATGAAAAATGGTTTCGATGTTAAACAATCTTCATCTTCTTGGTAATTATTTTTATGTATGTATAAGAAGAGCATACATATTTGTCTAGTCCAGGGGATAATAGAGTTAGACTATAATGATCATCATTGTATTTTTTCTTTACAGATAGTTTGCACATCCCATATTAATACTGTAATTCTATTTTTAGAAAATAATATGAACCTTTGATGGAGAGGTAAGCAATCTGAAAATTCCAAACAATATCATTCGTTTTTCTCAATAATACCTACATAGGACTATAGACGCCTGGTACACCCTCCTTGAGGCACCCTGTATTTATATTAATTAGATTCTATACCATCTACTTTAGACCAGAGTGAATTTTCATCCTAGCATGTTACCAATCAGATTGACAGTGACGTAAAAAATGTCATCAACAATTTAGCGTAAAACAATATTTACCTCGAAAATCTAAAAACTAAAAACAAGATGATATATAAATAGTTGCTTATTAATTCCACAACATTATGGTACCAATAAGAGTGAAAATGAAATAATAATGAATGAGAAAGTCACATAAATAAATGGGACCAACGACCGAAAAAGTAGACCTTAGCACAACACAATCAGATTTAATCGTACTACAAGAAAAAGGATTTATATTAGAGAAAATTATAGGCGAGGGATCTTACGCTAAGGTATTTTAGTACTATTAAAAATATATAAGACTAGATGCTATAACGGTTATCTTGTTTTTTATCTTAACATTTTGTAAATTTACTTAACCCTATGATACTTGAGAATTGAAGAAAAGCCCGTTGGTAGAGCCGAGTTATCGCATGCGTGAAACAAAACGAATATCACAAAGAAGAGAAGGCTTATACCCAGCCATCACTTATCGATACAAACTGGTGATAATCATAATTGATCTAATTATGCATGGCGTCATCCTCTCTGCCCACAATACCTATCTTATTGTTGTGCCCTACAGGGTCTATAATGATCGGTTTTATGTATCTATTTATAACACCTGTGTAACATTATAGAATGCAATAAATATATTGAATTGAATTGAATTGCCTTTGCAGGTTTATAAAGCAACTCACATGGTCGATGAGACCCGGCATTCAGTACTGGCGTGCAAAGTCATCGACACAGCGCAGGCTCCGCGCGACTACCTCACTAAATTCCTACCCCGCGAACTCGACGTACTCATCCGAATCAACCACCCCCATGTCGTTCACGTGTCGAATATATTCCAGCGACGCGCAAAATACTTCATATTCCTCCGGTTCGCCGAAAACGGTGATTTACTCGATTTCCTCACACAAAACGGACCCGTTCCGGAGAATCAGTGTAGGCTGTGGATGAGGCAGGTACTCTCGGGGATTCACTACATCCACACCTTGAACATAGCGCATAGAGATTTGAAGTGTGAAAATATATTGATAACGGCAAATTACAATGTGAAGATAACAGATTTTGGTTTCGCGCGCGTCGTGCGACAGAGAGACCGCGACGTGCTCAGCGAGACGTACTGCGGCTCGCTGTCGTACGCGGCGCCCGAGGTGCTCAAAGGCGTGCCCTACCTGCCGAAGCTGGCCGACATGTGGTCCATCGGCATCATCCTCTACACGATGCTTAATAAAGCATTGCCGTTCAACGAAACTTCCGTCAAAAAATTGTACGAGAAGCAGGTGACTTTTTTTGCTTACAATACGATTAAAGGTTAGTGTCGTTATCAACTCAGCAGCGCCTTGTCTGACCTTTTTTTAAAAAAAAAACTAACTTTACTAAACTGGCTCGGGTCTAACTGTGCTAGGAGACGCCTCTGACAAACATTGTCTGGTATCAGTAGACTGACGTTGATTATGATAACATTGATGATTGGATGGCCGTTATCCTACTTTACTACCTACCTACATCCTATCATATTAGACGGCAGATCATTGATGAAGTTCTATTTTTGGGAATCGTACTCGGGTTATTTTCTAGATTTTCTAAATACCTAAGTATTTAATTAGGTATGTAAAATTTCACACTGAGCTGAGTTGTAGTAACTATACAACACACAAAAAAGGGGAAACCGGGGCTTCCCCTTTTTTAGGTGTCCTCTATCTGAAGGTTATATGGACGATAGTTGTAACTTCTATGGATTGACGTGCAATATAGAATACTCTTTATTGCAAGTCATATAAAGTAAATTACATAATTTTTAATTTTTACGTGGTCTCCCTCATAACCACGCAAAAGTGCATAAAATGTGACTATTTGCATAGTCATAACCTCAAACTTCTATCTTAAATATTTCCAAAACGAATAAACTACATGTTTGCTTTGAGAGGGAGAGGGAAAGGGGGGAAGGGGTCAGCCCCCCATCTCTCCTTCAGCCCCCAAAACCCTTAAATTCGTAGACCGTTAATGTACAGTATAGCCGCGATCTTTTTTTCTGTCTTTCCACGTTTCTTTTTCCTTTTGGGCCCTGCAATTTAGTTGTTTGGTAAGTCCATCTCTACAATATAAATACTTCCAACAAAATAATACACTACTTAATTTGTACGAGAAAATGTCGAGAATTAAGTTTTTGTCAAAGGATATCTACTTTGCCGATGAACGGTTACCGCAGGTGATGCGCAAGTGGCGGTTCCGCACGAGTGTGGTGAACCTGCTGTCGACGGAGTGCAAGCAGCAGGTCACGGCGCTCATGGAGCCCGAGGCCAAGGCGCGCCCCACCGCCGGCAGCATTTTTAACGGGCCCTGGATCGGCATGGACCCAAGGCTCACTAGTAAACCGAACATCATAGCGCTCTCTTTCACACTAATAGTACAACTAGCGGCAACGATCTTGAGCGCTGGGCGAAAGATGCGCAGAAGACTATTACGATTACGTAATTGACCAGACGCGTGACGTGCCTGCACCGCCGGCCGGGATTAGGTGCTTGCTCCGCGCACACGCGTTTCTTATACGATGATCGTCTCGTAAGATGCGCAAAACTATCAAATCAAATCAAATCAAATCAAATCAAATTTATTTCCCCACTCTTTCCTCCAGCGCTCAAGATCCGTGCCGGGGATTTTATATAGATAAGCTAAAGCAGTACCGAAACTAGACCTCTTTGTTGATAAGTACACTCCAATGGGTCGTTAGGGTTGTCCTTTTCAAATACTTTTTTGTTTAGTAAGCATTCTATAGAGATAATCGCAAAGCGTGACAACTGGAGAACTCGTCTCGGCTCAGCAGTACTCGGCACCCGCGACAGACGGCACTGCGACGACCGCTTAGGGCTCTTGTTGAGGTGTGCGTCTGTGTATGTACGTCATTTTGAACATTCATAGGCAGTTACCTCACTGTATAGAATATATGTACTGTGCTCACGGGCTACACACTGTTCTTCATTCGGCCAGGTAATCGATAAGTGACGCACCACACGTGTCTGTCCCTAGCGCATGATGATGATTGATGGCACCGCAGGGAGCGAGTGTTAACATTAGTTTAATATTTAGTAGCTATGTTGACAGATGGTCATTAACAGTGAGCCAAACTACAAATGTTTTAAAATAACGTGGCACTTGTTTAAAAAACGTACATATTTCATATCTGTGTAACATTTTCAGAAATGACGTTTTTAGAAGAATCTCTTTTGAAGCAAGCGCAAGACGAGTCGCAAAAGAGAGAGAGGGACATCGAAGAAGATAGTGAAGTAGAGAGAATAGCGGAACTGCGACGCAAAGGTCGAGGAAAAGGTGCGTACCATCTTTATTTATTTATAAGATACAAGCAATAAACACTTTATTAAGCCTCGCATGAGATCGTGTTCCATTTAGCTAAGTTAATTTGGTATTTGTTTCCAGAGGGTCTGAAAGTACTGAAGAATGTTGACGCTACCTACCCCAAATCCCAGCAGTTGTTTGACCATAAAGAATAGAACAAAAACAATAATTATGTCCATTCAGTGTTTATTAACTCTTACATTTTATATTTATGACTCTAAGTTATTGTAAAATTTATTTAATACATTATTGTACAAATGATCTTGTTGTTTCTAATGATATTCGGCCGTGATAATAGTCACGCGCCGGCACTTACAAAGATATGGAAGACAAGGGTCCGTCATATTATAGGGTATACAATACGTTATAAACGTTTGGCACAGCGTGTAAGGAACAGGATTGTGGTACTCTAATTCATTGTTAAATAGTTACTCTTACAACTACAAATATGTTGTGCTTGTGTCTATAGTACGAAACACGCATATCATCAATTTAAATACGCGTATTTGAACTTTTAGCTGTAATTAAACTGTTAACAATAGACTGGTAGATACTGGTATTGAGTCAAGTAAAAAAACTACGACGAGAATGTAAATTGATGATATTACAAGTGCGTGTCATGGCTTATGGGGACTTTTCCCCCTAAGTTCTGTTATACTTGTATGACCTTTGCAATTTTTTACAACGTCAAGTGTACATAAACAGAAGGTTAATATTTTCAGTACAATACTGTCTTATCTCCATTTGGGATTATTTCCTTAACTTCACTCACAGATATGAAGACATTTTTATTGTTAAACAATAAGAGCGATGAATGTTATTTAATACTTAATCTCATTTATAAATACACTCTTTCAAAACACTAACAAAGAAAACTCTTAGAAAAAACAGCACGTCACTTGTGTTACTATGTAAAATTTATCGCAATACAGCTTAACAATATACTACATGAATTATATTTGCAGCAATAAGAAATGAGACCATATCAGTATTGTCGCTTTTCAGTCATTTCCTAGTAAGCTACTTATTATTTAAATGCGCTAAGTACAGCTCAAAACCGTATCAGATTAAAATCTATCGATATATAATATATATTAAATTTTTTATAATTTCATGGTAATATCGTTATACACAAAGTGCTATTTAAGAATGGCCAAACGTAGATAAGTAGTTTAATATGTACTGGAATGTCTATTGCTTACACTGATCCATTTATAAACATCTCATCTCGTTCAATGTACATTCAACCAATAAATAGAAAGCTTTTATTAAAAAATATATTTCATCGACTTAAAACTCGCTACAAAATTAGGTACAAATTTAAATATGATTTAAATAAATCTTTACTTTTAGAGGTTTTAACAACTACTAACAAACCGTAATTTGATTTTTGGCAGTAAGACTTAAATTTTAGTCGTAGTTACAAGTTTCAAATACACACAATTGTAACAGTCCCCGCGCTACCCGCATCGTTCGTGCGTTTAGATTCAAACTTTAGAATGTTGAGAATTTAGCACCGTATTTTGGTTGAAGGCGAACAGAAGGCGGTTGGTAGGTTCGCGTGTGCGAGGGTAGTTACTATAGTCTTTTCAAATTAGCATGAGTTCTGTGACAGATCACTGTTGACAATTATAGTGACGGGTTAACGAAATCCAATAGTTTTTTGGGTATCGAGAATTGATTTTCGTCACAAAAATATCATATTTCATACATTGTTTAATATTATTGAATATTGCGTTAAATTATTATTAAAACATAATTCGCACTTCGCATACAGTGAGACTGTATTATTATCTTCCTACTCTTACTGACGCCAACGCTATTGTAAGGTTTTCACATCGATGAATGAAGACTTCAAGATTAATTTACTATGTCGATAAGGCATTGTCAATTATAAACTTTTTGTTTTACGTATCAAGTATATTTGTTATAATTTTGAAATTTGTATTTCTAGAAGCAAGATATTATGGATTTTTGCAATGATTTAAAATTAAAATTAAAAAATTTTGCAATGATTTAAAATTAAAATTATTTACTCGTAAGTAGTATGGAATCTAAATCTGGAAGTCATTAGGGGACGCCTATGTTTAGCAGTAGACGTCCTATGGCTGAAATGATGATGATGAAGTAGTATGAGTGAACCGACAAATTTAAATTGTCACCGAACTCACCCTATCTTGAAAATATTATAGTAGTAGTTTACCTGCGCGGGCGCGGGTGCGGGTGCGGGCGCGGGCGCGGGCGCGGGTGCGGGCGCGGGCGCTGTTGCGGGTGCGGGCGCTGGTGCAGGGGCGGGCGCGGGCGCGGGCGCGTCACAGGCGCGCGGCGGCGCGGCGCTAGTGCGCGCGCGCGTCGTCACGCGGGGGAGAGACAGCCGACGCGACGCCCGCTGTTGCTGACTTTACTTTCATCGTCTGGAATTGGAAGGAATTATTGAGACACAATTCAAGGCGAATTCAATGTTTAGCTTATTTGAAAGGTAGGCATTGGAGAGGTTTCAAACGGGGTGACTGTTTAATGAGTATCGAAATTTTATTATCATTTTTAAATGTTCTATTAATTATAGATATCTATAGCGGTCACCGTTATCGCAGATAAAATCTTGTAGGCGTTCCGACAACATTATAGTTCAAGATATATAACAACATTATAGGGTTATTGATATGTTTGCTTTTAAACTGGTTAATAAAAATCAGTCTTTCTCGAATCATCAATATCTCATTACATTATTTTTATAAGTTTCTTTTTTGCCTTATTGGAACTTAGTTTTTTACTAACCATAACGAGAACACAACTACTTTAGAAATAAATCGTAGTTACAAAAGATCAACTTATAGTGATAAATAAAATGTAACACCCACACCATTCAAGTAAATTCAAGTTATGTTAAATCCTCGACCATTATTGTTATCAACCCTGGTTAAGTTGTTAAAACCACAAACACCAAACGAATTCTACTTAATTTAAGGTGCAATGTATTTACAATTGTGCACATTAACTCATATACATTTTATTAACGTTATTTTTAACACTATGATGTTTAGCAAGGTAATAAATCGACATAAGTCGTAGTCACACACTTACGCAGTAGCAGGTCATGCCGTAAAAACGAGGTGGAATAAATTATCTGCAGTTAACAGTTTACAACATAAATATTTACAAAAGATAATCTTTGTGACTTTTCAGCATACTATTATATTTAATTTTTTCTTACCCACCTGCAGAATCTTCTTAAATTCAGATTAAACCTAAACCTGGATTAAAAACTGTCTATGTCAACTTTAAACAAAGTAACACATGTGACACGCACACTAAACCTGGTTCAACATGTCATTAACATGTTGATTAAGGGTTTAGGGGTAAGGGTATAGGTTTAGATTAAGTTGACTAACGCCTTTAAAAAAAATGTAGATGTAATCATAATCTGGTTTAAAACATAATTAATAATATAATGTACCACATTATATTATTAATTATGTTACACATTATTTATTATGTATCCGTCCCGTCACATTCAAGTATATAAAGAGATAATAATGTATTAATCTAGGTTTAGGTTAAATTTAGATTTATGACGCTTTTGCAAGTTGGTCTTATTCTGATATTACAACAAAGAATATCTAAAATATTATTTTTATAATCATCTAAATCACAAAAACAAATCTACACCAGATCACTTCAAACTTTAGGTTTTGGTTGTACATAGGGCCATTGTTAGATGGACCTGAATTGAGGTAGTAGTATATTGCCAAGATTAAATTGACTTTTATGCATTTTTTCTTTACTTAGTATAGTGGTTCGCGCTCCGGACTGTACCTAAGTACCTAAGTTATGGATGTTTATAAGTTTTTGTTTAGTTTCGGGCTAGATAATTGGTGTGATTGTGAAAAACAATTTATTTATTTAAGTATTTTGTGATGGTTGGGAGATATTTTTTTAAGACAGCGATATTTACATGGATTCAGTTTTTATTTCGAAGTTATTGATGTACGCAGCGCGACTTTGAAACTAATATTACAGTGTCAAGTTTGAAATGATCTGTTGTAGTGCAGTATTAGTGTTGTTAGTGGGCGACTTACTGGCGAGGTGGGCACGTCACCTGAGCCGTCGTCGTGCAGCGGACACACCAGGTCTACCAGGTCGAGCTCGTCTTTGCTCTTCTTGCGCTTCAGCGAGAACTGGCTCTTCTTTGGTACCTGTACGGAAAATAAATAAATATAAATATGAGCCAGACACACGAATTGTCGTGGTCTCAAAGTAAGGTATTAACATCTTTGTATTACGAGGTACGAGACGATGACAATGAGCTAATTTAGAAAATATCGTGTTTTGTATTGACCGAAACCGGGAATCGAACCCGGGACCCGTTGCGTTCAAGACGAATCACCGCGCCACTACACTAATCAGGTCATAAAAAACTTGCCCGTTATCTTCATCTGCCTTTGGAAGACTACTGTTGGACGTAGTATGCGCGCTGTAGCTATTATGTAGTTCCTATTTTTATAAATAATGGGTATGGCAAGTTAGTTCTTACCTTATATTTGGTTGTAGCAGTTAAAGGCTGGTAGCCGAGGGTTTGTTCCGCATTTCGCTTTTGTTGTATCACGTCACGGCCTAATAAGTCGTTAAATCTGAAAAGGCAGGTTATAAATGAACACATCACAGGTTACCTAGAACCCAAATCGCACCTTTGGCTCTGCCAATGCGCACTACACTATTAGGCTCAAATGCATTTGTCCTCAGGATAAGCAGACTTCTGAATTGTTATGGAAAGTCCACAGATATTTACACTGCAAGTCTCACTACATTTCGTAGGCATTTGCGAGAAACCATTGACGAAGAATAGATTGGCGTTTAATTGTTTGGTTTGTAATTAATCTTTGTTTCGGTTAGGTACTGTTTAATATTGTACTTTTTAAAACTGTAAGAACTTCAAAGTATTGGTGTTTCTAATTATAACACATTTTGCATGCGGTGTTCACCTTAAATTAATTGTGCATTTGGTTAATACTTAAGACGGTATAATAGGAAAGTATTATTGTAACAATTGCTGGTGAAACAAATAAATAAAAAAACAAGAGAAAAAGACGCCAACCACGCGACACCAACATTTAGATGTTGACACCATTCGCAAATAATTCTAAACCAAAATAAAGAACATCCTGATGCCTGGAAACCAGGTTTAATTTCAATTATTTATACAATTATATTTGAAGACAATAAAAAGTTAGTCAGTTGACTATTTAAAAGGGAGAAATTAATGAAATTGGATTGCTTACAAAAAGTACGTCAATTGATTGAGGGTAGTTGATACCAAGATGTGAACTACACAGTTTTGAGAATGTGTGACGATCTACCTTTGTGTGAGATGCCGCCGTAACAATGTTTTGTTTGCGGGGATGTTGAGTAAAGCCGCTAGAAGCTCCGCCGTGAAACGCGGTTCCAGCAACATTAGGCCACCGTGCACACCTGCAACAAATTGTTATAAACATTTCAGACATCCGTAAGATTTATACATGAAATGAGTTCCATATAGTTAGAGCCATACTTACAACATAACATAAGTTTACAGAGAGTAACAGACAACAGTGCCGGGAATATACAGGGTGTTAGGGTAAACACACTTATCCTTCGAAATGGGGATAGGTAACATAAATACAAAACTATTACCAAGTATTAAAAAACTACCATGTCATATTTTGCTTTTTTTTTCAATTGTAAATTTATCCTTGTTTATCCTTGTTTACACGTAACTTTTGGACACTGCGTATGCATCGCGAAACTCGCGGATGGTTCATTGACATCTTCTCACACGCGTTAACGTGATAACAAACTGTGATGAAACTTTTCCTTCATACTTTTCCTGTCATAGAACAGGCAAACATCCTACATACCTAGCTGACTATCGTGTAACCAGAGAAACAAATCTGAAACCTCGTGGTGAAAAAAAAACATCAGGTAGGTATTTTGGCGTATTTAAAAAGTTCATTACGTATGTACAGTTCAATCAGTAAAATCAGTTATACCTAACTAACCAACTAAAGGAATTAAAAAACCGGCCAAGTGCGAGTCGGACTCGCGCACCGAGGGTTCCGTACAAACCTGTAGAAGCGTCTCACACGCAAACTATTCAGTTTAGAAAAAAATGATATTAGAAACCTCAATATCATTTTTAAAGACCTATCCATTGATACCCCACACGTATGGGTTTGACGAAAAAAAAAAATTCGAGTTTTAGTTCTAAGTATGGGGAGCCCCCAAAATTTATTATTATTTTTCTATTTTTTTGTGAAAATCTTAATGCGGTTCACAGAATGCATCTACTTACCAAGTTTCAACAGTTAGTTCTTATAGTTTCGGAAAAAAGTGGCTGTGACATACGGACGGACGGACAGACGGACAGACATGACGAATCTATAAGGGTTCCGTTTTTTGCCATTTGGCTACGGAACCCTAAAAACACTTACATTTATTAACGTTTCTATCGTTTCTTTCTGCACTCGCGAATGAAAGCAGAACAGAACAGTGTCATTTCAAAGTCGGCGATAGTAGAACGAATGGTTGTTATTGTACGTTCACATTAATCTTAATAAGTTTTCAAAATGCGAACCATTGGCCGCCACACACGCCTCTGCAGGTTTTCGCAGGTTATTTTGCACTCGCGAAAGCACAAAAGTGTTTCATCATTTCGAATGTCCGCATACGCACTACGAATACACAATTTGAGTTCATCATCGTTCAATTGTAAATGGCATGTCGAAGCTTTTACACTTGGTAAAAAACACACGCGTCGCAAACGTTACTGCGCGCAAAAGCGAGAGAAGTACGTGCATTCGCTTTTGTGCGCTTTTCACTACTGCCGCGCGCGCGCCAGTCGCAGGTGGCAGGCAGCGTTCGCGCTGCGCATCTCCGTGATTCCAGCTCATTCAGCGATAAACTCAAGTTTTTTAGCGTAGGTAACTACTCACATAGGGTATTTTTATTAAAAACTGATTTTACTAAGAATATGATTCTTTAATGGTTTCGGACTCTATTCGTGGTTCTGAATTTGAAGGATAAGTGTGTTCACCCTAACACCCTGTATACAAGAGTAAGGCATCACGTGTTGCGCGTCAATTGTACCACCACACGTCAACCACAGATGAAAAATTTTCGCGGCCGATTTTCAACTTTTAAGTTCAATATTTTACTATGGGTGTGCCGTGCCGCAAGGATCAATATGTTGTTTCTAATTAAGATAAACGGATACATTTGCGGATGAACCTGCACTAATGTTTGTAATCAAATAGGGTAAGGTAAAGATTCATTTGACGATGTAAATAATGATTTCTTGTAAGTAACCTTAATGCAAATAAAACAAATAGTATTAAATGCCGAACGTAAAACTGGCCCCGATACATAGCCCTCCTCGCAGGCCACCTGCTCGCCCCCCGCCGGTGGCCGCACCGACGATGCTGAGGTGTGTGTAGAGTGTAGAGTACCTGCTCCCCTAAGGTTAGGCGCGTACTCGGCCAGGTCGATCTCCTTGAGCCACTGCATGACGCGGTGCGAGGACCAGCGCGCCAGGTGCGCGGCCGGCGCGGCGGGCTCGCAGCCCTCCTCGCAGGCGGCCACCTGCTCGCCCTCTGCCGCGCGACGGATCATCGTCTCCGGGTTGAACTTGTTCTCGCGGAGCACTTGGATGCCTGGCCGGAACACGAAACAATGGCATTACAAATTATACATAGTTCTTTTAAGATAATATGGAGGGTAGAGTTAAGGAGTACTATCATCGTAGCGTAGACGCCACAGTAGCAACAGGGTAAATTGTCCTTTTTTTAAGAGATAGCTTTATGCTCCAGAGATAGACAGACAGAGATAGAGAGAGTCACTAAAATGTTTAAAAATGTACTAACTCGGCACTCTATACTCTGCATGCTTCAATCCGTCAACAACTGCTACATTCATACCATACCCTTGTCTACGCTAGCGCCATTTTGGAGGGTTTGTAACTGTTGCTGCTTTAGCTAGACAATTATTCAACTTTCCGCCCATAAGAGATAGTACTCCTTACCTCCACCCTCCCTACAAGATAAGAAGGGTTTTTTTCACTTTTGACACGTATAGTGATGTGCCCTAAAGAAATCTAATCTATTCTTTTTGAAGATCGAGAAAGTTTATAAAAAAAAATTTAATCGATTTTTATTCAAGAGTGAGTAAGAGGTAGGTATACTGAAATATTGTACCGTGAGTAAGAGGTAGGTATACTGAAATATTTTTACAAGTCTTTTTTGCTCTTTGGCATTTAACCAAATAATAACAAACTTCACGATAAACTAAAAAAAAACAATAACAAAAGCCAAAACAGTCACTACGCGAAGCACAACGAAAACGCCACACCGCATACCAGGTAGACTACTGACGTCAAGGCATAGGTTTTCACAAGACTACCAAACCGATTCATCAATTTAATGTCGATTATGTATTGTCTATAATCTATAAAGGTAAACGTTTTATTTTACGCATCAAGTATTTGAAGTTAATCATGTAAATTTATTTTTAAAACAAGCTATATTATTAGCTTACAATTTTTGCTTAGGTTTCTAGAGGCAAAGATTACAGTGTTTCTGCAATAATATTTTTTAAAAAAACGTAAGTTTGTAGTATTTGTGAAACGAAAAATCCGAAGTGTCACAAAACCCTTCTTATTTTGGAGGGACTATAATTACAAATGTATAGTTTCAGATTTTTTCCTGTATGTACTTGTAGTAAGACAATATTACTTGCCAAATCTTAAAGTACTTACCCTATATTTTTTGCTTCCCTTGAGAGTGTCGAAATATAATAATTTTTAGCGGTTTAAACAGGTTGCGGTTTTACGTAAAAAAAGATACGTTTTTACGTAATTACACATACCTCCACGCGTTCCTGAGATAGTCTTGATAGACGGACAACAAAGATCAACAAAGTGATCCTAAAAAGGTTCAGTTTTTTCCTTTTGAGGTACCGAAACATATAAAATCATACAAAACTTGGACTTAATGCTATGATGTATTTTCCACCAGTGGACCGGTTCATAATAAAGTTGAAATAATCACTTTTAGCGCCAGTCTACCCGTGACCACGGTTAATTATCGTGATAAGACCTGTGTACAGTGCCCGGCAGTAAATATTGCACATCGACCTTTGGAAAGAGACAATCGGCTAATTTCAGCTTCGTATAGCGTTATCTGTGTCGCACACTACAATGACGTTTGTTGACAAGAGTTGTTAAAAGCTCAAACTATATTATTTATTTTGTGTATATTTTTATTAATTTCGTTGGTATATTACATATTGTTAGTTTTACAGCTCTATATAATTCACGCGGGAATCAAAACAAAACAACGATAAAGTACTCAGTTCTCGAATAAAATTCTGATAAACGATAAATCTAACAATGGATAATGGACATGGAAATCAGCATTCGTATGTACTCGGAAATGCGATGATTGCCGATGTGTAATATTTACGCCGGGTACAGAAACCCTACTACGAAAAACAAAATACGATGTTTCGGACGAAACGAAAGACAAATGATACGCAAACGACAGGCTCACTAACTACGTAACACTTTTGGATGTCGATGTTTTAATCGGATGCGACATATTTTCGGAACGACTTCGTGAATGAACGAATGAAATGTTATCTGTCGCGTTATTTCAAAAATTCCGAACCGTTTCGCAGTAAACGATCATCGCATTGACGGATTTCGTTTTTCGTAGTAGACCCGCTGTATACGTGTAATAAGTAGAAACAAATAAACGTTCAGGCTCACCTCGCCTGATAGAGAGCGCGTGCAAGGCGTGCGCGACGCGCAGCTGCGCGTACAGCTCGTGGTGCGCCAGGCGGTGCAGCAGCCGGCCGTCCAGCGCCGCCTCGCCGGCCGCGCCGCGCGCGCCGCACACGCCCACGTCCTCCAGCCAGCGCAGCGCCCACGCCGAGTCCAGCTGGCCCGCCGCCGTCAGCAGCGGGTCGCCGTGCCCGCCCTGGGTGAGGCCGGACCCCCGAAACTTTAGCGGGACTCTTTTTTTTCTACTTTTTAGCAGATTTCTCTTTATTTCATCATTTCAGCCGTGGGACGTCCGATGCTGAGCGTGGGCCTCCCCGAAGAGGGGAACTGTCGATACTCGCCCCGCTAATTGCCGGGTTGGCGAGCGCATTTTAAAAATAATAATTCGCACGCAGACGCTGCTGCCCGTCTCGTACTACAGGAATTAGTTGCCTCTTACGACACGCCTCCTGTTAGCAGTGTGGGGAAGTGTATTATTTACGACCGGCCTTACTTAATCCTCCTCCTTACTTCCTATTTGATGCATATAAAAATAATTGAAAGACATAACAATAATCTTTGAAGTTATATCTTTAAAATTTGTATTCATTCTTAGTTATATTTACGAAAACAAGCTTTAAAACAATGTCGGTAAAAATGTATTCTAAGCAATTCCTTCCAGAGTAATCTTTACCTTAATTTTTAGCTTTAACCGATCGATAGAAAATTAAAAACTTTTTTTTTATTTATTTGTCCATTATTAATTATTTCTGTCAATTATTCATTATCTACGAACTTCTGTTTCTGTGGCGTACCGGCGTGTCTTACGGGGTAGAGAGGAAGCTAAACTAATTCCTGTAGCACAAGACATGCAGCTGCGTCTGCATGCGAAATCTTATTAAAAAACTGCGCTTACAAACCCACCTGCTAAGCGTGGCGAGTATTGGGCATTCCCCCCCGATAATAGGTCATTGGGGGAGGCCTATGTTTAGCAGTGGATTTCCTATGGCTGAGATGATTAATGTAATACCAACCAGTACCTTGATAATATAACAGTAGGCCCAACTTACCAACAAATCAGTAATAGCCAGCACGATCTTCCTGTGCATATACCTACCGGTACCTAACTAATATAACATTCGGGCCAAGTCACTAACAAATCGGTGATAGCTAGTACGATCTTCTTAATGTGCATCGGGAGCTTGATGACCCGCATAAAGAATGTTTGTTATAATAAAATAAAAAATATTTAAAAAAATGATCAGATTACCAAAGATCCATATACAGGGCCGTCTTAACATATCCCGGGGCCCTAGGGCACACAATAATAGGGCCCTTTTGCAATAAATAAAAGCCCTATTGCAAAGTAAAAGTTTAATAGGTACTGTTGGTATGAATTCAGGATTCCAAAAAATAATTTCATATCTCCGTTAGAAGTATAGTTTTTAATATTTCCTTCTTTTTTCTAGGCTTTGAACCTCTTTTCTTTCTTGAGTTAATAGTGTTCCTCAGTTTCAGTGCTTTGGGGCCCCCATGAAGCCGGGGCCTCGGGTACAGGCCCCGTGTGCTCTTTTGGTAAAGATGGAACTGTCCATATAGTCTCAGTAACAGCAAGCTTATCAACTATGTCAGTACCTAATAGTTAAAAGTGACTTTATTCATTTGCTAAAATGCTCGATCAATGGACAGTTCCTACCCTACTGTCGGCTATTGCTGAATGCAATGCCTATCGGACACCTTGATAACAAATCATTCGGGCCAACTCACCAACAAATCTGTGATAGCCAGCGCAATCTTATTCCTGTGCATATACCTACCGGCACCTTGCTAATATAACATTCGGGCCAACTCACCAACAGATCTGTGATGGCCAGCACGATCTTCTTCCTGTGCATGGGGTGCTTGATGGCCAGCTCCTTGTCGAGCGTGTGCGGCGCGGCGGCGGCCAGCACGCCGCGCGCGTCGCCCGCCAGCCAGGCGCGCGCGGCCGGCGCGTACGCCTCCAGCCCGAGGCTCTCCAGCCAGCCGCAGCTCGTCTCGCCGTCCCACTGCCGGACGTCGGTCGTTTGCCTTCAAACATAAACAAAACTAGCTTTGGTCCGCGATTTGGTCTGCGTTGACCTTACCCGGATCGAAAGTATCATCATTTCAGCCATTGGACGTCCACTGCACACACTGAACATAGGCCTCCCCCGGTGACTTCCAGGTTGACCGGTTGGAAGCGGCAACCTACGGCTGCGGAGGTCGTCAAATATATTTATTAATTGATAGTAACATCACATACATTGCTCAGATCCTATGATAAGTAGCTCAAACACTTGTGTTGCAGAAATCAGAAACAACAACGGTACCACAACACCCAGACCCGAGACAATATAGAAAAGCTATTTTTCTACATTCACCGACCGGTATTCGAACCCGGAACCTCAGAGATAGCGACACCGAGTCCGGTATGCTCGTCTCTCGGCTGCGGAGGTCGTCAAACTATATTATAATAAAAATTACCTAATGGTAATTTCCTAAATTATTTTATAATAAAAAATTTGCTAATGGTAATTTCGTAATTTCCTAAATTATTTTATAATAAAAAATTACCTAATGGTAATTTCGTGAATACAAGCATTTTTACATTAGTGAGTAAAAGAGACAAACTTATACGACATATCATGTGGTTTGTTTACCAGAATTATATGTATTTTGCAAATCTTTGTTAGGAAAGTTTGAGAATACCTATAAATGCATTATTATGCGCGCTATGTCGTCGCTTTCGAGTCAAATGCCCCGTGTCGAAAAAGAGAGACAGAGACCGAGATAGACTGCAGTATTGCCACCGGTTCCGTTAAGGAGTCTCCAACAGAGATGTTATCTTACCACGGCATAGGAGTCAGCCTGGGGCGGGGTCCTGTGGAGCGGATAGAGGCGCGCGCGATGTCGTCGCCCTCGAGCCGAACACCGCCCCCACCACTGCCCAGCCGCGAACGGACTTCGCGGAGGGACGGAGATGGACTGCCGCGAGGTACTGCCTCCTCTTTTTCAGCTGGAATTTGTAGGATTTGATTGATAATTTAAATAAATACATAATTTAAAATGATTAGATCTTTGATGGTTTTTTTTAAAAGGCTTATTTTTGTTGTTTAAATTGAGGTGAGTCTTGTGCGCTGCAGAAGGGCACGTTATTGGTATTCTTTACTGTATATTTCACTATAAATCTGGGGTATATACATAAGGTCTAAATGAATTACTTAACTTTCTTTTTAGGGGGTGATTCTACTACACAAATACAACTTTCTTTACGGAATCAATTATTGAAATCCCCCCACAATGGGCTAGTTTCCTGGGTCAAAAAATGATTATTCTGTTTAATCCGTCAGTTAGATTATCAAAAAATATTGGACCCATAGTTTGTCTTTTGTCAATCAAACAAAAAATGACGAATATAAAGCGCATCAAAGTGAGCACGTGACGTCACGTCTTGCTAAAAAGTGTCGCAAGGCGTGACGTTACGCGGAACTTTAACGGGCTATATCTTCATCATTTTTTGTTTGATTTAGAAAAGAAAAAATACGTGTCTAATATTTTCTGTTAATCCGGACGGACTAATTAGTTTTTTTTTTGGAAACTAGCCCATTATATCTGAAATACATACTCGTATAATCATCCCCCTTAAAACAAAGATAACCGACCAAATATTACTTGTTCGTATACCGCTGGTATCAACAGCTGCCACGGATTGATTGTTTAGCGAAAAGTTTGCAACAAATATTATATTGACTAATTCATGTTTGAACATTTTTTATTTTATTCTTTTGTATGGTTTTGGCTTTTCAAGGGAACTAAAGAACATCACATCGGAATCAGTAAGCGAGTGGAACGTAGTACTTACACGTACGACAAATTAATTGAACATGCAACTATGTCAGTAAAACATTTACTAGTTATTTATGGACGAATAAAACTAGCAAACTTTGTAATAAATACTATTAATAGGCTATGACTGTTTAAATTTTTTACTCCTTATTAATAAAAACTTAATCCGTGTTTAAAAAAGGCTTTAGCTAAAATACTGATTGTTACTTTTTGCCAAATGTTAACAACGATAAGAAGGAGCGAGACAAAACATTGGATTGGTTTAAAAAAAAGGTACACAAGGCAATATTTGATAACCCGGTTCGCTTAGTGGCTCGTTCGATTCAAATCAAATTAAGGTTTTACTAATAAGGGTAACTGTTTACAAAACATTACAATTACAAAAAAAGGTTATTAAAATAATTTTAATTTATTATTAATAAGCGGTTAAAATATAATTTGGCGAATTATTAGGAAGTTCCACTTCTAGTGGTGGGTTCGGCACATGCGGGTCACTCTCGTTAGACACAATACAACATCAATGTAGGCAAAGCCGGAGTAAATGGATTGTATTAGACACGAGTAGGGCTGCCATCTTAGGTTTATAATTATTCATCAAACTTTTGAGTAACCAAATTGAAATAAAAAAAACAATTGTACTAAGTAACTTAAATTAAAATATGCAGGTTTCTCATGCAAAATTACATAATCGTTTCCATAGTAGAGTTAATTTACCTATATAAGTAAATTTTTAACTCCTTATAAAGATGGAAAAGCATCTAGTTTTTTAAAGCAATCGTCCTTCAAAAATCCTCTCATCAAACTGACTTTCCATTGAATAGGGATGATGACTAACTTTTTTTTCTTCGTCTATAAGGTCGTAGATAAGGTTTCAAAAAGTTTTTTCACATAATCAAAATATTACAGAGATATATTGATTTAAAATGTCGCATGACGACACGTCTTAGTACAATTTTTACTTAGTAATGACGTCACAACTTCACAAGCCTCCACTCCCGAACTCTCACGAGCGTTTAGCGAAAAATAAGTGTCTATTATTCTTTGAAAATGTAACTGACAGACTAAATAGAATTTCATTTTCTTTACCCAGTCGTCATCCCTGTTGTTTGCTTAATGTATCGTGAAAGATGGCAGCCCTATCCTATAGCATGGCAGTATGCATGTAGCGAGCGACAAGAGTTGTGCGTGCGGTGCTATCCTCGACCTAGGTTCGGCACGGAGTGCCCGCGGCCGCGCGCCACCACCATGCCGTTGCCCTGTTTACCGAACGCCACGCGCGCCTCGGTCCCCAGCACGGACGAGCGCGGCAGCGACGAGTACACGTGCGTGTTACGCTCGATGGACCGACCGTAGTTGGCTGGCGGCGTCTGGAACAGGTACCCTCATTACAGATCATTCACAGGTTGTTGCGTCTGACTACGTTCGTAGGTATAGTATGACCGTTGACCACGAGTGCTGTACCTCGCCTTCTTTGGGTTGTATCTTTTTGCATTTATCTTACACAATCCGTTGTATAACGCGTTTTACCGCAACGAATATCGAAGGCGAAGTGAGAGAATTATACGAGCTACCTCGCCCCGCGTCTTGCCAGGCGCTACTCTTTAGAAGCAAATTAAATAAAACTAAATATTTGTATTATGCAAAAGATTGGTACAAGTCTTATAAAATACAATGTTATTTTTATGAATGTGAGAAACAATAAAACTAACTGCAAAGAACGTTCCCACTACTTATTTTATGTTTGTAATACTAACAAAATACATTGTTGCATCAGTTATCTAAAAGCTACGCAGTACAGTAGTTAAAACAAGTAAATTTGCCCTCTGTAAACCCTCCGCATAAGTATTTTTACTGTGCAACGGTAGGATATCATTCCCCGTTCTTCGTTCGTTCCCGTTCGTTACAGTGCTCGTCAAACTATTGTAACAATCTGACTCATCATTGTTTAAACTATAACCACGATTCTTATACTAAAGCTGGAGCTGGAATACCTAATTTGGCGTTTTATGTATCCAGAGTATACAACAGAAAAGGACACACTTAGGTCCAAGTTAATTGCTGCTTATTAACAACAACTTTTTCTCCTTATTTACCTCTCCCAGGTTGGACAATAGATCCGTCTTAACTTATAACATGCTCACCCTTGGAGGCGCGGGCCTGACGATCGGGCCACCAGCGTCGGGCGGCGGCGAGCGTTCCAACAGACCGCGCTCCGCCACGCGCAGCCGTACCTCGCTCAGCTTGGACAACAGCTCGAGCTTTTGGGTCTCGAGAGATGACCTTTGTAGCATTTCCTAGAAATTATGTCAAGAGTATAAGATTATTTCGATTTAATAATGTTCAGTTAATAATAATTTCTAGCCATTTATTTATTAGGTCCTACTTCGTACGCAAAAAAGGGTGCCAACGGGACTCTAATACCTACTCTGATATTTTACTAGAATAATAATAATACAAAATACAAAATGTTTTATTAAGTTAATATAGGTTCTATACAAATTCAGGGTTTGGAATATCCTTCAATTATTTGCTTGTATTAAATTAGGAGATACCGCTCTTCTATAACACACATATAATAGTTTGTAAGTACCTAATGGAAAAACAACAGATCATTACAACATCTTCTATCTATATCTAAGTCGTAGCCAGATCGTAAAATTGACCAATTCATGATGTGACCGATAATTTCATAAAATGGTGGTATTTCATGATATGGCCAACGAAAACTGACCATATCGTTTAAACGTCAACATTCGATGAAATGTCAATCCACGTTTGGCCATATCATTAAAATAAAAATATGTTTACAAGTTAAGTGAATTTGTTTAATAATTGTAATCTTGGTCGATAGATAAATTAGACATTTTAAATAGTTATTATTTATAAACAAAACTAATAAATAAAAACACTTGAATAGCTAAATAACCTAACTAACCTCTCAAATTACGTTCCGATTTCCTTAATTTCTGCACTTTCAATTTATACATTATTATTCACTTTTAGAATAAAATATTTGTCCGCCGCCATTACTCATCACAAAAACAAAGCAACATTAGCGCCTCTACCGGTGGGTAATTTTTATTTTATTTTATTTTATTTATTGATTTTAGGAAGATTTTATTGATTTTAATGTAACGATTTTACGATATGATCACTAATGTTTGACCATTTCATGAAGTATTCGTGCGTTTAGCTGTTTATATCGTCAAACACTGATTATTCATTGATCTGGTCAGACCACATCATGATGTTGGCAGCGTGTTCTGTTCTATATCATGAAATACCACCATTTTATGAAATGATCGGTCACATCATGAAATGATCGATTTTACGATCTAGTCACGACATATATAAAACAAAGTCGTGTTAGTTACACCATTTATAAGTCAAGTACGGCTGAACCGATTTTTACGAACTTTGATTTGTTGAATTTGTCTCCACCTCGAATAGTAGAATAACCATTAAAACAACAAAAAAAGGCACGGAAAAAAAGACGAAAAGGCGGTAGGAAGTTCGCCGGGACAGCTAGTAATCTATAAAAACCAATAAAAACAAATCAGTAAAAGTTGTTTCCAGCAATTTTTCATTTGTTTTTCTTCCTGTCAAAATGAGTACCATCGAATAAAGATTCGATACATTATTGTACATTTACAAACTCGCTAAATAAATATTAACAAAATGCAAAGTGATCACAATATCCGGCACGGGTTCAAATGGCGAATTAAAGCTTTCAGACTGTTTGTTCAAACAAACATTCCTGGCTTCCAAACATTTCCAAATAACGTAAACAGATTCGACCTATTTAAAATTAACTTTATCAATGACGTAGTAATGGCGCTTCCGTATCTCAGGCGCTTAATAAAAAGCACATCTGGTGTGGTTCGCGAGAGGTATGGATGATACGCAAGACGTAAATGGTAACAAGGAAAGTCATTTCAACTGTTTATTTGATATTTCAACTTAAATATTTGAGAGTGTGTAAAAGGTAGAAAGTTACTATGCGAAGTCAGAAACATGGAGAATGCATACGTCGTGCGAGCCATTAAAAAATCTATTTAGAATTAGATCAAACCGCATCAACTGCTAACCGGATTGAGATAACATTTTGTACAACCGAATACTAATACTAAAGATAAGACTTCGTTATTTCGCAATACTGCGATATTTATAACTGTTTATTATTGTGAATTGTCTTCTCGTCCATCAATCAAAATTTTTTACTAAGGCTATCTAGAAAGCCATTACAATATTCTAAATTAGTTCATGTCCTACATTTATCCGGAAAAATACAATGATCCTAAAGGATGCGCGTTACCGTCTATCTGTGCCAAACCGTAATCCACGCGGGCGGGCTAAGACTAGTCACCCGTTATCGTTATGTAAATAATATTATTGGTCTGTTTCTGTTCAAGTTATATTTATGGAACCAGATTTCGTATAAAACGAAATACCGAATTGGTCATAATATAATATTTTATTATTTTACAGGATGGCCAGAAAAGTGACGTCCAAAAATTGTTTTAAGGTGCCTTGTGTTGAGAGAGGTATCTGAATCACCCCTTCGTATGTTCTAATATTATTCGTAGTTTTCGAGTTACGATTTTTTTTAAATAGCCTATGAAGTACTGAGTCTAGCGCATTCTCTGAAGCTACTTAGAAACTAAGAAACTATCAGTTTAGATTTTTAATTTTAAGTTGAAAATTTAAATGATAACTCACTTAACATAAATTCTCAACTTTAGGTCATTTTTGTACTTAACTTCCATTAAAGTTATGAGGCTGTTTATTTTATGCATAAATGCACAGTTCATAGAGATATTTAGCTGCAAGAAAAAAAACGAAGAAACCTTCTACTTTTTTTTAGTCATTTTTTCTGACACAACTGATTCCGTTTCAAAACATCATTAAAAAAATCGTAACTCGAAAATTACGAAAAATCGTAGAACATACATAGGGGTGATTCAGATACCTTTCAACACGAGGCACCTATAAAAATTTTTGGACGTCACTTTTCTGGCCAACCTGGGACCTCAGAGACAAGAGCAAGAGCAATATTCAAGCAATAGTATACCCCTTAAAAGAAATTAGTGTAAAGTAGATTCAATTTACTTCTCCAGATTCGTAGAGAGTAGAGAATTCGAGATCACCAGAAAATGTGGTAAATATTTAAACATTATTAAACGTCTGCACAATTTCTTAAAGTAGCCTAGTAGTGTAGGTAATGTGTAGTAGCCTACACATTACCTACACTCGTAAACAGTTTAAAACAGTTCATTGCCACCGTGTGCGAGTGTAGGTGATGTGTTTAATTATTACATTACGTTTTGCTGTAGGCCCACGAATTTATTATTCTTCCCGAACTGGCGTGAATCATCATTACTTTCAGACACGGCCACAATGTGCGCCGATCGACATTCTTACATCATTTCTATAATGTATTTTTGTGAATTATTTATGGGACGTGCCCATAGTTACTTTACTACATTATGCATTTATAAGAACATCATTTATCAAAATGTTATAATTTTTATTTATGTACGTTTAATTGCATATGCAGATAAAGTAATGCAATAGATGTACTTAATACCTAAAGAATTATCTATCAGTCGACCATTGGGTCAGACAGAAATGTTACAGGTACTAAGTGCAACATGGTGTAATTTTAACATCAATATCTTGCGTTTGATTAGGAATTCCAAATTCAAATTTATTCCAAATTAAAGCCAGAAAAATATTGTTTCAAAATTCGTATTTCATTTGTTTTCACATCATATGTTTGAGCTTCAACATTGCTATAACAACAACTATGGACAAATTGAAAATTCGCGGTATTTACGAATACGAGTTCCACCGTGGCACCAGTGCTGCAGAAACGACTCGAAGAAATAACGACGTGTACGGACCGCTAGGTGTAGGCACCGCTAACAAACGAATGGTGCGTTTTTGGTTTCAACGTTTCCGTTCTGGAAATTTCGATTTACACAATAAGCCTCGTGGACGACCTGATACTCAAGTGAATAACGAAGAATTGAAGGCGATAGTGGAAACGGATCCATCTCAAACCACTTCTGAATTAGCAGCAGCCTTCGGCGTCAAAGCGACAAAACGATAATTGACCATTTGCGCCAAATCGGAACAGTCAAAAACTCGAAAAGTGGGTACCGCACGAATTGACTGAAGCAAACCTTATTTATTTTATTTTTTACAAAATCCACAGCTCTTAAGTACATAATACATTTTCTTGGTGCAAAGCAGACAGCCAGTATTGGATTTACATTTTGTTACATTTTATACAATACCAACAAACACGCGTGGCTTGCTGCGTTTTTTTGCTCAATTGTCACAATAATGAGGGGATTTTATACCGTATAGTGACTTGTGATAAAAAGTGGATCCTGTACGACAGTCGAAGGCGATTATCACAATGGCTTAACCCTGGAGAACCGGCAAAACCTTGCCCTAAGCGAAAACTGACGATTAAGAAGATTCTGGTTAGTGTTCGGTGGACCAGTGCTGGTGTTATCCACTACAGCTTCTTGAGATCAGGCCAGACGATTACTGCAGACTTGTATTGCCAACAATTGCAAACAATGATGGAAAAGCTCGCCATTAAACAACCGAGTCTTTTAACTTAACTTTATCTATTTGTGATTTTATCTATTAGTACTAATATTATAAAGCTGAAGAGTCTGTTAGTTTGTTTGGTTTATCTCAGGAACTACTGATTCCAATAGAAAAAATATTGTTGTGTTGGATAGTACGCCAATCCGTCCGTCCAATAAGAGCGGAGTATCAATGAAAAATATTGCAAAAAAATAACCTTTTGAGAGCTTGCGTTAAAGTTACGCAAAAATCATGTATGACGGAATTGTTCTGTACAGAAATTCTAAAAAAATCCGTGACAGCATACATGTGTTTTAAAATATTGCATTGGCGCTAGTGACGCTTTTTCTTTTACTTTTAGAGCGAGGTATTGATGAGGTTTATTGTATTATTTAATTATTTTGAGCTGGGAAGTATTATAGGTTGATAAAGACTAAGTGACAGACCGAACTGCAAGCAGGCGATACCGCGAGCGGAAGCTAATATATATAATATAATAATTCACACAATTCACGACTAGTTCCGGGTTACCATTTCCTAACCTATTTAGTCATTCCTAACTTTACATACTTCCATACAAAATCACAAGTTTTAGCAGCTCATTAAAAGTACGTTAATAGATAGGTGATGTTATCATCCGTATTGCTGATTTTGTTCAAAGATATTACTGTAAAAAAAGCGCTTTTTATTAATAATTTGCCAATGTGTAATGATAACTAATATTAATTAAAGCTTAGCAACATGTCAGTAAGAAGTTTTATGCCTTGGTTCGATTAGATATAAATTAATCAACTCGGGCTCGGAGTTTTGTTCACATAATGTTTGTGCGAATAAAACCTCGAGCTTATAACTTATAACTTATTTTGTAACTTTTAGATAGCTTAAAAAAATCGCACTTAAGAATAAGATTAAGGTCCACGAGAACTTCTGCCGACAAACTGTTGCACAGTTTGGCAGGGTAACACTAAATGAAATGTACTTATTGTTGTGTGAATAAATAAAAAAATATCAAAATTGTTCGAGAACTTGTGACTGTAGTTGAGAGACGTCTATCATCTGTATAAAATGGAGTGATTGTACAATTGGTGGGACAAAATCATATCTTGCCGCGATGAATAGCGCGAACGGTGTCTCAGTAGCGCGGTGAATTGCTCGGCCCACACCGATCATGATTATTCAATAGCCCCATTCCAGTGGGATCTAGGCCGTGCTGAATGTTAAAGAGCTTACCACCTTGCTTTAATAAGGCGTTCGTGAACTACACCCTTTGTCTTTATTAAAATATTTATCTATTCAGAGCTAACAGCCAACACTTTATTTAAATTATTTATTATATTTTGCATGCGCGAGTCACAAAACTATGCTTTTTTTTCATACCTCCTCTCTTGGGACAAGGAGTAGCCTATGTTCTAACAAAACGTAGTGATGACATCTATATATATATAAAAATTAATCCCTGTTTCCCTTGGTCATCGCATCACGCGTGAACAGGTGGAACAATTTCGCTAATTCTTTTTTGTTGTGTTTATTATTGTCAGCAGAAGGTTCTTTTAAAAGAAAAAAAAATTTGAAAGTTGCGCAGATAATCCTTTATGAATAAACTAAAGACCACGCGAACAAAGTCGCGGGCAGCAGCTAGTATAAAATAAAATTACAAAATCTAACAATCACGACAATCTTCTAGGCGCAAACTAAGCATAGCTTGTACTATTGCGACTAGATCACAGAAACATAATATATGTATATAAAACAAAGTCGGTTTAGTTACACCATTTATAAGTCAAGAACGGTGGGACCGATTTTTATGATCTTTGGTTTGTTAGATATGTCTCTGCACCGAATAGCTGAATAAGTATAAAAAATCGGAAAATTCACAAAAAAAAATTAAGAGGCGGTACGACGTTCGCCGGGACAGCTAGTAATAAATAAATAAACACAATAACGTTAACACCAAGTCGAAATTGGACTCCGATACAAATTTTCAAATGCTCATCCTCATCACAAGCATTGGCCCTTTGCGGGAATCGAACCCGTTTTGTAGTCCGGGTCACGCACTACTAGACCAGATGGACGTCGACATTCTATCAAAATCCATTGAGCCGTTGTTACTGCATGTTTGGAGGGCACAGACAAACTTTATATTTTACATTTTAAGGAGGATTGTAATAATAGAATAGCTATGTACCTTTTGCAGTCTCTGGTCCGCGTCTTCTAGCTTCTGGCGCGCGTCGTGGAGCGACCGCTCGAGGTCACCCATCTTCTCGTTCTGAGCAGCGATCTGCTCTGACAGCACCTGTACCTGCAACTGCAGGCTTTCCTTGTCGGCTTCCAGCCTTCGTACTCGATCTTCTGCATCGTTCTGTAAATAAAAGAAACTAGATTTTTTTGACATTTCGTGATGGGGATATACTTTTAAACCTTAACTCATTAGTACCTATCTAAATTCTAATTTTCTCATTATACTTATACCTGTGTCCTAAAATAAAAAGGGTTACATCATAATACAAGTATGATAACTTATTTAAAAATACAAATTAAATTTCATGTTTTTTTTCTAGTATTATAAACTTGTTGTTCATTGGTTATTTTATTCAACACAAAGTAAGAAAATTAGTTGCTATTTTATCACAAAAACAAATAAAATTAAAATGTAGACACCTAAGAACTCACTTATTATATAAAATTGCGGGGAAAACTAACACCTTTCGATTAATATAACAAACCATAAAAAAGAGCATTGTTAAAATATTTTCCATGGTTTAGATAGGGTTTAGAAGTAGGTAGGTACACTAGTATAAATCATAACATGTTATGTTTTAAAAAATAAAGGTTACAATGACAAACAACATAAAGCTAAATCTAGGTCATTCATCATTACAAAATAGTAACACTGGTTACCTAATTAGCACAACAAGTTGTCCGGAATGCATTCGGGCGTACCTTGTAAGTTCGCGCAGGCACTGGTGGAAGTGAAGGGTGCGAGGGCCAAGCGCGGTCATGCATACAGCATGGCGGCGGCCCGGGCGGCCCGTGGCACCAGCACATCGGCGGCCACCACCCGCCACCCTCCGGCCAGCGAAAGTGCTCGTACGAGTTCCATCGACGTTGCAAATCCGGGGGCGTTTCCTCGGTGCGGAGCTTACGAGGCTTCGGCGACACTCGCACACTCGCCGGATGTTGAGGTGGCTTCGATGACAACGATGACCTACTCTTTCGGTCACGGTCACTGCGATCAGACGGTAATCGTCGACGTCTATCCAAGCTGGCAGCAGAATAATCATCCCCTTTGGAATTCATTCGATCTCTGTCATCCATCACTTCACCAGATGGCATCCATTTAAAATCATCGTCCCGCCTTGTAGAGTTATCTAAACGTCTGCTGGGTGTCAACGTACGGTAATCTGCGTCGTTTCCCTGAGTTTCATATTCTCTTCCTTCGGACTCATCCCCACTGGAAGAACTAGACTCACTGTCCGAGGAAGACTCAGCTCGCGCCGCTACTGCGCCGTCTGTCCAGGTCGTGCATTTCACGGTCGCTTCGTCAGGGCTGTCCGAGTCGCCGCCTGTTATGAAATATTTTTTTATATTAATATTTCAAACACTGACATAGAGCCACAGTAACAACGCGAAACTCACCCATGGGCGAGTACATATAGGAGCGCACGGCGGGGTGCACGTAGCCCGCCACCGCGCGCTCCTCGTCCTCGTCGAAGGGTTCGGTCAGGTATTCGCGGTCGGACATGAGGCTCTGCACAAGCGACACTGCGCGACAAGCTCTATGTACGAGTCACCGACGTGTCTCTATTTAGAGTTTGGCCGCGCTCCAGTAATATACTACGTCAGTGATTCGTTCACGGCTCGAAAATTACGTACTTTCTTGTGGGGGCGGTTCCTCACTCGACTGCACGGAAGCAGAGTCACGCGAGGAGGCCTCTGACGCCGTAGACAAAGGTCGTTCGCTGCAATCTGAAGCACGACGTAAGAGTTCCTCTGAGAAATGATCTTGCGTTGCAGTCCGGACTGTGTTACTGATCTCGGTAGAGTTCGATCTCGATTTAATTGCCCGAGGCTTCGAGTCTACCGTGGCGCGGTTGTGCAACGCCGCTATGGTGGCTGCTACGAATGAGCCCCCACGGCCGAGCTCGCGCATGTTTTGGTTTAAAATGAACGGCGCCTACACGGACACGGCCGACAAACGCGCCCGGAAATAGATCGGGGTATATGCGTCTGATGCATTCCGGACACCCTTCCCGCTTTGATCCATGGTTTTATTACACACAAAAGGAATCAAAATTTCGTTGTATAAAGAAAGTTTTGTTTAAAAAGTTATTGTGGTCGTTAAAATACATTAAACACATTAATGATTACGTCTTATTACAGCGCACATAAGTAATGCGTAAGCGCAATATGGTTGCGTGCGGCGCACTGCACACAATCAAGCACACTCACCGGCATGCAGTTGACACCTTCGTACAGGGAGCGGCGCCCCCACTCGACGCACTCTTCATACACCGATCCATCCTCATGATCCTCATAGTCATTCTCAGATTGATGTTGTATCTCAGACCATGTCACTTGGGGTTTAAAATTCAAATATTGGACTTTGACATTCCCATTCATAAAATCTGGATTGTAAGGCGGTTGCGCCGGGTAGTAGGGCGGGGCGGAAGGTTCTACTAACGCCAACTCATGTCTTCGATAACCATTTCGAGTTTTCAAACAATTCATTATATTTCTTCGTTATGTGTAGATTCTGTAGCCATTATAATAAAAATGGATAAGCACTTTAATGATTTTTTACAACAAGATAAAATTACGAGTGTTAATGTTATGTAAACAAGTCACTCATGTTTATTGGGTATCAGCGTTGTGAATGACATCTCACGGAAACATTATTAAAGAATACTCCCCTCGTATCGGAAATAGAACGACAGCTGTAACGCCGGGAATATCCAACAAAAGCGCGATTTTACTGCTCATCTGGGAGACGACGGGCACGTGTTTCAAAAGTCTAAAAATAGCCTACGTAAATGTTTTTAAAATATTTTTTGCTGGATCTCAAATGTTTACAAATTAACCCGATTACTGCTGACGGATCACAAACTAATTCACTATAGATTGGGGCATGGTTGGGGCTTCAGCCTGCGTGGGCTGGCAATGACAGATATTTTCAAGCGTAACGACGTGAGTGTTTTATTTTTCCATTTCGAAATAAAACTTTAAACTACGGATAGTTTAATTATTTCTAACCTATTAAAGATTGGTAATAATTATAAGTTGGTTCATTATGTACAACAAGGAAAACTTTTAAAAATAATTCATCAATTCATTCAAATACACTTATAGAACTAATATTGTTACCTTCAAAGAAAAATATTAAAAAGATGAATCATTTTAGTGAAGGTGTCAATTATTGTAGCTAAATCATTTATCAAGGACCTCTCTCAATTAACAATGTTCGGTGGAAGTCAAGATGGCCCCGATAAATTGAACACCGAAGCTCTACGGAGAGAGGCTATTCAATAATTGCCTTCATTGAACGAGTCCATCGCAAGGGCCAATGAAGCATTAATTTCATTAATTTGCACTTGTTCCAGCTAAGATTAGTAACTAGATTACTTAGTTGTGTAGTTTCCGGTTATATTTTTTCAAAAAATCAAGACATAAAAACAAGCTGATAGGTAAACTGCGAGACACACTTCTACATGTTGTTTATCTCATGGTTCTAAACAATTTTTATTACAACATCAGATACCATCAAAATTATAAGTAAACATAATCAATGAATTATTTAAATCGTCTAATTAGTTCCTAAGATTAAATCCTGTACTTAACGAAAAAACATTTTAAACTTTATAATATTAGTAGTAATAGATTACCGAATTTAACGATAACAACGAACGTGGACTTATCGAAACATTAATGATTCCAAAAAAAATGTAATATCAAAAATTTTATCAAAAAAAAGTAAACCGACTTCAATGCCATCCGATGAGAGTTTGAATGTTTTCGTTTGCACCGACTCCAAAAGTAACTGATTAGGTACTTATGTGTTGATATTATTTTTAGCTTTTCAGTTTTTTGAAGTCGGTTTACTTTTTTTGATAAAATTTACTTATTTCATCTAGTTTTAGTGGTATATCCTCAACAAAACGAATCATTTGAGTGCAAACATAAGTTAACGGCTGAACACCGATTTCATCCCTAATTTTTCCACCTTAGAGGTGAAATTTTTCCAAAAAATTTTCAGTATACCATCTTTAAAGTATAAGCTATTCGATAAAGAAAGAATCATCAAAATCGGTTC
Organism: Anania hortulata; assembly: GCA_963576865.1. Taxonomy (NCBI): domain Eukaryota; kingdom Metazoa; phylum Arthropoda; class Insecta; order Lepidoptera; family Crambidae; genus Anania; species Anania hortulata. The sequence goes on along the minus strand of OY756394.1, from coordinate 7,252,886 downwards.
ACAAACGCCGAAGATATTGGGCAACATAGGTACAAAATCATTTGGCACGGTATGGAGTTCATGCAATGTTTGATGATTTTCTTATAGATCCCATCATCAGAACTTGATCAAATTTATATGGGACCATTCCGAAAGTATTCCCTTTCGAACAAAAAAAAACTATCGAAATCGGCTAACCTGGTAACGAATGATCGCTGAACATACATAAAAAAAAAAAAAAAGATACCGACGAATTGAGAACCTCCTCCTTTTTTGAAGTCGGTTAAAATAAAATTTACCCGCTTACTTACTCGTCGTAAGAAATTTGTTACAAAAGGCCGGAGGGTAAAATCTAGATTGAAAATATAATCCCGCAATAGAGACTAGAAGCATTTTAAACATCAAACAAGGACCGCTGAGCCATGGAATCAATAAAGAGTGAGTATCTCTCAGAAGCCTTCCAGTCTAAAATTATACAGGCGCATTCTTTGAGCTTAACCGTCAAAGAAAAATGTCGAGTGTTTTCAGAGTCTTGTAACGTAAAAGGTCTAAGACGACACAAAATAGAATGAAATACTAGAGAAGCAAACTTGTAGCATGTCGCAACAGAAATATAGAACGCAATAGTAAGTTTAGCCTGAAGTTGACAGAGAGTGACTGCTTGCCGCGACCTGCACAACCGACAAAACTTTTATGCCTTTTTCTGTTAAGGCCTATAAGCTTCACCGACGTAACGTACCTATGGATATTCCAGTTCACAGACTTTATTTTCTATGCACTACATAAAACAACTTACAATACAAAATCACAATTTGAAAAATCGTCGCTTATTATATTGCGGCAATATACGATGCAAAAAACCGAGAGCGACGAAAGATTGTCGCTAACTGGTGCTAAAATTCGTCACATCGCGGCATCGTGTTGTGTGAATCGTTTCTGGCGCTACACGATGCCGAGAGCGCTTGGCAGGGCGCGAGGAAAAACCATCGGAAAAACTAACGAGTTCATTTAACACAAAAAATAAACAAAAACCAGCTTCGGGCGAGCCGGACTCGAACACGAAGGGTTCTGTATCACCGTACAATATGTACACCGTATATACACTACATAATATTATGATACTAGTAAGACGTTTGGATGTATTGCTAATTTAAAAAAGCTCGAGCATAAGTATTAATTAAATATTATTATTGTTATGTTACACTTCACAGTTTTAGCGGCCATAGCAAAATATAGTAATTACACACTAAAATGTCAAGTTTCTACCTATTGCCTAGTGCCGTGTAGGGACGGCCGTAAAGAATACACTTCCCCACCGCCGACAGGAGGCGTGTCGTAAGGGGCAACTAATTCCTGTAGTCTGTCTGTGTGCGAAATCTTATTAAAAATAACTGCGGTCGCCAACCCGCCTGCCAAGCGTGGCGAGTATTGGCAATACCCCCCCCCCCCGATGATAGGTCATTGGGAGGCCTGTGTTCAGCAGTGGACTTCCTATGGCTGAAATTAATGATGATGATGATCTACCTATTACGGTTTAAAAGATACAGCTTTGTGAGAGACGGATAGATAGCAGTGCATTAATAATAGGGTCCCGTTGGCACCGTTTGGGTACGTATAACCCAGAAAAGGTTAGTACTCTAGGTTTACTTAAATTGACAAAGACAATATTGCTTATTAATTAAACAACTTATTGCAAAGACTTCGACATCCTTACTTGTCCAAAAATAATATTTAGTTTAAAAATAGGCTCTACAAAAATATTCTAAGCGTTCGAAATTTTCTGTTTACATGCAGTAAACGTGCGAGCTGGTATTTGGATATTAAAAAAGTAAATATTAAAATGCTGCCATGTTTTCCAAAACATTTTTTCCGTAATAAGTGCATTGTTTTTGTGCATTGTGCGAATACCGGGTCGACACCCTAGAGCGACCCAGTGGGCGGCAAATGGCTCTTGGGCGGGCAGGCGGCGATATAAATATAAACTGTTAACTATAACAATATACTGTTCCATTTAATTGCCTGACAAAATGATGAAACCATAACAGCTTCCAGAATTAGGTTACCATCATTTGTTGCTATTACTCAACTGATGTTTTAAAATTTATAACAATGCTTAAATGAAACCACGAATCCCTGAAGTTTTAAAAAGCTAATTCTATAGGATACCGCTATACCATTGGATTGATACACGCAATTTACAACAGAAATTCCTCCAGAAATATCTTGCATGCATTTATCAAAACAACTTACTTCGCTTGCCCACACGCTTTTTCATAGTATTCAAAATAGATGGGATATTTAAAACTTTGCATATAAGCATGCGTGTACTGTTGAAACAAGGAGGTAATAATGAGCGCTCACCGCGCCAGCCACTGGAGGCGCTCTGAATTTTAAATTACTCTTTGCACAGGCGAATTCGCTGAGCGAGCCTGTAAACAGCCTCCCTGTGTCGATAAATACGCTATCTTTACTTAACTGTGTTACTGTGTCTCTACAACATTTTAACATTGCACCATGCACCACCAGTACCATGTGAACTTGTCGTAAGTATCGTTCATGTTTTAAACGCAGTTGCAAGCATTTAGTGTTTTTTTTTATAGGGGGAGGTAAAAAAAGCACTCTACAGACAAAATGCAGTGTCAGTATGGGCTGTCGGACAACGTTTAGTACACATCGGGATAGGTCGCAAAAATAATTACTCTATTAATTAACACGTGCCATAACAGTTTTATCAGTTTTCTGACAAACGGTTAATGACTGCGTACACAGAAAAACTGCAAAACATTTAAGCGTATGTATGATATACATGTGGTTTTTCAATTAATCATACCCGACAATTGATTGGTTGGATTGGTGAAACCACAAGTGCGCAGTAAAATATCATTGTATATTGGGAGGATTTCGAAAGCTTTGAATGCGAAATATCGCCTGAATAAAAATCTAATTAACACTGTCTATCTGTTTGGTACTTTTACTGTTGTTGGTAGAACTTCTATCGGGATAAGCCAGTTCAAGAATAGGAATAGTGTGTGTATTGAAGGATCTAAAAATGCATTCCTGTTGTAGAAAACACGACGCTAAACACATAGCAATAGGGATATTTTTGGTGTTAGCAGGAACATTTAATGAAGCGAAACTGTATGCATAACTTTGCAAACATTGTGCTGTTACTGGGTGTTTAAAGTGCATCATTAGAGGCCTAGTTTGCTCTTACAATCTCGATCTACAACTACAACTAACTGCAACTACTGCAAACCAACCAACCATGAAATTGTTTTATTAAAACAAGGACGAAATTGTAAATCTGTTGGAATTGGAAGAAGACGATTAACTGATATTACTACCATAGAATCAATGAACAGGTTATCTTTTAATTTTGAAAAGTACAATACATCGAAAATCAGGCTTACATGGCTTCCGTGTGTCCGTTAAATGCAATAAACAAATTGCATTCACTTAATTTGTTTGTAACAACAATGGACCGATCATTCGAATAATCTGATTATGCAATTCAATTCGCATTCCATGTTTTCATTTTCCCCGCAACATATTGCTACAACGATATAGCACAATTTGGTTAAATTGTTTTCTGCGTATAAATTCCAGTATTCCCATCTTTCTGATTACAAAAATATTTTCAAAAATATATTTGTTTGAAGATGCTAATTGATTATTACTTTGATAGAAAGAAGCCAACCCGCGACTTCGTCTGAAATTATGTAATTTATTTTGCATTTGCATTGCAGGCATTAATAAAATCATCCCACAGGAACACAAAAACGAGGAAAAATACATAGGATTATGTGTTAAGGTAGATAATTAATGTGTATCTAAGTTAATTCCGTTATTTTTATGATACTAGATGTCTACTTTTATGAGGTTTTACCTAAGAACAAGTTAACTATTTAAAGACCAGCCACATTTTATACACCAGTTTTAGTCTTGATTAGGAAAAACGTTTACTGAAGGCTGTGAGAAAAGCGGTTGTATTGTGTGATATACAGCCAGGCTGACAGAGCCAAACTATAGTTTATCTATATATATAAAAATGAATCCCTATTTCCTTTGGTCATAGCACCACGCGTAAACGGATGGAACAATTTCGCTAATTCTTTTTTTGTTGTGTTATTTATTGTTAGGGATGTTTTTTTTTAAAGAAAAAATTAAGAAAATTGCACGTTTTTTTAAGGAAAGACCACGCGAACGTAGTCGCGAGCAACAGCTAGTATTACAACAAAATAAAATCATAATAATTTAGTTATCCACAGTTTGTTTCACAGTTAAAGTTTTACATTTAAGATAGGACAAGTAGGCTTTAACAGATTTAATAGTCGAGTTGACCTGGTTAAAATATTACTTACTGGCTGTCCCGGCGAACTTCATACCATCCCTTCATAAATATTATTTTCGTATTTTTTTTTTTGTGTTTTTCATAGTTATTCTGCTATTCGGGGCGGAGACAAATTCAACAAATCAAAGATCAAAGAAGAAGAAATTTAAAGAGCAATTACAAAAACATAAATGAATCATTTTTGTTAAAAAAAGAAAATTTGTATACGCTAGTTTTCGTGAAAAACGCCAAAAACTATTTTGATTTCAACGTAAAATAAAACACTATGGATAGGTCTTCAAAAATAATACTGAGGTTTCTAATATCTTTTCTAAACTGAATAGTTTGCGCGAGAGACACTTCCAAAGTGGTAAAATGTGTGTCCCCCACCCCCCCCTTGTAACGTCTAAAATAATAGAATGATAAAACAAAAAAAAATATATGATGTACATTACCATGCAAACTTTCACCGAAAATTGGTTTGAACGAGATCTAGTAAGTAGTAACCCGCAATTTACCTTTCGTAATGTTATGGGTTTCATTTTGCAATAAAAATACCATAACTATGACTCGACTCGATTGTCGTGATGGGTGAACTTTTACTTATATATAGGTACCTACAGGTTTGTACGGAACCCTCGGTGCGCGAGTCCGACTCGCACTTGGCCGATTTTTTAATATAAAAACGTACACTTACTGGCATTGTTCAATAATTTGCAATTTATTTTTGTGCCAAGAGCACTATTTAAATGCACCAAATAAATTCTGGGCATTTAAAAGGATTTATCATTGGCTAAGCTAAGCCCTCCTTCCACCCACTTTAAGGATGTTCTTGCGGTAATCTTTAGGTCTTTAGTAACAGCAGAGTATAAAAACTATGTTCTGGTAGGCGTTTGATATGCAAAAACTGATTTGGCAAAATAGGTATAGTATTCGTGGTCGTTCGTGTCATGCAATTTCATTATTCCTAAGGAAAATCAGTCAGGATATTTAGGACTTGGGAGGCAAATGTTTCTTGAATGTTCCTAAGCGGAAACGGGTGACGGGCACCGGAAGAGCGGCGGCGGGACCTACTTTCGTGCTCCTCCTTTGATGAGGCCGAGGGTCGAGGGCGGAGCCTTGAAGGAGATCTCTCATCGTAAGTGGCATTATTTTATATTTTACATTGGAGTATTCTAAAGAGGATAGAGCATTGTTTTTATTGCACAACGTTCGCCTTAGCTTGGTGAAGCTAAAACGAAGGAAGCGAGTATTAAAATTAAAATTAGCCCCTGTCTCTAGAGAATAGTGTAGCAAGAATAGTGTAGTAATCAGTAAATTGTTCTAGATTTGTTTATATATTTCCAGAGATAACCTTCCACAAACATACAAACAATTGGATTTACGCAGTGCGCATTAATTATGTCTCTGTCAACGTCACACTAACTTATAGCTATAGAATGGTGCCTATACTGTTCGGTATAGTTCGGGATTTAATCAGCTAATCTTGAACCGTGCAACTAGGATGATGACCTAGGATGTATAAAACTATTCCTCGCACCAAAGGTAACCAATTTTAATAAATTTGACGACCTCCGTAGCCGAGCATACCGGACTTGGTGTCGCTAACTTTGAGGTCCAGGGTTCGATTTTCAGTCAATCAATGTAAAAAATTAACTTTTCTATATTGTCCCGGATCTGGGTGGTTGTGGTGCCGTAGTTTTTCAACCGACTTCAAAAAAGGAGGAGGTTCTCAATTCGACTGTATGTTCTTTTTTTGTATGTATGTTACGCGATTACTCCGCCATTATGAATCGATTTTAATGATTATTTTTTTGTTTGGTAGATCATACTTCAGAGGTGGTCCCATATAAATTTTATCGAAATTGATTTAGAACTTTTTGAGAAAATCAATAAATATATACCCAGATAATATTTTGGTTGTGGTTCTTGTTACCTATCTTCGACAAATATGAGCCGATTTTGATGATTTTTATTTTATTGAATAGCTTATACTTCAAAGATGCTATGATAAAAGTTTGCAAAATAAAAATCACCCCTAAGGGTAGGAAAATAGGGCATGAAATCGGTGTTCAGCAGTTAGATTAGGATTTATCACTAAAAATAGATGAAATAAGTAAATTTTATTTAAAAAAATAACACCGACTTCAAAACACTAAAATGCTAAAAATAATCCTAACACTTAAGTACCTAATCAGTTACTTTTGGAGTCGGTGCCAGCCGATGAGAGATTCAATGTTTTTGTTTGCACCGACTCCAAAATTAACTGATTAGGTACTTAAGTGTTAGGATTATTTTTAGCATTTTAGTGTTTTGAAGTCGGTTTTTTTTTCTGATTTCTGATTTGCAACACAAGTGCTTTTAAATTACTTATCAGGAGCTAGGATCAGAGGAAAAAGAATGTAAAAAGTTTGTATAAAAAAATAATATTTTCAAAAAAACCTGCCACTCATTAGTTTGTAAGTATTTTTTCATATAAGAGACACTCTAAACGATCGACATACAGACAATTTGAATTTTCTTTAACACAATATAAACTTGAAAAGAATTAACCCTGGCGGGGCCGATCTTTTTCTATAGAAGTAATAAGAAGATAACCCAAAACGAAGAAAACCAAACACGAATAAATAACCCGGGCCAGCATTTATTATTATGATGTTAGTCAGTGAGCCTACGTGACGCACGCTGAATGCTGATATTAGAAGGGTTTTAGGCGCCATAATACGCCGCCTAACTAAACTCGCATTCAAATTCATAGCCAGGTGAAATTGGGTTACCTACGCAGTCCCTATTATTATCTAACTATTCGGTTGTTTGAACCGTTCATGGAAATTGGAAACTGGTAATCAAAAGATGAGCGAACATTCTACAAAAAAACTATGCACATTCTTATGTAGTAGCACAATAAATATTAACTTTATAAAGAGGTCATAGATCTTAAGCGTGAATAACTATTACCATCTAATACAGGACTTGAAAAATGATGTAGGTATAAATAGATTGAATAACGCTCAGTCAATTAAGCCGCGCTCCTGAAGTAGCAATGTCGATATTTTAATTAAAATTCTCTTTAGGGAACAAGTTTTCCTGTCTATTGACGTAAACATGGCGATAGGAAATGAGTTTTTGCCATTGATTACAGTATCATTAATTCACTACATCGGATTCTTCAATCTCGAACGCCTACAACTTCAGTACATTTATGAATTCGTTGTTCAGTGTTTGCAGTTGGGAGCTCTATTGCTATGTCATGATTGCAGGCGTTTCATTTAAACTAAGTTTTTATTGAGCTAGATACTAATTTAATGTCTAGGCTTGTTTAGCTTGTTTGTAAAAAAAACAAGTTACAGCCATGATATTTCTTAAATAATATTTACAACTGACTAAAATTGAAGACGCGCGGTAGACTATAGAGGCAACTTGCAATATCTGCTAGACGACTGGGATAAATAGATATAATACAGGCAAAGGCTGGCTTTCAGATGGCAGCATGCGGCAGGTATGCCTTCTCGTGCCGTGTGCCGTGATAGTATTTAGGTATCTGCAGCAAAGCGGTAGAGACACCGAGAAATTCTAATTAACGCTAATGGAACGCGTTCACCTGAAACTAGTTGGCGCTCTCTGGCCAACCTATGCTAATGGTATCAAATTTTTGAATAATTTATATAAACGTTAATTAGTTTACTATACGGTAAGCGCTTTGTACGATAAGTTCAGCATTAACTTAATTGTTACCATGTTGGGCGCCATTATCCATTGGTAACTGGTAAGTAACATTATAATATTCCTATAATGTTTTTGATTTTATGTAAGGTTGTTAGCTTAGGAAGGACGTAGCTTTTTTGATAAATTCATGTCGTCGACTTGACCCTACAATTTATAAATAAACAAATCCTTCATTTGGTCGGCAATTCGAGTAGCATCGAAGATTTCTTTTAGAACTATTCCTGCAATGTTTCATAGGAGCATGCTTAAGGTTACTCACCCCGTCTTGGAAGAAGGTGCGCGGCAATGAATGCCTAAGTGGTGCATACGAGCCCCCATTCATACAGCGCTCGATGCTGGCTACCAAACAAAGCGCTTTCAGCGCATACGTGTCACCTGGTACCCCAGTGCACACAGCGAATATTAAATCGGTTTTATTGTAGTGCGACACATGTCCCTAGCTAGCTAGATGGACAGTGTGACATCAAGCGCTCTCCACCACTGGTCGCTTCACCACTACCTATGTGCTGCCAGACTGATTAACAACGTAGTAGCGATAACCAATTCTAGTTAAACTAATTGGCTCAGTTATCACAGTTTTTATATGTAGTATGTGAGTTAGTCAATGAAATAACGCCCACTTACAGAACCTTCATCTACATTGAATCTAAATCTGGATTGAAACATAATTCTGTCTCTGTAAACGTCAATAGATGCAGAATAATATTTTAAACAAGATTTAGGTTTAATCTTAATTTACGTTTTAGCTGTGTGTGTAGCTAAATCTATGCGTATGTTCATATTAAAAATTGTAATCCCTCGGCATGTGTGTATACCTGCCGTCTGGTCTAACTGATATAAAGTCTAGGTATCTTAGAAACTATCTTAACGAATTTGAGAAGGTAATTTTCACTTAAACATAGATTTGATTCATAAGACAGGTTTAATACGACCCGGGCCAAGCCTGGGCTGGGTGCTGGTAAGTTAAACAAAAAGATATGGAAATTAGGCAATTAGTTTGCCGGTCGTCGTTTCAGCCTAGTAAACAAACAGCAACGTTAAGCGTTGACATAATATTTGATAATGACATAATAGATCGAAAAAGCAACTCGTATTCTTGGATAGACAGCCGCCTACCGCCTCGCATCTGACTGACATATCCGCTTGTTTCCCGGTTATTTAGAACTGACAGTTCCAGAATAGTCAATATAGTTAATTGCAGTCTAGATATTTTCAAAAGAAAAACCTAATAAATAACTTCTATTTGTATTAATAACTGGAACGGGTGAAAACTATCAATGTATTATAAGAATAATACGAGTAAATAACCTTATTATATTATCCAAAACTTGCCTCAAGAACTTCTATAAATGATGACAAAAATCGCGTTAAAATCCTTATAGGTGGTTTGCGGTTACACAAACAAACACATTACTTTGTTTTGCTTTTACCGAACTGCTTTTAAATATTATTAGTTGACTTTATTTTAGAGAATGACTCTACTAGTCTAGTATACTTTCTCTATGAGACCAACATTAAAATCGCAAAAAATAAACACTTCACCAAACTAAACAGCCTCTCAGCTTTTACGAGAAAAAAATGTGAACCACAATAAAAGTGGCAGTATTTGAGCAAGAGAATCATCATTTAAAAATAAAATTTTTAAAAAATATATGATTTCGGCAGAAGATACTACTATAAAAATTGCAGAGGTTAAAAACAACGTTCCCACTTCGCCGCATTTTAAAACTGATTTTGTGTTAGAAAATCGTATGCATTTTCTTGCTTTATTTAATCATTGCCAGTTAGTCAAAGATATAATCAGTTTAAATGCAGGTCAAACAGTCCATTTGCAGCACTAAGTTACAGTTTCAAAGATATCGCCCTGTCAGGTAACTAAGTTACTTCAGCGGTGGAGCCGTCTCGAATATGCTTTGAATATCCGACACTGCGGTTTATCGAATTACACGAGGACTCCACCGCAACGGGTATTCGTAATTCGCAAATCTACAACTAAATTATAGCGATATTACCTATAAGGTTGTTTCAGCTCGACATAATCCGGCCCAAATATTGAAACTACACTACAAGTTTGGATCTGTTATGCAGCAAACAGTAAGTATAGAAACTTTTAATGTAGTAGGGCATAGGGTAGCGTTCAGCCAAGTTAGTGTACATTTTAGCCAAATCACCATATCGAGTTTGTTACGCTTCTTCATAAAACACACATTCAAGTGGCTTGAGAAATTCGGACAGAAGCTCCATAAAACAATTTCAGATTTTCCACTGTGAAAAAACCACGTAAGAGGAAAATAGTAAGGGTGCTGTACTCATTGCAAAGAAGAAGCAGGTCGCTCATTGCGTATGGATTCACGTCAGCGAGCAAAGGTTCGAGTGTGTGCAATTAGTTCCCTTCCGCACACAGCTTCCAAAGGCCTTTCCGAGCGCTCGAGCTTAAAACGTAAGCCGCGGTCTGGGCGAACACCTGAGCCACGATACGCCACACAATATTGATACCTACTTAAAATGAAAACATCTTTTATAGTAGTTGGTTTCCAGAGGAACTTATAAATCAGATTACTAAATAAGACCTTTATAATATTTTGTATCGTATTTTCATAAACTTACAGTCCAAAACTCAACAAGGCGCAAGGATGAAGGAAATGGCTGTACGAAGGGATGGGAAAATTATAGATTACTTCTATACGGTGCGGTCTCCAAGTATCAAAGAATTTCCATTCCGAACAGGAGATTGTTTCGCTAGTCCAGTTATGGGTATTTTATTTGGTGCCATTTTAGCAGTCGACCTGATTACTAACGAAGTATTTAATAGCGCAAAGCTACATTTTTAGTAGCGCTAAGCTACTAAAAATTTTAATGGCTTTGATTGAATCTTAAATTGACGCATCGCTTAACAAATATATACCATGAGGTCGTGATACAAACGTATACGCCAAAACGGTTATTTTCATTTCAATTAATTCATAAAAATTCCGTAATGGTTGAGAAAAATCGATATGGTATCAATATCAGTAGCAGGGCCACCAAAATTTCCAATGCGTCGTCTTGATTATTTTATGACATAATCTAACCGCCTAACTAGCGTCTTCGATGGTACGGGCACGTCCAGAGACGACCGATAGATTATATTGTTAAGTGTTCCCTTCACTTGCCAACGACGAAACGAGGACGTGGAAGACCACCTACCACTTGGTTAACAACGGTTGAAAAAGACCTGAAAGAAGCTAATCTCGACATAAATGAAATTCTTATTTTTGTTAGTGTTTGGGACCCAAATGTTTAAAAAAACCTTACGAATTTTTTCTAGTCCTGTCTGTTACAGCCGTTTTATTTGCAGCCTATCAATGCAATGAACGTAACGAAATTTTGAGGGTTGATTCTGCTTCTGAAATAGAATAACTTTCTCAATGGGACACTTACAAAAAAAAACACATATACATGGTATAGACCCACTTTTTTACCAACCGATCAACTGTAAATTAATTCTGCGCAAGAGAGCATTCTAGATAACTTTATGGTCCTTTGAGCCGAATTATTTGTAAATAAACAATATTTCTTACTAGTATTGATACTTACAAGAGCAACCGAATTGTTGTTCTGTTGCAGCCAGCGCAGGATGGCACTCGCGGTGGTGAAGTCGGGGCGCGGGGGCGGTGGTATCGCGTGCTGGAGCGAGCTGGCAAGCTGCTGCGCCAGCTCTAGGGCGCGGGCCCGGGCGGAGCGCCCAGTGCCGCTGGAAGCTGTCCCGCCCGGCCCTGTGCCTCCTGCCTCTGCAAATAAACATCATATTTGTGCAATGAACAAAGTGGGGCTACGTGGATGTCACCAACAGCAAGTATGCCTGCGGTGCTTCTCCCAAAACCATGGGCCACCTTATGCCCCGCGTGTCGGACAGCTCGCGTGCACGCGAAGACCCGTTATGCGCCACCGATAGTGCGGTTCGCGTTGCGGAACTGTACCGGTCATTAATAAATAATTTGAGAGAATAAGGACGTGCTAGCCTGTTGATTAACCGCCAGCATTTAATCATCAATACGTTTAACGTGTTAGCTGAAAGAAATGTTAGACTCCACAAACTAAATAAGTAAGAACTTTATCAAGGTGTTATTTTGTTTTGTGTAGGCATTTTGAATCGAATTATTTTATTGACTGCATATATTTTAGTTAGACTAATAAATTAATAATAATTAAACCATAGCGTTTGTTCCTTTTCGGCTCTTAAGTTCAAGTAAAGCCATTCTTTATTTAACGACTTGGCTAGAACAGAACAGGAATGACACGCTACGCTCCGCTAGAGTAATCGACGTTCCGTCAAAGTTCGTCATTTAGTTTCCTTTTGAGATTTGGACTTCGGAACACAAGAAACATCAAAGATGTACAATCCTGCTGATGCTTAATATTTATTAATGTAAATGTTACAAATAATAGGCTAGTTGACTCATATCATAATTAATTAAACAAATAATTCTTTCATATATTATTCGACTTTAGGAACCTAAATATACCGATTTTAATACTTAAAAGTAGAAGATGGATGTAAAAATCAATTTTTAAAAAAATTTGTTAATCTATAATTTGAAACTTTGAAAACGCTATCCGCCATGATCGCGACGTTAGTGACGTCAGATAAATGGTAAACGATCAAATGTCATTCGAGTCTATGATGTTTTTTTGCATCCTCGAACGATACAGTAATGATAATTACTATATTTTATGTGTAAACTATTAGAAATCATGTTTGATTAATTCAGAGAGGTTGTATTCGTAAATACTTGTAAGTTGTTTATTTGTTTACTAGAGACTACGTCATGGCACAGATAATATATAGACCAAAATGGCTGACAGCGTTTTCGTCTGTTTATGAAAATATTATTTTAAAATTAAAGTTTTGTAGTTTCCTAAGTCTTAAAAAAATACAATCATTTTTTTTTCGGTCTAATGGAACACTTATTAACAATTTAAGACCTATTTTTAAAAAAGTTTCAACTAGCCTATTACGTATGTTTTGTAACTAGAACTATATAATCCTACCCAGCTATCAGTATTTTCTATTACAACTTGCAACAACACACCTATCAAGATGAGAACCCGAAAATTCTTTAAAAATACCCGCATTCATGAGTGTTATGAAGACCATACAAGGTGCAACATAAAGATTTTGCCATATTTCAGGATACGGATGATAAACAACTTTTCCAGTGTAACGTAGGTCGGTGTATTTCCATACTAAATCGAACAGTTTGTATAGGAGAGACAAAGCTGTTTTTTTAATTTAGCCCCATTGGTATTTCTTTAGGAAAGCATTAGGCACAACCATATCCCGAAACATGGCAAAACTTTTTACTTTTTACACACAGACAGCTACTACTTAAATATGAACTTCCACCCAAAATAAACAGTAAATCATAAATACAATCACAATTAATAAATAAGATTCATAATAAATGTTAATGAAAACCATAATGACGGGCGAAATAATTTGCTTTTCATGTACGAAAACTTTATAAAACCATAATCATTAACAACAACTGGAGCCGAGTTAAAACTTAATTTATTCAAGTTAAAAGTGAACTGTTCTAAATTGAGGAAGTTGGCCAAGAACGTTAGGCCACCGATCCGTGCAAAATCCAAGTTTGCAGTTTTCATGACGGCTATAAAATCGATGAATGCAAAACTTATAACAACGTGAATATTCTACGCGACAAATTAATAGTTTGTCAGAGTCGGGCCACATATTACCAAAACATTTGCAAAAACATGCCATCCGACTTCTTGTCATCCTGACCAATTCGTCTAATTCGAGGTTTTGGCGAGAGAAACCGCAGTTCCATTTCGGCTATGTTTTGCATCGAAAAACGTAAAGGTTCTCGAAAATTAACATGCATGCTCTACCTACACGCAAGTCTACGGTTGTGCTAGGTACTAGTATAGATTATGATTACAAGTTCTTTTAGTAAGTACTAATGTAGGTACATATAAATGCAGTATGGCGTGCAGGCCGGTGCATGGGACAATGTTATACTGTTTCAAGCATAGGACGGAAAAGTTCGACGGCCGAGGTGAAATAGTACATTCGAAAGCAGCTAGATGGCGTTGAAATTTCCAATAGGGAAAATAAACAGAAAACAATTATTTTTTCGTTCCAATCTTATGAAATGTATTAAATTTTCATATTAATATTGCTAAAAAAATATGTAGACTCAGTTTAATGTTTTTTATTTTAAGAAAAATTTACAATTTAAGTCTGCAAGAGACAATAACCTGAGTCGCGCTATTATGATTTTTGTTTCTGGATTGGTATATAAGGAAATCCCACGAGTGTACTATTGGGAGTGTTGTCTTCTGGCGTGTTCGACACTTACTAGGCATTGATCGCTGCTACATGCAGATGCATCTGTTTAGTAAGGAGGCGTCACGTGTAATACGGAGTCACATGTAATACGTGGTTTAACGAAGTTAAACGGCAGGCTTGTAGCGTGCGCCGACTCCCGTTCGCCCGGGGCGGCCGGTCGCGTCGGTGAGGCTCGCGCACATTCCCTGCCTTGCCCTTGCAATACGCGTGTTGTTGTTAGTAGCTAAACACCGGGTTTAGAAGTCTAGAACACTACCATATATCGGCGCTGACTAACATCAGCTGCCAGCTTTTTTTCACAAAAATAACTTTACATTTTCATGTTTCTCAAGCCAGATAGCAAAGCAAACTGTTGACAGATACAGTACGCTGTGTACAAGATACGTAATTGATAATAAGACATCGATATCTTTTGAGGTGTTGTTTTACGGAAGCGAATGCCACACCGTTGATATTTGATCTCGGCGGAATACTAGGGCAAATCATATTTTTCCACGTTGTCTTGATCAACATTTATCATTATTATCAGCAGATATTATCCCAATCCCAATAAAACACTGAATTTATTAAGAGCTGACCTAGAAGAAGCCTATTCACTTATGCTTTGAAGACTTTTTGATAATAAGTGTAACAGTTCAGGAACTAGTTTCAAATACCTACTTTAAATTGGTACATGGCAACCTGCTGCTATTATGTAAATAAACCTTTATTAAATTGATATTTATACTATTATTGTTAAACTATATTACGTTCCGCGTCGCTGCATTTCTAACTTGCTCCCAATTCGCGTTTTTTTTTCTTGCGTAAAAGTCGGGTTAGTTACACCATCAATAAATCAAGAATGGCTGGACCGATTTTTATGATCTTTGATTTATTGGATTTGTATCCGCCCCGAATAGCAGAATAACTATCTAAGTATATGGATAATTTTCTAATAGAGATATTTCTTCAAATAGGAATACAGTGCTCCAAAATCTGGTTTCTTGGTGAGCTTCGGTTCCTCCGGTTATTAAAGTAAGTATTACTTGAAAGAAAATGCCCAACTGTCCTGACAAATAAACTTAGTTTTCTAACTCTACTGGCACCCTGTTCAATTAGCAGATTCCAGGACATGGTTCCTTCACAACACCCAGATTTTTTGTTTGCCTAACTATGTGAATCATTAGACAATCGCAATTTCCTCGCCTTGAACTTTAATACTGAAATCTCTAGGTTGTCTCTAGGTTGTGAACGTTTACTTATATGCTGAAACAAAATAATTACTTAACACACCCAAAATGTACATTAAGGATGCATGAGCTTGCGCTTATTGTCTTCCCACGTACTAAAAAAACAATTATTGAGTATTTTCTATCATCGATTTGTGTACCAATTTACAATTAATAAAATTACGAAGTAAGTACGTCACGCGTTTATATTATAATTATTTTGCACATTTTGTCGCCCTCGCACCTGAACCCCTGCAGCCCTGCTTTAAGCTTTAACTACATACCTTCATAATGAAATGTAATTTATCCAACACAAAGATGGTTTGTGCAAATAAATATAGCCAGAATGAGGATAAAGCATTTAAAGATATTGCCACACGATACAGTTATAACGAAGGGTAAAATGATGAGGATTTTTTCCTTTTGTGCTCGTAGCGAAAGCGTCATTGTTCCTAGGCGGATGCAATTCACTCGGTCCCCGCGCAATTTGCGCGAGTGGAGTAATTTCGAAGAGATTTGAGACGTGCCTGCCGTACTTTTGGCTGGCTTGGTTAATAAATAAAAAACTATACCGTAACTCATTAAAAAGGATTCCAATTCGCGAGTTGTGTTGTTTGTGACTTCCAAGTAAGTATCAAGATAATGCCTACGCTGCCTACTGCTATAAAAGCGTACGATACAAAGTTTACATGACACATGGATGAAGGAAGTTGTGACTGTGTGTAAAATACATACGCGTCATACAATTAACTTAGTAGGGACATTTAAGTTGGTATTTATCAATGAGTGTGCGGTTTGTCTTGTTTACCTTCTAATTTACCATCTTATCAACAAACGGCAAACTAGCACATAATTATGCAGGCTCTAGCGCTTTCCGATTTATGTTATTCCGAAGTCGTACAATCGTGATGAATTTTACTCTAAATAAATAAATAAATAAATAAATCATTTATTTGCCAGAATATGGTTCAATACAAAGATGAAAGATATTGTTTTTCCAACATATATCGCAATGCGACGTGCAAATGTTAATTTTTATCATACAATTAATGTCAATAATTTCAGTACAAATTAGAATTATCAATAGTGTCAAATATTATCAGTCAGGAATTCATTAATAGTATAATACATTTTCTCTTTTAAAAAATTAAATAAATAGTTCTTAAATTTTGTAAATGTCAATGTTTTCAAGTTAACTGGAAGTTTATTAAATATTCGTATAGACATACAGTACACATTTCTTGAATAAAGAACTAATCTTTGTGATGGATTAGTCAAATTATCAACTCTTCTACCCCTATATCCCGATTTATTTTTGTTTATTTCAAAAAGATGGAGATATTTTTTTACAAAAATACTAATCTCAAAAATGTATAGGCAAGGAAGGGGCAAAATATTTAAAGACTTGAACAGGGGCTTACAGCTGTCTAAATAATGAGCACCACAGATCGCTCTGACACATTTCTTTTGGGCTTTAAAAGCTCTGGGCATATCTACCGAGTTTCCCCATAAAATGAGACCATATCGTAACACGGATGAGACGTATCCATGGTATGCCATGACTGCCGCATCCTTAGATGCTACTTGTCTTACTCGGTTAAGAGCATAAACGAACCTATCTATTTTGTTTATTACAGAGTCAATATGATATTTCCAATTACATAAATAATCTATTGTCAAACCTAAAAATTTCGTAGAATTAATATTGTCAACCTTACAACTATTATAACTTATGTCCATTTTTGCGTTATTATTGGATTTTGCTTCAAATTTAATATATTTGGTTTTATTAACATTGAGATTCAAATTGTTGCATTCTAGCCACTTAATAATTTTAATCAAATTAACATTTGCAATGTGAGCCAACTCTTCTTTATTTTTACTTTTGACGATAAGAGTGGTATCATCCGCAAAAAGTATGCAACAGAAGTTAGTATACCCAATACTAACTTCTGTACATCATACAAACAGGAACACAATAAATAATGTACTTAGACAAAAGATGCACGTCATCAAAGGAATACCTTGGGAATTCTTCTGCACATCGTAAAACGTTTCGTTGAAATTGTGTGTATAATGAAAACTGAATATAGCCAAATGCTTTCACGAACAATTAATATGAAAGATGTTACTTAAAAAAAGATTTATTTCCTTCAGGGGAAGGGGTTCAAAAAGTTTGCGAATATGAAACATAGATACTTAGCTAGGAATCGAACGGCTAAACAAAACAAGAACATGCTATGGCAAATCCACAATCCACATACGCTGCGGTATCTGCGAATCAGTTGTGTCTGCCCCGTTGAACAGGCGCTGGCTGCAGACGTCTAGCAGCCACCAGCGGGTCACGTGCTCTGGCAAGTGCCAGCAGCCGGGCATCGTGGAGTCCGGAGACGTTCACTTACATTACAAAACACACATGCACAATGTAAGTACTTCACTATTGTTTGGTTTATTAGGATTTTCCCAACCGCGTCTCGTGTCTCTTTGATTTAATGGTTAAAAGATACCTAAGGTATTTAACAACACAAATTCATGTCAGTTAAAATTTTGAAATAGTATTTGAAATAGTAAGGATTCGCCGATATTACAGCCAGCCAGAATAATTTCATCGTGAAAGAAACAAAAATTGCCTCAAGAAGGATTAAGCCAATAATTTAGGTAATATAGCTTAGATTAGCTTGAAACCACCATAGGAAACTCAATACAAAAAATCGTTTCAAAGTTACAAGCCCGACGGTATTATATCTGTGTTATTGTGATAGTTCCTGCAACGTAAATAACGTAATAGCTGATCGGGCTTATCCACCCTGTTGTTGGACAAGAATGGGCGAAACAGGGTGACAGGGGTCAGGCGAGTGCTCGTAATGAAAATACCGCTTGAAAAATACCTACCTGTTGAGCATACAACAGAGAAACTACGTCTAGCACGCTAGCCCACAGCTCTACTAGGCCACGACGAGAATACTAATTACGAAACTTACGTTCTGGACCTCTGGAAAGTAAATGGACGCCGTCAAACAACGTTGTTTCGACTAGTTTTATTTCCTTTTCGTCCAGATCATTAGTTTCAAGGGAAATGTCTGCCTTGCTACGATAGCTACTAAAAGCAGCAGCAGCAGCTATAATAGGTATGATTTATTTTTAACATTTGCAATAAACAGAAAAACTGTTTGCGATAGTGTGTTTGTTTGTATGCCTTGTACTGTACATAATCTCAACAGATCGACTTTCTACACAGACAGTGAAAGAGACGCGAAATAACATAAGGAAAATACACAAGGTCCCGAGGGATTGGCGAAAACGTCTTTTTGAGGCCAACAGAATAGGCTCCACGCAGATGGTTGATAGGTTTAATTGTATCAAATTGGTAGCTCGAGGAAATCAACTTTACAAATAGTAAAATTAATACCATTCCAGTTTATTGTAATATTTAATACACGGATAACAGAATCTACTAAACATTACTCTTTAAAAAAATTGCTATCAAATGTCTAAACGTTTCATGCACCAGTCTATTACGGAGCGCAAATTATGACACCACAAAGAGGACAAAGCCTACAAATATTTGAAGAATGAAAAGGACGCGATAAGCAACGCCTTCAAATTTAATCTCGACGCGAGCCGGCTGAGATTACATTGCCTTGCTCATTTATAGAAGGACTCGTATAAAGAATACTAATGTGGCGAGAAATAAAGGCAGACTAAAGATTTGACTTTTTAATATTAATAATTAATTTCTCATTTTATGACATTTATTGCATTGATTGTATCTTGAAGAAGAAAAATGTAAGAATTAACTTATAATCCACATGAACAATTCGTAATCAATGTTTATTATTTTATGAATTTAATTTATTATTTTTGAAATAAAATTGGGAATGATTGTATTAAAAAGACATTGTTAAAATTAGTTCCTTTTTAAATAATAGCTCGACTTGGCGGGTGCACTACCGTGCCACCAGATGAACGAGATTTAGTATCGTATAAAAGATCATACTATCTTTAGTAAAATCATGGTTATTTTCTTATTTTAACTTAGTAACAAAATATCAATATTTTTTAAAGCTTTTTTCTGTGACAATATCAATACAGATAAAGTATTTACTCAATTTTTTAATTAGTTAATAGTTTGTATTTAAATTTTTGGTGAAAATGTACCGTATTGTAAACGCGATAGGGTCTCAAAAATTACGGGTGCGAGTTGCGAGAGAATACGCGCCCGCACGGAGAGCGCGCGACGACGGACTGGCGCCGGCACCCTCCGCTCAACAGATTGCACCCTCCCGACTCCCGCGGGAACTCCATCCCTAAAAGCCACACGACTTACTTCACGCGCCGTGTTGCGACGTTGTGTTTACGACGAAAATATGACTGCCATAGTAAAATTACTGGACATTTGTGTACTAATTTAGAATATACATATTCCTTTACATTAGCAGTCTGCATGCTTGATTTAGCCGCAACATCATAATAATCTATATATATAAAACAAAGTTGGGTTAGTTACACCATTTATAACTCGAGAACGTCGGGACCCCGAATAGCAGAATAACTATTTAAAAAAACGAAATATTCACAAAAAAATAATGCTTATAGGAGCGGTACGAAGTTCACCGGGACAACTAGTATTTTAATAAATAAATGTGAATCTTGTATATGTAAAGTACATGTACATATATGTTAAGTGTAATTTAGGTTATTTTTTTCATGAATTCAATACAAAGAATGCAATATAAAAATAATTGAGATCATAAATTAAACTGCTGTTATTGTGCATTTTAAATAACAGAAATATAAATATGAATCTGTTAGTATAGTGAGCATTTACAATACAATACATCTTACTAATTGTAACAGACATGTTAAACCTTTTGGTTCAAACAACATGCAACACAGCTATTGCTGGTACTTGAGGTTACTTGACTTGAGTTTCTGCTTTACATAAATATAATGTTGTAAGTACAGTTCTTTTTTTGTAATAATATATATTTGTAGGTGTTGCTGAGCAACATCGCCAACATCCAAAAAAAGAAAGAACATAAAAAAACAATAGGAGTTGATCCACAGAAAGTAACTGCTATATTGTTGTTATTTTTCACAATCACACCAATTATCTAGCCCCAACCTAAGCAAAGCTTGTACTATGGCAACTAGATAACGGATAAACATCATAAATACTTTTATAATCATCTATGGCTAAGGCAGGGGCGTGCATTGGTTCAGAGGGGGGTAGGCTGCGAGTGAAAATTGAGTAAGTTTGCGTGAAACGGTAGGCAATCTCGCGGCAGCCTAATATAGGTTAAATTGCTCTAGCTCTAGCCTACCCCCATCTGAAACCAATGCACGCCCCTGGATCTAAGTTGCGCGCTTTAGTAAGGAATAAGTATAGGTAGACGAAAAATGGTTACAGAATATTTATTGTTTATTGTTGAATACATAATTAATAATTATGGTTAGCTGTTTTGTCAGTTTTTTATGAAGGTAGGCTCGGCATAATACCCTTAGGTACAAATGCTCGTGTTCATCACACAAACATTTGCCCCTTGCGGGATTTAAACCCGCAACCGCTGACTTGGTAGTGCGGAGCATGAACTACTACATATGGATGGATGAACCATAATATTACACAGTAAGACAATTTTTTATTTTATTAGCTGTTATGATAGGAAATTGAGATGAAATAAAAGCTAATTTTTTTAATTAAATTAGCCAAAGCACAACAAAATCAGACCAAAACTTGGTATAAAGTACTTATCTTCATTAATATGTCTGTGGTGTCTAACAATAACATAAACTAGTTACTTGTTTTTTTTTTATGTAGCATGAAATAGCAACAGGAAAAGCATTAAACAGTAACATCATAAAATAACTGTCTTAAGCCAAGCATTTTCAAGTCAATAAAAATGATAAATTGTTTTCTTAACAAGTTATAGGAAATGAAGACCTCAATACTCAGTAGAGCAGAACTTATTACTTCTATCCGATTGAAGAATGTAAGCTGGGATAAAGTTTATAAGCTTCATCCTATTATCTTATCAACACTATTCTAAATACTTACCAGCTATAATTCCATCCATTTGAAGTAAAGCAGCTTCCAGTAATTTAGTAGGATCAGACTCGGCGGATGTTAGGTTGTTGTCGCCATCAACCTGAGTAGATTTTCCCATTCCAATTTCCGTAACTTTATCAGTGTTTTTTATATAATTTCAATACAAATACGAAGTGATAGGTTGAGATAAACGCATTTAATTTTATAGTAAAAAAGTTAACTTTGATCCACTTTGATCAACAAAAACTTTGAAGAACAGTAGACCAAGTGACAGTTGACTGACAGTTTTTTTTTTTGCTAGAATTCTATTTTTGGTTTCTATTTGGCATCTAGCTTTTTAGCCATTTTCATAATGGGTTTGGGCCATTGAGCACATTACCCTTTATGGGAGCAATACGAACCACCTTTCTCCGCAAATATAAGAGAGTGCGCGCACGGGAGACTTTTGTCCCTGCGACGTTTTTGTCTCTCATATCAAGTCCTCTGTTATGTATGGAGGTGCGCGCACGTTGCGACGCGACAACTGGGAGACTTTTTTGTCCACTGACCGGTGACAAAATTATGTCTTTGTTTTTTTTTAAATACTGGGTTTTACGGCTCTGGGTTTTAGACCCCACAAAAAAAATAGTTAAACAACATGTAAATCCAAATAGGTACGTGTCTTGTTTTGGTGCTCAAACACAACTTTTTCTAAGACCATCGAAATTTCGAAATAAAACCAATGTTTTTTAGTTAAATGAAAAACATTGGACAAAATTGTTTCTCTCCGCCAGTGTTGCCAGATTCATGGGTTAAGAAATGTCCTAGTTTTACTGCAAAATTATCGTGTTATCGCATCCCCAGTTAACAAAATTACTGTATTTGTAACTACCGAATCTAGATTTTACTAGTAAAAGAACAGAATATATGGTTCAAAAGTTTAAATCATGTTACTTGATTACTTTTTAAAATTACAAGTTTTTGTTAACTAAATTACTGCAGTATTTACTGCACAAGCATCGAGCACATACCCTAAAGAGGAGCAAATACGAATCATCTTTCTCCGAAACTAGTAAGTGATTTTTCACTTACATTTGGTATGAAATGACAACTCCTATTAACTATCGCCTAAATAAAAAAGTGCAGATACAGATTAAAAATGGCAGATATTTTTACGCTAAAAGTCTATCTCTTTCGTAGTGCAAAGAAATTATATTTACTATCCTGCTGTCAGAGTCAAAGTTGTCCAAATAAAGGTAAAATGTATTCAAATACACAGATTGAAATTTCATTAAATTTTCTTTTACTTAACTGAGCAAAATTTTTATAAAAACATTATTATTTTTTCTATTGCATTACATTCCAAAATATCGTGAATCTAGCTTATTTATCCCACGTCTGGCTGCTGCCAGCTGCAGTGCTCTGCTCTCCATGTATTCTACATATGGCTTAAAAGGGCTGGAACCCAGAGCCGTAAAACACAATTATAAAATTTAAAAAAAATGTATTCTACATACAAGCGAATGACGCTTCGAATTTTTAAAAAAAAGTTTCGTCTCTGTCTCCTTCGTGCGCGCACCCCTCTTTGGAGACGCGACGCGACAGAGACAAAAACTTTTTTGTCCCAGCGACAAAAGTATCCCGTGCGCGCACTCTCTAATAGTAAGTAAGTGATTTTTCACTTACATTTAGTATGAAATGACAAGTCCTGTCAACTCTCGCTTATACAAAAACAGTACAGACAAGTACAGACACAATAAAAATTGACGGAATTTTTATCGATCAAATCGTATGATAATTCTACTCTAAGGATCGGACTATATGCATCCGGAATTTTTCAGTACCCAAAACAGATTGAATCCGGGCTTGTCCAGAGCCGTTTTGTATAGGGTTCTGAAAAATTCCGGATGCATGTACTCCGAGCCCAGGGTATGTGCTCTATGGTTTAGACAGAAGAATAGTGGCTGTCTAAGCTGGCAGCATTGACATAATTTAAGGCAGTGGCTGGCAGGCAGTGCCACAGTGCTGCCAGACCTGATTTTCCAGGACATTCCTGATTTTCTTACGATTCTTCTGAAGATTCAGACTACAAGCATCTGGTATTTTTCAGAACTCCATACAAAACGGCTCCGGACAAGCCCGGATTCAATTCGATTTGTATGAGGTTCTGAAAAATTCTGGGTGTTTGTAGTCCGAGCTTATAGCTACCATAGATATCTTCGATATCCGTCAAAGGCGATACCAGACAATATACGAAGTGGAGGCTGGCTTCCATTTGTCACATCCATAGACTTACAAATAAATATTGGATTGGCTACAAAAAACAGCTAAAGCCGGTGACAGATGGCGACAGACGCGAGCTGCGGACTCGTCTTGACATTGTAAAGTCAAACGCTGCCATTGGTCGATCCTTGGACTGGCGGAAGTTGACTGAAGGACAGACCAATGGCAACGCTTGACCTAACAATGTCAAGACGCGTCCGTCGCAGTCTATCACCAGTTTAAATTTTCATGCCCATAAATAGCGCCACTAGTATTTGAACCTAGAACAAATTTTGACGTATGTAGTGGTGGTAATATCGGTTCAATTATTTGTATATAGATATTTAATATGGGATTTTGAAACTATATTATCTAAATCTGTATATTTTTCGTAACTACATATACTGCTGTGATACTTTGACGATTCAATACATTAGATATACAGGGCTATTTGTAACATATCAACAACCTCCTTGAGGCTGATACTGGTGCTCAAATACAACAACTTTTTCTATGATATGGAACCAAAATCGAAATCTAAAAAAAAAATACACTGCTCTATACAAACTGATGTCAACTGGTCGAAGTGTATTTTTTTGCAATTTTAATATTGGTTCCATAGAAAAAAAAATTGTATTTGAGCACCAGAATCAGCCTCTAGAGGTTGTTGATGTTTTTACTAAAAACCTTGTATGACATAATTCATTGTGTATGATTTTATAACGGTTTAAGATTCTTTTTCTAGTAACAATAGACATATTGGGGACGAGAAATCTTATCTAGGTCTCATCTTATCTACAATGAAAGTTTTATCATTAATTTTTAAACATGATTTTGTTCATACACACTTAAACTAGGCTTACGACTGGCTGCATTAATTAACTGTTACATTTTTAGTTGTGGTTCAGAATCGAGTCTAGAACATTTAAAAAATGTAAAAAACAGTCCAAACTGAGTCCACTAGATAGACAAAAAAATCTAGTCTTTCTACCCACTGTTATTATTTTAATAACAACATCTATCAAAGTCTATCTAGCCAACATTCGTTCGTTATTGTGCGTGCACGATAGCATCGTTTTTAATTAAAACTAGGCAACAAAAAAAACTTTTATTTTTTCCCAGAGATCTGATTATGTGATTCTGAACCGCTATGCTATAGAAAACTTAGAACAGGAAATAAACAATCTCAGTCACGTATAGATTTAAAGAGATATTTTTTTTTTAAATTTGAACAACTTTTTGTAATTATTTTAAAGTAAATGTGTTATGGAGACTTAAAAAAATAAACTATTTTTTGTCCTTTTGGCCTGTCTGTTGTGAAAAGTGGTTGGTGTCTCTCTAATCAAGAACCAACAGTAGTCTGCAAGCATTGCAGTGGCCCATTTTCCCTGATAACGCTTTTCTATTGAAGCAATATCTTAGTGGAAGCGCTCTCCGTACATAACGCTCACTGCACCTAGTTTTTTTTTTTAAAATCTAGATGCGAGTGCAGAAAGTGCATCTTTAATGATATATTGCAACCCAATTCTTTATAAGCATCTAACATTTGATTTATAAGGCTTTCATACTGAGGCGATCGTTTATTTCCCAAAAAGTTTTCTGTGACTTGAACGAATCCCAACCAAGCATTCTTTTCTTTAGTATTCAAGGTCGAAATGAACAACGGATCTTTTATTAACTTCTTAACGTCTGGGCCAATAAAAATACCTTCTTTTAGTTTTGCATCACTCAAAGCAGAAAATTTTTGCTTCAGAAATTTAAAGCCTGGACCGTCTTTGTTCATTGCTTTTACGAAATTTTTTATCAACCCTAATTTAATATATAAAGGCGGCAAAAGTAATTTTTTTGGCTCTACTAATAAGTATTTTTTACATATGTTTGACCTGGATCATAAGAAGTTCTCAGTGGCCAAGTTTTTCTAACATAATGTTCAGCTCTTGCACGACTATCCCACTCAAATAAAAAACAACAGTATTTCGTGTACCCGGTTTGCAATCCTAGAAGTAAAGCAACTACTTTCAAGTCAGCACATATTGCCCATTGATGTTAACTATATTCTATTTTATTCAATAACTGCTTTAAGAAGTCGTAAGTTTCTTTAAAATGTGCACCGTACGCAACTGGAATAGATGGAAATTGGTTTCCATTGTGAAGAAGCACGGCTTTCAAGCTAGTTTAAGATGAATCTATAAAAAGCCTCCATTCATCTGCTTCATGCTGGTGACCCAATTTAGCCAATAAACCAACAACATTGTTGCAATCAATTAAATCTCCATCTTTGGAATAGAAATCCACGTACGAATCATGTCGTGTACGGTATGCAGTAACGCGGACGTTGGGTTTTAGAAGATTCCATTGCTTCAACCTTGAACCTAAATTAACCGAAAACCTGATTTTCCCTTAGGCAAGTCTAAGTCTCTAACAAGGTCGTCGAGCTCAGATTGGCTTACCAAATGTGGTGATTTAGATGTACTTGCCACTTGGAAGTCCTTACCTTCATCATTAGAATTTGAAGTAGTACTTGAGTGTTCGACGTGACTTGGTGGCTTAGGTACTGGAAGATCTTCCGAATGTGGTATTGGTTTTGTTACGGAAGACACCTCTGCGTAATTTACTGTGTACTTAGATTTCTTAGAAAAACCTTTGACATCCTATAAACAAAAATAACAGTCACTCACATGATCCTTAGGTTCTCGCCAAATCATAGGTTGGCCAAAAGGCATATTTGTTGGTTTCCCATTGTAACAGTTCGTCAAATTCTTGTGGCATGAGTAACAACACATATGTGGTAACCAATATTTGTCTTGGTTGTGAATGTCAAAACCAAAATATGCACGATAACACTTCGTAATTAAAGGCATTATACTTTTTTTTTACTCGTTGGAGAATATAAATAGCAAACTAATACAAAATAAAGCCGGAGAATTAACACAAAAGCGAGGCATGCTGAAAAAACTAAATGTATACTGACACTTCAAAATATTATTTTGATTGTATGTAAGAAAAATTTTGAACTACCCTCCTATTGAACTGATCAAAAAACGTGATTTATAAAGAAGTTTAGAAATCTCCTATTCTATACGTGATTGAAATAAATTATTGTTTTTCTGATATTATATGCCTGATTATCTATAAAATACGCTATGAATTTTACCCCGGAAATTTTGAGTGTTGCCTAGTGAAATAATAACTGAATGGATTTTTTAAATATGATTTTAATCATCTATACGATACGGTCTATTATATCATCTATACGGTCAATCCCGGTTGCGTCCAAAGCCATTGCTTTAGAGCCCAGGGTCCGCTTTCCTTGATTTGCTCCTCCACTTCGCGCGGTCTTGAGCGTCTCTAGTTGTGAGATCATTGATTTATATCATCATCAATTTATATTTTACCGTAACAGGCAATTTCGGGTATTCTATTCTAGGCAACCACTCACGTCACTGTAACTATAATGAAATGACTAACGAAGATCGAAAAGCGTTACGAATATCGACTTAGGGACATCACTAATTTAGTTCCAAGTTCTGATACTACAACGTCTTACAACGCCAAAATGGCGTAAATCAAATAGGCATGAATATAATTCGACAGCAGCCTGTCTATGTTTGTTTATAAGTTCAAGATTTCAGGTTAGTGTTTAAAAAAATACAAGACAATTTGAATTTGACACAGATTGTGACAGATGCAGATTTTAGAGATATAGATTAAAATTTAGATAAATCTAAAATCGATTAGATCAAATTCTACCATTATTTAATTTATTTGTATTGGTAAAAATATTAATTGTGACTTTGCTATGGCATTTACTTTAAACATTTTCACATTGAATTGCTGGTAAGTGTGTATAAGTCAGAAATTTAGAACCTACAGTTGAATAGGCTTTTCACATTAATCTTTTCTCTCTGTTTTTTTAATAAATGTATTAGTTATTTATTTATCTGTAAACTACCGTTTGTAACTAAAGTTAGTTTCAAATGATGATTAAACGCTGTGAAAAATATAAATCATTATAGGGGTATTCCAGTTGTTTCGAAAAACCGCAAAGAAAGAATACATGCAATAGCTAATTACTTGAAGGAGAGTTCTCATACGTTAGTTTGTTTACAAGAAATTTGGAGTGAAAATGACTATTTATTTCTGAAAGACAGTATAAAGGCAGTTCTCCCATATTCCTACTACTTTTATAGGTAAGACAAACTTGTGTTACATTTGCAATGCACCTAATTTTAATAGAAGAATTAAAAGAATCTACTAATACTAATCTTATATACATAATTTTTTGTTTTAATTTATTTTAAAAGTGTCTAACCACAAATTATTGTTATTTTAGTGGTGTACTTGGCTCAGGTTTGTGTATATTTTCCAAATGGGTGATTCAAGATGTGTTCTTTCACCAATGGCCGTTGAATGGTTACATTCACAAGCTTCACCACGGGGATTGGTTTGGAGGTAAAGGCGTTGGGCTCTGTCGCATCAAATGTGGTGATAGACTTGTTAACCTTTACTGTACCCATGTAAGTAAAATAGTATAGAACTCTGCTAATGTTTATTAATGAAAAAGGATGGATGGTAAGAATTAGGTCCTAATTTCTCAGAGGTGGAAATGATAGGCTCGGAGATATTAGTTGCCATTATTTTACATTGACTAATTTATAAGCTATTTTTTTTCCATTAAAATAGAATAATATTATTGACTTAAAAAATCACATTAAATTGTTAGTCTCTGTGTCAGAAGTTTAAACCCTGCAATATTAATATAAATTTGATTTTAATAAATATTTCATAAATCATTAAATTAAAATTAAACAGGCTTCTGTTTTTCTTTTCCTTAAAAAAAATGTAAATATAAAAATATTTTTAAAAGAAAAGTATAAAAAAGTAAGAGTAAAATAAACGAAGTTTCTTAATTTTTACCTATTCTTAAATTTAATTACAGCTGCATGCTGAATATCATGAAGATGACATGTATTTAGCACACAGAGTTCTTCAAGCTTACTCTACTGCTGAGCTTGTAAATCTGACCAAATCACCTGCAGATGTGTCCATCCTGGCAGGAGATCTTAATACTGCTCCTGGTGATTTGGCTTACAGGTAATTCTAATAACAGCATGCACATGCCTAATCAGGGCATACATTTTCATTCATCATCATTTCAACCACAGGATGTCCACTGCTGAACATAAACTTGATCTACCATACATGCTAATTAGGCTAAAACTAAGGAAAAAGCATTCGCTTTGACTTAGTACAGTTTATTCTTGTTACAATTACGACATCAACAAGCTCAAAAATTTTGTAAACACTGAAATTGTAAACACTAATGCGGCTTGCATTTCTATTATCTTATCCGGGGCCTTGAAGCGGAATAAAAAATTTTGTCGCCTTATCCTAGACTTGAAGAAAGAGGAATAAGAAATTAACTCACGATATTTCTCATAATTTTTGCACATGCTTTGCTCGCGTTTTCATTTTCGTTTACCTGGTTTCTAAATTAAGGAAAGTTATGATTTCAACAGGCAATATTAATTATTGTTTTATATTTTCATTCCGCTTTTAGTTCTTGGTCCAGTGTTGAGGAATTACAAGTGACAAGTATTTTTGAAGATAAATGAACTCAAAAAAACTTTGTTTGCATAAAACTATTATTGATACCATCAGTATGTAAATTAATGTTTAGTCAATTTTATAAAATTCAGTTTACTTGGTTTGCTGATTAGTTATTTAAAAGTACTGACAGTTAGTAAGCGTACTTTGCTTCGCTCGCGCTTTTATTATTTTGCCACAAGTTATACACTCGGGTTTTTTTTTCGTAATTTGGAAGCGATTTTAAAATGTTAGCCATTTACTTATAAAAGGTTCGAAATGATTCGCATGAGCTGTATTACCGCGGCGCTCGAGAAGCTAAAGACGGCCTGTCTCTGTTTAGTAGTCTTTTCTATAATAGTAACTTGACAGTTAATACTTATTGCATAATTCAATATTTTTTTAATTTCCAGAATTATTACCCAGCTGCCTTCTCTTATAGATCCTTTTGACTTGGAATGTGAGAGAACTGACCCCAAGGTTAATAAGCCTTCGGGAACATGTGAGAACACAAATAACAGCTATACTGTTCGGAAAGTAGCTGAAGCATCACCTGATGGAAAAAGAATTGATCACATACTGTTTCATGTCAGCTCTTCATGGGAAGTAAGTTCTAGTAATTTTATAGTTTATTATTAGTTAAATCACTGTCCGAAATAACCGCCGTAATTAAAAATTAAATTATCAATTAAATTTTTGCAGTCATCACAGTCACAGGATCATGGGATGTGGTCAGCCAAAAAAACTTCTTGAATTTCCTCCCTATTCCACCAATTACTACATGCTGTTGTTTACTGTCCAGTCCATTCTTCTCTGGAATTTCTTACCCTTTACAATCAGAAAATCTATGTAAAAAAATAAGCTATTTAAAAATTTTTGCTTAAAGCACACTTTCTTTTTTTTTTACAAACTGCCTTCTTAATCTTAGAATATTAGAGGTCAGTTTTGGTCTCGACATTTCATTGCAAATATCAAGTAGATTTACTGTATGTATTTATTGTTATGTATTTTTGTGTTTATGCCTTCAATTATGCAATCTTATATGTTTTTGTATGTAAAATAATTATAAGAACTCTGCAACACCTTTCTCTTTCTCTATGGTTATCATCTACAAGAAGGTTGTCTGGAAGAGATCGCTATCAGCGATAACACCGCCTAAATTTTGTCTGTAAAAATCATGTGTAATTTGTATGATGTGCAATAAAGAGTATCTGTCAATCTATTATTGTTTGACAATTTAATGTAAAAGAAGATAATAATTCAGTATTTATTTTATTTGCAGGCTGAGGTGGTGAATTTTGGGAATCCTTTGGAAGACCGAGTACCGAATCAACCATTCTCTTATTCTGACCACAATGCTGTGTCTTTGGAGCTTAAGCTAAAACCAATCAGTCCAAAAACTAACCAAAGACAAACAAGTGTAGAAAACTCTTTTGATGTAACTATAGCTCAAGCTATCAAAGTATGTGAAGATGCCATGGAGACTATCACAAAATCTAAAAAACTGTTCCTCACTTCAGGAAGTCTGCTTTTCATGTTCCTATTAGGCACTGTAGGTTTCTGGCCAAATAAAGTAATCTATGACATTTTTAAAATAATTATGACAGGGTTTTGCTTTTATTACATAGTGATGGGCACACTGTGGAATAAAATCGAAATGAATAGCCTAAAAGCTGGCTTTAATGCTCTCCAAAATTTTAATAAAACCAGGAATGACATTAAGGTCACGGATTATGTAGAAAATGAGTAATATAAATAGCCTAATTTTGTTAACTAGTAAATAATTGCTTTGCACAAGTGAGCGGAGTCAACACCACACACTTCTGAGCTCTTTATTCCAATAATCTATAGTTTTTAAAAATTACTACAACATTTAGCATTGCCTTATCTCTTAACATTCAAAGTCTTTTCATTATAATGTTACTAATTTAGCCTTACTTGCAGTGCCTTGTATATTATAAAGTTAATATGAGTATGCGTAACACTTGTCTTAATAATGCTCAAGAAATAATCATAAGTAGCTCAATACCATGTAACTAGAATAATAAATAATCATATATTTTTATCATCTCTATTGGATAAGTATGAAAATTTCAACAGTATTCATACGTAATCTTGTTAAAAAAACAAAACGTAAAAACAAACCATACCCGTAAAAGTACCATTATGTATTATCATTTGTATATCAATATGTATTACCATGTAAAATCATAAGATTTCGTGTATTGGACTTTACAAGGTCATTTTTAAAACACCAATTATCTGCTAGAGGCTAATTCTAGTTCCCAAATACAACAACTTTTCCTATGGGACCAACATCGAAATCGCAAAAAAGATCACTTCCCCATACTAAATCGCCGACCAGCTGGCTGACATCAGTTTGTACGAAGCATTTTTTTTAAAAATTATGACGGTCCTATAGAAAAAGTTGTTGTATTTGGGCACCAGAATCAGCCCCTAGGAGGTTATTAGTATTTTAAAAATAAAAATATTTGCTTGTAAATAGCAAGCTTACAGGAACAGGGCTTGATTTAGACAAAATGTATGACGCTGTACAAAAGTGCTGCGGGTATTTTTTTTATTATCTAGAAGGAGAACATACAGGGTTACATTGCAAAGGGGTGCCAAATTTAAAAAATAAGATCTAGGGAACAATATAAAGAAGCGTCTTAATCGTTATTATTTTTAATAGTCGTTTTTATGTTACGAAAAAAAAAATTACTTTAAAATATCTAAAAATAAAGTCTTTGCATAGTTCGATCAGGTAACTGATTCTGGGCCACTCTTAAAAATTTGGCACCCCTTTACAATGTAATCCTGTATAGAAGCGCGGCAGGGCGCCAAAGAGTGCCGTTTGTTTTTATACCGCCCCAACTGCTATATATTCTCCATATAGTCAAATTATATATTTTTACAGAACATTCCATTACATGTTAAACTAAGTAGAAAATTTTAAACTTTTTTGTTTAATCTTTATTCTTAGAATTATGTACTATTGAATAAGTAGCAATTTATAAAAAGTATGTACTATTTTTTTAAGTTGGAGTATTTTAAATATTACAATATTATTTTTATTTTGTATTATGTACGTAAATAATTTTATGAGAAAAAGTACTTATTTATTAATTTAAATGATTAATTAGTCTGAAATAGCCAACCATATCGGCGAATGTGATAAATGGATTCGGTACCAATGGACATACAATTTAATTTGTTAAAGTATTATTTATTTAAATAAACGTATGCGTCGTTCATAACTTTTTTCTTTTTTCCTATATTAACGTACGCCGTACGATCAGTTGATCCATTCGTCGCGGTAGCAAACCGCACCAACTGCGGTTAAGGTTGATTCCCAGGTCATTGATAGAAATATTGTTCCTTCATAAATATAAGAACAGTATTTTATTCCTTTGGGCTCTTTTTATTTATAAATTACTAGATTTTACCCGTGACTTTGTCTGTGTAGACCTTACCCGAATAAAAAGTATCCTATTTGTTAATCCAGGCCTTGATCTATCTGTATGCCAAATTTAATCAAAATCTGTTCAACAGTTTTTGCGTGAAATGTAACAAAGATCCACCCTATACTCACAACTCTTTTGCATATCGTAAGTAAAATAGCACAATTATTTTCTTTGGGCACTATTTGAGACGCTTTTGGGCGGTTGAGGGCCAAAATAAGAATTGAACATGGAAAAAAAAAGTTAGCAATGGAAAATCAAATCAAAAATCAAAATTATCTTCTTCAGCATCGGTTTGATCCACTACAGTTGAACAAATCATCTTTTAACTCGTTAACATCCAAGCTGTCTCATAAGACCGCATAATAAAGAATTTCTATTGTGTCTCGAATACGGACGCTTGATGAGTAAGTTCTCTCCAACTAGCTCTAGTGCGGCGATTCTTCTCTAAATCGATCCTGCCGTATTTTTAGGGTTCCATACCTCAGAAGGGAAAAAAGGATATAGGATCACTTTGTTTATATCATTAAAAATTAAATGAGCATAGAAAAATCAAGTGAGCATCGTAAACACAAGGAAGTAAAAAAATAAATTCCCTTATATATGCAAGAAGAACGAAGACAGGAAGTCCACCATACATTAAAACAGCAAAATTATAATAGAATAACTTTATATCTAAATTTTAACAAATATTTACAGTACCATCACGGTAGCGGTATAATATCACAATATGTTTCAATCCATTAAATACATAATAATAATGTTACACCTAAGTAAAGATCAAACTTTTAAGACAATATTAAAAAGAAAATAAGAAGATTTTGGTTTTCGTATTATTATTTTGTTCTTTTTAACATTAATAGCACTCTGTCACTTT
The DNA here is from genome assembly GCA_963576865.1 of Anania hortulata. NCBI lineage: Eukaryota > Metazoa > Arthropoda > Insecta > Lepidoptera > Crambidae > Anania > Anania hortulata. Next base: position 7,219,077 of record OY756394.1, on the reverse strand, counting down.
GGTAGGAACAAAATTGAACATGGGGTATGTACTTCATAAGTATTTACATCTTAATACCTAAATATTGCAGATAATACATTACTGTGATGATTATTATCAGTTCCATACACACAAAGCGATATTTTAGATTCAAGCTATGACGTCACCTTCAAGTTTCACGCCTTAGGATCATGGGTAATCGATTCTCGATCTTCGGCAATACTAATAAGTGGTTCAGTTTCGGATGAGCCCGTAAGAGTGTTTTCAATAGACCCGTAAGTGGTAGGTCTAACTTCGACAGGCGGAACTTCTGCCTCCAGCGTCAGGTTTGGCACGGAACTGGACGTCGCGGGCTCGGCTACCAGCCTAGAGCTCTCATCACAGCCTCTTGTCATATGATACATTGATTTTCCTCTGAGCCTTCTGCTAAATGAACTCCCTAAAACAGTAAGGTTTAATTTATTTATGCCTAACAAACAATGGCTGGCGGTGGCTGGATAAAAAAGGCGGGCGATCGTGTTTTTGGCGCTCTTTGGGGGAGGCTTACGTCCAGCAGTACACTGCAATAAGCTGCCATAATGATGATAATGATAACAAACAAAGACAAAACATCAATTAGGTTCTACAATTATTACAAACTAGCTGTGGCTGCGGCTTTGCCCGCATTGAATAAGGGTAGTCAATAATATAGTTTTCACATAATAACATTTCTGACATCTGCACGGCGTCACGGCGACATGTACGTTAATTAGCACCATCGATATTGCAGTCTTATCTTTTATCCCTCAGGAAATGTGTGCATTTTCGGAATAGAAAGTAGCAATTGTACATACCTATATTAGTTACAGAATTTACATCAAATGAAGTCCTCTCGTCCGTTTTTCGTTCCTTGGCGAATATTGTATTCAATCTTGTCATTATTTTACTTACTTTACTGTTTATGTTCATTTAATAAAAATAAAATAAGTCTTAGGTAATTCGTTCTGTATTTGTTTTCTTAAAAATCGCATTAATAGTGTCTATACCTTACTCTAGAGTAAAGTATAGACACATCAATATTTGCCAACCAAAGATGAATGCACTTTAAATCCAAACAAACTTGAACTCTTTACATTAAAGATAAGTATACTTAGTCAATATAAAAAGTGAAACATACCAACAACACCAAGATGTTCAGATATGTCTCTTTTGACATCGGACACATCCCACATGGCCAGAAAAGAGCCAAGACAAGAAGGTGAAGGATTTTCAGGTGATACATAAGGTTTGTATGAGAAGCTGTAGTGATGAGCAATTGCTGCCAGGAACATCTCTATACAAATCAAGAAATCCTGAAAGTACAATACAAGAAAAAATTTAGAAACTATAATGTTTGGATAATATTTTGTTGGTTCCTAAAATAAATACTTTTTTTTTTTTAAATATTGGACAACTTGATCAGAGCAATGTATGTGACACGGCGATAGGACATAAGGTGATTAGCATAAGCACTTGTGTTTTAGAAATTAGAAACAATGATGGTATCACAACACCCAGACCTGACCCAACAGAAAAGTTCGTTTTCTACATAGACCCGTCCGAGAATCGAACCCGGAACCTCAGAGATGGCGAAAGCCAGGTCCCCCGTGCTCGCCTTTCGGCTACGTAGATCGTCGTGCGTGACTCAATCGGGTTTTAACTTTTTAACTGTTCCACTGCATATTATCATAGAAACAAACTTCTTCATCATCATCATCATCATCATTTCATCCATAGGACGTTCACTGCTGAACATAGGCCTCCCCCAGTGACTTCCAGACTGGCCGGTTGGAAGCGGCCCGCATCCAGCGGCTTTCTGCAACCTTTACCAGGTCGTCTGTCCACCTTGTAGGTGGACGGCCTACGCTGCGCTTGCCGGTACGCGGCCTCCATTCCAGAACCTTTCTGCCGCATCAGTTGTCAGTTCTACGTGCTATGTGCCCCTCCCGCTGCCACTTCAGAAACAAATTTAGGTAAACTATAAAAATAGCTGTTATTTATATAACACTAAAAAAATATCTTTTATTTACCTGCAATTTTGAAGATATAATTCTGACCTCTCCACTGTCCGTAATATCAAATATTGTAGATATAACTCCACAGTATACTAAAATATTAATAATTACTCCTTGGCTGTAAACAATAACAATAAAAGAAATCTATAATGCGATTATTTAACTACCATAGTTTGAAGATGTTATCAATGTAAGGTCTGTTGTTCACTATCTATTTTATACGGGGTAATAGTAGGTACCAGATAGTAGGTATTACCTACTATCTGGTACCTACTATTACTATTATCTAAGGTATATAGGTAACAAATAACAATAAAACAAATATGTAATGTGATTAATTAACTACTATATTTTGAATATGTTATCTATTTTAAGTCTGTTGGTGTTCAATATTTCTATTTATACTTACAAGAATGAGAAGAAGACAACAGCTTTGATGCATAAAAACTTGCCAATGGGTTTCATTGGTTTGAGCTCAGTTCTGTTTGCCCTGTAGAACAGAACCAAGCAGTACATGGCCACAAACTGTGAAAGATTATTTATTGCAACCATATATGGGAAGGCCACTTTGGGACTGAAGTCACTTTCTCCATATACTCCAGCCAATTCACATATCATTGATATTACGGTAGTAATTGGTCTTACTAATGTATATTGGAGTATGCCATGTTTGCAGTTGTGCACAAACTCCCTGAAAACATTGTTATAATTTGAAGGATTTTTAGTGACATGTGGATTAGTCAATGCATGCATGATTCACCTGCATTCATTGTGATGTGTGGTTTTGCCCTAACAAATGTATGTCACTAGTTACAATGAATACACTCAATAGAAAAATTAAGAAAGGATTGCACGCACGCATCTGGGTCAATTCTGCATGTGTGGACTAATCCACATAACACAAAAATGCCCTTAATGATAATATAATTTGAGGAAAATATATTTTTTTTGTTATATCAGAAGAAAGGGAACACATCTTTGATTTACCTTCCCATTTCCCATGGAGTTAAACAACACAAAGGAAAGATGTGGTAAACTTGAGGTTTGGTCTCCAGTAATGCCTCCAAATCATGACCATCATTTAAGTAGTTGAGGAGATACTTCATAAAATTATATATAACATATGCTTCATAACACTCTCTAAGTGAATCAACATAGATTGATTGTTCAGGAAATAACAATCCAATCCATGCATTTAGTGCATAAATTGGCACCATCCATAAGACTCTGAAAGCAAACTTTTATTTTTTAATATCAGCAAATGAAGACTTACGGTTTGCATTAAGTATGTACTAATATAAATTGAGGTTGTCATTTAAATCAGGCAACACAAATTGGGGGATGGCTCAGGTGCTAAATCATAACTACTCTTTTTGAAAAGAAAAGCAAATTGTGTCCAACTAATAGAGTGGTTCAGGAGGAGCTCTCATTTCCATTTCTCCTGCACCCAAGTGCTACCCAGCTCAGGTAAAACCCTGTAAATTGCTTATAGTACAACAAAGAAAAGAAAATATCTTAATTAGATTAGGTACATAATACCTCTATGTATTTTTATGATTCACAACACCTGTAGTACTAGAAGAATAATCTAAAATAGACTAGTTTTGAGGACAGTACCTTATAATATGCTTTTGCAGTGATGGTTTGGTGTAATGCACAATATGTTGAGTTATTTGCCAGATTGATATAGGTATAGCAAGTAAAACAAACCCTCCGCCTACGAGAGCTGCTTCTTCTTTTTCAAATCCATTATTTATAGACCGTACTATAAGGATAGGCACAATCACAACAATAACCATAACATAAATTGCCACTAAGAATGGCCTTATCCATAAACGCCACTGACTAAAAAACGTTAATATAGGAGGCGAACACATATTTACTGTGCAATCTGGACTGTTGTACAAAAACAAAATCACATTAGCACTTGTGATGCCATTCAAACCTCCAGTCCAGGTATTGTTACACAAGACCTTCTATCATGAGTAATATTGCTGGATGGGTAAAAACAATTGTGTTTCTAAATTCTTGTGTGTTTAACGAACAAGAATTGAATCAATCAAAGAAGAATGTAAAAAACAAGAAAACAGACGACGACAACAACTTTGTATGACAGGATATTTCACACTAATATTTTCTTTCAGTGAGTGACAGTGACAGAAGTGAGAAGACACTGTCTGTCATATGTCATATGACACTGTGTCCCACACTGAAGGGATGTGTAATAATAGTCGAATTCGATTAAAATACCCGTAACAGACGCTCCGATTTGGTTGGAGTAGAGATGGCGACTCGGAAACTTTCTATGATTCCACCCGGAATATTCCTGGAAAGTTTCCAAAATCGTGGGTAGATTCATTTTAATGACTTTAAAATTAGTAAATTTATAGGTTATAAATAATAATTAATAAAAAAACATTACTTTATATCTATGAATATTTAATCAGCCACACACAGGTTTAAAAATCTTAAGTAACACTATGTGGTGGCCTAATAATCGGGTGTAAAAAAATCTGTTTTTTTTTAAATTACGGTTCGGTTACGGTAAAGTAACCTATATTACAGAAAGTAGGTCAGGGATTCGTCGAATGAGTAGTCTGTAGTTCTGGTGACTCTTTATTCTAGCAAAGCTTCGCCTTACAAACAGTTGAATGAACTCACATCTCGCTTTTATACAAAAATAACCGAAGTACTATGGGAGTCAAAACAATTACATTCAAACTATAAGACAAAATATTCTAACTATGAAATTATTACAATTATCCAAATATAAACAATTAAACAGGTTTTACGTCGTCGTCGGATTTCTTCAGCCTCTGGCTGGTGCGGGACACGGGCGATTGCCCTTTACCCGGGCGTCTTCTCAGGGTGTCCACTGACACTACTGGTGATTGGTCGCCGCGATTGCGGCTGCTAGTTTGTAGCACGGTTGTTAAAAATTTTACGGCCTGACCGATGCTTGGCACGAGTGTCTCGCGACGGTCTGGCCGGTCTATCAGTCGTCTCTGGGTTGGTATCTGTGTTATCAGTCACCCGGAGCTCGAGCTTGGAGCGAACTACGGCCGGGCTGGGATGACACGAAATCTAGGTCGAGGGATACCGCTACGTTGCGGTAATGGCACTGATTCCATTGTTTCGGTCTCAGTGGGGTTGGACAGGAGGTCTCGGGGCAGGGGCCGTCCAGCAGCGTCCGGCGGCCGGGCATGTAGTGGGGCGATGTTGTGCAGATGGCGGTGGGGGCCGTTGTCGGCACGATCGAATGTGCGACGCGCTATACTGGTAACAAATTCTTCCACTGATAGGATCCGCATGTCCCGAGCAATGACGTCGTTCCGGACATATCGCCCTGCTCCTGTCAACACGCGGAGCGAAATGTTCTGCTGGATCTGCAATTTGGTCCTTAGGGCTAGGGAGCATAGCGAGTACCATGCGGGTGCTGCGTAGGTGAGTCGCGATCGCACGTACGTCTTATAGACGCTGAGCTTGGTTCTCAAGGGTAATCGGGATGTCAGGACCGGTTTTACGAAATGATTTTATATCTAAGGTATATACGTTTTAAATATAAATGATGTCGTGATAATTTCATATGATGGCGCTACGGCGAGGCGTGCACCGGCTGTGACGTCGAATGACGGTGGTAGATTGTAACACCTATATACAACTACAAATAACATTGTAATGAAACATATATAGTCACTATCATCGGAAAATGTTCCTGCATTGCTATCATATACCCAGAAGTTGTTGTGTTGTTCAGAGGTTCAGATAGGTTTAATGTTACTGGGCTTGCCTCAAGAGGACTTGAAAATGGTTATGCTTCTTCTTCTTGTCTCTTCGTCTTTTTTGTTGTAGTACAGCAAGCAAGTTTCAGCTGAGGTACAGGGAGTAGTTAAAAGGCAAGACGAAACTTTGAGGTTTTCTTTTACAAGTTCCTTTCCACCAAGTTAATGAATCATATGCTGCAGACTGCTCCAAACATAAAATATTCCCAAAAACCTTCACTAACCCTATAATTTACTAAGTCAATCAACATCTAAGTTTAACTGCTTTGCCTTTTCATAAATAAAATCCATAGCAGTGATTTCCTCGTCTTCATTAAATTGTAGACCTGGCGCTTTAAGGACTAACATGAAACCTGCTTGATGAATGGGTTTTACCAGAATCCTTTCTCTCTCCTCTTCTTCAACCTATCTCCATCCAATGCTGAGTGTAGGTATCCTCCACAGCATGCCATTTCAGACGGTCTTGAGCCTTTTGCATCAATTGCGACAAAACTTGTCAGTTCATACTAAATGTAAGTGAAAAATTACTAACGTGTTTCGGAGAAAGAGTTGTTGCTTTATAGGGTATGTACTCAATGTCCTCATCACTTGTTGAATTTCTTCACTTAGGTATTTGCTGGTATGACAATCACCCAGGCCAAGCTTTTGACGAAAACGGGCCCAGGTTTAGCATTAACAACATTTATAACTAGTGATTGGAATTGGGTGAATATATTCACCTAAACTTTGCGATCCGACATAACATATCTATTTTCTTTGAAAGGGAATACTTTTAGAATGGTTGCAAAGATAAACCGATTTCGGCAAATCGTCGCTTAAATAACGATACCGTGTAAGTCTAAAAAATGGCAATGTAAAGTTTTATACTTCATTTGATGCGCGCCAAGAAAAGCATCCAATGATGTATAAAACATCACATGGAACATTTTTTGACTTGCGCAGTATTGTTGTATAAGCGACGAAATACCGATTTTTATAATTTTATTCTTTTTTTATAGAATAAATTTACTTTACAAATGTTTTTTGGAAAATTTACAAATAAAAACTAGAAAAAATAGGAGATGAAATCGGTATTTATACCTATATTCTATCAGTTTACTAAAATGAAAATTAAAAATCCTAATTACAATACACACTTTCTACTAGGCAATTATAATTACAACGAATGCATTGCACTTTTTATTGCTAAGCGAAGACCACAGGTGTTTTTCTAAGACAGATTCGGCACCTCAAAGAGTTATTCAGAACCTTTTGTAAATTGATAACATAAGTAAGTGATGATAAATATTTAATGAAATCTAAATATCAACGTATTAATTTCTTCGTAGTAGGGCTTTTGTACTCTAAAGTGTGTATCAATGTATGAGATTTCAGCCAATTTTAACAAATTTCTACCTTAAAACGAACGACGTAATTAATCTGAACTGTTTATACTGTTATGTTTATATATAAGTTTATGTTTCATTATTAATACATATCATAGTGAACGTGACGTTGGCCACGTTGTGCCGGGTTGAGGAAGATGTGAAATAAAACGGCGAATAATTTCTATACTGTGGCCGATTACGATGATAGGCAGGGCAGCGTTTGGCTGGTTTGGAGATCTTGTGAGGCAGAGTTTCGTCTTGTTTGATAGCTAATAGTCAAGTGTGTCTAAAAATCTATTGCACCAATATTTATACTCGTGCAATCAGACGCGAGAGATTGCGTAAAGAGCGAGAGGAAACTTAGTGATTGCGCGAGGGTGACAGGTAGTGTGCGAGCGAGAGGGAGATAAGGCAATACTGTAAAGAGACCCGCTATCATCGTAGTTTTCCACTCATTATATTACTATATTTTGCCTATCACATTGTAGTTAATTCTTATTTAATTTAATTACTAGGGCAATTCAAACACTAAAACTTGGTGTGGTTTATTAAGCATGGTGATTACTATCTAGAAACATATATAAGTGAAGGCTCTTGTCCATCATTAGGCGGTAATTACAAAATTAAGAAGGCTAAACTACAGAATTCCCTCGAACTATTTCGGTTTTACAGTTATTACACATTTACAGGCTATCTTACGGCAATGTTATACATATATATATAAATTATAATTGACTATAAATGGTTAATCTTAAACAATAACTATCAAATCACAAGTGCAAAGTTTAAACGGATTTTTCAACAATTTAATGACCTAACTTAAACCAAACCCGGGACTGTGGTTCCGCGATGGCTGCCGTGCTGAACACATAGAAATGCGAAAAACCTAAGATTCAACATTCTTTGTGTCAAATAAGTTCATATTAACAACTAAAACATATCTACCCGAATAAATTCCCAAACGTTCATTGGGAATATTCCCGGGTATTTTCCCAATTTGGGAATATATCCGGTAGAATCCCAACTCTAGTTGGAACCAACCAGCCGACTACAGCCAAATGAGGAGGAACACTCAAAGCTTTGTATGTACGGTGGTTGGCCCAACATAATTATTATTAATACTGGTCGGACGCGGTCGGCTTCCGATTTGATTGGCTCCAACCAAATTGGAACGTGTGGAAGTTTTGTTCCGACCAAATCCTTCTCAGTCGCATTCGCAAAAGCGCCGACGAGAGACGTAAAGATGACCGTCTTTTTTTTTCTTTTTTTCATATTTCCTTAATAACTCGTCATCGAAAAGTATATTTAAGTATATAGACTATGTCATCCAGGATTCTAACGATACCTCATACATCAAAATCGATTAGAGCGGTTAGTCGTTAAGGTTAAATAAATAAACACAAGTACATACATAAGCCCTAAAAATATTACACTCTTTGGGCAGTCGTGTAAAAACAGGCGGCATGACGCCCGTACGCAGCAATAGCCGAGCGTCGGAACGTCTGTAGCAATGTTAAAGTGGTTGGAAGGTTGGCACGATTTGGTTGGAGCCGACCAAATCGGGCCAACCTTCCGAGCGTCTGTTACGGGCTTAAACCTGCATAACACAATAAAGGATTATCGTTAATTAACTAGCTAGTCATCATCATCATGTCAGCCTATTGCAGTCCACTGATGGACCAAAGAGCACGATCTCCCGCGTTTTTTTTATCCATCTACTACCAGCCATCTTCCTAAGGTCGTCGGTCCATCGAGCTGGGGGCATCCCACACTATATTTGCCTATAAGATGTGGTCTCCAATGCTGAACCTGTCACACACCGCTGTTCCTTAAATAGATAGTTAGTACAGGTAGGTTATTTATACTAAATATTTGGTTTGTGTGTGTGTGTGTGTGTGTGTGTGTGTGTGTGCGGTGTGTGTTGCTGTGTGCGGTGTGTGTCATTCCAATATTGCCTCAATTTCCTCATAATGCTTTGGTTCCAACCATTTAGTCCATCGCTGCCCTGAACAGGGACCTGGTGCTAAGTTTTGAATCGGGGGTGTTATTTTTAACACAAAACCCGATTTTAAATGCTAATCATCATAATTATTGTGAATATATAATCGATTTTGAGGAATAATGTCACATCCCTAGTAGTTTGTTTTTTAATTTGGTAGTTTGGATACACAATTATAAAACAAATTGAAAAACACTGTGTTATTCACGTTATTTTTTTCACAAACTTTATTTAATTTAGTTTAAGATTAATAACAGTCATAATAAAAGTAATAATAATCATTTATTCAGAATATAGGCCTTCTTTCAGGCACTTATACATGTTCCAAAAATTTAGCTTTGCCCTACCACCGCTTCGGGACTAACTATCGACTGGTGATGAAAAGAAACCGCGCAATAAACTCAGTTCCCTGATCTTGCTTGAGCTGTTCAATCATTTTTTTTAAATATTACTAGATTAATGTTGTACATAGTAGTATAGTATCCAAATATATTCTGAAATAGATTCAGACATTACCGTAGGTGTGACAGAGAAACGAGATAAGTCAAGTGACGGACTTTGCAATGCGTGTTGCTAGAAAAAAAAAAAAACTTAAAAAAAATCTTCACAGGTGTGTGGTTTTTATCAAAATGGGTTTGGTCAAAAGTTCTTAATTTTTGAAAAATCGATTAATTTGGACTAAGAACATGTGATTCTATAATTTAAACCTTAAACAAAACAAACGGAACCCGGTATTATTAATTTTGTGCATTTACAGTTAGACGCGTAACACGTATTTTGTGCATCGAGTTTAGCATTGAATTAGGCCACATAGCGATCTCTCCCTAAAATACCGCTGTTCTGGCTGTCGACGTATCAAGCTAACGTGAGTTGGTAATTTATTGGTGTGTTTATCATTTAACTTGGTGTACGACTTATGCGATGTGGGATATGCATCAGATACTATAGATAACGATTAAAAATAGTATATCGCAAGTCGATAATTTGTATGTTTTCGTAAATGGGTCAACTCGCCATTTCGCAGAGTACCTAATAGTTCAGTGATTATTGCTGATCGACTTTATTATCAATAACTATATACATTTAATTTATGTTGAGTTGTGGTGTAGTTTTTACATTGGTGTTTGTTTTCGTGATAATTAGAGGCGGGAGAGTGATGTACAGAAAGGCCGCGACCTGGTAATGTGATGTCATCAAAAGGGGAAACAGAGGCCGACTCTGGCACCGTGTCGCCAAATCTGCCAGCAGTCAAAAATGAAGTGGTAAATAGTATTTTATGCTTGTTTTAATTACTTGAACACATTGGGAATAATTTTTATGCATGCTTAGAACACCAAATTATTTTCATATTGCTACCTTATTTGAAATTTTATTTATTGTTTTTCATTTATTTGCTACTCATAAAAAACAACAATGTGATAGTGTAAATGAGATCATGTAGGTGTAAGCACTGTGTATTAACTATGACATTCAAATATTTTTGATAAACTACATTACTTAGGTACTTCTAACATTGCACTGTAAATGTCTTATTGTGTTCCAACCCAACTCAATATAACTCTAGCTAGTCACATGTTTACTTAATCCTGAAAGCTGAAAATGATCTTATAAAATAATGACAAATACGTAAAAAGCATAAACATAAGTTACAATTATTTAGATTAAGACCGATGCAGGATTAGCATAGTTCTCATCTGGTTAGAGATTAGTGTTATGTTTTAATAATAGTATGATGATAACTATTATTTACTTTGTATTTCATTATGATGACAGCAGATATTACTAATAACTAGACCATATATTAAATTAAAGTTTATTGTAAACATTAGGGAATAAGGAATTTGGAAGTTTATTAATTAGCTATCATCATTTAGACTATCGTCTAGTAATGGCTTTATGTTGTCGACTAATTAAAAATATACTGAATACATTAGAAAACAGAATATCATAAATTGCTTCAATAATTATATTGATATTACCTAACCATTCTTACTTGTTATTTAATTACTGCAAATAATGATGATCAAGAATATTGGTACATAGGACATTGGAGTCTAGGGGCTCCTGTCCCTACTGTATTAAATATGCTTTTGTTATCAAACTTCTTAGTATTTAGTACCTACTTCAAAGTATCAAGACATTATTTTTTGGTCACATTTATTTACAAATTTTCATATTACTAACTTTAAAATTGAAAGGTCTAACTTCAATACAAACTTGGGGCCTAACCATGATCTTTTATAGCAGACTTACTTCTACATTGTTTTGTTTTTCCTTAAAGAGTTTGACATTTAACTCATTAGCCATGCCTAATCTAGACCCAATAGACATTTCATAGTTACATGGTCTCATTAGACTGCTTGGGTGATGACGAGTTAAACTTAAGTTTACATACTGTTTGGTGTTCATGGCATTGTCTCCCTTAATTGACATTGACTCTCATAAGAAACACATTGCATTGCTTGTAGTTGTAAGCTTAAGATTAAGTACTGATGTTCAGGATTCTAAAGTGGTTGACAAAAATATATAAGATATTCCATATCAAAATCTAATTTGAAGACTAAAAAGCTTTCCAAGTTACCATAACGATTACAACTCTATTTCAGGTGGCCACAGCAAGTAGTAAAGAAACTCCGAAGAGGGGTGGTACATTGTTAAAATGTACCACATGCAACAGTTTTAGTACATTAAGTAGTCGTGCCTTAACCTCACATATGGCTCAGTGTTCACCAGACAACAACAATGTGGCGGGCGCGCAAAACGCCGACGCACGGCCTCATAGGAAGCTGTTTGAATGCGACGTGTGTAACATGAAGTTCTCGAATGGCGCCAACATGAGGCGCCACAAAATGCGCCATACCGGCGTCAAACCCTACGAATGCCGGGTGTGCCAGAAGAGGTTCTTTAGAAAAGACCACCTGGCTGAACACTTTACGACACACACCAAGAGCTTGCCTTACCATTGCCCAATATGTAATCGAGGTTTCCAGCGCCAGATCGCAATGCGAGCCCACTTCCAAAACGAACATGTTGGACAACATGACCTCGTCAAAACTTGCCCTCTCTGCAGCTACCGCGCACCGACCATGAAGAGCCTCAGGGTTCACTTCTTTAACAGGTGAGTGGAATGAAGTAATCTGAAGGTCAAATAAATATCTAACCTAATTACATATTCATTTATAACGTAGTCTATTTAGATGAGGTTAGATGTAGTTTCCTTTAAAGCAGAATTTAAAATTGCGATAACACATGACGCGATTCAACAGGAATACATTAGACGTTCTATACAACGCCATCAGCAACAAACGCTTTCATAAGGCATTGTTTTTTTGCTTTTCACAGACACGGTATAGACCTGGACAACCCAGGTCCCGGCAACAACTCTGTTTCCCTGCTGGCGGCTGGCATCGCGAATGCCGCGTACGCTGACGGCACGATGGACCCGGCTGCGATGAACGCCCTCGGCGCTTTGGGCGCGGGGCTCTCTGTATCTGTGGCCGCAGCCTACTCCGATAGTGGCGATAGCAATGGAGCCCGATCGGTGGATAATGCCACGCCACCTATGCACTACTTAACACCACACGTGGAAATATCTATGGCCGATAACAATGAAACATTCTCACCTGGACAGTCCAATCACTTAAATAATTCAGGTGAGTTGTCTGTCAGTGAATCTCAGAAAGAACACATGTATTTCAAATCGATCTGTCAAATGCGGCGGTAAGGGGATAATTACTCTTATGAAAAAAAGCTTAGAAGTGTATCATCTAACAATGCTCCGGACTTCAAAAGGACCATAAAGTCCTTTAAATGGAATTTCTCATATTTCGTCTGGCACCAATTAAGGCGTAAACACTTGCTAAAATTGCACATTAGTTATAAAGGGTGTAAAGAAATGTATAACGACGACTGCAACTACGCATTTTGAACAGCAAACCAAATCATCTATCTAATCGTAATCATAATACGAAGAGTTATTGCTGGGAAAAGACTTATTTTTTGTGACGCGGTATTAGTAAAATCTAAACCGATTCTTATGGTTTTTTTACTTACACGGAGCAACTTTAGTTGACGCAACTGTCTATTTTTTAAACAGTTGCCGGTTGCGGTGTCCAATACCAGCAATCAAGGCTAACTTTACGGTTGTTGCACTTTTAACTTTCTGTCAACTTTCTAATCTGAGTCGACGAGAGTTCTGTCTGTTTCTAATCTGAGTGTTTCGGCAGCAGCAACCCACCCTGCTGCCGAAACACGTTGCCGGTTGCGGAAACTAGCAACAACTAGTCGTACACTGGTACTTTGAGCTAGTAATTTATATTACCAATTGCGGCAGCCGGAAACAGTTGCGATATCCGAAACTCGCAACTAGGTTTGCTACATATGCACAGTTGCTCAAAATGTTTTTTTTTTAAATAGCCAGCTTCGAGTTGCCGATTACCACAACAGGAAACTCAAAAGTTGCTCTGTGTGCGCGCTTTAGGGTTTACTTAAGGTCGTAATAAAATTATAAGGAAAAATTACACTTTTACTAGTGCAAATTTTGCTGATGAAATCGGTGTATAGCAGATATCTATTGTTTCAACTCGAATGGTTCGTTCTGTAGAGAATTAAAAAAATATATAATTCGTAGCACGCAATGTATATCGCGCACCCAACGCAGCAGACAGAGCTGTGTGCTTGTGTGTGGGTGTGGAGAGCGGGACTGAAACGTGCGTGCACATACCTGACACTACAGTCATCAAGCTACCGCAAAACTTCCTCAACCGTTTTTCAACTTTAAAGCAAAATAAATTTCGTTTTTAATATCAATTGAGAAATTTGACGTAGGTTGATGAGTTTACGAGAATTTACTGTTCGATCGAAAGAAAGCGCTTGATTTTTTGGCACTTACACTAGCCACTGCATTTATTGTACATAACGCAAAAGACGGCGTCGCGTTATAAATTCAAGTCTTATTTTCAATTTCACTTGTTTATTTATGAAAAAAAGTTAAGGATAATATGTGAATTATACGAAAACCGACAAAAAACTATTGTGATTTTGATCTTCAAACAAATTGATCTAAAATATACAGTGTGTGGCCTAGAACCGGGGATAATATTCAAAACCATGACTCCCTACTTAGTATTTTTTCTGAAATTTATTTTTTGGTTGACTTAAATCTAGTCAACCAAAACCCATGCATTAAACGCTATAAGAATTGTATTTGCAAAACGATTTTATTGCTAACGTTGTCAATGTCGTGTCATAGAGACGTTCCGAGTAGCTCCGAATAAGTACGATGCAGATGAACTCAGTCAATCAAGTTGAGCACTATTGCATTGTTTAAACATTGAATTTACGATTAAGTTTCTTAGAAAAAATCAAAAAGTAAAGTTTTAATTTTAATTAGTTGAGACCATAATGATTCAATTACTAATGACCTATAGAGTCTCTGTTTTCAATATTATACCCGGTTCCAGGCCACACACTGTATAAGATTGTGTTCTTCCACGCCAGATTCCCGCATGAACGGCGAAGGGCCCAGTTCGCCGCAGTCAGGCGACAGCGCCATCGCCAGCAGTTCGCTCTCGGCTGGACTCCCCACCAACATCACTCCGTCCATCACACTGATACCCATCAAACAGGTACTCAGTACACTTTGTTATTTCATGGCTCTTATCGACTATCTCACGGCTACCACCCGATGTTGAAATTTACCATGTAGGTTGGTCTTAAGTTTAGGTTGCTTTCATTAAACAGGTGTATCTCAATTTATAATTACTGCATTACAGTATTTTTCTACTAAATCAATTTTGTATTCACTATTATCACTATAATTTCTTATAAATACAGTAAAAACAATACAGGGTTATTTTTAAAACATTAAAAATCTCCTAGCCTAATCAGAATCCCAAAAAATTCACTTCCCCATACTAAGCCGCGACTTCAGTTTGTATGAAGCAGTGAATTTTTTTTTAGATCACGATGTTGGTCCCGTAGAAAAAGTTGTTGTATCGCACCAGAATCATTCCCTAGGAAGCTGTTGATGTTTTAAAAATAACCTTGTATATAATTTTCGTGCATATTCCCAATTACCAGGAGCCTAACACTCAAGAGGAGTCCGGCGCGAGCGAGGGCCGCGACGGGGAGAGCAACGGGGACAAGCGCGGCGTGTCGTCGTCGCTCATCAAGGTGTCGCCGCTCAAGAGCCTGCTGCGTGAAGATCTGCGCCGCCGCATCTCCGCCAGGGGCCGCGCCCGCGGGTCCAATGTGAGTTAACGCACGCGCCACACCCGACACTGTGGAGGGTAGAGGTGAGGAGTACGATCTCTTACGAGGTAGTTGAAAAAGAGTCCAGCTAAAGCAGTAAGTAACAGTTCCAAAATCCTCCAAAATGGCGCTAGCGTAGGCAAAGGGTATGGTATAAATGTAGCAGTTGTTGACGAATTGAATTATGCCGAGTTAGAACATTTTAGTGACTTTTAAAAAACTTTATTTATGTATTTATTCTTTAAATATAAAAACATATCAGGCGTTAAGAAATGATAAGCAATTGATTATGTTTATTTGTTTCTTATTATGAAAAGTGCGCCATATCGGAGCCGGAAGTTCTTCTGTCCTTGTTTATTTTCTGTGTAATTACCGTTTGGCGCTTTCTTTACAATTTACTCTGTTGCTACTGTATCGCCACCTAATATAAAGCAGCTGGACGGACACTTTTTCAAATCAAAAATTGTACTTCTTACCTTTACCCTCCATACCCAACACTAAACACACCATACATACAATCCCCGGTATGGATCTTGAGCGCTGGGAGAAAGAGTGAGGATCGCTTTGCGCATCTTACGTGACGATCATCGTATCAGAGACGCGTGTGCGCGGAGTGAGCAACCAATCCCGGGCGGCGGTGCGGGCGCGGCGCGCGACTAGCCAATCACGTTATCGTTATGGTCTTTTGCGCATCTTTCGCCCAGCGCTCAAGATCCGTGCCGCTAGTTGTAAAAGGTGTAAAAAAAAGTGACGAAGCCAAATAAGTACCACATATTATTGTATCTGCTATTACGATTTTTTTTATTTTACACCATTCCTGGGTAATGACACAATGACAATGTACCGAGATATTGACAGTCAAAGTTACAATGTTTTTAAAAAAAGACTTTTACACAAATGATGTCTGTTATAGCTAAACATTTTTCCAAAAAAACATAGTTAAAATACTTCTGTCATAAAAATAATTTAAAAAGCACAGCCCGCAATGAATCGCGCGCACGCACACACCTACCTACGTTGTCCTTCAAGTGTGCGTGCGCTCTCGCTGTTTAGCGCTCACCCGCGTGCGTGAGGGATACTCTGTCTGTTGCGTGCGCGCTGTTCATTGCGGGTTAGAAATGAGTTTTTTTTATACCCAAAAATAAATTTTAGTTCCCAGCAATTATTAATTTTGCATTTAACTTAGTTTGAAGAACAGAATGCGTGGTTTAAGGTTTTGTTAAACTTTTTTTTTCACACCCTTCGTACAGTCCAAAGACAACGCTGCAGGTCAACGTAGAAACAATTATTGATTGATTGATTTTTACGTACTAAAAGGATTTCAAATTCAGCCTGTATTGTGTGTAAACTACAAATTTTGTGAACAAACTAAACTCGTGAGTTTTGTGACCTACATTTTTAGGCTAAAAGAAAAGATGGCAATGAAGACTGTCCAAATAGGACGCGTACTTAGCATTACTGATGATGATTCAAGCAACTAGGCATTGTTAGGTACTTTAAGCGCGTTGTCTACAGAATCAAGCAGACGCTCACGCAGAAAGGCTGTGTAAGCTGGTATATCGTATCGATGTACTAGCTTTGTGGAGCTCATACACTATAGAGTAGAAATGTCGTATGATTTGTTTGACAAAATTGCTCATTTCTGCCATTATTCAATCTGTATCTGTACTGTTTTTGTATGGGCGAGCGTTGAAATGAGTTGTCATTTCATACTAAATGTAAGTGAAAAAGCACTTAACTAGTTTCTGAGAATGGATGACCAGCGTACACAGGCTAGTTAGGCACGCGTTGTTGAGTTAATGATTCCAATTGGTCAGGTGTCCCTCTGTGTAACCTCAAGTCTCAAACTTTGTCGACTGCACTCGGGTGAAGAGTTGCCGAACTATCGATAGTAAATTTCATTTGAAAAAGCCATACTATCGATTTTCCTATCGATAGTATTGTTGCTCGTAAATTAAAAAACTATCGATACTATCGATTATTTAAGGCGACGGGTAAGGCAAGTGACCTTGAGCATTAAGCGTCGACTAATGCGACTTCTATTACGTGCCTAAGATAATACAATAATAGACACGAATGTTATAAATTACTAAACCAACTTTGAAGCTAAACAAAAACGTCGTTTAAAATATAAATGTGTTCAAGCTCGCAATATTTGCGGTACTTTCAAATATTTTTTAGTGTTTATAAGAAATAATAACTAGTATTTAGATACAACAGGAAAAACTTCAACATATAAGTTACATGATATATTAATTTCCACATCCTATATCCAGTATTTTCGCCAGAAAACTTGTCTTAAAACACCTCTTTTACGTGTATTCTCCTTACCCTGCGCCTTAAGACTACCGATAGTCTGCCAATTTGCAATAGTATTGGGTATGTTACCTTTAGGGGCCAAATATAATACAGTATTTGAAATAATTTAAGTATTCCATTAGCCCTATTGACTATAATTATACCTGAATATTGTAAACAATACTATTATTAATTGGTTAACTATCGATAGTCTAAAACAATCGATAGTATCAATAGTTTTTTTATAAACGAGCGACTATACTATCGATAGTATTGCACTCATTCGATATTTACTATCGATACTATTTCGATTGGTTGGCTATCGATAGTCGAGTATCGATCGGCAACACCAGTGAGGTGGGTTACAAACGTTTCGTTGACCTCTGGTTCTGCTCAGGCGTCCCGCGCGTCGCCCGTGGAGGGCGGCGTGACCACCTCGACGATGGGCGAGGCGGGGCTGCTGGCGGGCCCGCTGGTGTGCGCCTTCTGCGCCATCACGTTCCCCGACTCGACGCTGTACTTCCTGCACAAGGGCTGCCACTGCGACTCCAACCCCTGGAAGTGCAACATCTGCGGCGAGCAGTGCTGCAACGTCTACGAGTTCAACTCCCACCTGCTGAGCAAGAGCCACCAATGACTGTTCGCTGGGGGGCCGTTCGATCACTCACTCTGATGATGCACTCTCGTACCGGTGTGCATACTCCGTAAGCACTTCAAATGTTACTTTCACTCCCCTCACTCTCGATCTATCCCTCTCTTTCGAATTTAGGTTGATTTCTGGTAGTGTCAGCCGCTGTCGGGTTGAAGTGCTTCGAATATGCTCTACGCTGAACGTCCCCCCGAAGCTGTTTTGTTTTTAAAGTGCAAATTACGTCAAGGTATATTTAGTGGTTATTATTAATAGTTAAATGAGCGAAGATATTTGTATGGATATTTTAGTACTTAAATAAATTAATATGAGAAATCGATAATTTAAAATTATCGAACGATTGGAATTAGCTGCTCGATACGAATTATCGGTAAATCCGTGAGAAAAAAACGTACTTATTTGTGGACGCGTTTGTGTACGTTATAATTCGGCTCGCATGCGTGAAAGCACTGCGATTGAGCGAAATTAATTTGCGTTATTATTACTGAAAGTTAAAGAAAGACTTGCTATCTCGGAAATTAAACATTCCAAAGTATGACGTATGCATTCCACTAACGTGAGATTTTGTGAAGTCTTTGGAGGGGAAGAAGTGACTACTTACATTGTTCTTAACGGTTAGATTTTATTTATTATTTTACAGTACTAAACTGTATATTACCGTGATTTAAAAAACTAAATTATAGAGTATTTTTGGTGCGATAGTGAATTTTACAAATGTTTAGATTGTACAAATTAATATATTTTTACATTTCGCTGTTGACAAGATGTTATAGAAAGGCATAGCCTATATTTCCGTGATTGTTTAATTATTGTGATTGTGTAGACAGGAATTTAAAATTCTACATTCCGTTTTTATTTATATTTTCTTTATTTGCATGTGATGCAAGTCCACGACTAATACTTAATGTACAATATAAATTTACCTTTTGTTATAAAAATATTATTTCTAAAATATTCATTGTTTTTATAAGTTATTTAATATCACGATGTACTTAAAACTATTATGTTATATTGATTTTCGGCGCTTTCTGTTTGAAGATGAGTTTGTTGTATTTTACTTGGTGGAATCTTAATTACCTGAAGAGGTACACTTGCTCAATATGGCTCAAGTATGGGAGGAGTAGGTCGCGCACAAAGCATAATAGTTACCCATACTGCGCCGCAGGTTCACTCTTCTGCAGAAAGATGCACGTGCTTACATTGGTGCCTCAGTCTGTACGTACTACGTACGCTATTGTTTATTGCATAATGTATAGATCACAGAGCTCAGTTCTCTACCATTTATTGAGCAATGAAACATAACTAGATCTCTTAACATGTTATTAAACAATCTTTGTAGTTTATATTATTTACCCTCGTTTTACACTATGTAAAAAGAAGTGCTCAACCTTATGGTGAACGATTTTTATCTATACATATTATTTGATGTACAAAAATCATATCGTAACATGGAGATATAATGCATGTACAGTATAACACTGTAATGCATCAGTCCATTGACCTAAAGTAAAATTAGAAAATTAGGCTTACTTTAATATTAATTAATATAGTCACTTACTACATTCCTTGTACCTATTGAATTGGTTAATCCGTTCCATTTTTCTTTTAACGTAGATAACTGAGATTTACATTCCTTTAGGTGATAAGTACTTAATATCGGTTGTGGTCTTGCCTGTTAAGTTTACGAAAATGACTTAGATGGAACTGAATTTGTTTACCAACGAAGTTATGTTTTGTTTTGTTGTTACGACGGTCCTAGAAGTAAGCGGGCGCGGTGGCCCGACATCGCGGCAGAACGTGGCCCTAGTGAGTTACCTGAAACATGCAACACATATTTATTTAAAGAGATTCTTATATATTATGCTGTTTCGTTGTTATGTATAACTCGGATATTTATTTGTACGTTTTAATTTCTACCGCAGCCGCCGCAATTTAATTAGATAAGTTTATATTAAGAGCTATTAATATAATTAATTGGTAACCCCATTGGGCGCCTTTACTTAATCCGTCCATATCTAATGATAAATTGCCTTTAATATTTAATAGAGTAATATATTTTATAGATTTTAGATATAATTAAGAGCAGATCTAAGTATAAAAATGTTTACAGATTGCAGAGGTTTAAAGATATAATTATTTATTTATCTTATATAAATTGTACTAGTCTGTATTAAAGGCAAATCAAGTAAGCGAATAGTAACGAGCAGAATGTTATATTTAATTAAATAACATCTATTGGTAATAATATGTTTTTAAATTGTCTTGCTTGATTCGTTTGTAATACAGATAAATATTGTTGATTGTTGCAATTCAAAATAAATATATATTTTTTGTGTGGTAAATAAAAATAAAAAGTATTTGAATGTTGTTTAGTGCGGTGTTTGTAAAATTATGTTGTCGATGTTTAGTCTAAAACAGCAACAGTATTCAAAATATATCCCTTTTAACGGTTTTTTTCTATATTGCAACTCATGCTGTTGTGTCAATAAATTATATTTTATATAAATTATATTGTCAATTTGTTGACCTTTAAAAATTGTTTATCTTCGGATGCATTCACCTTTGTTGAAGAAACGAATATGTTAGTATAGCAATCCTCACCTTAATACCAAATCACAGCTTACCAACATTTTAATTTCGTTTTAAGTTGTTATGTATGTAAGGAATAAGATAGATAAATTAACATGGTTGAAAGCAATTATTTGTATAAGCGGGTTGAAAGTGTCGTTGATATTTTACTGTTACATTTATTATGTTAAATCATTACAATTACTTAAAAATAAATATCATTTTACTAATTTTTAAAAATATACTATTTAAGGGGAACCAGTTTTGAATACATGAGTGATAGACTATATCAAATTTTAGCAGATTGTGCCTTAGATGAATTACATATTATAAACTATTGAAATCGTGATGTATTCATGTTTTTGAAAACTGTAATGACTCATATTCTAGATGTGTCCAATTGAATTATTGTCACATATAAATTATATCAATAATTATACACAAAATTAGAAAATAATAGAATACATTTATGTAAAAATGAATGTTTGCAACTTTCTGTTCAGCTTGTTTATTGAAAAGTTTATTTGCAGTTGAAAAATGTTTTTTATCGTCTTGTTGCGATATATAATTATAAAGGAATGGTACTTATTACCGAGTATGTAGTTTATTTATTTACTTTATAATAATTTGGTAAAGGGTCTAATAAAATATTAATAAACGATGAGATGTAACATTTTTGTGTATTCTTTCAAACACCTACCAATAAAAGACGCCAGACACATAACAGCGGTGTGGCGCGGCACCGCCCCCGCGGCGTACGGCGTTGTTGTGACGTTACCTTGGTTGACCAACACTTGGTAGGATGGCAGAGGTCAAGCAAGACCCTTCCAGCAATGTTCACGAATTACAGAAAAATGCTCCCCACACGCGCTACGGGCCTACGGAACTACAATACTTGGACGTTATGAGACGGGCCGCAACGCATTTGTGTGCCAGACCCAACCCCCTTCCTAGCAAAGCCAAACAAGAAGAAAAATACTTTAGTTTTTGATAGTATGTATTATTGATTTTAAATTCTAATCCTAATATTATAGAACAAAGAATTTCTTTTTGACGATTTTTTATAAGAATTAGAATAAGCATAATTTTATTTATTTGGCAAAAACATTCTTAAAATTAGTTTTGTTCTTCTAGGGATAGTTTCTCGTTTTTTTAATACAATTTAATCAGATAGCTTCATAAGAAGTTACATAGACATACATTAATTTGTTAGCAACAACTAGTAATTTTAACGAGACATCCTCCTGGAGATCCAGTTTAATAACTAATTCCATTCAGGGTTAATTTAACCCCATGAAATATGCACACAAAAGGTTGAGTAATTATTAACTGAATTAGAAACATTTAATATTTTCATCAATAAGCAAAACCAGACAGCAAATTTATGATCCTCATAAGTCGTGACAGTTCCAAAAGCATTAAAAACTCAAATAACCAAAATTTTAATATTGAATGGTGTAGGTAATTTAATAAAAATGTTTGAGGTTTTGGAATATGATATAGGAGGGTCACATTTTTTTTGTCATGCTATACCTAGTATATTAAAAACTAGCTATGCTTGCGACTTCGTTCGCGTGAACGAACTAAACGAAAGAAAGGTTTCCAAACGCGTCCGAAACCAATGATTGGCACTGCCGACTAATCGGCCATCTAGTTGGTCAAATCCATAGTCGGTACATCTCTATAAATATGGTGTAAATTTGCGCCATTCTCGCAAATTTGTATTCCAGCTAACTTTACAGCTGTAGACCCTTTGACACTGCCTTTATCCTTCCTATTTCTGCGCTTAATAGATTCATTGTCATCTTTGCCTATTTCTTGGTATTGGTAGTGGGCTTTTATATGTCTATCTAAAACAGCCTGCAATAAAAAATATAAAATAATAACACAAGCAAACTAAGTTTAAATAATTAACTTTAAAATATAAAACAATCATAACACACCTTTGATGATAGTTGAGCTTTACACATGTAGCATTCGAATTTGATTTGGAAATGATTTATCATAATGTGAGCTCTGAGATTATTATTTCTGGTATAGGATCTGGAAGAAAAGTAGGTAATAAGATTAAGAGATAATTACTGCAACCTGAGTTAGAGTAATGAATGTAAAACAAGCTTTGGTAAAATCAGTTGTTAAGTAATGTAAATGAAGATTACACCTGGTAGAATCTGTGCTCTTAAATAAGCTAAAAAAAACTGGGTAATGATAAAATTTATCTCAAGCTTCATGTCATAATTATCTTGTAATTATACCAACGGAGCTCAGAAATATACCCCATAATATATAATATAATATTTTTGCTATGCCAAATCAGTTTACCTGTGACAATTTTCATAGGGGCAAATGAAAAAGACTTGTTTTGCATCATGTACTTTTAAATGCCGCACTATATGACATCTCTTTTTAAAGCTCCTCTTACATTCATTACAAATGTACTCTGAAATTAAACAAGAAAACTTTTATGTATGTCATGTAATTAAGTTTTATTACATGATATACATAGCAGCACTAATTATTATTAAATTACCTTTAGGTTCATGTTCCATCTTTCTATGCTTCTGGTATTTGGACCAAACATCAAATACCAATTCACAATCACTGCATCCATATTTTTTGTGACATCTCAGATGCCGTTTCTTTTCATAGAAAGTAATAAAATCTTGTGGACAAAACTCACAACTAGAAAAAATTAAAAACTTTAAAATCTTTGCACTTCTAATACTTTACATTATTGCTGTATGAAAATATGTCTTACCGAAACAACTTTAGACCAGTATGTTGGTATAGATGAGCTTTCAACTGTGTTTTCCTCTTAAAAACTGTTCTACAAAAATGACATGAGAAAGTTGTTCCTGATGAATTATGTACTTTTATGTGTCTTTTCAAATTCTGTCTGTTTACATAGTTTTTCATGCATGTTGGGCAACTGCAGAGTTAAATAACAGAATTAATAAACTTAATATACATTGAATGCAGTAATAATGTAATTTAAGTAATTACCTGTATATAACATCCTTTTCAACTTTTTTGTGAGCGTTGTTTATATGTCTGATCAAGTGGCTTTTGTTAGAATATGATTTATCGCATCCATTCTCTTCACAAACATAGGCTTTCTAAAAAAATACAAGCAGTATTGTAGCAATAAATTTTAAGGCTATTAAATCTTATGACGGTGAAGTAAGGCATTCTTAGCTTTAATTTGTTAACAATACGCTAAATTGAACATAATTGAACTACTTTCTAACTTACAACATTTGTATGAGCTGAATAAAGATGATCAGTTAATCTGTAAGGCCTACTAAATGAAGCTGTACATCCGTTGTGAGGGCAATAGTGGAGTTTTTTCTGTTGGTCTTCCATAGTAGTCAATATTGAGACGTTGTATACTAATTTTAATTGATAAAATTAATTTTAATACACCATACGTACAAAACAAAACCCACATTCATCCACAGATTAATTCATCATTTATTTAAAGCAGACACAGTGTTGCCAACCTTTGTTGCCAAAATTACGTCATATTTACCCTAAAATTACCGTATAATTACCGTACACACCATTAGAGTTTAATTTTGCAAACAAAAAAGAAAGAATATTTCTTTACAGTTTTTAGGTAAAAGCAAACATGTTGTGGGTGATTTCTAGGGCTTACCATCAATTTGTTTAACCACTATTCAAAAATATTTTTATTAGATCAGTTTAAAATAAGACTTAATGGAATAGTTGACTCCTATCAAAATTAATTAAACAGATGATTATTTCATTAAGTATTTGGCTATACGAACCTAATTTTATTGATTTCAATACATAAAAGTCCAAGGCTGCAATAAAGTTTAAAAATGTTTTTTTTAATATGTAATTTGAAAGGTCGAAAACG
Source organism: Anania hortulata (assembly GCA_963576865.1). Lineage (NCBI taxonomy): Eukaryota > Metazoa > Arthropoda > Insecta > Lepidoptera > Crambidae > Anania > Anania hortulata. The sequence goes on along the minus strand of OY756394.1, from coordinate 7,194,270 downwards.
CTATCCGCCATGATCTCGACCCGACCGAGTGACGTTAGACAATTAGTACTTATATTAGTAAATATCATTCGCATGTTTCTCGCGGTCTTTTTCATAAACTACCTATTATCTTCCAAAATCTAATTTAAAAGTTGTTATTTATTTGTTTTATTTTTTAAATATTATGGACGTCGGATTTAATAAAAAGAAAGCAAATAGCATAAACCTGGTGATAGACACGGTTTGCTATTCTGTGCATTGGACCCAGATTTTTGCTTTACCGAACTCAGGAACGTTAAAACTTCTATGTAAGCACAGTGCAATTAGTATTAAAATGTAATACTTACAAGACCTAAAACAAAGAATAGTTCGTAAGTAAGTATGTTTACAAGTGAGGTTACGTCATAGCACAGATCTTGGTGATACATGAAAATGACAACCCGTTGTGATAAGCAGAATTGCCTGCCGTGATCATGTGTGTCGAATTGAACGGAAAGAAAAGAAAAATTGTTTCTTATTACCGTACTTTTTGTAGATTAAAATTAGCTTAGAGTCTTAAAATTACCGTACATTTGTCACACTATAATTACTACCGTACGGAGCATGAAATTACCGTATGAATACGGTAATTACCGTACGGTTGGCAACCCTGAGCAGACATCTAATCATTTAATCTGTGCATTTCATCCCACTCACAGATTAATAAGTATCCCACTTCATTCATCCGCATTTCGCACACATTTTTCTTTCTATATTTCTGACAGGCCTGCAGTTACAGATGTGTCAACTCGACTTACTAACTCGAGTTATTCTCGAGTTGTGCATAATTCGAGTTAAAAACTGGATACAAACGGGGACGGACGCGTTTTGACATTGTAAGGTTACACGATTCCATTGGTCGATACTTGGGCTGGCAAAAGCTGACTGAAGGATAGGCCAATGGCAGTGTTTGATCTTACAATGTCAAGACGCGTCCATCCCCCTTTGTATCCAGTTTAAATCTCTTGCTAAGGGGAGGGAGTCCTCTTGAGATTGTTCGACTTTGCCCTAACTGTTTTCCGTAACGTCAGACGCCCACTGCTATTTGAATATCCTTGTGTACACTTCCGTAAGCCCGCTAATATTTATATTTATTAGACTCGGACTATATGCATCCGGAATTTTTCAAAACTCCATACATCCATACAATGCTAAAAATCGACACCTATGCGATCCTACGCAAACTAAGTCAAACACTTTATCCACACTTTTGAATTTGTGACAGTTTGTTAAGGTTTGGCAAGCGTATGAATCCGGCATTAGAATAAGTATACCTTTTTAGGAATCACTTTAGATTCCCGTTTGCAATGGGGTGCTCATATTGAGCCTCTTTAAGGAAGACTTAGTTCAGCTGCTAATGCCGTGAGAAAGATAAGACAATTGACTGATGTTGGAACGGCAAGATTGGTGTACTTTAGCTATTTTCACAGTATAATGTCATATGAAATATTATTATGGGGCTCAGCAGCAGATATTGAATCTATTTTTGTACTACAAAAGAGAGCTGTACGGGCAATTTACGACCTCAGACTCCGAGATTTGTTGAAGGAACTGTTCAAGGAAATTAATATACTAACAGTGGCTTCTCAATTCATTTATAAAAATATCATGTATATTCGCAAAAACCTGCATCTATTTCCTAAAAAGAGTGACATGCATAATATTAATACCCGGAATAAAGATAAACTTGCCGTTCCAAATTTCAGACTGCATATAGTGGGTAATTCGTTTAAGGGAGAATGTATTCGCTTTTTTAACAAATTACCATAGTCCATTGCTGAACTGCTCATGTATGAATTTAAATCGCATGTCAAGATGATTTTAATGAAAAAAGGTTATTACACTGTAAATGACTATTTAAATGATAAAAATGTATGGAATTAAATACTGCCGTGCTCGCACAGGTTCATTTTATCTTGTAATGTAAACACACTATTTAAAAAGAGGCTGACAATAGTGACCGAGTTTCTTGCGCTGCTTCTTTTCGGCACTAGCCCACAATATTGTCCCGAGTAAAAGAGCTTAATTTAGGCCTATTTACAGAAATAAATTGGTTTTATAATTGCAAAGACCTTTCGAATGATACCGGTCATAATTTGCTACGGACCGATCACATGAACGTTGATTGGTATACAGTAAAAGTAAATGAACTTGGCAAAATCTATTAGGTGCTACAACGATATTGGCTCTCTGACTTGAAACTGTTTAGCTTGTATATTTGCACATTTTTACTTTGAACCGACTACTTTGGCAATGAAAAACGGATTTCGAATATGGATAATAAGTAGTGCTATGGCAGTGTTATCAGAAAAAAGGATCTGGCGAATAACTTAAATTGCCTAGCAAGGCAAGCCGGGGCAGTTGCTTTTATGCTGTAAGGACGCAGTTTCCAAAATAGCATAGAAGATTTTTAAAATAATGTTTTTTATTTATTATTATTAGACAGATGTACTATTTTAAAAGTTATAGAAATGAATTTAACCACGGTTTTGGATTCTTTCCAGATAAATACCCATATTGGGAATATACCGGGGTCCGGTTGGAATCATAGAAAGTTTCTGAGCCACTCACCTCTAAGCAACCATTTTTTAATAGTCTAAATTCCGCTCTGTAAGAAGAGCAGTGATTCTGCCAATTTCGAATATTATTTTGAATAGTATTCACAATAGATAACAGGTGTTTGTTTATTTTTTATTGCTTTTTACGGCCTCAGTGAAGGTTACTCTTCCCGTAGAAGCAGGTTTCAAGACGCTATTGGGTCTAAAAGCATATACAAACGGCGACAGACGTGGCTTCAGACTCGTCTTGACACTGCAAGGTCAAACGCTGCCATTGGCCGATCCTTGGGCTGAAGGAAGTTAACTGAAGGATAGACCAATGGCAGCGCTTGACCTCACAATGTCAAGACAAGTTCGGAGCCGCGTCCATCGCCATCTGTCACCGGCTGAAAGCAAGTTGTCTTGAGACAAGTCAAGTCAAAAATTACATAAAAAGAAGCGGGCGGTACGAAGTTCGCCGGGACAGCTAGTGATAAATAAAAACTAATAAAATAGATTGGTCATGTTTTTCGTTCGACTACCCCCCACAATTGCAAGGAATGCAAACATGAAAAGCACTAGCTTAATCTCTGCGGAACACCTAAAAAAGTGAATTTGACAACACTTACTCTGGCTAATCTGTGCGTTGACAGAAAAAAAAATGTTTTTGGTGATTGACTGAAGAATTTCATGATTTTTCTACGGTTAATCCAGAATTTAGGTGGATTTGTGATCATTTTAAACAATTTCATAAACTTATTTAGTTAGAATATAAGTTTAAAAGTTCAAAATCTTTAATAATATAAAACTGGGTGCACAAACAGTCAGCTGACGAACGTAAACAAAGGGCATGCCAGTATTCTACGAAGTGGCGAACAACATACAAAGTGCATTGTGATATTAAATTAAAAATATTAATAAACATAATAATATTCAAAATGGATATCGATGGCTCATCAATTCCTGGCGAGATCGACCAAAATTTACTGTTACAATTTAGTTGTATGAACACTACTGATAGAGATGAATTAATAAGCCAAATGCAAAGGCTTTTAGGTCCCAGTCTTAACCGTAATACGGCTAGTTTTTTCTTGGATATGAGCAATTGGTAGGTAAATTTTTATAGCCTATTAGAGTTTAAACAATATTGTAATGTGATAATATTTATGGTTAAGATGTAGGTAGGAATGTATAATATTTTGAATATTATGTTGATGCAATCTGCTTTGCAGTGATGCAATTTAAATATTTAATTTGTAATTATAATTTTCAGGAATTTGCAAGCTGCCATAGGTTGTTATTTAGATTACACCTTGCCTCCAAAACTTCCATCTATGTCATTGAAAGCTTCTCAAAGTCATGACACTGCACTGAGTCCTGGATCATGGTAACAACAAAAATCCTTAAGATTTAGGGTACTTACATTATGAAATAAATGAAATATTTAATACTATTACTTGTTTTTTTAGTTTTGAACAAAATTGGAGCATTGCCAATACTGGGACTGAGGCATGGCCGGGCAGCTGCAGACTAATACAAGCCGGGGGAGAGCCCTTGGGTGCCACCCCTCAATATGTGCCTCCACTCCCCCCAGGACATTCAACAACTGTTACTATGAAACTAGTAGCTCCTAGTTCACCTGGCACCCATAGAGGTTATTTTCATTTGGTAACTGATAAAGGTGACCAAATAGGAGGTAAGTTATAATGAAAACTTTTTGTAACATGGTATTATTGTTGTAAGACGTAAATGTATTAATTATTTTTATAATGAATCTTGGAATAATGGTCAACAAAGTTGTATAAATACTCCAAGTAAATAACAATCAAAAACATGACAGGAAAATATAATACAATTTCAGATACCTTATGGGTGGAAATTACTGTTGAGTCAGAAATGACTATGGCCTTAGTGGAACAACTGGCTGCTCTGCCAATCCCCAGTAGCAGACAAGAAGATTCAGCTACTCAGGTAAAACTGACAATTGAACTTTAGTGTTTCTTTGTAGTCCATTAAAAAAGTAGTTTTAGCCCCAAACTGAACATTGTTAGTTAGCATGATAAATCTTTCAATAATAAAATAGATTATTAATCTAACTTTTACATACTTTTTAGTTATAATTATAGTTCATAATAATATTTACTACAAAGTAGTTAAGCTCTTGTATACCTAACCTTTGGAAAAAGGAATGATTTCCTTTAAAAGTGGAGTCATCTAAATTATGACTAATGGTGAATTTTTTCATGTCTGTCATTGATATTTAACCTATTAAGTGCTTGGTTAGTTATCAATTGCCGTGCCACTAGCGCCCTACAATCTACAATCGGTAAAATAATATCTACAGAAAATAGGGAGGTTTATTTAAGCTCATAGAACTTAAAAATCGTTAAATACGAATGCATGTTTTTGCTGGTTAAATACGACACGGGCATACACAAATATTTGTCGGATTATTCCGACAGAAAAAGCAGTAAATGAATTAAGTAGTGTATGAATGGCATCACTTTCAATAGAACTAAAGATTTTATATTGAAATTGTTTCAGATGCCACCGGATGACCAAATGTGTTGACATTTTGAAAAATATAGTTTTATCAGGAGACATCACACAATATTCCACCAACATAGAAATTGTATTCCATGCCATTCTCTTAAAATTGCAGTAAGAGTATGAATAAACCTTTTGTCGTTTTTTTTCTAACTACTAGTGATGTAAGTCATGTTTGTTGTCTATTATTTAGTCCAATCATTAGATTAACCTGGAATGTTTTGAGAAAGTTTTGAAAAATTACATTTTAGGTAGACCCATTTTTAAGCACCAAATGATATACATTTTACTTTTTGTAGTTTTTTCAGTAGCATTTATGTATGCCTATACTAGGGATGACTACTGGTTAAGAAAAAATGTAATTCTATTTAGTCTGTCAGTTAGATTATCTAAAAATAATATACTTTTTTTTCTTTTACAAAGATAAAGCTCGTCAAAGTTCCGGGTCTCGTGACGTCACTTTTAGAAAAATTGAACCAAGACGTGACGTCATGCGAAATTTCAAATCAATCTAACTGTAATATTTTAACTGTGTGAAATAAGAAAAAAATGACTAATATTTTTTGATAATGTACCTGATAGACAAAGAAATGCATTTAAATTTTGTTTTTAGCATTTACATGCTAATTATAATATATCTATGAAAATATAACACTTGAAAAAAAACTACTGCCTCAGGTAATTAGCCAACAATTTCGGTAGCTTAGTTGGAAAAGCACTTGCCTGGCATGCGATGAAAAGTGGGTTCGATTCCCACCTAAGGCCATCAATTTTTTTCAAGTGTTATATTATTATAGAAAAAAAAGTTTGTTGTCATCCCTGTTGTGACAATTATGATGATGATAATGCAGATGCTTAACATATAATATAAATTTTCTTCTAAATGAAATGTAGCTATTGACACACCTCTCTTCTAATGCCCACTTGCTTTCTATAGTAGGTATGTATTTGTTAATTTCAAAAAGAATAACATTGCTCTACTCTTTCTGTTGTATTTAAATAGCATTGTTTTATTATATCGATAATGTGTCTATTGGAAGTCACTGCTTATAAATTTTCTTATGTTCTAAAGATTCCCGTTATAGTTAAATCTGCATTTTTATCATTATCATCGCCAGATGATAGCATTCAATGGTTGTCATTAGTAGTACCCTTTGCTGGCTGATTGATTGACTTCAAAAATCTCATACTGCATCACAAAACAAAACTGTTGTAGGAATACTATTTCATGTTTTTTACAGTACACAAAAGCTAGGAATATTCCATAACATTTACATATTTTAATGAAATTACGTATTTATTTAATTTGGGACTTATTTAGTGTAATATTTAGTATATAGTAATGATTCTGTTAAGCATACAATCAATTTTAAAGGACTACTTTGTACTAAAGAATTAATGTACAAAAACTCATTAATTAAATATTATACCTAGCTCTAAAATGTTGATTGTAGCTGTAAGATAAAAATATGAATTTGTTAGATATTGTTGAAGTTTTACAAAGTATGTAAAGAGGATGGTTTTTTATAATTATAACATTAGGTATGTACCTACTTTATTACTGAATTGCCATTTGGGGTTACTTCTTATTATAAGCATGTAAGTCTAATAATTTAAATAAAATGGTTGCAAACATTATGTTTTTCTTACTACCTTTATTGTTTATACTAAGTGATGATTATGATAACAAATTACAGCTTCAAAATAATACAATGTTTACTTTTTACCCATAATTAAGAATACTTTTTTTACTTACAAGAAAAACTTAACATTAGTGAAGCTATACTGCCATTTCCATGTCAATTTTGGGATGAGGGTTATAGCCATCTACAATAAAATCTTCAAATTTAAAATCATCAATGGATTCCACCTTTCGTGCAAATTTTAATGTTGGGAAGGGTCTGGGTTTCCTAGTCAATTGCTCAGTCAGTGGCTTCACATGGTTAAGGTAGACATGAGAGTCACCCATGGTGTGCACAAATTCTCCAGCCTGTGAAATAAAAGAAGTACCAAAAGAAATAAAAAGTAAGTCTATTATATATTCTAAATGTTAAGCTCATATTATATCAAATATTTATTTACTCAATAATAATTTATCACCTGTAAGTTTGTTATATGTGCAATCATATGGGTGAGTAATGCATAGCTTGCTATATTAAATGGTACTCCAAGGCCCATGTCAGCACTTCTCTGGTACAGTAGACAGGACAACTTGCCACTGGCCACGTGGAACTGAGCCAAGCAGTGGCATGGAGGCAATGCCATTTTACTTAAGTCAGAAGGATTCCATGCACATATCAGCATTCTTCTATCAGAAGGATTTTTTCTACAAACAAACGGCATGAAAATTAAATATGATAACTTATATTAATCAATCTCAGTAAGAAGGTAACTATAGCAGGTAGGTACTTCAGTGTATCTATGACATTTTGAATTTGATCTATTCCTTGTCCAGAGTAATCAGTCTTGGCATCTATATACTTGGCTCCACTATGTCTCCATTGAAATCCATAAACTGGACCTAAATCACCTAAAAAAGATAAAACTTACATAGTGCAAAACTATTGTCTTGGTCAGTATACCCTATTAAGTCTACAAAAATAGAAAAACTTTATAAATTGTTTACCTTCTTCTCGACTTGTAAAGCCTAGATTATCAAGAAAGTCTCTGGATCCATTGGCATCCCAAATATGAACACCCTTTGCAGCTAAAGCATTGGCATCAGTAGAACCAGAAATCATCCAAAGGAGTTCGTGAATGACTCCTTTTAAAAATACTCTTTTTGTTGTTAGGAGTGGCAATATATTATTAGCCAAAGAATATCTTTGCATCGCTCCGAAAATGGCAAGAGTACCTACTCTAGTTCTATCAACTCGTTTATCCCCTAAAACAAAATACAAACAATTTAGATTAATAACCGAAATATTAATAGCAAAAATACATAGGTTACATTACTTGCCCATTTCGATAATTTTCCGTACAATATCAAGGTACTGGCATTCCTCATGCTGATTTTGTGTACCGTTGGCTACCATTCTAATCAAATTAGGAAGATCAAATTAGTAAATAAAAAATACACCAAATTAAACACAAAAAACCCAAGTTAGTTTTGTTTGGTTATGTGAAATTGGCGGGAAAATTGACAGTAAATATGTCAAATTGACAGTAGAATTCATTTGTCCGAGTTACTCACGGCCGGCGCGATAACGTCTTCAGTAATTAGGCAGCGGTCCGTTAAGCCGGTGACAGATGGCGACGGACGCGGCTCCGGACTCGTCTTGACATTGTAAGGTCAAACGCTGTCATTCAATCGCCTAGCTTGGTGTCGTAACAATATTTTACTGCACTCACATCTTGAATTTACACATAATTATTCACTTTTAGAATATAATTTTTTTTTGCCACCATAATTCATTACATAAACAACGTAACATCAACGCCTCTACCGGAGGATAATGTAATGATTTAATGATTATGATCACAAATATAAAAAAATGTTTGACCATTTCATGAAGTAGTTGTGCGTTTAGCTGTTCTTATCGTCAAACGCTGAGCATTCATTGATCTGGTCAGACCATATGTATCATGCATGCATGATGTGGGAAGCGAGTTCTGTTTTATACCATGAAGTACCACCATTTATTATATTAATGATTGCTCACATCATGAAATTTTACGATCTGGCCACGACATGCATGCATTTAATTAAATAATATACGTCTTATCATGTGACGACCGGTATGGCAGGTAGAGGTAAGGAGTACAATCTCTGGGCGGAAAGTTGAAAAAGTGTCCAGCTAAACTGTAACCTTCGATCATGTATCTTTGGACGAAGGCTAAAACCCTCCAAAATGGCGATAGTGTAGAAAAAGGTATGGTATGAATGTAGTAGTTGTTGACGGATTGAAATAAGCCGAATAATGCTGAGTTAGAACATTTTAATTACTTTTGTAAAACTTTAAAAAAGATTTCTACAATTCCCTCATTTTATTTATGTATTTATTTTTTAAATACAAAAAATAATCAGGCGTTAAGAAATGATAAGCAGTTGCTTATGTTTCTTTGTTTTATATTATTAACACAAAAGAAGTTCTTCTGTCTTTGTTTATTTTTCTGTCTATTAAGCTGTCCCTGGACGCGTCTTGACACTGTGAGGTCAAACGCTGGTTTTGGTCGATGCATTCGTCAACTTCGCCAGCCCGTCAGCAAGACGATTCCCGAATACCAATATCTTCGAGCATATATCCTTTAAGTATGTATCGAGCATATAAAAATGAAATCTACTCGATGACCAATATAGACGATGCAGTCCACATGATTGGACAATGCAGTCCACACCAGTGGTCCACACATTGCTTTCCTCGACGTTACATGCACAATGTATGTATGTCACACGGAAGGCAAAATTGATAGCATTTCTTCTATGATAATTAACAGAGACTATCTTATTCTGATAGTCTCTGGATAATAACAAATAAGAAAATCAAAAAGAGAAATAGCAATCTGAAATAAGTCCTCCCTTTCTTTTAGGTAACCCAATTAGGTAAATACCTACCGTCGCCCATAGCATGGGTGGTCACTAGACCACCCGTGTGGATAAGAAATCTACTACCGCGTTTTTTAAACAAGGTATTTTAATGTAAATGTAAATTAATAAAAGAAATCATTTTCCTTATAAATCCGCGTTAGCTTTCTCACCAAAAACTATCTAGTGAATACTTATTCTATTTGTTCCCATCATTTAATTTTATTCATTCAGTCGGATGACAGTTCTCAGCAAAGATGCCTCTGGAAAGGCCGTGCAAGCCACAAAAGTTAAAAAAAACTGTCATGACGTCATAGCGTCGTTCTATTGCATCTGTCAGTCAGTGTCAGGAGGAGTTTCGACCTTAGACAAAGAATATATACAGCTACTACATAATCTAAGGTTTCGACAGGCTGGTTGGCACGCTCAAATCGGACCAAAGAGTCCGAATCATTTGTGTGCTCAAACTCGTTCTGGACTAATTGTGATTAATAAATAAGTATTCCTCGATTACAAACGCATGTGGAGGAAATGCACCATAAGGGCCTAGTGTGAGCTGTGTGAGGGCCACAAAACACACGCTTCGCATAAATCGATCGAAAGTATTACAAATTAACGTTTAATTCGTTCGACGAATGCAAAGCGAAGCAACCACTTTACAAACTCACTTAAGTATGTGGTGTGAGATTTTACAAAATAATAACCGCTTTGGACAAATTAATCGAAAACTAAACTTTAATTTGTATTACTTTTTGATCGATTTATGCGCAGTGATTATTTCAATTCAATTCAATTCAATATATTTATTGCATTCTATAATGTTACACAGGTGTTATAATTAGATACATAAAATAGATCATTATAGACCCTGTAGGGCACAACAATAAGATAGGTATTGTGGGCAGAGAGGATGACGCCATGCATAATTAGATCAATTTGTTTATTTTAAGAGGTTGTAAAGAATTAAAATAATTAAGAAATCATATGATAATTATTGAATAATTTATTGAATAACATAATCAAATAAATAGTATTTTTAGGCATTTAAATATTTATTTATCTTTGGATTTCATTTATTGTTTTAGATTGTTGTCATTTAAGTATTCGTTTATTGTGTAATAACATTTTTTTATTAACATTAATTTTAATTGTTTTATAAATTTTATTAAAAAATTATTAAAACGCACACTATTGTAGGCCCTCAGCCCCGCGATTCAGAATCAGAACCTTCAACAACGAATTCACAACCGAGTCACGTGACACTAATGCTAAAACCAGGCTGAATAAAACTTTTGAGTACAAAACTTTTGAGTTATAGGATTGACTTAGCTTCCGCCCGCGGTTGCGCCCGCGTAGAGTTAGATCTATCACTTAAAGTCTTTACAACGACCTATGTCACTTCCCGGCTCAATATAATACAATAAATGCTACACACGTGATTCTGGCGGAACAGTGTACCCGCGGTGACAAAGCAAACGTTCATCACCAAAACAAAGAAGATGAAGAAGAACCACATCAATTCCTCGCTCCGTAGTTTTACTTGATCATTGCCTCGCTCTATAAGTAAACACTGACTGAGTAAAACTATGAAAGTAAAAGCGACGCTAGCGCCTAAGCATTATTTTAAACAAAGATTACCATAAAAAAGGTAACAGTGAGCAGTGAGTCAACTAAAAAAAAAATTGAATTATAATCACAGATTTTTGTGTTGTACTATCTATCTCAAATTATCCATAGTTAAACCTCTTTATAAAAAAGGAGATAAAAAAGACCCGACCAATTATAGACCTATAATTAGTAGCCTTAGCACCAGTCGTTTCAAAATTTTTAAAAAGGCCGTTCATTATCGTCTTACTGCCTTTATAGAAAAAATGAATATTATTAAAAATGAGAAAAACGGCTTTCGCAAGAACCTTAATACAACCCTGGCTAATTACACCTTAATCCAAAATGTAATCGAAAGTCTTGATTCTAGAACACCCGTAGTAGCTTTGTGTTTAGACATGAGCAAAGCATTTGATTTCGTGGAACATAACAGACTTATAGCAAAATTAGAAAATTACGGTTCTAGAGTGTCGGTAAAAGATTGGTTTATTAGCTGTACTTAAGAAATCGGGTACAATATGTCGAAATTGATAAACTTGAAAAAATTTACAGAAAACTTAAGAAAGTCAAATACAGATCTGGATACAAGGACAAAAAATACGGCGTGCCACAAGGCAGCATTTTAGGGCCTGTTCTATTATATACTTTATATTAATGATCTTCCTAACAATCAAAACATAAAACCGTAATATTTGCAGATGACACAACATTTATTATTAAACCTAAAAATTAAGAGTATTTAGAAAAAGAATTAAACCTAACTGTAGAAGAAGCGATGAACTGGTTAAACGAAAAATATTTAAGAATGAATGTTAAAAAAACTTAAATCTCGCACATACCAATATCCAAAACTACTTAGACATTAATATAAGATATGAAGGACAACAAATAGAGTTAGTTTAAGTTATAAACGTTTTAGGTATAAGTCTAGACGAACACTGCAGCTGGAAAGCCCATATTAAAAAAGTTTGTGAAGTGTGCTCAGTAGATTTGTTTTTGTCCTTCGCCGTCTACGAGAAAGTGTCTGCCGAAGTGCTATGGAGTATGGAGGCATATACCATGCCTACGTTGTATCAGTTTTACAGTACGGTTGCATAATATGGGGTAACTCTATAGACATTAACCTGGAATTTAAGATACAAAAGATACTCTGTGGGGCTGATTTTAGGGACTCTTGTCGGCCATTATTTAAAAACATGAAATTACTAACGCTTACTGGCCTCTATGTAAAGCAAATATGCGTATTTGTTAAGGAACACCCAGACTTATTTCCAGCTAAACAAACAGTCACGTGAAATCACTTCGAAAGAGTCCCTCAAACTTGTTGCAGCTACCTACCGGCAGATTAACCTTATTTAAAAGATTTAAAAGACTTTTAAAAGATGCGTTCGCTACGGCAATAAAAGTATTTAACGCTTTGCCCGAGGATCTGCGACAATTCTCAGGGTCCCACTTTAAATCAAAGCTACACGAATGGCTTATTAAGCACACATATAATAGCTATGTCCCAACTAATATTTGTACGCACATATTAGCATATTTTGGTACCTTATTGTAATACCCGGAATAATCCAAATAAACATTTGAATTTAACGGACTTTTTTTTAGAACTTTTAATTTAAAGGGGAACAATTCCGTGACACATGATTTTTGCGTAACTTTAACCGTTTACGCAACCCACGCAACAGAAGCTCTCAAAAGGAATGAATTTTTCCGTTTTACTAACATTTTTAATTGATACTCCGCGGTCTGTTTGATACTATCGGTCAAAGCGTAATGTTATATAGCCTTAAACCTAAACCTTCCTCGATAAATGGACTATCCACCATTAAAATATTGTTTTAATTCGAATCAGTAGGTAGTTTCTGAGATTAGCGCGTTCAACCAAACAAACAAACTCTACAGCTTTTTAATGTTAGTATAGATACTCAAAGGGTAAAACAAAGGGTAAAAATAAATACTAAAACTCCAAAACCCATAGGTAAAACCATAAAATGTAGTTTTACCTTCACGGTCGACAATATGTTATCGGAGTTTTACTTGATCAGTGGAGGTTATCTTTGTTGCCAACGGTTACCAATTTATTAAAGTAAACAAACTAAACGTCTGTCTAAAAACCAATAAAATGTTTTTTAGTTTTACCTTTATAACTCCCATTTGATATTTACAGTTGATTCTTACAGTTGGTCTAGGTAATTAGTGACATAGGTATCTTGAACAGGACAAGTAAGCATAGGGCTAAGGGCAGCCAGTATTCAAGTCCCACTAAGTAATGTTTAAAAACTAAACTAATTTTCTATGTGATTGAGTAAAAAATAATTTTAAAATTACAACGGTGATTTAGAATGCCTGCATTCGAAGCGCCGTGTGTGGAGCTTGGCAGCGCTCCGCAAACGCCGGGTATTGCTGCCTCGCCATCGCCCTCTGAAATATCTAGCGCTAGTTCACCTGAACCACAAACAATTCGCGCCACGCCATTATTTAGGTAAGTACAAAAGTAGAAAGAATTTTAATCCTTACTAAATGTACAGCATCGGTAGGTCAACCTACCCAAAATGTTTAAGGTTAATGAACTGATTTTCAACTTTAAGTCCGCCACGTAGAAATCATTTGAGAAAATTTGACGTTTTGTGGTAAGTTACGAGCTGTTGTCTGTACATATATACATGTTTAAAAAAGTATTTTGTTTATCTAGGGCATTGGCGATGCCTCCTCCGGAACCAGAACAACCACCTGGTCAAGAAGAACTCGAACGTCGTCTCCCTGGTTATCGAAGGATTGTGATACCGAGGGAACTGACATTGATAGAATTACTTGTGAGTTTCTATTACTTAGACCGTACTTGCACTTGGCGTGCTATGATATAGAAAGTACCTATTGCGGTCATTTGCGGTAAAAGTATATAATTGATAAGCTTAGGAAAATTAATTAATATCTGTATCATCATCATGTCAGCCATAGGACGTCCACAGACGGGTTAGCGAGCGCAGTTTTTTTATAAGATTTCGCACGATGACGCTGCTGCCCGTCTCGTGCTACAGGATTAAGTCGCCTCTTACGACACGTCTCCTATTGAGACGGTGGGGAAGTAGTGTATTCTTTACGGCCGTCCCAACACGGCACAGGTATAGTTTTTGCATTATTTTTACGTCGTGTACGTACGTTCATTCAAGCGTCTATGTAAAGCAGTTTTCGCATCGCAATTGTTATCACACAAGTGCCTTAGCTACTAACCTTAGGATCAAAGCAATGTATGTGATATTGTCACATCATCATTCGCCTGCCCTATTCCCAGGTCATCTGGGGTCGGCGCAGTATGTCTATTATGTATGTGATATTGTCTAATATTTATTTATTCTTAATAATGTTCAATGCTATTTTCTCTCAATTTAGAAACAGTGCAGTGGTGCAGTGACTGACGAAGAAGTACTACGCATCAGAGAGGCAAAACTGCGGGTAGTTGCCGAACGCGTAGGCTTGAGGAGACTACATGTGCTCGCGCCAAGGCTTCGCTCGTTAACCCTGGATGGCAGTGCTCTCAGCTCTCTACGTGATCTTGGGATTGGTTTAGTGCATTTAAAAGTAAAGTTTAATTATATTTTTAAAAAATTCAACGAGAGACTAGCTTTATATAGCTTAGCTTAAGTCTTGCATTAATCTCTTTCATTTTACTGCTTAGACTACAGATTGTGTAAAAAATTACGTCCGTAGATTTTGAGCGTGAATCGATGTGGCCTGACCAGCTTGGATGGAGTGTGGGGATTAGATGCTTTGCGCGAGTTTCACGCATCCGGCAACAGACTACAGGACTTGCAACCGCTGGCGGCGTTACAGAAGTTACATACACTCAATTTAGCTGAGTATGTAATTTTTACCGCAGAACAATAATTAGACAATACTTTGATAGATTATACGTATGTAAATAAATTGAAATGGGTTTTCAGTAATCCAATCCAAGACACCTGTCGCATTTGGACCTTGGGTGTTTGCGGGTCCTTGCGTCGGTTGAGCCTAAGGGGGTCCCCAGCAGCAGACTCGCCTCACTACAGGTCTCGTATCGCGGCCTCACTACCTATGCTTGTGTACCTAGACGACCATCCATTGCATGTAGACATAGAGTGTAAGTATGGCAAAATTTCCTCAAAATTCTTATTTGTACGAGCGTTTCATGTTATTCCTAAAGATAAACAAAGAAAAGCCAAGCCAAAGCCATACCATAAGACGTCCACTGCCGCACATAAGCATTAGTTAGGCCTCCCCCAGTGACTTCCGAATTGGCCGGTTGGAAGCGGCCTGCATCCAGCGGCTTCCGACTTTTACCAGGTAGTCTGTCCACCTTGTGGGTAGACGTCCTACACAGCGCTTGCCGGTACGTGGCCTCCAATCTAAAACCTTAAGGTTTTTAATTTCCGCACCATCGGCTGTCAGTTCTCGTGTTATGTGCCCCACCCACTGCCATTTCGCTTGCTAATCCGTTGGGTGTGTCAGCGTATTTTGTTTATCTATTTATATATTTACAGCTCTTACAAATAAAATTAATATAAGTAAACTCTTAAAGGTGTCGGGAAGCCGCTGGATGCTGGCCGCTTTCAACCGGCAAATCTGGAAGTCATTGGAGAGGCCCATGTTCAGCAGTGGACGTCCTATGGCTGAAATGATGACGATGACGATGAAACACTTAAAACTAAATAAACAGCCAGTAAAGGCTTTATATTTTTTGAACTAAATCAAATCTAAGTGACTCCTCAAGACCGGTCGTTAAGCACCCCCAAGCAATTGTAATGAATAATTTGTTCGTTTACGGGTCTCCTCATTTCTGATTCAATCTTGCAAAGAAACACCGAGCATAGCCCTTAAATATTTCCTACATGTAAATTCTTTACCTTCTTTGAAACCATATGACAATTTGTGTACCTATCTAATATTATTTATTTAGGTATTGACAGCTCTGACTGACCAAAGTAACCAATCAATATTTTCTTAAACAGATGATACTGACGGTATTTTTGGGCCGATATCTAGCTCAGATTCTGAAACCAGTGAGGTTGAGATGGCACAACTGCAATCTTTGGAAGACCCTTCTATTGAGTCAGAGCCGGGGCCCTCATCACAATTTCCAGAGGTAAGTATAGTGTAGTGTTTTGGTATCAAACATTTACGGTCGGAAATCCCCACTTCTCTTTTCTGTGTCATTTTTATTATTTTAATAATAGGCCACTAACATAAATTTCGGACTATTAAAATAAATAAATTGTTTTCACAATCACACCAATTATCTAGCCCCAAACTAAGCAAAGCTTGTACTATGGCGACTAGATAACGGATAAACATACTTAAATACTTTTATAAACATCCATGACTTAGGTACAAATGCTCGTGCTCATCACACAAACATTTGCCCCTTGCGGGATTCGAACCCACAACCGCTGGCTTTGTAGTCCGGAGCGCGAACCACTACACCAGACGGTCGTCAAACGTATTAACCACATACTGATAAAAATAAATAAATATTGGACAGCATCACATGGTAACATTTCTCTGATCCTACTAAGTAAGTAGGTAAAGCACTTGTGTTATAGAAATCGGAAACAACGATACTACAACAACAAGACCCGTGACAACATAGAAAAAATAGATTTTTTCATTGATCCGACCAAGAATCGAACTCGGGACTTCAGAGATGCCGAAGTCCAGCGTGCTAACGTCTTGGCTACGGAGCTCGTCTAAAAACTGAGTCTAGTTTGAAATCCTACTATTAGCTAGCTAGACTGCCTCCAGTAGGTACTTTGTATTTACCTCAACGTTTTATGGCTGGATATTTCAGATTACGTCAGAAGAAGAACATGCTAGTAATAATCAGGACAAAGTAATGGCACCCATTCGTCGATACCGGCGACCAGCGACCACAGAGGGTGCAGGTCAAAGACCACCGCGACCCAACCTACCGCCAAGGCCGCGAACTGCGCACGAGAGACCCACTATAGACGCACCAACTAGACTGCAGATACTAAACTCTTTGATGGGTATGCAATTTAGTCATAAACACGAATAGCCGCAAACTTGAATCTTAAAAAATAACATCACACGCATCAACAGCTAAATGTATTTAGATGACATTTGTCATTATAAGTATAGTATAGTATATATTGTATAGTGCGTAACCTGGATTTAATTTATTTAAGACACGTTCTCTTTATTCCGGGAAACACACTTCCCTCTAAAGACGCGTGATTACTCTAGTCTTTTCATTACTCATACTCGGAAAGTAGGTTGCTGAAGGCTGAAGTTGCCCGAGGAGCGGGTTGAAAATAAACTTTTCAGCCTTAGGGAGAATCGTTTTCAACTGACAGCTGTCAAATTATAAAAAGAAAAAAGTAGTTCTAATTTTTCAACATTTCTATTGAACTATGTTGCAACTTTCTATACAGCCACTTAATAACAGCGCGATGTAAAATTGAATTAAGGGCCGATTTTTAAATCGCTAGATAATTTTTATCCGACGAATAAAAGTGTCACTTTGACACATTTTCTATACGAAAACTGTCAACATGTCAAACTTATTCTTCAAATAAAAGTTATCTGACTATTAAAAAATCAGGCCTAAGAAAACATAAAGTTAAGTATTAATTAAAGATTTATTTAATGACCTAATTTTTTTTTCTCTTTATTATCACTCATAAAAGATCTTATAAACATACATTAGTTATTTAACTTAGCATAAAAAACCACTTAAGTTTGTAATTATACTAAGTACCTATTAAGTTTACATCGATCAACATTTAAACAATTTAATAAATGAACGAAAAGTTATAATAGCTGTAGGTAGGTAGTATATAAATAGGAATGATAAATATACAGATAAGAATTGGACAAATACATTATTTTCGGTTATTAATTCACATTTTAATCATAAAAAATTTGAAGGGAACTAAGGAAATGCAGTTTCAGCTTATATTTAATATTTTTTATTGTTAATTCATCCCGTAATTCCGTAGGTAGTTTGTTTATGAGTCGAGGGGCAATATAATCTGATGTTCGTCTTCCGTAGTCATTGTTAACGCGAACCGAGCTGCAACATAGCTGACGTCGAGCTACCGATCGGGTGTATACAGGGTGTTCCGTTTGTGGCTGATTATTGGTTACAAAGAAAAGTTTTTTTAATAAAATAAATCTGACCTGAGAATGGACGGGCAATACCTTACAGTGCTTAAAAAGGCCAGTGTGATCCTCGCTATATTGATGTCAAATTTTATTTGGTACTATATTTTTTAATATTCTAACTTGAAGATCGTAAATTTTATTTAAATAAGTTTTATAGGTGCGACCGTAACTGCATAAACCATATTGAATGTACGATTCAGCTAGCGAATTATATAGCATTATCTTAACTTTAAATGGGATCCTGTTTTTTAGTATAACGATATTTGCCAAAAACTGTCTCAACTTATTACAAACATGTTCGATGTGGTTATACCAATTACATTTATTATCAATTTGAAGGCCCAAATATGTTTGGCAATCTACTACGTCTATAGGATCACAGCTGCACTGATTTGAGATAGATGTGTGTAGGCATTTATGGTCATGGGCTATTATGCCCCTTATGGGAACACTTTTAATATAAGGTGATTTAATGGGCAGCAATTTGGTTTTTGTAGCATTGACAACCAGCCCAACATCGTGACACCACTTTAAAAGAGTATTTAAGTCCGATTGTAGCATGTCACAAGCTTTATTCGGGTCTTTATCGGCAGCTACTAGGCAGGTGTCATCAGCAAACTGATAGCATGTACTATATTGGATGTATTTATTCATTTCGTTGACATAAGACAAGAAATGGAGGGGTCCTAACACAGATCCTTGGGCCGTGCCTTCTGTACTATCTATTGGTTCACTGAGAACATAATTTATTTTTACCTGAAACTTCCTATTTTGAAGGTAGCTGCTACACCACTTAAGTAGCGGTCCACGTATACCACAATCGTTTAATTTAGAAATTAATTGCTTATGGTCCAATGTATCAAAAGCACGTGAAAAGTCGATAAACAGAACACATACATGCAGTTTCCTATTTAGATACGTATTAACTTCATCGGTAAATTTAAGTAGTAAATCGGACGTGCCCTTCCCCATCTGAAACCCGAATTGATTTTGATATAGAATTCCATTTAGCTTGTAGAAGTTGTGTATTTGTTCACAAATGTATTTTTCGACAATTTTGTCTATAGACGAAAGCAGTGTGATTGGACGATAGTTTGCATAGTCGTCTCGCTTCCCTTTTTTATGTAAAGGCCGAACACACCCAACCTTTAAATCGTCAGGATATGAGCCCTCTTTTACGCTACAATTAATTAGATCTGCAATAGCGCCCGATACATCACATCCTATACTTTTGATGTCTAACACTCTAATCTTATCTGAACCAGGTGCTTTCGTCGGATTCAAGTTTTTAATAATTCTGTGAACTTCACCTCCCGTTGCCTTTTGAAAGTAAACACTACAATCGGCGGGACTATGAAGACTACTTGTGTCTAGTAACTTTGTACTACAGCTGGGAATAATGTCTTTTACCACCTTGTCGAATCTTGTAGCAAAACTGTCAATAATAATAATTATAAGTCTATTTTCAACTATTTCTTTAAAATAGTAATGGCGAAATAGCTGGCCGGCCACAGAAAAAAAGTAGGCGGGAAAGCAGCAATCCCCGATCTTCATTTGCTTTTTCGAGTTGTAGAAAGAACGTAGGTAGTGATTGCATACTCTTTTAGTCGGTTTTGTTAAAATTGACTAATTTTTTCATTAGCTAATTCATATTTTTATTTTTACTTTCCTTGTATTCGTAATGAAAAGCACAGCGTTTACCTCGGGTTAAAGACTTATTTAGTCCCTCGAACTATTGGGGCCCTCGCTAGGCTCGGGCGCCAAACCCCGTCTCGGGGCTAAGTACATACTTTTGTGTATGTATGTATGTGATGTTGTCCAATATATATTTTTTTTTTAATTTTTTTTTACCCCTAGTTAACAATGTACTATTCTATGGCCGCGAATCCGCTACGCGGGCTTTGCAGCGGGGCATATAGATAGATAGAGCATCAGCAGTGGATGATTCTGAACATATCTGCCAAGAGGTCTTTGTAAAGAATAATTCCCTTTTCAATACAAAGGGTATTTTAACTTTTGCTATTATTATTTCTTTTAAATTTCGAATCGGTAGACGAGGAGTGGCGCTGCAGCGGCAGCCAGCTGACATCTCACGAACCGGTGTGCGGGAACCTGACTCGAGCGTTACGCCGTCCTGCGACTTCTCGCCGGAGTTGTAGTAAGTGAACCTGATGCGTTATTTATCTATTGTCATTATCATAATCAGCCCACGTCAGCCAGCCATTAAGCCTTCATTACAGCCATTACAGTCAGATGACTCTTTTGTGTCACCGCTTAATTAAAACAAAAGCTTAAAAGTAGTTTTTACAGGAGACAATTGTGATGGATGATAAATACCTAATATGACCAATGAAGTTTATCATCACCATCATGTCAGCATACTGCATATTGCAGTCCACTGTTGGACGTAAGCTTCTCCCCCAAAGAGCACCAAAGAGCACGATCTCCCGTTTTTCATCCATTCACTACCAGCCACCTTCCTAAGGTCGTCGGTCCATCGGGCTGAAGGGCGCACTTTGGTCTTCTGTCGGATTTCCTCGTTTCGGATTCAATCCCTTAACGAAATTCCAAACATCGACCTTTTCCATAGCTCGACTCAGACTCGCTCGTGAGTGTTGAGATCTCTAATTATGGGAGTCTATAGTCTTCGCTTGCTGCGCTCACTTTTGATGTGTTGTAGTTAGGCATCTCCATATTAATCTATTCAATCTGTAATGAGGATTTGTAAACCATTTATGAAAATACAGGTGTCATCAATACTCCTTTTTTTTATCAATTGCACAGAAAATCTAAACTTTACGAAATCTAGACGGCCTAACTAAGGGCTATAATACGAACGGAGTCAGAACCCTACGCAGTAACAGACACGTGCCTACCTAACACAACCGGCGTTTTTATTGACGACTCAATGAATCTGTTACATCATCTGGCAGGCAGGCCGATAAATGGAATGTTAACGTCTGGAAGGTCAAGACTTATTCGCAAACGTAACGCGTCAACTTGCTGTCGTTATGACGCTATTGCGAAACAATTAAGATTTCTCTCGCAAGTTTGCTTTCTGTTGTTCATACTGATATTATTGAGTTTTGTCAGGTTTATGTAAAGGGCATTAATCTGTCGGTGAAAGCGTTGTTAAGACCTTTCACCCTATCCTGTTCTTGGAGAGTGAATGTCGTTACCTCGCAAAGTCATACGGTGAATGAATGACCCACTTTTAGTAATAATTTTAAAGAAGTAAATATAAATAATAAGTAATTAATACAAACATTTAGTCGAATAGAAAACCTCCTCTTTTTTTTGAAGTCGGTGGAAAAATCATTTTCAAATACATAGAAACAATTATATTTTTTTATGACATATCCAACCATACGACACATACTACTTACATAGTGCTTTAGAAATTGATCCCACAGTAAAAGTTGCTCAATCATTATCATGGAACATTCTGTAGAAGCACGTCCAGCTCCAGTATTATTATATTTTATAATTAAGATATCTATTGGTGTTTTTTACAGTATTGTAAGTTTCGTTCTATTTATTGCGTTCTATAATGTTACGTGTTATAAATATCATTAAAGACCCTGTCGGACACAGCAATAACCGCGAAGTAAATGAAAGAAAAAGATATGGTGGTACGGAATCCTATCGCAGGTCCAATTCGCATTTGTTTGTTTTTGGAAGTCGGTTTCCTGCCATTAATAAATCAAATTCTAAAAAACGTATCTCACCCTTTCCACTGGCGGTTTTTCCCTGGGGTTTTTTGCTAGGTCTGTTTCTCGTGACTATGGCCCATTTAACTAGGCCAAAACGTCAAGAAAATCAAATCACAAAATAGGTCTGAATGTGTTGCATTAATACCTGTTTAGTGTATGTGTTATTTAAAAATGCATCAAGAAATTCATCACACCATGCTGATAAGCTTTATTCTAATGCAATAATCTGTTAATTTTAACAATTTAAATTAAAGTGGAAGAGGAGAAGGACATGGTAGAGCAAGCAATGCATGAAGCAACGCGAGCCTTTGCAGAAGAAATACCTCGGGCGCCTCGCCTGGAGGACTGGGTCAAGTTCAGGGAAGAAACCGGGTAAGGCTAAAGACCTCACATGGTACACCTCATATAGAAAGGTCCCAACAACTTTTTAGAAGTCTGAATGGAATATAAAGGCGTTCCTTTGAATACCTCTGTATCATGCAATAAAATCTGGTTTGCATGCATTTTGGGGCTATCCCGAAATTCGGAACACGTAATTATGAAACAGTTTTAAACCATTCAGTTTTAGGAATTTATATTAGGGTTCAATTAAAAGTAAAATGAATAATTAAAAGCGGTCAAGTTTGATTCGGGCTCGCGCTAAAGATCCCGAACCTTGTGTCAGTGCGCGAGTCCGAATTGCACTTGGCCGATTGCTTTTTAAAATATTTTGGGATGAGCTTAGGTACGTACCGTCTTAGAAAAGTAAAATACAGATGAAGAAACAATAATGAACTGAATATTGATTAACTTCAAGTATGTCTACTCAACGCTTTTAAACCTTAATAAGTTGAACATTGTGCTGCACTCTTCATTTATTACTTACCAATTTATTTGTTTTCTTTTGTTAGATAGAATAGAACATCATCTTTAGGCAAATATTGTCACTGTTGATAATGAATTGACGATGCAATGCAAACAAAGTCGTTTTGGTAAATATGGCTAGGTCGAGTAAACTTTGCATAGAAAGTTATTTGACAAACGCAATGGGTGGGTAGTTTTATAAGCATTATGTTTGCCAGAATGTTCCCATGTGTGTCACTTCACTGGTTACGAGTATATTTGTATTTCATTAATTAGGTATATTCGGTATAATTTTATTGCATAACGAATACTTACGTTGTTAATTTTATACAGAATAGGTATTGTGCACCAGTAGGTACGTAATAATACGGAGAAACTTATCTTAAACAGGACGCTAAAAATACTTCGACCTTAAAGTGCTTCTTTATCTGGGTGACATTACACAAAAAACTTTTTAAATTGAAACTGGCTCAGCCTTTCACTACAAATAAACGTTTCTTTTTCAGAATCGACATCGATATCGACTTTAATGAGCGACCGAGAGATGTGGATCCCTCTCAAGTAATGGAACGTCTTGAGAGAATTGAAAAAGAGACCATGAAACGGCTTAGTCAAGAGAACACAGCTGGTAGAAGTGATGAGAGCAGTGTATCTCCAAATGCATTCACGAGTTTCTCAATGACGAGCGACCTGGATATGTGGACAAGAATGAGTAATGCGTCTCAACATTCAGAGCCTGCTTTAACCGACGTAGATAATCTACTCAACGATATTAGTTTAATCAGACCGAGAAGCAGATTTATGGAAAATGCTCGATCTCGTCAAGAATAATAAAATGCACTTGTGAGTGTGATGTGCACTATCTACTGAATGATAGACTGATTATTTAGCAGCTATCTTAAAGTTGACTTTACTAACGCCAACACTAATAAAGCATCACCTACAGTCGTGATTAAAAGAAATACTAAGGCAGGTAATGTACTTACATTGCTAAATAATTTTTTTGTTATTATTACTTATTTATTAAAAATATATTTGATAGATAAAGGGATGTTTAAAATCATAATGTCGGTAGGTAGTGATGATGCGGCAACAACGTGCATTGAATTAGCGAATATTGTTTGATTTTTGAATATGCTAAGATGACGGATAACTCGTTGGGACTAGATCGTCTAGGTGGCATTTTTTCAACGTAGTATTTAGTTAGGCACTTTACATGTAGTTTAATGATAAAAGATGGATTTTATGTAGACCAATGCCAAGTAGGTAGGTGTTAGCTTAGCACGTATTTGAGCAGAAATGCCTAAATTACATGGAGTGGTATAAAGGTATACCTGCAATTTTTTAATGTATTTTATTATAATTGACAATAATACTTACCTACTTATTTGCCTTGTATAACTTGGAGATTCTGAAGAAAATACTTACAGGCTGTTCGGTAAAAAAGTAGCTTCACAATAGGATGTGTGATTCACACACTAGGTTACGCATTTTTGAAGTAAATACCTACGAAAAGTTTCTATTTTTACACGAGAGCCAAACAAATTTAGGCAATGAAGAATATTTTCAGTTGGCGAGTGTCTGTTGTAATAGTGCTATTATGTTTGCCTAAAAATTAACATGTCTATTAAAATTTAGTAAAGGCTTGTTATACGTTCGCACGTAGAATGTTTCTAGGATATTTTCATGTACTTATCGAATCGTTACATTGTGAATAAAGTTTTAATTATTTGTTATTACGTAAAACAATCGTATTATTTTTAGTAAATACTCCTAAAAAGTTGATCGATATAGATATACGTAGGTAGGTACTTACATAAAGAACAAGACTCGTCTTTATTGGGTCATTTATCAAAAAATGCGTCTTAACTTTATGTGGAGTGTCTTCATCTAAAAGGTTCTTGTTTATTAACCACTGAGACGCTGAGTCCAAGGGCTGGAGAACTGTTGACGGTTGGAGGCATTATTTAAGGATGGATGAGAGGAAAAGTATAAATTAAAAAACCTGGGTGATTTGTTATACATCTTAATTACCACAGCCTATATTGCAGTAGTAGATGTGCAATATTTATATAAGCTAAGCAATATAGGTAGGTACTCAGACTTTTATAACTAGATCTAGGATCATTGTCAGGCAAGCGTTCGTATTACTGGTATTACCTCTATCCCGACAAAAACGTTTTTGATAGTAATGTTACTGGGACCGGATCGAAACTAGATTGTGACTACGTGTATATTATGGGAATCAGCTGGACTAAGCACTAGCAGGATAAAGAATAAGAATATTTGTATGAGCAGTTGTTCGTGTTGCCCTTTCAAACTATGGAAAGACATTAATAGGTGACATTAAGATATAATTAACAATTATAAGCAATATTTTAATGCTGCCATGATGTACCTTAAAGTAAAGTGAAGTTAAGTAAGTATTAAAGTCTTATAACTTTTGATACAAGAAAAAAGCAGTCTTCCTTACCACTTACCTCAGATTTTCCCCAGATAGCGCTTATCATCCATCATCTAGCTAGGGACTTGAAATCCACTAATAATAATAAGCAGTGTTTTTAAGTTAAACTCTATACAGAAAAAAAAACAAAACAAGGTTGAAGTAATATTGCTCTAATAGCTCATGGTTAGGCCTCTCAGGCACTGCAAATTGAATTAATGTGTTTGACTTTGTATCATGTCATTGCGTGCTAAGAAGAGCGATTAAAATCGAGTAAAATAAGTAAACGATTTTGGACTTTAAAACAAGTTAAACTAGCGAACAGTAATCCCAAGGACCAGTTGAACGCAGTCTGCTTCAGGCGGCCGGCTCTCTCAGTCGCGCGGAAAATATTTTTTTACTGATGGTCAATACCTAAGTAAATATGGATTTGTCGACACAATTGTACCGTTTCGTAGTGGTCAATGTATTGACCGTGTACTACAATTTAGTAGTCCTCTTAATGATAGGGCTGAGTTATGTAAAGGGTTTGTTTGTAAATTCGTCGACGCCGAAAAGGAAGCTCGAACCGCCGACCTGTCTTACTGATCCGAAGTATGGAGTACACAAATACATTAAAGTCAATGTAAGTAAATTAAATCCTGTTTTTTTTTCCGTGAGATATTATTAATCAGAGGAAATCTGTAAGATTTTCATGAAATTTTCTAGTGATGTTTATATACGTTTCTTATTTACAGTTGATCTAGCATAGAAACATTTTACTAGGTAACTTAATTTTTTAAAAGGTATGATCAAGAAAAGCCTTCACGCTATCAGATTCTAATACTATGTACTTACCTATGTATGTGATATTTTAAAATATCAGATAAGCTATTTTTCGCTATCGCTTGTACTATTTATCAGCGTCTGCAAGACCGCAGGTTCTTTCTAGTTAATAATAACTACTTAGGTACCTACTTAAAATCTTAACTTTTTTATCTTTATTAAATGGTATCTAGGTTTTGCAGCACTAAATGTATTTTGAATGTACCTACTTAGTTTGTTTAATGAATGTGTGTTGGTATCCATCTACCTATCTTTAGAGTTGGGTTCACCAGCAAATTTTCTGTGCTATTATTGCGTGAGATGTCGTAATGAGTCGCATTATCATGCATAATTAGGTTTTTAGGATTCCATAGCCAAATGGCAAAAAACAGAACCCTTTTATAATGTACATTACCATGAATTTATTTATATAGGTGCCTACAGGTTTGTACGGAGCTCTCGGTGCGCGAGTCCGACTCGCACTTGGCCGTTTTTTTTAAAATAAAATCAATATTGGACATTACATATTATTCTGATCTTATGGTAAGTAGCCAAAGCACTTGTGTTACAGAAATCAGAAACAACACCCAGACCAGAGACAATCATATAGAAAATATATTTTCCTACATCGACCAACCGGGAATCGAACCCGGGACCTCAGAGATAGCGACACCACTTCGAATTATACAGCGAAGTTGCTATAGCTACAATTTACTTGCAATTATTTCAATCTTTATGAAGATCTTAATCTTAATCTTAAATCACAGAGATAATGTGATTAGATAGAGTGATCACATTGCGTTGCCGTGTCGTTGTAAGTACATGTAAATAACTTAGTTTATATTTAGACGTACGATTAGATTATTTACTAACTTACCAACGCTTAGATTACATCTAAAATAACAGTGTTATCATCATGCTTTTTCAATCTAAAGCGAGGGCGAATAGTTCTTCAATCGATAGGCAAATTTAGGTTTGTGTTAGAAAAGGGGGTTCAAAAAAAAAAAACGAACATCGGTTCATCGGTTTGGGAGCAACTATACCACAGACAGATACACTGACAGACACGTTGAACTTATAACACCCCTCTCTTTTGACGTCGGGGGTTAAAAAGATCTAAGTTTTGTCAGTAGGAATCAGTTTTTTTAAATTATTGTTTTTAAATGAGATAGTAATAAAATTAAATTAAAGTGGGGTAGGGCGGGGCCATGTCAATGGTGATGATCACGGAATAGAAAAAATAGATACCTAGCTAGTAGCACAAATATCCATATATCATCATCATAATAAGCCCAGTCCACTGCTTTTAGGCCTCTCCTAACGCACGCCCCTAAGCCCGATCCTCGGTTACCCTTTTTCCATCCGTTGCCTGCAGTTTAAGTATATATCATTGTTCTTTTTTAGATATAGTGTGTCCTGTGTACCAATCCGCAGTTTTCACTTCAGAAGATCATTTCAAATATGACTGCCGCGTCTTGCTTGCTTGCTTATCTTTCGAGCTATATCGATTACTTAGTCTATGTAGGTATTATGATTGTAATAATGGTATTCGTATCAATTAGATGTTATCATAATTTATCAAGCGACGCGAACGTAGTATTAGCTGGACTAGATGTATCTACCTAAACAACTGAAGCTAGGAAAATTAATCTAAAAAGTGATTATTTTTATTATTTATTTTGTGGATGAGCTTAATAATAAATAACCAACCTTCGAATGTAAAGAAAGAATAAAATAACAATAAAAACTGTGCATAGTGCTTAGTAACTCTGTGATTTAGGTATTTTAACTCTATCAGGTATTTTTCGCAAAAAACTTCCACTCTCATCGCTCGATAACCGCTCGCCGTTCTCGATGGAGAGATAATTAGAATACGCGGATGCAATAAGTATACCTAGGTACCTACATTATACAGGCTATTTTGCGGATTATGGACCTACGAGAGCCCTAGATTACATTTGCGGCTGAAACCGGTTATAGAGTAGAGTAACAAACATTACGTAGGTAGGTACGAATTCACGCGAACTTTTATGTAATAATAATTGTCATTTTCTTGCGACTCATACCTAAGGTCTTATTGGGTTAGGTCAATCAAAAATACTTTGGTACCAGCAAGACAACTGGCGTGCCGTAAAGTAAAAAAACTGTGAAACAATAAAGAAATATAATATGTATGAGTAAAGTTGACAGTAATGATCGAACAAAATCGAAGAAATTTAACAGAATATTTCAAACAGCTTAACAAAAAATATAGGTACAGGCAACAGCTTGTCAACCTACGACACAACGTAAATTTTTCTCAGTTGACATTGAGTTCTATCTGTCGGACTTAAAGTTGAAAATTAGTTCTATGACCTTTAACTTTTTGGGTAGGTTACCGTGCCATTGTCTCGGCAACCTCAAAGTTCGGTAATATTTAATCTTTTACAATGCATTTAATAACGCTTTATTTAACATTATTAGCTATTCTGTAATTACTGATACATTATGTTTACCTACTTAGACTTTTCAAAACATAAAAAGAGCCTTCGGAGCCTTCCAATATAAAGCCTTCATGCTAACAGAGTTACACATCCCCGTCTTCCGAATTTGTAGAGCCTATAAAAGTGCGGTTAATAAGTAAGGAAATTCTTTATTGTGTATGAATGAAAAACAAGGTTACATACAAAAGGATATTAAAATAAGTCTTACTTAAATTGATCCTACCCTTTCAGGCATAGGCTATTATAATAATCTAAATATTTGTTATTATCTATATAGACCAAAACATTTTTGAACTATCTTGCTTTTAACAATAGCTAGCAGTAATAATTATTAATTAGAACTAAAGTTTTAATCTTGTTTTTGTTTGGATTTAAATTTCATTGTGTAAGTTTATAAAATTTTCAAGCGTTTAAGACGTGTTCAGCAATAATCGGAGTGCAAATTGAACTGATGTATTATGTTTGTATTTTGTTGCTTTACCATAAATAAATAAAATAAACTTTCATGATCATAAAGACATGCTGTACCTATTCAACACAATTTATGTAAATTGTGTTACCAAACAAATTTCGTTAGGTTAGTCCAGTTCCTAGCGTCTTGTGAATAATTATATCCAATTTCCCGGATAATAATATGATCATATTACTAGACTGTAGTAATATGATCACGTCCGGGAAATTTGAGATGCTACGAATGCTGTAAGAACATTTTCCTAGAGATGTGATAATATTACCTATAGGTACAAATCAGTGCTATAACAGGTATCCCGGAGAAAATAATCTTTCGACTTGCCTTTTTTGATGACAATATCTGGACTATAGCAACCTAACCTAGCATGCATGAGCAACAAAACACGATATGATATAGCGATATTATACCGACACCAACTCTAAAAATATGATAGAAAAAGCCACCTCCGTGCCGGTGAAGCCACATGTTATGATCGCTGTTTTGAAAAAAATTCAACATGGCGGCTATATCTATCATACTTTTAGAGTTTGTGTAGATATATCGCTACATCATATCTTGTTTTGGTGCTCATGCTAGGGCGGCTGGTGTTCAGTAACTCAGGGATAACCTTGTAACCACATATTCCAACCAAGTACATCATGGTGAACAACTTGTCTTCTATGACTTGCGAATTTACATGAATATTAACGACTTCCCATACAAAATTACCAAACAGTCGATTGAATTTGTATAAAAGACAAAAAATATGCATACCTATTTAAACATTTTGAACTAAACGTTCACTATGATGTGTGAATGAGTATGAATAAGTATGTGTTTACAAAGTTATCCTTGAGATACGGGATAGCCTGTTTATACAGATAACCCAGAGAGAGAATATAGTGCGCATTACCCATTGTGGTTTACCCTGAATATACATTCATAATTCCACCCTTCATACTTCACATATCCTCATGTTGCCGTTGATTTGTGTTGACTGTGTGTAGGTTACGTAGGTACCTAGGTACGTGTATAGACTTGTTTCATAGAATTGTAAAGAAGACTGCCTAGTTTAATTCACAATTTTTTATTATTAAGGAAGCACTGTACAATTTACATTATAGCAAGATAGATACAGAGAGACGAAGGGGAAATGAAAGACAATGACATAGACAGACTTTAAATATTTAAAGTTTTGTGGGGTTTTGCTGGGGTCGTCAGAGAATTCAAGACAATAATATTAATTATTAAAAATATTTGTGCTACAAACATTGACTTATTTAATACTAAATCAATGGCTACAAAATTCTAATTTTAGCTGCTTAGATCCCGTGTTTAGTATACATACTGACAGAACACAATAAATGAACACAGATTGTTAGTGTCAACGGATAGATACTTAAAGGTGTCAACTATTCAGTTGACACCGTTCAGAGTAATTACTAGGTTGTAACTCACCAATCAATTGTTATACGAGTATACATGCTAGACGTTCTCTCTCTAATCTGTGATACATGCCTCTTACCTCAAATTAAATAGGTAAGTTTTATTTGAAATAGTCTGTATTTTATTATTTGTGAATGGCTTCAACAGGCCAAATGTACTTTTTTGCTGGTTTTATTTTTTTAACGTTCAATAATAATAACACTCAAGAAAAAGTTAAGTGAAAATATGTGTAAGTAGGATTCTACTAGTTTGATGTTGTTTTATTTTATTAACATCAAATTATTTACACCAAATTACACCCTACAAAATAATACAACTTAGTATTGTATAAAATGGAATTATTTTTAATAAATTTTATTTTAAAAGCTACAAATATACTAAAGGAAAACGAATAGTGACTGCAAATTAAAGGCATTTTTGAACTGAAGAAGATAATTATGATAATGATAATATAAAGATGATGAGAGCATTATCTATCATACATTTCGAAGTTTGGAGTTAGTCACACACAATTAAGACCTATTTAGTTGACCATCGCAAACAGTGTGCACAACAAACCAAAATGGTTTAAGGCCCCACCTAAGGCTAGGACAACGAAAACGCGCTACTTTCTATTGCTTAATTTTCATTATACCTAAGTAGTCACGTTTGGATTTAACAAAGGGATGTTGAGCAGATAACTAAACCACTGACTAAACTATTGTTACGTTAATGTTCATGTAAATAGGAAATTGTGAAATGATGTATGACTAACTTGGAAACTAACTCAATGGATATTACTCGTAGAAAACCGGCCAAGTGCGAGTCGGACTCGCGCACCGAGGGTTCCGTACAAACCTGTAGGTACCGTTATGAGTAAAAATTCACCCATCACGACAATCGAGTCATAGTTATGGTATTTTTATTGCAAAATGAAATCCATAACATTACGAAAGTTAAATTGCGGTTTACGATTTATGACGTATTAAAAAAAAACTAATTACTTGATCTCGTTCAAACCAATTTTCGCTGGTAGTTTTTATGGTAATGTACATTATATATTTTTTTTAGATTTATCATTCTCTTATTTTAGAAGTTACAGGGGGGGGGGACACATTTTACCACTTTGGAAGCGTCTCACACGCAAACTATTCAGTTTAGAAAAAAATGATATTAGAAACCTCAATATCATTTTTAAAGACCTATCCATTGATACTCCACACGTATGGGTTTGACGAAAAAAAAAATTTCAAGTTTTAGTTCTAAGTATGGGGAGCCCCCAAAATTTATTATTATTTTTCTATTTTTTTGTGAAAATCTTAATGCGGTTCACAGAATGCATCTACTTACCAAGTTTCAACAGTATAGTTCTTATAGTTTCGGAAAAAAGTGGCTGTGACATACGGACGGACGGACAGACGGACAGACAGACAGACAGACATGACGAATCTATAAGGGTTCCGTTTTTTGCCATTTGGCTACGGAACCCTAAAAACTGACAACGAATCGGCGTACCGAGGTTCCTTACCACTCACTGGATTATCATCTATTTGGTTCGGGATCCGAAGCGCGAGCTTAACTCACATGCCCGGTTTTTTAAATTGTTTGTTTAACATTATTTCATTCCGCATCATATTACATACACGGTCCTATACATACATCTTCTATGAAGCTTGTATTTATAGGACTGTTTTTACTATAGACACCGTATAAAAATGTTCCAAAAACTGATAAATATTCTATCAATCGCAAAAAATATTGTTTCAACTTCACATGCTTGTAACCATAGACAGCTATACGATTAAACCATTAAAGTGACCAAAAGTCAACGTTAGGCTCGTTGTGTCATGTTTGTAGCGATTATGTCAGCAATAAACATAAATGAATGACCAATTAACGACTATTTTGAAGTCCATGTTATTATGGTGTTAAAAAGGGTAAAAAATCTTATTAACTTTATTCAGCCAACCGGAAGAGATCTGGCCCAGAAAGCGGAACGACTTTCGTGTCTGATGTTTAGTGCAATACTATAGCACACACTGCAGCCTGCACTCGACTCGAGTGAATGCACTGCATATGTTATGCGCAGCACGCACCACACCTCGTATCAATAAGTACTTGCAATACCAATCTTGGATCTGGGTTGCAAGTTTGCGATAATACGCCAAGTTTTAACAAGACAGTGATTAAAAAATGATACTTAGTTGTTGACGTGTTTCCTACAAGATTTACTTACATAAAGTAAAATAATTTAGTTAATTATCCGTTTCCCTGTCTAAAAGCAGACACAATAGGCAAAACCATTATGTATTATAACATAAGTGAACATAAGTAACGTCAAACAGGGGACATGCATGCATCTAACAAAGTCGTAAAAGATTTTCTGGTCGAAGACATCTAAAATAAAATAACATTAGGTAGGTGCCTAGGTAGGCACAAAAGGCAAAGGAAATAGGCAAAAAATTTTGGGATCTACCTTGTTACATACCTACCTACACATTACTATATATAGCATGGTACTTATAAATTTATATGACCATACCGATCGAGTTTCTTTTTTATCAAAGAAATATTTGACCAGCCTTAAGTGACCAGCAAACTCAAAATGTAACTAAGTATCACACATTTTTAACCGACTTCAAAAAAGGAGGAGGTTCTCAATTCGTCGGTATCTTTTTTTTTTTTTTAATGTATTTTCAGCGATCATTCGTTACGGCGTTGACTGATTTCGATAGTTATTTTTTTGTTTGAAAGGTAATACTATTAGAATGGTCCCATATAAATTTGGTTGAATTCTGATGATGGGATCTATAAGAAAATCATCAAACATTGCATGAACTCCGTACCACGCCAACTGATTTTAGTATCTATCTTACATAATATCTTTGCCAAATGTGAACCGATTTTGATGATTCTTTTTTAATGAATAGCTTACACTTCAAAGATACTATAATCAAACATTTTTGGAAAAAAAATCACCCCTAAGAGTGGAAAAATAGGAAATTAAATCGGTGTTCAGCAGTTAAATTATGTTTGCACTCGTAAGATTTGTTTTGATATAGGATTTATCACTAAAATAAATGAAATAAGTTAATTTTATAAAAAAAACACATTTCTAATACATTTGCTTAGTAGGTATTTAAAAGTTCATCTCAAGTTCCGTCATACAATACAATACAATACCCAACATATTTAATTTTCAACCTCCGACTCATAATTTTATAATAATAACATCGGTTAATTGTTTTTGTTTTTAGCTGTTATGAAACTCATAGGTAACTGATTATAAATAATTTTCTTAAAAAAATAAAAACCGACTTCAAAAAACTATAACGCTAAAAATAATCTTAACACTTACGTACCTAATCAGTTACTTTTGGAGTCGGTGCCAGTCGATGAGAGATTCGATGTTTTCGTTAGGTACGTAAGTGTTAAGATTATTTTTAGCGTTATAGTTTTTTGAAGTCGGTTTTTATTTTTTTAAGAAAATTATTTATAATCAGTTACCTATGAGTTTCATAACAGCTAAAAACAAAAACAATTAACCGATGTTATTATTATAAAATTATGAGTCAGAGGTTGAAAATTAAATATGTTGGGTATTGTATTGTATGACTGAACTTGAGATGAACTTTTAAATACCTACTAAGCAATGCATTTAAATTGTCAAGCACTGCCTAATTAAAGATAATGGTAGTTTAAACGTTTTTGATAGAAAACAGCGCAGATGTTTGAATGTAATTACAAATAAGTTCGAGTTATTTCCAGCATACAGACGTGTTCCGTTCTCCAGCCTATTTTTGCCGGAGGCGGCTGTAATTCGTCTGAAGATTTTAACTACACTCGAATGTTCGATCTACAGTCTGAGTCTTTGAAAGTGCGGGTATGGATACTGGTAAACTATTAAAATCGTTATAACTTTTAAACTAGGTACTTAGTTTTTCAGCATTTAACTTTTGTTTCTTTTATAAATACATAAATATTGGACAACATCACGTACATTGCTCTGATCCTATGGTAGATAAGTAGCCGAAGCACTTGCGTTACAGAAATCAGAAACAACGACGGTACCACAACACCCAGACCCGACCGATCATAGAAAAGTTAGTTATCTACATTGACCCGACCAAAAAACCAACACTTGGCGTCACCAACTCTGAGGTCCCCTCAGAGTTGGTGACGCCAAGTCTGGCGTACTCGCTTCTCGGGTACGGAGGTCCTCAAATTTTTATGCTTCATTTTGATACGGATTTATCACTAAAACAGATGAAATAAGTAAGTATTACAAATAAAACCGACCTCAAAAAACTGAAAAGATAAAAATAATATTAACATGTCATAGTACCCACCTAATCAGTTACATTTGGAGTCGGTGCGAGCCGATGAGAGTTGGAATGTTTTCGTTAGCCCCGACTCCAAAAGTAACAGGTAAGTGTTAATATTACTTTTAGCTTTTCAGTTTTTTTAAGTCAGTATTTTTTTAAATGTGTATTTTATAACTCACACTGTATAATGCAGCTGTTTATACTGGTAACAGACATCAAAATACCTGTAAACGCTACGCTGCTGTTTTATTTGTACAGGTTTAAAAATACTTGGTTTGATCTTACCTACAACGACTTGCCAATAAAGATATAGATGTAATATACAAGCTGGCCAGAAAAGTGACGTCCAAAAATTTTTTTTTGGTGCCTCGTGTTGAGATGTATCTGAATCACCCCTAAGATGTTCTGAAATTTTTCGTAGTTTTCGAGTTACGATTTTTTAAATGAATTTTTGCAAAAAATAGAATATTTTTTTTTTTTTAGAATAGAAATGTGTTTATTTTCCTAGTTCGTGTGTTATATAGTGTCCTCAGGCCAGGCGGTGAGTTTGGCCTGTGGGTGTGTCAGCTACTTACAGTCTACTTACGAGTATGTATGTCTGATAAATCTTTTGCAAAATTGCGATCGGAGACCGGAGGTTTCTTCGATTTTGTTTTTTTGCAGTTAAATCTCTATTAACTGTGTATTTATGCATAAAATAAACAGCCTCATAACTTTAATGGAAGTTACTACAAAATTGACCTTAAGTTGAAAAAATAAAAAATCGAAACTGATTATTTCTTAGTTTCTAAGTAGCTTCAGAGAATACGCTAGACTAAGCTTTTATAATAATAATAAAAAGTAGCACTTATAATACGTAGGCTATTTAAAAAAAATCGTTATTCGAAAATTACACAAAATTGTAGTACATACGTGATACGGGTGATTCAGATACCTCTCAATACGAGGCACTTAAAAAAATTTTTTGGATGTCACTTTTCTGGCCACCCTGTATGAAACGTAAAGTGATTAAAGACAAGGCAATAACTTTACTGAATAGCAAGTAGATAGTTGTGCAGACAATGGAATTCAACTGCAGAGAAGTAATCATTGTCTTTCACAGCAGAAAGCATAAACGACTGACGCAACACTCATGCAATACCTTTTATGTAGGTATTATGCACTTGTATTGTAACTCAACGTACCTACTCATTTTGCGCTTATCGATAAAGGAAACGTATGAAAAGTTGTGTGTGAACTGTGATGCCGGCAAGTCCATTCACCCACCTGGATCTTATTCTAAATCGAATTCTTTGTATTTACAGAACGTAAAACTGCACTATGTCGAGAGTGGAGATCCGTCGAAACCTCTTATGCTGTTCCTCCACGGGTTCCCAGAGTTCTGGTACTCTTGGCGGCATCAGATTCTCGACTTTCAGAAAGATTACTGGTAAAAAAAACCATTTTTAAATGTTTAACATAAGTAAGTTTAACTTTGCTGAGTTGATTAATGATCCTAATGTGTAAGTTGCACCTTAGTTGCTGATTGGGAACCCTATTTTAATCCGTACCCATATTTCGGGAAAATAAACCCTAATACCTTCGGCCAATCTTAAATAAATCAAAATTTAAGTAATTATTTACTAATTTTTAATTATTTTATATTTCAGTCTCAATCTAACATGATAACTTATTGTGTGCCCAAGCTTATGATATAAGAAGATAGTAAAATACTATATTTTAAGCAGATATTATTGAATCTTTTGTACATCTCTTAAATTGGTTTAACCTATACTTAGGTCACGAAAGCGTTGTAAAATAAAATGCGGTGTAGTACCTAACTGGGAATATTAAACGAATCTGTGCAATAGTAAATCATAAGAAATTCCAAGTAATAATAATATTTTAAATTTCAGGTGTATTGCTGTGGACATGAGGGGTTACGGGGACTCTGAAAGACCAGAAGGCCTTGCAGCTTATAAATTTGAAGAACTGATAGAAGATGTTAGAGATCTGATTCGGCAATTAGGTAAAATATTTGTATTTTATTCAGGAAAAGTTTATTCAAGTAATTCACATTACATACTTGCCTAATTCATACTATGCATATATTTATATGCACCTGCATGTGCGGAGAGCCCGCTGTGCTGACCTCTGTAACCGTGAGGCAAGCATGTTAGACGTGGTGTCGCTATCTCTGAGGTCCCGGGTTTGATTTCCGTCGGTCAATGTAAAAAAATATTTTTTCTATATTGTCTCGGGTTTGGGTCTGGGTGGTACCATCGTTGTTTCTGATTTCTGTAACACAAGTGCTGTGGCTACTTACCATAGGATAATGTATAGCGGAGCTCAGCGTGTCATTCCTGTTCTGTGAATGTATGTGTGTGATTTTGTCCAATATGTATTATTAAAAAAAAATTAAAACAAATGAAAAAGTGCATCCTATAGGTAGTACAATATTTTCGGCCGTGGGATATTTTGCTATCGTGATTGATATAGGTACATAGATCATATTTTGTGATTTTTTTGTACAGATTGTACAGACAACAGCTCGTCAACCTACCGCGAAACGTCAAATTTTCTCAATTGATATTGATCTCTATACATACGAATACGTGTCGGACTTAAAGTTGAAAATCAATTCAATGACCTTTTTGTGAAGGTTGACCTGCCGTTGACTGTATCTATCCGTAAACAATAAAGACAAAAAAATACAACGACAATACTTCTAGAACACAAACACAGTACATTGACTTACATTAACATGACATACCTAATACTCGTACCTTACCAAGTGCCATGATAAACGTTAAATAAAAGAACACAGCGACAGTCGCTACTACGCAAAAATCAATTGATGTCAGACTTGTCTATAAAAGGGTCATGGCCTATTTGCATTTACGATACCTAATGTGACAGCATCTGAATTTTATTTCGCTATTTAGATGGTAAGGGTAAATATACAGCGGTTGTATGTATATCAGCGGTTAATTGCGTACTTATAAAGAAATTGGCGATTTTATTTTTATCTTGTATCATCATCATTATCAGTCCTTTGGAAGTCCATTGCTGCACATAGGCCATCTGTATAAAACGCAACGCACAGCGATCGGTTCCGGGCCATTTGCATCCAGCGGCTGCCTGCAACCTTGACTAGGTCGTCAGTCCACATGGAGGTCTGTCGCTGCGTATTCCAGTTCGTGGTCGCTATTCAAAAAACTTTCTTTCCCAATGGTTGACAGTTCTGCGGCGAGCGATGTGGCCTGCCCATTGCCATTTAGGGTTGCATATATTTTTTAAACAACCGTGTTATTGGGTTGTTAACTTGTTATTTCTTACCTACGAATACCTACAACCAAAAATTTATGTGTCCTTCTTATCCACAGGCCGCGAGAAGTGCATACTGGTCTCACACGATTGGGGAGGTTTAATCGCTTGCAAGTTCCGCGACATCTACCCTGAAGTTTTGAGTGGCATCGTTCTATTAGCCAGCTTGTCTCGGGAAGCCTGGCTGCATTCGGTTTGGAGTAACCCTGAACAGAGGAAAAAGTCATGGTAAGAATGCACTTACGCCTTTGAAAATCGTCGATTTAATGACTTCAAGGATGGCCAGGCTGGTCATGGCCAGGTAGTAGGTTTCACGTAGAAGGGAGGATAGAAATCAGGGGGGAAAGCACTTGCAGGATCAGGGTTTGAGTCTAGCGTCAGCAGGCTCTGTTACACATGCGTTAGTCTGCCCTAGGAAACATTTGCAGTTTTTCAGTCTTGCCTGTATGTAGTAGGTAGGGGGTGCCAAACGTCAATTTCTTGCTTCGGCTTCTCGATCGTGCAGGCGTCTATGATATTTTGTGATTTATAATATTATGGTGTATACTATACCTTATGGTTTAATATAATTCGAGTAGTGTTGCATGTAGTAGGTAGGTGTGATCTCGATAGTTTTAAATAAATATGTTGTGCTCTACTTATGAATGTCATTACTTTTGTACTCAATATGACTTATTTATTCAGGATATAGGCCCTCTTCCAGGTACTTATACATGTCCCAAAAATATAGCTTTGTCCTACCACCGCTTCGGGACTACGTACAACTTTGTGTAGTTTGAAGCTCGGAAAGGCAAATTTATTTTTATTTTGAAACCTAACTTAACTTACAACTATCATACAGGTTACCCTAATGCGATAGTGAAGACAACACATAAAATATGTTATTTAAAAACAACTTTTTTTAGGTAACACTGACAATCTATAGCTACAAATATCTTTGAAAATCTCCATCAGAGAGTCAAGAGAGAGAGAGAGAGAGAGAGAGAGAGAGAGAGAGAGAGAGACCATTATTTACATCGTCAAAGGCAGCTTTACCTCTGTTAGTTTTAAACATTTGTGATGTATCATCTGCAAACAATAGTACTTATCTGAAAAAGGTCTTTAGTAAAGTAAGGAAGGTAATTTGTATAGTAAGAATAGAATAGAAGGCCCAATATAGAGCCCTGGGATACACCCATACGTAATGGAGCTCTAGAATAATCAGTCCCATTGACATTAACTTTTTGCATTCTATCTGTAAGGTAGATATGACTCCGTCAATTTACCTGAAACGATTTGAGACACACCTTACTTCTGTATTTTATTAATAATATAATAATAGCTGTCCCGGCAAACATCGTACCGCCTTTTTTTTCCATGTTGTTGTTAAGTTAGAATGATCACTTTTATTTCCTGATTTAAATAATGGTGTAATTTTACTATACTTCATTAAATTGGAAAACGAACTTTCCTTCGTCAATACACTAATTAAATATACTGGCAAGATGTGTTGCTATACTATCAGTTAAATGGTTGATTGATTATATTATTCGAAATGCCTTAAATCTATCGTTTTTATTCATTTTTAACTTTCAAAGTTTTACCGATAATAGGTATCAGAATAAATTACTTATGCCTAAACTTTAAGAAAGAATTGCAAAAAAATTCCGTAAGACCTGGTGAAAAACGTTATTTACTAGCTGTACTCGTAACAATAGGTAGGTATATATTAGAAAATAAATATTCAAACGCGTTTGTTACTTAACTGTCTGATTTAATAAATTTTATTATCGACAAACGAGAAACATGCAAGAATAGACAATCGGGTCATACAATTGGCCTTAAATTATTTTTTTGACCCGATTGTCTCTTCTTGCATGTTTCTCTGTTAACAATCCTGCAAGTAGCATATTATTTTATTTTTGGTGATAACAATAACTACCTATCTTACTAGTTAATTCGACTGAATTTCCCCAGCCAGCTGGTGCCATGTAACCTACTAATCCAGTTTATGTTGTATTATTCCTGTTTAATAGTAAAATCCTATCTTAATCTGTTGCGTTAATTAATCTTAATTTATAAGATCGAAGTGCACAAACAGACAGCCACGGATAGCGAACTTTTTATAATAATTAAACATGATATTCGTCGTCATTTTTTTTTTCGAATTAAGTATGATTACTTTGAGACACCTTACACGTGGTGCGTTAAAGTAGTTGGAAGACGCAAGGTTACGCAGGTATGTATACCTGCTTATTCCGAAACCGAAAGCAGGTTTTGACGTACCTTTTTGGAAATCGTATAAGTAGGTAATTATAAAGCAGTACGTTACTGATTTTGAGATGTCTTGCGTAATATTGTTTTGCAAACTGTACGCATAGCTTTGTTCAGCGAATATTGAATATTTATATAATAAAAAATGTTGTAGATACTAACTCGGTGGCTAATTGGCGTAGACATCTACACTCACAGCGGCACAGCGTAATATTCATATATATACTTATCTTCGTACTTATGTAAACGTACTTCCACGTTCAGTGGCACTATCTTCGCAACTTCCAAAATCCACATAGTTACTGCATTTTTTAATAGTGGCCGTGCAATTATCTAACTATTCGTAATCTACTTTTCTGTAGGTATGTGTTCCTGTACCGGTGGCCTGCTATTGCAGAGCAAGTTCTGCAACTGGACAACCTATCAATCTTCGACAAATCGATGTTGGTGTCAGGAAAGGACACTATAACCGCTCAGGACATTGAGTGCTATAAATACTGGTTTGGGAAACAATGTAAGTTTGACGGATGGATGGACTCTTGAGTTCTTGAAAACTACTGAATTACTATAAGTACGATTTACGTACTCATTAGAATTTAGGATTTTATTATAACTGTTCTTTTCTTATCTGAGATTCATAGTCGCCACTGTCTTAAGCGCTCGGCGGCCGATACCGCGCGCTCTGTGTGTGGTCACTGTTCTAACTAACCTAACCTAACCTAACCTAACCAATTTAGTCTTATTATTTATACGCAGTATTCTGTTCGGTTCAAAAGGAGACTTCGGCCAACAGTAAAAAGTTATTCTGAAAGTAGATGAAACGTAATTCGATAAAAAGATACTTACGTCAAGAGATATTTCGATGGACTAAAAATATGTCAAATGATACATAAAGCAAAAGAAATGTCGGTCTATAATTTTCGGCTAACAGAAATTCTGTCAAGTAAATTACGGACAAGTAACCGGTTACCAAATTAGGCTCTTAGGCGCTCTTTGTGGGAGGCTTATGTCCAGCAGTGGACTGCAAAAAGCTGACTGGATGAAGATCTCTAAACCGTACCTACTTATTAATTAAGGGTATTTTTTGCAGTTGCCTTTACTCCTCCGGTAAATTACTACCGAGCAAACTTCGCATACTACCTACCAGAGAAACAGGTCACGGGGAAAGTGCCAATGCTGGTTGCCCACGCCGGCAACGACCGATACATAGACCTCTCACTCCTAGACCTCATGAAGAAAGAGTACTCCGACGCTGAGACAGCTGTAATTGAAAATTGCGGTCATTTTCTTCAGCAAGAAGAACCGGAAAAAGTGAATAAGGTTATCAGGGAGTTCTTGACTAAGCACAACCTCTGAAACTTAAAACCTGGTTGGACAGTAATTTATAAATCGTTATAATTTCATTAATAATTATTATAGGCCGCCAAAAGATTTAATTAAAGATTGTTTTGATAATAGGAGGAGTTTTTGTTAGTCGGACTTACGACCGCTCAAATTAGTTTGAGTCTCCCCGTGGTAGTAGTAAATGTGTCACTTACATATCTGTTAGTCGGCGAAAAGAGAAACGAAATACATTTAAATAAAATAAAATATAAAATAAATAAACAATAAATAGTAACATTATCTGAATTAAATTTTACTCACAAGGACCTATTAACTACATCCTAATTGAGTACACGACCTAATTCAGCTATTAACTACATGTCAAAGATCGAAGATCAATAAATTTCTTGATCTTCTAAAATCTATAGATTTCGTTTCATGTGACAGCATTCGGCATATTTTTTACTAACGTTATTAAACGATATAATTCGCTATAATTTTAAAACTTTTACGCTCTACCTATCAGTCGAGTGATTTGATATCCGAAAATAGATATCAAACGACTGAACATTTTGTTGATCTGTTTATTTATGTTTTGGCCGATATAAATGTTTATAATTAATAGTTAAGTAAAAACAAGTGAATAAACAGGCTCTAAGGCGAACCTTACCCAATCGGCAACCTTTTTGAATCCTGAGAACGAGATAGCCTTATGCTCTCGGAATGTGTTTGAAGTACCTAATTATATTATTATACCTAATTATGTAGGTAGGACTATATTATCTGGATTTTTGGCCGTATCGAATTCTGTATCTGAAATTAGAATAGCATTCCGGATGTATTGCTGAAATGCAAGCTGAATGTCAGAAATGGTAGTCAAAGCTTCAGAATGAATCAACAACAAGGTTGTCCTTATTACTATGTAAAAATGTTTTTCGCCTTTATAAATAAACTTTTGCAGTAAAACAATGTGTTTGTATTTACACCTTGTAAATTAGTATGTTGACACCATTCACAATATTTGAAACCTAAAACCCGGTTCATCTTCAGTTATTTGGTTTATAATTGCTTTAGATAAAATAATAGTTATTGAATTTGTTAAAATGTGACTATTTGCCTTATAATAATGGAAGAATAGGCTATTTGACTGTTTTTTTAATATTGCATAAAACCTCGATTCAGAATTGATAACAACCGACAAATCAGGTGACACTAATGCTAAATCCTTTAAAAAGTCATTTGGTTTTCCGGTTGACAATTTACTTTCAAACGGTTAAGAATATGGGGATTGGTTGGTGTCACATTTTTTAAACTTTTGAAAAATTGGAACATTAAACATTAAATCTGTACATTTGTAAATCCCTTCGAGAACGCCATCAGCCATCGTGTTAGGTTACCTAGTACGTGCATTACTAGTACGTCCATTTAT
The DNA here is from genome assembly GCA_963576865.1 of Anania hortulata. Lineage (NCBI taxonomy): Eukaryota > Metazoa > Arthropoda > Insecta > Lepidoptera > Crambidae > Anania > Anania hortulata. The sequence continues at coordinate 7,151,079 of OY756394.1, read as the reverse complement.
TTATATTACCTATCCATTGAGTTTTAAAGAAGACCTACTAAAATAGATGCGAATTTCACCAAAACACCACATTTGCATTTGTTTTGCCTGCGTAGCGCCAATAATGTCGCTTTGGAACGATAACACTGGTTAACACGAGTACGCTTTAGGATGTCAGTTCTAGTACATAAATTACAAACTTTGAGTAAAGATTACAATGTAATAATCATTATTGCGACCAGCGTTTTTAAGAATTTTAAAACAAGATAGGTAATACATTAAAAATAAAATAGTTTTTACAGAAATCGTGTAAGTACTTTACTGCTGACGACCTCCGTAATATATAGGTCAATGTCCGTCGCTACTGAGCCATATAGTAAAACTGGTCTTTTAACGGTTTTGTAAATTTTGCTCTTTAGCTTTAAGGGCATCCGCCAACCTGAGTTAATCCGATGCTTAACGTCCCTGTTAATGTCGCGCTGTAGTTTTACTTGATCGGTGCTCTGTACGAGAGACCCGAGGTACCGTAACTTGTACCACAAAATATAATAGAAAAGACAAGGTCAGGCAGATTGTATCGAGTTTCCTGCTAAGTCATAAAAGCGCGGGCTTAATGGTTGAAATTACAAAACTTCCACTGGAACGTCAGACGACACTTTAGTGTATACTTAAGTTTTTTACGTCTTACGTCCGAGTACACTTTAGTGTACTCTAACGGCAGTGATGAAAAACAGGTTTGTGTGGCTAAAACAAAGCACCTTTAAGCAATATCCGTGGCCTTTAGGTCACGGAACAAACCATAGATGGCTCTTAAACATAAAAAGAGTACATTTATTTAAAGACTGTGTTTTTACTTAGGTTTGAAGTTTCGGTGCTTTTGTGTGTGTGCGTGTACTCCCGCAATTATATCGAAAGTTATTACTTAAATCGTATAGTGTAATACGTTAACACTTTCCTAATGATTTGATCTTGTCTCTGTAATATAAAAAGTAATAGTTTTATTGCACAATAGGTAAAAAAAAATTTTTTTACATTGGATATGATCGGTTGATAAAAAAGTCTTCTGTCTTAAGTTCTCAATTTTTTTTTTAATATTTAGATCTAAGTTTAAAGCATAAGCTTATCTAATCATATTCTGTATTCATTAGGCTACACTATGATTTTTTGTATTGACCTAGCTCGTATAATTTTCTTTTGACATACGTTTTTATCGGAGGATTTCTGACGCGAGTACGAACACCTGCACCTGGACGTTTCTGCGCGTTGACAGTTCCGCGGCTGGACGTTTAAGTGGATAGGGGTATGATGAGTGATGACACATGGACGCCAGCCTCCACTTCCGGTATATCGCATTAGATAGACGTCACTTCTTGTTCCGGATTGAGCATACATCGATTTTAGCTTACCAAAACTCGACTAGTGTAGGTAAATATAATCTCGGACCAAGTTTGAAAACTAATATCGATTATGGCCAATTTCAGAATGGTTTCCATACAAGAAGTAGACGGAGGATCCTCCAATAGCAGCGGGCGTTTGGCGTCAAGGAAAGTAGAGTGGGGGGAAAAGTCAAGTAATGTCAAGAGGAGTCCGTCCTCCGTTTAGCAAGTTAAAACGTAGTTTTACTTGATCAGTGTAGCAAGCGCTTAATAAGCTGGTGACAAACGGGGGACGGACGCGTCTTGACATTACTTTGACCGTCGACTCTTCGCTTCTTGTTCTGAAATTCGATTTTAGCTTACTGAAACTCGAATGGTGTTGGTGAATATAAATCGGACCAAGTTTGAAAACAGCAATATCGATTATAGCCAGTTTTGGAACAGAAAGGGGCGGAGTCTGGCTGGCGGGCTGGCGGAAGTTGAGGGAAGGATCAACCAATGGCAGCGTTTGACCTCACAATGTCAAGACGCGTCCAGAGACGCCCCCGCCCCCGTTTATCACCGACTGTGGCTTTACATCAGTGATGGGCGATTACAGAGCTGCCGGTGAAATTTCTAGTGTAAATGTCGTCGGCATAATATTGTATGATTCCTTATTATTCAAGTTAGTTAGTTTGTCTGGGCTGTTTCCGCACTTAGCCTCCTGATTGGGCCATTGTGCGTGCTACCTTTTCCTTCTTACTCCAACCATCCTAGATCATCCCAGAAGGTCAGCAATCTTTTCAGATTTTTGCAGGCTTCCGGGAGAGATCCTGGCGATTGGAGGATCTGATGCCGTTGATCTGCCACGCTCCTACATTCCATAAGCACGTGCAGTGGCGTTTCTTCTGCCTCCATGCATCCTCTGCATGTGGGGCTGTCAGTCACACACACCTATGTTTGCGGATTTTGTCCTTTTTTAGTCTGATGAGGTTGCAGGTAAGCCTCTTTGATGCTACCGGAACTGCATTTTTTGTTTGCCTGCATCCTTCACCGTTTCTCCATTCTGTTAAATGCGTTTCTCTAGTTCTTTCGCGCAACCATGTTATAATTTGGGCTTGAGCTAAAGGCAGTAGTGGTTCCGGTCCTGGAACTACTGCCTTCGATCCTCGTTTTGCCAGCTCGTCTGCTGCGTCATTACCCAGTGAGTCACTGTGTCCTTTGATCCACTGCAGAGTTACTCTGTTCGCTTTCGCAATGGATTGGAGTGCGTTGTGACATTCCAGTATGAGGACCGAAGTTATTATTTTGTTTTGTAGGGCTTGAAGCACGGATGCACTGTCTGAGATAATTTTGATGTTAAGCTCTCGGACATCTCTGGCTGCAACCGCCTGTGCCACTTTGGTGATACCAATGCATTCCGCTTGGAAGATTGTGTTTAACTTGTCTAGGGTAGTTGATATTCTTATGTTTAGGTCATTCGAGAAGACGCCGGCTGCAGTGCCGTGTGCAGTTTTGGAGCCGTCTGTGTATATCCTCACTTCATTTATGCCAGAGCTATCTTTTGATTCTTCCGTGAGTCTGATATTATATCTTCGATCGAAGGTGTGATGACACGGTGTTCTGTCCATGGGCGCCTCCAGAAGAGGTATTTCCTTAAGGATCCCCGTTCGTCACACCATTTTTCTACAATCTGAAGGGCTCACCGCATAATTGCGCAGAGCATATTTTCGGCGTTCTCATTTATCAGTATTGCTAGGTCGTCTGCATAACCAATAGTAGTGTACCCTCTTTCATTTAATCTACATAGGAGGCTGTCCACTACTATGTTCCATAACAGTGGCGATAGAACGCCTCCCTGGGGGCATCCTCTGACTACCTTTGCCCTTGTGGTAGTATTCACCACTATCTGGACCGCCCTTTTGCTGATCAGCTCGGTGATCCAGTTTCTGATGATTTGTTCAACATTTGATTTTTGTAGGGCGTGGTTGATGCTGTTGTGCATAGTCTTGTCAAAAGCCCGTTCTATGTCTATGAAGGCGGCTAGTGTTGAGGCTTTGTTTGTGATAGCCGATTCTATTTTGTGTACCACCATGTGTAGTGCCGACTCTGTTGATCTGTCTTTTCTGTAAGCGTGTTGTTGGGGATGAAGAGGTTTGCTTTTTAGTGCTCCATCCCTTAAGTATCGATCTACCAGTCTTTCCAGAGTTTTAAGAATGATGGATGTTAGACTGATGGGCCTGAAAGATTTAGCGTGCGTGTAGTCTTCCTTGCCTGGTTTCGGTAGGAAGACTACTTTTGCCTCTCTCCATAACTTAGGTATGTATTTAAAAGCTATACAGGCCCTGTAGATTGGTAGTAGGTGTTTTATTACCTGATTGGATTGCCATTGAAGGAGTGCTGGGAATATCCCATTTGGTTTGAAGCTGTTTAGGGCCCATTCCATTCTGTTGGCAGTTACTACCTTGTTTGCGACTTCCCATTCTTGGGCTGTTGGTGTGCTATGATGTTCATCTAACCACTCGGAGTCCGATGTGATTTCACAGCCGGGAAAATGTGTTTCCAGTAGTACTGCACTGGTTTCCTCGTCTGTGTTTTGGTAGGTGCCATCTGCCTTCTTTAGGGAGCCCAAGAGTTTGAGATCACCTTTTGAGAGGATTTTCTTTATTCTTGCGGCTTGGTTAGTTGAGTTTATGGCACTACAGAAATTATTCCAGGCCTCCGTTCTACGGAATCTGATTCGTTTCTTGTAGTACTTTTGCGCTGTTTTGTATTTTTCCCAGTCCTCAGTGGTTCTGGTATTTTTAGCTCGGTTGAAAAGTGTCCTGAGTCCCTTGCGTAGTCGTTCAAGTTCTGGCCCCCACCAGGTACTTTTTTCTAGGCTTTTAGGTATTACTGCAGGGCATGCCAGTTCATAACTGTCTGTAAGAGTTTTAGTTAGGAACTGTACGTTTGATTCAATGTTCAGTGCTAAGTGTTACCTCTGTTGGTTGTGTATCACCTAATGCTTTGGTTAGTAAGTTTGTGTACCTTGTTATATCTGTTTTACGGGGGTTGCGATATGGAACAGGGTCTCTTTGCTTGTACTGTATTTGGGAACACACGCGGCGATGGTTAGCAAAGGATTGCTCGTTCGACACACGTCATCCTTCAATGAGTTCAGCCGCCGCGTAAAGTAATGTCAATGATAGTTTGATACCTTGAGCTTACAAAGGTAGGTTCCGTACATTATTATACAAATGGCGTCGCTTGTTCGCAAACGTTTGCTGTTTTGTAAAATTCCTAGGCAAAATAATTGATGCTTCTAATACCGGTGACACACGGCTCCCGGACGCCAGTTTCGGAACAGGAAGGTGCGGAGTTTTGCCGCCGGGCTGGCGAAGCTGATCGACCAATGACAGCGTTTGACCTCACAATGTCAAGACGCGTCTAGGGACGCGTCTGTCGCCGTTTGTCATCAGCTTAATCGTATTCGTTTCGTCAAGACTCATAAAGCTAGAGTAACCATGATTTAAGATCAAAGCCATTATTTATTTATATTCAGGTAACAATTAGGTACCTACTTACATAACTTCATAGTAACTTCCTCATGGGAGAAAGTAATATTAAATCAGACATTTATTTTTTAATTACTTTTTTATCAAGTAGGTACCTAACAGAAATAAACTTACAATAAAAATTTAGTTATTAAAAACATTGGGGTATGTAACCAAATAGAATTATTTTATAGATATAACAAATAATTATATTACTATTAGTTTTTAGGTTACTGCTTATTACCCCGGAATTTTTCGGAACTCCATACAAAACGGCTCCGGACAAACCCGGATTCAATAAATTTTGTATGGAGTTCTGAAAAATTCCGGATGAATGTAGCCCGAGCCTTACACCACTTGCTGATAAGTTTCAGATAACCTATCTGGCACTTGTTTTGACAGATAACCCATACAATTAGCTCTCATTCTCTTGTCCACGGCATTGTCATTGTTTTAGTTTTGGAAAACTTATTATCACATTGTATGTAAACTTAATAAAAACACATGTTTCTTGCGATGCACAATTTTATTTTTGCTTTAATTTTAAGAAATGTTTGCTCTACTTAACACTATATTTGTTTGTTGTTTCGACTATCAACCAGCGCCTCTGGTGGTAGATTATATAATTAGTTACTACAATTTGCCGCGGCATTTTAAAAACGCTCGAATCGACAGTTAAGCTGGTGACAAACTGCGACCGACGTGTCTCTGGACGCGTCTTGACATTGTGAGGTCAAGCGCTGCCATTGGTCTATCCTTCAGTCAACTTCCGCCAGCCCAAGGATCGACCAATGGCAGCGTTTGTCCTTACAGTGTCAAGAGGAGTCCGGAGCCGCGTCTGTCGCCGTCTGTCACCGACTTTAGTTTTCACAAATTATTACAAACTGACGAGTCATTTTACAATTTGCAAACGGATGACACCATTGCCCATTTGTATATTGACGAACATAAACAAAACGCCGACGACATAAATATTTGGTTTGGCTATTTACTATTTATAGGGCAGTACATAGATTAGTGATGACCGGGGAAGGGTATATAACTAGGACATGCCCAAACATGTTAATAAAAATCAGCTTTTTGCCCGTATTAAGTAAATACAATGGAGCACATACCTACCCAATAGACAAGAAAAGTCCGACATTTTTTAATCTGTATCTGTACTGTTTTTTTATGGGCGAGAGTTGACAGGACTTGTCATTTCATACTAAATGTAAGTGAAAAATCACTAACTTATATCGGAGAAAGATAGTTCGTATTGCTTCTCTATAGAGTATAATATGATTAGTGATGGGTTTTTATCCGGATAAATACTAAAAATGGATAAATACTCATAAATATCCATTCTTACTCGAGTATTTATCCAAAAAGGTGGATAAATACTCTTTGAACATTTTTATTTCTATTTAACGTAAATTTCGAAATTAGAATGTAGGTAATAAGTAATTTCAAGATAAAATATGTGTTTCTGCGTTTTTAAACTATAAATAATGAATAATAGCCAAAAGAACAGCTATCAAATGCTTAACATGTTATTTCGTTATTTTATGGTATTTGAATGCAACTAAATGTGTACATCATCATCATGATCATAACAGTCATCGGTCGTCCACTGCTGAACATGGCCTCCCCCAATGACTTCTATCATTGGGGGGAATTGCCAATTCTCACCACGCTTGTCAGGCGGGTTGATGATCGCAGTTTTTTTATAGGATTTCACACGCAGATGCTGCTGCCCGTCTCGTGATACAGGTGCTCGTGTTCGGTGCCGTGTAGGGACGGCCGTAATCCCCACCGCCAACATGAGGCGTGTTGTAATGTGTACATAAATTAAATTAATTATCTTCCATGATGAATTCTGATGATCATAAGTTTCGATCATCAGTGTTTAATATTTTTATGAAGAGTAATCATTATGATGTAAAATGGTATGAAAAACATTTTTGGACTTCCGATGATAGGACAGTTATGTGAAAAAATGCGTACCCACAAAGCTTACTACTGACTGACGGACGACGCACGGGGGGAACTCAAAGCGATGACGTGGGCTAACATAGGAAACCGAATATACTTTTCATTTTGTACCAAGGTGCATTTTGTAAGCAGGCTGGTGAGACGGGTGAACGAGTGAAAGCAGTCGCTTGAGAGCGGTGGTCTGAAACTCAATGTGGCGAAGACCGAGTACCTAGCCTGTAACTCTACAGATCCAACGTCCGCCTGCATAGGCAGAGAAAGTCGAGCGTACGGATCAGTTTAAATACCTTAGATCTGTACTTCATGCTTTGGGAGACATCGATTGCGACATCAAAGCACGCATTACTGCTGCGTGGGCCAAATGGCGAGAGATGACTGGTGTCATTTGTGACCCCATAATGCTGGTTAAGCAGAAAGGACAGATCTATAAGTCCATCATTAGGCCTGTCCTTTCATATGGCAGCGAAGCGTGGCCGCTACTTGAGCGACACAAGCAGGAGCTGCGTGTCTCGGAGATGAGTATGCTGCGGTGGATGTGCGGAGTCACGCGTAAGGACCGCGTGAAGAACTCGCGCATCCGCGGTAGCCTTCGTGTCCGTGATATTGCATCCAAAATGCAGGAGAGTCGCCTACGCTGGTACGGCCATGTTTTGTGGAAGCCGGCAAGCTATGTAGGGAACAAATGTCTGGCCATGCCGCCACCGCCAGATCCTGGCGAAAGAGGTAGACCCAAGAAATGCTGGCTTGACGTCGTGAGGGCTGACATGCGTGCCAATGATCTCACGACTAGAGACGCTCAAGACCATGCTAACTGAAGGAGTAAATCAAGGAAAGCGGACCCTGGGCTCCAAAGCAACGGCTTTGGACGCAACCGGGATTGTCCGTACAGATGAAGAAGAATTGCACTGGTCAGCCATAGGTGGCATCACTAGACTAAATAAATAAAAAATGTTCTCTTTATTTAATTCATCTTCCATAATTTGATTTGAAAATCGTAATTTCATTAAATATGAGCGAGTCCACCAGCGAAGAAGATAATAATTTAACACTGCAGAGTTAGTACAAGCGGTACATAGTGCCGAAATAAGTTTTCTACCGAAAAAATCGCGTGAAAAGTACTTAAACGCGTACAATTTGTTGAATGCATGGAGACATTCTAAAGGTGCGAAAACGTTTTCGGAGACTATAATGCTAACATACTTTATTAAACTATCAGAAACAAGAAAATCAATCAAATGAATAAGCACAAATTAAAAACTAAGCAATTTTTTTGCACCTAGCCTTTTCTTCGCTGTGGTGAGGTGAAAAATTGTTTTACTCGGCAGAAAAGTTATTTGCATCTCGTACCTTTGAAACCCTTGCTACGCTCAGGATTCTGTATTTGAACAACAATCCTAGATTCATTTCAGATTTCCTTGCTCAAGTTTTGATACAAGTAGGTACTCGCACCAAAAACCAACTTTGCAGCCTCGCATTATCAAATAACTATTTCTAACTCTCGCAGATCTATGCGCAACGTGTGCAAGAGCAAGAAAGGCTAATTATTTCAAGGACGGGACTGAGTTCCAATACATATTATATTATTATTATTACAATTACTGTGACTTGATACACTGCAACCTTGGTAAAACTACAATATATATTTTTAATGACATTGTATTCGGACACGTAATATTAACCATTCGTTAAATGTAGAACAGAAAAACAAAAGTTGTGTGTGGATACAGCTGAAAAGATTTTTATCCGTGATTTTGAGTAAATATCAGATAAAAATGGATAAAAACGAGTATTTATCCATTTTGGATAAATATCCGAGTATTTACTATTTGAGTATTTATCCACTGCCCATCACTAAATATGATCGATCGTAAATACCCTCCGTTGTCACCCTTCGCTAATATCGATGTGGTACTAGGTAAATACTACACTACCTACTACAATTTTATAGGTTGGTGGATGGAACAAAAGGTTCTTTCTCTCAACATGCAATTATTAGAGCAATTACAGTGTAATTTTTTATTACATAAAAAAAAGGAAATGTTTAACCCAATTTCTGAACTGAGTTCGTCGTACGTGTTTATGGCAAATAGTCCATAGACCATCAAGGTCATGTTATACAACCTGGCAGGTTAAAAAAGCTTGCACGATATTTCTCTTTCTCTCTCTTACTTTAGTATGATTCGTATCTTTTTGATGGCTAATCTATGCATTCCCGTTGAAATAGGTACCTCACGAAATTGTTAGCATTAGACTCCTTTTGAAATGAAAGCTAATGGCCGCCCGTCTATAATCTCGAAACAGCTGATGTGCGTCTTTTAGATTTTTTATGGGAATTCGTGTCATTTACGTGTGTGTGAAAATTATTAGATGAAACGTTACTCGCTTCATTATTTTGGGTGTAAATCAGGGTTAGTGTGATTGTGGAAATAGGTTTAACATAATTTAAATTGAGTGTATTCTACATTGCTTGCTTTTTTAGATGTCACTGACCATACAGCAAATCATTTTGGATGCAAAAAGACTCGCAGGGCGTCTCAAAGAAAGAGAAACTGAAGCGGATGCTTTGTTAACCGAAACTCAAACTGCTTATCGACAAATCCATACCATGAAACAGGTAAAGTTGATGAAGCCTTGACGCCAGCATTTGTGTAGTCTTTCTGGGCGATATTTGTATGAACTTACAAGATTTAAGTAGGTCTTTTGCATGATGATATTGGCCGTTTGAACTAAGTGTATAAATTGATTATTTATTCTGCATAAATAATTTTGATAGTAGTTGAGGTATTAAAACAATAGATTAGTATGAGTTATATTAACTAATATTTTTTAAATGTAAATAGAACACATCTCCTTTGCATGCCACAAAAAAAAATCCCTATTGTTTTCCATTGTTTTTTGGTTCTAACTGGTTAACCTACACTTCTGGTTGGGTGAGTGGATATGAGGCTTATGTGACTAAACTTTTACCTAGAAACATTTGTCAGTGGATTTTGTTGGATTTTGTCTCCCTCCTTAGTGATATTTACTACACATTAATGCTCTACATGGGAGATGTATTGGTACAGCCGTCATAACATTAGAGATCATACTGAGTCTGGGATACTGTCCATGAACGTGTTTAGCATATATGATGTTTATCAGACAGTGTTTTTTTAGTACAAAGAAGAAGTGGACACACTAAATGAAGCATCAAGAGAAAGACCTAGAGGGGCATTGATTGCAAGCATAGAACGGGAATCTCGTTTGATGCGGGATGTCCAGCGTGAAAACGGTGAGCTGCGGGCAGCTCTTGAAGATCACAGACGAGCACTTGAACTTATTATGTCCAAATACCGCCAACACACAGAAAAGAGAATATGGGAGTCAAGGATAGACTTCACTGCTGCTGCCAATGAAAAACAACAAGAGGTAAGTGGTGAAGTGTGGTTTTTATGTTGCTGTAACTTTTGTATTATAAATCAATAAAGCCAATTTAAAATGCTGCAAATAGGCCTGAATTAAGCACTTTTACATGTCACATTCTACCAATGTTTCAGGACAATATTGTAGGTTGACACATTGAAATCAAAATCAAAATCAAAATCATTTAATTTTGCAAATAGGCCATTAAAAGCACTTTTACACGTCCCAATATTTTTTTTTGCCCTACCACTGCTTCGGGACAATTTGTGGGCTAGTGCCAAGAAGCAGCGCAAGAAACTCGGTCACTGTTGTCAGCCTCTTTTTAAATTAATATTTTTACAAGTTTGGTGCGACCTAAGCAGTTTTAAATCCACACATATTTATCATTTATAATCACTAACGGTGTAATAACCCGTTTTCATTAAAATCATCTTAACATGTAATTTAAGTTCAAATACTGGCAGTTCAGCAAGGGATTGTGGTAATTTATTAAAAATACGAATACATTATCCCATGAATAAACTTCCTACCTTGTGCAATCTGAAATTTGGAACGACAAGTTTATCTTTATGCCGCGTATTATACTTTTGTATGTCATTTTTCTTGGAAAATAAGTGCACATTTTTGTGAACATACATAATATTTTCATAAATATATTGAGAAGCAACTGAAAGTATGTTAATTTCTTTAAATAGTTCCCTTAGAGAGTCTCGTGATTGATTATTGTGGCTAACAAAAAATCGTTATTATAGCAATTTGGTACAAATTAATTTAATTCAATTTACACAATTAAATTGGAATGGACTCCTAGATTCCAAACATAAAAAAAAGAGGAAGGCAATGAAAACAATGGCCTGATGAAATTAGAAAAATTGCAGGCCCATTATGGCAGCGAACAGCTACAATAAGAGAAGAGTAGAAAAATCTGGAGAAGGCCTTTGTGTCGCAAAGACACACCGACACCAACTGTTGGCAATGTAGGCTATAATAATAAACATAATTAAAATTATATTAAACTATGTCACTTTTAAGTTATTCTTAGTCAATTCTATGTCAATGCTTATTAGATTCTTAGTCAGTTTAGTAAATTATTTCAAGTCAGTTTTGTATAGGTGGTATAGGTAAGGTATAGGTTATTGCACCAGGTCTGTATCTGATTGCACTTTAGCAAAAAACATGTTTTATTGAATTTTATTGTATCTTGAAGTATCCAGTAACATAAATACTTGTGAGATAAGTTACTCTTTACATTAAATTATTATGTATATTCTAAAGAAATGGGATTGTTCCAGTTGATTCGTCAGCAAGCTGAGAGGATCAATGAGATGACCAGCATTATGTACAAAGCCGTCAACTTGGATGAGAATGGGGATTCCAGAAAAGAGGCAGAACTTTATCAACGACTCATTACTGAAAACAAGGTATTATGTAAATACTTTAAAAATTTTCCTTTATTGTTTATTTGCAATGTTGTTGTACTATTACAATACCCTGAATGAAATAAACATATTTCCTTGTGATGACGGAACTACCATTGCCCTGGTAATTACCAGGGCAATGGTAGTTCCGTCATATGTATTAAATGGTTTATAATAACTCATTTCAGGGTTTGAGAGAGATGTTGGATTTGTCGAGGCGGTACGGCTCGGACCGGGCGTGCGCGCCGCCAACCGAAGACAAGGACGTGCAGACCGACGGGCCGCCGCTCACGGGCGCGTGACGGCCCGCGGTGGAGCCCTGCCGCCTCTGAACGCGCCGCCCTGCCGGCCTCCGCGCCGTCGACCACACATATAGGTAGACTACACAACACCTGTCCGCACACCTGAAAACTGAACCTTCTTATGCACTCTGATCCACTCTTTTCATCAGAGTCTAGCGCTCTTCACGTGTGCAGGAGAGGTGTATTGCAGACGAGTCACCGTTCCAGTATACAAACTTTACCTGTTACTCACAGATTTTGGATGTTAGGTCTTTTGACAGTATGTCTTTCATGTTTCACATTTTGTAAAAGAAAAAAAATTATTGTGACAACATACAGCGAATAATTACAATGTAGAAAGAATATATTAATTTTGTTTCTCAGTTGGTTGTATTGGATGTTGAATTATATAAATTAAAATTATTAATACTATAAGTTAGATGCTAATGGTATATCTTGTAATGGTAAAGTGTATCACGTTTAGCCATCATTTATTAGTTAAAACTTACAATGTATGTAAAACCAAATCACAAAATGTGGCAGAAACTGTGATCTTTAGTGTTTGCTGTTAGGTTTGTGTAAAATTTGAATGCATTATTATGCTTATGAGTATATAGAAACTTCATTAAAAACAAGTGTTTTGTGTGAATGTAAAAACCATGGAGCACATACCCTATATTTTGTTTGACAAAAATTACGCCAATAATAATTAATTTGTTGAAAGGACTTGTTAGTTTAAACTATATGTAAGTGAAAAATCACTAACGTGTTTCGAAGATAGATAAAGGGTCCGTATTGCTGCTCTATAGATGTGCTCGATGGTAAAAATAGTCCTTTTACTTGATTTTAATTGCCTGTCAGTAGATCAATTTCTTTTCACTTATTCACTTTTGACATGTGCTCATTAAAAGTGTCAGGTGTAATCATATTATAATACTCGGTAGTGCATAACAGTAATAATATGTTCAATTCATTTAAAACCATTTTATCTCACTATATGTATAGACTTCTCGAATTTCATGTAGGTTTAGTAAATTTTAAGATTAATTTAAAATTGCAGTACTCTATGGGACCCATAATGATGAAATAGGATCAGATTCGGAAGTAATGTCATTAACCACGCTCTATCACACAAGTGCTAGTCAATTTACAATAAAAACGTAATTTGTACTGTATTTACTTTTGAATAAATACATGAAAAGTTTTGAACACGTGTTAATAAAATGTAGCTTTAGAGAATTCATCTCCTCATCCCGTGAGAGGTTCGTGCAGAGCGAGTGTTAGTATTAAAATATGCAATATTTTTTCATGCAATGTAGTGGGATCAGCTTTGAATGTTAGGAAAGATGGTAGGATGGCGGATTGTAGTTGTTCTTAGTAGCGTCCTTCGTAAATATAACTTATCATGCCAAAGGCATGCAAGCAATATTATTATGAAATGTTACATATAAGTACTGTTGTTAAATTTTTTGATGTCTAGCTCTGCCGCAGCCGCATATCTCCTCTTAATTAAAATAGCTGTCCCTATCTTTTCATGTTCATTTATACTACCAGCGAAGATAAATAATGGGACGAGAGGCTGTGAGCTTCTTTCGCTCGCTCGTTAAGCTATTAGAGCAAGAACTGCTTACAGTTACTATTTGTTAGTTGTACAAAAAGTTGCACATTTTCGATTTATTTATGTAATCATATTTTAATGGTGTCAGTTAATGTTCTGTATTGAATGTCAAATTAATTTGTATTTGTTATTTTAGTTACAACTTCAAGTTAATTAATTTTTTTTCGAAATTGTATTCTTTTGTAGCTATAATATGCACAAAATATAATAATCAAATACTCTGATTTAACATGCTACACATTTATTGATTCCTGGCCTTTGTTCTCTAGATTATTTATATTAAAAGTGAAAATTTATTGATTCCACAATTTGTCCCTTATCCCCAAGATGTTATATCTAAATATTACTTAATGATTTCTTCTAATAATAAAGTAAAAAAATCCAAACATTTATTAGCATAAATTAAGGATAAATTTAAAAGATAAATCTAATTTTAGTCAGTTTAGGTTTGTAATTTGTATTTTGATAGAATGTTTCTAAAGTGGCTCTGAAATTTTAAAATACCTTTACCTCATTAACATAATAGTTATGCTTATGGGAGACATTAAAATATATGTAGTAAATGAACATTAAATATTAGATCAGATTTGCTTCTTTAGTCTACTTGCATTTATGTATTCAATAATTGCAGTTGTTAACAGAAATATAGTAAAGTCAGTATGTATGAATAGCTTAATAGAAGAATTATGTATAATTTCTTTTAATGCAGTTGTCTAAGCACAATCACAAGAAAACTAATGAAAAAAACCTTTGCATTTGTTGCAAGATAGATTAAATAATGCTGATGAAATTTTATAATTTAATACTCTATTGGTTAAAAAATATACACAGTAGACAAAATTTAATAGGTAATACTTAGTTTTTTTCTGCTGTAGAACAATACATGTAGAACAAGAAAGATAAATGTTTAAAATGTAATTGATAAAATAAATATACAATACACTTAAAATGTGTTTTTATTTTTACTGTGACCCAAATGTTTTTGTAACTGTGGGACTAAATATTATTTTGGGTAAATCGAGTATTGGGGTAAATTTTGATGTTCAGGGTATATGGAATTAAAGACAGGCATAAAGTACATCATTATAATTCGACAATCTTACCACATATCTCAATCTCAACTACACCACATTAACTTAATGGTGAATTCTTCCGGATCATACCTTTGTCTGTGTATAATCTGTAGGGAACTTGAAGGAGTGTTGCCCAATTGCTTGTATATTTGGCAGCAGACCCGCATTAGGTATAATGTTCCAAGATAGAGTAAGTGTGACGTTGTTGTGACCTCTAGGAAAAATAATAAATCTGGTTATAAATGAATGTTTACTTGCACTATTGACAAAATAATTTGTTACCCCTCAAATATTTTAGCTATTTCTAAAATTAAAATAAAGAATTGACAACTGGTAAATCAAGTGACACTAATGCTAAATCCGATGGTGTCACATGATTTTCCAGTCAACAATTTGTTACTGAACGATTTTGAATCGGGGGCCATATCCTTAAGTTCCTCAAGTATTAATAATTGAGGGACACTACTTTAGTACACAACTAGTTACCATTATTGGAAAAAACTATGTAGTGGAAATTTGAAGTACTTATTTAACTTGTCAACATCCAAGTGGTCTCATAAGACTGCATAACAATGTAATTTCTATTGTGTCTCGATTATGCATGCCTGATAAGTTAATGCATAGTTTACAGCTTTGTTTATCGAATTAGAATACTCACTTTAAACCATTTCCGTCATCCCAGAAATAGTATTTGGTGTTCATGTTTTTAAAATCTAGTACAGCATTTTCACCACGAAGGATTATCTTATCCCAAAGAACAACTTGGTTGAGCTCATTGTTCGTCGTAATGTATTCAGCAGTTAGGTATAGGAACAGCTGCTTAACATTCCAATTGAATAGGTGGGAGAGATCAGTCTTCAGATCGAAAGTCAAAAACCCGAGATCATTCCTTTCACGCGAGGCTCCGTAATCTGGGACGTTTTTACTGCAAAGTTTTTACAAAATGTTAGAGACGATATAAGCATTAAATTTCATGATAAATTATCGTTTTTCACTCACACGACCACCTTCACTGTGTTCATTTGTGCGGCAGTTCTGTAATCCACAGTTAGTGTGGACAAAAAACATAAAAATGTAAGACATGCTAATACACTTAGCGTGTATGTTAATATTGCATTGCCTCTTGTTAATACAGAGTACATTTTGTCACCGTTTTTGTTTAATTTTGTAAAGTTTTATCACAATTCCTCAAGTAAATATTTTTTACCACGGTGGCAATAATTCCACCACACCAACCAAGCACCAAAACCACCATCAATTAAACGTCAAAATGACAGTTCGACAGCAGACGTGTCGTGACAGTAGCTAAGGACACGTCAGATGTCAAAAACTGTAACAGAGTCCGAATAAAACCAACTACTGAATCAGTGTACTGAATGGATTCAAATAAAACTTGGCATGTTGTACGTGTTTCTCGAATTAGTTGCAACCTACCTTGGACGAAAGTCGCATGACGTAGTTTTACTTGATCAGTGGTCGCATGCATGAATCGCTCATCATCCAATAGCATTTAAAAAATAATAATTTTACAGCGTTTTGATACTCTACCTACTCCCTGAAAGAGGTCGACATAAACGAATTTACTGTACTGACAATAGCTCGTCAACCTACCACAAAACGTCAAATTTTCTCAATTGATATTGATCTCCATATGTCAGATTTAAAGTTAAAAATCGGTTCAATAATGACCTTTAACTTTTTTATGAATGAGTCAAATTATACACGCTTACGATATTTAACAGCGGATAGAAATAATTAAATGTAAAAAAAAATTTTTTTGTTCTTTGCATAGTTCGATTGAGTAATCGATTCTGAGTCATTCCTAAAGATTTGGCACCCCTTTGTAATGTAACCCTGTAGTATTTTTTGTAAACAATTCAATAGATGACATACATACATAACTAGCGTAAGTACATACCTAGTGTTAAAATAACTATTATGTTGAAAAGATATTGTCTGTTTTTACCATTTTTACCCTTCGACCAAGTATATTTGTTTTTACCAATATTAAAATTTAGTCCTCACTGGTATCAACATATTTATTTTCATTGGTAGGTATTCAATAGTAACTCAAGGACATAGGTAAAGTTTAAATTATGATGTGATGATTATGATGAGCTATGTGTCGGCATTTTGTAAAATACCTAGGCAAATTGCTGATGCTTCTAATCGTATTCGTTTCGCCAAGACTTAAATTAGGGTAACCATGATTTAAGATCATAGTCTTTAATTATATTTATTACATAACAAAGTACTTACTTTATGAGCGAGGAAGTAATATGAAAGCGGTTGTTTTCGGGTTTGTCTATGTATGGGTTTTACGTTTACGGCACGAACTCACGCGTGACTTGACTGAGTCAATAAAGTTATAAAACTTTTTTAATTCGAGACAATATTAACAAAATTAGTTAATTATTATAATTAGAAATTTAAGCCATAACCATTAATAGGTCTTGCCGAAAGCCGAAACTAGTTTAGCTTGGACTGCTCTGAGTAAGTATTAGGCCCTTACATATAAAATTGCCGATATACAATACCGGCAACTTGAATATCAAATATATTGCGTTTGATTAGTAATTCTAAATTTAAATTAATTTCGAAATTAAGCCAGAAAAATATTGTTTTAAAATTCGTATTTTATTTGTTTTCACATAATTGGTTTGAGCTTCAACATTGCTACATGGGGCACACTAAAAGTTTTGCACTTCTAGCTAATCGGAACTATTTGAATTTCGAATGTAATATTTTTTTAAACGTTGCAATCTTCTTTGTAATAAAAAAAAACAATTGGCGGGAAATGATTTGTCAATTGTTTTTTATCACACATCAAAGTTTACGTACGCAACGAAAATGGAATTAAGTCGAAAATATTTTAGAGCGATGATTTTTTATGATTTTAAAAGTTCTCTCTCTCCGCAAGACTGTGCCGCTCGTCTTCAAAATGCTTTTGATAGAGAAGCATCTTGTTTGAGCACCGTGAGGCGATGGTTTGCTGAATTTAAGAGAGGTCGAGTTTCTTTACATGACGAATTTCGTGAAGGGCGGCCTTCAACTGCTGTCAACGAAAGTAATGTGACTACTGTTAAGCGGCTAATTGAAGAAAACCCGCGGATTACCTATGAGACAATTCGAGGACTATTGGGGATTGGTATGAACCAAATTCAGAAAATTTTACACGAAGAATTGAAAGTTCGGAAATTTGCTGTCGTTGGATCCCTCATGAACTGACAGCGGAGCAGAAGCGGGCTCGCGTGGTATGGTGCTCACAGATGCTACTGAAGTACGACCACGGACATTCTAATGTTGTTCATGTCCTGTGACACAATGTCATATGTCACAGGAGACGAAACGTGGATTTATTGTTTTGAACCCAAAAAAAACAGCAATCTTGTGAATGGGTGTTTGAAAATGAGAACAGGCCAACAAAAGTGAGGCAGGCGAGAAACGTTGGTAAAAAAATGATCGCGTTTTTTTGCTTAGCTACGGGTCCCATCTGTACAATTCCACTTGAAGATAAAAAGAGTGTTAATGCCGAGTGGTATTCTACCATTTGTTTACCCAGAGTGTTTGAAAAAGTTCGCGAAAGACGACCCAAAAGCCGCGTTCTCCTACATCATGACAACGCTTCTTCACACACGGCCAACAAAACAAAGTCATATTTAGCTTCCAAAAAAGTACAACTCGTCACCCATCCTGCGCATAGCCCCGACCTAGCACCCTGTGATTTTTGTATTTTCCCCAAAATCAAAGATTTGATGAGAGGTTTTACTTTTACCAACTCCGAAGAGGCAGTGATAGCGTTCAATCAGCACGTAGAAAACATGCCTTCAGATCTGTGGTCCTCCTGTTTTAAAAAATGCTTCAATCGCATGAAAAAATGATTAAAATGTAAAGGAGAGTATTTTGAAAAGCAATAAACATAATATAAATATTTATAACATATAACATAATTAAAAATTCGCGGTATTTACGAATACGAGTTTCACTGTAGCACCAGTGCTGCAGAAACGACTCGAAGAAATAACGACGGACCAGGCACCGCTATCGAACGAATGGTGCGTTTTTGGTTTCAACGTTTCCGTTCTAAATTTCCACAATGAGCCTTGTGGACGACCTAATACTCAAGTGAATAACGAAGAATTGAAGGCAATAGTGGAAGCGGATCTATCTCAAACCACTCCGAATTAGCAGCAGCCTTCGGCGTTTGTGACAAAACGTTAAGTATCCATTTGCGCCAAATCAGAAAAGTCAAAAAACTCTACGCACGAATTGACTGAAGCAAACCAACAAACACGCGTCGCTTGTTGCGTTTCTTTGTTCAATCGTCACAATAATAAGAGGATTTTGAACCATATCGTGACTTGTGATGAGAAATGGATCCTGTACGACAATTGGAAGCGATCATCACAATGGCTTAGCCCTGGAAAACTGCCAAAACCTTGCCCTAAGCGAAAACTGACCAAAAAGAAGATTCTGGTTAGTGTTTGGTGGATCACTGCTGGAGTTATTTACTACAGCTTCTTGTGATCAGACCAGACGACTACTGCAGACTTATATGCCGACAATTGCACTACCACTGCTCCTTCAGGATAACGCTAGACCACACACTGCACACACAAACGGTCGCCAAGTTAGAGGAGCTACGACTGGAACCTTTGCGTCACCCACCATACTCTCCAGATCTTGCCCCAACCGAATACCACTTTTTTCAAAATGTAGATAACTTTTTACATGGAAAAAAAATCAAATCGGATGAGGCAGTCAAAACCGTCTTTAAACAGTTCATAGACTCTCGCTCCCAGGATTTTTTTTTCAAAAGGGATTTAGATCTGCCTATAAAATGGCAGAAGTGTATTGATAACAACGGTGGATAGTTCAATTGATTAAATAATAATTTCATTTAAAAAGTTGATTGGCTTTTTTGATTAAAAACAAATATAAGGAGACAATGTTCTGGCCCCATATGTGCCTATAATGTTATTATTGACGTTCATAAGTGGCAATTTTCTGTCCTAAATTGAATAAATGTTTTTTGACTTTGACTTTGATACTGAACGGCAATTTCTTATGTAAGGACGTAATATCATCGAAGAGACATTTATCACGTATTGTCACGTGACATTACACTAAGTAAATTAGGTATACACCATCCGCGTTGATTCTCATTTTCCTCCTCTGCGGCCAAGCCAAGCCAAGGTAGTATACCTTAGCCGTCCGTCACTATAATCAGTCTGGTGAGTCTGCCAGACTGGCAGTGGGTCCACACCGCCTACCCACTGTCCTAACGTTGCTGACCTAGGAACAGCCTCACTCTCTTTTCTACATCCTTATTATATATTTATATGTATTTATGGTTAGGGGGTTAGGGCTTCAGGCTCTTATTATCTTGGGGGACACTACGCTCGTTTTAGAGCTAGGTTTTCGTCTGACCCTATATTCTGGACGTCGGGATCGGTGCTATCTTGCTTTCCACCTGTTCACGCTCCTTTCATAGTTTAAAGGCCTCCATCTCCTGTCAAGCGCGCTTCGCCTCTACCTCCCTCAGCGCTGGCCTTTGCCCATGGGACCCTAGTTTATGTAACACAAATAGCATGTAGCATAAATCGATTAAAAAGTGATATAAATTTAAAACTACTTTTCGATTGAATTTTGCGAAGCGATCGTTTTTTGGCACTTACACTAGGCCCTCTGTGTTTGAAGGTTCGATTATATTGAGTGTATAAGCGAGCGGATCCGTGATGCAACGTTCGATGTAAATGTGTAGGTTTACTATTTTATTTTATAACTTAAGATACAATTTCTGCCTACTGGTTTTAAGCTGTTAAAACGACAATACAGCATGTGCCGCATGCGGTGCTTCACTCGGACAGATAGAGCTACAACCTAAGTGAAGTGGTATAAAAATTAACTAAAAGGTAAAGTGAAATAAATAGATATTTAATATATTCTTTAATAAAAACCTGTTTGTACATAATCCTTTTAACCACACATTATAAGTGTAAAATATAATGAAAGAACAATAAAACGGTGCAATTTTCATTATTGGTAAGGCTCGCAATGCGATCTTTGGGGAGCATTTTTCTATATTAAAATAAGATAATACAGGAATTTAATAAAATACATTGAGTAATCAATTAATTTAATATATTATCATCAAAGCCAATTCCTTGTAGTAATACTCCTATTACAATCACGAAAACGCTCAGAGACACAGCTGAGTTGTGAACAGCATTATTACATGGTATAGCTCCAGCCACAGAACGACAAATGCAGGTTCTTGTTGAGAAACTGCCTTCTACTTGTTGATAACAGCCGCTTGTAATGGCTTGGCCCAAGTTGTCGACAGCACGCGTGCACATGTAGGTTGAGTTCTCCACTGAAAGTTTTATGAAAGAAGACAATTAAACCTAGCGTTCTGTTTCGTTTTTTGGTGTGGGTCCGTTTGATTAGGATGACAGTATAATAAGTGGAGCAGTTGGCATTCTGACCACCGAAACGCTTAGTGGAACCAGACGTTATAATTTTAAATCATAGACTGATAGGATTAAATCGACTTACAAAATTTTTAACAAAAAAAAAACAGTGGTACAGTCTGTTCAGCAAGAACGCTACATCTAATATATTTTGATTTGAGTGATACATTTTTATTCAATACTAGCTTCCACCCACGCCGCGGCTACGCCCAAAAATAAATAATCAAATAATATAATAAACCACATCAATGTCTCGCTCTAAAAATAAGAAAAAGCTACGCTATCGCCGATGCATTATGTTGCAAACCCGGGAATACTCCGCTCCTATTGGTTGCAGCGTGATGTAATATAACCTAAAACCTTCCTCAATAAATGGATTATCCAACACATTTTTTTTTTCAATTTAAACATGTTGTTCCTAAGATTAGCGCGTTCAACCAAACAATCAAACAAACTCTTCAGCTTGATAATATTAGTATGGATGTTGTACCACGTACGTTCGGAAGTAGCATTATAAGTAATCACGGCTAATATCACCGGATATCTATAAGACGATATCGGTTACGTCAGAGGCTTGAGTTATACTTGTCTAATTTTGTTAGGCTCTGTTTGACTCAAAACTTTACACACCGTGTCCATTGAAGTAGTAGGTGAACTGAGCACATACATCGTTGTTGGCCAGTACACAAGTGGCGTGTTGGGCGTAGTTATCCCAGATGTGGTGCACGTCTGGCCATGAGCCGTCATCTGAAACATAAGGATAAGGGTGTCTGGCGCATATTAAAATGTTAGTTTTCATCATCATCATCATTTTCGACGACCCGGCGTAGTGGCGCGTTAATTCGCCTTTCGATGCAAGTACAGACATCAGCTTGTCAATATACCACAAAACGACAAATTTCCTCAATTGATCTCTACACATCGGACTTAAAGTTGAAAATCAGTTAAGTGACCTTTAACTTTTTGGGTAGGTTGATCTGCCTTGTCTGTATTATTATTCTATTCGGGTTCGATTACCGATTGGGGTCAATTCAGAAAACGATCTTATCTAAATTGGCTCGAGTCTGGGTGTGCTAAGAGACGCCCCTGTCTAAATACTTTGCTTCTGGGACCTGCGTACTAATTGAGAGAGCATTAATTACATCGTCAAAGACAGCTTTACCTCTTTCAGTTTTAAAGATCAATGAAGATTCATCTGCAAACAATACTATCACAATGGTCTTTAGTACAGTAAGGAAGGTCATTTTATATTATACACCGTGTAACGCTAAATATGCAAAACCTCTTAGGGGCTGATTCTGGTACGCAAATACAACAACTTTTTGTATGATTGTAGTTGTTGATGTATAGATTAAGAATAACATTGATCCCAATATACAGCCCTAGGGCACACCCATGCGTAAGAGTTAGTTCCATTGAATATAACTTTTTGCGTTCTATCTGTGAGGTAAGACAGTTTTCCTGAATCATTCGAGACATCATAATGCCGTAATTTCATCAATAATATTTTGTGATCTACACAATCAACAGCCTAGATAAATCACAAAAATAACCCTATGGCATCTTGCTTTCTTTCAAAGACATCGTAGATATTATTATGCTTATGAGTGCACCTCCCACATCAGCTGTGTCCTTTTTTTCTTTTGAGGTACGGAACCGCAAAAACAACTCGTACAGCACTTAATTGGGCAACCTATATTCATGGATTACAGAATTGTTTTATGTTTACCGGAAAAGTGCAGATATAGCGATGTACATTAGTAGTTTCGAGTATTTATTCAATGTCTTGATTAACCTTGAAGTATTACTTCAATCGTATTTGGTTAAACTTACAAGAAACTACAAGTGGCTCTCTGCAAGGTATGCCGTTAGACAGTCTAGTAGCATCCTGGCAGGTGGCGTTCATGAAGACACTCTCATTGGTGAACCGTGGTCCAAGCCAAGTAAAATCAAAGCACCTTGCTACCGGGCTCTGAGCAACTGCAATACAGGCACCTGAAACATAATTTGTTACAGATACTTATCTACTTTAATCGGTTCTTCGACAGATGTGGCCGGCCCACTGCCAATATAGCTTGTTACATTTTTGGACTATAACCTTTGGTCTGCTGCCGGATAACCTCGTTTCAGATTTTATCCCTTAACGAAATTATTAGCATCGACCTTTCTAAAGCTCGCTGAGGGACGTAAAATCAGTGGGTCCAGCTTATCTGTGATGTTCAGCTCACTTTTCACCTCCGTAGGTCATCACTGGTAGGACACACTGGTCGCAGAACCGATGAAAGGAGTTTTTCGTCTTGGCAAACGTAGTGTAAGACGCCCCCTAGCTCGATGGCCCCACGACCTTAGCGAGATGGATAAAAAAGAGGGACATCGTGCTCCTTGAGGGAGGCTTACCTCCAGCATTGAACTGCAATAGTCTGACATGATGATGATGACTTATCTACTTACCTACTACCTATCTGGAAATATATTCATATATTTATAATCTTATTTATATTTCCCAATAATAAGCTTTGCTCACAGTGCTCCTCGGCAGTCTTTGTTTACTCTGAAGTCTGAAGTAAAAATCCATCGTTTGGAGTTGGCGTTTGTTATTTTAAAATACCCGTTCAGCTATTGCGTTCTTAAATCACACTCCCGTGAAATATGTTTTAAGGATCCTTAATAAATATGCATTATCCAGCTAAGGATTCTCGATATATTATTAATCTACACAAGGATCTAACAGAATCAGGAGGAGGAAGGATCTAAATTATTATCTGCAGATTGAGCCCTGTCTGAAGATAACATTTTTAGGTACTAAATCATCAATGTCATTCAGTTGTTTAATTGTAGCCTAGCCTGGTAGTACTCCCAAAAATATTCTAGACAGTAATCTTTTCTTCCTGACTGGAGTATGATTGTTTTAATAGTGCAAGAGCTAATAAAGTATAGTCTGGGAATTTTTACATCCTTCCTTGTTCGTCGTAGATGAGCACAAACGTAAAATATCTAGATATCCACTTTGTTTATTTCCTTCTAATGTTTAAGGGCTATTATTGCACTTTAAAATGAAATAGTACTAGGTAATTACTTACATGTTCCAAGGATGGCAGCTATAATTTTTTTATTTCGATGCATTTTCATCAAGAAATCGTAAAGTATTTTAATTGCACAATTATTTATTGACACTGCATTATTTTCGCCTTTTTATGTTAATCACTGAAGTATTTGTTTCAGTATACGTTATCATTTCTTTACAATTGAGTTATAGGTATAATAAATGATCGGCTATATTCAGTACTGTCCCGTTATCAAATTAGCAATTGTAATGATTTTGTTTGATAAGATTAAAATGGGTTTCTTCATCGGCATTTGCAGAGATTAATTACACCTTTACTTTACTTATGTTTATCGTATAAAAATACAAGTGTACATTATTCAGATTTTGTTGTGCCATTACAGCAGATAGGGTATAGGGCCAGGGTAACCTATATCTTGAGAAATTTAAAAGTCTACCTTTACAAAAATCTATCTTTTTCTTTCATTCACGAAACACCACAGTGCTCAATTGTAATTAATTTGTTAGATTAACTCAAAAGTAGATTTTAAATGATAATTGCTTTGTTTTCGGCAAGTACCTATCTACTTATTCATAGGCACGATGTAAGTATGACGTGTAAATGTTATTAGTGTGAGAGTGCTAGTTGATAAGTAAGTAGTATTAAAAGCGTCAATTGCATTTGTTAGTTTATTGCAGTAATTAAAATCCTGTAACTGTATATAAGGGCCAGTTCAGTTAATTCGGTTACAGGCTGTATTAAAGCATCGCATTGTCAATTTGCATGGCGGTGTAGCAGGTGGGAGCCGGGCGCGCTACTAGAATGAAATTATTCCCCATTCGCCATCGGACGCTAAGCCGATTCCGTCTAACCTCGTTCAATCAGTGCGCGAGCCGCCCCACTCGCGCAGATTTGTGGCGCGACAGACATGTCCGCCATTTTAAAATATGTCGGCTTTTAAAATGGACTCTCCCGCTTAGGTGTAACAAACCAGGCTACAAGTGCTTGTTGCGAACTTACGACGCATATTCTAAGACCGGTAATTTACTTAGTTCTACAAGTTTTTTCGCGCGTTGTGAGAAGATCGACATTGTCCACCCTTGCAGGTACGAGTACGTAACACGCGTCTACAAGCTATACATTTCCAGTTAAAGTTAATTTAAGTACTTTCATTTTACGAGTGCTCTGTTTTGTAAGAGTTTAGCTTACAGATGTAGATACAGCTTGATTTGTAATTGTGTGTAGCGTAGGTAGGTAAATCACTTTGCTGGTACAAAACAAAAGTGCTAATATAGGTAGTATTAACTTGTGTTTTTTTTCAAATAGGTAAGTTACTGCATTTGAAGGTAGAATAAAAATTGCTAGGATAGGGTTTTTACTATCGTTTCGCGATATATTTTTCGAAGCTTAATTAATGAGTAGGAAAGTTGATATTCTTTAATCAAGTCTATAAAAAAAATCAATTTAAAATTAATTTATATGAGATAAATTAACATAATTTAGCTACTACTTTAGTACTACTAATTGTATATCTCACAAAAAAGGCCTACAGTAAAAGTCCGTGATGGTAATTAGTTGTCTACGAGTACCTCCTAAGGCTAATCACAGTGATATTTTTAACTTGTATTATGTACTTACCAAGTACGCAGTCAAATCATTTGATTGTTAGGTCTATGCTCCGAAATGAGAACCAATGTAAAACAAAGAAAAGTACTGAGCCGACTCTATCGATGATATCAATACGATTTTTAAGCCGATAATCCTGAGTTTTTGATTGGGACCGGACATTTGAAGCGTTTCGACTTAATTTTGATAATAGGTATTCAGGTAAAATGAATTCTTATTGACTAGGTATTTAGAATTTTACTCAGATAATTTTTAAATTTAGATTATACTTATTTAATACTAGCCATGACCAAGGCTTTACTCACGTGGAATACGGCATGTCACCCACTATACTTCTTTAGGAAGTGGGTTGAAAAATAGTAGCGTATGTCCTTCCCTATGCTGTTTAGGCTGAAAACATAACAGACAGAAAGACAGAGAGTTACTTTGTGATTTACAATATTAAGTATAGATTTTAAAATAAAGCAAAATTAGGGTTTGTTAGTACAGACAACGGAACGTCAACCTACCACAAAACGACAAATTTTTATAATTAATAATGATCTTTACGAGTCAGACTTAAAGTTGAAAATCGGTTCAGTGACCTTTACCTCTTTGGGTAGTTTGACCTGCCGTTGACTGTACTTTAATTAACTCTCGGTTCAATAATTTAATTTACCTGAAAAGTCGAACAATTTTCTTGTCAAAACACGCATATAGGTAGGTTCCGTAGTTTTGACTTCATAAGGCGAAAGTTAGGACCCCCAAATCTTTGCCTTAGTTTTTATATTACATTTTCGATAGCATGTTAAGCGATTTATTTAAAAATGATACGAGTGGTATGCAAACTAGATTACCTACTATCACCATTGGTAGGTACAGAAAACAGCCCGTCAACCTAGCACAAAACGTCTTCACAATAGGCTAGTTTCCTGGGTCAAAAAAATGATATTCTATTTAGTCCATCAGTTAGATTATCATAAAATATTGGACCCATATTTTGTCTTTAGTCAATCAAACAAAAAATTATGAAGATAAAGCGCATCAAAGTGAGTACGTGACGTCACGCCTTGCTAAAAAGAGTCGCAAGGCGTGACGTTACACGGAACTTTAACGGGTTATATTTTCTCACTTTTTGTTTGATTAACAAAATAAAAAATACGTGTCCAATATTTTCTGTTAAACCAACTGATGGACTAATTAGTTTTTTTAGAAAACTAGCCCATTGATAATATTGATCTCTACGTCGGACTTACAGTTGAAAATCGGTTTAATGACCTTTAACTTTTTGAGTAGGTTGACCTGCCGTTGTCTGAATATTTAAAGTATAGTTAAAAAGTTACTTATGTACTTACTGTATTTTAGTCTAGTCATTCTGACCTTCGTTAACAGGTAGGTAACAAAATTTGACAGGTGCCGCGAGCGCGTGGGCGCACAGAACCTGTCACCCGCAGAGAAAGCGTACCCAGCGTTTTCTAAGTCTATATGCTACCTACTAACAACCAACAACAGACGGATTAAAGCCTGCTAATTTACGTCCATACCCACGTTTATACTTACGCTAAAATTTAATGCTTTCAATAACAGCCAGTGAAATATTCGTTAAGACTAGCAGAGTTTTACAGGGTCATCCGACATTATTTTAAGAAACTGGAACGATTGTCACAAGTTTAGGATTTTTGTACAAAGATTTTTTGATAAAGTACTCGTACCTAGGTACCCGAGAAATTTTATAGAGAGCAAGTGGATTAAGATAATCATTTACTTTTGGAGTCGGTGCAAACAAAAACATTCAAACTCTCATTGACTGGCACCGACTCCAAAAGTAACTGATTAGGTACTTATGTGTTAATATTATTGTTAGCTTTTCAGTTTTTGAAGTCGGTTTTTTATTTATCTGTCACTACTATTATTTACACTTGCCTGTGAATACATCAAAATTAATTGCATAGTGCAGCACCAGTAAAAAAAATACTTAGTAAGGATTTATGTATGTTACTAGCAATAAGACAATTCCAGAATTGTACGGAAAACATTGTTCAGAGCTATTGCAAGATCTGCACAAACAAAACTTATCGCTTGAGAAGACGCGACGGCGACAAATTTATACATCGCGAACAATCACAATTTATCAAGCTAAGCTAGACAATAGTCGCAATCCGGTGTCGATCCGCTCCCAGTAACATTACGATCACAAACGGTATTCTCGTAAATTTTGAATTTTACGTAAAATTATCAAAAATATCACAACACGACAAAAAATTGAGCAAAAAAAAATAATAATTTTGGTTTCTTTCATTTTCAGTCGCATTGCATTTTCTGGGTTTACGAGAATACGGTTTGTGATCGTAATGTTACTGGGAGCGGATCGACACCGAATTGCAACTGCTGTCAAATTACGGGAATTGAGCCTCTGGGCATGTGCTCGTTACGTTGTGATTTGGTTTTTGGAAGCTTGTATCTATGTTAGGTAGAGTAAGGTTATTAAAGTGCTAGAGTGAATCTAAAATGAGACATATTTTTTAATCATGCGAATTTCAATCCGTTAACTAAATAGCAAGATTCGCAAGTGAATACCTAAAATCACTATTTTTGAAAATTTAATTCATTAATTCTGCTACGAACATAGCTACGACTTACGCTACGAGTGGTCTTACCTACTTGTTTTTTGATTTTTACTAGTAGAAAGCAAGATTGACATTGACAATATGTTAACATTTGGTTGATGGAGATTTGTCAGAATAAATATAGGCAATAATAATCAATGAGTTTATGCATTCCTGTTTTTTATATTTTCTGCGTAAAACGAACATAGTTACAAGATAGCAGCATCTACTTCGAGTTAGTGATTTCTAGATACGTCTCTGGATATCTTTTTGTCTTCATCTTGTTTGTGCCTGTTTACAGATTCGTAGGTCCTGTAACAGTTGGCTGCAGATGGATTTATTTATTGCTGATAATTTGACATTATATTGTACTCGCCTATGTACCTTAATTAAAATATTGAACCGAGGGATTAATTTTATCAAACTGACTGTGTAATATGACTGATCAATGAAATATTAATTTAATTGCCATATCAACGTTTTATTTTGTTATGTATGTACCATCTATTATGTAATGATATTTATGGCACATGGTTATCTAATGTTATTTCTGCCTTGATGTTCAAATAATTATGAGCAAAACGTACCCAAATGAAAAAGGGCTGAAAAAGTAAAACTTAATTCACAAAGTAAAATTTCTCGGCAAAACTTAATAATTTGAAAGAAAAAATCTAAGATTAACGTTTACTTATTAAGTTTACAAAACAGCTTCCATTAATCTTAGTTTCATAACTTGAGGCCTCTTTGTTTCTTTCGGCGCCTCGCTCAGTATAAAGTGGCTTTAATTAAGATATCATGGGAAATATACCTCTCAACGCTATGAAATATTGCGCGTAGTATCTGCCCTAAATTGGATATTTTTCTTTGTGAAATGCTATAATGTAATTCCATTTTGTAATATCTATATACCTACAATAATATAAAGTTTTCCTGCATTTTCTTACCTTTTTCTCCTCCCTAATCGTTATAAATCTTGCCCAAGATTGCCTGCTCCTAAAGTGTTGATAATATTTCTACATTGTTATCCCCATGTAAAGGTGTTTTTGTGGGATTGAAACATCACACGTAACTTGGAAAAGAACTACCAATATCTCGAATCAATGGAAAAAGTTTATTTTAATATATAATAGGTACGTGGAAATAAAGAGACATTAAAAATTTTCATTATAATGTTTTAATGTATAAAACCCATTTTTATTTATACCGTACTTAATCAAAACGTATCAAATATATTTAGGTAGGTACGAATTATGACATCTACATTTATCTACAATTTTATTACAAATATTTATATCGTTTTCTATATACAGAAAGTATTTATATAAATAATATTATTTACAAAGCTCTATCTGATTACAAAGTAAATGGCAGTGTATTGAGTACATTTATTTGCCGTCAGTAAGCGTTCCCCTTCGTGGTTAAGAAACATGCAACACTGCACAGCTCTCAACTCAGAAAACTTTAAAAGAAATACAACTTAGAGTTTTCGTGTTTCCACAAAGGCTATAAATCCTAACATTCTGCAGCTTTCGCACAGTTTACAGCTCACCCACTCGCAATATAGTTTATCACGTGCACTACAATAACGCATTCACGTTCAACAGTTTCCGTGCTCGCGTAAAACTTTTGAGTTGTATCTATCTATCACTTGCACAATTTTTCACATCACACAATTTATCGACGTCCAGGCACATTATTTAAAACACTTAACCTACATAGGGGAAGGGCGCGAATGGAGCAGGGAAATAGCCTGGGAAGCCAGCGCTCGCCTGTACCGGAATGGATGACGTCACGTACGACGTCAGCACCGTCGGCACGACCTTCGTTGTGAATAATGTGGTGTACACAGTCTTCGCGCCGAATGTCAATTTTAAAATTTGACTATCGGTAGCAGTGACCTCAGTATTCATCACAACGGGTGTTGAAGTTACAGTGAATTGTTGCTGAGGGAAAAGCGGGTTGATGGGTTGAAGAGGCAAAGCAGGCAGACTGCTTGTACCGATCTCGTATTCTGTTTTCGTGATTGTAGCTACTGGTCTAGAGATAGTACTTTGGATAGTGTTTTTGCCGTCAAATATTGGAATAACGTGCGACTCATAAACCGTTTCGTATTTTAAGATAGGTTTTGACGTGGTTACCACATTTGGTATTTGAGCGGCCGCTGCTGGGTTCAAAAGTCGTAGGAGTGCCAGTTGCTGAGCCTGCTCTGGAGTCAAAGCAGGTGTAGGAGGAGTTGGCGCTTCTGTCACTTGGTTATTCTTATTTTGGCCGTGAGCTTTCTTAAGCCTCAGATGGTTGTCGGGGACACCGTATTTATCGACTTCAGCCAAGTCAAACTCCGATCCAACATTGGCCAAATCCAAGTCTGGTGGGAAGACGCGTCGAAGAACTCCATCTTCGTCTTCATTACTGTCACCGAAATCTAATTCCAAATGCAATTCAGAACCAGCCTCATCGAGGCGGCTGTTAAATTCTTTCAATGTTTTGCTGGGTATAAATTGGAAAAAGTCCATAGGTGGTAATGTTTTTGTCGCTGTAACGAATCTTGTTATCTCATACGTTTGTATGAAAGTTAAGCTGTTGGTTATATTGGCATCCCTGACAACTGGCAAAATGTGAGTTTTTAACATATGTTGAGTGGTGCTAAATGTCTCAGTGACCGTTTCTAATGGAGGCGTTTCCATATCGGAAGACAAAGTTATAGGGGGCAAGGTAGCGATACTGGAATCTAAATTATGATCTTTTCCATAAGGTGACGCTGTCGCTAATATGTTTTCTGTCAACGGTTCGTTGAGAGAACTTTGCGAATTAGGAGAAATTGTGGGTTCTATGCGCCTTTCTATCGTTGAAGTAACTGTGATGATGCGAGTGTTTTTGACACGTCCAACCTGTAAAACCAACATGTCATTAATATCAACGAAATAAGTTAAAGAAGAAAACCTTTTAATTGAATGATAAGTACCTGGAAAGTATAAGGAGACTTAATAGTTGCTATTTCGTAATAGACATCTCGGAAATCGGCAGGTGTTGATATTTCTACTTTCAAAGTTTCGACTGGAGGAGGTTTCTCAATCGAGTTATCATCAGTGTCATTTTCGAGAAGAGTACCAGGTCCACTTTGAGAGCCTGATAGTTCGAGGTCGTTGTCTGATCTTGCTTGAAGGGAAAGTTCATTCGATTGAGGATCGTCGAGCAAAGGATTAGGGTTCGGAGTGGTTTGTTGTTCCTCATCACCCATCATCTTTCTAATAGTAACTTTAGGTTTAGGACTCGTTTTATATTGCCAGCGTCCAGAGCCTGGAGAGCGATTTAGTTTGAATTTGTAGACACTAGTAGATGCTGCCGGAGTCACTTGATCAACTGGTGTAGCCTGAATGCGAGGCTTGAAGCCACGTCTTGACTGGTTGTCAGTATTGCTTGATGGGGTTACAACAGTTTTATGTCCTGAGTTACGGTTGTTCTTCCTTCTGTTTGAAAATGATGGTGCTGGTGATTCACTGAAAACAGAGACGGTTGCCAGTTGAGGTGCGTTTGCAGGTCGGCCATAACGAGTACTGAAAATAAAAATGCAATTACTGTCGACAAACCCCATTTCACAATATCTCAATCCATTAGTAGGTATTGTTATGGAAAGCTATTTATTTATTTATTATACAAATTAAAAGAAGAAAGAAGGTTGTCGGCAATAATTAAGATTTGGTGTAGAAGTAAAGAAAGAATAGTAAACTAAATCATACCTTTGCGTTCGCTGGGAATGAGCTGAATTTCTATTTTTGAACTTTTTGCTTGGGCTTGGTTGCACAGCTTCGTGGTTATCATTTTCAGAATTGTTTTGAACTCTATGACGATTTTTAAACGAGCTTCCGCTGGCGGTTTGTCTACGTGTAGTTTTGCTAAAATTGTTGTCATCGTCGATTGAAGGAGTGGGCTCCAAATTATGTCTGTGGTTCTTAATACCAGGTGCTGGTGTTTTTAAAATTCTGTGAGTAGGACTTGGCGAAATTTTAGCTCTGTGACCAGGTGGCTGTAATATTTTTGAATTACTGTTCAAAACTTGAGCATATTTGCCAGAGATGTATGTGCCTATTACGCTAGTTTCATGTATAGTTGTAAGACCATCTTTGACTATAGTACCTCCAAGAGTCGTTACAAGGCCCAGAGGATGTTCATCGTCTTCAGGAGGTGGGGTTGGTGGATGCACTCTATGTTTATGACCATGTTTTGGTTTCTGTCCGTGTGCCTTTGATGGGCGTATATTGATAACCTTGTAAGTTTCTTCGACAAATTCAGAAGGCTGTCGAGATAAGAAATCATATTCTGGTTCTCCAATGTTATTATTAGTGATCAAAATTGCTGGTTCATCATTAGCTTGGCTTGATTGGATTTGAACTACACTGCTGACTTTTGAATTGATTATAGATGAAGGTGCTTGTTTTACCTCTACTTTACTGCTTACTACATTTGTGACACTTTTAACGCTTTCAGGTTTTGGCTTCTTATTGGCTTGGGCGCTTGGTTTACTTTGTTTCTGTTGCGATGCTTTTGGTAAGCTACTTTCAACAATCTTCGAAGGTCCGGCAACTACTTCAACTTTACTAATTATTTGTTTTTGCTCCTTAGCGACTGATTTTGGTGTATTGGCAACTTTATCTTCTTTTTTTGGTGAAGCAGAGACAACTGAAATTGCGCTGGATACCGCGGCGGAAGCGATTGGTTTATTAGTTTTTTCCTTTTCAGATAATTTACTAGGCTTAATTGTTTCTGGTTTCACACTGGTGATTGAAGGTGGGGGTGGTTTAGTTTCTATGATATTTTCTTGAACAGACTTTTCAGTTTTCGGTGGTTCTGAAAACAAAGTAAAATAATGTTAGTAGATACATAATTACTTGTTAGTCAAAAAATTGGTAAAATTAGGAATAATAAACTACGAGTATGAACGATCAGTTTATCCGTGATCATGTCGTTTGCAACAGTGTCGAAATATCCGTAACTCAAAAGGTGTTATAATGTATTTCAACATTGATAACAATAAAAATTATGTTTAAATAATACTAAACATAAAGGGTATTGTTTTAGTCAGTAGCCATATTAAAGGAGGCAAATGTGTTCATCGATACATTTACTAAAAGGTCAATATCGAAATCATGAAAACATTAATAAATTGGATGCTGCATACATTAAAAAAACTATGTTTTATAATAGTTACATTATCATTACGATAAAGCGTTAGTTTGTATTTGTTTCACGACCTTTGAAGCCGTGAGGCGAGCATACCAGACTTGGTGTCGCTATCTCCGAGGTCCTGGGTTCGATTCCCGATCGGTCAATGTAGAAAATGAACTTTTCTATGGTCGTAGTGGTTGTGGTATCGTCGTTGTTTCTGATTTCTGTAACACAAGTGCTTAAGTTACTTATCATAGGACTGATCCTGAATTCTCTGAAGCAATGTATGTGATGTTGTCCAATATTTATTTATTTATTTGTATCCAATGGGGATGCAAATATTTTTTTCACGATTTCGATGTCCACATAGTAAAAGTTACTCATATTTATCAATACTTTCGCCTTGCGTACCTATGGCTACTGATTGTAAAAAACACACTGTATATAATCAGAAATCGACCTGGTGGTGGGGCGGATTGCGGAGAGAAGACCATCACGGTGTTGCCGATGGTAGTGGTGAAGTCGAGGAACCCGTACACGGTTTGCGTTATGAAGTTGTTGGCCGGCGCGGGCGCGTCGCTTGGCGCGGGCTGCCCTCCATCGTACACGGGCCCGTCGGCGGATACTAAACTACCTGTAATGTTATATTAAAGATTCGTTATTTCATCTATTCTTTGGAAGGGTAAAATAAAATCATTGTTATTTCAACAATCACAACAATTCTATTACCCTAAACTAAAAACTACTTTTTCTTTGGCGACTAGAACACACTGAACTAGATTTATAAAAATCCATGACTTAGGTACAAATGCTTGTGCTCATCACACAAAAATTTACCCTTTTTGGGATCCGAACTCTCGACCGCTGGCTTTGTAGTCCGGAGCGCTACCCATTAGACTACATGGTCGTCTGTTGGGAGGTATGGTATTGTTTAAAACATAATGCAGGGAGTAAAGTTGATGTTTTTCTTGCAATGCTACTTATGCTTATGACATAAAAAAAGTTAACTGGTATAAACCCAAAAGACGTATTCTTTTTTGTTTGGTTGGTCTTGTAAATATATTAAACATTTTCGACTATTTAGAGTTTAAAACCTACTCCTTCTACTAATTAATATTGCTTGAACTACACAAAAGCTGTGCTGTTTAGATGCAACATCTCTTGAAAATAGGGTGTAAATTTAAAACACTGGTGTCAAGAACCGGTATATCTGATAATATAGCCATTACCCTGAAAATCGATGAGTAAGTCTCGTTGGGATTTATCATAAAACATATATTCCAGCATGGAGTTTAGATACGACATTTTTATGCAGAGCTCGTGGCGGAATGTTGCGATAAAGAAAACTCGTAACGACGTTACTTCAGTTCCATTGGTTGGCAAATGATCTGTGATACAACCACGTGTCTCAAAACGTTGTTTACACACACTCCATCTTTCCTATTAATAATTTAATGGTCTGTAAACGTAGGTATCGATAAACAAGTATATAATTTCAGAAGGGTTACTTGCAACTTCGAAAAAGGCGTATATTATTCTAAACCCTTATTTAACGTAAATGTAAAGGATTGTAGTTAGAATTGTATTTCTGAAATAGCTTCATACGTAAAAAAGAAGATACCTACAAATGATATTATGACCCCTATGATAACTTCCTAACGTGTTAAATGTACGAGTGTTTCATAAAAGCAATAAAGGGAGTAAATGCGAAATTATACTAGTTTACAATTTATAGTCCGTTTGCTGTATACAAATTCGCAGCAAACCACGCAAGTATCCGCGTAAAATAGTTGAAAATTGTGCAAAGTTGCGCTATAAAACCTGTACCAAAATGGAATTTACATTGCACTCTCGTATTGGGAAGTGGGTAACAATTCAGGCGGGGTCGTGTCGCTATCCCGTTACTTCCAGCCCATTTCCCACCAAGTGCTTGGGATAGTCCACCTTAGATAGTTATCATGCTCCTTATTGTGTCCCTTGAGTTCACCTTTCTGGTAACAGTTACATTGATATTTTTTGTATAATAACACTATTGCTTTGGGTTTAAGTGCCAGTTCTGGGAGCTTTTTAGATCCTTAGTGAAAGTTGAGGGTCAAGCGGCCAGTCAACTTATAGGTCCAGCTAGGTGTAAAAAAAAAGGCTTGAAGACGGAGTTTTGTTTTAGTTCGGAGGTTTAGTCACTATGATCAAATGTGTTTTCGAGCTCTTTTAATTGATGTGTTAGGCTAGTACTCCGAGGTTTGCTTGTGATTAGCTAATTTATATTTTACTTTGAACAATAGGCAGTCATATAAATGGACATAGATATATTAACAATAAACTTAGGTAAGCAATTAAAACACTGGATTGTAGTTAGATACCCCAATGTGCAATCGGTTGTATTCTTTCACATTGAACAAAGGTGCGATCAACAACATAAACGAAATTGTCAAGTTAAGGGCCTGTGTGAGTTTTAGAAATAATCGCATCGCATTAACCAAAATGTAAACGTGCCGGCACCTCAACAAAAACATGTTTTTGCATGCAAATCATGGTGTACATTCTCATCAAAAGCTTTCAAGCCCTCTGGTACCATTGACACGAAACAATAAAGAAAATACTAACAGATATGGACGGCGATTGCCAGCAGGACCAATCTGCGATGCATGGCTGGTTCGGTGGCTCGCGGTGTGGTTCGTCAGCAACAAACTCGCGACTGCTGCAGTCGCATTTTGCGCAAACGCATCTGCTTTATGTTAGTACCTGCAACAAACAGACATAACGTTGTTTTAGGCCACTTTCATGCTATCGCTACTGAAAGTTATGGATACGATTTTTTAGGTTTGGAAACGTGAGTTTAGAAAAATATGTTTGCTTTGTTCAACGAATAGTGGAGTGGTTAAATAAACCTAAAAAGCTTATCTGGTTTGGTATACAGTTTGTTTAAAACATGTTTCTATGCTTTTAAAACAAAACTACCTCAGGAAAACTTGTTTGGAATGAGCAAACAACGTTTCGTTTGTTTTCATTCCAATCGATCAACATTTCAATCCATGATTCAATGAACTAACGCAATTCTAGCGCGAACGGCCACCAATTTGAATGAGTAAACGGCAATCCACCGCTGCATAGATAAAATAACATTATTATGTTAATCTCTACACAAATGAATATAAAATCAGGCTGTGCAGCCCGCAACGCATCGACGGACAAAATAATCACTCGATATGCAAAATGGTGGTGCGCGGTGTCCGCTCTCATTTCGGCGGTCGACCGATTCATTGCCCAAAACCAATACAGCTTTTAATATAAACACGTTTGCCGGATTGCTCATTGCCTTTATAAATTATTATCGTATTCTGATGGATTATTAAACGTGCTGTTTAATTTAATTGAACAATAACACAAAAGAGTTAACGCACAGTTAAAGATTTATTTACGTTCAGTAAAATTCGGGGAATAGTAGACAAACGTGTCTATCGATAGTTGCACATTCCCTTATGCTGGAGACTACAGATTAGATTACGTACTACACGACTAAAAGTTCAAAGAGAATAATAATGGTGAGAGAATTTAAAAATTGAGTTTATCTATAACATGTTGTCTTAGCAATCACATGCTAGACAAGATGTAATTGAAATAATGAAATATCTTTTAGGGGATGATTCTAATGCTTGAATACCGCAACTTTTTCTATAAGAGTTATGGGAATACCATCAGAATCGCAAAAAAAAAGGATTCCCATACCTACTAAATCGCGACCAGCTGACATCAGTTTGTATGGAGAAGTGAATTTTCTTTTAGAATTTCAATATTGGTACTATAGAAAAAAAAGTTGTATCTGAGCATCAGAATCAGCCCTTAAGAGGTTATGAGTTATTTCAATTACACCTGGTTTATCTAAGATTACACTTAAAAATTTCGACTGGCTCAATTGAGAATCGAACAAACGTATCCATCGGTAGTTCAGTTGGAAGAGCAGTCGCCCTGATAGGAAAGAGATTTCCACTGGATGCGATGATATTTTTTCTTGTGTTACATTATCATAAATAAATCTATGCAAAAGCATGTCGACAGCCAATAATTTTGTCACTTGTCACTCTTCAAGATACTCATTACTCGCGTCAACAATACCTTATCGTAGGCAAATAAGTAGAGTTGTATACTTCACTTAGCAATTTGCGTTTGCCAACAATAGCCTGTGGTAATTCACGACTGGCATCCTTCGAGGCGCTGGCATTTGCACGCGGTCGGAAGGTTTAAAACGAGAGTGGAGTCGGATCTGTAATGACTTGTTGCTACATCCATATTGCATTTCGATTCGAAGTTTTTGTACAGAGAAAATAACAAATAAATCAGTAGAAAGGTAAAAGATTGAATTCATTTTGAATAAAGTAAAAACTTAATTGCTTATAGTTATCAATCACAGGCAGGTTTACTTCTATCGAGATTGACTCGCGTTGGGATATGTTTTTATTAGCAAGATGTAAATACTTCGAAAACTTAATAGCAGTAATAGGTATAGTAATGACTAATTAATAAGAACTTTTAAAAAACTAAACTACTTATCGTCCGCCTTCTGGTAATAACCAGGAAAATGAAACTAGGTATAAACATCATTATAAAATACTTCTAGTAAAATTAATGCAAGTAAAGCATCCTTTACAAGAAATATATATTTAAAATTTTGATTAGATAATGACAAATAGCAGAAGCGAGTATATTATGTAGCAAAGGATCATTATATAACAACAAATATGTTTATATATTTATTGATTTAAATTGTTATTACTATTCATTGCATTACATTAAAAATGCCAGACCACTCGTGACTCTATATATATCTTCTGTTATTTGGCAAAGATGATTATGTCGCATGAATTAAATGCACATACACAGCGCTTCTTGGCAGTATGCTGAAAGTGCATGCATGTGCGTAGTCAATAAAGCGCAGCCCTTGACGGTCACACGCCCCACGCGTAAACGCAG
Organism: Anania hortulata; assembly: GCA_963576865.1. NCBI lineage: Eukaryota > Metazoa > Arthropoda > Insecta > Lepidoptera > Crambidae > Anania > Anania hortulata. Next base: position 7,112,584 of record OY756394.1, on the reverse strand, counting down.
AGGACTGTTCTATAGACCTAGCCACCCACCATAGATATAATACAACAGCCATCTCATTAAAAGTTATGATAATAAATCACAGTTCTAGCGCAGAAAAATGTGTGAGTTCATGTCATGTTTGTATGAGCGGTTGTGATTATCTTATTCTAGTTTCGTTGCAGTTCATAGAATGCTGATGAAAGATTTTAAATTGACTGATATAAGAGGTTGATGAAATATTAGAAGCAACCTTTTTTTTTTTAAGAAAAAAAAATTGTTAAGTATGGTACATAATTAATATTTTCGATGGATCTCATAATCCTCATAATCTTATTTTAATGAACCATCTTTCTTTTATGTTAGGCAAGTGAACATTTCTTTCTAAGTGAACAATTCAGGCTGTCTGTCACTGGCCCGTAACACTTAACTACGCTCATAAAGTAGGTGCTTATTCCACTATCTATCGGTCCAGATCCCTGTTGATAATCTGTAGGATGTTAAAGTATAGTTGGGGAAGGTTTGGTGAAGTGATAAATGGTTCACTCCTGACATGGGAACCTCTCCCATGTTATCTTCAGCATAAGACGTCTAGAGGCAGTTAATGATAGTACAAGTAATTCACCCAGTGGTGATTTTCTTCCTAATTTCGGAGGCTTTGTTTTGTTAGTCTGAGCTTACTGCTTTTCTTGGGTTGTGGATGAAGCTTCCAAGCCAAATTCCTGCGTAGATTGGCATGTATTGTACTCCGTCGGCCGTCGGCATAGCCGAGCGTATTGAAAGCATTTCAATGCTTACCGAGTTCCGATTGTAAGCTGAGCTATCTATGCTGTACATTTGTGCTGTTAGGGCGCCGTTACTAAAACCTTATTTGATGACTAGACAATGAAATGTGGATTTCTTCTTTATAAAAATAAACAATATGAAATACTTAAATACTTGCAATGATTTCTGAAATACGAGTAAGTGTAGAGGATTGATTTTACTCGTACTTTGGTTTGACAAAATAAAGATGTATAGTAATATTTTTTCATTCTATCATAATTTAAAATTCTCAGATTGTTTTCATAGGTTTTTTTTTTTTCTAAGTGAACCTGAATTAAAGTTAAAGACCGGCTCATTGTAGCGAATGGCGAGGGTGACGATACTAAAGGTTTATGTGTGGTTTTAAAAGAGAGAGTTTTTGTCTTGTCTGAATTAACAATATTTAGACATACATTCACTTGTAACTACAATCATTTTAGCAGGTACTGTCGTCTGTTGAACATTTAACTACTACTAAATGTTGACCAGAAATAAAATTAAAACAAAATGGCTTGAATTCATGTGATCTTAAAGTTTTAACTAGCCACAGAAACAGCAAATGTAAAAGTTTAAAAATGCATAGAGATCTTTTAATATATGGATTTTTGTATTTACAATGTGCTAATTTTTAACATTTATTATCACATGGAGAACGTACCATATTCATACTGGTAGAATTGTAGAAACTGGTAGAATGCTGATTGCATGATCTTCTTCTTCTCGTGTGGAAGAATGGCAATGGAAGGAGAAGAAGAAGAAGGTGATAGAACGGTGATGGTTATTGCCTTCACATAATTTAGTCATTTAAATGATTGCTTGCTTTTTGAAAAATAAAACGTATCCAAATTCGAATGTATAACCTGTTGCAATAGTATGTTTTGTGTTGTGCTGTTACATACTAGTAACAATTACCAAAACTAAAACAGATAACTTAAACTTGTCCTGTTTTTTCTGTATCGAGTTTGACGTATTTAAATACCTCTACGTAGGTAGTTTATTATTAGGTCCCTTTCCATGTGTGTGTCAACGAGTATGTGACTGAATGGTGGCACTGTGACAGTGTTTGCTCGCGAGATGGGTGCGGTGATGGAGCGGTGATGTTTGTGGCGCAGCCCGTCTGAAACTATTCAGTCGATGCTCGTGTTACACACGTACGGATAGCAAATGACACGAAATTGCAAAAAAAAACAATGGAAAGTGATAATTTGATGCGAGGCGAAACATGTTGATCAGTACTTAATTATTAAACGGTCAAGTAGGAATTCGTTATCGAACTTCTTTTAAAGGTACAGCGTGCGACATAATAGATAGCCATATTGTTATTTTTTATAATCATGAAACAAGTCATTATACATTTACTTACAAACGGTTTGTTATTTAACATTACTTATTGATCTCGCGCCCTATACATTAAAATTACATGAAACAGGATCTGTTTCATACACTTTTAATACACTGAAAATAACTTATTTCTACCGGTATAATATTGGTAGGTATATATTTAAGATTTTACTTTCTCATTGTAACATAGTGTAATGTTATTAAATCAACTGGAAATTTAATGATAAAATTTAAAATTAAAGCTATGTGTATGCTTAACGATCAATAAAATAACAAGCTTCTAAGAGTAACATAACCTTAGTTCAAACACATAATATGTAAAATCATTATCATATATATGGTATGTAATTACATCGCGGAATAAAATTTACTGTATTCTCAGAAAATCGGCACTCAAATTATGAATCGATTTCAAAAGTTGATAGAGTACTACAAGGGATGGCTATATTAATTTTAATAGCAAAAGAAAAAACAATCGGCTGGATATTAAGTAATGCCCTTATCAACGAACAGCAGATTATTATGCGATTTATTTGCTGACACTACCACCTGTCTGACCAAGTACGTACCGGTTCATCCCTCTATTCAAACAAAATTTAATGAGGCGTGCCTCTATAGACAGCGTAGCGGAGCTTATGTGGGCCGTCATTGAGCTGAGCCCAATACGAGCCTGAGTGCCGTCATACAAGTATCCGTCATATTAATGATACCAGTCAGTACAAAGGCCGACGAAGGCCTAGTAATAAATACTGTCTTGGAATACATATTGACCAACCGATCCCACTTTTCCCATCCCACAGAAGAACCAATCACGTCTTGATAACGATTTGTTAAAAATACCAGCACATTGGATACCTGTCAGTAAAAAGAAAACTGAAGCTGAAAATAATTGTTGTTATCATTAAACTTGAATGTAAAATAATAAAAGCACACTCTGAAGTATAAAAACTTATGACTAAGTTATTAATAAGGGTCTCACCATTATAATATCTTGTACGATTAAGCGCGAACCCAACTCAGCATTTCGATTTAATACCGAGATGAAAACTTATGTCTCAAACATCATTTACCTACCCGAAGGAGGGTTTTCATAAATACCTTCATTATAATTATGAAACATTGCTATAAGAGACATGAGACTTAAATTGAGTTTCAGACAACAATAAGACGAATACAGAAAAAGATAAAAACGTATTAAAATAATCAATGTATACATTTTAAAATATGGCCAGTTACATTAATAAAATACAATCGGATGTAAAAACAATTCTGATAAATCAACCCAATACGATTAAATAATATTCAACAGCTTAGTCAGTAGGTAAACTTAGTCTGTAATTGGTAAAATATATTACGTCTCCAGGACAGTCAGACCCAAACGCATTTTGAAAAAAAAAAAAAAAACTTTGTCTAAACCCGAAATCTAAATTTGCGTGCAAGAAGAACGATTGTCAATTCGTCATCATCTTCCTTGCTTAGCTAGAAAAGGCGAGTATATGCTTAATCCTCTGCCAAGGTTTTTACCTAATAGTTAATATAGGGTGTTTTAGGCCATAGCGTACCATGTTGGCAATCCGCTGGTGGGTTGATCTTGGCTCGTCGCCAACCTAGTTGTCGGAGTTGTTCGACCAATCTTGGCTTAACGACTTGCTTTTATTAGAGGACTTTTACAGTAACATCGTTATGCAGGCTTAAGGAAAATTATTAATATAAATAATATTCGTGCAATTTAAAACACTCAAATAAACTAAAAGTTATGACGACAATCTAATTACCTCTTTATTTAAATATTTCACTCATTAAATTCCCCTATTCTTGATTAGAAAATTCTTCCAACACAACACATTACACCAATTAGGGTATGGATGATGATGTCACAGTAAATGACAGAATTGCCAGATGTGTGGACTGAAGCTTTTGTTTTATCTTGAGCGTTACTTAGTAATGTCAAGGAAAATATGTCAATCGTAGTTTCTTATGTTTATTCCGAAGCTAAATAAGTTGTTGTGCTATTATCCATAGCACTATTTTCTCTAGATCCACATATCCTTATCACATTACGTGGGCGTAAAGCAGGTTTTCCGCGCATGTTTTACGATGCTCTATTCAATACCGAGCGTAAGCCTCTTTCCAGTTTTCCAGACGTCTTTACAAAGGCTTTAATCCCCGCCATGGGATTGTGGGATGCGCGACAATGCATCATTTCTTCACTCCGACAACTTCCATAAATAAGATGCTGTTCCTTGCTCTTTAAGAAACGGTATTGAAAATGATGTTGGGAAATTTTATTTTTGGTCTCTTTGTTGTTTTTTTTATAAAGTTTACTAAGAACTATTTCTCGAATTTGAGTAGAAATAGGTTCAACAACTTTCTAATAACTACTACTAAAATTACTTACTAAATATAAATCAGAATCACCAAACAATGATCGATGATCTTTCTGGTATAGTGGTTCGCGCTCTGGACTACAAAACCAGCGGTTGCGAGTTCGAATCCGGCAATGGGCAAATGTTTGTGCGATGAGCACGAGCATTTTGACCTTAGTCATGGATGTTTATTAAAGTATTTGAGTATGTTTATCCGTTATCTAGTCGCCATAGTACAAGTTTTGCTTAGTTTGGGGTTAGATAATTGGTGTGATTATAGAAACAATGCATTATTTATTTATATACCTATTTAATGTTTTATTAAGGGATAGTAACTTCTTTTTGAGATTTCGTTGGGACCAACCAGCCGAATTAGACATTCAGGGGCAGTAAATAACTTTTTAGTTAACCTGTTATATTGGTTGTCGCAGTAATTGAATCTAACTCAAAACGACCTCATACATTTTTTTGCAGTAAATCCAAATCGGCCGTAATTTATGGAACCGAGCAATAAAAATAAATCCTACCAGAATCATGGAGAAAGAAATCGGAACGCTCAATGCAAATCCATCAATGCCTGCCTGTATACCTACTATGTAAATATTGGGCGATCGTTGTTGGTAAACTCTAGACGAATGTTGTCCGATAATTTATGTTGGCAACCATGCCTATTGTCGGACAAACAACGAGGCTCGCAGCCAAATTTATATTCCAAGTTGGGCGAGCGCGGGCTACCCGCAGAAATGCCCCTTTCGGACCCAAACCGATAAAGAACTAACTGGCCAAAACTGATATAAATGAGCGTGAATAACGGAAAAGCCGATGCTTCTTTGTTTTGGTAGTTGGGCTCCTTGTGCCGGCTAGTTCGCGATACCGCAGCAGATACATATGAAGCGAGGATTTTATTCAATAATACGCAAGGATACGAGTGGATTCGGAGTCGGCGCAGAATATTATTTTAAGTAAACAAGCTCGCGAGGACGAGCACTCGCGCAGTTCGTTCTGCATTTGGCAACTCTCATTCAGTACAAGTACAAAACGCTAGTAGCAAAATTTAAGAGTTTGCTAATTGTACCAGTAATAGGCTAGTTTCCTGGTTTAAACCAAGATTATTCTATTTAGTCCGTCAGTTAGATTATCAAAAAATATTAGACCCATATTTTGTCTTTTGTCAATCAAACTAAAAATGACGAAGATAAAGCGCATCAAAGTTTGGAAATGGGAGCACGTGACGTCACGCCTTGCCAAAAAAGTGTCGCAAGGCGTGACGTTACGGGGAACTATAATGGGCTATATCTTCATCAGTTTTTGTTTAATCGAGACAAGAAACATACGTGTCCAATATTTTTTGTTAATCCAACTGACGGACTAATTCGTTTTTTTTAGGAAACTAGCCCATTGTCGTTAAAGTGTATTGTTACCTGTATAGAAATTGAGGACTCTATTATTTAAAAATCTGTGCTTTTACTTAACTAGTGACCGTTCAACCTGGTTTCAATTATTGTAAGAGTTAAATTGAGTATGAATTGCAAATTTTATTATATTAATTATTACCAAATTACTACTTACTTCTATCTAAGTAAAAGGATAATGTAGGCTATACAATATTGCTGTTAAATTTCAGATCGCTTAATTAGATTGATTAGGTGGTTAGTTCTTAGCAGCAAGGAGACCAAAATAATGGCAATAATTTAAGCGTTATCGCCCATTAAATCGGTCTTATGCCGCCGCACCCAATGAACAAATTCCCAATCGCCGATTTTTCAAGCAAGAGTAAGCCACAAACCGAGGCGCGCCGAGCCGTTTTGGCTGCATCCCAGACACGTTTTGCATTTTATTCAAAACGTTGACGTGAAGGATAAAGTTTTATTATTTTACTACTTTGACGTGAGACGTGATCCGACTCCACCTGAGTCACGTGTCCGCGAGGTTAGCACTAACCGCGTACGCAAACGGTAACTCAATCAGAATTGTGGGAGAGGTTGCGCGTTAATCTTCTTTTTATTACAAAGGAGAATTGAATCGTTAAACGTTATTACGGCTCTCGCGCACGGAAAGGTGAATGAAATGGTAATATTGCTTAATTTTCCAATAAATTCGTGTGTAACGACAGTGAACATTACTCGCATGATGGGCATGATCGCGCCCGGAGCTGGAACATATTGCTTGTCACTCGATTTGGATTCAGCGGCCGTGGCTCTATTGCTCGGGAGACGACTCAAAGAATTTTAAACAGCGAATGTTGATGTCCAAAACGACTTTTCATTTTGTTTTCGGCTACATCTCGTTTGAATGCAAATTCGAGGGCGAAAGGTTCAATCCGCGAACGCATTTAACATGCGTGACGAATATTTGTATTACACGGGGAGCTAACGGGTTTATGAGGTGTTTCGATCAATGTTTGTTTTTCCCGAACAGCGCTTTTGAATATTGTGTCAACGTGTTGCGGTGGTTTATCATAAATTTGAGTTAGAATTTTTTTGGCGTAACGTTTTGCGCAGAATATTGCAACACAGCGGTGTATCCTAAATAATGAACACCAAATTACGCGAGACAAAAGGTCATTACAAAATTATGCCCAAAGGTTTAAACACGGGCCTCATTAACGTATTATTCAGACTGAATTGTTTCCCGTTAAACACGTCTTTTGTTCTTATGATTTACTAAAATATGGTGTCTGAACATTTAACGTGGGTTTATTGTGTGTTACGGGCAATTTATGTTTTGTAATAGTTTGTAAGTTGAGTAGAATGGAGTAGAAAGTTAATTAAAAATAAAAATAAGCCTACTGATACTCGAACATAATATTGTTTATGGCGTCAACCAGTAATTGATGCTATGTCCTTTAAGATAATCATCTAGTTCATTGTTGAAGAGTTTTAAGTTTCGATCCCTTTGTAGAAATTTTCAAGTAGCATCATCATCATCATTTCAGCCATGGACATCCACTGCTGAACACAGGCCTCCCTCTATGACTTTCATTGGGGGGATTGCCAATACTCGCCACGCTTGGCAGGCGGGTTGGCGAGCGCAGTTTTTTATAACATTTCGCACGCAGACGCTGCTGCCCGTCTCGTGCTACAAGAATTAGTCGCCTCTTACAACACGCCTTCTGCTGGCGGTGGGGAAGTGTATTCTTTACGGCCGTCCCCACACAGAATTGGCGTATAATAATCAAGGACTACGCTATAATTACAGGCCGAGATTGTGCAATGAATGCCTTATATGGCTCAAGGGGAAGACCTAAAAGCTGGTCACTGACATTGTAGGTATGCTTTGTAAATAGTGCTCGACTGCCTTTACCACTGGCAGCTTGGTCTCAAACTTTAATTACGTTAATAAACTCAACTCCGAAGAACATTTTAAACCCTCAGCTCAGACATTTTGACATACATTTTATTGTCATATTTAATTAGCTAGCCCCAAATTTAGTATAACTTCTACTATGGCAACTAGATAAGGATAAAGAAATCCATGACTCAGGTTTGTACCTGAGTCATGGATTTCTTTATCCTTATCTAGTATAGCATTTGTATGCTCGTGCTATTTCATAAGTTTTTGCCCCTTGCGGGATTCGAACCCGCAACCACTCAGCTTTGTAATCCGGAGAGTGGACCACTACACCAGACGGTCGTCGACAGTAAAGATCTTTTATTTCTTACATCAGGCCTTGCCATGAACAGTACCTAAGCAGTGTTAAGTCAAGCTCAATACGGAAAAAAAACAAAATAGGATTGTTTTAAGAAATCATGGTTAGCACCTTGAACTGCTTTTTAGGGTTCCGTTGCCAAATCGCAAAAAACGGAACCCTTATGAATTCGTCATGTCTGTCTGTCTGTCTGTCCGTCCGTATGTCACAGCCACTTTTTTCCGAAACTATAAGAACTATACCGTTGAAACTTGGTAAGTAGATGTATTCTGTGAACCGCTTTAAGATTTTCACACAAAAATAGAAAAAAAAACAATACATTTTGGGGGTTCCCCATACTTAGTTCTAAAACTCAATTTTTTTTTCATTAAACCCATACGTGTGGGGTATCTATGTATAGGTCTTCAAAAATGATATTAAGGTTTCTAATAATATATTTTTTTCCTAAACTGAATAGTTTGCGCGAGAGACACTTCCAAAGTGGTAAAATGTGTGTCACCCTGTAACTTCTAAAATAAGAGAATGATAAAACTAAAAAAAAATGTGATGTACATTACCATGCAAACTTCCACCGAAAATTGGTTTGAACGAGATCTAGTAAGTAGTTTTTTTTTAATATGTCATAAATCGTAAACCGCAATTTACCTTTGTAATGTTATGGATTTCATTTTGCAATAAAAATACCATAACTATGACTCGATTGTCGCGATGGATGAACTTTTATTTATATAGGTACCTACAGGTTTGTACGGAACCTGCGGTGCGTGAGTCCGACTCGCACTTGGCCGGTTTTTCGTTTTCGTTTGTTATTTTAATGTTTTATTGAATCATCATCATCGTCATATCGGCTTATTGCAGTCCACTGCTGGACGTAAGCCTCTCCCAAAGAGCACGATCTCCCGCCTTTTTCATCATTAATTAATCAATTCTATATTACTACTATAGATTTTAAGAACTTTGTTACTAACACTATATGGGTAATGCCCGGAATGGCCTAGTTTCCTGGGTCAAAAAAATATTATACTTTTTAGTCCGTCAGTTAGATTAACAAAAATTTTGGACACTTGTTTTGTCTTTTATCAATCAAACAAAAATTTACGAAGATAAAGCGCATCAAAGTGTCGCAATGCGTGACGTTACGCGGAACTTTATCGGGCTATATCATCATTATTTTTTGTTTGATTGAAAAAAGAATAAATACGTGTCCAATATTTTCTGTTGATCCAACTGATGGACAATTTTTTTTTTTAGAAAACTAGCCTATTAATATTTTATTTATTACATATTAATGTTTTTTATTAGTGTTCAGCAATCTTGATCATAGCGAACATCCATGTATTTATTTACGGCCAGCCACAAAGGCGTGTTTCGGCCAAAATATCATTGTTATCTAGACGTGTACCCAGCCAGGCATATGCAGTAACTTGTGCGGGATGCAATCGTATACCATGTGGACCTAGGGCTGCCAAGTCTAACATCAGATAACCGAAAACATAAAGGTATTTTATTAGCTATTTTTCTGTTTGCTCTTAAGGTCAAACGAGAATGATCTGATGGTGGGCAGAAACATCTAATATGCATTTTGAGGTCCACACAGCCCATGATCGCAATCTGTGGAAGAACACTATATGTTGTCGCGAATGAGGATCGCGACAACATATAGTGTTCTTGTGTATTTAGTGAGAGACCGAGAAAGATGAAAGAAGATAAGGAAATAAATATCGACCAGTAAATTAAATTAACTGACCATTTATTTACAGCACATACTTATTATCCTCAAATCAAATTAATACCTAAATAATATGCATAATCAACCTCAACGGTTGCCTGTTACTGTAAAAGCATACAAGCAACGTAAAAGTAAAAATGAAAAAAAAATAGTTTGTTTTTAACGTAGATCGATTTAGTTACTGATACTGATTCCCTGAAAAATTGGCACCACCTTGAAATGTAACCCTGTATAAAACAATGTTCCTTATGTTGGTGATCCAGTAAATAAATAGGTTTATATACAACGTGTAATTCCAAATATGCAAAACCTCTTAGGGGCTGATTCTGGTGCTTAAATACAAATACTTTCACAACCAACATCGAAAAAAATTGATATCCCTACATTAACTTCTTGGTCACATGGTATTATTTGTATTGAAACCTTTTTTTTATGTTAATTCCGTATAAGTGTGTATATAAATAGGTTTTACCAGTTGTGGCAGCCCTACCTGCACGCATAGCCACGATTAATGGGGAATAGAGAAGGTCTATGCGCTAACTACGAACTCGTGATAGTTTAAAGACTACTATCAGTTTAATAAGTACCACATTTCTCAACGCGGCGCTAGTGACTTCCTATTGAGGTTATAACGTAGTTGAACTGGTTGAGATTGAGAAGTATTTATGTTAATCTCAAAATTTTGGATTCGTTTTCATTTTCAACCGACTTCAAAAAAGGAGGAGGTTCTCAATTCGACTATATGTTCTTTTTTTTTTGTATGTATGTTACGCGATTACTCCGCCAATTATGAATCGATTTTATTGATTCTTTTTTTGTTTGGTAGATCATACTTCAGAGGTGGTCCCATATAAATTTTATCGAAATTGATTTAGAACTTTTTGAGAAAATCAACAAATATATACCCAGATAATATTTTGGTTGTGGTTCTTGTTACCTATCTTCGACAAATATGAGCCGATTTTGATGATTTTTGTTTTATTGAATAGCTTATACTTCAAAGATGCTATGATAAAAGTTTGCAAAATAAAAATCACCCCTAAGAATAGGAAAATAGGGGATTAAATCGGTGTTCAGCAGTTAGATTAGGATTTATCACTAAAAATAGATGAAATAAGTAAATTTTATTTAAAAAAAAACCGACTTCAAAATACTAAAAATAATCCTAACACTTAAGTACCTAATCAGTTACTTTTAGAGTCGGTGCCAGCCGATGAGAGATTCAATGTTTTTGTTTGCACCGACTCCAAAATTAACTGATAAGGTACTTAAGTGTTAGGATTATTTTTAGCATTTTAGAGTTTTGAAGTCGGTTTTTTTAAATCAATTATGACAAGGAGTTGTTTGGCTTTACATTTGTTATTATTCTATTGTGATTTCAAGAAACATAGTGTAGATACTCGTAGATAGATACGTGTACTACCTACCTATTTAATTTTGTATTTAAAAAGATATTACTTCCTTGGTACAATATTATTTTAAATTGATTTTTTTGAAATTACAATGATGTAAGATCGAAGATGATAATTCACTTAATTTTTTTTTTTTCGACTGCCTCATTTGGAAATCGAGCCCACGTATATTCACTATCCAAGCAACTGCTCTTTCAATCCAACTACAACTTCCAGCTACAGAGGAAATAAATTATCTCGTCGAATTCAAATGTTTTGCTGTCATTTTAGGCTTTGTTCTATTAATGTTCAGCATCCGTAAGAAATATTATTGCAAATATTCATCAATTGATCTTCGTCAGTGTTTTTCTTTTTTAATATTCATACATAGAACCAAAGTTGTTTACTATGATATGAAGAATATGTAGCAAAAGGTTAACCCTGAGTTAGGGGACACCCTGTATACATAAGCGCCAAACAGCACACCAAAAATGTCACGAATCAAAATAGTATTAATATGTACTGTTTGATTATTAATGTGTCATATGAATATGGTTATAAAACAACATAATCTACGAGTAATTGCTGTGTTGGGGCACATATCCAACCCAAACCTTTTAGTATCTCAACTACTAAATCTGGAATATACCTTCGGTATTGCAGTTAGAAAATAACTATAATTATTTCAGAATTTCGATTGTATTGACTGTGATTCGGCTCAGCACTAAGGTGTCGCAAGGCTCAGCCTCCGATCGGACACGCTGACTCACCACTAGAGGGCGTGCCTACGCTAGACGCGCACAATAGGTGCCGCTCTGAAGGTTTTGAGAATTAATATGTCCTACTGTTTGCACTGTAAACTGTAAATACCTGAGGCGAACCTTGATGTTTTAAAGATTAAAAAGTAAAAAGTTTGTAAGTAACTTACGTTTGTAGTTTTAATGCGTATCAGTCAATGTACAAATAGACACGCTATATGTGTAGTTTAAGATCCTAAAAAAAAATAAAAAATCGGCCGATATTTTTACATTTGCAATTTAAATAAAGTGCGACCATTTAAATTTGAACGCCTTTTTGCTTAAATAGCTATTGATGATGAAAAAAAACCTATGTAGAGTCGGTATAAAACTGCAATAATCAAACAAAACGATAAATTTGAATATAAAACATACTATTTATGGTTGATACAATAAATAAAAGCAATTTATGTAAATAGACCTAAATTAAGCTCTTTACACGTCCTAATTTTATTATTTTTATTATTATTTTTTACCCTACCATTGCTTCGGGACAATATTATGGGCTAGCGCCGTGAAGAAGCAGTCCAAGAAATTCGGTCTCTATTGTCAGCCTCTTTTTAAATAGTGTGTTTACATTACAAGATAAAATGTACCTGTGCGAGCATGGCAGTATTTAATTACATACATTTTTATGTATGTGAATAGTTATTTACAGTGAATAACCTTTTTTCATTAAAATCATCTTGACATGCGATTTAATAAAATGAAAATGATTGATATTCCCTAGAGCAAAATTATCTTTATAGGTAGCACAAGGTCAAAATATTCAGATCGTATTCTATAGGTCTGCGTAGAGCCAGGCTACGGTCTGAATTGAGCTCCGAGATGAATAGTGCAAAGTGTGTATTGGTATTCAACGGTAAATTCCACTATCTCATTTGCATCTTTGGAATAGCCGAGAGGAGTATTTTGAGTCAACATTCCCCGTGGGCACTATCTAGGTTTATGTGCAGATTCTCTGGCCTCTGTCAAGCTTAGTCCGAATACACAGGTAAATGCTACGATATATTATTGTAATTTTACGCACTGATTTTTGGGGACCACTACACTTACAGTGGGGATTTTATTTTCTCATCTATCGCATGGTGTAGGGGTGTTGTTAGATAGGGTGTTTATAAATATTTTGGGTTTGCAAACACCATTTTTGATTCAGAGGTCCCATTGCGTAATATTAAGCTAACTTTAAAGTATATTTTTTTGTTAGAATCAGGTGTCCCCGAAATGGTTGCTTTAAGAAATAACAAATAAGTCATGGATATAGTACCTATAACTATTACAGCTAGGTAGGCTTTCCATGTTACCGAGTTAACTTATGAAATGTACTTAAAGAACAAAAATTACTTAGATCATGTCGTTATGTAAAACAGCAAATACCGCATATATTGTGACGGGCATACATTACGCGTGGCCCGACACGCACTTGGCTGGTTTTTTGTACATAAACATACCACTGTTACAGATAAAACACTTTAATATCGTGTCGTAGGTTCGCGTCAAAAGGTCATGTTAAGTGAGATTAGCCACCAAAATATCATGCTACTATTTATTACCATAGTTATATTATACCATACCTTATATTTATAGAGGGCAAATAGCAAATTCATGAAGGTGCTACGCAAAATTGCTCTCCAATATCACCAAGGGTATCGACTATGAGACCACGAAATAGAATTTTTATTCCAACTAGCTCACAAATTATTCAAATAACATTTTACGGCAGAAGTACGTAAAAAATTTAGGCCTCTCGGCTAAAACAAATTTAAAAGTATAATTTTAATACTAAGTATAATAGTATTACTCATTTATTAGCTGTTTTTACATAATTGTTACTTTATTTTGTGTAATTTCCTTTATTAATTTCAAGTTTAAATTATTAGGAAATGTAGTAACGTCGTCTCTCTCTACGCATAATGTTTGAATTGGTTTATATCCTATTGATTAACAATATTGTTTGTCTTAAAAACACAACTTATGTGGGATATTAGGTCCATAGCAAGCAAGCTGGCAATTTGCGTTCTTTGCTCTACGTATTCCGAACTATGGCTAGTGGAATAAATCTTCATACCCTTGAATAGGCACGAAATACAAGCACCTGGTCTCCGATATTGTAAAGTCGATCGAGCTCGTCCGCGCCAGACAAAGGCTGGAATATTGTTTGTCACAAAATTTATTACGGAGCCAGACAGCGGCTGCGTGGCGAACGGACCAATATATCAGCGGGCAGCGAAGCTAACGTAGGACTCTGCGCAAACATATTTACGTCCTATCTTCTTAAAGTCCGCAGTAGATTTTATTGAAATTGTAAAACTCTTATTGGAGCGTAAATTGTTTTAAACGTTAAACTAGGCAATCAAATAAGTATGTTATATCATAGATGTGGTAGCTGCTATGACTATGCTATGACTTAGAAATGAAACAATTTAACATATTTACGTCTTATCTTCTTAAAATCCACTGTAAATTTTATTGAAATTGTAAAACTCTTATTGGAGCGTAAATTATTTTAAACGTTAAACTAGGCAATCAAATAAGTATGTTATATCATAGATGTGGTAGCTGCTATGACTTAGAAATGAAACAATTAACCTTCATCGATCACGGTCTAAGATACGAACCAATATGAGATGAGAGCCGAGACCGATAAACATTCATTGAGAGGTTTTCAAAAATATCACTATGCAGTCAATCAGACTCAAATTCCGTTTCATCTCACCTCGCCCGCATCACGGGAACAACGTGTCGCAATGTTGATGCGGGCAAAAATTTGGCGGGACGATTTTATCGGGCTTGTCTCGTCCGCTCTGGTTTGCGTGATATTTTCAAAGCGTGCACGTGTTTGCATAATGCGGTCCGCATTTTTCTGCAATTGAATTTTGTTGGTTACGGTAAAATACACCTCGTCTTCACCTATACGTACTTATGTTGTTTTTTACAGAACTAAGCTGACAAAATGTTTGACAAAAGAAATGAAAACTAATATCTTAAATAGTTGTCGAAACATACAATATAAATAATCTAATCATGTCTTTCAAGATATTCCGTTTCAAATGTTATTATTTGGTCGGAGGATTGTTAACAATATGTTTTTCTTTTTGTGTGCCACAAACCTAAGTGTAGGACCCTTTTAGCAAAATGAAAGTATTTTCATAGAAGCGTAAGCCCTAGCACATTATTACGATTTTCCACAGTCGGGAATCATCTAGAGTTCACGATAAAAATTAAGATTGTTAGTAAGGCCTTGTAAAATTCAGTTCTTTTACGCTTGTTGTATTTAGTAATGCTGGATATTCCATCGATCTGGATCCAAGTCTTTCAATAACCTTCAGTTTTGGTTAACGTCTTTGTTACTATTTTTTTTTGGTTAAAATCTATTAAATCTTACTTGTACTCCTTAAATAGAATAATACAACCAAAAAGGCGTTGAGTATAACATTTATTACATTCATAGAGTTAAGTAAACAGTTCCAAATCCTTACATTGTTTTGTAACTTTTTAGGTATTCTCAAACACATATTCAATTCTTATTATTGTTGTTACAAATTCTTACGAGTATTCCAGTGGATTTAATTTGGTTCACTTTAGGCCGTATTATTTCTTGGTAGAAGACTGACTTTCATAGGTTATTTGATTAGGTTATAGTCTGAAAACCTAGTGACCGACGTCGTCTGTGGTTTGCTTTTTCGCCCTGATAATTTTGCATATTTTTTAAATTTTTCAAGCGTACCATACAACAGACCAGTTATCTCTATACTCATTATTAACCTGCAGTGCGGTCCAAATGTAGTCTTTCATCATCATCATCATCATCATCATCATCATGTCAGCCATAGAACGTCCACTGCTGAACAAAGGCCTTCCCCAATGACTTATATCATCGGGGGGGATTGCCAATACTCGCCACTCTTGGCAGGCGGGTTGGCGAGCGCAGTTTTTTATAAGATTTCGCACGAAGACGCTGCTGCCCGTCTCGTGCTATAGGAATTAGTCGCCTCTTACTTGTATGGTCTTTATGTCTAGCTAAATACCCAAAATGACTGTAATGGCTAGTTCAATGAGACATCCATAAGACATTCCAGAGGTCTAACAAAGAGTTCTTTAAAAAAACTAATTCTACCTTGTTTTGTTAAAACAACATTGCTCACGTACTATTCAGAGTTCATGTTTAGTTACAGACCACATGCATCTGTTACAGACCACATGCATCTGTTACAGACCACATGCATCTATTTGCAACCATAAAATATACATAAATATAGGTTATGCAAGATTTATTTTAGTAAACATATGCATTTAATAAACAGGCACCGTAAAGTCCATGCACATGGATGCAATTTCAAAAACAATCATTGTTCTAAAGTTTGCAGAAGTGCAAGTTATTTAGCGAGCGTTCAACTTTGTAAATGTGACTACAGTCAGAAAGAACGGTGAATAACAAAATATTAATAAAATAAATCAAATGAATAAAACATTTATTTGTTCGGACATGTGTACATGGTTAACAGGTGATAGGTCATCAAACTAGGTTTCAACTTTAATTTACTAATTATTGAATACTTTTAGCTTATTAAATAAATTCTTACAACAATCTCACCAATTATCTAGCCCCAAACTAAGAAAAGCTTGTAGGTACTATGGCGATTAGTGGTTAGACATATTTAAATACGTTTAGAAACATTCATGAGTTAGGTAAAAATGCTCCCGCTCATCACACAAAAGTGCGCCCCTTGCGGGATTCGAACCCGCAACCGCCAGGCTTAGACCAGACGGTCGTCAATATATTTGTTTGGTCCTGAAGTCTTTTTCTACATTGTCAAATTGGCACTACTACTCACTCTTCGTTTTTGTTGTAGGGGTCTCCAGTAGAACTTTTTCTTCTACTCTGCTATACTCGTACTATAATATTTATAGTTTTCTGTTGACACGTAATTAATATGATTCTACGTGATTAACAACACCGGAACAGTTGTTTTGGAGGCACAAATGAAGTTTCCAGTTACGCGGGACATTTATAAGCTCTTAAATATGGTGATGATGGTAAAGTTTGATTTATTCCTGTAAAGATAGGTCATCCATCACTTAAAATTTGTCAGCACCAATCGATCTAGAACTTTAACGCACATTGGCAAATAAGTTTTTCCTTATAGTACTTATTATTTTTAGACTAGCACAAATAATTTTCTACATATTAGTCGATACAATTTGTTTTGTGACGATGTGGCGTAGTGACGCAGTGACTTGCCTTGAACGCAAAGGGTCCCAGGTTCGATTTCCGGTTTGGATCAATTTAAAATAAAATAAAAGATATTTCCTACATTGGGTCTGGGTGTGCTCTCTGGGAGACTCCTCTAGTAAAACTCATTGTCTGGTACCGCGTAACATAAGGATGTAACTTCTTTACATCTTACACAGGATAATTGGTGTGTTGTCGTGCACCTTTTTTAAAGAAAGAAAGAAAAGAATTTGCTATCAGTTTATATATTTTTAGTTAGTATTTGTTTGGAGCTCTAGCTTACATCAGATTTCTGAAATGGAAAATTCTTAAAGAAAACTAAGTTAGTTCTCATAAAATTGAATTGGATTCCAGAGAAACTTTGACGTGTAAATGCTATTTTGTTTGATTGAGTTCACAGCTTTTGTGTTACAGATACACTAAAGATTGCTCGATAGAATGTGACGAATAGGTGTTAAACATTTTTATATATTATTTGTATCTCTTCTACGGGATTTCACGTCACGGAAGCCAGTCCTTTGGAAGGAGTTCGTGGGGATACATCACGAAAAGGCTCCTTTGAGATACGATGATGAATTGGGATAAGTACGTATAGTGATCTTCTACTATTTCTGCACGCATTATTGAGAAGAACGCGACACGCTAGTTGCAAGAACTATATTTGTGCCGGGTCTATGGAAAGGAACTCGAGTGTTTATCATATTATGACATTTACTCAAATATGTAATTTTGATAATCAGTAACTCTAACAAAAACTACTAAAAGGTAGCGAGGGTAGCAACATCGAAGTGAGCGGCCAAGGTTTGCTAAGAGGTAATTCTGCAGGGCGACAGTTCTTCTTAGTACTAAACGCACTAGTCAGTAGGACCTCGGAGCAGTGTTATGACATTTTACACTTCTAATTATAATGAATACTGCTATGCGTAAATAAAAAAGTAGATAGTATATCTTTAGGGTCGATAAAAAAATGAACACGAAGAGCCGGCATTGTATTTGACTAATAAAAAACATTAAACACACTTGCCTATAGACATGTTTTTACAACTGGCAGTTGTAAACATTCAAAAAGTAAATAATAATACTAACAAAGAAACGAGAAAGATTTCCCTGAAGTAGGTACCTTTTCCATGTCTTGGTATTTTTTGACTAACAAGAGTTTTTTAGGCAAGTGCTTGTAGATCTTATAGTATCTGGCCTCCGATTCAGATCCCCGGACATTAATGTTAAAACATAAATTATTCTAATGTCACGTGGTTTTCCGGTAGACGATTTGTTACCTAACGGTTCTGAATCGGGGGCCAGGCCATATTTTTACATTAAAGTAGTACTTTAAAACAGCATAAAGGGAAACTTTAAGTACCAATCCCATCGTACTGTAATTTATGAATTTCATAAATTTTGACCCATTTGTTTGACCTCTCTTGTTCTAGCTAGGTAATAGCATGGAGCCGACAAGTCTATTTCCTACTCGTTGAAATAGTCCTGTATGAGGAAGCGGATATGATGCCAGTGAGAGGTCTTGAGAATGTGGTGCGAAGGAAAACTTCTCGATGACAGCCTTATTTCACAATTACGAAGATTTACTGATCTAGTCTAAGTGATCTAGTTTATGATAACTACTCTACGTCTAATTATAAAGTTATTAGACCCGTATTAAGTGTTGACACATTATAATGGGATAGTAAACTGTTAAATCTTTTGACAGAA
The DNA here is from genome assembly GCA_963576865.1 of Anania hortulata. NCBI lineage: Eukaryota > Metazoa > Arthropoda > Insecta > Lepidoptera > Crambidae > Anania > Anania hortulata. The sequence continues at coordinate 7,093,591 of OY756394.1, read as the reverse complement.
TTATTGGTGTCTTACAAGTTTTACTGAGAAGCAGTATTAACAATTTAGTTTGGCAATTTCTATCATTTCAAATATGAAATAAAATTGACATACAAGGAAGGAAGCTCTTAAAATAAGTCCTAATAAAATATAATCCCTTAAATTAAATTTATTATTTCTTCAAATGTAATACATTATAATAGGCTTTTCTCTTTGTAAAGATCGTAAACATGAAAATGTAAGTAAAAGTATAGATACTTAAGTAAAATATCCGTGATATTAGAAAAGTAATTAATTAAAGGTCTCGAATTCTTGGCAGAGGCTGGCATTCTTTCCACATTACCATTCTTTCGGTGAATTATTCATGTGCATTAATTGAATAACATTTAAATTCATTAGTGTGTACTTACCGAGAGGGCGCTCGTGATACTATTTCGGTGTTTTTAGAAATGGAACAAAAGGAATCTTAATGCAGAGGCCACGTTTGTGTGAGTTTGGTTCTGGTAGCTATATCTGGATAATGGTTTTGACGTTGGAACACCAAGAAAACTCACAATTATTGTTTTTATAGTTTTTTTATGATATATAATTTTAGTATATACTTTAAATTAATGGAACATATGTATATATTTATCATATGATATACTTGGTGAATTTTCGTTGATTATAATTTGCGGCTCGTAAACCAACGAAAATTCACCGTGTACTAGTTTACAAATAACATACTTTATCTTCAGCCCGCGACATCGTCTGCGTTGACTTCAAAATTAAGTCAGAGAAATGAATAATCTTTCCTCGGAAAATCTGAAAAACAAAGCTAGAAAAATACTTCATGTAATAATAGCTCCGAACTTTCACATTTATAATAATAATAAGATTAAGATCAGTACGTATGTAATTCATTACGTAGACATTAACTTTTAAAATTTTTTTTTTATTATATATTATTTACTTAGGTGATTAAAATCTTAATCCCTTGGCTCCTTGTTTACCTTAGCTAAATATATTGAAAAATTGACTTTTTAACATTTGAATAAAACCAGTAATCTGCGTACTAATTAAATTGAAAAAAGTTTCTCAACAATTTCAAGTAGAATTTAAATAACAAAGAAAGATTAAATGCAAAAGATACTTAGTAATCGACTTTACGTGATATTTTTCCATTTAAGAATCTGTTTTGGGGAAATTTTGAATTTCAGATTTGAGACGTCGCGCTGTTCGTCCATTAATGGGGAAATAATGCCACAGATTATACTCTGTGCACTCGTCCCGACCGCACTTCTAATGGAAATATATTTAAAAGCTTGTCAAGTTGGTCTATCAACGTTTTGGAAGTAAGAATTTTTATTTATTTATATTTAAATGTCACTCTAAATATCCGAAGATGGTAGATAGATATTAGGGAACCATGGAATGTTAATATTCACCAATTAGAATGGTTTAGGTATATTTATTTATTTATGCATTTTTATTTAAAACTTTAGTGCACAAACTTAAAAATGTACAACAGGTGGACTTAATGCCTAACTAAAGATTCGGATAATGAAAAAAAAAATTCTTCCAATAATCACCAATTATATATAGATTGGATATAATTTACATAAATAAAAATTGGACAACATCACATAAATATTCTTGCTCTGATCCTGAGGTAGGTAGTTAAAGCACTTGTGTTCTACAAATTAGAAACACACACCACAACACACAGAGCCGAGATAATACAGAAAAGTATGTTTATTATAAGATTTTATAATTATTTAGATAATAGAGAAAAGTTAGTTAATTTATTTACAACCATCCACGACCTGGTATAAATTCTCGTGCTCATCACACAAATATTTTCCCCTTCTGGGATACGAACTCGCAACCGCCAGGCTTCGTCGTCCAGAGCGCGAACTATTTGACCAATCGGACGTCTTACTCACACTTTCCAACATATTAACGCCTAATACCTTGATTACTAGCTCTTACTAATTTATCAGTTCCAATACTACTCATCGTTTCCGTGTTAAAGTAAATGTCAAGCACTTTAATTTAAGTAGCAGTAGTACGTAGCAGACAGCTACGAAAGTAGCGACACCGTCCATAGCGTAGCAGACGCGCGGCAACAAGCAAGTGCCGTAGCGCTATATTAATTACTAAGGAGCAGGTTACAGCATTTTCTACTTAGTATTAATTATTTACTAGTACTTAACTTTTTTGATTGTTGCATTCAAAATAATGCTAGTTTATTATTTAAAGAAAAAAAATTTTACTTGAAAAAAATGTTCAATCCCATCAGAGGCAGTTGAATTTTTTTCCCAAGTAAATTTATTTTCCTTACTAGTACTTAGTTAGGTTAGTAGTGATCGAAACGCGTTTTTATATTAAGAATAAGTATTAATAAGATTTTGTTTAAGAATATTTTTGTGAACATATAGATCGTCGCCTTTAGAATGCCGATCAGAACCAGGATAACACACTATGAAGAAGGAATGGTTAATTCGCGTAAAACGTCATTAATAAAATGTTGAATTTCCCTGAAAAAAAGCACTTGATATTATTTCAAAACAGCATCAGACTGGGCAAAACGCTAATAGTATGTCCTTTATAACCGATTTCAAAAAGGAGGAGGTTCTCAATTTGTCGGGATCTTTTTTATTTAAATTTATGTATGTTCAGCGATCATTGGTCCGATTTTGATAATTCTTTTTTTGTTCGAAAGGAAATACTTTCTGTATGGTCCTATATAAATTTGGTTAAGTTCTGATTATGGGACCTATAAAAATCATCAAACATTGCATGAACTTTATACCGCGCTTTTGCATGAACTTTATATTTTTAAGGTCGGAAAAATAAGGGATGAAATCGGTGTTCAGCAGTAAACTATTGTTTGCACTCTTATGATTCGTTTTGTTGAGGATGTATCACTAAAAATAGATGAAATAATATTTTTTTTATAAAAAAAGAATAAACTGACTTCAAAAAACTAAAAAACTAATGTGTTAATATTATATTTAGCTCTTTAGCTTTTCGAAGTCGGTTTATTTTTAGAAGACATCATTGAGGCGTCATTCTCCTGTAGATGCCTACCTACACATACCTAGTAATAATTTAACACCTAAATTAGTGTTTAGAAGCTTTTAATTTAGGTAATAGTCGTATAAAAAGCATTTAATATTTTGAGAAATAAAATAAAAACTCAAATCTAATACAAAATCTAACAAATCTACATTCAATTATTTCATACCTTATACATGAAGTTGTGAAGATTTTTAATCGGAGTGTTTTGAAATACATGAAATAAGATTTGTTACGCTTAAGTTTTACCATAACAATAATTAATAAGAATTATTTTCACAATCGCACCAATTATCTAGCCCCAAATTAGGCAAAGCTTGTATTATGTTCCATAATCTCGTCCTCATTGTGTACAATGTAGTACGCACTTTTTGCTACTGCACTGATTACAATCTTCAAAGTTAGGCGCGTGCATGAACGCGTCAATAAACTAAAAAATAAATAACCGGAACGTGCCCGCACCGTCACCTGTCAATGTCATCTGTCACCTGTCAATGTCATTGTACTTTTTTGTACACAGCACTGAAGACATAAATATTTAGAATAAATTAGTTTTTAAACTAATTAGTGATTTACAGCTTACATACAAATGCAAAAAACCAAGAAGAAAATACGGTGATGTTTGTGTAAAAGTATGGTGGCTGGAAAACAAAACTTGTCAGTTGAATTTGTGAAATTGTTGGACCGATACCTCGGCTCAATTATTACGATTACTACGATTTCTATCACCACCACAGCACACTAACTTTAGTGTTATTATATTTATAATATCATCACCATCACCATCATCTCAGCCTATTACAGCCCACTGCTGGACGTACGGGAAGGACGCAAAGAGCGCCAAGGAGTACGATCTCCTGCTTTGATACAAATGTATCTAGCCATATTCCCGAGTTCGTCGGCCCATCGAGTTGAGAAGTGTCCTACACTACGTTCGCCGAGACGTGGCCTCCACTCCAACAACATAATCAGCCAGAAATTAATCATGAAAACAAGGAGTGTGTGTGACAGAGTTGCGTTATTCTTCAGCCCGCAAACGAGATAGAATGAATGACATCGGAGCTTTCACGGGAGGTTGGCCGTGGTGATCATTAAGTTCATTCTAGTTGTCTCTCATGTCTCAGAATGAATGACATCGGAGCCTTCACGGGAGGTTGGCCGTTGGTGATCAATATGTTCATTCTAGTTGTCTGTCATGTCTCCGAATGACTCCACAGAAACTGCTCTGTACAGAAGCACTGGCCTTTACGATGGAGTGGCCAGTGGGTTTTTGTTCAGTCTGAAGCGTCTCCTCGAGGGATTCCTCCTGAGACGTAACATTATGGCTCTAGTCTTCATGAAGAGTTGACCATGAGACCGATACAATGTTGCACCAGAAATATACTACAAAGGATCTGTAATAGCATAAGGTAAGTTATTAATATTATAAAATTCTTCTAGCGCATCATATGTACCGAGAGAACAATTATTCCTCTTTTCTGTCTCGCAGCAGAATTATAACACTTCCACTTGCTTTCACGAGGGGTTAGCCTGTGGCTTAAAATTTTTGTTATAATATTGCGGGTCTGCAAATCTTATAAGGTTGACCAGAGACCGACTTCATTAATTGAAGTTGAAAATATAGTCGAACACAAAAGTATCAAGACGATACATATCTTCGAATGCCACTGAAGAAAAAAAAAAGAGAGGAGGGAGAATATGGGTACCGAGACCATGAGGTAATGCCCTCCGTCTTAGTAATTTACACTTAACACTTTGACTCTAAGGAGGCTATGAAAGAAGCTCCTTTGCCTGCTGATATTGAAGGCTTAAGGAATTCTGAGTCTTGTGTAAACAAGTCATATACTTACCTAGACAATTTCAGTCTTTTTATAAAGATTTTAAGTTTTTAATAATTTCATCAGTTGTTACTATCAAATTGGGCCTTTGGCAACCATTAATGGTACCAAGACAATCTGTTGGTCTCAGATCTGCTTGTCTTATTCTGCCCCATTTATATACATACAAGTCAATGATAAATAGCGCTTTTACAAATTATGGTTTATCTCGGCGTGGATTTTCACAAGTTTTTTACCACAAGTAATTGAGATACTTCTTGATGTTGGCCCAAGAGGGCAAGACTTTATAAAGCATACCATAGAAAACAACCTGTTTACTCCAATAGTTCTTGTAGTTATGACCATATTAAGTTTTTTTTTATTTTTCTTATATATTTTACTAAAAAGCTTAAATAAATAAATAAACATTACTTGACATTGCTAATTGATATCTGTGACTTAAAGATCATTAGTCCACTTGATTCGTGAAGTGCCTTAACGTAAAAGGTCCCAGGTTCGATACTCTGGTCGAATGACCCTGGCGAGATACATTGTCTTGTACCTCATAATACAGGGAAGTTGACTCCCTGTTTGGAGACTCCCTGTATGTTCCTATACAACTGATATGGTATCCCATTTGTGTAACTTATAATATTAGATCTGGTTACAACCGGGTAAACCTTAAATTCTCATAGTATCAAGCTTAATTCTCAAGATTCTATAATAATCTATGAAAGCAATTAAAATTTAACACTGTTACTGACTTAAGGTTATTATTCTAGCTGATCGCCATGGCTAGTTAGATTATTTCTAGTCTTCATCAAGTGAAATAAAGACACACTCAAGATGAGTGTTACTTACAAATAATGTGAGTGAAGATCACTGTTACAGAAATGGAAAAATAATTCTCCTTGTTATCAACAAGATAAAAATTACCATAATTAAAAACTTTTTTAACTGTAACTGTATGTTATATTCCAATATTTTCAGTCAGTAAAAACCCATGGAAAGATTTATGCAGCTTTATTTACAGGCAAAAATGTCGCACCATAATTGATCCTTATGTACTTGTCATAAGGTCGAAAACCAATAATTTTAATTTTTAAGTAGGTACCTGCTACCTTTGGAAAAGTAAGTGAAATCACAACTAGACACAAACTTCCAATGATAACTTGAATTTTCAAATCTGACCTAAATATATTTTTAATATATTTTTGTTATAAACCATATATTTCTAGACATTTTATTATTTGTGAAAATGTTTGATACCAAAAATTGAAGACAAAGATAAATAATCATCCAATCATTAAATTATCAAGATACTAAAGATAGTAAATAAACTGAATTATCCCAGGTGGATAACAAAGGTTCATATTTAAATAGATGATTATAATAAAATATGATTTATTAAAACATAATTAAAAAAAAAAAATTAAAATTGTATTCATGAAACTATAAACTTCATAAAAAATATACTCACTGACTTAAAATTATTATTTAAATTAAGGCATGAATCTTACAATTATAATTGAAGATTGTCAAGTACCTATGTAAGTCTATGTATAAATAATTTTATTAGATATTAAATTACCATGTAAAGCAAAAATGGAGATGATAAACAATGACAGAAAATTTCTAAATGAAAAAAAAAAAAAAAAAAAAAAAAAAAAAATTGATGAGACGATAGAGGCATTGATCAGTGGCAATAATTAAGGCAATGCAGGCAATAAATGATGCCTTACCTTGTTATTGGACTAAGGCTGTAAGGCTGCTACAAGTATTTTGAGCCGGAGTAAACTTTCTATCTTATCGATGTGATGTATTGGTAAATTATTACTTATTTAATTATTATTTTTTATTAGCTTACAAGAATTGACCAGTCATTGAATCTTTTTATAAATAAGTATTCAGACTGTTTCATTAACTTATTAATATCCCCTACCAGGGATCCACACATAAAGTGCAGGAAGTCTCATACTGATTTCCAGCCATACAAGTGTAACACATATAACGGTTTTCTAAGAAGATGAGTAAAAATCAATCTTTCTCAGTAAAATAATGTTGAAACTATTGTCAACAAAATAGGATCCCTACTGGAACAATACTAGTAGTATTTGTATATAATTTCCTTATTTATAACATATAATTAATGAAAAATTTGCGATAGTAAACATCCATATTTTTTTTTTTAGTTTCCTTTACTTTGGAACTACACCTTGAACAGGAGTTATTAAGAATACCTAAGACTAATTTATTTGCATAAAAAATTGTATTACAGACAATGATAACTTAAAAGGTTACTAGATTTTCTTATTATATAAAATAAAATAAGTCTTTTCAGAAGAAATACTAGCTTAACTACCTACTTGCACATCGATAAATTTACCTTGTTAGGTAACCATATACTAAGTATGTACTACATACTACTGGATAAATGAGACGGATATTAATAGTTCAAAGCATTGGCTCCATTTCCATGACAACTTATTAAACTAGCTGTTGCCCCGCGATTTCGTTTGCGTGATCTCTAGTTTATTCGTAAAGAATATACCTACTTAATAGCGCGGGGTATTTATTTAAAACTTTATTGCACAAACTTAAAAGTGTACAACAGGTGGATTATCAGTCTCAGTCCCAGCAAATCTATAAATTCATAAAGACTTACAGTTTTAACAAAAATAAAAAAGAATTGCAATTTAAGTAAAATTTGCTATTTTCGATTTTATAGAATTCCTACACATTTTTTGGCCCACCTGTATGGTATAAAATAGGTACAGGTTTGTGTCATCAAATGGGATGGGACTGTATCAATATACATGGTTGTATTAGCATACGGGGTTATATCATCATACAGGGTTGTATTATCATACAGGGTGTATCATCATACAGGGTGTATCATCACACAAGGTGTATCATCATACAGGATTGTATCGATATACAGGGTTGTATCGATATACAGGGTTGTATCGATATACAGGGTTGTATCGATATACAGGGTTGGTTGATTAATTCCAATTAATTTATCAAACAACTATATCCTTGTTAGATAAAACTTGAATTAAGCATCTACCAATAGATAGTTAATAAAATAAAGTTTTATCATGTGCGAAGACTTTAGCAAATCATATAAATGATCATAATAAATGTTTATATTGCTTTGTCGGCACAACTTTCCTCTTTGAACATCTACATTGTACACAATGAGGACGAGATTATGGAACATAATTTATATGATCGGACTAACTTACCTAGTGACGTCCGATCCTCAATTATGTGAAGTAATCTCGTCCTCATCCTATCCCCAGCCCGACCCAGTTAGTATGTATTTATCAATCCTTAAAGTACAAAAAAGATTATATGCTATAAATACCTACATACTACTTAGTTTCCCTTCTTTTTGAAAGTTGTGTCCAGTTTTATCCTTTGAAATAATGACATTGACAGGTGACAGATGACATTGACAGGTGACGGTGCGGGCACGTTCCGGTTATTTATTTTTTAGTTTATTGACGCGTTCATGCACGCGCCTAACTTTGAAGATTGTAATCAGTGCAGTAGCAAAAAGTGCGTACTACATTGTACACAATGAGGACGAGATTACTTCACATAATTGAGGATCGGACGTCACTAGGTAAGTTAGTCCGATCATATAAATTATGGCGTCTATATAACGGATAAACATATTTATATACGTTTATAAACATTCATGGATTAGGAACAAATGCTCATGCTTTTCACTCAAACAGGATTCGAGCCCGCACCCGGTAGGGTTTGTAGTCAAGAGCGCGAACCACGAACCACTAGCCCAGGCGGTCGACAAATGTTTATAAATAAAAAAAATATATATATTGGAGAACATCACATATTGCTCTGATCCTATGATAAGTAGCTTAAGCACTTGTGTTACAGAAATCAGAAACAACGACGGTACCACAACACCCAGACCCGAGTCAATATAAAAAAGTTATTTTTCTACATTGACTAACCGAAAATCGAACCCGGGACCTCAGAGATAGGGACACCAAGTCCACTATGCTCGACTCTCGGCTACGGAGGTCATCATGTTTGTGTATTATGTTTTAAATTCATTAGCTAGCCAAGACATTATTAGGCATTGAGATATTATTATGTGTTTATTTCGTCCGTACTTAAATTAATACAATTGCATGTTACACGCTAATATATTAGCATAAACATTTCTATTATTCGTCAGATGAACATGATATTATTTGCAAATTAGGAGGTATGTTCGTCCTAGCCCGGGGCAGACTTCGTTGGGCCATGAAGTGCGCGGGTCAAACGCGAGTGCGGGACAACGCATGTTTAATGCATGCATCGTGTATTTGCCGCCATTAACATAGCCGAGATTACAATTGAACATGCTAATGTGCCTTAACCCTCTGACCCACCCATACCGTATACAGAACAGACAACTCACTTTGAGATGATATCTGTGATAAAATAACGTTATCAGTGTGAAGATTTGACTGTAAAACCGCCTTGAGAAATATCCAAGGGAAGTAGAGAGTCCAACCCAACACAGGTGTCTGATTACTTACTGGGGAGACTCCTCCACAAATTTTATAAATAAATTATTGAAATAAAGCATTTTTTTATTAAGATTAGAATGACATTTAAAGGATAGACTTATAGATAAATATTTTTCAGACAACAAACAAATTGTCTTGGTGTCGAAGAAGTAATGGGGCGTGGGGCGATTTTGGCAATTTGGCAATCCCTTGGTGAAATGTCGTTCAAAAACCTCACGTGAGATTATATTTATAGTGTAGTGTAATACGTTTATCTGTGCTTGTGCTTGATGCATAGGATTAATTTAAAAATAAAATTGTTTAATATATTTTTTTAGAATATCTTTTTAAATCAATTATTATACTCCGTTTCTTGTGAAAAAAATACGTGATTGAGAGATAGGTGAGACCTAAGATTGAGTGAGATTCGGCTCGACCCCCCCCCCTAAATGCCTCACGTAATTATTGGACGCCCCCTAAGGAATTAACATGAGGTACTAAGAACAGTTTACCACTAGCATACTCAGACGCCAGCGAATTTAGAAAAGGACGCTCTCAGTTCGGTGGACCGAGGACCTTAGGAAGATGGCTGGTAGTGGCTGTATAAAAAAAGCAGGGTATAGTGCTCTTTGACGTTCTTTGGGCTTACGTCCGACTGCAATAGGCTTAGATGAAATACAGATAATTTGTTGCCGGTGTCGTGACTGTTGTATTTTGATTGTGACCTGTAATACCGTCTGCTGTAAATTAATACAAACAAATGACTAGACCACAACCAGCTTCCATTATGTATGTGTGCACACATTTGAGCTTTATTATAAGAGGCATAAGGATTCGTTTGTGCTTATTTTATAATTTGAAGTTTAGGCCACTGTTACCCACTAAAAGAACCTTCATATTTATAACATTAAATGTTATTGATTACTGACCAAATTTGGACAGTTTGGGTGGTATTATGTTACTCGTACTACTAGACCCCTACAATTATGGCCTTTAACAAAGTCACTGTCGTTTAAAAAACACCTACTTAGTGAGTTGTTTGTCAGGGGCCTGACCATGTGCTGCGGCGCAACCATTAACTGTAGTTGTCTTAAAGACAAAAACAATGGATAACCTTGTAACTGTCAAGTGGACAACGACAGCAAAACGAAAGCTTGGAAACAAGGATAGGATCAGGGTAGGGCTTCATAACAAAGCAATACTTACTTACACAATCCAATTTATTAAAATTTTCTTAGCATAGACATACATTCTTTATTTATCGAAAACTACTGAAATCATTCCAAACAAAACAATAAAACTCCAGAACATCAAAAAATATTAAAATTAAACGTGAAAAAGTAAAAACATGTAGCAAAAAGGTCTGTCGGCAACATTTGAAAACCGTGATATCTTTTACTAAGGCCGAAATTTGAAATAAGAGAGGTCGTAAAAAACCTATTAGTTACAGAGATATCCCATATCTCTTTAGGACATCCTGTATATACAAAAAAAAAGTTGAAGTAATACTGTTTTAAAAGCTTACGCTTATGTCTCTGTAAACAATAACTGTTGTTTGTTGTGTTTTACGTCAAATGCTATACAAAAAACAAGGTTGAAGTAGTACTGCTAAAGGAGTTCATGATTAGCTCCTAATAATAATTTTATTTTGCATGCGAGGTTTGTGAATCCTACTTTGGGCTTTGAGTTAATTATTGCATTAGATGACAGGCGTTCAAAATGATAGGTTATTTTTGTGGTGGGTTGATGTGGGCTGACATGATGATGGGTTTAATTATTCTTTGTTTACATGTTGTATTCGTGTGGTACAAAGATCGGAAACAGTAGGCCTTCTACGAAAATGTTTTGTTCGTTCGGAAGTGTATTAAAAATATCCATTCCTAATTTAAATAAAAATAATAATAACGATCTTCATAGCCGAGAGGTACGCATACCGTACTTGGTGTTGCTATCTCTAAGGTCCCGGGTTCGATTCTCGGTCGGTCAATGTAGAATAATTACTTTTCTATGTTGTCACGGGTATGGGTGTTGTGGTATTGTCGTTGTTTTAGATTTCTATAACACAAGCTGTAGCTACTTATCCTTAGGATCAGAGCAATATATGTGATGTTGTCACATATTTATTTATTTATAATGATCTATTAGCTTGAAACGGAATTGATTTGGATATCAATAAAAATAAAAAAAATGTTGTAATATACAATAAATAGTCTACGTGAACGAGAAAGGTTCGAACTGAAAATCAAACCAAGTGTTTTTACAGCCGGTGTAACGCAGACTTCAAATCTCAAGTAATTTTAAGCATAATTAAAGTGCTCAACGTCACAGTTATAGGTATAACGATTTGGGGGAAAAAAAGAACCTATTAAAATTATGCAAAAAATTGTTTGACATGACATGTCGTTATCAAAGTCTTAAGTCTAGCTAACGTTAAATAGTAGGTACCTATAACCTAGAAACGAGAGGTTTTCGATGGTTCAAACCCGGCAAAGGAGTCGAGTGCACTTGCGGCCGATGTAAAGCGGCTCGCCGATGGGCTGACTCACTACACACCGGTCGAAGTGTTTAGGCATCGCCCTGTTATGTCACTCACGACTCAATCACTCATGTCACAATTGAAACGATCGGAGACGCATTTTTGAATCATGTAAATTTCCAATCCGAATACGAAATTGCTAAAATCACTAATTTTAAAAGATCATTTCGTAAATACCGACTCGTTTTTCGTTTTCTTCTATTAGAAAGTATGGATGAATGACATTGACAAGTAAACATATGGTTGACATCGAGTTTACACAATAACTTTCAATGTACTCTCCGTTTTAAGCGTTTTTGCATTCCGGTTCACTTATAATATTTTGTGCGTGAAACGAAAATTGTTCCAAGATTTAAATGTAGTAGAAAATTGAATTCAAGTGATTAAAAAATGCGTCAAATCGTTAGCAATAGAAATTAATTTCGTGCACGAATTGTTTTCGTGTTCGAATTCCAGATAAATTTTTAATGCTTCAAAAATACGTCTTTAGGGTAGTCTAACAAAAATATTTGAATGTACGTACTCGTATTTAGAATAAATTCAAAAGTAACTTATTTTTGTAAACCTTTGACAATTTATGAAGTCTAAAATTGTTTATATAAAACAATAAACTTAAAAATTAGCAGGGCTTTGTTTGTTGATCATCTGGGATGGAGTTAATTGATAATCGTGGTGGACGCTAGCTTATCTTAGAATGATTTAATAATTTTGAACCCAATAGCATAGCGGCGGCAATGTGATCCGCTTAACACAAAGGGTTCCCGGTTGGATTCCCGGTTTGGTTCAATAAAAAAAACGTACTTTTCTAAATTTGATCTGATTTAGGTGTGCTGGGAGACGCCCGTGGCAAAATTCATTGTTTTCTACCACGTAACAAATTGATAGCATAATTATGTATATTTCGCTATTTATTATATATATAATTTTATTATTATATATATAGTTTCGATTATAGAGATACATACTCTATGAATACTCGATAGTCATAAAACAGAAGCCTTATAATAACTTCCCGTCAAAAAAGGTGCAAAAAACCTGCGCAGTTATTTCCCGGAATCCTAGCCATCATTAAACCACTCCCGCGTAATTGAGAGGGGATCAATCGATGAGAAATCAAAAGGCCAGTTCGTCGGAGCTGTGTTTTTGCGATAAAAACTACGAGCTAGCTCTTCTGAATGAGCGGCAGTCGGACCGCAGCACTGTACTGCCGGCCATTGCAACTAGAGCTTCACTTTAAATGGTCGGATATTTATGACTTTATGTTGGCATACGCGATTCGAGTACCTTTACTAGCAAAAATGCAAGTCAGCGGTTTCGCACAAGGGTGATTGGGTTTGTTTTTATGAATTAAAAGTTGATCTGAAATTAGTGACAGTATGTTAATTAATTAAAGGTTTCCCATTAACTCGTAAAACTATAGCGTCCATACATACGAAACAAACTTTTCTATGTTGGATCGCGTCTGGGTGTTGTGGTACCGCAATGTCCCTGATTTCTAAAACACAAATGCTTTAGCTATTTAGGATCAGAGCAATGTATGTGATGTTGTCTAATACTTATTTATTTTGTTGTCCAATATTTACTTAATATAATCTATAAAAGTCTATCAATCAGGACTTTCTCATCTCAGTTTTATTTATAGTGGATTAAATAATGTGGAATCAACATACTGGTTTTTCCGATAAAAATAGTGAGTTTACGTAGTTGCGCGTTGCAAACATTCGGTAAGCAATTTTTGTCGAAGTATGAGCTAAACGATGGCGACGAACCCATAGCTAATCGCGTTTCGCTTCCACAATACTGGTAGAATAGCTAGGCTCATCTGAATAAGAGCCGAACCGCGAGTGCGCTTGCGGTCGGCAAATCACCGACATCGTTGCACATGGTCGGATTTGTTTTGAGTTAATGTCGGCTGCCCACTGTTGACGGAAACCTTTACGAATGACACAGAGTAGGTTTGAATTTCCTAGCGCATTTACTACACGATTTTAACCGAATGGCTTTTGCGGAGTTTACTTTTGACGTGCAGTATGTGCACCTAGGCAAAACTAAATAGTTACCAAAAGGTTCCCATTTCATTTTAAATAGATACAAGCCTGGAACAGTCTCATGTGTAATGCTGACTTTTACATTTCTGTTAGCAGATATTTCCTTTGAGCTAGTGTAAGCACACGGTCTTCAAATCTCCATGGAAGGTAGCGGTTAAACCTAACCTCACGCATAACTTAAATATGAAATTTACCAAATGTTGTCTGGAAGAGATCTCTTTTATCGATAAGACTGCCTAAATTGTACGACTTTCTATAAACTCGAGTGTAATTGTATGGTGTGCAAAAAAGAGTACCTACCTATAGGTATAGTGTGAGTAGATAGATAGAGATTTGCTTTGGTATAACGCATGTGCCTTAACATCGTATTTTAACGCTTTAGAGGACGAATGCACAGCTATAGCCGTGATAACAATAACACTTCTATTGTGTCTGGAATACTGACCGCGAACGTGGTAAAAACAAATGACTACATTATAATACTAGCGAAGCCACGGACCATATTTAGAAACCATACTTCTTCGATAGCAGTCTATAGGCACTGTTCGAGCAAATCCTATTATCATAGGCCATCTTCAGCAGTTCACTGTCCCTTCGTCTGTCCATTCCAACCCACTGATGCTCGTTAAGGAAACTCTAGATTATAATCAAATGGAAGCGTAAACAAACTTCTCACGCCACGTGACGCGCGTCCAAAACGCGGCCATTCTAATTCCAGGGCGCGAAGAGGCAGCCTCATTTTCCTGACGGTTGCGGATATTTTCAATTTTCCCCACGGTGGCTCCTTTTTATTAGTTGTTGTTTCGCCTTGAATACTAATCGGGAATTAACATTCACGTGACATCTCCCTTTGCTTGCCCGCGACGCGATCTCCGGAAGGCCTTGTTTGATATTTTATGCAAAATGAAATTTTACGCATCTATGAGTTTGTGCATAAATAATGCCCTTTGTAAACTTGTGATAGGCTCACAAATCGTGTTTATTTGTTGCAAGACTTCCTGTTATTCTATTTGCAGATGTAAAATAATTCAAGGAAAATATTTTTACTTGATATTATAAACTAGCCTAAATTGTACGTCTTTCTGTAAAAATCATGAGTAATTTTCTTATATGATGTGCATTAAAGAGTATCTATCTAGCATTTGCAATTGCAAAAAAAATATATCAGTTTTAAGCTTAGTACAACGGATCCCTGAATCGAAAATTGGTTTTTACACATCCGCAATATTTTTAAACAACCTATTCTACGACATACTATGGGAAAGATAAGACAAAAAATCAAATTTCTATTACCTGTAGGTACCTTTAAAAATATACTTCGTTGGAGTGATTATTAAGTACCTATATCATATTAATTCATTACAGGTTTCTAAATACTTAAAACCTGGTAAAGTTTGCAGGAAACAGCTGGATGCAGGTAGCTTCCAACCGGCCAATCTGAAAATCACTGTGTGAGGCCTTTGTTCAGCAGTGGACGTCCTGTGGTTGAAATGATAATGATGATGTTCACCGCTGCATTGGAAGACGCTTTCAAGCTCCTGGAATGGAAAGGATTTGGCATCAACATCAACGGCGAGTACATCACTCACCTTCTGTTTGCCGACGATATTGTGGTCATGGCAGAATCGCTTGAAGACCTCAGCACAATGCTCGATGACCTTACTCGACACGTAGGCCTGCGAATGAACATGGACAAAACCAAGCTCATGTCGAATGCCCATGTTGCGCCCTACCCAGTATCCGTTGGGAGCTCTACTCTCGAAATTGTTGACAAATATGTCTACTTAGGACAAGTTATCCAGTTGGGTAAATCCAATTTCGAGAAGGAGGTCAATCGTCGAATCCAACTCGGCTGGGCAGCGTTCAGGAAACTACACCACGTCTTCTCGTCCAAAATACCTCAGTGCCTCAAGACGAAAGTCTACAACCAGTGTGTGTTACCAGTGATGACATATGGAACTGAAACGTGGCCTCTCACTATGGGCCTCATAAGAAAGCTCAAGGTCGCACAGCGTGCTAAAGGGCTATGCTTGGTGTTTCCTTGCGAGATCGAATCAGAAATGAAGAGATCCGTAAACGAACAAAAGTCGCTGACATAGCCCAACGGATTAGCAAGCTGCAGTGGGCCGGGCACATAGCACGTAGAACTGATGGCCGATGGGGCAGAAAGGTTCTAGAATGGAGGCCGCGTACCGGCAAGCGCAGCGTAGGACGTCCACTCACAAGGTGGTCAGACGACCTGGTAAAGGTCACAGGAAGACGCTGGATGCAGGCCGCTTCCAACCGGCCAATCTGGAAGTCAATGGGGGAGGCCTATGTTCAGCAGTGGACGTCCTATGGCTGAAATGATGATGATGATGATGATGATGACAGCTTCCTAGTACCAAGAGTTTTTGGGCTAAGGACAGGGAGCTGTGCCGCGGACAGACAGAAATACAGATGGACAGAGAGAAAATGTAAGGGTTCCTTGGTGAAGGACCTTAAAAAATACTACATATTTTCATCTCAATCAGTGCAAGGGAAATATTTATTCAACTGTTTTGTTTATTATAAAATACCTACATACAATTTATAAATCAGCATGGGATGTTGTCCTGTTGAATAATTTCCTGGTTTGAGAAATGTTTGTAACGCTAATCTGTGCATCGTAAAATATCCATATAAATAAGTAATTAATTTATAATTAATTATTAATGTATTTCATCTTACATCCGAAACACGTATGCTAATTTTATGCAAGCACTAAAATCGAGCGCTTACGGATTATTACCTCACGACGTTGAATTATTTAAAAGCTTTTCACGCATCAATTACACGAGAACAGTTTATTGAATAAAAGTAAAATACAAATCCAGATTAAGGTAAATTCCGCAATTACTTCTGTAATTACATCATTAAAATCATGTAGGTAAGTACATGATGAGCAGCTACCTCTGTGAAAACCGGGATGATTTAAAATTATTTATTGTAGTAGGTAATTTATTATTCAGTAATATAACCTCATAAAAGTTGAATCTGGTGAAACCTCAAACAACTTTTTTAGAGGAACAATATCAAACTCTTAAAATGAACATCTAACACGCTACTAAATGATTTGTATTAAAACAGTCATCAGTCAGTCAGTCAGTTAAGGATGTCAGAATTTCTTGGGATGCTGAATATAAATATACAAAACATTTTCAAATCCAAGCTGGCGTACGTAATTAATAATTGACTATCTTTAAAAACGAAGTGTGACCTTACCGTTTTTGTAAATTATTCTTCTTTTTAAATCGATGCAAAAAATAAAGTAATAATAAAAAATCGATACAGTGATCCCCATAATTTACTAAATAGCTTTGCCTGTGGCACTCATAAGCTCTATAAATTCATGCTTGCAGAATTAAATAATTTTAAAATTCAGAGGTTGACAAACTATTGAGATTTGTTATCAGTTTCTGCGCAAGTAGGCCACTGGATTTCACTTAACGAACAGCTTGAACGGTAAACATTTATCACATCAAACAAAATATCAAATATAAGCGATCAAAATTATTTATTAACGTCACTATTTAGAATTGCACGGATGATAAACGCCTGCATTCGTGCTATGGGCCACTAAATGTCATAATGCGTCCCAGTCGTGACCGCGTCTGTCGAGCGCCCGAGCGCCACGACTCCTCGTGCCGGTGATAACAAGTGACGTGCCCACCGCCATGATGCAGTTTACGTGCTTAAAGCAGGCCATTAATATTATAAATAGCTGTTGTCTGTGACTTTGTTTGCGTGCTTTTTAGTTTATTCATAAATAATTTTCTGCGCAATTTCAATTTTTTTTCTTTAACAACCTTTTCCTGACAATAATTAATACAACAAAAAAAAATGCGAAATTGTTCCATCTGTTCCAAGTGATGCGATGACCAAGGAAAATAGGGATTAATTTTTATATATATAGATGTGACTTATTCAATCTGAAGTTTATTGAATTGCGGATGAAAAAAATTAAGTAATCACATGTACATATAAACGGAAAAACTATTCAGAAACACTACTTGTGTCTTGTCATGGGTAGGTCCAATTTTGAGAAGGAGGTCAATTGTCGAATCTAACTCGGCTGGGCAGCATTCGGGAAACTACACAACGTCTTCTAGTCCAAAACACCTTAGTACCTAAAGACAAAAGTCTTCAACCAGTGTGTATTACTAATGTAATAATGCAGTACGCATAAAATTTTAAGGAGCATTCTTTATTTCTTCTTTATTTAAATGCCACAGATTATTATCTGTGCCCAATGATTGACCACGCGAATAGTATTCTATTCGCGTGGTCAATCATTGGGCTCACCATTACTAAAGTTTTTCTGCCACCGATGCGCAAAGAAGAAGAATATAATACACCTAATCTCATTTTATAGGCAAACAATCATTTGTCGTAATTTGTGATATACTTATAAGAGTGAACTATATTCGTAATATAATAGCATATAAACGTATCACGTATTACCTACGTTCTTTGTAAATGCGTATTTCCGATAATTAGGTCGGATACTACAGGCCATTATGGAGTTTATAGTCAGCCAACCGGCAGAGTGCCTAATGCAATCGGCACTAAGCTTTATATGATTACCTAATATTCCGTGCTACCATAGCTTGCAGAAAATTTACGCTAATATTGCAGCTAATTTAGAACTACATGACTGTGTCTAATAATTTACTAATACGCTTTTTATTAGGGTTCCGATGTCAAAACGGAACCCTTATAGTTTCGCAACGTTCGTCGGTCCGTCCACGGCTTAGCTCAGAGTCTTAGTACTTAGTAATTTTGCAAGGGTATAAATATTAATGACGCCGACAAAAAAAAATTTTTGGGTAGGTACCTCCCCGTCACGTACAGTGCGGATGACCTTTTTTTCTCTATTGTATGGTGTAGGGTGACGTTGGATAGGATACGCTTTAAAATGCAATTTTTTGTTAGAATATATGGTTGCGTGGTTGCGTTAAGAAATGTAAAAAAAAACGACAATAGCTAATTTACAGGGTTATTTGTAAAACATCAACAACTTTCTAGGGGCTGATTCTGGTGCTCAAATACAACAACTTTTACTATTATAACATTGAAATCTAAAATAAATAATTTCACATCTCCATACAAACTGATGTCAACTGGTGGCGGCTTAGTATGGGGAAGTAATTTTTTTTTCTGCGATTTCAATGTTGGTCCCATAGAAAAAGTTGTTGTATTTAAGCACCAGAATCAGCCCCTAGGAGGATGTTGATGTTTTACAAATAACCTTGTATCGAAGTAAAAAGAAAACGATTACAGATAGGTAGGTTTTACTTTACCTAACTTGTAAAGTATGGCTGGAGAAGAAAACAACTTAGATGATGTTGTTATTTTGTAAAACAAGTAGCAAATACTGCATATTGTGACGAGAAACTATGAAACCCTACATTGCGCGTGGTCCGACACGCACTTGACCGGTTTTATTTTAGTAATTTAAGAGGCTGTAAGAGTCCTCTTTTTCCAATAAAGTCAATGGATATAAATATCCGATAAATAGATGTTGAAGAAAAAAAAAAGAAAAACATTTTGTCTAAGAAAAAAAATGAGGACGATAAAATAAATGAGTTGATAATCAAGTAAATCGCGTAAAAAGTACCTTAATTAATACATAATTAATGTTTTGTTCTCGAACGTAATAGAAAATAATAGGAGCGCCGTCTATGCTTGTTAATTACGATTTTTAATTAAAATGGCGGCTAAACCGAGCTTGTGCAATATTTAACGAGCGACTTCAATCTGTGAGACTGAAGTCTACGGAGCCTCTTGATTATGCGGTCTTCGTGTAAATACAAGGTATCGATATAATAGTTTAATAATCCAACGGTGAACGTTTTAATTAAGCCGAGATTATGACAGGCGACGTCGATTTTCGATGTTTAATATAACAATTGGAACACAGCTTCTCAATGTTTAATGTGTCTGATCAAAAATATGTCTTAAACTTCTTTATTACGACATGCCTATGATAACTATTTATTTGCATGATAAGATAATAATTCAGGGTGTTATTGAAAAAAAAAAATGAATTAGGCCACGTACCGCAATCGCAGCGTAGGACGTCAACTCACAAGCAGGACAAGCGACCTGGTAAAGGTTGCAGGTAGCTGACAACTGAGTAGGGCGCAACCAGTGTGTGTTACCAGTGATGACATATGGAACTGAAACGTGGCCTCTCACTAAGGGCCTCATAAGAAAGCTCAAGGTCGCACAGCGTGCTATGAAAAGGGCTATGCTTGGTGTTTCCTTGCGAGATCGAATCAGAAATGAAGAGATCCGTAAACGAACAAAAGTCGCTGACATAGCCCAACGGATTAACAAGCTGAAGTGGCAGTGGGCGGGGCACATAGCACGTAGAGCTGATGGCCGATGGGGCAGAAAGGTTCTAGAATGGAGGCCGCGTACCGGCAAGCGCAGCGTAGTACGTCCACTCACAAGGTGGTCAGACGACCTGGTAAAGGTCGCAGGAAGACGCTGGATGCAGGCCGCTTCCAACCGGCCAATCTGGAAGTAACTGGGGGAGGCCTATGTTCGGCATTAGACGTCCTATGGCCGAAATGATAGCGATGATTGCAAAGACCAAAATCGAAATCTTAAGCGTTTTTGCTTCACCTATTTCAATTACACGTACTTTGTTTAACAGGTCTCAAACATTGTCAAATAGAAATGCTTTTGACCTTAAATCGTGTCAACTGAACCTGGGTTTAGTATTTTTTGTAATTTAGGAAACGAATCTTTCCAGCGTCCAGACACAGATAATTTAGAAAGATTCGTTTCTTAAATTGACCCTCATCATCATTACAGCCACAGGACGTCCACTGCTGAAAATAGGCTTTATTCAAAAGGGGGGGATTGCCAATACTCGCCACGCTTGGCAGGAAGGTTGGCGAGCGCAGTTTATTATAATATTTTGCAAGCAGACGCTGCTGCCCATCTATTCTATCTCTAATTAGTCGCCTCTTACAACATGCCTCCTGCTGACAGTGGTAAAGTACATTTTATTGCCATCCCCACATGGCACCCTTATCGGGAATCAAACCTAAAGTCCGACAGGCGCAGGCAAACTACGACTGCGAAAATCAGATCGTCGTTAGTACCAACCAATATTAAAAAGTTGGTAGATTCTTATCAGGCATGAAGTTATTGCTAAGCTGTTTGTTAACACAATCACGTACTCGAAACATTCTAATATTAAATATTATATAATATTCAAATATTTTATGTAAGGTAAAGTTTAAGCTTTTCAGTGTCGTGACTCTTCAAAGTTTGGGAATCAATATCTTTCATGGATAATTAAATTTTTATCATGCTCACCGCCGGCTTAATGGCGTCGACTAAATTAATGTTGAATTAAGTTACTATCATAATAACTATGTTACGATTAATTAACACTAGATGGCCTTGTGTTAAAACCTTTGTTTTTGAACTCCTCACCTATCCATCATTGAGTTCATGGTTTTTTATGAGTTTTGATTAGACATCATTGATTGTTATTTATTATGAACATGTTTTTTGATATTAAAAGCAAATAATTATTCTCGGTCAAAACTCTCAAAATGAAATCGATAAAGGTATGTAGGTTCTGATATTGTAAATAGTGTTATATTTGAAATATATTTATTTAACTTTATTACACAAGTAACAAAGTACAATTGGTCGACTTATGAAGTTACTGAATGTTTAAAAAGTAGATAAGAAAATTTATATAACCCTTTTACTTTTTATTTCCTTAGCATGTTTATGACAATCTATTTGTTTGATTAGTATGATTTAATTACCTGTTTTGTTAACATTCCGTTTTAAGCAGGCAAATTCCGATGTCGAGGTGTGAAGTAAGCTTAAAGCGGCAAGCTCCAGGCCGAAGAATCGGTACTCGATGGCATATCGCCAATTAAAGAGAACAAATATCACGCTCAACTATATACGCGATGTTTATTTAAATTTTTCGAGAATTTATTGCTGACTGACGCAAAACAAAAACAAAATTTATCTGTAAGTGAACGCTAAAAGCTTAGTCTTTTAACTTATTTAGTTAGTTTACCCTATCCTCTGTTGTTTACGTGTATGTACTGTAGTTAAGCGAGGACGCAAACGTGGACACTTTTGTGTCTTGTGTCAGACACAAGCTACCGATGAATATTTGATTTCTTTAGAACCAGTATGAAATCATCCACTCTCTGCGCATACGTAAACATTTCTTGTGTCCAGTTGCTTCCACTTAACACATTCTCATGACGATCAAAAAGTGCTCGGTGTCGGCAACAAGAAACTAAAAATGTCCACGTTTGCACAGCGTCTAACTGATAATAGTGCACTTCGTGTATAAACGTCACAGTTATTTCATAATTTTAGATTAATAATTTAAACAAATAATATTTGCAAAATAATTGTGAATGTTTGTTAGTTACTAGTGCAATCAAAGTAACAGTTTCAGAAATGTACACGACGTTGCGTTTACAGTTCCGACAAACGGACTGAGGCAGCTCGTTACTTGCAAATATCATCGTGAAAGAATGCCCAGCTCTATGCTAAGTAGTTCGTACTCTTAATCCCGTATCATTGGCACGGAGTTCACACGAACGACGTGACAGCGCAAAATCTGATTTATGGATGCCTAGTCTACTCGTGGCATGAATAAAAAGCGATTTTGCATGAATTTGAATGTAGTGAAAATACTTGAATGGATTCGAGCTGATTCAGCGTTAGTGTGCAGGTAACCGGCAGGAAGGTAGCGCAGTAAAATAGCGAGTTGACTGGAATAGTGCTGGCGTAATTAAAGTTGAACTTAATCTCCTGTCACCGGGTCACGGCTGGAGCATCGCACCGACGAACTTAATTAGATTTTTGATGAATTGTTCCGTTTATATAGCACTCGCGAAAACAAAGTTCCGTTTAAAGTTTTGATTGTTCTATCCTGTTTAGAATTAGTACCCTATGAACGCAAAACTTTTCATATAAAATTCGAACGCTCCTGTTGCCATGAAACATTATTTTAATTAGAGTTTCAGAGCTTCCGCAAAAGAAACAAAATTGGTAAGTAATCATAATACCAAGATAAGCAAATGTTAGCATAGATACTTCATTAATTAACTCAAATGTAACTTTCCACTTAAGGTAGAATTTCTATTCCTTCGAGAGGAAGGAAGGAAACAGGTAAACGCTTTTCAAGACGCCATTCTCAAAATTATCTTTTGTGAAGATATAAAAAGCGATGAGTCAACATAATTAGGTACAAAGAGGCGCGTTAAGTGTGTCATTAAGCGTGGCTTAACCGAGCCACGATTAAATCAAGCTGATCCAAACAAGTGCCGGTAAGATGTTGGAGGGGTATTCTGGTGTTTGCGTTTATCTCAGGAGTTTGTTCCGCTTGTCATATCCTTGTAAGAGTGAGAGGTTCCCAGCGAGTTGAATGCCAGAATGGGAGCCCTGATTCCGCGTTCGATCGACCGTGACTCCGGTGGTATTTGGAGGTTCGGTGAAGTGGCTCAAGTGCCGTTGACGTCGCCGTGCGAGCGCTTGAGAGACCCAACCGCCCGTGGTTCTTCAGATAACCTTTGGCCCAATATTTTGATTGAACCGATGTAATGCAGCAAGGTCGCAGTCATTGTACTTCCATTGTGTACGAAAATCGAGATCCTATTCAGAGCAACCAATCCAATTATAATAAACCGAAGCATTTTGAAAGCAATCCATCACTCTAACAATAAATACTGTTATAAACAGAGTAGGGATTGGGAAATCGGTTTTGGGAGCTTTTCGTTTAGTTACATTGCGTTTTGTTTCATGATTTGAAAACATAATGACAAAGTTAGAGTTAGCGGTGTCTTGCTTTTTGTCTTTTATGGATCATTTTACATCATAATTTTGGAAAAAAAGACAGGTATACCCAGCATCACACTCACGTGATGCAATATTTGTTTGGTGATTATTTATGGTCTCAACCATACCACAGCATATAGATAGGCATGGTTTTTCGGACTGTTTTAAAATTAAATGTCTTTTTTTCATCTTAATTTTGGTGTTTCTTAGAGTAGTGATAAAGGGTTGCCCCGAGAGAGAGTGTGCCCGCGGCGCGCGGAAGCTTATCAAGGCCCGAATTACAATGTCAAGGAGCCGAAATAAATTATTTATGAAATGCCGAATTAGGTAGAAGGTATTTTGAGGGGAATGAATTGTATTTATAAAGTTGCAGACCCTCTGTGATATTTTTAAGTTGAGCGGACATATTATGTAGTGCAACATCAATATCAATCATACGACAAGATGGAAAAGGACGCCTTTACAAAATCTAGATATATTTTACATACGTCTTTTGCCAAGTAGTAATCGATATAGCTTAAAGGATAAGAAGCAGAAGTGGCAGTGGGCTGGTCACATTAGCTGTGTAATCGAAAATCGATGGAATCGACAAGTCTATGTCCAGCTCTGAACTGACGGCTGATTTCGATGATGAGCTGTTGCCCGAAACTTCGTTCCCGGTCTTTAGTTCAATGTAGAAACCATCTCCAGCGTGCGTATCGCACTCACCAAAGTTTTGTCGCAATTGGATAAATAGTTTCGAAATGCACATTTTAAAATATTCGATTATCATTATCAGCTTACGTTAGTTCACCGAGCTCGATCTAGGCATACTTTTACAACTGCTACCAAACAGGTTTGTGCATATCATCGCATAATCCTGTTAGGAAGGCATCCATATTTTATTGATTGCACTAGAGCGTATTTAGTTTTAGAAGGGTCTAACGAAACAGCTTACAGTTTTGCTTATTTAATACACACACAAAATACGAAAACAAACACTGAAGCTCTCATTTTATTAAACATGCGTTGATTTGTCTTTAACATGTTATATTCATCATGAATGACGCATCATATGCTAACAATGTATTTAAGCATTTACTAATGAGTGCACGAGCCCCGCGCAATGAATGGGCCGGACAAGTAAGGTCACATATTCACACGTATCATCAATTATCAAAACTAACTAGACGAAATGTTTAATTGCCAGCGCTGTAATTTGACCTGTCAAATCAGATGTCAGCTGTCAACGCGCGATCATTTACGAGATTTGACCTTTTAGAGTCAAAACATAGTGCCATGGTAAAATGACAAATATGACTTTCTGCTTTGTTTTGATTACGAAAGCTTCAAAGCCAATAATTATTTTGGATGTTAGTTAGTCTGTCCACTACTGTATGGTCAATCGTTGATAACGGACCATCCGCTATCATTTGATAATTAATTTAGATTACGATGGATGGATAGCGGTATTAATGCTTAGAAGAAATGTATTTTTTTAAAGAATATCATTAGTTACTAACTATTATATTTGCATAAAGATAGAATCCTTTTTACGTCTTTCGATATCTTCTCATTTCAAAGCGATGTTAGTCACGAAAATAATCAATTGTTAAATATTTGTTTTGTGTGCAGTGTTCTTCAACTGTCTGCAAAATCAATAATTTAGTCATGGCTGCGTAATCTCTTCCTTAATTTCCATTGAAAATATATTATAATAAAGCTATTATTGCAGTGACCTCGACCGTTTGGATTGAAAAAGTCAAGGGCGAAAGTACATTTATTGTTTACGAAGAGGCGCGGGCGCATCTAACGTTGGTAATATTTCAGTGCGATTGCTATCGATCATTCTAAAAGCATTAATTGGGGTCCTGAGAGAGCTATTAGCGTGTGTAGGCACATCGTAGGTTTGGAATGATTATAGCAAGGTTAAGCATGTCTTAATTTCGTATCTTTTATGCCACATTTGACGTAATTATAGTAGGCCCCATTAAGGACACGAAAATATGTTTGGTATTTGTCGCAATTTGTCTCCTAACATTGCTGCGAATAAAAAAGGCAACACATTAAAGGAGACTATCTACAAAGGATACGAAAACGCGATTCACACTGTATTTACGGAAATCGACTCACAGCATCAGATGCTTAAATTTGGGTATTTTCTTTAGATCCGGCGGCATCAACTTAGCTTGTAATAAAAGTCCTTTTTACATTTTAAAAGCCCGGTAAAAACCGTGCTTGGTTTTGGCGAAAAAGCGTTAGTGAATAAGCACCTCAATGATCAGATCATCTGGGATTTTTTTGATATCGCTTGTCGCGATGTGATTCATGGTTGACCAGCAGGTCAAGACTGCTCAGCGCCCAGTGAAGAGTGAGCCTAATGTATTCGTTTATTGTTAGTTTATTATGCACAGGGATTCGATGTTTGGGTGTTATTGTGAATCGTGGCAGCTCGCACACTAGTGGCATTACCATTGTAATTATATTCACGACTTGGCGCAATGAAACGTCATTATTGACGAACCAACGATTTGTGGATTGTTCTGTGCCATTTACTGTATTATGTTAAATGCATTCGTGGTGAACGATCAACTCCTTTATCAAAGTGGTTTTGTCTTAGTCGTTTGCACTTGGTTTTATTATGCATTAATGGGCTAGCCGCACTTGCGATGAGATTAAGCATTCCGATTCATTTAGTTTGTTCGAAGTTGAAAGAGATAGAATGTGTTAATCGATTTTGATTAGTGTCGACATTTGGCTAAGCCTAGATAGAATAAATACAAAAATATCGTTAGCTGCAGTGATGTAAAAAGAAACCGAGGATTAGTTTCAGTTTTAGTTATTAAACAAGCGTTAAAAAGGCATAATTTTAATTATCTCGTTCAATCTTAATGAGTTAATGTGTGTTTTTCATGTTTCGCTTCATAAGTCTAAATACGGCCAAAATGCCCTATTAATTAGAATTTGTCGAAATTGCAATAACTGCTTTAATGACGTTGATATTTTTTATGAATCAGAGCCTTCTTTTAAAAATAAAATTGTTAATCTACTAATGTCTCACAACAACAACGTAGTCGTACGTCAAAATGTTATATCACTGTGTGAAATAACCGGTTTTCTTCTAAGTATTACCTCGTTATACCGTTACTTAAATTAAATTAAATTAATTAAACTCGATTCCAATATTGATACTGTCATAAATATTAAATTGGTTGTAGTGTATGCGGGGCAGTTTTATACTATACCTACTGCATCAATGCCTGACTTCATCTATTGTTATTAAACTTAACAAAAGGGAAATACATTTATATACTTAACGCTAATACTCAAACATGTAATATTAATGTTCATTGCACACAAGTACAAAGTAAATAAAAGGATATTGAATGTAAAATAAATAAAAAATAATATAAAGAGGTTAATTTGTTTAGGTAGGAAGTAATATCTAGAACTACTTCAACCTAGAACCTATATGAAATTAAATTAATGTTAATGAACATGGGCTACGTTCAATCCCGGTGTAGGTGTACTTCGTGAACACTATGTTTGTATTACTTTGCCTAATTTATTTGAACTTAATTACCTATACTGTGCTGTTATAACTATACTATAAGGATGCAATACTGATTATTTGCTTAATCAGTATTGCATCTTAGTCGGTGCTCTAACGCTCAGAATAACATACATATTATGTATGTAAGGTTATTTTATGAAAAATCTCTAATTGGCCCTACGTATTCGATTATACTTATGGATAATATCTTTGTACTGTGGGTGTTGATTTTTCTTATAATAAATAAATAAAATAAAATGTTTTTAACTGCACCAAAAACAATAAGTTTTTGCTAACCTGTTGGAAATAAATACAAAGATAGTATCTTGTTTAAATGCATTTTAAAGCTTTCAGTTCTCGTAGCTAATAGATTTTTTCATCCAAGTTACCGTTCCGAGAATGGTCTGGGCCTTTTTTCAAATTAACATTTACATAAGTAAATTTTCTATTAAAACAAGGATTAACTAAACTGGGCCCAGGGGACCTGTCTTTGCTTTCTTTTCAAGTGTACGATTTAATAAAGTAAAATTAATGAAGGAAAAAACTTATTCTGAAGCTGAAATACGTTTCGAAAAGAATTAAGTTACTTCCGAACTTTTTACATAGTAAAAATATGAGAAAAAAAAATATCTATGATAATATAACACTTGAAAGAAATCGACTTGAAACTTGAAAAAAGTCCCACCGATTCAAGTCGATTTTTTTCAAGCATGTAATTGCTAAAAACAAAATTTTAAAACAAAAATACTTACAAATAATATTCGAAATGGCGTGTGGTGCGTATATGATGAATTTTATCTGTAAAGAAAAAACAAGTTTAATTAACTCAAAGGCTTTTACCCTAAAAGTAATAAGTTACTAAATTTATGACGGATCATTGATACCTTCTATGTTTTCAAATACATGTTGTAAAATGTTGCAATTCTTCGTTTAATCGCTGATTGATTTTCATCATACAGTAAGCTTTATTTCCAAAGTTTTACAGTTTGCAATGGTTTCATAATTGCATAGCCTCATTAATTGAAAATCAAACGGTATAGCAATTATAATTGATAACTTACGAATTGCATAGCAGTTGCAAGCAAACTCGCCTGTCTCTACCATAACATCGTTTACAACTAACATTTACTTTGTATAGCATTTAAACGTACAATGTATACAAAAATTGCATCATTACAAAAGATTTGAATTTAGCAACCCTTTTCAACCGACTTAAAAAAAGGAGGAGGTTCTCAATTCGATTGTATGTTTTTTTTTTGTATGTATATTACGCGATTACTCCGCCAATTATGAATCGGTTTTAATTATTCTTTTTTTGTTTGGTAGATCATACTTCAGAGGTTCCCATTCCCATATAAATTTTTATCGAAATTGATTTAAAATTTTTGAGAAAATCAACAAATATATTAAATTAAATTAAATTAAATAATATTTATTTCAAGAAATTGATTCTCATAGTTACATTACATTAAATTATTAATATCAAAACCACACATAAGTTAATTAAATTAAATTGAACTATATAATATATATACCCAGATAATATTTTGGTTGTGGTTCTTGACACCTATCTTCGACAAATATGAGCCGATTTTGATGATTTTTGTTTTATTAAATAGCTTATACTTCAAAGATGCTATGATAAAAGTTTGCAAAATAAAAATCACCCCTAAGGGTAGGAAAATAGGGGATGAAATCGGTGTTCAGCAGTTAGATTAGGATTTATCACTAAAAATAGATGAAATAAGTAAATTTTATTAAAAAAAATAAAACCGACTTTTGAAGTCGGTGCCAGCCGATGAGAGATTCAATGTTTTTGTTTGCACCGACTCCAAAATTAACTGATTAGGTACTTAAGTGTTAGGATTCTTTTTAGCATTTTAGTGTTTTGAAGTCGGTTTTATAGTAATTTTTATTTGTTATATCGATTTATTTTGAGCATCATAAAAAACACCACAGCTCAAAAACAAAAACATGTACGACCATCGACATGCAACTAAAAACGTAAAAAATAAAGGTGTATTTTAGGATTTAGTCGAGTTCATGAGACATAAAACAACTTAGCCGAAATATGATAAACATTGTTGGACTTTCTAGAATACATCAAACAGCTGACTGCGGTGGCTTGTATGGGTCGACCAAAACTAGTTTTAATTTTTCGACCCATGTTTATTTGGCTGCTTGGTAAATACGAGTATATTCAATTTCATGAGTAAATCATATACTGAAATATTGTTTTACCTTCATATCATCTGTAATAAAGAGTCAGAAAAGCTTATTTTCCTTTTCGTTCTTTTCAATTGCCAAAATGCCAATCGTAAGTATACAATAATGGTAAATTTATATATAGCTAGAAGTAACAAGATCGTTTAATCTGAGTGATATGAAGTCATCATTTCCTTAGTAAGGCTGAACCAGCGGTTACATGAGACGAGGAAGAGTTACGTGTGTGGCTCGTGCGTGAGCGCATCGCCCAGCTGCGACCATTTCCGGATAAAGCACTTTTCATGGGAATGCATTAATTTACACAAATGCCAAAACAAAATCCGGTCAAGTGCGTGTCGGGCCACGTGCAATCGTTAATAATAAAAAAGCCTTGACTTACATTTAATTTAATTTACTTATTGTAGTAACTTCATTTAAATATTCTTTCTACCATTTCTTGACATGCATGTAATGTATTTGATGTTTAATTTACTCATATTTTTTAAAAAATTACCTTTATTTGAGTACCTAGTATAAATAAAATTGATTGATTTTTATATTGACTTCTTATAAATAGAATTGATAATATTGGAGAGCCCTTTTTGGGCCAATTCGTATTATAAAATAGAAATTTATTAGACCTAATGTACCTACATTTGTGTGGCAGTAAATAAATGTTTAAATAAGTTGCTGGTCTCAAAATGCGGTATTTTTGCTGCTAATATTATATAATGCTGTTTGGTGTAAATGTATACTTAGTTCGTTTTTATATTTAAACCACAAAGCAATGTAGATAAAATTAAAAGTAAAAGGCAACCAGTTAGGCAAACGCAATGACTTGATTATACAATGTGAAATCTGATATCATTGAGTGGAGATTCACTCAGTGATATCCAGAAACATGTTGACGAACTCCACTTAAGATTGCCGCTGTTATAATATCGATGCATAAGAACTGGGTCAAAGTTCGTTACAAGTTTCCCCTCACTGGTCGACTGACGGCAAACAAGCCGAACTAATTTTATAAGATATAAAGTAAGCCCTAGTGACACAACACACTTAAAAGATTTGGTTAATACAGCCCCGTGTTATACTGGCAACATCGCGACACTAATTGACGTAGGAAGCTGAAGCTTCGAATATGAATAAGTATATTCGGCTATACACACTTTAATCGCGATTATCCTTTCATGAATAATTTATTTAGAGTCCCGAGCTGTTTTACGTTGTAATTATATAGGAGTCGAAGTGTAATTACCGATACAGTTAAGACGCGGCCGGCTTCGATATTTGATATTGCTTTGGGAAAACATGCAAATTAAGGATCGTCGGCTTACGGACGGCCAGGCTCGCAGTCGCTCTATACTCATATAGCGCTGCATAAATCATTATTTTAAGCTCTCACCATTCATACGATGTGAATACGCGTTAGGTAATAGCTCTCAATGCTTAAGCACTTAAGCGCTATTGTTGCCAATCTATGCATTATGAGGTGATATGAAATATGGCCCGCGTGACCGCCTCATTATATTACTCATCCTTTCCTAGTTCTTTTGTAGAAAAATTGATTTCATAATCACGAATTTGCATTGACATATTATTTTTATCGAAATAAAATCAATTTATTAAAGTGTACATAACACGACAGTTATCTCACTTCCTTCTACGATTTTAGAAATGATGTCGAAGGTCGTTGTAGGTCGCCATAGAGCGTGACGAGTTTTATTTGTTTTATGTACAAAGCGGTGTTTCTTAGAACGTTGAATAATTGCACGTTTTTATTTTTGTGCTAATTGTAGAAGAATGTAGAAGTAAAACTATTATTATTTCCTTGTTTTATTGCCGGCGTTTATAGCTAAGTGTTCAGATTATGTTAGTGTGCAACGCGTTTATTCGCCGTCACGTCTCGTCGCCATTATTCATAGACATGCATGTTCTAAGAGACCGCAGTTCACATGTGTAGGGTTGACACACGTCTACATTACCTCGGATTTCCCGAGGTATTTAGTTTCAAAGCAAATAAGCTTGTTGACGACACTGTTGTCACGCCTAACACGCCTGAACTAGAGAGACATATTATCTCAACGGAACATCAAATACAA
This sequence comes from Anania hortulata, assembly GCA_963576865.1. Taxonomy (NCBI): domain Eukaryota; kingdom Metazoa; phylum Arthropoda; class Insecta; order Lepidoptera; family Crambidae; genus Anania; species Anania hortulata. The sequence continues at coordinate 7,061,925 of OY756394.1, read as the reverse complement.
TCCACTGGTTTTATGAATTAGCTACATTCCTCAAGCTGCGTATTTTCAATAGATATAAAACCTTTTTAATATTCTGTGAAAATACACAGTTTGAGAAAATACAGTAGCTGAGGGAGATCTTAGTTACGCCAAATATTTACCAAATCCTTCAAGTCGTTGATGCGTGAATAACTTTTTGTTGTTTTGCAATGTAAAAACCTCCCGAACGCAGTTTATTGGCGTCAAATATGATGCCGCGGTCAATAAGGTTAAAGTATTAGCAAAGGAATTTAATGTTCATGTTTATTGTGTCCCAATTTAGGGTCCTAGTGAACGGTGTCTCCAGCATATAGGTGCTTATATGCTATGTGCATGTGCAGGGCCGCTGTGAGCCCTCGAGGGCCCTCGTGGTCCCCACGATTCACCCCGCCACAACTTGCGCGATTTTATTAAACATCCCTTGCGGCTGCACTTCCACTATTTGCTTTACAGATGAAAAAGGCGGTTGAGAAGAGACGAGCTTGTTTTTCAGTAGGGGTTCCGCACGCAAATTTTATTGTAAACTAGGTCTGTAATTGAAAATTGAACTCACGAAATTAAAAAAAAACAGCGCCACAGATTATGCAACGGTGCGTTGACAGATGTCCTTCTTCGTTTTATCCCTTATAATCTGTTTTGTACTCTTCGCATTCTTTCCTTTTCCGCACTCTAGCTTATACAAGGTGTTAATAAAATAACGCAAAACCTTTTAGGGGGTGATTCTACTGCTAAAATGCAGTAACTTTTTCTATGAGGCCAACATCGAAATTGCAAAAATATACCTACACTTTCCCATACTAAACCGCGACCAGCTGACATCAGTTTGTATGGAAACGTCGATAGTTTTTTTTAGATTTCGATGTTGGCCTCATAGAAAAAGTTATCGCATTTTAGGAGTAGAATCACCCCCTAAAAGGTTTTGCGTTATTTTATTAACACCTTGTATTATTGTCTTCGATTCACCAACGAGGTCTACCTATTCGCTCGCTTTGCGCCTTTTACTTTGGCCCAGACCAGATGGATATTTTTTTTTTAGATCGTGCCAGGTTTTTTTTAAAATTGCAGTTTTAAAAAATCCATAGTTTTCAGACCAAAAAAATTAAATGCACTTAAACTGCATATCAATCTGTTTTTTTTAAAGAGAGTGCAGTGTTTATGTAAGAACCAGCAATAAAAATGTGGTATTTCCAAATTTTCAAGTAAAAAATCATAATTCGTAATCGGATGGGAATCGATTTTTTAGGTAGATCGGTAGGTCTCTAATCCAACTTCCTAATAAAATTCGTCTAGTCTGAGTCACCCTGTATAATGAACTTCTGTTTTTTTTTACATAAGCCTACTAATATTTATTCATACGTTATTTGATTTACTCTTAATGCACCCTTTTCAAAGTTAAATACGCAACATTTGAATAATTTATCAAGTTGATAAAATACAGCACGGAACCCTGAAAAGGGTACTCATCAGATTTATTTTGCAAAGTTTCATTTTGTACATCCACTTGTTATTCAAGTATAAAGCCGCTGTGCAAATATGCTAGATCTACATTTAATTAAGTGGAGAAGATGTTGCAACAATCCTAGCTTTTCGCTCGAGTGTTTTGATGCAAGCAAATAGAGGATTTTGAGGAGTGGTAAGCACAGTGGTTGGACTATTGTCTCTCTGAGTTTTTCAGAATACAATATGTTAACTAACGAAAGGGGTTCTCATTAACTCGTAATACTATACCGTCCATAGATAGTAAAAAAAACAATTTAAAATAAAATTAAAATTTCATTTAAAAAAATGGACGTCCGACACTTGTCACACCGTGCGAGCAAGATAGAAGCGACGTTACCAGTTTGTGCTTTGTAATTACGCTGGTTACTATTCCGCGTTACGATTTTGATTTTAAACCGGCGTTACAATTTTTTTTTGGTTTTTGAATTTTTTATGCTTGTTTTTGTAAATATTGATTTTAATTTATTAAAGATGTAGATAAACTGGCTGAATGGAACGCCCTCTGTTATTTTACATACTGTATATGTACGGATTTATATCATTTACTCGGTGATGAAGAAAAACACGCGAGAAAGCCTGCACATTCGGCTAACACTGGATGTGTAGCCCTGACCATTTTTTTCGATTTATTATCTAAGATATAACTAGCATACAATTGCCTAAAACAAAAATTTAATAGCTGTTACAATGTATGGGCAAGTGTTTTTTTATTTCAATGTTAGTTACAGTCCCAAGTTGTTGAATTTAAACACCAGAATCAGCCCCTAAGGTGTTTTGAGTTTTGTCAATTACACCTTGTGGTTAGTTACAAGGGTTAAAATTGGTTAACAGCAAGTTAATAACCTTGTTGATGTCTTTATAGTAGCATCATTGGCACGTACTGCTAAAATGTATGTTGAATGTTAAAAACCGTTTCGGTAAAAATACTCCAAAACCATTTAGAAAAAAATACCGAAGTATAACCATACCGAGGATTTGCATGAAATATTTTCACCACCGGCAAAACATTTCACCTGCCGAATACTAATCCTTGTAAAGGGTAAGTGGATGATTTGTGACGTGCCGCGGAGTATAAAGGGCCGGTGGCGTGTGTCGAATGAATAACGACGCCCTGGGTTCGATACGGCCGGGCAACACAATCAAAACTCAATTGGGGAACACTTGTGAACCGTCGCATCACGCAACCGACAAATGATGGCTTCGACAATGCGAAAATAAATGTCTAAAGATAATCTATACTATAGTTGACTGAAACAATGTGCTATCATTACTTAGCTTGTGGCACCTTGACCACAGAGATTTCAAATTTCAAAACTTAGTTTAACAAGCGACCTTTTGTGATAACTGCTAATTTTGTAGATGACAAAATGAGAAATAAGGTGAATTGTGAATTTGAACAGGTTTATCATCATATGTAATTACTCCTGACTCTTTGGTTACCAATTCCTGACAGCGTTGGCAAGGCTGATTAAAATATTTCGTGTGTTATAAGATTCTTGTACTCATCTAATAACACTACTATCTTTAAGTGATTATTTCAGTATGTAAGTAATGCTGATTTGTTTAGCTGAAAATACGATACATGGATATTGTCGACCAATCGGAGTGATTGCTACATCGTACTAAAGTGTATCGCGCACAGACTGAAATGCTTTTAGCAAATAAAACTTTCTACAAAAAAGCTCTGATTTTTTAAGCTAAAAGCTTGTTTCAATTTATAAAATTGACGTTATGCATATTTGTGCAGTTTTGGAAAATGTTTGAAGTTTTGATAGAAAAACTTGAAACAGGATTAACCTAAACCAGTGGCTTGGCTCATTGTGAATTTTATTTTTGTGTGAATTCTAAACTAGCCGTGGACTTTGCTTCTACGAATAAATAAATAACATACCTTATGATGTTGCGGTATAAAATCAGTTAGGTAACATTTTAATAACATCTGAAAAATAAAATAACATAGCATAACAGAAAGGTTAGCAATCTAATCACACGGCAGTTTGTCAAGCCAAGTTCGAAAACAAGAATGGGTGATTTGATTTTACTGCACATAAATTCATTTGAGATATTAAAAAAAATATTCACGTTTACGGGTTACATGGGTTGCATAATAGAGACAATAATATGACTTTCATCGAAATGTTCCATGTATGCATTATTGACACAGCATGTGAACCCAAGTGGCCGCGTGAGTGGTGAGTGACGCGGCGACGTGCCCGAGAATAATGACTGGCAAATGAACTGGGAGCTGACGCGAATGCTACACAGCCTGGATACAGCCAGCGCAGACCAGCTAACTCTCTTACATAATGTGAAAAAAAAAATTTGAAATTCAAAAGTATTTGGTTTATATTAGACATCACAGTTGTCAAACGATTTTAAGTGAATACCAAATTGTATCACATCGCTGTTGCTGGAGCGAACTCAACGCTGTTGACTTAAGATAATAGTATAGCTGATCCTATGTTAAGTAGCCAAAGCACTTGTGTTACAGAAATTAGAAACAACAACGGTACCAAAACACCCAGACTCAGACAACAAGACAATATAGAGAAGTTATTTTTCAACATTAAATGACCAGGACTCAAACCTGGGACCTCACAGATAGCGACACCAAGTCCAATATGCTCGTTTCACTGCGTATGCTGGAGGTCTGGAGGCTGGAGGTCGTTTATTTATTTAATGATTTCATACATAATGTAAAAAAATGCAATTCAAAAGCCTTTTGCTGCACTGCATCAGGGCCCAAACTGTACTAGAGCTGCACTTACACTGAGATAAAAACAGGCTGACAGAATGTTAATGAAGTTTGTTAGATATTTAGAGTTAGATACCTGAACTAAGACTTGGTGTAGGTTTACCAAGTGTTTAGTTCAAGTACCTAACAACAACAGAAGGAACTTGCACGCAGCAATCTTTTTATTGCCAAACATTTATTGTTTCTACAGCTAAAAATATGTGGGCTGCATAACAATGTTGAATAACTTTGATAGGTTGACAACTGCTACATTTGTTTGTATATTATATGTGTATAACAATAAAATTTCTAATAAAACAAACATGATTTGCGTCGCTTACGTAAGCGCACTTGCATCTTGCTCCACACAAACACATGAAAATTATATTTTTATAGGCGATGCCTTCTTCTATATCAGACCTCAAGAACGTCTTTTCAAGCACGGTCTCCATCAAAATAGAGAAGACTATGTTAAGTGTGCTGGCTACATTTCTTTTCCTGTGACAGAGCAGCTTCGGAACTATTGCGCTGATTCCCGCGCGGTGGCGAGCAATCAACTGCTGTCTACGTTTTAAAAGGATTGCTGCTATGAAAACGCTGCTTTCCATGCCATATTGCGAGCTGCGCGATGAATGTTTCTGATCAACGCCGGCCATCATTAAAATCCCTACAGTCACGTGCAAAATTATGGATAATTTTTCATACTAAAGTCACCGATTGTCATACTGTGATAAAGACATTAACATGACTCTTCTTTTCCTGACTTTTATGAAGAGAAACATTAACAGCTTCACACGCGATTCAATTAAGCTAACGATACGTTTAATCTCTACCAAATTTATGGTTTTAATTGTAATTTCCATATTGTATGGTGGATATACGCGCAATTACTGTGTCGTAACGTTGAACATTTGGTGTTAATACTCTTCAGGTGCCGGTAATTACAGTTTCAGTTTGATAAATGCCAGACCCGTGACATGGGGCTAAATATTATTGGGTTGTTTAAAGTTTAAATCTCATTACAAGTAAAGTGAAGTTCAGTTTTATAGCATCATAAACAGATGAGGTATAATATTATTATTATTAATTTGTCATAAAATTTTCATTAAAATTGTTAAGCGTCCTTAGATAAGTTATAAAACGTGAATTGAATACCATAATACAATTACTATTAAACTAAAAGCTTAAAAGCTTTTATTGTCTTGTTATGCAAGGTGCATTTAATAGATTTTGAATCCACAAAACCACATTCTCTTGCTGTTAAACAACAACTGTTTCTATGGGAAAAACATAAAAACATCCAAAAAAATACTTCTTCATACAAATCGTAAAGTTAGGTGAAAATTCATCGTGTATAATGTAAACATTCTAATAAAATGTGTTGTTAAACTTTCTTCTGTTTTCCCCTTATCATTGTCCTCTCTGATGAGGCGTCTGGGACTATATAAGGAGGTTTTATTGCTCGTCTTAAGACATGTAAAAGGTCACTAGTTGTGCCACGTGTTCAAATGCTTTGAATCTTCTATCCGAGTCCGTTAAGTGCGCTGGTTGTCACTTAGTTTGTTGAGTGGCCCTAAACGCAAAATAGTACGTAACTGTACAAAATAAAATAAGTTTCAAATAATATCAATTGCTGTATCATGGTAGGGCTATTTGGTTACCATTGCAGGCCAAATAAAATAATTAGAAAACGGGTAGTATAAGTTGGTTTGAATCTGAAATAACCGTCCTGCTTCATGCTTCATTTTTCAATGTGACTAAGATGGTAGATTATCACTCGAGTCTTACTGAAGTTCTAAAGTATTGTGTCTATGGAAAACTTGATAATGTTACCAAAGGGCGTTTCTTCAGAAGACTTCGTACTTGGAACATAAATTTTTCCAAATTTTAGAGAAATGTTCTACATTCACGCCACTCAAGTTAAAATTTGCCGGAATTTAGTGAAATGGAACTAACAGAGACGCAGGTAACAATAGCCCCAGTATCAAAGAGGGAAGCAGGTCATTGAACGTGTCCTATCGACGTGGATTCGTGTTGAGTGGCAGCCGTCACGTCAGTGCGCATTGACGGGCATGCGATGCGAATGGGCCGACCGTACCTGCTAATCTAATTCATGTTTGTATGTTGAGTAATGTATGTCTTTAATATTAGTTGGTAAATATAATGGTAATGTATTGTATTTTATTGATACACAACGAAATGCAGTCGCTTTCGTGTAAAGCAGTAATCCGAAAACGTTTGTACACACTCACAACTAAATAATAATAATAAAGGAGTTTAGTCATTATTACAACATTATATAATTTTCTAAAAACTATAAATTACTTAAAATAAAATAACAATCAACTGAAAGATATATACTTTATAGCACAAAAAACATTAAAGGATATATTACAAACAAGACGTACAATATACTTTATCGTGCGTTTATTGAAATATCAAAGTTATACATAAACTAATGCTACATACATTATTGTAGAGATAAATGACTATTTTGTATAGAGAGGTGAATATTTTTTTCTTGATTTCGATAATGGTACAAGAATGATTATGAAAGTTCTTTATTTTAATGCGTAGAAAATTTTGGTAAAGCGATTCCTCGTTTAATCAGTCACTCTATAGGTATGTGACCCGGATGACAACACAATAATTTGTTAACATCTAGCTTCGAGCTGATCTGATGATGAAGCCTAGAAGTGGACCTTAGACCTTATCGATGGGTAAAACCTTCGTGTTTGGGATCATTTGATACGTTCTTACAAGTCCATTCATTTATTTATATGTTAAAATAATATTATTTCAATTGTTATATTATTTGTTTCATCAGTCATAAATTGGTTTCTTCTTCTTTTCGTGTCGATGGCAAATATGTTTTGATAACCAGTATTCAACCACATTAACCGCACTACTGATGGAGCGTTACAGGTCCTGGTATAAAATAGTTAAATGGACTTCTATGTAAAGACCATTCAATAATAAAGTGTAGAGTCCAAAATCCTATTCGATTCCGAATCATCAAAACCGAATCGATTATCGAGTTCTGATCGACAATCCGACAATCATCGTCTGTTGTTACACGATAACTGTGCGGTGCTGGTTACACTTACGGGAGCCGTGCTAATAAACTAAGTCCAAACTCGATTATGATTTCGGCTGCGTCCGCCGGGAAATAGGACGCGGCGATGCGCGCTGCGCCGCGAGGTTAACGTTCACGATTGAGGGTTGTTCTAACTGTCGATATAAATTATTTAAACCGTTGACTGCTTAATTTTACAAGCTTAAACCATCCACATGTGGCCAAGTAACAATGACATTTCCTGTGTGTCTCCTTTCCGTGACGCTTTAAGGCGTAATAGCGGATGTACGAGTAACTTGTCTTAACCTTCGTTATGACTGACTCTGGATATGACACGAAACAATACGCGCCACGCGTAGCGGCGATTCATTCATAATTTATCTATTGTCTAACGTACTTATACTGTATGATTTTTTTAACACGTTGTGACCTCATGAGTAGGTATTTGGTATTCTACGGCAAAAATCTTCATGTGGCTACCGGAGGTACATCACCGCCCCATAAACCAAAAGTCTTGCCGGGCAGGGTGCGCCACAAGTAGACACGGCTAAGGATAGGCACGAATAATGATTTATTGATGGTTAAACTATGTTTATATACTACATAATCTGGGAATATATACCTATTAAATGAGTTGATGGCGCCCCAGGTCAAGGTCAACCTCAACAAATCACATGGATGGGTAAACAGATTAATGACATTTTTACACAAGCGTACTACTAGCAGAAACTCTAATGGACAAGCAGACTTTTTTGTGTGGCACAGTCTGACAGAACCACAGGAATCTACTAAAACAAGCGGTTAAGTCCAAGCAAAGAAAGGGTCAAGTGTTGGCTATAAGGAAAAAGTGGGTTCTTGCTCCTGCATGAGGGTATGGGATATGTTAGAGAAAACGGAAGGAAAGTGAAGAAATACCTAAAAAAGATGCAGACCTTGTTAAGACCATTTTATAACATTCGAATCTGCCTGCGGCTATGGCTAGAAAAATTTCGTTCCGATTGTTTCGATCATCATCATCATCATCATTTTAGCTATAGGACGTCCACTGCTAAACATAGGCCTCCCCCATTGACTTCTAGATTGGCCGGTTGGAAGCGGCCTGCATCCAGCGTCTTCCTGCGACCCTTACCAGGTCGTCTGACCACCTTGTGAGTGGACGTCCTACGCTGCGCTTGCCGGTACGCGGCCTCCATTCTAGAACCTTTCTGCCCCACTGGTAACACACACTGGTTGTTTCTATTGTTTCGATGCGGCTCATAAAATATTTTTCTTTGCGTACGTACCATCCTTATATATTTTTGATGGCATTTCATCATATATTTTTTTCGATCTTAATTTACTTTTCTAGTGAATACATTTTCTTAACGTTATTTATCATAAATAATTTGAATTTTGTACAATTTATGTCGTAATCATGTCAATTTTTTTTACCATTGATGTTTTTTATTTCTCGAAATAATATCCATCTCCTGGGCTACTCTATGAAAATATGTCTATTTTACTGGACGGGAATGGTAAGTACATCACTTTCCCTCAAAGCGGCGCGAATTTCGTAGAACATTAAAAGTTATGATGTGGCCTCCGGTGGTACACCCCGCCATGTCAGCAAATACTCCACCGGCGTGAACGTGTTAAGAGATACTAAATGTTTTGTAAACCGTCAAGATAAGGTGTCATACGTCTCAATGAAAGGTATATGTGTTGTAAGCCTAACAAGATGGACCGACGATCTGGTAAAGGTTGCAGGAAGCCGCTGGATGCAGGTCGCTTCCAACCACCCAATCTGGAAGTCGCTGAGGGAGGCCTATGTTCAGCAGCAGATGTCCTGTGGCTGAAATGATAATGATGATGATGATAAGCCTAAAAAGTACTCGTATCGATTTCCAATGATTCATCGATATCCACAACCCATCCCTAACTCTCGCAGGATTACCGCTGTCACTCCTACTCGACACTCAATTGATCGACATAGCAGCGCTGTTAGGCACAATATTTTAGAGGTAATGAAAATTGGGGCTTTTACACGCTATACGTAGGTCACACTATAAGTTTTGCGTAACTTAAAAAAACAACATATTATTACAACAACAACAAAATATTATGTTTATTGCTTTTCAAAATACTCTAACATTTTAAACATTTTTTCATGTGATCGAACCATTTTTTAAAACAAGAGGAACACAGATCTGAAGGCATGTTTTCTACGTGCTGATTGAACGCTATCACTGTCTCTTCGGAGTTGGTAAAAGTAAAACCTCTCATCAAATCTTTGATTTTGGAGAAAACACAGAAATCACAGGGTGCTAGGTCGGGGCTATGCGCAGGATGGGTGACGAGTTGTACTTTTTCGGAAGCTAAAAATGACTTTGTGTTGATGGCCGTGTGTGAAGAAGCGTTGTCATGATGTAGGAGAAGGCGGCATTTGGGTCGTCTTTCGCGAACTTTTTCTAACACCCTGGGTAAACAAATGGTAGAATACTCTCGGCATTAACACTCTTTTGATTTTCAAGTGGAATTGTACAGATGGGAACTGTAGCTGAGAAAAAACGCGATCATTTTTTACCAACTTTTCTCGCCTGCCTCACTTTTGTTGGCCTGTTCTCATTTTCAAACACCCATTCACAAGATTGCGGTTTTTTTTGGGTTCAAAACAATGAATCCACGTTTTGTCTCCTGTGACAATGTCATAAACAGCATTAGAATGTCCGTGGTCGTACTTCAGTAGCATCTGTGAGCACCATACCACGCGAGCCCGCTTCTGCTCCGCTGTCACTTCATGAGGGATCCAACGACAGCAAAGTTTCCGAACTTTCAATTCTTCGTGTAAAATGTTCTGAATTTGGCTCATACCAATCCCCAATAGTCCTCGAATTGTCTCATAGGTAATCCGCGGGTTTTCTTTAATTAGCCGCTTAACAGTAGCCACATTATTTTCGTTGACGGCAGTTGAAGGCCGCCCTTCACGAAATTCGACATGTAAAGAAACTCGACCTCTCTCAAATTCAGCAAACCATCGCTTCACGGTGCTCAAACAAGTTCAACAAGCCCAAAAAAAAAAAGTTGCTTCTCTCCCAAAAGCATTTTGAAGTCGAGCGGCACAGTCTTGCGGAGAGAGAGAACTTTTAAAATCATAAAAAATCATCGCTCTAAAATATTTTCGACTTAATTCCATTTTCGTTGCGCACGTAGAACTTTGATGTGTGATAAAAAACAATTGACAAATCATTTCCCGCCAATTGATTTTTTGATTACTAAGAAGGTTGCAACGTTTAAAAAAATATAACATTCGAAATTCAAATAGTTCCGATTAGCTAGAAGTGCAAAACTTTTAGTGTGCCCCATGTACAGTCTGTATCGCGGTTATTGCTGCTAACCCTATTATTAACCTGGCCGCTCGCAATTTAACTTAAAATGGGAAACTATGGCCATATCTAAATAATGTATTTAATATCGTGCGATAAAATTTAATATTGTGCGTAAACGTTCGATCAGCTACAAACTAATGTGCTATTAATATCGGGTTCCGCGAACAACATTAATTTAAAACATAAATTAGTAAGAACTTTTGATAGGGCGATGTTTTAATTATAATTTTATTTCAATTTTATTTTGTTAAGAGCTCTTCAGATTCTTAATTGTGTTCCCAAATTATAAAATTAAATACCTACAAGCACCAGCTACTTTTTTATTACAAGTTTTTTCCTTATAAGTTATGATAAAACATATTAGAATGGATTAATACAATATTTTTTGATCGGTGTCTATATACAATTTAATTAAAAGATAGAAAAATGACATCCGGCAGCAAGTAAGCGTAAATTAGATACGTACTTGTGGCAGTAGATATGTAGAGATCAGGGACAGCGAATAAGGGCCATAAAATAGGTCTAGAATGGAGACCGCGTACCGGCAAGCGCAGCGTAGGACGTCCACTCACAAGGTGGTCAGACGACCTGGTAAGGGTCGCAAGAAGACGTTAGATGCAATCCGCTTCCAACCGGCCAATCTGTATGTCAATGGGGGAGGCCTATGTTCAGCAGTGGACGTCCTATGGCTGAAATGATGATGATGATGATGATGACCCAGAAGTTTTCCGAAGGTAATCTCTGGGACTATTTATCAAATTATTATGTTCATGATACTGAATTTGTACTCATGCGTTTGTGATGATCACGAGAATTTATTTTTAATTTTTATTAATTCTGAATAATGGTTCATTTTCTACCTACTCAGTTTTAGACAAATGCGCGATGAATGTTTTTGTGTAAAACAACTTCTGTTTGCGCGGATAGAGCCGCGGGAATATGCTTGTATAGTTACCAGCTGACATTAACGTAATTATTATGATAGCACATTGTAAACAACGGAAGTCTCGTCAAATTATGTTATCTATTATGTGTCTCAATATCATAACAAGCCAAGCGTTGCATTACCCGCAAGGCTTGTCACACAGATTCTCAATGATTAACACAATCATACTCCTAATTAACGAATTACACAGCCTACGTACAGTCATTTACAATAATGTGCTATCATTTTAACAAATCTTAGCATAAACTACCAATGGAATAAGGCTGCTAAGCTTTGAAAATTGTATTACTTATCGCATATGACTGTACCACGCGTGATGGATCCGATAGCCGTGCTTAATTCGATGCAAGCCTTGCTTGCTCCAACATAATTAGTGTGATGTTCATTTTACATTCCGACAATAATCCAGGAATAACAGCAAGCATAGGCGACAGACAATAACACAGATTAAAAATATAAAAGCCAGTTCACTTTACAAAATAAATTGTTATAATTATTTATAAATTTATTTAGCTTTACCAGTATTTGTAGACATTACGAGACCAATAAAACTTTTTTTTTCTAAATATAAGACACTTGAGGCGGACACGACATGCAAAACGAGAAACAAACCACTAACGTACATTTCCCTTTAAAGCGTGCTAAACACTAGCTGCAATAAATTATTTAATTTGAAGTAGTAGTAGTTATTTTGTCACATAAAACATGTACTTATTGCCAAAAGAATAATGTTAGTAAAGATATCTGTTATCGTTACAGATAAAACAAGTATCTAAGTAATACTTTGCAAAATCAAAATTTATTAATGCCCATTATTCTGTATGCTCTGAAGAAGTGTGTCCAAAATGAGTTGTCTGCTCTTTTTGAGTTATGGCAACGTTTATTTTACATATCAGCAATCCTGCAAGGGAAATATTGACTCTAACCATGCGGGTAGTGGTAATTTCCATGGTGCCCATCAACGCGCACGCTCTCTATAATTACCGTTCCGAAAACCGCCGCATGATTAGTTAATAACCAGTAATCAAGGCTCCCGACGTGCGAACTTGTTATAAAATAATAGCATAGCTTAACCGTACGCATAATTGTTAGATTTTAACAACCATCTTCCGCGATTTGTAATCTCTAATTAAGTCTGGCCGGCCAAGATTTAAAATAACGATCATGTTCAAACATAACTTATATTGGAAAACGGTTTGGTAACATGATGTTTCGCACATGACGTGGTAATTATAAAATGTGTGATTATTTTTAATCATAAAATTGCTGCGTGATTTGTTGGACATTCGTGTATTGCGCACTTAACAATTTACAACTACACACAGAAGACAAATAAACAAATCAAAAAATGCTATAGGGTAGACGTGTTCTTGAGTGAGGACCATGACTTGGCAAGTGCAGCGTAGGGCGCTCTACGACATGGTAAAGCGATGATATACGCAAAGCAGCTGACTGCGGATGGAAAAGAATAGCCAAAGTTTGTGCTCAGTGACGTCACATTAGCCCACAGCTGGTCATAGGTCTCTCATTCTCATAATTTGAGCTGATTATGATGATGCAAATAACCGTAAAAATTGTAATATTAAATACGTAGGTCCAGGTAAGTTTTGCTATAAATTCTGTGGCCCTAATATTACATGGTAATCAAGACATTTTTAGTTGTATAAAGCCACGTAGCCCGCATTAAAACGAGCGCTTAAGGCTGCCGGGTATTTAGACGGTATCTTTATGGTTTTCACAATTATCGCAGGATCGAGGCGTGGGCATGCCGAATTTACAGCCGCATAAACTTGCAAAGAAAACTACAACAGCGTTGCTATTGCGGTTTAGTGGCCCATAAATAAAACTTAAGACCCAAATAGCAAAAGTAGGTTTGAAAGACTCAAAACTATGCCTTTGGTTATAAAGGTCTACAATGCAAGGTAGTGCCAAATTTAAAAAATAAGGTCCAGTGAAAAATACAAAAAAAAAACAACTTGATCATAATTCATTAGTCTTCGTATTTTAAGAATTAAAATAAAAAAATAGCAACGCGCAAAGCACTGTTATTCATCAGTTATAATCACCGATCACAGTCATACAGCCGCCGACCCAACAAAGACCCTATGCTGTGCAAATGCGTTGCAATTAATTAACCAATCGTTAATTATCTACGAGTTCAGTTTTTTTATGTGTCTTACGTCGGTGAATTAAGTTACTGATTCGGCTTAGTAGTTCCTGAAATTCGGCTCTATCTTGCAACTATTAGAGAGGATCCTCTAAATAAAACGGTATATTAACTTATTAAAATATATTGATACGAAAAACGCGCCAAAAACACAATTACGACGCATGAAGAAGTATGCTCCGATAACAGCTAACAGCTAGTGCCGGGAATCGCTCATAGGCATGTTCCCAGCAATCGATTCCCCGCTAACACAATGTAGCCCTGTATGTTGAGTGAGGGTATTAAGGCGCTGCGCATACGACGCGACGGGGCTAGGCGGTCTTCTTAACCGCGAAAGAGACCGCGTCATCCCGTCCATAACTCACGACTGATGACGTGTGCGTTGATACGCCGCCGTCTGCGTTAGTGTATATGTCGTGGCCAGATCGTAAAATTAACCACTTCGTGATGTGACCGATCATTTCATAAAATGGTGGTTGTTTAAAGTTAGATTTAAAACACGAAATAAAATTACACTTTTCCGTACTTTAACAATAGTGATGTCTTTTTCAAATCCTCAAACTTTTGTCGCGATCTAACATAAACGTTTTATTCAACAGTGTGTTTGGGCGTAAAGAAGATTGCATCCTCACTAATTAACATAGTTAGTCCAAAGGGCTTTATTCAGACCTCGTGTCGTGAGAGGTCAGTGTGGCGGTCAGGTCGCCCACCTTGTTCTGGTTTAATATTAACTAGCCTTTAAGTCTACGCCTAAAATGGACGCCATTTTAATTAAACTCATTATATAGTCTGACGCTTTTAGGATACATTATCAACTTAGACCGTAAAACATTTAAGAAGATACAAGCTTGGTCCTTTGTTTGTCGTACAGTTATCTAGGAGTGCCTTAAATACCTATATCAGAATAGTACTTAAATTAAATAAAGCTTCAAATCCATCTTAATTTTTGGTCTCACAGATTCCCCAAAACAGAAAAACAAAAACAAAAACTTTTTGTTTTTGTTTCTGTTTTAAAAAAAATATATATTCATGGTTTATACATTAAACTATCTTTGATTACCATTCATACAATAAAATGGTACCGCACATTTTGTTAGTTAGAAAATTCATTCGTATGCGGTTGGGTGTATTACACTTTTGGCTCGGTCAAAGGATTTTAATAGCATTAGTAAGGATTCGAAGTGAACACATGAATGTAAATTATCCCGGGGCAATGACAAAGCGATTCACTTGGTACTAAAGCATCAAATTTACATTCGTTACCGGGTTTGTGCATAAAAACATCCCGGTGGAATAAACTAGGGTGGCGTTGGATTATGTCTTTGTATGTTTTCTGATTTTTATATTCTTAAATATACAGCTTTTTTTTACGGTGCAAACTACGAAAATTCCAAAATTATTTTGTTGTCAAATTATTGTATTAATGGATTTTAATCCATGTAAGTAAATTTTGATAATGATTTTATCCAAAAACGTATGTACAATTTTTCAAAGAAAAATAATATATTTTTAAATAAATGATTATGTTTACAACAAAACATTTATCGTATCTATATTCGTTATTTTTATAATGCCAGTGATGATACAATTTAAAATCCTGTTATACCATAAACATAAACCTTACTTAATTGTATCTGTGATTGTGTTAATAATGACTTTGTTTTTTAAAAGTTTCGGTTACAGTAACGGTTAACCGTAACACCACTGTTTGAACCGGGTAAAACTGCAAAATGTTATAATCGCTAATTGGGTTTTGTCCTCGCCTCAAATGCAGTCGGTTGCAGTTTCATTCGCACTCAACAAACGTAAAAATGAATTTTATGCACGTCACTTGAAATTTGATTACGGTAGAGTTTTATTCCATTTTTGATGCTATGCCGCGATTCCGGGATGCTCAGAGCTGGATATTATAGTATTCTGTGGTAATTTATGTTCAACTTAATCTTTGGTATTCTGAGGACCTCCGTAGCCGGGAGGCAAAACCGCCTGACTTGGCGTAGACATCTCTGAGGTTCTGAGGCCCGGGTTCGATTCTTACTCGGGTCTATGTATAAAACGAACTTTTTTATGTTGTCCCTGGTCTGGGTGTTGTGGTACCGTCGTTGTTTCTGAGTTTCTTTCTATCACAAGTGCTTAAGCTACTTACTCTAGGATCAATCAAATGTATGTGATGTTGTCTAATGCTTATTTATTTATTTAAACCCTGCATACTTAGAATATTAAGGATATTAAGTATCGTTTATATACCTTATGTAAAAATAAAGTCTAAAATATTTGGTTCATGATAGACCGTCGTTAAATATGTCTTTTCATCTGTCTTGATAGAAACGACCAAAGCTACGTTTAGAATTAGGTTATTAGGTTTCAAGGTGGACAAACGATCTGGTATAGGTTGCACGCCGTGGATGCAGGCAGCTTCCGAGCGGCTCACTGGGGGAGGCCTATGTTCAGCAGTGGACGCCGTTTAGCTAAAACAATGATGATAAAGAATGTTTAGTCTGCTTGGTATACACAGGTGAAATCCTCAAGGCGATTTTATCGTTCAAAAAAGCATTTCCAATTTTCCCGAAACGAAATTTTTATTAATCCGTTTTTGCCACGGAGAGCGTAATCGGCGGATTGATAGAGTTTACGGGATTTCGGTGATCTCTGGCTTTGGCTGATCAACTATAAAGGAAAGTAGTAATTAGTGCCGTATCAGCAGGACACAAAACCTGGTCTTTATTACGTGTGTAGTAGCCTTACTTTGACTTTTTTAGCTTTACTGAGACGAGCAATTCCAATAGTTGATCAAAGTCAGTCCTGAAATCGAACAAATTTATCTGCAGTGGCTGAAAAATACTTTATTGTATACAGAAAAATTTACCCAGGACTTTGAAAAACCTACAATTATGGGTTTCTTTTTTTTGGCTGTATTAAGTATGACACGCTTAAGATCTTTAAAAAAACTTTCTTCTAGTTCAATTATAACGTAATAATGTTAAAATAGGGAAAGCAGTAATTGGCATCGGAACACGTAATAGGAACTATCGGTGCGCACGAAGCCAAAGAAATTACTTTGAACGTTAACACCGACTTGATTGCTTTCAGAGCGCAGTTTCCTGGATTCGCTTCAAAAGGACCTGTAGTGTCGTCTGTCGAAAACATTTTCTCTACATCCAAGCGACTAAACGTGACTCCACGCTCCGTAATACAGCAACTAAATTATTCGGATTCCCTTTAGGGAATTGCAACTCTGGCTTAGCAGTTACCTCGTTTTAGCGATTTAGAGATTCCGCATGAACTTTATCGTCGGTTGCATATTTTTTCATTTTCCCCGTAGAATGGAATGGATAGTAATATCGCGGCTAAATCTTGTTTACGAGTCCCGAGTAAAAACTCCCGGGTCGTTATGAATTTTTAAGCAAATATAAGGTTTTGTTTTAGATGGTTATTAACATTTTTAAGGTGGTTTTCTTTAGATATACTTAGAGACGAAATGAGAATTTAGGGACTGCTTTAAGTATGAGTATAACATTGTTTTCTGCTTCCATTTACGAAACAGGAAAATATATTTTCTTAAAATTGAACTTGATTATATTGGTTAAGTTTGCTTGATTCGGATCGGATACCTATTAATACTTTTATTTAGTAGGTTCTATACAGCTAAAATTATTGACGTCCTTTCCTACAGTCTAAGGTAAAAATGGCGATGGGCTGGCCATGTAGCGAGATACGGAGATAAACGACGGACAACAGAAGCGACTAGATGGAAGGGACCTAGCGGGAAAAGAAGAAAAGGGCGACCTATGACACGATGGAGCGACGACATCGTAGTTACAGCTGGAAAGGAGTGAATCGAACTAGCTAAAGACAGGGAAAACTGGACCAAACTGGAGGAGGCCTATACCCAAATAGGGGTGGGTTCCCATTCAAGAAAACACATCATGTTTGCGAACGAAATGAAAAATATTATACTACATTAAGTATATTTAAATTGTTTAAAGAATTAAATTTCATAATAATACACACAATGTGAAGATTAGGTTTTAGGAAATAAAAAAAGCCTTTTTTTTACAGGCCAAAAACAACCTTATTGCACACCACACAAAACAAACAGTACAGAGAAACAGTAGATTTAGAATGGTACAATTTAGGCGGTCTTATCGCTAGCGATGAATGAATGTGTAGCGACATCTATCTCGCTACATATAAAACTGACGTATCCTACATCGCGATATTAAAGTTATCGGAGCGATTGAACCCTATATACAAGAACCCGACAAACAACCGTCGGGCAGTTGCCCACCAGACACTACACTGGTCTGGTCGGAGGATCCTCCCTTTTCAATGGGGGATGAGGAACTTTACACCCTGTTCCTCACACCCCCAAACTGGTGACCCCGACGTGATACGTCATCATGACGTCATCATCACTTTCTCAAGCTTTCAAGCAGCGAGTCCTACAGCCAGCCAGCATCCACGGCTACTACGGGTATCCTGACCACCAGCATGCAGCGGACGCGCATTCCTGGTCATCACCCACAGCCTTCTCAGCGACCTTGGCACAGCACACTGCACTTCGGCCGGTCAGCAAGCAGAGACGCACTTCTCTCCTGGTCGACGCAGCAGCCAGCCACTACGCAGCACTGCACCACTCCGACTCACTGGAGCATTTGCAGCATCACCCTGACTCACTGGGGCATCACCGCAGACAGTTCCGACTCACCTTGAACTATGCGGCATCTGGTTCCGACTCACTGGAACATTCCACTGGCCCGGCAAGCAACACAACATGTATGGACGACTCAACCTGCTATCGACCTCCGGTCTCGGAGGGGAGTGATGTAGCGACATCTATCTCGCTACAAATGAATAATCATTCAACGGAAACACAAATATTGTATTTTTTAGATATGAACCTCATACATATCCCAAATAATTTCTTCATCATTATCATTTCAGCTATAGGGCGTCCATTGCTGAACAAAGGCCTCCCCTAAAGACTACTCGCCACGTTTGGCAGGTGGGTTGGCGAGCCCAGTTTTTATACACATAGCATGAAGACGCTGCTGCCCGTCTCGTGCTACAGGAATTAGTCGCCTCTTACGACACGCCTCCTGGCGGTAGGGAAGCGTATACTTTACGGCCGTCGTAACATTTATTTGGCACCATAAAAAATCAATTTACAAGTAGGTATTCAACAGATTTATCGGTGTCAAAAAGGATTCCCGCTCAGCATAAGTCGTGTCGTGGTATTCGCTGTGTGCGCGATGATAGCGCCCCTAGTGACCACAAATATTGTGGACTTGAGTCTCTCAAATTATGGCAACAATGGAATGATTTTCGGATTGTTATTCTTCGCAATTAGATGAAAATATCTGATGTAAAGTAAAGTATCTGATGAACTAAAATACGAATTTTATAATACCTACGGCATTTTAGTCAATACAACATGATATAACTTTCCAACCTCAAAATGTGCAAAAAGGGAAAAAAATGTATTAGCACAGCGTGTGAGAGATTTTGAAGAGCTCAGAACCAACGGACAAAGCTACTTAATAAGAGCTGTGATCATAAGACAAACGTCTGTAACACAAATTCCCTACAAACTTTTTTCTTTTCACAGCTGCAGCTATCCATTTATTTCTTTGCTCCAATTTCCATCTTGATGTTGGAAACGAATAAAACATGTACGAAATGTTTTTCCCATTGTTTCTACACTTTATAACAGAACACGTATGACCCAAACCGCGAATTTTAACGTTTTCATTTAAAAATACTTAATAACGTTAGTATGGAATTCTATGGAAATATAGCAATTTGAAACATTTTGAGTTTTTTTACATTTCTACCACATTGCGTGCTGCGATCGATTTGACGGCCCCCACCACCCACTTTGCACATAGCGAATAGGCCCAGACACTGGTATTCTAATATCTTTACAAATCGTCTTGTAAGAAGGACATTACTTTACGACAGTATGGGCCTAAAAAGCATCGAATATTGTAAAGTCCAGTCACAAGGTGTTGTTAAAATCTTGATGATGCGTAGTGACAACAACGATATTTACTGCATAAATGCGATCGACTCCATTTTTCCTGTATGCGTTCTGACTGTCTGCGTAATTGTGTTATGGTGCCAGTGCCGACCACGACATAATGACGTATTGTAAGCCACCGTGAGCGAAACAATGATCTAATTAAAATTCATCATAGCTCATTTACGCGGTAATTACTTGCGGATTACGGAATATTATTGGGTAATGCGTTAGCCATGGTAATCATATAATTTGTGTTACGCTCGTACACGTATTATAAAGGTTTATACATATACAGGGCTATTTGTAAAACATCAACAACCTCATAGGGGTTGATTCTGCATGGTGCTCAAATACAACAACGTTTTCTATGGGACCAACATTGAAATATTTAAAAAAACACTGCTCCATACAAACTGATGTCAGCTGGTCGGCGGCTTATTATGGGGAAGTGGGTTTTCAATGTTGGTCCTATAGAAAAAGTAGTTGTATTTGAGCACCAGAATCAGCCCGTAGGAGGTTGTTGACGTTTTACAAATAACCCTGTATAGAGGTATCGTTAGAGCAAAACCGGTACTTTTTTAACATCTTAATTTCTAAAAATGAAGGAATAAAGATACACATCAGTCATGTCACCATCAAGATCGATTCAACAGGTCCAAAAAGGTCCCATAGGAAAAAAAAGGTATTGGTAGTTCATTTGTGTCTTAAAAATAACCCTAATATTATAATATAAAATTGTTAAATAATAATAAAAAGAGTTTGGGGGACCTTTGCTCAGCAGTGGGATTAAGTAGGTTAAAGAAGTGATATTCAGAGAAAGTACAAAAAAGGATCAGCTTGTAAATTAATCTATAAATGACAAAAATCATCAGAAATTTTTCTTCCTAAATTAGGAAAAAGCCCTGATATTGATATAGGATAAGTTATACCCCAGATTTAATAAAAATATTGTATTATATTGTAATCAATTAAAGCTTTTAATGCGTAACATCTCAATCGATTCGGTCGTTTGCTGAATGTGGGCGACAACCGCGCTTTTGTACATTTGGTCGCCAGGGGCTTAAAATGGCTTGAATCTCGGATAAATTTACTATTCATCTGTCCTGCGTTAGGTTTTAAAAACATAAGTTTTAACTAGTAACCTAAAGTATGTTTGTGCTATTATTAAATAGCGCTACAGCACACGGCGGTTGGCTAACACAATTTACTCGAAAACAACGTTCTGGGATATGGAATTGAAAACTGGCAGCATGCGCAATTAGCCTGGAATTAACTGAATTACACAATCATGTGCCATTCATATGTTCTTGTGCATGTTTGTAGTCGTAATTGTAGTGGTACAAACTCTTGGGAACATAACCTATTGTAGCAGTCGCTTGACGATAGTGGTGCGAGACCCGGACTACAAAATCAGCGGTTGCGGGTTCGAATCCCACAAGGGGAAGTACTCGCATGTGTGATGGGCATGAACACTTGTAACAGAGTCTTGGATGTTGATAAACAATAAAGCACATGACACTTTGCACAAAATCATAAAAATGCTAAGTTACCATGTTTTAAACAGACATACAAAACAAAATTGATCTAGGAAACAAAATCGCAGATAAAAGCTGTACTGCATACGTAAGGCACCTACACTCATTTCATATGGAAAAATGCATTTCATCCTCGCTCCGTGAACCTTCAGCACACCCAATGGACACGTTCAGCTATAAAATAAACACTAAAACTACGCTACTTTACAGATTCTGTTCATACAGTGGCACATGCAGACATTATACAGCACATTTTCTAAACAAATTGTTTTATCGCTACTTCTAAAGTGGATCCGCTCGGTCGCGGACGTAATTCTTCTCAGACCGCATACAAACAGCCCCTAAGGAGGCGACAATCCTAACCGCAAACAATAAAAATATACATAAAAATAAATTTGATACTTCGAGTCGGCGGACCGTGAGGAATATGCGATGCGTACCGCTCGCGAGCACGTCTCGCTCTATTCAGAGACGAATGCCTCAAGTGTCAATACGCTCCATCGACAAATAGTCGCGTTCAGGTACGATACGCCGTGCAAAGATGAAAATGGGGTAGTGAGGAAATATTATGTCATGCATGTTCAAGCATTGAATAGCAAATTGCATTGTGCGCGGCCGCGCGCAGGCGTCAACCAAATTGGATTGCGTACCATCCAGTAATTCCAATCGTGATTCGAGATGATGATGTTCGTGACAGGTTTCTATAGTAACGATAATGATAATTTCATCGAATTTTATGGATTTTTGTGCAATATTGTCGGGACTTGATTTCGAATTATTCACAGAGCTCGCCTTGGTGCGGAATATTGAACAGAAAATTAGATTTGCATGGTTGTCATTACTGAGATAACGTGTTCAATAAAGTTGATTAATTGTTTTATGCATTATTCAATTATGTATCAGGTTGTTAATTTATACAGGTATCACATACTCAGCGGATAAATATTTATAAGATTACGTTTAAAAGCGTCCTAAATGCGCTACGCCTCCGGCTTGAATGATATTAGCATGGGTATGAGCGGCGACAATGACTTACTGTATTACTAACACATACATCAGAAATTGATATTGTACGAATTACGGTGACAAATTGAGTCATTCACGGCGTCAGAACAAGTAAATATCTCATTCGGAGCAGTTACGCTCACTGACAAATTACGGAACGAATTATGAAACTGTAATGGCGTCTCATGCTAATGTATTAATGAAGTCCGCGTCGTGTTACATTTCTCTGTTTTGTATTGTTGGTGTTGACGTATTATGCAATCTGGTAATTTGCGTTGCGTTAATAACATTAGGAAATGATGTGCATCCCAGTCTTTTCTTTGTTTTGTTGAAAATTTAAGTCTAGCAGTTCATAACTTAATTATAATAAAATAATAAGAAATAAATTCTTGCAACAATCACACTTAACCCGCAAACTATGCAAAGCTTTTATGGCGACTAGATATCGGATAGACATCCGTAAACACAAATATAAACACGCATGACCTGTAGGTAAAAATGATCGTTAAAATTAACTCTTTGCCGGATTCAAATGCGCTACCACCTGACTTTGTAGTTTGAAACGCGAACTACTAGACATCATAAATTAAAAAGTTGTTCTAATTACAATGTTTGAAATTAGTTAATGGGTCGAGAGTCAGTTGTTTCGATAAACAACCAGTGTTGCGAATGATTGTAGTGGTCGAAAGATTGTGATTAGCCCCAACAAAGCTAATTTGAAGCTGTCACAAGGCGTAAATTGTTGGTTAACGAGTAATTACGAGTGCGCACGTGGGAACCTCCCACGGGCTGATCCACTGCACTGTGGATAGCAGTCAGTGCGCGCTTGCAAATCGCATTGTTTTATCTACCCCGCGCTCGCGGTTTAGCCCGCTCTTTGATTAATCGTTCCACGGCGTGCAATGTATAATAAAGCAGTCCTAGGGTCCGCACGGTTTCCAAACCCTGTTGCTACACGGTTAGGCAAACGCCCTGCGCTGTGAAAAAATAGAAATCTCTATTCTCAAGGCGAATTCGCTCCGTGATACAGTTGTGTGAGCACAGATTTTAGTCGTGATTAGCCTTACAATTAACCACGATTATCTACTAAATTTCCTGTAACACAAAGTTTATGCAATGTTAAGGATGAGCTGGATAACAAAGTAAGAAGTAAGAAAATTAGCTCAAATTAAGTATCACTTTTATTAAAAATTACGTAATTTTTTGTTATTTCGTAGGTACAGTCAACAGCAAGTCAATCAAACCAAAAAGTTAAAGGTAATTGAACCTATTTTCAACTTTAAGTCTTACACGTAGATCAATATCAATTAAGAAAATTTTACGTTTTGCGATAGTTTGACGAGCCGGTGTCTGTACAATAATTAAGATTATTAGAAGGTATTAGTATTTTGGTGTCATTCAATAAAACTCATTAAATTTAATTATTTGCCAGCTAGTGTACATTCAGGTTCTAAGGAAATTAGTCGCTGTAAAGTGGCATATCGTAATATTACCAATCGAATTTATTTTCGAGTAGATTATTATTACGTTCTAAGTAAATTTTTAAGAGGCTTTTGGAACGAAAAAATCCGGCCAAGTGCGAGTCAGACTCGCGCACCGCAGGTTCCGTACAAACCTGTAGGTACCTATGTAAATAAAAGTTCATCTATCACGACAATCGAGTCGAGGATATTTTTATTGCAAAATGACATCCATAACATTACGAAAGGTAAATTGCGGGTTACGATTTATGACGTATTAAAAAAAACTACTAACTAGATCTCGTTCAAACCAATTTTCGGTGGAAGTTTGCAAGGTAATGTATCATCATATTTTTTTTAGTTTTATCATTCTCTTATTTAGTTACAGGGGGGGGAACCAATTTACGAATTTTACGACTTTGGAAGTGTCTCTCGCGCAAACTATTCAGTTTAGAAAAAAATGATATTAGAAACCTTAATATCATTTTTGAGTTTCAGTTCTAAGTATGGGGAACCCTCAAAATTTATTGTTTTTTTTTCTATTTATTTAGTTATTTTTTGTGAAAATCTTAATGCGGTTCACAGAATACACCAACTTACCAAGTTTCAATATATATTTCTTATAGTTTCGGAAAAAAGTAGCTGTGACTTACGGACGGACAGACAGACAGACAGACATGATGAATCCTGGGTTCCGTTTTTTGCCATTCTTCTATCCTAGTACGTTCTTTTATCCTAGCACGACGCAGTATTGTAATAAAATATATATTTTTTAATCGTTATCAACTGACCATTTAAAAGTAAGAACACTTTTAAATGGTTAGAATTGACTACGATAAGATACAGGGAGGCTAAAAACGTTCTTAAAAAATGCCTTCTATTATCTACGTATTGTTACCATGGTTACAACTGTGTAAGAACCTTTAACATGCTGAAATAATCCAACCAAAACACTAGCAATGTGTGTCGTAAATGTTTATTGAACCATGTCGATAATTTTGTTTTTGTAGAGGTAAAATTTGTTTCTTCATTCAGTTACGACGGCTGTACTACCATTATAACATTTTATTGCCATTATTTACTCCAAATTGATATTGATGTGGTCGTCCATCAAATTGTATAGCAAAGCTTAATGAAAATACCGTTCGAATAGGTCATCATCGAGTATTTTGTAGAATGGATTTATTCTCGTAATTTTAAGACGTTATTGTATTGGCATTGAGTAAGTTAATTAGAAGATACGTATTATAAATTAATTTATTCTTTTGTAGAAATAAAATCACCTGAATACCTATCAAATTAAGGTTGGTAATTGGTACTATTTAGCATTGTGTTTGGTAAAAAATTATTAATTTATCAAGATTTCTTAACTTTGCCATTTCTAGTAAATACAATTTAATTGTTATCTGTTACAACTTTGTTTTATATTTACAGGTATATAGGGTCAAAAATTTTCAACATTAATATGTTTTTACTTTTAATACCGACTGCATATAAACGTCACTAATCTTTCTATTTATCAATCATTGGCTACATCACTAATTTCTATTCTTTTTTTTGTCTGTCTTGAAGTAAATGTGTGAATGTAAAAGAAAGTAATCTTTTATTTTATTACATCAATAAAACGAGTGCACAACTGTTGGAGTCTTATCGAACGAATGAGATTGGCTTTTTTCTTGTATTTGCATACAAATATTAACGAATTCAGTGCCAAGAATGCGACGGTCTTTTGTACGAAGTTCGTTTAGAGCCAAATATAGGGAGAACATAAATAAGTCGCGGTAGCTGTTGACATGTTGCGCGTTTTACAGCCTCCCAGTGGATCGAGTGTGTTAGTGATGTGCAACTTCTTTTAGGATGTATTGGTGTGTTGTGATTAAGGAGACTTGACCACGTTTATTACTTTTTAATAGTAAGCATAGGTACACAATTTGAATTTCCTTAATCATGTACTTAAATAAAAGTATAAATATTGAGGAGACTTAGAGGAACCAAAAATATATATCAGAGAGTAAGTAGTAGAGTAGATTATTAGTGTAGTAAGTGTCGTCAAGGTGTTACAAGAAAAGACTGCTTGATGCAACTGGATACAAATTAAATGTGACCAACTTATATACAGGGTGTTAAAGAAAAGTGCGGTAAAACTTTAAGGAGTGATTCTTCTGCTGAAATGTCGACCAGCTGACATCAGTTTGTATGCAGAAGTGCTTTATTTTAAGATTTCGATGTTGGTTCTGTAGAAAATGTTGACTGTTACTACTACTGCACAAAGTAGAATCACCCTTGGTCCAATTAATATCTATAAAAAAAAAAGATTATCAATGTCCAAATGTTTGGACGCTAGAGGTTTTAAAATCTTTCTGTACAGGGTGTACAAAAGAATAGGATTTTATTTTTATATATTATATAATATACAACTTTTTCTATGAAAGCAAAATCAAAATCGAAAAAATTTTTTAGATGCTTTATACAAACTTATTCGCTACCTCGATGATAATGTGTGGAGCATCTGATAAAAAAATCACGATTTCGATGTTGCTCCCATAGTAAAAGTTGTTGTAAATGATCAGCTGATCTTGCAGTTTTAAGGACTGTCCTATTCTCTTGAACAACCTGGATTCGGATGATTTTCGGTCGAAACAAGTTGTTCATCTGTCATCGCGATATATAAAACGTCAATTTCATCACAACACATAGTAATATAGGGACAGGGAGACAAATTTCATGGCTAAATGACGTTGTGCCGTGATGACAGGTGTAGTCACTGAGCCTTGAGTGTCATTTCAGTATTCCGTTTAAATCTTAGGCAACACTACCGTCTCAAAATGCCGGGCGCTCCTCGCATGCGCCTAGGCCCTAACACAATAAACAATAGGTACGTTGCAACACCAAACAACCCACGATTAAGCTTATTTATACCCGTAGGGAGTAGATCCACGCAATTGCTTACAACCTATACCATAATTTAATTAAACAATTTGAGGTTATAGGTCTGTTTGGAGTATGCACGGTCTAGTGGTACTATGAGTATCGAAAGCTTACGACTTAAGGCTAGTCCGTCGAACCCTTTGATAAATTATACGTCAAACGAAATTGAAAGCTACACTAATTTCAATTAGGTATTCTAATATTAGAATACATATATAAATAATAATAATAACTCTGGTTACTTATGTATATAATTAAAGTATGGATCTGACTGCACAAACAAACGTAACCTCACGAGCGAGACCAATTAACATATTATAGCAAATATAGATAGCAACACTGCCAATTGATTCTGTAGTTAGTTGAAAATATCATGAGTAAGTATTAAGATTTTGGGTCTATTTGTTGACGACGTTTATTATCAGCATAGTGAGAGGCGCCTCAAGATTAGAAAAACCGACCACGTGTAAAGGAAAGAAGCTAGAACGAAAAGAAGATTACGAGGTTACGAGGTACCAGACATTGTTTTTCCGGGAATCTTTACCCTTGAGGCAAATTAACGCACAACTACTACGTGTGTATAATCGTGTTGTTAAGAAAAATACCTCAAAAACCACGTCACATTTTTTTTATAAATAAATAAAATAAATATTGGACAACATCACATACATTGCTCTGATCCTATGATAAGTTGCTGAAGCACTTGTGTTACAGAAATCAGAAACAACGACGGTACCACAACACCCAGACCCGAGACAATATAGAAAAGTTATTTTTTCTACATTGACTCGACCGGGAATCGAACCCGGGACCTCGGAGATAGCGACACCAAGTCCGGTATGCTCGCCTCTCGGCTACGGAGGTTGTCACGTACATTACTCGTACATGCAGTCAGATGGGTCGGTTTCCACCTTAATTCAATAAAGCGGAATATTTTTTTGGATAAACATTTTTTGACAGTTATCCTCGTTATAAAGCCCAGTTATTTTTCTTTTAACTTATACTTTTTAACTTACCTACTGAATTACCATGATGCTGCGTGTGTGTAAACTGGAAACACACACGCAGCATCATGGTAATTCAGTAGGTAAGTGACCTTTACGAATAAGTTAAAACTATAGACAATAGCTTCGTCAATTGTTTTAATTTAATATACATCGATGATTTTATAATTTAATTAAGCAATCTAACTACCAACAAGAACAAACGCAATGCACTAACTGCGATCGAGTGCGGTCAATCGTTAATTTTAAAACAAAGGAAGCATTCTACTGTTAAAAAACAGTAGGTAATTGTGCAACGGATTAGAATCTCCATAGACAAGGCTGCACTTTATTTAATTAGCATCCCATTATGAATGTTAATCCATCTGGAGATTGCCCGTGAATATGATCAGATATTAAACTGTAAATTGTAGGGTTAATTTTTTAAGGATTGTATGTGTGAAGTAGGCTTGGACTGATTTTAGGGTTCCGTACCTCAAAAAAGTAAAAAAGAAACCCCTTATAGGATTATTTTGTTGTCCGTCTGCCTGTGTGTCCGTGTGTCTGTGAAGACGTTTTACCTCGGGAACGCGTGGAGGTATCGAGTTAAAATTAAAACCATATACTCAGGTCTACAGTCCCTTGAAGCTGTGAAAAAATCGAACTTCTGAGTTAACGTAAAAAAAGATACGGCCGTTTATACTGCAAAAAACCTATGTTTAGACACTCAATGGAATCAAAATTTATAGGGTACTTTCCGTTGACCTAGAACATGTTTGGCATGTATTATTGTCTTATACTACAAGTAAAAAAAAAAACTGGAAACTACATTTGTCATCATCATCATCATTTCAGCAATAGAAGGTCCACTGCTGAACATAGGCCTCCCCCAATGACTTTCATTGGGGGGGGATTGCCAATACTCGCCACGCTTGGCAGGCGGGTTGGCGAGCGCAGTTTTTTATAAGATTTCGCACGCAGACGCTGCCCGTCTCGTGCTACAGAAATTAGTCGCCTCTTACGACACGCCTCCTGTTGGCGGTGGGAAAGTTTATTCTTTGAGGCCGTCCCCACAAGGCACATTTGTAATTAAATTGTAATTAAACTATTAGCCTCGATTCCAGAACTATTTATAAATGTATTAACAATTTGTACGGACTCTTCGATGAGCGAGTCTGACTCTGCACTTGTCCGGTTTTTATTTACACCATTAGCATCGTATAATCGTAACATAACTTTGTTTAATTTTGTGTATAACATGACTATTCATAATTTTCAATGTAATAATTTACTTGTAAGAACACATCTATCATGGTATTAGTTTCACGTAATAAACAATTGGTGTTGAACAAAACGACTTTAAGCAAAACTACATTATCTACAAGGACTTTATAGAACCAATAAGAGCGAGAAACGATTTATCGGACGAGTTTCACGAAACAATGTTCAACAATTGAATCGTTTCAGCAAAGTTATATTCAAAACTGACAGTTATATTGGTTACCAACTGTTAAATCTAAAGTCGACAGAACTACTTAATTAAACCAACGATTACAACTGACGACTATCTCGAGACAATAACTATAGAGTCGTTTGAAAATTATATCGAGAAACTGATAGTAATATTAGCTTGGCCGTCCACCCCAGTCTAATCAAGGAGCGCCCCTTTGCGGCGGGTCCTGCAGTATTGCACTTGCATTTGTTGTTGAACAGGCTTTGAACCCGTCTAATCCCACAAAGATAAAGATAACAACGCGTTTGAAAACAGACCGTAGTTATACATTAGCCGTTTGCGGTGTACGCCTCAATCTGCTAACTTTGAAATGTCTGTTTGATGTTTAGTATATTTTAATTCACACGTTAGTGGTGTTTAAGTTTTACCACTCTCTAAACTAAATTAAACTTGAAGTAGACATAGTTATTTTTCTTATTTTATTTGCCTAAAAAGATTCTGTCAGATAGAACATCTACACACTATCTTAGAAGATATTCAACATCACAATTAAAAATCTTTTCTAATATCGATTATGTTAATGCAACATAATCGATGTTAGAAAATATAATGCAAATCACTAATTTTCGTATGTCAGTAGAAACCTAATAATAATCTCTCCCTTCTTATTTACTAAGGAAAAAACAGTGTGTTTAGTTTAGTTAGGAGAGCAAGTACATAAAACAGATAGCGAGTTTTAATGTTTTAATAAAATAAATAATACATTCATAAAATCTGCAAAATCAACCACATAAAGACCACATGCTTAATTGTATGAATTTATCACAAGTAAAATCAATCTTATTTACCTACTTACATAATAATGATTCACAAATAACTTCTTCTTTATCTTAATTTTCTTATTTAATCAAAGTCAGTCAGTCAGATGCCCTGAGTCTTTTACTATCATTAAATTTCATTTCAATAAATTTGGAATTAAATTTATTGAAATAAAATTTAATGATAAGATAGTAAACGTTGATATAATTTAATTCCTTATTAAACGATTCTGTTTGTTTATGTATTTGTATAATCTTAGCAAAAATCTATTTGCATCGATTAAATGTGATTGACAAAACCATTTACATGGCGGGAGAAAAACGAGCCAGCATCTGCTATCAATTCTTTCGTTCCCTCCTGATTAGGTATTTTCTATTACTCGTATTTATTTTCTGTTCTAATTTTAAGAGTTAATTATAGCTATTGTTAGCGGGAAATCGATTGCTGTGGACATCCCCTATGATCGGTTCTCTGCACTAGAATTATCAGCTGTCATCGGGGTGTAACCTCGACGAGTAAATCATGTGCTTTCTACGCGTGCTACGTCTCATTATATTAAATGTATTATTTTCCCGTGATTTGTCTCTTGTGTAGTGTACAATAAAGAGTATCTATCTCTCATTATTTAAATAAGCTAATACTCGTTTTATTGGAGGATCTGTATGATTGGCTAAATGAATTGGATGCTGGCCGCTTCCAACAGGCCAATCTGGAAATTACTGGGGGAGGCCTATGTTCTGCAGTGGACGTCCTATGGTTAAAATGATGATGATGATGATGATGTATATCTATTGTGAGACATGCTTGCACTCAACATGGGTCCCAATAAAAAAGGTGCCCAAGAAAACGAATAAAACGTTTTACGACTTTTAATCAAAAAAGTAATTTAAATAATTGGTAGCATCCATATCTAGCCTGTATTTAGGTTGCGCTGCAAACGAAACTATAAATTTACGTCATATACCCGCGACCTTTGATCGGTGGGGGCATGAAGACCTCAATTACGAGGCTTTGTGAGTCATTTCTAGCATTGTAAATTTATAGGCGCGTGATTTTACTGTTGCAACCTTAAATATTGTTAGGGCGGACTGCTTCTAAGAAATGCTAAAAGCCTACAGGAATGAAAGAATGGCATTGGATACTAAACAGCTGTCAGTTCAGCACCTCTCGCTCTCATAATAGAAGTATATTGAGCGAAGAAGAGATGTATATACCTACTTATGCGTCTTGTTCAGTCAAAAGCACCTCAAGTTATACAATATGTGGTTTTAAACAGTAGCCTTTAAGGAGATGCATGTGTTTATCAATACAAACAACTTTTTCTATCGGTCAACATTGTTATGGCGACTGGTTTTTGTTTTTTAATACAATATAACGCTACACCTCGAGGATAATGTAGCAGCAAAAACGTTTTAGTTTGTTGTTCGTTTTGGTAAACATATTTGTTGCCTTAAATTTAGTTACTGCTGAAAACCACACACACACACACAACCTGTATATGTCCAGTATCGTACTAATATTATAAATGCGAAAGTATAGATGGATGGATGTTTGTCACTTAATCACGCCAGAAAGGCTTTACGGATTTAGGTCAAATTTGGCACAGAAATAGAGTATAGAGCCTGAAAATAGTAAATAGGTTATTTTTATTCCGGATAGATTTACGGTTCCAAAAGGATGCAAGATAACTTTCATTATAGATGGCGCTTCTTACCGTTAGATATCGCTGTTTAGTTAAAAAAAATTTGGATGTAAACAAAAATATGTAACAATAGCCCGCGACTTCTTTAGTTTACGACTAACTATGGTTTTGCAAAGACCACGCGAGTGAAGTCGCCGGCGATAGCTAGTTTGTCTATTTATTTATCAAATGTCTCTATAATGCGAGGATGCAGTATCGCTCGCAGCTATTTCATATGACGACCTCCGTAGCCGAAAGGCGAGTATTTCGGAAAATAACTTGTCTATATTCTCTCGGGTCTAGGTGTTGTGGTACCGTCGATGTTTCTGATTTTTGTGACACAAGTGCTTAAGCTACTCATCATAGGATCAGAGCAATGTACTTGATGTTGTCAATATTTATTTTTATTTATTTATTTTTAACCAGCTGACCCAGCGAACTTTGTTCCGCCAATTCGTTTTACTGGTACCAACATAGAAAAATAAATTTGTTGTTTTACTACTTTCGCAGTTTTTTTTCTTTCTTACCTTTTAAACCCTCCCTGAACTTCCACAAATATTTCAGGATCAAAATTATCCAAATCGGTCCAGCCATTTTCGAGTTTTAGCGAGACAAACGAACAGCAATTCATTTTTATATATATAGAAGATAGAAGATTATAATGTGAGAAAATTATCAATGCAGTTACAATAAAATTTAATTAAATATTCTTTTGTTGATGTAACCAGCGTGACAATGTTCAGTCACACAGAATAAATTTCTAATAAATTTCGACCGCGCGAAGTTTGGTTCAGAGGCATCTTCGACAGCAGTTACAAACGTAATTAATGGTTAAACTCCTATAATCGTATTTACACTTCACGACAAATTTTAGTAAATAAACTTTTGAAAACCTAACTTGTAATAAAAACAAAAGGTCCCCGGTTCCATTAACGGGGACCGTTAAACGGGGACCGGACGAGGTCAATCTAAAAAAATGTTTTTTTTCAAAATTGACGGATCTTAGGAGTGGGTGGGTGACGGTCCTGACAAAATTCATTTTAGTATCTACCTCATAACATAATGATGTTAATTCCTTATTTTAAGAACATGACACATGGTGTGCTATCTCTTTCCCATAATTTTTATTTAGTACCCAATCATATTTATTTGAAACCCAAGTTTTATAAAAGGAAAAACTGTAAGAAGTCATATAATTATTTTCGCTTTAAATGGTAAGCAAATGCGTTGTAAATTTGCTGAATAAAAGTTGAAAAACAATTTGTGAAAGTGAGTTTAAAAATAATATCTAAATGTGAATGTAAAGTCTTTATTAAGCCGTCGTAAGAAATTCTCCCAATAAAACTCAATCTGTCTCTCGTTTGAAAATACTTTCATCTGTAAGCAATATTATGTTTTATTTGCTACCGTAAAAGAAAGCTATCAGCCGCATTCGATCAGGCACTCCTCATGCGAGGGGATGGAAGCCTTTGTGCAATGTTGACGTTAATGTTTTCAATGACAGCCACTTTACTGCCACAAACGAAAGAAACAAATTATTTTAAGCGGAAAGCGTACCATTTGACAGATAGACGTTAAACGGTTTGGGGGTTCCGTATCTTAGATAGAATTATAATTATTATATGATAATTTTATTGTCAGTGCATCTGTCTACATGTTTGTCAAGACAATTTTATATTAGGCACTGGTAAAGGTATCTAAACTAATAAAGCCCTCGAAGGTATTTTTTTAATTTAAAAGACCTTATAATTTCATTGAATTTTTTAACCACAAATTGACAAATATAATTTCTGATGCAATTGATATTACATTGTGTAGTTTTTAACTTTTAGTTGAACATTGAAATTGTTAATTTTATTTGCCATTTGTTATTTGATGTTAATAACTATGACTTAACTGATATCTTGCAATTGAATGAACCAAGTGACAATTAAAATAATTGAAGTGAGCTATGTTACTAAATACTGTTTATTCTTTTGAATGATAATTTTTCAATTGGTAAATAGTTTTATTTATTTATATGTATATTACACAAACACCTACAAGTGGGGAGGTTGTAATGTGTTTTTTGCGTTTATATATTTTTATTAAGCAGTTACATTAGAAAGTACATAAACATTTGTTATTTTTAGATATATAACTTTTTTCGTGATTTGAATATTTGGTGTAAATTGTTATCTAAAATAGTCTACAACTTACAACCTTGATGCTTGCTTACAACCTTGAACTAAGTAAAAAAAAAACTAGACAATAACAACATTTTAGGCATATTTTGGACCGCAATAGCGATTTTTCCTTTGGTCACGGAGCCCTAAAACATCATACTACGACGTCGACTTGTCAGAAGATGCGCTTTAACCTTAAGACGATCGAGGCTGAGTGCCTTTCAGCGACATCATGCATTTTTGTGTGTCATCGACGAAGCGAGCGGCTCGCAATACATTATTCATAGCACGTTTGATTGCAACAATAGAAAATAAGGATACTGTTGTGATACATTGCATACTGGTTTATCAACTGGTCATATAAAATGCTTAGACAACTTTGAAATAACTTTTAAAATGGGAAAGAACGACGTCTTCAAAACACTATATAAGTTAAAAATAACTAAGACATTTTAAGGGTAAGACTTAGGTCAACGGAAAAAACCGATAAATAAATTTAGTTTTACATAATTTACGGTAAAGGAAGGAAGTTTTACAGTCACACTACCTCTACTTACATTTTCAATACCAAACTAAGTTTTTAATTCTCCCTTTGTTCAAATAAAAAAAAGAAATCACGTTGGTATTTTTTTTTAATTCACAATTTTTCAGTCGCATGACATGCAGTAATAAATGAGCATCGCAGCAACGTATACAAACATTACGTATGGTGTGAAACGTCCTCGTAGTATCAGCGCGCAGTAGCAGCCATCTGCGATCGCGTGCGTGTCAAGCCGCCTCTGAATAATGACGTCGGGTGACATTTAATTTCGGATACAAAAGGCTGTTTATGCTGTTTACCCTAATCCATTTAGCGGCATCCCCGCGGATGATATTGACAGTGAACCTTTTAGCTTCGGCTCGCTTAATTATATTAGGGGACGCTTCATGAAGTCTGTTGTTGTATTTCGAGAGGGTAGTGTGGCATGATTATACTCATATACTAGCGCGGTATGTATGCCACGTAATGTATTGTAAGTAACTAATGAAATTGAATATAAATTCATAAATATTGGACAACATCACATACATTGCTCTGAATTTAAGGTAAGTACCCAAAGCACTTGTGTTATAGAAATTAGGAAAACGACGGTACCACAACACCCAGACCCGAGACAATATAGAGAAGATTTTTTACGTTGACCCGACCGGGAATTGAATCCGAGATTTCAGAGCTGGTGACGCCAAGTCTGTCAAGCTCGCCTCTCAGCTACGGAGGTAGTCAAAGTAAAGTTAGTAATCTGAATTAACTTGAACCGGAAATCGAACCCGGGACCTTTTGCTTTCAATGCGAATCACAGTGCCACTACTCCAATCGGGTCGTTGAAGTTAAACTATTAAATAGATGGATACTCTTTATTGTACACCATACAAAGAAGTTACAATTTGTGTTTACAGAAAGACGCACAATTTAGGCAGTCTTACCGCTAAAGGCGATCACTTCCAGATAACCTTCACGTAGACGACAGATAAGAAAAAAAGAAGAAAGTGGTGCGGATAGCTTAGTGTGAAATTTAAGCCTACCTTTTAAGTATACCTGGTGGATACATACATAAATCCAAATAGAAATGAACATAAGTAATATACTTAGGTAAAACAAAGCCTTCAAATCACTTTGTCTCTAAATTATTCTGTAACAAGTAACTTTGCCTTTGTAATTTTTAAATAGTAATTAACTGGATCAAAGCTAACAAACACCCACCAACAATTTTATTCTTCTTATTCTTGGCTACAAATTTCATGTTAAAAAAATTGTTAAAAGTGAATTCTTATATTGTTTGAAAATGATTTAAAGTTGCTTTCAGACACTAGCCCGCAGCCGAATGCTTTTTATTGTTGTTTACGGTTAGATAAAGAAAATATCTAATCTTAAATCAAAAGAATAACGATGTTTTGCAAATTTCCATTGCAGTGAATTTTATATCTTAATAAGTAATAAACAAGTAAAGGTTTAAGTCCGTGGATTCAAAGTAACAAATAATTTACTCGTGGGAGTTTTAAAGGTCATCCTAAACAAGCATTTGGATAAGAACGATAATAATAATGAATAGCTAAGTTCTTAATATAATGGTGGAAGCTACACAGGTGTTAAATGTTGATAAATACTTTTGGTATGAATAAATAAATGTTTATACTTCAATAGCATTTAAGTTATAGCAAGTATCGCTCTGCTGAGGCTACATTTTAAATTGTTTAATGTTTGTGACGTGATAGATACTCTTCACTCCACACCAAACAAAGAAGTTATATTTAACAGAAAGACACACAATTTAGACGATCTTATTGTTAAAAGCGATCTCTTCCAGACATCGGGGAAATGTGACTTTAGTAAGAAAAACTTATAGTCTTCAGACTGTGAACTTTTCCTTTTTGTTTTGTATGAGAATTTAGGGTAATAAAATTGTATTCTTAAGCAACTTTGATTCTTTTCCAATAAAAAATAATGGGGCAATGTACTTCAGTTTGAGTCTTTACTTTTTGATTATGTGATGTTGTCCAATATTTATTTATTTATTTATGATCTGACAACCCTGATTCAACAATTTGACGACAGCAGACAGAGACAATAACGAAACTCGTGGCCCGGCTGTAAAACATTATCTGACAGTTTAACCGCGTTGACAGCTTAAGAGTGTGAGGGAACATCAAAAATACTTAACCTTAACCTTTAATGATTGTCAATGTTTGTCAAAAGCGCATACATAAATTTGACGCTCACTGTA
Organism: Anania hortulata; assembly: GCA_963576865.1. Classification (NCBI taxonomy): domain Eukaryota; kingdom Metazoa; phylum Arthropoda; class Insecta; order Lepidoptera; family Crambidae; genus Anania; species Anania hortulata. The sequence goes on along the minus strand of OY756394.1, from coordinate 7,025,306 downwards.
CCTATGAGGTGCTTTCATAGATTTTGAGCGTAGCGTTTTGTAAGTCTATGGCTGCATTCGTGTCGTCTCTGTTCTGTGGTGCATTTGCACATCAGTCCCGCGCCCGCCAATGTCATGTCACGCAGTTCTTAACCTTTAGCGTGTGACACTTTGCTTGACAAGTGGGTTGTTAGATAAGTAAGAGTTATATTAGTCTTCAAACCTATTTGTTTTGCAATCAATTATTTGTCTTTATTTGTATATGTGTATTTGTATTTAAGTCTCCGTAAATTTTAGTTAACGTATAAATGTTATCGCATATAGTTTCAGTTCGTTAAACATATCTTACTCCCAATTTATTAGGAGTTTTAATAACTTAAGGTTTCTGTTAGAAACTGCAGGAAAGCCTGCTGACTAGTGCTGACAAACCTATTTGGTACGTTTTATTTAAACCTAATTTAAAGAACAGGAGTCGTATTTTTGCGGCATTAGAATTCCAATTCGGTTACGAAAACGCAAGAATCGTATACGAATTATGGGAATGTGGTGCTGACATAGGTGACTTGAACCACGTTTTCTTTTCGTGCCCTTTACATGATCATTCACTCACGGTATTCCTCTCCCAACCTCCATTGTAACCTTATTATCTATTAATAGTTCTGAAGTATATAATATTCTATACACTTTTTTTTCTCTATCGATATTAAAATATAGGTTTATGTATTTTATTTTTAATGTAGTAATTTACTAACCAGATCCTGTTCTGCTTTGTTTTTCCGTTTATTTTAACTTTGTTTACTATAATGTTTCCGTAACTTTGACGACCTCCATAGCCGAGAGGCGAGCATACCGGACTTGGTGACGCTATCTTTGAGGATCCGGGTTCGATTCCCGGTCGGTCAATGTAGAAAAATAACTTTTCTATATTGTCTGGTGTCGGGGTGTTGTGGGACCGTCGTTGTTTCTGATTTCTGTAATAAAAGTGCTTAAGCTACTTATCATAGGATCAGAGCAATGTATGTGATGTTGATGTTGTCTAACTTGTATCTTCGTCTAAGGCGAATGTATAAGTACCTAAGCCATAAAAAAATCAAGGGATTTCGTATAAGAATTGAAATTCAAAACTCTTACGTCAATGTAATAATATAACGTGTTAACCGTAAGTAATAATTATGTTAGGTAGAAGAAGCGGCACAAGAAAGTGAGGCGCCATTTAGAAAAGCAAATTTTCCGCGGTAAATAAATTTCCCGTTGTCTGGCTAAACGAGTTGGTAATTAATATTTCTATTAAAAATAAACTAGAGAGGTAAAATTAAATCAACTTACTCTTATTAAGTGTTCTCGTCCGCCGTCAACGCTGGTTCTGCAAAGAATATTAACTTTTATTAATAAAACTCTAATAAACAAGGTCTTAGAAAAGTTTCGGCCTAATTTTAGGAGCTGGTTCCGAATTGAGTTAAGTAGGCAACTTATTTTAAAAAATCCGTTGCTAATGATAATTAAATAAAATAAATGTTTAAAAGGTCAAATGAACACAAGTAATGAAAGTTTAGTTTATAAAGGTACATGTTTTTGTTCGCACTGGGACTTGAGATTGATAAGCCGGCATTTTGTAAATTTGCTGAAAATTGTAGGTACTGAGGTCGTCATAGCCATAAATATATTTTTAGTTATAAATATATTTTTCTGTAAACTAGATTCAAATTTAAATCGTTTTATTAACACTCCGTATAGCAGTATTGCGTATCCCTAAGAGGAAAGTAAACATTTTAATCTCAATATTAGAAACATTAATGCGCCAAAATAAATATTGAATTTTGTCGTAATTTGATATACTTCAAAAACACGTAGTAGAAGATTTTATTAAAAAATATTAGATAAGAACGCAGTAAATCTAAAAATGTACTTATCAAAACATCATTGCTTATATCCGAATGATCAAGTTGTCAAGAATTTGGAAATAATCGTTTTTTTAACAAACAATTAATATTTAGATTATAGGATGTTTGGCTAAGCAACGGACAAGCCTATGCAGGATATTTCACTCATATCTAATATGAACAAGTTTTACTATGAAACAAATTAAGTACCTATATTAGTCTTTTAGTGGTACTAATATTAAGGATAATATGTATAGTATTCCTTGTTTTAAGTCTTCGTGAAACACTTCAAGTTTATATTCAACCAGGCTCTAGTAAAATTGTGTGTACATTATTTTCCATAAACATGTTTGTTGATTTTAAACTAATAGTCCTTTACAAAAGATACTTTGCGGAAGGTATATTTTATGAAATAAATAATCTAAAGGAGCCTATCAGACCGCTACTTTTGTAATGATAGACTTACAGATTGACAAAGGCTAAAAATAGTAATTTATTACTGATTCTCATTCTCATTCATTCAAATCTAACCATACCTAATATCACCCAACCTTAAAGTACATTGACAGTCAAATGCTACACAACGGCTGTATAAAAGATGAGATCTAAAGATTTGTCAACTGTTTATCGGATATTCATACATCACTAGTTGTCGATAGTGCGGGGGCCCGGTGTCACAACTCCGAATAATTCATGAGCTCTCCAGGGGGCGTTCAAGGAGGTGTCACTCTTCGGTATTTTGTAACTACACGCACCGATCCTGGCCCATTGTGCCATTATTATGCAAAACTCGTTGACGGCTGGCGAAGTGTCGAGATCACCTGACTATTGACTCGATTCTTGCGAGTAATCGTTGCTTGTGTGTTTTATTCATCGTAATTCAAATTATAAAGCATTAGTCGACATCTATGCTGACCGAACATTGGAATCTCTTAAGATTGCAAACTTAATTTACGACTAATAAAATATCAAATTTTATAATCGGAAAGAAATTTATAAACTTTTTACATTAGGTAGGTACAACAAGATGACGAATTTTCATGTTAGCACATTAAAGTTTGTACGAAACTTAGAATTCCTATTTCTATTTCATCGATCGATTAGGCATTATCGAGTCTTGGATACTATTTACTTTCTTATCGAGTGCTATTCATGTTATCGATTCATCACGTCACTATTAAATGCCAATCGCGAGCATTTTCAAACTATATTTTGCTGAAAGGTTATTAGAATGTAGGGCATGTAAACGCTCCCAAGGTTACTGTTTCGGGAATTGATTAGCTCTACAAATACTCGAAAATTTTACTTGTTCCTTACTACCTACAAAATAAGGTTTAAATTATCGTTTTAATTCAAACTTTAACGGTAAGGCGTGGGCGTGCCGTGAGAAATTAAAGTGCTTATTTGGAAATAGCCCGCGTTAGTTACATTGCACGTCAGACGAAATAAAGTAGTTTCCATAAGAATTATTACTTTAGCATTGTCTCGTTACAGAAACAGTACGTTAGTTCATCACTTAAGTTGGTGCTGTGAAGATATTTTTTTTTACAAATAGTTTTTTTGTATTTCTATTAAGAAATAATTAATTCGGGATTACTATCATGTATCTTTTTAGGGTTTCGTAGTCAAAACAGAACCCGTATAGTTTCATCATGTCCGTCCTTCCGTCTGTCCATCCTTGGCTTAGCTCAGAGACTCTAAATACTAGAAAGCCATAATTTCGTAAAGGTATACATAATAATCACGTCCACAACGTGATACACTAAAATCTATAAAAATGATTTTAGACTAGTAAAGCAGTTTTTCTGTCATCTCACTACTACTGTTATACATGCCTTATGTATTACTAAACAAATAATGCAAAAACATATAATTAATGATTGAAACGAGTATCTATTCGTCTTTCAAGTGGTGATTTCATTGTTAATTAAACTAACAGATAATTGAGTTTCTTAATTAAATAATACACTCAATTTAGATCTTTGTGCATAGATAATAATCTAAATATTGACTAGACGTTAAGTTATGAAAGCGATTTATGTTCAAAGCCAACTCCTATTCAAGAAATATATTTTTTTCTCATACATTCATTATAATTTTTAATTACCTTAACAGTGTTACAGACTGACATTGAGACAATCCCATTACGAATTTCACAATGCGAGTGAGCAGAACCCGAATGCCTGGTTATTGTCTCGAGTTGCAGACTATGATGTTAACAACATTAGCAGTTACGCCTTTTGTATCGATTTTGACCTTTATTTGTTGCGCAATAAGAACTAGGTGTGGTAAGAAACCTGTACTAATAATTTAAGGATCGTCTGCTATAGTGCTTGTTGCTCAGTGGCTTGGTAGTGATTATCAAAGTTGAGCCACTTACACCGCGGTTTGACGGGTGACCATTCCAACCATATTTAGTGACATTCATCATAAGCATCATCATTTCAGCCATAGGACGTCCACTGCTGAACATAGGCCTCCCCCAGTGACTTCCAGATTGGCCGGTCGGAAGCGGCCTGCATCCAGCGGCTTTTTGCAACCTTTCCCAGGTGGCCTTAACGTCCAGTTACGACTACAAAGTCGTATTACTTTCGTATAGTGTATAAACGAAGATTATATGATTATGGGGTAGATGTTTTATAAGCAGTTAGAATCTTACTCTATATTATTTGTTCACTAATTCTATTATTAGGAAATACTATTGTTTCTATCACAATTCTCAAACTCTCTCGACACTAACAGTATCCAATTACAAGTACCTACTTATATTATTGCGATAATGCTGTAATTATTGAAACACTCAGCTCTAGCAATATGTACGTAATTTTGATGAGTACCATAATAGGTACTACAGCCATGATAGTATTATCTATTTGATTATACTGTTAATTTTGTGCTGTGTCTTTACATTTGCTCCTTGTTAATTATAAGCGGGTCATGTTAATCGTCTAGGAGATTGATCACATCATGTACAAGCGAGATAATATTTCAGTGTTACGCATATAATCTTGGTTTTAGTCATAAGCCGAGTTATCTCCTGTTTTCATTAGATTGGGTTGTATTAATACAAAGAGGTTTTCTAACAATAATATACATTAATGGCTCTTTCCTTACTAAGCGTATTGCTTACAGAGAGAAAATGTTGCCAGCATCCTCGTTTTCTTGTCTCATGGACACGTTTTTATTTTTCAGAAGGTGTTTTAGTTTAGGGTTATCTTATTAATTAGAATGTTTTCTTTATGTAATTTTGTTTTCTAATAAATAAAGTTAGAAATGGTTAAGTTAATACTTATTCAAAACAAATGTTAAGAAATATTATAGTCAACTTTAATATTAATAATATTATTTTAAGGTTAGTTTCAATTTCAAAAATGTTTTTCTTTATTTAATTTTGTTTTCAAATAAATGAAGTTGAAAATAGTTAAGTTATTACTTATTCTAAGAAAATGTTAGGCAATAGACATTTTAAATATTAACGTTCGGGAAATATTAAAATTTCCAGGTGATTGCTCTTCCAACTGAGCTGTACAGACATTTATTTTCGCAATTGCGTTGCAATTGCGCAATTGTCGTGGGTTGAAATCTCATATAAGTTAAATAAAAAACAAAGAAGTGTTAAATCCTCCAATGTACTCATAACTCGAGTTCTATTTTCAATTTGCAAAATAATGTTTTTGTCACGAATATAATATATAATGCTCTTCAATGCTCTTTAGGTAATTTACCCGATACATGAAAGAAATAGGTAAAACTCAACCATACGAGGCATTCCCGTGTAAGATTGGCCAAGTAGGCGATTACGGGGGCGGAGTAATTATGGTGGATATCTCCCGAAGCGCTAAACCCGCATCAAGAGCTCTCCCGAATAAAGATGAAGGAGTCACCTTTAATGACTAGGAAGTAAATTGTTATTAGTAGTTAGATATATCGAGAGGTAGAGAAAAGATAATGATTTCTGGCATCTTAAGTAATGCGTATGTTGTATACGGTAACTTGTTTATTATTTGTTTTGATATGTTTTAACAAAAAAATTTTTTGCAAGTAAGCCATTAGTGGCTCTTTACATGTCATATTTTTTTTATACTACCACTCCTTTGGCTGGGCTAGTGTTAAAAAGAAGCAGCGCAAGAAACTCATTTACTTTGTCAGCATCTTTTATTAACAAGTTCTGGTGCAAGCTGAGCAGTTTTTAAATATGTTTTTGTTGAATAGATTTTGACTTATAAAGAGGTCCAATGTGGCTCCAAATGTTTCGTGTAATATTACACACGGCTGCTGCTTGCCAGTTCTCTTTGGCTTCAACTTGGCTTGAACGCTCCCGTGTGAAGTATTGGAAAGGAAATCTAGTACATAGAGTTGCTCAGACTTTAACGGTTCGTAAATAAATGATCCATACAATATTTATAGCAAGCCCTCGCTATATGGCTTCACTTAAACACATCTTCTTGTGGTCCTAAAATTTCTGCCTTAATACCATATAGACCACGGAATTCTCTATTATTTATATTCCATTCACTTGGTTTAACTTTTTTTTAAAACGTAAAGCAAATGAACCAATACCACCCAATACTCTGTAAGTCGTAAGTTACGGCCGATCCGATGGAGGGAGAAGAGATCCTTTTAGACCGAGACAAAGTCCATAAATACCAGTTAGAGCCAATAAGAAATTATTGCCCTCTCTTATTAATACTCGTATTTTAACTCGGCCACTCGGAGAAAGCAAATAAAAACTCTACTAAAGGTGGGTACTGACTGACTAAACATTAATTTGCTAGGAATGTGTTAAGTAGGTATATTATGATAGTTACTTGTTGTGTAGGTATAATGACAACATTATACCACACATTATTAGCCCACAAGGGCTATCGTATTATTTGTCTTTTAAGTAGTCAGATTGATGTTTTCGTTTGTGATGTGTGTTAAATAAAGATATAGAAAATTAAGTGATACATTCGCAAATTTGACTGAGAGTTAAAACTATGGTAAATTAAATTAAATAATAATTGCGCCAGGCAACACACAGATTTCATGCTCTCGAATTTACATTTTTGTGTTATGAGGTACAATGAATTTTGACAGAGACGTCTCCTAGCACACCTAGCCAATTAAGTAAAATACGTTTGCTAAATTGACCCAAACCGGGAATCGAATCCAGGAACCTTTGCGATCAAGGTGAATCACCGCGCCACTACGCTAATCGGCTAGTGAAACGCAATGTCTGTCAAACGCTGCGGAATAGTCTGAAGGTAGGGTAGACCAGTAATTATAATTATTGCTTCAAGAGTAACAATGTCAAATAGAGACCTTCACGTGGACTGTCAAGGCCATGTCAAATGTCACGACGGTATGGCAATGTCGAATGTACCGTTATCGCACCTGGATCTACACGGGCACTTATCGGCACGCTTTTGTTTGATAACTAGGGCACAACAAATCAAATGATTAATCAATCAATAGCTCGCCACGTGGGAATTTCTTTCATTAAGTTTCGTTGTGATAGAAATTCCATAATGTTAGTTGGGTAGGCTTGGTATTATACAGGTTGGCCAGAAATGTGACGTCCAAAAATTTTTTTTAGGTGCCTCGTGTTGAGAGTAGTCTGAATCACCCCTATATGTATGTTCTACGATTTTTCGTAGTTTTCGAGTTACGATTTTTTACGTTATAATTATATCAATGACACATTTTATTTTAAGCAGACAAAGGAAAGCAGTTGTTTATTTGGCAAACAAATGCTATTCCATCACTGACCTGTTCTTAGTTGGAGTATGCTTTACCATGTTCCTGGATGCGGTAAGATAACCTGGTAAGGGGTCATTGGGGGAGGCCTGTGTTCAGCAGTGGACTTCCTACGGCTGAAATGATAACTCTTAGGCAGAGGAACTAGAGGACTATTTTGGACCATGCTTACACATCCAGTGTTATCTGATTCGAACTCATGAAACACACATGCTTTTCTGTAATCTAGTTATTCGATCTATTAGCAAAATTGCATGAATTAACAATATTATTCATAATAAACTAATACTACAATCGCGTCGATCAGTCACCGCTATCTAAATTAACAACAGCTACGGTAGCAAACCAAATTAAATTCATGAATCAATTGTCTTTCTGACAGCTCATTTGCTAATTCAAAGCGCTCATTGTGGTATATTGGCTGTTATCGCGATTACATTAGGCTGACCCAAATACCTCCCAGTCACTAATACCCTAGGGTCACTTAATGACAATGAACTCAAAACGTCACCACGCTGACAGAATGAAAGTCATTGTCGTCGGATATTAACAAGCCGTATTGTCTATTCTTTCAAGATTGATACTATTTGTATCGATGAAATCGCAATAATAGCAAAGGTTAAAAGAAACAAGGGTAGGGTAAATACCAAGGTGATGCTTTGATATTTGATCGTCCAAAGTCAAGAGTGTAAACACGAGGTGCTAACGGGAGATCATTATCGAACAATGCAACGAATCAATACAGCGGAACGCGAATAAAATGCTTCAGGTGCCAGATAATATCTCGCGGTACGCCACTTTGTTCAGAGATCTTTTGATAATACAGAAATAGCATTGAGATGTGCCGTGATTTACCGTGTGAAAATCCTGTTTGTTTTGGTTATGACTTAATACTTATTATAGTCCGGTATTTGGCCTGATTCTCTGATCACTTTAATCTTGATAGTTTCAGATATCTATTTCTCACTCAGTTTAAGATAGGTCCTAAGTCCAACATTTATAGGCCCTACAGAAATACTTTTTCATATTATTTGGTAAATCTCCCATGTTTATATGTTTCTTTCGAACCCTTTTGCTGTTTTGTTAAACACGTTTTGTCTGCATCTTGATTTTTGATATTTATTAAATATAGGATGTAGTTGAACCCTTTTGCTGTTTTGTTAAACACGTTTTTGTCTGCATCTTGATTTTGCGATGTTTATTCAGTAAAGGGTGTAGCGCATAGGTGCTTTCACAACGAAACGAATAGTCTCGCTCCACATATCTTGACTCTGCTAATCGCGTTTCCACTAGAGCGGCGTGGGCGATATGAAAAATCCATGAATATTATTTCTTGAGACGACAGCGTAGGACGTACCTTTTATGCTCCGGTGAATATACACCCTTAACGTAATAAGGACAGTTAAATTGATATCTGGGGCATCAAGGGCAAAGTTTACGCGTCTATTAATTCTTTGTCAAATTGTTTAGTCATCTATTTTTGGTCTAAAGAAATAGTTTGTTGCGAACTCGTCAGCAACCCGTAAATCACGAACACTTTATTTCCGCCATTGTAACATTTACAAATTAAATTTATATTGAAACGACCTATTTAAGAGTCGACTTGTTGAAGGTTATTTCTAAAACAGAAGTATAGCGTTATAGCTATAATTTTGTGCTTTGGGAATAATCTTAGCGAAATACTTTTAAGCGGATTTTTAAATACCTATGAAAAAAACTTGCCAATATACCTATACCTGACCTATACCTAGCGAATAAGGTAGGCACGATTTTTCATGTTTAATATCAGTATAAACTGTCTTTTTTTCTTTTTGTCAGTATTCGGGAACGATAATATTCTCTTTTGGTCAATAAACTATCTCACAATATATTTTTTAGTGAAAGTGTATTGTGAAACTTTTGAAAAAATAATAATGTTAAAGTCGTCACCGAATCGTAATCGTGAATTAATTTGATGCCCATGTTGCACAATTCAGTAAGCCTTCAAAAATAAAACACCAGACATTCTTTGCCATTTCGTTTACTATCATCGATTTTAGATTTGCATCTCGTCCGCTCCATTTCTTTCGCGCAAAAAGTCGATCAATCAAGACGTGTCGGGCGGTCGTAACAGCGGTCCGATATCAATTATTTAGCTTCGATATTCGAGTTATGTAACGAGACCTTGGCGCTTGACCCTAATCGTGCACCGGCGGTCAACGCGATTGGTGCAAGGGACAGGCGAAATCCGGTTCTTAGGATTCCTTACCACAAAAGAAAAAAAAACGGAATATTTCGTAGTTTTGTGATTACAAATTTACAGCAAAAACTACTTTTGTTTACTCGTAGCTATAAGTAATCTTTCTGGTTTTGGATACACTCTCATAGAGCTAAGTATTGTTAAAGAATGGAGCAATCTCGCATCCCTCGAGAAATGCATATTTTGTTGCGATAAAAATTATTGTTTATTTCTGTGTAAAAAATCGTTTTAATTGGTTCAGACTTCTTCTTTATTTATTCAATTTATAATTAACATTTTATAGTCTTGCAAAAATCGTTATATTTTATACAGCAAGCGGTGAAGAAAGTCGGTAGTCATTGGCAATTGCCAAGATCATAAAACTGAAAGTTAAAATTACAGACTCAGGAAAATAAAAAACCCATAAACTGCACAGTTGATTGCTTTCATTTAGTTTTAGATAAAAAGCTTTATAAGTTTCTTTAAACACACAGAGAATCAGTTATTTTTTTTATTATACTTAAGTATAACTCATTCAATTAAATCAGGAATCTAAAATTTTACGAAAACTTCAAAGTTATCAAACGTTTTAACTTGCCTCTTAGGTATTTATTTTGAAATATTGACTAGACGACAACATTTAAAGACGTTATTTAATATTTGTATAATCCTTTTGTTTCCTCTAGCATTCGTCTGCCAGATTGTTTGAGCTGTACATTAATGTGTAATAACTAACTAAATATATCCAAAAACCAAACTCCAAAAATGCCTTTTTCTGTGACTCGGACCACATTTTACAATGCAGTCCGAAACAATCAACACTGGCGTGCTGCTCGGCCATAACTCGTGTCATAGTTTATGTGTAGTCCCGTCGTAAAGCGTCACGAAGGGATTCCACAACACCTACAATTTCAAACCCTCATAACAAATTGCCATGCCTTACGGAAACCGTAAGATATAACCTTGAACAATTGTTCAAGTTACATTGACAAATGATCCGGCTGGAGCAAAACAAATAACCCGGTCCTCTATTGAAAGTTTTTAGAATTTGACGTGTGGTAATAAATTTTGTTGAAGGAAATGTATTTCCTCATTGTTGGCGAGCGGGCGATATGTAAATGTCTTATTCTGTTACTCGTATCGAACAAAAGAAATGCAAAAATACATTTTAATTCCCAACTCTAATAAATGTAAATTTTGTGAGAACGTGTTATAACATCCTTGTGTTAGTAAATGTTTGACATAAACAAATCACCTACTGATACTTATCGTCTTTTCCTTAACTGAGTCATTTCTAAAAACCTTGCATTTTCTCACGACGCGACGCCTCTCGTAAAAAATGTCCTATTTAAAATATACCCGAAACGTAGTGACTTGCAGATTCGTTCGAGATTTTCATTGTTTCCAATTTTTGCCACTAATTCAATTTATTAGTTTCCGCAATAGTTAAGTGCAGCTATTTTAAGATTTGCCCAATAGTGCCATGGCTAGATTTTCACAGAACTCTACTGGTGCGTGAATGTTTGATTTCGAACGAAAATTGCATCATAATTGTCAGAATTGCAGAAATTAGCACTACAGAAGGTTGCAGAGAAATTGTAGCGCAAATTAAATTGAACATTACGTTCAATACGCTTGATAAAATACCTACACCCATTTACCGAGTAAATAATACCTACTGATTTACAACTTCTGTTGAAAAACCTGGAAGTACCCAAGTTCGTTTATACTTCTAGATTTACAACATATTTTTGCAACTTGTTAGTCAATTTATGGGTTTGTGCGGTCACGAAAAAAGGTGTTTCACATTCCACGATACAGCACATTCTGTTTATGAGGTCAATTGCTTTACAGTATATACCAAACATCACAAAAAGGCAATAAAATAAATTTGGATATGTGCACAAGCGTAATTGTAGAGACTGTATGCGCTATTGGGAATAACGCTTAAATATAGACGCAGGTAACATCATAATGGCTGGTTCCGTGTGGTGATTTAACTCGTTCATTTCCAATGCCTAAAGGCCAACCTGTCAGTGACCAGTCGTGGTCAGTAAGACCTACACAATAGCCTAATGGCTGCGTTCGACAATGGAAGATTATTTTAGTCGCCATTAGAAGAGAAGGGAACACAGATAATAATTATAGTGCATCTAACATAAGCTTTGTTTAGCGGAACTTAACTAGCTTAAGCTTTTGCGCCGCTACTTCCGATGTAGACATAAGCTTCAACGGAATTAACTTCGGTTAGTCTTTCAGATAAAGCCTGAATAAACATTGTCGAGTTCAAAATATTACTTTATACTATATTTGTTCGAAAATATTATTTACTACATTCATGTATGGTTGAGTTGCATGGATAGATTTATTTATTTTAGTAATCAATCCGAAAGTTGCCTTCGTATTTGCGCGAAATGGCCAATAATTGGTATAAAATTTCGGCTATCCTTCGCGTTCCACTTACCCACGGTAGACCAGAAAAATAATGGAAAACAATAAGGAAAATTTTTAGTAGCAAGCGAAGGGTTAAATTTAAATAACATAACCACTAAGACTACCTACCTAAATTATGCTATTTAGGCAGTCGGTTAGTATTTTTTCCTGTGAGTTGTTTGTTGTAAAAAAAAGAAGAAAAAAAATACTACTACTACTACTTTTTTTTACTATAAAGAGTTTCTATCTATCAAAACCACTGTTTCATTCGAAATAGCAAGGGGTTTCACTGCGAGACAGCAATGAGCCAGCCAAAAGGCCAGCTTTAGACGTCCTTTCAGAATCTCTATGTCTTATATTGAATTAAAGCGTTTGTTCCTCTCACCCGGCTCTGATACGCTCTGACTGCAATAAGATTGTTCTCAGCTCTATTGTTGTAAGGCAACACATTTTCCTAGTATCCGGATGATTCTGTCTGAGAATTAGTCCGGATACGGATTTAGCCGTTGCAACGATTAATTCATTCTGTCTGGATTAAATTAGAACAGGAAGACGTTGAGAGCACAGACATTCTTGTTCTGTTTGATACGTTGGTTTGTGCTTAGTGCATTTTTATCTTAAAATTAATGTGTATGTATGTATGTATGTGCCGTGTGGGGACGGCCGTAAAGAAAACACTTCCCCACCGCCAACAGGAGGCGTGTCGTAAGAGGCGACTAATTCCTGTAGCACGAGACGGGCAGCAGCGTCTTCGTGCGAAATCTTATAAAAAACTGCGCTCGCCAACCCGCCTGCCAAGCGTGGCGAGTATTGGCAATCCCCCCCGATGATAAATCATTGGGGGAGGTCATTGTTCAGCAGTGGACGTCCCATGGCTGAAGTGATGATGATGATGATGTATGTATACTATGCAATTTTGCATACTATGCAGGTCTACAAAAATACTTAGCAATTTTGATTACTATGAATCAGTATCAGTAATAGAACACATCCGTAAGGTTTTTTTAACTTTTTATTACTACGTACAATGTATCAAAAACTACAAACGCATAAGAAGAACCTTAAAATCTGAATGATCTATGCTTATATTATAATAGTAATAGGTAAGTTTAAATTAAAATAACGCAGTTGTTGATCACGGGCGGGCGGCAAGAATTTTAGGATTTTTGTGAAAAAGTTTAATACGTCATAAAAATCTTTATTTAAAAAAAAACTCGATATAAGATTCTATTTTATTAGTTGACTTCCTCTAAGAGGCTGATTCTACAGCTCAAATACTTTTTCTATGAGACCCGCATCGAAATCACAAAAAAGGACTTCCCAATACTAATTAATTCTAATTATCGATCAGCTGGAAGATGCTGTCGATTTTTTTATCCTCAAAAAGAAATCTTATAAAACAGTACATTAATAGTTAAGTATGCACGTCTAGAGACGTTTCTTAACCAACAAAACAAGGCATTCCGGTTTTGACAATTTACTCAGCAAACAAACTCTGTAAACACCACCATCTTCATTTGATTACAGAATCACTTGTATTGCCTTTGTTGATAAGTTCATTCAAAAGCAATATAACTTTTGTATTTTCAGAGAAGCAACAGTTTATCGCCGTAAAGTGTGCCGACATGATTGCATACATTCCAAAACCATTGAGGTGAAAGTTTGCCTAATTCAATAGCGCGGGTTTTCTAATACCCAAAATATAGCAGTCGGGCCAAGATTGGATAATTTGGAGCAAATTACCGTCGGAACGGATGAAGTGCTCAAAACTAGGAAAAGCGAATAGAGCAAATGAATTATTAGCTGGATTATAGGGAACTATTTTAGCGATTTGCCCCAGTTGCTCCCTAAATCACTTAGAACTAGTTATTTGTGGCAACTCTTAATAATTCTTGAAGATTTAGTGTTCTTGATATTCTTGATTTATTACGCTAATTTATAAAACTTCAGGAAATAGGCTATTACTACAGTATAATCGAAGGAAATTTAGTTGTAAAACCATTATAAGTTCGGATTATGATAATAATAATTTCGTTTGTTTTTGGGATTTGTGAAACAATAAAATTGTTGTCATTATTATATTTACTGCTTTATACACCTAATTATATAATGATTTAAAATCATCATCATCTCAGCCACAAGACGTCCACTGTGGAACATAGGCCTCCCCATTGACTTCCAGATTTTGCCGGTTGGAAGCGGCCTGCGGCTTCCTGCGACTTTTACAGGTTGTTTGTCCACCTTGTGGGTGGACGTCCTAAGCTGCACTTGCCGGTACGTAGACTTTATAGTTACTATCATTAGAAATAACTGATTCGAGATCACGGATATGGTAATATTACCTATGTCATCCGTGATCATGGCGCTTGCAACAGTCGAAATATTGGCCACTCATGATAAAAATCGCCGTCGCGTTCCGCCGGCTGTGTGGCCAAGGCATAAGTTATGCTGCGGACAGATAGACAGACAGACAGAAAGACGGGCGGACGGACATGGAAAAAACTTTTTAGGGTTCCGTAATCAAAACGGAACATTATAATAATCCCGAAGCAGTTACACCTAATATTTTTTAGGTAATTACTAGCTAACTAGAAAGTCTAACGCTATTAGATGAAAGTGAGAACGATCATAAATTTTTATTTATAAAGATAGCATCGTTGTCTTGGCATTGATATCACACCGCTTTTCCGCAATCACACCTCGACTTTTGCTTATTACGCTATTCGCAGTCTTGGCCGTGACTCGGAATGCATCTGAAAGTTATTGACTTTTGATAATGAAACCAGTTTGCGGTGCTGACCGAGAGAGACCACGGCCTCGTTCGAAACCAGACGGGACTACTACGAAATGTCGCCAATGATGACCCTTTCAACATTCGAGACATACATAGCCAATTTTGACCGGAGTTGTCACCCAAACCTCTCTATTACCGCGTAATGTACACCGATTTTACTATAGTGTTACGCTATCGCGTGATCTAACTTTGTAACTTAATAGAGAACCGGCTTCAGATAGATGACAACGTCTCTAAGTTTACCGGCCAAATGAGTCGCGTCACTTTTCTTATGACATTGATGATAAACTTTATGTAGGTTTATAATTGAGTAGTCAATTTATTAAAAACTTAACGATAATATTTAAAAAAAGTTTAGTTAGTAGTTTGAAGAACATCGTTACTGTTAAATGTGATGCTGTGACACATTTTACGATCATTTACCGTTTATCTTTTTGATTGAGTGTCATTTTATTGGCCCTAATTTATTTGTAGGATTTATTTTATTTGTTATTAGTCACACCACACGTCTTTTTATTGATTTAAAATGGATGCAAATAATCTAATGACAATTTGATTAATAGGTATTAGATGAGAGATGAGGAGGTACAAATTGTTGTTTATGCTGTGACAAATTGCTTAGTTAATTCAAATCAAAAATGACAATTATTGTCAAAGCGCATGCATGTGTTGCATGTCGTTTAGAAAGTTAGTCATAAGCGTAATGACGCAAAGTTTCGTGTCTCATAAATTGTGTCGTCCTATCGGGATAACCATCGTCACGTATGCTTTGTAATACTTATTTAATGTCTAAAATATCGCCTAAGTAGGCGCGTATAAAATTGCTTGACGCGGAAAAGCTGCGGTTTAGCGATCACGACAAGTTTCGCAAAGTTAGCGTTTGTTTCTGGCGACGGCTTAGAGTTGGGCAAGACGTTTAGAAATATTTCACCGTTTACGTTTTTTTAATTTTCTCTTGTCCTCGGCGCGGGCTAGCAACAGGTCGGGCGAGTGTGACACGATTTTTACTTTTTCAATATTACTGCAAGTTACTTGAGTTAAATCTGGCTTTCAACGCATAAGCTCTATTTATTGTTTCAGAAGGTAATAGGCACAGTTTATGATAAATTGTAAGATTAATTACTTAGCCTGATGACTATTTCGTTCAATATTATGCTATAAATTTACAATGCATTTTCACCCGCGTTTAGTTTGTTTTTGGAAATTAAAAAAAGCGGTCTGAAATACGTAAAGCCGCGGTAAATATAAAATCAGAGTGAAGAAGACTGACATTACCCACCTGAAGCGGCTGAACATACTCTTTCCTTTCTATGGACCGAAAGAATTTTCCTTACGTTTTTCTTTAGGCGATGTATAGGACACGGCGGGCGCGTTTATGTAAGCAAGGATTTTTACGATTTTTTACAAATAACGCAAAATTTGGCTCTGGAGCTTTCCGTGCGGATGAGTGTGCGTTGACCTTTAATTTGAATGATCAGTACACTGATACAGATTTTGAAGCTTTGTGGTTAAAAAGGTCACCAAATGTGGAGATATCTTTTCACATTTTCAACACCGTCGTTTATTTTATCACCATTAAAATCCCAAAGCAGGGATAAGGTGTCCCGCAAACACTTGAATCAATTCCTATCCATCGTCAATGACACCTACTTATTATCAGTTTAACCAAACTACCACCGTCACCGCACCGTCTTTTCATGCCTGCCTCTTCAGTGTTGGCACTGTTATAGTACCGGCCCACATTTTATTTATGAGATGTGACATCACCTTAATCATTATCATCTATTACTTAACTACCGTGATTCTATCGCTAATGTAGTCCACTTTAAGCATTTCCCACAAAAGCGTGGGAGAATACATTTGCACGTTGTTAAAATTAAATTTAATGCCGTTTAGTTAAATAGAATTACATTGGTAATTAATCAGTAGTTATGTAAATCAAGCTTAGCTACCGTTTATTCATCGTGATGATCGCCCACACTTACTTTAGGTCACGTCCTATAACGCTCTCTATATGTATTTTATACTTAACACAAATAAAAAGTCATGATATTTTCTTTGTAAGAAAATGAACATCTGTTAACATACTGTTATCAAAATCGTCACTATTAATTTAACTGTTTACGAAAAGTTGCATTATTTGATAGACGAAACTAAATGAATAACGCGCGAGAAGAAATTGATATGATTTTCCATCGATTCAAAAACATCTATTGTATGTAAATATAATAATTTGCATTTAGGTAATCGATGACGAAGTGGCTTACAAACAACACGAATTAAGTTTTTCTGTGAGAATAATTAATTTTAATTTGATCTACGAAAAACCACAAAAACCGGACCTACGGCAAGCTTTATTTGTTTACAATTTGCATCATATCATAGTTATATGAGTTATGTCATAAGTGATGGAACAGATTTCCATATTAGATTGTGTTATGCAACGTTTTTCATCGATGCTCAAATCAAATTCACACATCGGCATTATAATCATATAACGTAATATGCTTCGTATATATGTAATGTGATTTATTCCTACATTAAAGTGAGGTACCAATTTGAACCAGAGATACTTTCTAAACGTAAATAATGTCCTCTAATGTGACGTCATTAGCGTATGCGCATATAAAGCGGGCGGATAACGATACGAGATCGTGATATTTATTTAGTGTCGGGAAGATATAATATTACGCGGTGTTCTCACTGCGTCAGGAAGGAACTATTGTTCTGTCATCTTCAAAGGCGTCCGGACTTACATATTTTCCCTTTACCCATCTGATTTGCATGTCTGTGCAATTTTCTGTTACGATGGCATAAATTTAAGGTCCGAATTTGTTTTATCTTTGGCAGTCCAGTAAACAAGGTGTACAGAAATACAGAAGCCGTATTTTGTTAATGACAGTGTTGCAGCAATCTCCTGGCGCGCTGTAATTCTCTCTGGACCGGTAGAAAATAGTCCAGTTTGGTTGAAAAAGACATTTCTCGCCTAGAGAATTTCTCTAGCAATAAACTGTTACTTGTTTAACGCGAGGGAAATGAGGGGGTAAAGAGGAGTTTTCTTAAAGTTGGTTAGGCAGAGGCGTGCTTAATAGAGCTGCACCTCCGGTCGGTAAGTAATCTAGCCCGTCGCTTGAGGCGCCATCTCGCACCTTTTATATCTTCATTTTTCTTAAAGGATGTCCCAACTATAATGAAATTGTTTTGTTATTTGTATTAGGTTTGGGTTTAAATGTTTTTTAATTTAGTAAATCCTATGATGAAATGATGATACATTAGTAAGAAAATTGCCAACAATCAGTGTTTGATCCTTCTTCACACAAAACCCGAGTTGAAGTTCTGGCAATTACCGAGCACGCTTAACGGTTACCAGTAGTTAAACCTACTCTTTCATGTACATTACCTAGTGTGTGTAACTGCTTTACTAGCAATACGTACTACTGCTATATGCATAGACTTCAAACGAGTAAACATCACGTGCGCTTGAAGAACTATACCTACTTGTTTTATAACTTACTTGTCACTTTGAAACCTTACCTCGAATAGCCTCGACCATAACTAAATAGATACGCGCCAGACAACACAAACTTGTCATGGATTCAAAGTAACGGTTAAATTTTCTGATCTTACAATGTACTCTCCAGATAATTAGTCGGACCAGCAGTAGCAGTTCCAAGCAGCGTGGTTCGAACTAAATTATAATCGTTCATTTTTTTAATTCACCCAGAACCCTGTCAAAGGCGTATTACTGCTTTACTATGCCGGCTCTGTTGTCTATGTGAGTAAAGTATGTGTATGTGTATAACTACAAGTGAACGGGAAAATAACCAACCTTTCTATTAGTATTAAAACTCAATTATTATGCTCCAACTGTGTCTTCCACATGCACGAACAATGGTCCAATTTTTAACTAAATCAGAGTAAACCAGCTGTGTTGCCGACTCGCGGACAAAGGCGATGCTAACGAGCCGCTCGCCCTTCAGCGAACTTAGACAAATGGATTTAGCACTGAAATGTCCCTGTTTCCTTTTACCTTGCGTTAATTATGCACTGCCGGGGCATTAACTAAAACGTTCGAAACTTTACAGAGGGTAAAGACACGGCCACATAACGGCCTAAGACCTTTAAGTACCTAAAATAAATAATATTAATGTTGCCTACTTTAATTCTCTACAGACTGGTGTGGCCATATTTCTTATAAGCATTATTGCGGAGAATCAAGAATTCAAAAGTTATCAAACACAAAAAATAAGTTACGGAGTTATCTAACGCAGGACTATAAGCACAGACAAGATAGAGCATCTAATCCACATATTTATTAACTGGGTCTAAAAAGTCCACTTTAAACATTAAAATATTGTTGAACTTTACAAATGTTACGGGTTACAGTTAAATATTAGCCAATTTAAATTTAGTATGAGAGAAAGTTTCAATCTGCATAACAGGAGCACTATACACGATAACATAGATCCGGGCTGAAATCAATTTGGTAGCATAAGTCACGATGTTCTATAGACTCAACGCTGAAGCATTCACAAATGTATCTAGCTGGATATTGGAGCTGTATTGTAGAATCAGACATTTGGTAAATCACGACCAGGATCGTGAGGCACAGAGATGGGAAATCAAATTCGTTAGTAAAACGTATAGACTATGAAACGATGTTTGTTTTAAATCCTTTTAAAAATATAATTCTACTGTTTTACTTGCTATAGAGTTGAATATGCCATGTTTAGTTTATTTAAAATATATGGATTACTTTATTATCGTTGCGAAAAATCTAAATAATGGATTCTGATACATAATTTTTTGGCTGTGATCAAGATCCCCTTTAAAGTATTTTTGAGAATTCAATTACTATACCATTTTGGCAACTATAAAAACAACTACAATAGTCTAATAATAGGCTAAGTAAGTAGGTATTTCTTTGCCTCATCTAAATTTATTCTAGAAGCAAAGATATTTGCAGAATTATCTCAAGTGTAGATGAACCTTAATAGCGACTAAGAGACGAGTAGAAAGTTTGCGATGAGCTGGAGATTTTACGCATCAGCGCTCCTGAAGTGGCGAGTTTACGTGTTGAAAAACGAGGATCGAAAGTGAAAATGTGCACTTGTGTATTGTATTCCAGCAAAAATGCTGAAAAGAACACCATCTACATAAATAATTGTATATCAAAATAGAAGGCTATTCATGTAGTTTGAAAGTAATGATGATTACTTTTTAAAATCTGTATGAAATTTAAATGGCTTTTTAGAAATAAAAATTGTTTGCTTATATTGTTGATCTGTCTGTTAAGTAATAAACTATATGGCGTAACTACCCCAGTGGGTTCTTTTAATCAGCGTTTGAAATCAAAAGAAAAAGCAGCGTCGAAGATAAAACATAATCACTCTAACGTTTGCGGATTATCAAGAAATTCCCTGACTGGACCTGTTAGCAGTACTCAAACACGGATTCATCTCTGAAAGGCTCTTTTCACTTTATTCGCAAAGAGAGTTATTGACTTTCCTTTACAAAAATTTAGCCGTCCAGTCAACCGTGAAAGACCATTTTTAATATTCACCTCGTCTACGATTAAAAGTGCCTACTTCGCAATATTATATTTTGAAAGCCCTGATTGGGCGAGGGAAGGAAATGCTTTTGCTTGCTGAATAGATTCGGCTTGAAAAGGGAATCGAAGGGTCGTTACGTACGAGCCTTTGAGCCTTCATAAATTTACGAATGGATGCGTGATTGGTATTTATTATAATACGATTTTTGTCCGCAGCCCCACTCACTTCCATTTTGAATGTTGTTCGTTTTTGTTCGGAATTGTGAGTATTTTTGTGAAGAGGTAAAATATCAGGACTTAATAATACGTTTTCGTATTAAAGATAGATGATTCACATATCAAATACCTCTAAATACGACACATTAAGTCGATTAACTAATTAAATAACTTTTCTTCACATAAAAAATCAGTGAAAAAAACTCGTAACATTTGATTCAAAATAATGTGTGCTCTCGACATCTTCATCTTAATAGGTGATCTGTAAATATTTGTTAAAACGCGTTTCTAACTCAATTACTACTAATAGGAAATAATTTGTGTTTTAGAAATGTATAGGTAATTGCTACAAACGTCAAAATAGGTAATTTTATTAATTAATTAATTTAGCAGTGAACGAGTCTCTATTTAAATTGTACTGGGAACGTTCCAATTATTCGGAAATGATTACCGAGTTTAGTGTAGCGTTAATAGCGATGCTAAAATTAGTATTGTCTATTAACGATATAGGTTTTTGAATATCATCATTAAAAATAAAAATGTCAGTCAATAAATTAATAACTTGATAATTCAGTTACTTCAGATTATTCTATTATTTAATAGATGGTCTTTAATCCACCTCCGTTTTTTTAAAATGAAAATTTGTTTTATTTGTCTGTATTTAGTGTTTTTTTCCACTCTAAATGGCGATCTGTCATGTAATTATAGCTAAATTGCTTCCCCTAACGATTCAAATAAGTCCAAACACGGCTATGATACATTGTTTTATCACAGAGTTCCGGTGCTTACCTTTCGCCTTCTTCATCAGATCAGTTTGATAGTACCATTCTCACCAGAACACCATTTATCAAAATTTTATTTGTCGACTATGTCAAGCCATAACTGTCTTAATGAAAATATCTTATCGCTACTCGTGGAAGACTATTGTGGCCAACTATGGTCTCCTTCATCAGTTCCACTTCAGCAAATGATACTTTCTGAATGCTAATGCTTGACTTGTTGTTAAATATACTAAAATTGCTATATGTATACCTATAATATTTTAGGAGTCCTCAATTCCTCATGGATCCCATAATCAGAATTGAATTTTGAAAAAAAATGGGACCAATCTGGAGGTATGCCCTTTCAATTGAGAAAAGAATTTTTCAAATCGGTTCATTAATGGCGGAGTTCTGAGGTAACAAACATTTAAAAAGAAACATACAACCGAATTGAGAACTTCCTCCTTTTTGTGAAGTCGGTTAAAAATACAAATGGTTAAAGGTTTATTTTAGCAATTCAGCGAGGAAGGATTCTGGCTTCGTTATCACATAGACAGTCACGTTTTTAAATTTGAGTATGTAGATTTTAGTTTTGGGTTAATTTATTTTTGTATTCGAAACAAGGTTGTTAAAGGTTAGGCATAGGTAAAGCATAGTAACGGAGCAGTTATGACATATAAAGAAATATTTTTTTTAATTCGACAGCAAAATCAATAGATTTGCTAGTTCGAAATGAAACGAGCTCTTAACACGCATAAGTGTAGGCATTTATAAAGTATTTCATTCGTGTAATAATTGCGGTTTATTAAATTCAACACGTTAGCAATTAACGCAGCGTACACACAATACAATGTTTTACACGAGACCGTTTAGAAACGGTTATATTTCGTAAAAACAGTTCATACTGGGCAAAGTAACTAGAGTGTAGTACCGAATAGGCTTTCTTAGCTGGCATTGAATTTTTGTTAGGTTTAATTTTGCAATGGTTTATAGCTCAGTTTGAGTAGCACAGAACCATGAAAATATATGAGGTGTTCTCGTTTGTGCAACACTGTAGAAACATTCGATATTAAGTGATAAAACGGGGTAATAGCCTGTGCTATTTCATGGTGCATGTGGCTTATAATAAATCATGTGGTTTTTAGAGCATTGTTATAGTGATGTGCTGAACTTACTATTACTGTATTCGATTATTGAGGTACTTTAAAAAAATAACAAGTCGGACAGCACTCTGCCAGATGTTCGAAAATTAAAACGGGTATTCGTTTACTAGACTACTTTATAATCGTATCAATTTTCAATTGAAATGTATAGCTTAGATAAGGTGACACTACTTAAAATTGCAGCGTAAGTCATGATAGGTAAGTATGAGTACGTACGAGTACGACTGGATGACATTTTGTACGATTTTAATCTGTGCAATAAAGTTTAAATAAAAAAGTGAGTACAATAAAATGATTAATATTATACAATTAGTCGTTCAGACTTTATGGATTAAGATATAAGGTTGAAATTAAAGTGGGCGATATAGAATTCAAATAATGATACCGTTCGAATATGTGACTAAGGTATTTGAGTTAGTACTCGAGTCACCTCAATTCAGCACATCTCTACATTGTTGTTGAAACATAGATAGTTACAATAGTTCTTTAACAAATAACGGATTAATTATTATCTGATGTAATTATTATTTACATTTACCAGTTTTTTTTATAAAACATAGTTATTAATCTAATGGTTCTTAAACTCCATAGTATCCTTGTACTAAGAGTAAGTATGTACTGTATTACTTTAATCATATTTAAGATATAACTATAAATCACAAAACATTTTATTATAACAGCTAAATACTAATTTTGCTGTCATTTGGGACCATAATTCAACCAGTTCATTCAAATCTCGTATATCAGTTTCAAACAAAGCAAACACACTGAAAGTGAACTATACCGCGTAATTATAGTGATTTAGACTAACTCAATAACAGAGTTACAATACCTTGACTAGAACCCGATACTCCATACGTCACTTCCCTTTCTTCTACGGTAATGACTGAGAGAATAATCGTAATTGCTTACCATGAAGGCCACGTTTTTTTAGGTCAGTATACGTACAACAATTAGAATAATAATTAACTACTTAATCATAATAAAGAGGCCCGCCCCGTAAAATAAGCATATTTGGTCGCTCACAGGTTAGGTAGAGTAGATTTGAACCTCCTGATATCAAAACAATTCCAATCCCAGGGAGAAGGGGGAAATATATTTATCTATTTTGTATGTTTGTTTTACTTAATCATTCATAGTAAATGAATAAAAACTGGCCAAGTGCATGTTGGGCTACGTGGAATGTTGGGTTCTGTAGTTTCCCGTCACAATATGTGGTATTTGCTACTTGTTTTACATAATTAACAATAACCTAAGTAATTTTTTACATATACCCTGAAAATTTAGTCGGCGTGATTAATATGTACGTATTATTATCTTCATATCAGCCATAGAACGTCCACTGCTGAACATAGGCCTATGTTCTGGAGTGGACGTTCAATGGCCCCAATGACTTCCAGATTGGCCGGTTGTATAACCTTGCCAAATTACGGCTTGAAAGCCGTAATTTCGCAAAAGTCTATGAGATAAGCCGCGGACAGGCAAACAGACAGACCGATAGAGTAAAACTAAGGGTTCATTTTCGTCTACAGAACCCTAAAATGGAAAACATCATCATCGATGTTTAAACGGTAGCATTAAAATCGCTAAACAATCCTGAAATCACGATTCAATCATCATTACAGACAAAACTATATAGCACGAGTATTCATCACTAATGGAGACAAGCAGAGATAAAACATAAAGTTTTATTGTGGAGGCTTAGTATCTGCTCTACATACATAATGCAGCGGCGGGCAGTATGGCAATATGTAATAATAGACGTCTATTTAGCGATGCGCGTCACCCGTCGCGTGGACATTGACCCAGTAGCGTCTGTGAATCTTAATTAGGTGCTTTCGCAAGAGGAAACCAAGGGCCACAAGAAGCTTCAGTACGCAACTGCTATGACTAATGTACGAACAACACCGATGTTAATTATCAACGTTCAGATCTTGCAAATTGTATGACATAATTCATTTTGCACTTTTAAAAATACGGGTCAAACAAAAACGAACTTTTAACTCTATAGTTAAAAGCGTAAGACGCGGTAAAGAATGGAAGCATAGAGCAAAATGACGAAGCGTTAGTTACGTCTCTCGTAATCTACGCACATCTGTTCTCTTTCTAATGATTCGTAACAAAAACAGAGCCAGTTTCATAATACACTTTTACTTTTTCAACTTTAAAAACTGGTGTGCGTTCGAATACCTAACGGTGAAAGTGTCGCGAACGTTTTGTTTGGTGTCTGGTGACAGTCACAGTAATGTCATTTGCGTATGAATGTGTCACTTGCGTTAGACAGTCATCAGTTTTGCGATGTTAATCTTCGCAGACATGTGTTATGTTTGATCGAACATTAAAAGCTTGTATGGTTATGTAATTGTAGCGATACGATCTTAAAAATATCGGTGACAGCCGGAAAGTATCTGAGCTGATTATCTGATTGGCTACCGGTGAGCTGTTATCGACAAGTCATTGGCAACAATCGAAACCGCAGAATGGCAACCGCAAAGATGTTATTATCTTTAAGAGCACATTTAGTGCTATAGACTAGGTTTGTCCTTCAACGTTTAGCTGTAAATACTAACGCAATCACGTCATTATGGTATTGTGCTAATATTTCTTTTCTCTGTTTGTTGGTACTTATTGTGTCACCTATTATGTGAAAGCATGTTGCGCATGCATTTGTCTCGTTTTGTGCAATGTGATAAAATCATATTAGTGTCTCAACAATAAGTGTCATATTTATGAGTTAATGATCACTAAAATCACGTTGTTGTTTAAATGTGATTATTAACATTATATGACGATCTAGCGAGCGATGCCAAAGTGTCCTAGCCCTAATAACATCTACAATAATGACGACCTTTTTTTAAGAAAACTGAAAGCCTTATAAACGCAACTTTTCTTTACAGTATTTAAGAATTTTATGTATAGTCGACAAAGAAATTGGTTTACCACCCTAAGGTTGAATGTCACTTACTCATAATAAACTATAAAGTTACGTCACAGTATATATATATATCAGTATTTGTAATTATTTGAACTTGGAAGTGTAAGTATTACAATAAGCCTTAGCGAATTATAATTTTACTAGGATATATCATGATCATATTGTATGTATGTATATGAGTTTCTTTATTCATCAATAACATCTCAACGCCTTAACCAATTTTGATGTATGAGGTATCGTTAGATTATGTATGTACAATACAAAAGTACAAAAAATCTTCTAAACTTCGAGTGATCAAAATAAAGGGTTTGAAAGGTGATAACAATAAAATATGTATATGTTATAGGCAATGTGTATAATGCAGGCATTCTATACAATACCTAGGAAATGTATAGAATGCCGGGGTCGTCCAGGCAATGTATGAAATGATATTAAATGTTCAAACTATTTTACACTTTACCTAGGAAATGTATAGAATACCTAGGCATTATATAGAATGCCGGTTGACGCATAGGTAATGTATGTAATCGATTTTTCTTCTCTATGATCAATCAATATGGTCAATTAAATCTACTTGACACCGGGAATTGAACTCAGATGAGAGTATGGGCTTGACGACAATTCCCTTTTTTATACCTTTTTGTTTTTGCTGGCACGGTTCACAAAGCTGCAAGTATAGCTCAATATTATGTCGGGTTATATTCTTGTACCGCTGGCTAAGTTCTTTTAACATCCGGTCTCGTCCTCCATGACCAATATCCTTGTGTGCATCGTGAATCACTTGAAATAAATCATCATCAGAGACGTAGTATAACAGCGTTTAGAGCATTCACAGGGAAGATCAACTTACGGGTTTGTCCAACAGTGATCACGTCGTAATGCTTCAGCAACCAATAATCACGCGGAGTTTTCTTGTCTAACGTTTTCGCTGTTCTTATTTCCTCCAACAATTGTGTGTAACGTAAATCATCAATGAACACTCGATTCTTTGTAGAAGCCGATTCTCTTTTAGTACGCAGTTCTAAGTAAAACCTTTCTTTCATTAGTAAGTACCGCTGATCTGTAGCCATTTTCCACTGAATAATCACACACACAATGAATGATCACACTCAATAATTCAGTTTAGAACCAATGCGTAAACTAAAAAAATACGTCTCCTTCCCGTGGTCGTTCGTTTTACACATTTCCTGATACGCTTCGGGCATTTTAAACAATACCTAGGCAATGTATGAAATTAATCTTATTTTACACATTGCCTGAACGTTTTAGGCAATGTATACAATGCCTAGGCATTCTATACAATGCCGGATTATACACATTGCCTATAACATATACACATTATATGCTGCATTGTACTTTTTAATGAAAAATCGTTAAAAAGTATGACATAAAAATACCACGACAGCCGTTATTAAAAGCGAAGTTTGAAATAAATTGTGGACGACAATTGTGTTTTATTAACGGCATTTTTTTTTAGTTTTAATTATTATTTTTATTTATTTCTGCTACAACGTAATAACGCTATAGGATACAAGCGTCAAACTTAGTTTTATTATAGTGCACACTATAATTTTACCCGCCGAGATACAGTTTAAAATAAGTTCTGTAGTAATATTTCCTCAAGACTAGATTTGACTTATGTACTTTTAAAACTATCTACTGTACTGATACAATTAATCGCTACTAATTATTGTTATTTAAAGATTTGTTTGTGAACAGTGTTAATCATTGTTATGTGATGATATTAGGGTTGCAATGAACTTATGTATGTAAGTACTAAAAGTTGTAAGTTTCTTTTTTGTAAATTATCTTATCTTATACATGTCTGGCCATGTGTAAGTAAGTGTATAAGTGCCTGTATGAGGGCATATATACTGGATAAATGACTATGATTAGTCAGGCTCACGCCAAGGAGTTCGACAATAAAAAAAAAAAGTCGTTGAAACGATACACTCATTGCTCAAGTATGACTCGCTCTTGGCCAGTTTTTCTTGTATAATAAATACGATCATCGTTCGACTGAGGCGATACACTTACACACTCGAAGACTGTCTTCACTCGGTCACAGTCTACTTGTGGGTAAAACTGCATGCTTCGCATTGCATATTATCCAGATAATTGGTCGTTGAATAATCAAACGATTTTTTAACAATATACCGCAATAGCGTCTGTGTAATTTTAATTATCGGTGTTTTGCTAGAGTATTGGTGGCGTAATTTCAGCACGCTATATGATATACGGTTATTAAATAAAGGCCAAAACCTCCTTACACATAGCACGGCGGGGCATAGGGCGAGGCACATAGCACGTAGAACTGACGGCCGATGGGGCAGAAAGGTTCTAGAATGGAGGCCGCGTACCGACAAGCGCAGCGTAAGACGTCCACTCGCAAGGTGGTCAGACGACCTGGTAAAGGTCGCAGGAAGACGCTGGATGCAGGCCGCTTCCAACCGGCCAATCTGGAAGTCAATGGGGGAGGCCTATGTTCAGCAGTGGACGTCATATGGCTGAAATGATGATGATGATGATGATGAAAACCTCCTTAAAAAGTAGTTAACTGATTCGACGTTGACGTAGTAGTGCGGTAATTTGGCATGACCGTACAGGCTACCGGGTTTTATTCCCGGTCATGGTCAATTCAGAAAACTAGCAGTAACCTAAGCAGTATCTTCATTTTTTGGCTTGGATTAAATTACAGCCATGTTACTACTACATTGATACTTACTCTATATTCTCTGTAATGATTAGAAACATCTTTGGCGGACACTATAATAGCTCTTATGCTCAAACTCTCAGTCTAACTTTGCCTTTGCCTTCTGAATTTACAATCCAAAGACTAAAAGCTGATTTTGTTAAAAGCTCTTATGTATACTACGTTTTAGAATAGGTAATATTTTAAGTCAGAGGTATTGTGTTAAAAGTTAATAAATCTATGTTTAAAGACTATGACTAAACTTTTTGTCATTAAAAAAATAACAGCTGTTCCTGCTAAATACTAACTAATTCATCAAGTCTGAAGTTTAGGGAAAAGTATGCAAGTTTTGTTAGGTACCACATAATTTTTTTGGTATAATAAGAACAAAAAAGTGGTGCCAACCAACTTTAGCTTTGTTAAAAAAGTTCCAGCTGCATAAAGCCGAACTACTATAATGACGAGACGCAAAGAGGCCTTAACTGTGTAAACGTTTGCCGCGTTCTATATTGTTTGGCTTCTATTCATGACTTAGTTATTCAAAAATGGAAACCATCCTATATACACGTCAGCCTTGGGGGTTTCGTCATAAACGCCACTTAAAAAGTTAATACAGCTTTAGTAATTCCGATTGCATGGTAAGTACCTATAACATTTTAAATGAAATAGGCTAATGGGCGCTTAGATAGTTTGTGCTGGTTTTGCACGTACGCTTGTATGCACAAAGGACATTATACTTTGCATTTATAGTCTAGTTATTGTAATACATGTTAAATTTAGAACATTTTGGCGTCTATCATCGTATTACGTTGCAAGTTTACCCGCGGTAATATGTTTTTGTTAAAAAATATATGTTAAAAGATTATTTGGCCCGTATAATATCCGATAACTCAACTGTTTTTTTTGATGGACATGTAAGAGTGCGTCTAGATCTGGTGAATGTGCCACGAATGTGAATGCGAACGTATAGTAAAGTGTTCGCGCACCGCTCGTTAGCGCGCAATCTGACCGTTTCGTCTTATTTGCGTGTATGTCTGTGTGTCCTGAGTGTAGAAGTAAATAGATATTGTTACTATAATAAATTACAGTAGGTAGATAGACAATGGTTTTTTTGTCTGCCTAGTGGACTCAGTTCGGATTTTATTCAATAACAGTTAACTAACCTAAAACTAAAAACTCAAAAATAAAAGCGTGTCCATGAGGCAAAGAGGCGACAATGCTTGCAGCGTTTCAACGCTGAGGGCTCAACTAAGCCTGTGAGCGAGGTACAAGCCAGCATTTTTATTTTCTGCAATCGAAATTTTGGTGCTATTTTTCCGAAAATTTATACTGCATTTGGCCCCCACGGTCCAAAAATCTCAACGCCAAATGGCGCAAACACATAATCACTTGCAAGTGACTCGTATTTGTGCCGCTTGGCATTTTCTGTGGACTCCGCTGCAGCTCCAGCTTTTAAAGCTGATTCCCTAAGATAAGAAGGGACTAAAAAATCGACACACATACTACGCGGGCTTTAGCCCGTCCCCGCTCCCAGGGAAAGAGCGTAAGACCATCCGGTCTCTTGCCATCATCACGTACCAATCCACGAGGTTCCAGCGTGGAGAGAACGCAGAGTCGCAGATGCAGGTAAGAGCTCTCTTGATGAAAATTAGACTACATGTATGCAAACTGCGCGTGGCACATGCGAAGCTTGCGCATGAGCTAGTTCAAGAGACGCACCTATAGTTAGCAGATTACGCAGATATTGCGCGCAATCGACGTTTTAAATTTTTTACTTTTTTTTTTACTTCGCGACACATGCGCCATAAATGTACGCGCGATAATTGTGATAGTTACAAATACTCTTATAGTTTGATTGGCTGCACAAAAGAGTATATCTATAAAAACTCATAATACTATAATATATCCTGAGACATGTATTCACGTGATGACATTCACTATATGACTCATGGTATGTGTGCATGTAAAGGTATATTCATTTCCGGATTCAGTGGAGGATATTGTGCCATAAAGGCAATTATGAGTATGTTGATTGAACCACAACATTTTAATTATAGTGCAGTTATTTACACATGCAAGTGGTAGTTAATAATAAATTGATCATGTTCAGCAAATGTGTTAAATGCATGAATGATTTTTGTCTCATTTAACGAATAAACCATTTCAAAATTAAAAGCTATATCTACACTTTAGAACACATCTCCTCACACACATCTCATCAACCACATTAGTTAATATAATTTAAAAAAAAAAGATTTAACAATCACACTAATTATCTAGCTCCAAACTTAGCAAAGCTTGTAATAATGCGACTAAATAACGGATATACCTAATTAAATACTTTGATAAACATTCATGACTTCGGTTTAAATGCTCAAGCTCATCACATAAACATTTACCCCTTACGGGATCCGAACCCGCAATCGCAGGCTTTGTAGTCCGGAGCGCAAACCACTACATTAGACGGTAGTAACCACAGAATAAGAATCGGAGCGCAGCGTGTCGTTCCTGTTCTGTGGGTGCAGTGGGTGTAACTGTGCTGAGATGTAGATAGATAAGAGTATTTTTTGGATTTTTCTGCTAAAAAGAATAATTTCTAAATATTGTAATTGGGAAACCACGATGAACCATGTACGCACAGAACACAATCACAATGAAGAGAAGATTACTTTTAAATGACATGTACCTACAATCATGAAAAAGTGCTGTAGATGGGTTTCTCTTTACGTAAAGAAATTGTAAGTAGTGTAGTCAATTTTTAATATTCACTATATCCTGCCATTCCTAAACAGTTATAAGAGTACTGAGCATTTCACATTTTAATAATAACACATAAATCATTCAAACCCATAAAAGGTTCCTGGCTTTCACAAAATGTAAGTAACGGACGAGAGCTTGCGAAGAATATAAAAATCCGGCATTAAGTACGAATATGTAGAAATATTAAATAAAGTAGCTTGTTCCGTATTTACTTGTATTTTGCGCGAGAAACGGAAAAAATGTGTCCTGTTGACTTGTAAAGGCGCTGCCGAGTTTCTGGGGGAACATTAATTTTGATATGGAATAAGGTGAGTGTGCAATTTTCTTTGATTGTTGGATGTTCAGGGGCTCTTTCGGGGGTGTTTGCGCGTTGTATGTTGTGTTGTATGCTTTTTCCTCGTACAACTTGATTTATTCTTTTGTAGATAATCTAACATAAAAATGAACTTTAGAGAACCCGCAATTAAGATAACTCTGCATCTTTAGCCATGGCCCAAATGGCCTGAGTTTTTGCCATCAACTCTAAGCTTGAATTTAAGCGGTGGTTTTACGTCAAACTCTTTGTAGTAAAATCTATACAACGGTAAAGTAATACGGTACGTTGTTTTAAGAGCTTATGGCTAGACCTCTGTGACCCTGTATAATGACTTAAGAATTTCTTTAAATGTCTCACATTTTTCTAAATCTTGGATCGTAAGCAAGCGTATCTCGACCAGATATGGTAAACATAACAATGAAAGTCAGAAGACGTATATTTAAACAAAAGTATAACATTTCGCATAAAATATTGCAAGATTCGTATGCGAATGCGAATGCGAATTTTACGAAACTTAACATTTCGATTTGAAATTATGAAATCCAATATGTTTCCTGAAGCCTATCCATGATCTAATAAGTAGTAACTACTAGTTCAATCTTGTTTTTTTTTTGCTGCATGGAGTTTGGCGTAAAACATTGCACATAAATTATGTTTGACTAGTAAAGGACCTTGAACGGTTATTTATTAAACATATTATTACTTTAACAAAACCTAAAGTAAATATTAAAATAAAGCTATCCTTCATTAGAAACATATAACTATAAGTATGAGTAGGAATGTCGGTCTTTTTCGCATACTACGGCAGTGGCAATAAAAATGAAATATGTACGAAGTTCAACGTGTAATGCTGCCTTCAAAGTAAAACATTTTATTTCAATTTGAACCTTATGATCTACGCCGTAGAGAACTTTCATTTGTTTTACTAACAAGTTGTGTGCATCACGAAGTTAGCTTTTGCCGAATACCCATTTGGTGATGTAATGATGCCAGAAGCAATATAGTGCACACATTAAATTGTGATGTGCATCACATACATTTAAGATAAGATATTGCATGCAGTTACAAGTCTCCACATGTTAGCTTAATGAAATTTTAAGTATACTCTTTGCCAAAAGCTGAGAACGACTCGGTGCATTTGCGTATTGTATATTATTACGTGTCATGAATGAAAAGTAACAAAACATCGAATTGGCAAGTTAAACGCAGATTTCTTAATTGACGCCTGGATAATAATAAGCTCAATTGAACCTTTATTATATATTAGCAACAAATTATTTAAACAAGTTTATTATATTAGCTAACTAAGACACAATAGAAGTTTTATCTATAAATATGACGTCTATTGACGCCGATCGCCTCCGAAGGTGTCTTAACAAACGTTGAGTCTGCGTCGTTCATATCAGACAAAAACACTGGCACAGACAGATTCAGCAAAAACGAATAAAATATACTTGAATTTTTTTGTATATTTTATTTTCAATATAAGCAATATGTTATGATGAAACAAAAACATACTTAAAAGGAAACTTATATTACCACCTATCTTAGAGTTTTTGTGTGTGTGATAATAATACCGTTATTTTATGTGTTATTTATGTATTACTAGATGTGCCCGCAGTTTCGCCTGCGTCCGGAGAGTTTATTATTAATATTGGTCAAAGAATTATTGTAATCAAATGAGTAGGCCTGGAGATTACCTCCTACAAAGAAATAAAATTATATCTTACCTATTTTTAATATTAGTACATATTTCATAACACATCTTTTATCACAAAGGAATTAATAGTTTTATTTCGTGAGCTCGTGTGATACTTTATTAATTGAAAATATTATCGCAATCTCCAGTGAAAACACACCCAGTAATGGCTGCTGGTAATAAAAGTTTAATATTGTCTCTCAAAATAGAGAGACATGCGAGCTGCAGTTTAAAAGGGAGTACAGACGAAATTATTAGTAAAATTCCGTCAATGTGTTCATGATTGAAATAGAAAAGGACATACTACATTGTACTGAATGTTGTATTTGTTATCGATTTTGTTTAAACAGTTTTTATTTTATTTTCTGATTTCTATTTTCACTCATTGAAAAAATATCATTCTAAGTATTTCAGCTTCATCGGTGTACTCTCTATTGCAATAATTATTTTATGTTAAAACTGATACCGAAAAAAAGAATTTTCTTTTAATGTAAGACTTTATACAATGTTGTAATGTTGCTACCGCTCACAATATCTAAAAGTGCTTTTATTATTTTTGTTTGCACCTCACTCACGCACCCCTTGGGAGCGGAATTCATTTCTTGTCGCTGTCAGTCAGTTGTACAGTCCGAGATAGATTTAGATGTGTACGAGTCTCCGCTCGATGCGGAGACGTGGTCAGTGCGGTATCTCGTTTCTTAATTTCCCTCGGGAACCCGCCTTGCGTTCCAGGACAAATCGAACCGCTCGTGTTATGTACACATGTCATAGGCCAGCGCGATCAGATTACTTTTACAAATAGCATTAGTACGAAGCCGACGTAAAGTAAAAACTTCCGACACATAAATTAAGATTATCAGGTATTATCACCTTGTATTATTTATATTCTGCAGAGAGTTATGTTATTTAATGCTTATGAGTCAAGTAAAAGGGCATGTGTTTATTAATTTGAAAAAAATGTTTTCCTTATTTGGAACTTATTTAGATTTATATATTCTTGCGGGATTTCATTAGAATTTAGATTGTATGCGTGCGGGGATGGATTAAGATAAAATATTAGGGGAAAACGACGTATTTGACAGATAAACGTCAAATATATATTAAACTGATTTTTGCAATACATTGTGCATTTTAAAAATCTGAATGTATTGATTGATTTTTACGTAGTCAGATCCATGTTTCAAGTGTACTACGAGTAAGTACATACCAGACTTCTTGTCATGAGAGAAAAACAACAAAAAGTGTCTGGAAGTTATTATACACAATATTTGCAAAAAACATCTTTAACAATACATTTAAAACAAAGTAATATAATGAAAAAAATATTTCAAAAAAAAAAGATTCACAAAAACTAAATTATTTAGCGTAATCTCTAAAGTGAGTGAGATTATCGTATTATTTATAAATATATTAGAAGCATGTCAGGATAAATCTCCAGTCACTGCTATGGGCACATGTCAGGGCAGCGATCAGATTACGATAACAGACACCATTAGCCCCAAAACATAAAAGCTTCCGTAGTGACCACCTTATTGTTTCAGCAGACAATAGGTATGATTCTTCGCCGCTACTTTCTTAATTCAATAAGTTCAGAGATATATTTTTGCTATCTTTTCTTTTGCCCATCAAAGAAAAGAGATCGACTGTAATTTTTAGTACTGTCAAATTAAGTTACATGTTGTAAATCTGTCGTAGTTTAATTGTAATGCATTAATTTCCTCTCTAAAATTGTTTATGGGTGCTGAATTTGCTAGATGTTTAGTCAGCCTACTGCATTTCAGTGCTGGACGTAAACCTCCCCCAAAGAGCGCCATAGAACACGAATTCCCCCTTTTTTCATCCAGCCATTGCCAGCCATCTTCCTAAGGTCATCGGTCCATCGAGCTGGGGGGTGTCCTATACTACGCTTGCCAAGGCGCAGTCTTCACTGAACCCGTTTACTCCACCTTTCGTCGGTTTTTTATTTGTATGATCTGTCTAGTTTCTCTCTTTGTAAAAAGAAAGAAAAATAAGAACAAGATAAGCATTAAGTCCTCCTTTTGTACACTATTTGTGCAATACAGTTAAAAATAATTTAAATAAATATCTCGCCAAAGAAACACCATGTCAAAGAACTTAGCGCTATCGGATCACGTTAACAAACAACATTATACAAAGAGTTCCTAACGGGATGCGGTCTAATGCGCGCTTCCGAAACGGAGATGGAGGGTGGTGTATAATGTCTAGATCTTTTATACTTGACTTTCCAGCCTTGAGGTGGTATAATAGATTTTAGTGTAAAAAGTACTAAAGTGCTAGTTTGCTGACAAAGTAAGGATGCCTTTACAACAAGTCGAAAACGTAGTAACAAAAAGCCTGTAACCAAATTATTTTGAAATTTGACGGATTGGCAGTCAATCACTCAGAGACGTCAATTAACAGTGAATTGTTTTTTAACATTTTTGTTTATTCAATAATTGTCTTTATTCGTATCGACTTTAGAATCACAGATTTTTCTAAGTAACCATTATAGTTAAGTAACGTCTCTAAGTGCGGCAATAAGTAACATATGCTATTCGGAATTACTTAAGGATTCAAACTACACTAAACTAATCATACTAAACTTCTAAATCGGTTTAGGTATACGGTTATGGTGTTATAGTGACGTCATTTTGGAATAAAGAAACGCTCAAACATATGAACTCTGTCTGAACACTTATTTTCGTTTTGCCTAGAAAAACGACTGAAAAACCTAAATGGTATTTGTGAATAAAAGAAGAAGTTAACTGTAATAAAAAAAATCGGCTAAGTGCCATTTGGACTTGCGCACGACGGGTTCCGTATCACTATCTATACAACATTAGAAACTATATTTCAACGGAGGAGGCAGCAGAAATACACATACATACATACTATAAAAAAAGGCAAAAATAACACGTTTGTTGGAGGGGAGCCCCCCATTAATTTCCTTTGCTTTAATATAAATATTAATTTTATTCTGTTTTTGGTATTTGTTGTTATAGCGGCAACAGTTATATATAATCTGTGAAAATTTCAACTGTCTAGCTATCACGCTTCATAAGATACAGCCTGGTGACAGACAGACAGACAGACAGACGGACAGAGGAGTCTTAGTAATAGGGTTCTGTTTTTACCTTTGGGTACGGAACCCTAAAAACCACATTTACAAAAACAATAATGAATACTAACAAATAGTATCTATTCTTGAAACAGACGTAAGGCTTGCATAATAGATAAATAGGTAGCTAATTTAGCACGCACTTAGTGAACGCATTACTTACACTCATATTAAACCCGCTTGCAAAAATTACGTGTGCGTTTGCATGTATGAATAAAATAACATTACGTTAACCGTAATTGAACAAACATAACAGAACATTTTAACGAGGAGAACATTTTTCAAATTTATAAGAATGATAAATAGCCAGTAAGTAGGTATCAACACAGTAAAACCATCCTCTTTATATTTAATATTTGTAAATATAAATTGTATCTTATTATTTGAATGAATAGATAATTATATTAAATGTAATTAGATAATTTAAAAGTTATTATTTCAGCCTGTGATCTGTCACAAATTTTTCATTATGGTTTTTTATAATTAAATAAAATCAGTCTTTAAATATGGGTAACGTATTCGCTGTGTGCGCGATGACAGCGCCCCTAGTGACCACAATTATTGTGGACTTAAGATCTCTCAAGATAAGGCAACTGGGTGGTTTGAGAATGATTTTCGGATTGATTTTCTTCGAAATTATATGAAAATATCTAATGAGTTTGTGCCTATTATAATAAATGATTTTCTTACTTGAACTAAAATATGAATGACGTACGGGATTTGAATCGATACAACATGATATAACTTTCCAACCTCCTACAAAAAAATAGTATTAGCACAGCATGTGAGAGACTTTGAAGAGCTCAGAGCCAACGGACAAAGCTACATAATAAGACTGTGATCATAAGACAATCGTCTGTGACACAAACTTCTTACAAACTTTTTTTCTATTCACAGCTGCTATCCATTTAATACTTTGCTTTAATTTCCATCTTGATATTGGAAACGAATAAAACATGCACGAACTATTTTTCTCATTGTTTCTACAAACACAACACCATATTTTACAGAAAAGAGCTATTCGTGCTATATACAAACTTAGTCCGCGTGAATCCCTGAGAGATTTCTTTAAAGAAATTAACATACTCACTGTGGCCTCTCAATACATATTTGATAATATCATGTACGTACGCAAAAATTTAGATCTTTTTATAAAGAAAAGTGATATTCATTCATATAACACCAGAAACAAAAACAAACTTGTAGTCCCAAACTTTAGATTGGCCAAAACAAGTAATTCATTCTTGGGAAATTGTATTAAATTTTTCAATAATATACCTCACAATGTTACCAAACTTCCTATTAATAAATTTAAGTCACATGTCAAAACTACACTGATGTCTAAGGGGTATTATAAAATTCAAGACTATCTTGATGACAGGAATGTATGGTCAGTCCAGCCTGCACTAAACTGATGTAACTACCTGTTTTTATTTTTTGTGTGGCAGCTAGTGGTGACTAAGTTTGTTCCGGCGTTTCTTCTCAGCACTTGCCAGATTGTCTGTGTCTTGTCTCGAAGCGCTAGTAGGGCCCAAAAAATAAGGAGACATGTTCTGGCCCCCTAGGGGCCTATAATGTTGTTATTGACGTTCATAAGTGGCAATTTTGTCCTGAATTGAATAAATGATTTTTGACTTTGACTTTGACTTTGACCAATGACCCATATCGCGAATTTTAATGTTTTTACTTAAAAATACTTAATAACGTTAGTATGGAATTCTATGGAAATATAACAATTTGACACATGACAGTCCAGAGTTTTTTCACATTTCTGCTACATTGCGTGCTGCGATCGATTTGACGGCCCCCATCACCCACTTTGCACATAGCGAATAGGACTTAAGTAGAGAAGAATTTAAATATATTTTTAAAGTACATTTTCCCTTATTAAATTTAAAATCTGGTTCATTTTTCAGTTTACTTAATAAAAAGTTATCCTTTCGGAAGTCTATAGAAAGTATGACAAAGAAACCGCGGAAGTATTCAATTGAGCAAAGTTATTGATTGTAACTTGCTTTGATTCAGTACATGCACAAAGTATAGTTTTGCTATGAACTTAAAAAACTGAATTTGATATTGCTCGACAAAATAGTTCTGCGCTCGGCGTCCTTTGAACATGAAAGGGGAGAAATATTTTCTGTAGTTAAGGAAATTCTCTGTAATGTTATATTTTAATACGAGCGTGCACAAAAATGTTTCCCACTTTGATGTGCCAAGATCCCAAACGACATAATATTTGAGTAGTTCAGCTGACGTAATATAAAAACAAGATAATATAACTTTTAGACGTACTTATAGCCAAATCTGGAGTTATGTCATTAAAAAAAACTGGTTTAATTACATTATTCCATAATCCATTTTTTATGTTTAAACAGATGATA
The DNA here is from genome assembly GCA_963576865.1 of Anania hortulata. Lineage (NCBI taxonomy): Eukaryota > Metazoa > Arthropoda > Insecta > Lepidoptera > Crambidae > Anania > Anania hortulata. Next base: position 6,986,671 of record OY756394.1, on the reverse strand, counting down.
GTCCAGTTTAAGCTGATCGCGAATTTGTATCAAATGTCACTATAACGCGAGCTCAGCTTCTGCTAAAAATGCTAGTTTGTTGTGACTAGAAATATAAGAATCTAATGGTCGACTGGTAGAGAATGCCTCATGGCATTAAGTCCAATTTTTGTATGATTTTTAATCTGTGCAATAAAGTCTAAATAAATAAATAAATCTTTATTTGAAAAAAAAAAAAAAACGTTAAACGTCTCGCTAATTTACAATAGTATGGAAAAATTTACTATAAAAAAACTACATTGATACAACATAAGGTCCAAAAAGTCCCTTAGACTATAGGTACAAAATTTTATTTTCCCCTAGTCAGTAAATGTCGGTCTGATGGAAATCATATAGTTACACAATTATCGTGTCTCCCTAGAGGTAGGTACGAGTACCTCCCTCACCATAATGCATTAGGTAATTGTAATACCGTGTCCTTACTATTTACTTTCAGGCAAAAGTAAAAGCATAAATTATTTTTTTATGTGCTGTCAAAATACAATGCTTTTATGGTATATAGTATTATTTTATTAACAAGTTCTTTACAGTACTCAAACTTTACAAATTATTGAAAATGATGAATGTAAGACTGTCTTAAATAAGGTGTTGATAAAAAAAATATTCTGTATTAATTGTAATGACAACATCCTTGTTGTCCGTTTTAAACGTCTCTCGTTTCCCTATTGAACGATAAGGATTAAACAACAAAAAAGTTAATCAACACAGAAAAATTCAATTTCGCGCAAAGCTGGAGTGTAATGAGCGTGGCACCAATCGTTCATATTAAAATTTTAGCATGGCAGCACCGGGCTTAAGCTTCGGATAGAACACGTGTCGTGCTTAGCCCCGTTAAATCCGTTATCGGCAACGACTCTCAAAGGATTTAATTTCCTGCTGGCGAAATGAAAATCGATTAGTTTGATTTCCGCGGGCGCCGGCGGCCGATAGTTCCGACGCTCAGCCGAATTTAATAAGACATGCCAGTTAATCTAAGTAGGAGCAGGTAGTGAGTGGCCATTTTGGCAGTTTACTCTTGTATAGACTACGTGATTATGTGCTACTGTTATTTAGAATTAGCGATTGCCCGTGACGTTTATTTGTGATTTGATTCATTCATTCATAAACTTACTAGGTAGGTCCCAACCTCAGATTGTGTGCTTCTAAAAATTTTGTTACTGAAAAAAAAACAATTTTAATTTTAATTTTATTATGTATTAATTCTGCGGCAGTCAGCGTTGCAGACGAAGAAGGCGCACACCAACACAGTTACGGAACGGAATGACTATAGGTACTTCAATGAAATTACGGTATGATGGTCTTGTACTAGTACCTAAAGCAGGTGTCCACGAAAATGCAATTAAACGCGTTTTATTAAAAAACAAAAGGGAAATGAAAAAAAAAAATTACCATGTACGTTTTGTTCCTATTGTTTTCCCTCCTTTGAGCGTTAACTAATAGTAAATCAAACATTAATTGAAACATTTACCGCCGACTATCCTCGTCTTGTGGTCTTGCAGTGTAGGGACGGCCGTAAAGAATACACTTCCCTACCGCCAACAGGAGGCGTGTCCGTAAGAGGCGACTAATTCCTATAGTACGAAACGGGCAGCAGCGTGTTCGTGCGAAATCTTATAAAAAAATACTGCGCTCGTCAACCCGCCTGCCAAGCGTGGCGAGTATTGGCAATCCCTCCCAATGATAAGTCATTGGGGGAGGGCTTTGTTCAGCAGTGGACGTCTTATGGCTTAAATGATGATGATAATGATCTTCGTCTCAACGATGCGTAATTAAATATGCCTATTAGCAACGTGTTAATTTTTATTACAGCATTAAAATGCACATTCTATATCTTTTTAGTATCTTTGAACAAATCTAGTACAAAACATCTTGCCATGATTATACCATTCCAAAACACTGAAGGTAAACAAAACGTTATCAAGAAGTTATTAGTTTGAATACTTTTTTTCGAAAATCACGGTTTTAACATTGAACCTATAACGTTGTACCTATAATTACCACAATCATTTACTCACCAAACACGAATCCGTAGCTCTGTCCTGCTGAAACAAACAAATGGGTAACTTTTAATTAAAATCCTTCATTTCAAACTTTATGATTGTTCTTAATAATGAATTAGAAACTTGGGATTCGAATTTGCGCCTCATTTTGCTGCTGGCTATAGAATCTATGTAACTTGTCTACGTCACGAAGGGTACGGTGGATGGAATTACTTAAGTATAAAGTTGTACGAAAGTAATTTTCTATTATAGTTTACGTAGGGCTGACAGAACGCCGCAGGGCGTCGTGGCGTTAAGTGCACTACGTTTTGAAATATCATAAAATGACTTATTTTAGATGTGAAAAGAGCTAATTTATTTTACGTAGGGTTGGTCCTTTTGAGACGTAAAAAAACTTCTAAGGATAGAGACAAAATGGGTGTTTTGCAAAATAATATTTATTAACGACACTCATACGTACGATAATTGCGTAAGCACTTTCTGTAACGTGTGTAAATGTACAAAATTTGATTAAAAAGAACCATGTTCTAAATCTAAAGTGAATGCTTTCCCACAAAAAGGTAGAAATGATGTTTTATTTAGAGTTCGTCGGAAGCCTCTTCATCTCATTGAAGGTAAATCTGTTTCTTTATTGGTTCTCTCCTTAATCACTGTAAACCGCTTATATCCAGATTGTAATATAACCTTCTGGGCTCGCCATTAAATGACTTTTTTGAAAGGGAGTTAGTTCGGTTGTTAAACATTTAAATTAGACATTTAATGAGGTTTCTTAGATCTGTTATTGCTCGATATTTGATGCGAAACTAAACTGACATTTTAATAAGCTAAGTGATTATTTACCGTAATGATATTAGTTAAAAAAAAATAAAATTCTATAATTACATTTGAAACTGAGTTATTTTTTGTAATAATCCTTACTAAAATTATAAACCCAAAATTTTTATGTATGGATGTCTGTTACCCTTTCAAATTTCAAATGCAAATACTACTAAACAGATTTTGATGAAATTGAGCACATAGATAGACTATGGCCTAGATTAACAGGCAGGCTACTTTTTATCTGGGCAAAGTCAACGCAGACGATGTCGCGGGCAAAAGCTAGTTAGTAATATTTAAGTAAAAGTGCTTAATATTTACATAAATATATTTAAAAGAATTTAAATATATTAAACCTTTATACGGGAAGTCCCATAAAAATAGTGTTAAGCGGAAGTCCAGAGACAAAGTATCCTCAAAATTTAACGCAGAAAAATCACCAAAAAATCCGCGAACCAACCAGTATGTTCCGCAATTTTTTGTAGTTGTCGAGTTTTGATTTTTGTCGTATAATTTTAACCTTGACCTAAGAGACATTATATATTCGTTTATTTATTGGACATGTATTATTGAACAACATGCTTAATATTTTCCGCAAAATTTGTGAAAAGTGTGTTTTCTAGACACAAAAGCAATGGTGGTTCGATTGAATACCATTGCACTCTAAAAATGTTAAATTTAAAAATAAAATAACTAAAAAATATATTGGGAACATCTACAGAAACTCTCAAAATACATGTAATTTTAACATTTAGCTCTACCACCTGGTAAAATGTTTGTAAATCAGGGAGCTAGAGCGAAATACAGTAAAAGCCGAGGCTTAACTAGATTTCGGGTGACAAGTTTATGCGCGTGGCTCATCGCTATCTTCGACGGATTTGGCTAAATTTTGCTTTGGTTATATAATAATATAAAATTATTCAATACCATTAAACGGAATAAGATAATTTAGAATCTATATCTATAAAAACTTAGACTCACGACTCAGAACTGTTCTAGTATTTTTTCTAACTTAATTCCATAGATTGTAAGAAAAAGTGCACATGCCAAGACTTAGTGCTTCTGTGAGTCGTCCGTTGAATAGGCAGAAACATACAATTTGATAAAGAATATAAAATATCAATATAATGTAAAATACGAAGGATCAGTCATATTTCAGGATACCGGGCTCATGAAACTTAACAAGTTGTCCAAATAACATTATGGGCAGTTTTTTTTCAGACCTACATAACTACTAAATCGATAAATTGATAGGAGGAGGTTGCTTGTATGGGAGAGTCTAATTATTCTTCATATTTTGACTCATGTTTATTCTGAATTACGACTAAGTGTTATGTTACATTACAAAAGGGGGTGAAGGGGGTTCTACAGCTCAAATACAGAAACTTTTTCTATCGGACCAACATAAAAATCGAAAAAAACATTAACTTCCCCGTACTTAACTGCAACCAACTGACATTAGATTGTACGCAAAAGCAAAAAAAAAGTAATTCTCAATTATTCTATGTCGGTCCCCTAAAAAAAGTTGTTTTATTTGAGCCCCTATGAGATACCTAAGATATTTTGCGTTATTCCAATTACACCTTGTATAGGTTGAATTTATATTTATGTATTATTCCTATGGGTTTGTTTATCCTCATGTTAACAAATAAAATTGCTAAAGAAACAAATTACCTATCTCATCTTTATTTTATTAGTGTGCAAAAACTATTCCTAATAAAAACGTGGATGGCAAACGTATACTAACAAAATTAAGTCATGATATGTAATTAGTTTCTTGGGCAAAATTGTTTGTTATCATGAGCTTATGCAAACCCTTAAGTGATTTAAATTATTTAAAAAAATTACTCTGTATTAAACAGTCAAATGTCGTGTCATGTCAGTTTTGTTTATTCTTGGCCTGTCCATAAAGTAAATCAAACATAATATTATGTTTTCCTTACGAATGGTTTAAGTAGCCGCCTCGAACCATTATTATAAGCAATTTCCTAGTGACAACAGTAATTTTGTAGTGTTTCAATGAAATGCCTGACACCCAATTATCGCGTCAAAGAAAAATCACTTAGCAGTACACTAACTTGAATGCTTGTAGATAATATATTGTTACATTGTAATTGACTAAATTATATTTCTATAGTTTCTCTAATTGAAAATTAAAATGAACTGAATTATTAAAAGGTAGCGAAGGTTTGAAAGTTATAACAAGGTGGCAACTTGCTAATTAAATTTTGTTAAGAATTTTTGTTAGAAAAGTAATTAAATAAAGTTACGCTTTATTATTCAAGATCATGACGATGAGTTTAATGTTTTACTAATTGGTTATACCTACTATAGGTATTTTTTCTGCATTAAACAAAGATGGGTCATCACGTAATATCATAATTGGTTTGTTGGGTTTCTTACATAATTGGTTTTGGTTCGTGTGGGTTAAAAATATACACTAACAAAAAAGTCAGGACAGGATGATGCCATGCTACTTTATGGCATCATCACTAGTTTAATCCATTAAACAAAAAATGTATGAAACACCCACCACATAAACTTTTTTACTAGTACATTCTTAATGATATTAAAACTCGACAAGAATATTAATTGTTTATATCGATAATAAAACTCTACCAAAAAAACTAGGATTTCATTCCCGGTTTAGGTGAATTGAGCTAATTGACTTGGGTCTAAATATGTTAGATGCCTCTGGCAAATTTTACTAGTTTCTTAAAACATAATGATTTTCAGTCCTTTCTTCAAGACTATTACGATGTAATGTCAGGCACATATTTATTATTATAATTATTGATTTAAAAATGGGTTGTTAGGTTATAGAGCACCAATTCGACTTTATAAACACATAAAGAGCAAAAATACAGTATGCTAATTAACGAACGGCTATCCCGTTAACCCATAATACTATAGCGTACATACATACTAAAAAATATTCCGATGTTTAAAATAAGAATGTTTAAAATTTTTAAATATCTTAAAAATAATCAACGTGAAGATTATGATTATGATGATATTATGATTTCTGTTCTAAACAGGACGTTTCGAATTTTATATAACTAATATATGTTTATTGCCCGCCTTGCCAAGCGTGGCGAGTATTGGCAATCCAAGTCATTGGGGGAGGCCTTTGTTTAGCAGTGGACGATGCTGATATTTTTATTTCGTTTTTTTTTGTCTTAAGGGAACGCCCTCCGTTATACATAAACATACTGTATATTAAAATATAATTAAAAGAGGACATAGAAATACGTAGGTATGGGTAATACGATACCGCAACTTATTGATGTCTAATTTTGAAGTTTCCTTTTTAGGACCTTTGTATCGTCATTATTGTATCTTTGTAAAGAAAGAGCAGACTGTATAATAATGCGCATAAATTTCCGGATAGCCATTATCGAGGAGATAACTTCCACATAACAGTATTGCGCAAGAGCACGGCCCGAAAGGTCGCGGAGAGAGTTGCGCTGTGACCCTGTTGGTGACGATACAGAAAGTTAATTTAATGTCATTATTTTTTGAGACTATGCAACTAATGATCACTTCATTTGTTCTTGTTAGGTAGCTCTGTAGAAGTAAACATTATTGTTATAAAAACAGGTCTGTTGGCATGTCATAGGTACGTAGCTTCCATCATTAGGTATAAAATCAGAATTTGGGGCAATTCAGTGCATACGTACGCTAATTAAGTAAGATGTCTTTAAGGACAAGTGTGGCCATGAATTTACTTATGAAGCGTGCTGCTTTATTAAGGTTCACACAGCTGTTTAAAAGCAATAGCGAAGTAGTGAAAACTACCGAGGGCGATATCCAAATCTACTAACATTGCCAACAATGCGTACAGCCTTATTACAAAGTAGTAGTTCTTATCCAATGACAATGCGAATCTTTTATAAACTGCCAAATGACTTAACAAAAGCTGCCTATTTAAGACACGACTATTTAGATATCTGTTGGATAAATGCTACAATGTAGTTAAGGAATATCTGACGTATAAACAGCTGTAATTTATTGTAATAATATTGACACTCCTATTTAAAATACTGACATTGGTAAAATAATTGTAGATACTTCGAATAATGTGTAGAAATTCAATTGTGTGTTTTCAATTAGAAGAGGTTTTGAAGATATTTTAGCAAAATGTACTTACCATTTAATTATTTTAAACTTACCGGGATTCGAATATGACAACAGCTAGGTTATGGGTGACATTATGACTCTTCCACGCTAAAATACCTACTTATGAACTTAGATACTTAGTAAACACCATTATTGAAGTCTAGAAATGACCCACAAGTTAATAATGTAATACCTACTCACTCAACACAAATATGATATATTGTCTTATTAAGATAGTGTCAAGTAGTCGGTTATTACTTATAGCAATGATATATCGGCTGGTGTTATCAGGTTTGCCCAAACGCAGATTGATAGCTTCACTGTCATTGAACAATAGAAGCAATATATCATATTTATCAAGAACAATTTAAGCATGAGCACCATAAAAAATCTAAACGAAGCTTGTTCTGAGGCGAACAGAAACGGATACACCTTAAATAATAAGTGCTCGTGCTCAATGCTCATCCATCATACAAACATGTGCCCTTTGCCGGACTTCAGCCGCAACTGCCTGGCTTTGTAGGACGTAAACTACTAGATCAGCCCTTTACAAAGTCGCACCTCGTGTGAATTTTTTAGCTATTTGCTAAGGTTTTAAATCAAATCATTATTGTTTAAAGTATGAGGTATTTTGATCCTGTTAATAATTCTTTAATAATATTAGAATGAAAAACTTTTGTACCATTGAAACCCCAAAGTAAGTACGTACAACAGAATAACCTAGCTTGATTAAATCTCCGAATAAGTATAACATTTCATCCTAGATTTAATTAACCTGTCACTGATAAACTAAGAACGACTTCCAAGGTGTTACCTAAAATAATTTTATTAAAAATTAACGCAGCTCGGTGTTTAAGGGTGGCAGTCTTCAAGAGGAACATTCGCTCGCGAGCATATGATTACGAGCAGTCGCCATTTCATGACATAATATCTAAATTGGAGTTTATAAAAAAAAACGACCAAAAAACAGAGATCAGTCAGTCACCGGACACGCTTTAACAGATTTATGAACATTTATTATGTATCTAAATTACTTATCTCCTTCATATAAAGTTGGTGCCAATTCAAGAACGTTTCGTAAAGCTGAATCTTTATCTCGATTTTGTATTGCCAGTAAACTTTATTCTGATCTCTGATGGCAATTTAAATGTAATAACTAGAATCGTCGCATTTAGATTTAGGGTCAGGCATACTTATACTAGTAACGGGACAAAGCACAAGGAGGATGAAGAAACAAAAATGTTTATAAGGATCGGTAAAAATCCAGTTTGTCTAAAAATCCACAACATGTAAATTTTAGATGAGTAATCCTCATTACACGCGAACATTTTTGGTGAAGAAGCTCCTTAAGAAACAAGGACGGCCATTTTAATTTTGCCGAGTCGCACTGAACTTGTTAATTAAACTTGTTTCATTCGATGAAACTGAGAATGAGTTCCCGAAATTAATCAGTAAGTACTTATTTGAATAAGTCGAGAAAAAGAAACTTCTAAACGGGCGGCCCTGAAGAAATTAAATTCATTCTGTACGGAGAACTCTGAAGCCGATTAGCATAATACAAGGTGAGATGAAAACTCAGTTCTCAGCTGACGCGACGGTCAGCCTTAGATACGATAATATTTGCAGATCCTAACTTTAAACTGCTTTTAAAATAGTGTGTGGTTTTAATTTATACCAATATTATAACCCCTTAAAGACGCTTGTTGTGGACCCATAGAAATAGGGGAAGCCCATGTCCGGAAGTGGAATTGTCCTATTAATTGCGTCAGTCTGTTACGCTGCCACGCACAAACGCTGCAAAATTGCTGAACCGATATGGATAAAATTAAAGGGAGGTAACATTTAAGAAAAAATAAATATGAGATTATAATTATAAATAAATCTTAAATACAAAGACAGTAACGACAATACATTTTATGTTAATACGAGTATTTAACATCATGAGTAGTCAGACATTTCAGATTCAAGCAAAGTAATTATATGCAACAGTTCAACATTTTAGTTTGCTTTGGCCGAAACCTTCTAACACTCGCATAATATTATAATTGAATTGTCCGTGACGCTTGCGCAAATTGAACTAAGTGGTTTCGTGCTATCGCTTCCTTCTTGAAATAACATCGTCAAATATAATCACATAGTTATTGTGTATTCCGGATATAGTCATTTAGGTTTTTGTATCTTGCTATTTTAGGTTCGCTCTTGAGTTAGGCACAATGACTTTGGTACATATGTGAAATGATCACGTAATATTGGTATGTAAAAAGACAGGCCAAGTGATTGTCCGGCCACGCGTAGGGTAGGGTTCCGTAGTTCATCATTACAATATGTGGTATTTGCTACTCGTTTTACATACTTAACAACATCATTTAAGTATTTTTTTTCTCTAAGAACAATTTACAAGTTAACTCATGTAACTTGTAAAGCCTACCTAGCTATGATAAACTACCGTCGTGAATTTGTACACATTTCTTTAGGAAATTATTTCCCTGGTAGAGGGGAGGGTGACTTTAACAAAAAATTGCACTTTAAAGCTTAATATTATGCATACGGGTCAATTTCAACAAGTCCATTTTTTTTGTCATTACGGTGAACTTTTTTATTTATAACTTTTTTTGAAATAAAACCATGTAGTATTGTTATTTATGATATTGTTATGATTAATCTTTACTCGACATCAAATTGAGTTCATATACTTAGGAGATATAGTTCTTTAAAATTTTGGTGTCACCGAAATTAAAGAATAGTTCACCGAAATGAAACTTCTCATCACCGAAATGAAAAACGCGAGTCACCGCAATGAAATTACTTATGCAGTCACCGAAAAAAACTAAACTGTTACCACGCAACGCACCTAAAATGCTGCTATCCTAGTTCCATAATTACTTACCTACGTTTTGAAGAGTGCTATCACACAGTACAGGTTATCCTTTTCTGACTATACTATAATGGTATTGAAAGTATTAATTAAATTGTACCATACATATGAATTCCTAAATGAATTTAAGTTTAAATAAGTTAATATCCATATATTAACTTATTTAAACTTAAATTCATTTAGGAACGTGTGAGAATGAAACAACAAAAATAACAAATATATTGTAATAATCAACCATAAAAACTGAAAAGCTATCCGATGAGAGTTTGAATGTTTTCGTTTGCACCGACTCCAAAAGTAACTGATTAGGTACTTATGTGTTGATATTATTTTTATCTTTTCAGTTTTTTCAAGTCGGTTTACTTTTTTTTATAAAATTTACTTATTTCATCTATTTTTAGTGATACATACAGTGATAATCCTCAACAATACGAATATTTTCAGTGCAAACATAAGTTAACGGCTGAACACCGATTTCATCCCTTATTTACCCACCTTAGAGGTGAAATTTTTCCAAAAAATTTTTAATATACCATCTTTAAAGTATAAGCTATAATCTTTAAAGTATAAGATAAAGAAAGAATCATCAAAATCGGTTCACAAATGCCGAAGATATTGGGCAACTTAGGTACAAAAATCAGTTGGCACGGATGGAGTTCATGCAAAGTTTGATGATTTTCTTATAGATTCCATTATCAGAACTTGATCAAATTTATATGGGACCATTCCGAAAGTATTCCCTTTCGAACAAGTAAAGAAGTATCGAAATCGGTTAACCTGGTAACGAATGATCGCTGAACATACATAAAAAAAAAAAACAAAGATACTGACGAATTGAGAACCTCCTCCTTTTTTGAAGTCGGTTAAAAATATACAGGTTGCACCCTTTCCATGTTCAAAGGGTTCAAACTCTACAGCCTGCTGACTATCCGCGCAGGATTGCATTCTGCAGAATCATGTTAAATAAAATAAGGGAGGACCTGCAATTTTTCAATAAAATGTTGTGAACGGATGAATCCTCATGCCGGAAAGATGGATATCTCAACATCCACAATCTACATAGCTAGCAAGTAGAAAACCCACATTTGATGAGGGAAGATCGGTCCCAAGTTCAATTTAAAGTTAACTTGTGGACTGGGATTATTGGCGGACAGGTGATCGGGCTATATGAACATCCAGCTACACTGAATAGTGAAATTTACCTTAATTTTTTACAAAATTATTTACCCGGCATGCTAGGAGATATCAGTTTAGAAGTGAGGCGGAGAATGTGGCTTAAAAAGGATGGGTGCCCAGCTCACTACGCAATAGTAGTAAGAAATTATTTGAATCAACACTACCCACAGAGGTGGATAGGCCGGCTCGGCCCTATTTTATGGCCACCCAGATCGCCGGATCTAAATCCCTTGATATTTTTTTTATTGCGGATGTCTGAAAGACCTTGTCTACGCGAGACCAGTATCCTCAATAACAGAGTTGCGGACTCGCATACAAAATGCAGCTGCATACATAAAAAACGTCTGGTTACGCGAGCCGCATCAAACATCTATATATATAAAAGAAGAAACTGACTGACTGTCTGACTGACTGACTGACTGACTGACATATCAACGCACAGCCCAAACCGCTGGTGCTAGAGATTCCAAATTTGGCATGTAGGTTTCTTATAAGGTCTAGGGGTGCACTAAGAAAGGGTTTTTCAAAATTCACCCTCTAAAGGGGTGAAATGGGGGCCCAAAGTTTGTATGGGGAAACAAGATTAGTTAGACTATTTTATTCGAAACTTCACAGGAGTATTTCTAACAATAAATGATTAAACACGTGTTTCAGGTTTTTTGCGAAATCTACCCCTAAAGGGGGTAAAAGGGGTGACAAAATCTGAAAATCAACATGAGTATTATTTCTATGGTTTATCGGGTCGCTGATTACGAAAACAACAACAATTTTAAAATACAACTTTGCGGACCTAAAATATCATCCCCCTATTGGGGTGCGATGGGGTTGAAATGTCTAAATATCAATATGGGTGTCGATTTTATGGTTTTTTGGGATGTTAATTACGAAAATGACATCGATTTGGAAATTTAATATTGTGGACATAAAAAATTCTTGAATTCAACCCTTAAGTAGGTGAAAAGGGGAAAGAAACTTTGTATTTCAGTTATCTATTTATATAAAATGGTAAACTGACTAATTGTTGATATATCAACGCACAGCCTTACCTCATACAGTGTAGACATCCATTAAGAAAGGGTTTTTTTGGAAATTATAGCCCTAAGGGGGTAAAATAGGGGATGAAAATTTAATGAAAGCATATCAGTTTCAAATAATAATTTTCAAATTTTGTATTATGGTGACGATTGAAAATAAATTTATGTATTACAGCGTTCTTAATTATTCAACCCCTGAAAGGGTTGAAAAAGGATATTAAGTTGTGTCTTGAAAGTCCTTCATTTTTAAAGTTATAATCACTAAACTTATGTTTATAGTAAACTTACTCAATACATTGTTATTTTCACTCGGCTGCCGTAGGAGGGTTATGTTTTTCGAGCGTATGTATGTGTGTTTATAAGTTTTTGGCACGCTCTACAGCCTAAGCTGTTAGAGATGTATTTTATCATATGAGATTCTTCTCAGTTGTGGAAGTGACATAAAGCATATCGTTTTCCGGAATTCCCATGGGACATAGGAATTACGCGGGGAACTCTGATCTCTAATGCTACTTACGTGATTTCAACCCTCGATGAAGGTCTGCTTTTAGATTAGTTTAAATGCTGTTGAAGTGTTCCAGAGACGTCGCCTGGGGTCTACGGAAAGGGAATCGTATACTGCAACGCACACGGCGGTCAATAAGACTGCGCCGCCAGTGCCCGCCCCGCACCGCGGCATGTCCGTGGCTGCCCGCCGTGGATCGCACAAACCAGTTTGTATACACTAACGCAGACGGCGGCGCGGGCGACTAGCTTAGTCTGCGTCGCGCGCTCTACTAGAATGGTTGTCCTGAACTGACCGTCGTGCACGTTGAGTACAAGGCGCGGGCAGCCGCGGGCATCGATGAGCAGTCGCGGTCTTTATTGCTTCACGGTCAAAAAGGCCGCACCACTGCGGTGTATGCGCAGCACCTTACTCCATTCTATATTAATTAATCTATATAAATCTAGGGGTCACTAAGAAAGGATTTTTCAAAATTCATCCCCTAAAAAGGTGAAATGGGGATCCAAAGTTTGTATGGGTAAACAAGATTAGTCAGACTCTTTTATTCAAAACTTCACAGGAGTAAGTTCTCCTTACGATAAATGAGTAAACATGTGTTTCAGATTTTTTGAAAAGTCAACTCCTAAAAAGGGGAAGGGGGCTGACAAAGTCTGAAAATCAACATGGGTATTGTTTCTATGGTTTATCGGGTCGCTGATTACGAAAACAACAACGATTTTAAAATGTAACGTTGCGGACGTGAAATTCCATCTCCCTTGTTGGGATGCGATGGGGTTGAAATGTCTATCAATATGGGTGTAGATTTTATGGTTTATTGGAACTTTGATTTTAAAATGAATATTGTGAACATGAAAATTCTTGAAATTATTTGTGCCAAATTGCAATCCAATTGGGCCAGTAATTTCGGAGCTAATCGGTTGTAACAGACGGACTGACAGACAGCCATACGTGATCCCAACACAAAGGTTCTATTTTTGCATTTGATGTATACCCGCGTTATCCTAAAATTAGAGATTTATCAGAGAGAATTATCAGAGCGCAAGGACGCCAATTCGAACATTTATTGTAATTAAAAAAAACACTTTCCCATACTAAAACGCGACCAGCTGGCATCAGTTTGTATGAAAACGTCAATTTTTTTTTTTGAGATTTTGATGTTGGTCCCTTAGAAAAAGTTGATGTAATTTAGCCGTAGAATAACCCCTTAAAGTTTTATTTCACCTTTTCGTTACACACTGTATAATGTCAAATAAAACAAACGTAATCTCTTGTTATTTGTCTTCACAAAATCTTATTATTACACTTAGTCATTAATAAATCAGGTAGCACAAAAATCTATCTTTTGGATGGGGACACGACTCTAGCATAAATATTTCGGAATTTAAACAACAAAGGTTAATATTTCGGAAACCAATCACTGAATCGAAAAATGGTCTTCACAACCTCGCAATATATTTGAAAGACCCATCCAACGAGACCCCAAACGATGGGGTAGACTAAAAATAAATAATTCATCCCTTCTTTACGTGTAGGGGAGATACCCTAGAATTTTTGTTTTCAAGATATTATTGTACCATTCTGTCGGCGTGTTTAATGTTTATACTCGTGCAAAATTACAGCTTCCTAGTACAAACAGTATCTGTGCTAGGCCGTGGACTGACAGACGGACATGGCGAAAGTATAAGGGTTCCTTTCGTACCATTTTGGTACGGAACCTAAAACAGCACGTGTTCAATATTTTTGAATTACGTTTAAAGTGGACTAATTATCATAATTTATTCAAATAGCCTATTTATTGCCCACGCGAGCAACAACTGAGGTTATTCTTTTAACTAATAGCTACATTTTAGTCCCCAAAACAAATATATTCCTTGTGCAACTAAAATGTAACAAAAGAAATTATGGTCTGTTTTTAACCGAAGTGAAATAATTTGTCACCGGAATGAAAAAAAAAACACCGAGATGAAGATAAAAATCATCGAAATGAACAACTTCTCACCGAAATGAAAAAAAAATCACCGAAATGATATTTTTTCTCATTTCGGTGTCAATTTAGGTCACCGAATTCACCGGAATGAGATCACCGTCATGAAAAACAGCCAATAGAAGTTAACACTACAAGCACAGTATTTATGATAGAAATAAATTGATACTACCTACTTGATCGGGCGACATTAAGTAAAAGTACATATATTTAATAAACATATCGGATCATTGGATCACAACTTTTATCCACTCACGTGAATGAAAAAAAAAGCGGTCCCAAGTCACCGGAACCCACTACTTACGTTTTTGGTGGGAACACCAGACAAGCAACACGCGTCCTCTCACATCAAGCGCTTAGGCGTCCCTGGTGCGCAAGTTTACTGCGCAGTAGCGAGAAGCTAGTGTTGTTGGATGCCTAGATATTCGCGTACAACGAAAATTCACCGCGGTGAAAAATCTAATTTGGACACGTGAATTTGTACTTACCATTCATTAAATACAACAGATTTTGTAATGAAGTTTCCGCAATAAAGTACTGCCACTATTTGGGATTAAAATAAAAAAAAGGAAATCCCTAAAAAATCAACTGTTTTTATTATATGATTAAAAGTATACTGAAAAACAAATTGTGCCGCTTCACCGGTATGAAAAACTTAGGTGTTTATATATTTTTTTTCCTTATTAGCGACAATCATAATGGAAAAATATTTGAAGGCTGCTGTAGGAGACAACACTTTTCATCTAAAAAAAAATGTTACAAGTTAAAAGTGCCATCCTGCACTAGCAGTTTCAGCCATGCCGTTTACGATTTGGTGCTGGGAAAATCACCCATACGTATTCTTGAATCTAAAAATTGTGTTTGCACACTTACATTATTTTTAACGACCTATCCAATACCTCACACCATGCGATAGACAAGAAAAAAAAAACATCAATAACGTAGAGAGGTTGAAACCCATTTTTTTTTCAATTTTTTTTTTGTTGTCGTGATTAATATGTATCCCCTTGCCAAATTACGGCTTTCTAGTGGTAAGAGTCTCTGACCAAAGCCGCGGACAGACATACAGTCAGACAGGTTCCGTTTTGACTACGAAACCCTAAAAAGCGATTATTATTTATCAGTAACTCTTCGTCAGGCAAGCCAACGGCTGCGGGACAGACAATAGTTTTGGTAGCTGTGTTTACTCAACGACAGGTAAAAGATTAATACGTAGGCGCTTAATACAGTAGTGTCGCGGTTTATACTGTGGAATTTTAGGATGTGAAATAACTTTAGGAAGTTTAAAGAGTGATAGCAATTAGTTAATTTTCCTTAATTACAAATGAGCAACAGATTTTTGTATTCAATACTTTATTGTCAGAGTAATTCATTAAAACTTGTGATTCAGTTTCAAAAGGCGGAATTGAATGGAGCACCGGGATTCCGACTTCCAGTCTGAAAATTTTAATGAGAATTTCGTATCTCATTGCTTTAGAAACAGTCGGACGGCGATCTCTGCGTCAATTTATTTCTGTGTCGGACTCAAGTTTGGGCCGCGTCGAATCCTCGGCGTCTTATTTGTCCGCACATTGGGTTGAAATTAAAAGATAATGTGTCCAACTTCGCCCGTTCCCAAGTTTGGATAGCGTTGCAGATTGAAATTATTACCTGCCCGTTAGGGACGGACGGACGGCTAATGCTTAAACTCAGCAATTTATACCACTGGCCAGATGCCGACAACAATCACTATGACAAATCGCTTTTGTGCGTGAGTCTACATTTTTACTTGTTCTCTTAAAATTCGGACCTAAAAGTTTACGCAGTTTGTCTTTTCTAAACGCAAAGAATCCTGAGCTCGATTACTGACGAAGATTTTCCAAGATTACAAAGGAGTATCTTAGTTGACCCAGTTTGAGAACAATCAAAGTTTAAATTTGAAGAAATACGAGTACATTCTGAACTGTAACACCGCTAATTTCAAGGGTGGAAGTTCAGTTGCCTAGACACCCAGTAGCTACGTATATATTTTTAATTTAGATCCCTACTTTAGAAGTTTGTAAAACAGAAGATTGTTCCGCAGATTTGTTTTGAGTTGTTGGTCCACTGATACAAAATTGAGAACACTTTTATGACCCTTATAAGAAGTGTACTTATTTAGGTTAATTTTAAGTTATGATAAGTTGTCATTAATTTTGACCTTGTAGCTCAGTAGCGGCAATGCTTTGGTCCTGATTACTAAAGTTAAGCCACCTACACGCCGCGGATGCGATTGGATGGGTGACCATTCCAACAATATTTAGTGACATTTATCACAAGCATCTCCGTGTTTCGGAAGGCACGTTAAAAGTTGGTCCCGACTTCCAGCTAATATCACTTGATACTAGTCAGAGGCTTTAGGGTAGCTTAATAACATCTGAGAATAAGGTTAAGTCACTGGTCTTACACACCCCTCCACCAATCCGCACTTAGACGTATAAAGGCATACTTTTTTTTTGCTTTAATTTTGTTAGACCGTCAAATAAAAGTTAAATACTTATAATCAGTTTGTAGTTAGACAGCTGGTCTTATGACCGGTGTTCAAACATTTTAACTACTTTTTTTCAGAATTATTAAATATTGGACAAAAAATATTATTTATACTAATATTATAGGTTATTATGTTTGTCGTTCTGTTACGCTTTCACGGCAAATTCACAGAACCGATTTTAATGAAAATTTGGTACGGAGTAATCTTGAATCCTGGGGAAGGATATAATATGCCACTTCTTAAAAAAAAAACCTCTAAGTAAAAAAGAGGGCGACAAGCAGTATTTTACACGAGTGAAGCCGCAAGTTTTTGTGATAAATATCTAATCTTGACTTGATACTTGCTATTGACTGTTTCTCTGCGGACCACACACGAAAATATTGTCTATGATGTCATATTCACACACGAGGAAGTTGGTCGACGGCGCACAAAAGTAAAGGCATTACCTAATGGCGCGCGCCTCGTGACGCGTACTCACGAGCCAAACGGACATGTTATTAGGGACCTGTATGTGAATAAGAATACTTAAACTTGGAACTAATGGAATAATACACGCTTTTTTATTTATTGAAATTGTCTGATAATAATAAATAATTAATTCTTACAACTTCATAATAGTTATTTAGCCCCAAAAAAAGCAAATCTTAGCCAAGTGCGACTAGATAATCATACTTAAATACATTCAAATCTATGACTTTGTACAAACGCTCGTGCTCATTACAAACATTTTCCCATTGCGGGATTCGAACCAACAACCGCCTGGCTTTGTTGTTAAAGTAATGCTATAAAAGTGATCACGGTAAGTCCCCTGTAAAAGTAGGCACCGATATGATCAGAAGCGAGTTTATATAGCGTCGTTTCGGTAATTTATATTTTGTTGCTGCTAATTAAGTATGTCATACCATAATTAGACGATACTTTATAATGTACGTTTGTTGACGGTTGGGCCTGCAGGAAAGAACAAAAATCTGTTCAACCGAATTTATTATAGGCACACTTTTCCTGCTAATTGGTGTCCATTATTCGTCAACGTCACTAAATCAAAAGCATGTAGTTTAAATAGTTATGACATTCACATGTTTGAGAACATAGATCAAAGTGTATACGGAACACGTAGTAAACAAATTGCACTTACACAAGGCCATTTTCTTTGGCGAATATTTTCGTTCGTAGTTCACGACTTCCACGCACTAATGTACATGTCAAAATAAATGCTATGTATTCATTCAGGTATGTGTATTGTTAGTTCCGTCAATACTTACCCTTGTTAAATCAATTTGGGGTTAATGATCTTGACCTCTGACGCGGATAATTGTGTTATGCTTGTCCAATTAATAAGGCAAAAAGCTTGTTACCGCTATCAAGTTTTAACGCTGATTTTATTTAATTTTCTGTTTCATAAAACGTTGAACCGTTAACTCACCAATTTGTTAAGGACGAAAAACAAGTAACTTGGGAAAATAATTTTATTTTATGATTGTATGCACAATAGTGGCAATTCAATAATGTTCTATTCATTGAATTTGTTGAATGAGTAATAAACACAAACTCAATATTTTGTTTGTGGCTTTTGCAACTGCTGAGTTGGCTAAAAGTTTATTCTTTATGTAGGTACCTGCTAAATTATTTAAGTTCATTAATCAGTTAACTAAGTAGGTAATAAATTGTTTCATTTAAACCTTAAACGCAACGAAAGGTTATAGAAAAACAAGGTGTCTTACTGGTTTCACTGTTATTTTAAAAAAAAAAATGGCGATTTTATAGATTTCTCAGCATGTCTGTGATTGATAAAAGTAAAACGAACATATCGTATCATATCGATACAAGTGTAATAAATTTGATAAATCGGTAAACAAGATATCGGTGCAGGAAACACCAGCTCTCGGTAAGCTGCGATGCGCGATGAAAGCGGACAAACCTGTCGCGTCCACCTGACGACGGAGAGAGCGGGGATCCTTTACTGTGCTAATGTTAAATTGATTATAGAAATACAAGCTCGATCTTTATGGAGTTTTTTGTATGAGCTTCGATTGCCCAATTCAGCCATTTTTGTAACAATCTTTTTATTCTTACCGTCCGGTTCTGAGGTTTTCACATCATTTTGACGCAACATGAAAAGTTAATTAACTTGTGCATTTTAAGTCACAGAAAGGTCTCGGTACAGAGTAACGAAAAGTATCCCTAGTGCAGTTACATGAACGGTTTGGAAATTGATGGATATAAACTATTCATTTTTATTTATTAGGTAATAATAGTAATAACTGAAACTAAAATCAGTCAAAACTCTTCTGTTTGGTTAGGAGTTTATCTGTGACAAATTAATTTAAGCTACAAAGTGTTTCCATTTAATTAAACAGCGATCATACATCAAAACAGCTACATAATACATTGCCGTTGCAGTAGAAATTACCATACGCATTTATTAAACTATTTACAGCATAAGTTATTTGTTGCATCGAACGATAAATAATTCGTACGCTATACTCGTGGCTCATTATTTGTGACGTTAGGTTTTGCATAAATTAAGCATCGATGTGACTGAATGCTGTACCTACGGTTTGATATAAGTGCATGCAAAAAATTAAAACTTTTTTATGTCTGTCTGTCAAAAAATATTGAATATCGCTTTTTAGTTGTTAAATCCAAAATGTTATGTATCATAAATGCAGTGAGCTTTATAATTTAGTGGATAAAAGTATGTACTCTGAGCCAGTTTTTGATTCTATTCAAAGTTGAAAACTGAACAGTAAGTAAATTTAACCAAAAATATTATAGGATGACCTGAAAACATCCCAAAAACTAACTCTACCTGTCAAATGAATCAACTGTCTGACAATTATACATTTCTGAGAGCGTTGTAAACGTTGATTACCATTAGGAAATGGTAAAGATGGAATGAAATGGAATGGAAAGAATGGAAATGGAAAACATAGGAATGTTTTCTTGTTTCTGTGACATAGTTTGTTCTGTTTCTGTACCTTTTAATTAACCATGATCATTAAAAGTAGGGATTTCAGTTATTTTGAGGCCAAGCGTATAGCATAGCATAGCATATTTTGACTTCGGCATGCTATAGTTTAAGCTTATGACAAATGTTTCGAATAGTTTAAAATCATAATTAACGTCTATAAACACTTAGTAGCTACGTACAAGGTGGCCGGTATTTTCCTAATTAATTGATGTATTTATTTGGCTGTAATTAGATACAATTTATGATATTGGAAATATTGGAATGGTATTTATAAAAATTTTTGTTCTTTGTTTTGGTCGCAAACTGCTCGTATGTTCTATTATGGTACTTTTGATCAATTACTTCGATCTTAATTCTGATGTTATTTTTCGGCAATACCTTGATAACTAATGTAATGAAAAAACCATTCGAATGGAACTGTTATCTAACTTATTATAGAGACAACTTTTGACGGAAATTGGATTAAAAATATGTTTATATTCTCATAGACGTTGCATTTTTAAGAAAATACTCTGCATATTTATTTTTCTCTGCAGACTTATTAATGACTGTAATCCAATTATATAAAGAGTTGTGATGTAATTTGCATAATACAAGGATTTGTAAGGCGGGAAGATAAATGACAGTGATAAAATTAGTATTCATGCAGTCGCACACATAGCCTTATGTAATGGAAACGGACGAATGTTGATCATTGCCAATGAAGTCGCAAGGACGTTATGACTAACCTCAGAATTTATTCTTAATTCTTTCAGTTTACCTGGAGGTAATGGACTTCAGAACTCGAGAAAATTGGGCTTAGAATGCTTTAATTTTTCATAGATTAAACAATTTTTCCTTTTGGAGCAAACTGTTTGTAATCTGCAAAGCTCAAACTACCCACATGTGGCCACATAACAATACAACGTCCATTGTGTCTTGTTTCCGTGGCCTGACGGGTATTACTACAAAATCAAAGCCGTAGCTGCAGAAGCCAAAAGGTTGATTTATGTTGTGTCTTTATGTTAAGATAATAGATTTATGTTTAAATAAACTTGCATCTATGATTCAGGTACAAATGCTAATCACACGAACATAACACCTTGCAGGTAGTTTAGTTTAGTAGTTTTTATGTCAAACTCTAAAAAGAAAACAACGGAACAATGTTCCAGTAGCTTGGAGATAACATGGTAGACCACTGAACCCCTCCTCCCCGAGTAAAAGCAATCTCGATGAGATTGACATTAGTGAAATAGCGTGAATGAGTGAAATTGCTTATTACTCTATTAATGTTTTAAAATCTAGTCCATATTTTTATTAATAAGGGGGTAACAGAATAAAGTGTAGTTTCGTAATTTTTCGTTAAGTGTTCAATACAAGTAAATATATTGCAAATGATATAGAAATCATAATGTTATATTAAATAACAACTATATTACTTTTGCGTAATATAGTTATTGTAATTGCGAACATAGTTTATGTTACAGTAGACGCCCTATAACTGAAATAATGATGATGATGGTTAAAACTTTAAAATAAAAAAAAAATACAGAATCAAAACTGTAAAGCATTGACTTTTAGTAAATACTGGTTGACTGCAGTACTACATAATAGATTTTAAACCAACGTTTGCAGAGTAGTTGTGGAAATAACACTAACTTCAAAAACGAGTGCTCAATTTTTCCAGTTTTTTGTAGCTCCTACACGTAATATAAATAGTCTTTGATTAATTAAGGAATGGGGTTTATTTAAGTTTTAAAAATAATCTTCCAATATGAAAATAATGTTGGAGATAAAGATGGCGAAAGAAAATTTTATGAGTTATGTAGATAAAAAAGGATGATGTATAAGGGTGTAACGAAAAGGTGAAATAAAACTTTATTATTTAGGGTTATTCTACGGCTAAATTACATCAACTTTTTCTAAGGGACCAACATCGAAATCTCAAAAAAAAAATTGACGTTTCCATACAAACTGATGCCAGCTGGTCGCGTTTTAGTATGGGAAAGTGTTTTTTTTTGCGAATTCGATGTTGGTCCCATAGAAAAAGTTGTTGTAATTTAGCCGTAGAATAACCCCTTAAAGTTTTATTTCACCTTTTCGTTACTCCCTGTATACTTCACCCTTTTTTATCTACTCTTCTTACTATTCTATAACTCATTAAATTTTCTTTCACCATCTTTATATTTGCTATCTTTATATTCTCTGTATATTTGCGGATTTATTACATTTCCCAAAATCATCATCAGGTAATAATATTTTCCCGCGATTAGGTGTGCAAGCGCGTTTCGGCCATAGCGCACGGCGACGCGCGCGTCACCTCGTGCGTTGAACTTTAAAGGTGTGCGCGCACTGGAGCTAAGAAACTGCTTTTTGTGAAATATTTAGGGCCAGTTTCACCACTTGCTGATAAGTTGTCTGGGACTTTTTGGACAGCTTATTGTATGGGTTATCTGTCAAAACAAGTGCCAGATAGTTTATCCGAAACTTATCAGCAAGTGGTGAAAGTGGCCCTTAGAGCGCATGTGTGGGGAGCTACTTTGGACAAATTATGAATGTACTCAGATGATATTAACAATAAAATACACTTAAATCCATTGTTAAACACTTCATTATAAATTTAAAAAATATGATCACTTAAAATCATTACAAAATAATTACAAAAGAGAAATAACTAATGCTTAGCTTAATTTTATTAGAAACTTCAGTTAATATTTCAAAATAATACAAAATATAATTAATTTTGAAGACGGCCAGCATAGTCATAAACATTGGTCGATGTAAGTTATATCATTAAAAAAACAAACGATTACCGTCAACTCTATCTCTGCGTGGCCATGGTTAACTGTCAAATAATGAATAAAAAAGAAATAATAAAAGAATTTAAACACATCGGTAGTAGGTCAATTGCTGTATGGCATTGAGTTTACATTTTATAAAATTTTCTTGTAATGTAAAAATTTAAATAAGATATAAGTTAAACTAAACGATGTGATGTGAATGTCATACAGGGTGTCCTGTAACTCAAAGATAACCTTGTTACCACATATCTATGCATCATGGTGAATAACTTTTGTTCTATGAAACTTTAAAATTTGCATAAAAATGTATCGACTTTCCATACAAACTTACCAAACAGCTGATTGAATTTGTATAGAACGACAAAAATAAAACATATTTTTAAAAGTCAAAGAACAAAAGTTGTTTACTATGATGTCTATAGGATATCTGGTTACAAGGTTATCCTTAAGATACCTTGTATTAATCGCCATTCAACATTATAGACAATCCGTCCATAGAGCACGTAGTCATGCGTTGAACTCTTTTGTGCGCGTGCGCTTCCCTGCTACGGCTTATTGCTACGACTAAAATGTACAAAGAAAAAACTTCAACGCGTTAAAAAAAATCTCTATAATTTTTTATTAATGATAATCTTATTATCACTTAAATAATAATAGGAAATTGCTATAATTACATTTGTAGCGTTATATTTCGATAATTCCATAGTCAAAACGGAACCCCTATAGTTTCACCATGTCCGTCCGTCTGTTTGTCTGCGGCTTAGCTCAGTGACTCTTAGTACTAGAAAGCTGTATTTTTGCGAGAGTATACACATTTATCATGTCGACAAAGAATTATGATTTTTTAAACGTTTATCGCATAGTGTGGTGTGTCGTTGGATAGGTTTGAAAATGAACCGTTTGCGTAATATAAAGCTTTAAAGTGAAAATTTTTATTAGTGGTAGGTGCTAGCCCTTCTGCTAGCGAAATAATTGCTTAAAAAAAACACAACAGTAGTATATTATAACGAAGCTACAAGGAAAACTATCACACAGGTATATACTTTACAAGTTTCCGAAATAACTTGTAAAATGTACTTCGAGAAGAAAAAATGCTTACACTGTGATGACGTTACATTGTTAAAAGTAACACAGGTAGCAAATACCGCATATTGTGACGGGAAACTACGGAACCCTACATCGTGTCCCGAAACGCACTTGGCCGGTTTTTACATAATAGTATTGGAAATTTTTATTCGTCTATCATATTTGTAATATTTTTGAAGTAAGCATTTAGTTTTATTTTATAAATAAAATAATTGAAATAAACATGGCAAGGTATCTGTTACAATGAAACTTCATCAAATGTATTTAACAAAATATAACTAAATGACACTTTGGTGTGCTAGCACCTTTAACACCGATCTAGATCGATACTTAACGATCTACTTAACGCTTGCGCAAGTGTCATTGCCGTGATTTGCATCAGAACTGACGGATCGACGCAATAATTATTGTATAACATGGAAAATTCAGCTATCGCAATAGGGTTTCGATACAACCACATTTAGGCCCATTATAATTTGTTGTGTTTAGTACAGGTGCTTGCACACCTAAAATATATTAATGTTAATACAAGGCAAATTAATGTAACAAAAAAAACAACTTTAACATTACATTGTTTTACTTAAAATAACGGTACGTAGGAAAGAGTACTTTAAATTTGTTTTAAAGAGTCATTAATATCTACGTGTATTTATAATCAAAATAAAATACCAATAGGTACTTACCGACTGTTTGGTTTATTGTTGAATTTGTGATGATTAGATATCTGCAATAAAAGAAAAAAAACTGTAGATGACACGTAAAATCCAGACTAGAGACAGATTCAAATTTAGTTTCAACGATTACAGGTTAGTTAAATATAAGATGATATAACACTTGAAAAAAACAGAATAAATCACTCGCCCAATACGTGGAATTTATTCCCACCTGAGGCAGTCGATTTTTTATTCAAGTATTATATCAAACTGTATTATATTACCTTAATTAATCAAGTATTAGATCACCTTAGGGGCAGATTTACTAAACGAGACAATATTTTTGGTTGTGTTGATACATAACGGTATAGTTTCAATACATTTAAGATATTTTCTTGCTAAGTAGAGCGATCTTGGCCACACTAGTTTTGTAAAACGACAATCATTAACAATTAGTTATTAAAATCACTAATTGATCCCTGAAACCAATAGTGAACGGTTTAGTTAGTTGGTAAACATTACATGGAACATTAATAGTTTTGAGAATTATTAACAGTTTAATATTCAAACTACGTTCTTTAGTTAAATAATAGTAATTTACTGTAAAATTATTGTTTTGTTCAACTTGCTACTGCTATAAGTGTCAAATTAATCATCTCTAAAGTAATAACATCTTTAATACCTACGTAATAAATATAATGAATTATTTAAAGGACGTGAACACTGATTATAGGTCATGGGGAACATCGTACAGTTAGCAGATATTAAAGTAATTATTAGCTGAAGTTTAATAAGTTGTCAAAAGTCTCGTGCTATTGTCCCACCGAGTGATGGATATTTGCGTTTGCGTATCGTTAGAGTTAACTTTATTTATACTAATAGTTTTTTGTCCATAAGGTACAGAAAACGGCCCAAGCCAGTGTAATTAGCGGTGCCTATTTTCGGACAAGAATAATAGCGTTCACAGAATAATAATTTCATAAGAAAGTATAATGATAGAAAGCAATCTTTTTCAAATGTCTCTTTCTCCATTTCTCTATATTCATATTCATTTATTGCGCAAAGTAAGCTTGACCATGTAGTTGATTTTATAGACTGATAATTTTGTAAAAATACACAAGTAATCGTATTTTTACAAAAATATCAGTCTACAAAATCAATGAACTATTAGAATAAAAGAATTTTGCGTAAGAAGATTAATTACATTGAAATGAAATGAAATGATTTATTTGCGTAAGATACACGGTACATATTAATAGGTCTTATATTATATATGTGAATGGAACATGCGTGCTCTACCGAAATGTCGACATGCAAAAACTATGTCATACAGTTGTGTGATCGTAACAAGATTTAATTATATTTATTTTATGTATTATTACGAAATATTTACTTATTATGTCAAAAAAGAAGAAAATAATAATATTACATTAGTCCGATAATATCTATTTGGATTATTTATTCAAGTCAAAGTATTCTTTCATGTCATAAAATCACTCCTCTATAAGCGAGCGTTTTAGTTTACGTAAAAACAAAGTAGTAGGTATCTGTCTACTTTCCAAGGGGATTCTATTATATACGCGTATGGGCATTATATGACAGTTGTTTTTATGGAGAGTACTATTATGCTGTGGCACCACTAGTTTATGCGGAGCTCTAGTCTCTGTACATGAGTTTTATTTGTAGATAGTTTCATATTGCGCCTTGTAAAGCTTCCTATTTCAAAAATATACACAGCTGTTACTGTTAGTAAATTGTATTTTTTAAACATAGGTCTACAGCTATCACGTGGCCTGATGCCACTTAGGGCTCGCATACATTTCTTCTGCGCCACAGACACTTTTCGCACATCTGTTGAATTTCCCCACAAAATTATTCCATATCTCAACACTGCTGATACAAAACCGTGATATGCAAGAGTCTTTTCATTGGTTGTATTTCTTAGGCGATAAAGGGCGAACACGAAATAGCTCAGCCTATTACAGATACCCTGTATATGGCTTTTCCAGTTACAATGGCGGTCCACTGTAATACCCAAAAATGTTGTCTCTTTGACCTCATTTAAAGTCCGTCATTGGCATTGTATGTTTAAATCTAGGCTTTTATTTATGACATTAAAAAACTGAATGTATTCAGTTTTTGAAGCGTTAATTTGGAGATTGTTCTGACGTAGCCAACAGTCTATACTATCTATTGTTTTATTAATGAAGGCTTCGTAGTTCACTGTTTCTTCAGGTTTTGGTATCACGAGTGAAATATCGTCTGCAAAAATTTCAGTTTCTGAACGGGTAGCTTAGGTAAGTCATTGACATATAATAAAAACAATAAGGGTCCCAGAACGGTTCCCTGAGGAATACCTGATTTATTATGTTGAGACGATGAACTATAGTCAATCGCCTCGTGATTTTTATAAATTTTAGTGAATTGTACGCACTGCGTTCTGCCATAAAGATAGATTCTAATCCAGTCGAGTGTGGGCCCCCTAATGCCGTATTTCTCGCATTTGGAAATAAGGATTTTGTGATCAACTCGATCAAACACGTTGCTAAGGTCAAAGAATATTGTAGGCTTAGTTCATTATTAGGTTATTATTTTTGTCTTTCTTATTACAAGCTTTATTTTTAAATGAATAATTCCGTTAAAAAGGAATGTCAAGATTGTTTACAATATTCGATAACCAACGAAAAACGGACTTTACAACATTTGGAGTAATTACCGTAAGAACTTCTATAAAGAGGTACTAGATCATTTCAGACTAAATCTACGTTATCTAAATATGCAGGTTTTCTAACGATGATTCTCACTGTTGAGCAAGAAGTTTAAATTCGTAGGTAACATGGGTTTTGAAAAACCCGAGGTACGTTTATATTTGAATTCACGACTGACCACGACCACGGCTATTTCTAACATATGTACGACAAAGCATTTCTGTAATCAAATGGAACACACGGTCGACTCTTCTAAATATAAAAAGGTGACACCGGAGTTAGTTGATTATAGAGTTAGGTTGACTAATTGTCAAAAAATTTACCTTTTTAAGAGTGTTACGTTATTCAACTAGGTGCGAAAAGCTGTCTTCTTTCCCCACTTAGTCGCCGGACACGCGGCATTGCATTTCTGGCGCTTAGTTAAATAAGGCAACATTGTCAAATAAGTCTAGTTTTTGATAGGTAGTCAACTTACCCTCATGGTCATATCCGAAGTCTCCCCTACTACTACTTTAGGTAGGATTACTTTATTTTCTCAAACTAAATTAGGTAAGAGCAAAAGGTGAGATAATCATTAAAGACGATTTGGATTAATTTTGAACGCTTTCGCACAACTAATTGTGCGTTGGCATTATCTAAACCACTGATTAACCGCGTAGTCTAGATTGAGATGAATAACACAGAACCGCAATGGTAATGATGTTTTATATTTCGAAATCTCACATAGTGACAAATTAACAGAGACATTCTTTAATACTGGTGAACCAGTGCACCCCCGGTAGCAAAACACATGTTCAACAGTAAAAACAAAGAAAAAGAAGAAGATCTTTGGCAGTAATGTCAGTAATGGCATACAACTTAAAATGTATGATATGTATGCAACCAGTAACATAAAAGTTCAACTTTATTTCGGAATATTGTTGTATAAACAATAAAAACGGACTATGTTACACGTCAAATGGGTACACGATGTCATTTTTAAAAATTAAAATAATTATGCTTTAAATAACTTAGCAAAGTAAATTTATCTATTTTTCTAAAACATTTTACTTTAATTTAAAGATTAACATTATACAGTATATACAATAACAGAAGGGGTTAACTTCAGCTAATTTATCTACATCATTACATTACATCAATAATAGATTAAAATAAAAATAAAAATTTACAAAAATAAACATTCATCATCATCATCATCATTTCAGCCATAGGACGTCCACTGCTGAACATAGGCCTCCCCCATTGACTTCCAGATTGGCCGGTTGGAAGCGGCCTGCATCCAGCGTCTTCCTGCGACCTTTACCAGGTCGTCTGACCACCTTGTCAGTGGACGTCCTACGCTGCGCTTGCCGGTACGCGGCCTCCATTCTAGAACCTTTCTGCCCCATCGGCCATCAGTTCTACGTGCTATGTGCCCCGCCCACTGCCACTTCAGCTTGCTAATCCGTTGGGCTATGTCAGCGACTTTTGTTCGTTTACGGATCTCTTCATTTCTGATTCGATCTCGCAAGGAAACACCAAGCATAGCCCTTTCCATAGCACGCTGTGCGACCTTGAGCTTTCTTATGAGGCCCATAGTGAGAGGCCACGTTTCAGTTCCATATGTCATCACTGGTAACACACACTGGTTGTAGACTTTCGTCTTGAGGCACTGAGGTATTTTGGACGAGAAGACGTGGTGTAGTTTCCCGAACGCTGCCCAGCCGAGTTGGATTCGACGATTGACCTCCTTCTCAAAATTGGATTTACCCAGCTGGATAACTTGTCCTAAGTAGACATATTTGTCAACAATTTCGAGAGTAGAGCTCCCAACGGATACTGGGTAGGGCGCAACATGGGCATTCGACATGAGCTTGGTTTTGTCCATGTTCATTCGCAGGCCTACTTGTTGGGAGACTCGAGTAAGGTCATCGAGCATTGTGCTGAGGTCTTCAAGCGATTCTGCCATAAACATTAAAAAAAAACATAAAAATAAACATTAAAAAATTCAAAACCCAAAACATAAAAAAAACGAAAATAAAAAAGGCCGAATAGTAACTAGGGGAATTACAGTGCGATAACTGGCAACGCTTTTCTGTCTTGCTCGCATGGTGAGAAAAGGGTCGGACGTTCAATATTTTTATGGAATTATAAAATTTAAACCATATTTACTTGAAATGGGAATTTTCGTTTGTATGTTTGGACGCTCTAGTATAACGGGTTAACAGGAAAGCCTTTCGTTAGTTAACATACTGTATATTCCTTAAAAGTTCTATACAAAACTTTAAGTCTGGGTGCTACGAAAAATATTAGCAGCTGCAAATGAGTTGGTTAATAGCTTGCAACGCCTTGCACTGGCGAGGGGTGTTCCGAGCAACTGGCCTCGCGAGCTTTAATCAAGCCCGTTGAGAACAGCTGAGAGCTAATATGGACCTCGAGTGCACTTAAGAGTAGCTTATTAAGACTGTTATAGCGATAAAGAACTCTTTGTTAAGAAAAGTTATAATGAAGAATTAATGGCGACAATTTGATGCTCAAAAGCCATCGAACCTTATTGGCATACTTAAAGTTGCAAGTATGAATATGTAATGTTTATTTTTAGTTACACATTTAAATTGAAATTCTGAACAAAGTATATCATTTACGACATTTTGTTGTTATTTGTTGTTTGTTGTTTGTTATTATTTTCTCTTTCGATTAACGTATGTTTCGTAGGTGTACACCAAAATAACATAATTTTAGGTACTTGCAACTTTTGGCATACCTAAAGTTGCAAGCACCTAAAATTATAAAAACTTTATAAAAAAAAAACGAAGTCTTTTGGATGTATTAAATAACAATCTGCCGCTGATCAAATATTCACTACGATGAAAGTCAGACAAATCATAAGTTGTCAAACTTGCGTCATACTAGCGAGTACAGAAGAAAAAAAACTGACATTTGCGTGAAGATTTGTTGACTACGGTTTACAAGAACAAACACGCTAGTGACACCTGACATTGTCTTCGCCTTTGCTTCCTCTATTGCTTCTTCTTCTTTGTTTTTGGCGATAAACATGTGTTTATTTATTTGATATGTGAACACCTGACCCAATGGAGTATTAAGTCATTGTAGCTTTGGAGGAACACACACGTAGATCTAGTTTAATGAGTTTTTTTAAAGGAAAGACTAAGGGGCAGTGTTGACGTAGTATACTCTTAGACTCGTGTGATTATGTGTCCCGAGGCGATGCGATGCTGTCCTGAACTTTGCTTTTTGTTTTGCGAATGCTCTTAGAAGACTTGCTTTAATTGCACTTCAAAATTAAACTGCAGTTTAAATGAGTTTCTTTCTCTCATATATTCCTTGGTAGATCGTATTCGTAAAGTTGTTAAATAAAAACAAAAATGGCTATTTATGTTTTATCATCATATCTTGGAACAGCTGAAACCCATAAAGACTTATGAGTTAAGGAATATTATCTACAATGAAAATTATTATCTACATATTAACAAAAACTACATGGAATATGTATTTACCAAATTTTTATTTTCTTGCATTGTGGTGATAAATGAGTTATTCTTATACAAATCTCTTCTAAAAAGTCTGATGCAACTTTTGCGGATTATAAGAAAAACTAGTATACTTTCAAACCAAGCACCATTCAAAATTATTTACCTATAGGAAGAAAAAAAAAATCAACTAAGTACATATTATTTACGTAACCGATTCGTACTTAACTGGTTTTTATTATTCTTTGTTAAACTAAAGGGTATTACTATAATAATAAACATATGAAATTTGAAGCCTTATCGTTGTGTTCATTTACATTATACAGGGTTACATTGCAAAGGGGTGCCAAATCTTTAAGAGTGGCTCAGAATCAGTAACTTAATCAAATTATGCAAAAAACAAAATCTTTTTTTTTCACATTTAATTATTCCTATTATTTATTTAAAAGTGTACAAAAGGTGGACTTAATGCTAAAAGCATTCTCTGCCAGTCAACCTATAGGTCATACAGAAAGCTTACAAAAAGGTGCGGTAAACAAACAAGAAGAAAAAAAAAGAAGAAAAGTAAGTATATAATGCAACAAATAAATTAAGGTACATATATTTAACATTAAAATATATTGTATATAAATATAGACATAATTATTAAGATACATAAATACAAAAAAAAACTATGATATAATACATAAAATACTTATATCAAATAAACAACATCCATATACTATATTATGCAATTAATCTATTAAGAATTTGCGAACTTTGTTTTTAAATGAGACTTTTGACTCTGACTTTTTAATGTCGAGGGGAAGTGAGTTCCACAGTCGTATTGCCCTCAGAGCGAAAGATTTAGAGACGAAAGAAGAACGATGAGCAGCGGTACCCAGCCGTAAATTGTCTGAGGAACGGAGAGAGCGGTCATGAGATTGACTTAGGTATGAAAATATGTTTTTAAGATAAGAAGGTGATGAGGGATTGTTTAGGTCCTATAGAAAAAGATGTTGCATTTTAGCACCAGAATCAGCCCCTAGGAGGTTGTTGATGTTTTCCAAATAACCCTGTATATGTACACTAGATATGCGTCAGATACCACACTAAACGTCATAGAAAATGTTATCGTATATGAGCACCAGAATGAGCCCCTAGGAGGTTGTTGATGTTTTATAAAAAATTGGTTGTTTGTAAAGTAGGTTTACGATCGAGATGTTTACGTGATAACGTCTTATTGGTGATATAAGTTTTTGGGAAGTAAGGAATTAATGAAGATAACAATTTTTTCAAATTTTAAATTACATCTATCGTTTTTAACTCAAATCAAACTTAACCGCACGAGAAAATCTCCATTCGTTTGTATGCCGCTAGAGTGAGAGAGACGGACGATCGGTCCACTCACTCGAACGCTATGCCAGCCTCCGCTCGTGAGGATTCCGCGTGACAAGTTTCACGGAATGACTGGCAGCGCTCGAGATGAGACGGGAGATCGGTCCGTCTCTCTCTCGTTATACCTGCGATCGCGCTCGTGAGGTTTTGGTGTGACACAAGTTTCTGAACATGTCACCCGACTAAAACGATTTTAAAGACGTTATCACGTCAATAACCCTGTATATCTTTTAAGCGCAAATCTAACCGGAATCGGTTTAAACTTAGATCCATCTCTCCGCGGTCGCGATGAAGCTAATCGCACGGCCGAATAGGGCCCAATCCGTCCGGGTTGATTCACGGAGCTGCCTCGTGGCAATAAAGTACACCAAATGAGCCTGTTTGGGCCGTGATTGTTATGTAATTCTCCCTGAAGACCCCTAATAAATGTACTGGGAAATTAAGGAGGTATACCAAGTAACGGTAGGTAGGTAAATACACAATGTTGCTTTGGTGGCCAGAAAAGTGACGTCAAAAATTTTTTTAAGGTGCCTCATGTTGAGAGGTATTTGAATCATCCCTATGTATGTTCTATGATTTTACGTAGTTTTCGAGTTACGATTTTTTTAATGGAATTATGCATTTGGATCAGTTTGAAAAATTTCAAAAAAAAGGAGAAGGTTTCTTCGTGTTTTTTGGACGTCACTTTTCTGGCCACCTGTATATAGTACTTGAATTTTAAATTGAGTTTGGCAAGTGAAAGTCAGTAAATATTTTATTATAATCTCTTAAAGCAACTGTTTGTTTAAGGCAAACTATTAACACAGTAAATATATTATATATATAAACTGTGCTATTAATGTGTTAAGAAGGGAAATCAACTGATTAAATGTCAATGTAATTAATGGAAACACATACCGTTTGAAAAGCCATTTGTTGTATATTATTTGTTGAGCTAGTTTCCTACGTGTAAAAAGCAAGGTAATTATTCTAGTGGCGGAAGTAGTACTTATGTGTCTGCAATAAAACAAAATGTTTAATTTTTATAATACGCCCGCGTGAAACTAACGTAACATTAGTATTTAGTTACGAGCTAACAAAAACTTGTCTCAATTAAGCGAGTGTTTACACCTAGATTTTTTGTTGTATCCATTGCGTTGTTAAACGAAAACTGGTATTATTTATGTTAATGTTACAATAAGTGGGCTAACTAAATTCCCTAAAGCCCGCGGTCCGTGAAGGCCGCCGTCGCTTTCATTGGAAAGTCGCGGCCGGAACCAACGCGCGCGCGTATTGTTCATCACGGCCGATAATACGAAAGATGTGATAGCGTGCAAGACAGTATGTCCTTTTTTAAACCTTGTCAAATAACAAGGATGGCTATACTAAAAATAGCTTTAGTTGGAAAGTCGCTGTGGGCGTGTATATTCCATCATAGCACAAAAGGCAATGAAATGTAAATATCAAGTACGCACTTAACTTGAGTAAACAATCAAACAGGGTAAATTACGTAATTATTATTATTAATTAGTAATAATAATAATAAATTATTAACATTTTTAGGGTTCCGTTCCCAAAGGGTAAAACGGGACCCTATTACTAAGACTTCACTGTCCGTCTGTCCGTCTGTTACCAGTCTGTATCTCATGAACCGTGATAGCTACACAGTTGGAATTTTCACAGATGATGTATTTCTGTTGCCGCTATAATAACAAATACTAAAAACAGAATAAAATAAATACTTAAGTAGTGATCCCATACAACAAACGTACGTTTTTTGCCGTTTTTGGCTCGATATTAACAACGGCAACAGGTAGAAGCTTGAAATATTCACAGAATATTGTAGATAATGGTACGGAACGCTCCATGCGCGAGTCCGACTCGCGTTTGGCCGGTTTTTTTAGGAGTTGGGATGTTACTGTCACATAGTTTTAATTCAATAATAAGCAGTTCTTTTTGCATGTATACGAATATCCATATTACTACGATTGAAATTATTTCAATAGTAGGTATACATTTGATTACATCATGAATAGAGTATAGATCATCTGCCATAAATCAAATCATTCTATTATCACAAATTGATAGATATTGTTAGACAATTATATCAAATCACCCGTTAACTCTGCAGCGTGTATTGAATATAATGAGCCGAATAATATATTAATCCTTTCGATACCTAAACCCTAGCATATAATTATCTAAAATATTGAGCAGATCCTTTCAGAACGCAGTAAGTCAAAGATCACATCTTGACAGTTGTTAATACATCATAGCTGATTTATGAAAATATATTATCCTATTAGAAGATAAATTGTGCCGTAACCTTGTCCCTATATCAGATCTTCTAATATACATAAAAATGTTGTGTTGCCATTCGTTACGGTCTATTAGAATGAGTGAATTATTTATTTGATTCTTTCATGGAAGATTAGTTTGAGAAAAAAATAGATCCGGAATATTGTGTACTAACTGTGCCCGCAAATGATTTATTTACCTGCGTAGTATGTGACGTCGTCTGACTCGATGGACCAATTATCATAAGATAAACTACACTAAAGCGCATTTTAGACAAGATTAATATCAATTTTTTGTTTGTTTTTTGCATTCACAATAATGCTAGTTTATCTGGTAGGAT
The DNA here is from genome assembly GCA_963576865.1 of Anania hortulata. Taxonomy (NCBI): domain Eukaryota; kingdom Metazoa; phylum Arthropoda; class Insecta; order Lepidoptera; family Crambidae; genus Anania; species Anania hortulata. The sequence continues at coordinate 6,951,952 of OY756394.1, read as the reverse complement.
TCGAACCCACCAGACAGTTGAAAAATGATTTCAAGTGAGATATTATTATTATAGTATATAGAATTATATTATTTAAATCTTTATTTCTATCTTATTTTAAACAATACTTCTAACTAATCTAGTCTAATAACTCGATGACACGATAAAGATAAAATAGAGACTAGTCTAGAGCTAAAAATTAAATAGGTTAGAGTCCCATTAAAAATAATAAAAAAACTTAACTTTATCAAGTTAAGACGTAAAGTGGTTAAGTTAAAAAATATATACATTTATTTTTTACTAATAAATTAATACCTACGATTGGCTAATAAGTCATTCGTCAGTCAGAGTACTGTGAATTAAGGCGAATGTGCCACAGTGGCCAATAAATCTGGTTTATGTTTGATTGAAAAAAGAACGCGTAGAATTGCATTTTAAAAAACACGTGGACTATAATTATGCCTCTCAAAACCATGACTAATGGATTATCATCAGGCTCGAAAAGTTCGTAGAATGCTACAGCGAGTGGAATAGATTATCTTGAACATTAAAAAGTATTGGCTATTGTTTTCCCAGACCCTAATATAAATTATAATAAGCACACAATAAAAACAACACAAACAGAAGGTAAGAGAGAGATTCCTTAATATTGAATGTTCTAGAGTCTACGCATTACATCTAAGCTGAAGTACTTACGCTTATATTGTATCCTGTACCCATTTTTCTGGGCTCAATTTTAAATTTCTTATGCAAGAATGAGTTTCAGATTATTACAACTCAAAATTAAGCTATTAAATGTTCAAATAATTATATGTTCCAATCTGCATCATTATTCGTAAATATCACTGGCAAAGAATGAGCGAAGATATCAATGGAAGGTAACCATTAAATACGCTTTCTCTGCGAATAGTTTACCTAGATGTAATCGGATGGTTTCGTAACCGAGATACCTAATGATGATGAAAAGTTGCGTTAAAAATGTTTGTTTTTAGAAAAAAAAGATTTACACTGATATTCTGTTTAATACAAAACTTGTCACATTAAAATGCTAACATACGCATCGTTTTTTAAAATTGTACAAGATCGCTGGGTGGCCTTTGCAATGTCCTATGATTCTTCGTGTCAGTTGCAGGTTCAATGTCGTTTGTATGGTGATTGAAAATTATCCATTGTTTTTTATTTTTACATGTTTTGGAATTTACTTATGGCCAGCGTTTATTTAAGTAGCAGATGAAAACTCATTACGCTATCTTCACAACATAATTTATTCACAAACGTGCATGTTACGAAGTTAGACGTAAAGAAGTACTGTTATCAACTTATTAAAAAGTTTCGAGCAAACGCCTTTCATCTGCAGGCTCATCCTGTAAATAAAACTGCATGCCAGGGCCGAGCCCGACTAATGGAACGGACTCACACTGCAATAATCCCAACTAAGGGCCTGGGCACATTTAATGCGTTTATCAATGGCAATCGCGATCAAGCTACTCATTTAACTCGTCAGCTCAATGCAGTGAAGCTTTAAAAATGACCCCAGCAAGTAAAATACCATCATCATTTCAGCCATAGAAGTTCTACTGCTGAACAAAGAATGAAATATCAATGTCTAAAAAATATAAAACTTGATGCTTAGAACTTTAGAAGTACTGAGAAATGACACACCAGTTGACATAAACTGCAGTTTTTAGTAACCTTTACTAGGACTAAGCGCTCTTGATACTTTTAGGATCAGCTATCAATTGTTTTTCGAAGCTCTGCTTTAAAACGAGTGAACGTAACTTCCGTTCACCATTTATTTTTGAAACAATAATTGAATGTAACTGCCTATGTGTTTAAGGATATTGATCAAGCACTAGCTGACAACATTGTCAAAAGTGATGCATTAATAGTAAAATAAGAAGAATCAATTAATAGGAAAGCAAGAGTCGCTCTCAGAGGCGTTCTATGGGGAAGGCCTATCTATGTTTAGTAGTGAACTTTTTGGTATTTTTTTTTCTTTTCTCCTTCTTTTTTCTGTAAACTTTTTGTGTGCCAAATAAATAAATATTCTATTCTATTCTAACTTCCAATTGTTGATGATGATGTAAAGTAAAATTAACAAAAATACTAAGTGTGCAAGAGCTCTAATGGAATCGACTCACACTGGAGTAATTTGAACTAAGAGTAACTCTCCGACTTATAGTATCGGCTGTTTGGAAACATTATTTTGTGTTTTCTACGAGCGCGTCGCTTCCGAACTTTCAAGTCTGACTTATTTTCGTACCTAACTCCTGATTGAAGTTTCTGTTGGAAGTAAAAAGCTACCTTGTATTACTTTTTTTTCGCAAAGCCGGTCGTTAGTGCCCGCATACTATTGTGTAGAATCTTTACTATTTGTGACCTATCAAAGAAAAAATGAGAAGCAGTCTCACATTTGTACCTTTTTAACCGACCGCTGAATTTATACATTATTATCTTAAAATGCGGTGAGAAGACCGCGCTCGTTTTACTACTTTCATTATTTGTTATCGACCGGTTATCGACTAGTAAAAATGCGCCTTAAAGTTTTTTATGACTATGCACACTTTAAATACAAACTGTTCATCATCTCATACTAGCTCAAATCTAAGACAGATTTCTTACTCAGGTGTGTTAAAATGTACAAGTAAAACTTAATTGCCCGAGTTGCTCATGCCGCATACACGCTATAAAAGTTAAATGACTTGTTGCTCGATTTCAAACATAAACGCTCAAGATTGTAAAGTGAAGTGTAAATAATTTCCTCTACGTTTTCAAACAACTGATGTCAAAACACTCTGTCAGGGCTAAAACAGGATTAAAGACAAAAAAAATTTGATGCCAGATTTAAAAGAGCTTATGTTTTTTTAAGTTTGTGTGTAATGGGAAAAAAGAGGGATTCGCCGAATTAGTATTCGTTCCTTTGCGTGGACGTGTAATCGAATTTGGAGTTTTTAACAAATTCCATTATCTAGTTACACAGGTCAGCGGTTCGTTCGTAAAGCTTTTGTGGTTTAAAATGGTTTTGTCGTAAAAGTGTAATCTATATAGACTACGCTGGTAGCGAATATCATATTTTTATCATCATCATCATTATTTCGGCCACAGGACGTCCACAGCTGAACATAGGCCTCCCCCAATGACCTAACATCGGGGGGGATTGCCAATACTCGCCATGTTTTTTATAATATTTCGCACGATCACGCTGCTGCCGGTCTCGTGCTAGGAGAAATTAGTCGCCTCTTACGACACGCCTCCTGTTGGCGGTGCGGAAGTGTATTTTTTACGGCGGTCCGGCGTATCGCATTTTGTTTTTAAAAGAGGTTACTTTAGTTATGGTTTGGTGTGTTTCTGGATTTGCAGTCCTACAGTTAAACGTAGTGGTTTACTTGATCAGTCTCTGATAGCGTCTAAAAAAAGATTTGTATTGCAATAGAAAATGTTATTTTGGCGGTTCTCGACAATACGTCAACACTTTATCATTTCAGCCACAGAATGTAGCGTGTCATTCCTGTTCTGTGATTTCAGCCATAGGACGTCCACTGCTGAACATAGGCCTTTCCCAGTGATTTCCAAATTGGCCAGCTGGAAGCGGCCTGCATCCAGCGACTTCCTGCAACCTTTACCAGGTCGAAGGTCCACCTTATGGGTGGACGTCCTACAGCAACACCTATTTAATATAAGTTATTTTTGTTACATAAGTCAGCTGCATCATCAAAAAACATTAGTTTCTAAATACTTTAAAATGAATGGTAACTGCGCAAAGAGTTTGTATAACTCTATACCAGATATAAGCTATAGGTGGGCCAATTTCTACTATAATGTGTACAATTAAATCTTCGCTAATCTTTTTTGTGGGTCACTGACGTTTGTATAGTAAACACAGGTCTGACTAACAAACTCGTTCGTGGCTCCTTGATCTTGACATAGATCCGGTGCAAAATAAATCCTTAGCTAGAAACCTGTTTGCAGCGACTTCATTTGCAATAACTTATAGAAACAGATGCTAACCAAGCACTTATATGCAGATTTCTTTTGTATTTAAAAAAAAATGTCGTAATGTTTTTTGTCAAGTGGATCTTACATATAAGGTAATACTTTTATTTCAATAGGGTTGGCCTCTTTAGTTTTGTAAGATTAAAATGGATTTTTGTTTAGTAAGCATGCTATAGAGATAAACGCCAAACGTGACAACTGACAACTCGCCTCGGCTCGATAGTACTCGGCACTTGCGAATGACAGCACTGCGACGACCGTTTAGGGGTTACGTTGTATCTTAGCTTATACCCATACCGTGCCGAGAGAGCTTAAACTTACACACGATACGAGATTAAACAATGAGAAACAAATTACAAGACTACTATCGATATGATTTTAAGAGCAAAAAAACAAGTAGCTTTAATTCGCATCAATTATCTACAATTTAGGCAAATATAGCTTGACAAGTCAACCATTTCACATACTCCAATAACAAATAATCCAATGTTTTTTATACCTCTCTTTAATTTCAAGCATAATCTTCGCATTTCTTTTTTGCACTTATTTATAATAGTGAAAGTTATCGTGGGCTACTCCAAAGAATTCCGAAATCCGCCAATATTTGTAAAGATACATTTCTTAAGGCAAAAGGAAAGCTTGGAACAATATCTATGGCTCGTAAGAATATTATTATCTTGCAAATAAAATGAAAGTGAAACTGGATTCCGGTATCAATCACGGTTGTCGGGGCTGGAAGTGAGATGCGAAAGATAACGCTAATTCGCTGAGGGATAGAAGATTGAAGTAGACGTGCATGCGTTTTTTATCATAGCTTTTTAACAGTAGCACTAACTGACAGTGTTTGGCTCAAAAACATGATAATTATGTCTGTGGTCTATCAAGTAGTCTGGATATAAACACTCCTTGGAGCAACTCTGTTTTTTTTAATTAACAGCTACGTGCTATGGAGAAATACTTTATTAGCAGAGACGATCAGAACAATTTATTAGTGAACTATGGTTATGACGACAAAACAATATGTGTTAATGGAGATTGTGGTAACTTGAATTTTATTAAATATCTTTAGTTTGGACTCAAATCGTTTTGTTCTCTTTTGGGTCCTCAAAATCTTCTTAACACTAAATTGACAAATAAAGTAAAGTTGTAGAAAAATATAAAAACTGACTTTAAATAAAACTAAAAAGCTTAAAAGTTTAAATAAAGAAACTTAAACATACCTTAATAAGTTATTTTTAGAGTCGGCGCAAATAAAAACATTCAAATTCTCCTTGACTGGCCTGGCACCGACTCCAAAAATAACTGATTAGTTTTGTATGACGGGTGTTTAGTAAAGAGATTTTTAAGTCTGTTTATATTTGGTATAATGATTGATTTTTATATGACAGAAATAAGATTTTCAACTATTTAAACAGACGCAAATACGATGGTTCTTTAGCAACAACATAAATTTAATTTATTACTTGTATTTATGAGATCATTAGTTCTCGATTATTTACACCGCTTAGATTAGAACTCGTACACAATTAGACTGAATGAATAAACAAACAACTCACCCGGGTTTGCGTGGGTTGCTTGTAATGCAATCGAATTAGATTTATAATATTATTATCAGGTCACCATCTGATGATGTATCTTGTTTCCCGTGGGAAATCTACTTTCATTCCACAGTTGTATTAGATAAAAATAATAAGGGCTGCTACCGCCCGGGTAATTAATCCAAGCTTATACTGCTGCAAAGTCCAATGGAGTTACACAAAATGGTTAAATCTACCATAAAAGTGCGATTTCAAGAATGTTGCATGACTCCATTATATGCTTAAGGCATTATTATAAGGTAAGGTAAGGCATCCCTAACTCTGCCAATGCTATTGTCTACACACTAGAAGCTAAGATTAATACAATGCGCGCTGTAGCAACGCACGAAACGTCACTAAATCTCAGAACACTGACAGTAGTTCGAGCTCGAGCGTTCCGAGATTTCGTGTCCCGTGATACCCATAGATATTACTGTGTGCCTACACAGAAACTTATGACTCTTTATTAAAAAAAAACTATATAATCGTACATACAGCTACCACTACAAGAAAATAACCCAATTCCATAGTTGCAGCTTTATAATAATCCACTGTAAATTAATAACCCTATTAAAATATTTCCAATAAAAATACTACACATTCATTGCGTACAGATTCTACATCACCAAGTAAGCATTAGAGAATTGAATTAAATCCTGAATTGATAGTCAATCAATATAAAATTAATATCACCATTAGGATTGATCCATCAATTGCATTCTCTTACATCGTAGAAATATGAAGAACTTACCTTCTTCTGATCTAATACAAAAATAAACTAAAATCTACTTGCTCAAAAATGAAGGCGTTTCCATGAGGCTTTCCCAGCTTTCCTCGCTGAATGGCTATAGGTACTAAGCCTTTGAGCGAGGAACGAGCCAGCATTTTTATTTTCCGAAATTTAAATTATTTTTTCCAAAAAGTAATTTTGCATTTATGATTAATGTTGCAGTCTCAGAAGTTGTCGTTATATTTCCCAAGTGGACTAGCGCTACTTAGATGAATAAAGATTAAGAAAAAACAAATGATTTGTTACCTTCATATTAGTTAGATAATTGTTACTGCCGGGCAAACTCCTGTTTCATTTGTGTAGGAGGTCAGGTCATCTCATCAACTTTAACTAGGTCTGCCGTGATACTATCTGACCTTTTGTGTCGATTGAATAAAATTGAGTTTATTGAAGTAATTTAATCAATCTCGTGTAATGAATAGCATTTTGCATATACGAACAACTCGTGCCTATTAGTTACAAGTTACAACGTACTTGTAATCTACTTTAACGAGCTTCAATATTGTTGATAGAATAAGGATGCTGTAAGCTATAAGTGTTTTACGGAGTGACGTTAACGCATTGAAATTATTCACTTGTTTACCATAAACCTGACCTAGCTTAACTCGATGTTTTATGAGCATAGCAAGGTGTTAACAACTTGATAAGAAATTAATACCAAATTAAAAGTTTAAATATTTATTGTTTTAACTGATATTTACACATAAGCTCCAATAACAGTTGTTTTTTCTTCTGCTTTGTGTAAAAACAATACTAGTTAAGTATTATTTTTGACGTGTTAAGTAGTATTATTGACGTGTGAAAGGAGATACTAACATAAATAAAGAGAGCTTGCGATATTCGTATTCACAAAAAAAATAAGAATTGGCTCACAACTTCTTAAAACGTAATAAAAACAAAAAAAAAGCCTTAGTGTGTGAGGCCAAGTTCCAGTTTAGTTAGCGAGCCAATAAGCGTGTAGTTCTTTTTGCCTCAGCAAAACTAAATCTTTATTTCCATCTTCTTCCCATTAGGCGCATTTTACATTTGCTAGGTAATTTGTGCATAATTTTTAATTTATGTAACATGCGAAAATACCGGACCGGTTCTATTTATTACTTCCATACCGTACGAAGTTTATGAGATAAGAGAGTAAAAATGCATGTCTCCGGCAATTTAACTTGTAAATTCTGAGTAAAATCGTATAAGTGTATATTTATGCAGATTCTGAGATAAAAACTTGCGGTATGGTCTTGGTAGGTGGTAGGTGCAGGGTCCTCTCTCGTGGTGATATATTTGGCGGCGTGTAAAGAAATAACAAGTACTTTGCTATTTGCTTCGTGACAATGATAATAAGGTTGAATACACAATAATTCTAGTCACTGTATGTACAACATGCAGTTGTATTTCGATGTTTGAGATTCTGAGTTAATATTTGTACACAAATAGATCTTCGGTGACATCTAGCAACCTTTTAAGAAGAATAGTGCATCATTAAATTGCCGTAACAGGCAAAGATATCCAACAAAAGTAATATTATACGTAGACATATTGTGTAAAGCAATGCCCAGATCTTCTTTTGTTTGATTGTTAAAACAACATTACGTTGATGTTCAGTTTACTCGATATGTTTCGTCTCCTTGCCAATTTACGTATAATTTTAGCGCATGTTATCCAAGTCGTAAGTTACACCTAAGTCAATTTAGTACAACGTCAAAACAAAGTAATTTCTTGTCCCAGTGGGGTACTCGGAACACATTTGGCTCTGAGTTTGGGACCACAAAACCTGTTTGGTTGAGTATTTTCAATTTTATTTTTATTTCGAACCTAAGGTTTTTGTACCTTAGATGACCATGACATGACGTCAGCAAAGTAACGTTTTCTTGCATCACCTTTGTATTATTGTTTGAACCTAAAAATAGCTTAATAAATAGCCTGCTATAAAATGAACACTGATGGCTGTTAAAGCTCATAAAATTATATTCAAATGATTTGATGATAATGTAAATAATGGACATTGCGAATTACCTTCGTTGTAGTTTATGGGTTTCTGAGATTATCTCTTATAGTTAAACGTGAACTTTAAAACCTGTTTATTTATTTAAATATACATTGATAGTGATCGGGAGTAAAAATATTTCTTTTTCAAAAAGGTGATAAAAATCTTCAGTTATTTTAATTTACCACGATCTGACCAGAAAAGATGACTTGGGAGGATGTAAAATTAGTAGTCATAAGAGCAAACCAGCCCCAGATTCACAACTCTATAGCAAATAGTCTACTAATAAATCACGTGATTCACGTGATACTAATGTCAAACAAATCATAATAATATAGTGTAACGTAGTTTATCGGTAAACGATTTGCTGTCGAACGGTTACCGATGGGATAGTCAGACACTAAATTAACTCAGAAATTTTCTAATAAATTACCCGGTCAAAGCATAGCATATCGATGACGTCATATCGTTTATCTCTATCTAGCACACGTTTCTGAATAATTACATACTTTTTGAATCTAGGTAGACAAAAACAAACACTAAATTACAATACGTATATAGTGACTCAACTTATTGGATGCCAAGCATGAGACCATGTAACATAAAAATTATATTGTGACTCGTTATTTAGACTAATCTTTTAGATTTAGCTCTCTGCATAATTATAATTGGAGCAATCGTGTATTCGACGGGTAGAAAACAATGAAATTACTTAAATATATTCAAATAACATTACAACAACGCGTTTACACCGCTCGCATTTTCATAAACACCTTTAACATAGCTGGGTAGAACTTCATGCTTAATATTATGAGACTAGCTTTCCACGATTTCCAGTGCAAAAATATAACGGTAGGTGGTATTCATGTAATTTGGTAAAAGCCTAATACCCACTTTGTACCCAGAGCGGCACGTACTCTCAATTTCCATCAGACCTGAATATCCCCGCCTCTTCACACGTTTCCGATTGTATAGGTTTATCTAAATCGGGCGGTTTACGAGGATCGGAGGATCTTATCCCTCGCTAGATTTCGGCCGAACTTTAGGCGTATACTAAATTTCTCGACGGAGCCTCGGAGATAGAGTGCTGATTGAAACACGGCCTATGCTCTTTGTCGATTGTGTTTTATTTTGCAACTATGACTTGTTTGACTATATTGATTGAAAAACACTAAAATGCAAAAAATAATCCTAACACTTAAGTACCTAATCAGTTACTTTTGGAGTCGGTGCCAGCCGATGAGAGATTCAATGTTTTTGTTTGCACCGACTCCAAAAGTAACTGATTAGGTACTTAAGTGTTAGGATTATTTTTAGCATTTTAGTGTTTTGAAGTCGGTTTTATTTTTTTAAATAAAATTTACTTATTTCATCAATTTTTAGTGATAAATCCTGCTGAACACCGATTTCATCCCCTATTTTCCTACCCTCAGGGGTGATTTTTATTTTTCAAACTTTTATTATAGCATCTTTGAAGTATAAGCTATTTAATAAAACAAAAATCATCAAAATCGGCTCATATTTGTCGAAGATAGGTAACAAGAACCACAACCAAAATATTATCTGGGTATATATTTGTTGATTATCTCAAAAAGTTCTAAATCAATTTCGATAAAATTTATGTGGGACCACCTCTGAAGTATGATCTACCAAACAAAAAAAGAATCATTAAAATCGATTCATAATTGGCGGAGTAATCGCGTAACATACATACAAAAAAAAAACATACAGTCGAATTGAGAACCTCCTCCTTTTTTGAAGTCGGTTGAAAAAATCAGTTTTAGATAAAGTCGACCTGACGTAGGCTTGATTCCTATTCCAAGAAAACCAACTTTTCTAAATTGGCTCTGGTCTGGGAGTGCTGAAAGACGCCTCTAAAGAACTCGCCTCTCGACGACCTCCGTAGCCGAGAGCCGAGAGCCGAGTACGATGGACTTAGCGTTAGTTATCTTTGAGGTCCCGGGTTCGATTCTCGGTCGGGTCAATGTAGAAAACCTTGTAGAATTTTGCCTGACTTAAGTTTATTAATTTAATTAAAGAAATAAAGTAACGTAAGCCTATATACGTCCTACTGCAGGGCACAGGCCTCATCTGAACTACGAGCAGATTTAGTTAATTTAAGAAGATAAAATATAAAAAAAATGACTGCTTTAGGTAGAAATCGAAGCCTCTTCGCTAATTGGGCGATAACAATAGCAAAGCATTAAATCCATTACTGGTAGGTAAATTTATATCCTCGGTAGCTTAGTTGGAACAGCATTTACCCGAATAGCGAAAAGGTGTAAGTTCGAATTATATCTTTAGCTTCTTTTTTTCGAAGTATTAGTATCTTATATAACCTGCATGTAATTTCAAAATCAAAATATATTTTTTAAGTCAGGGACTGACAAAACTTTAGGGCTTTATATGGACCCAACTCGGTCTTGACTAATATGAATATTAATTAAGTTTGCAGGGTTGAGGTATGCAGATGTGATCGGCACAGATGGCTTCAATCCGAACACAACGCGAAGACGCGACATTATGTCTCGTTAATTTCAATACAAAGGCAATTTGCGTTTCTTGTTGAGATTATTTTATGCTGGTGCATACTTGATTATTTTGATTATAGTAATTGAGGTTTGCATTATGTAATTGTTAAAATATTTAGTCTTTTTATCGGTGGTTATTAAGTTATTTAAAAAATGGCTGAGATAACGAGGTGATACCATATTGAACAGTAATACATCTATCTCCGAATCTAATAAGTGATTTAATACCTAAAGTAAGTATAGAACTAGAACGAGAGTGATCAAAAATTGGCGGAATTGTTGTCAAACAAAATGAATGACATTTCTACTCTTTGGTATTTGTGCTCCATGGCCTGAGTTTACGAAAGGGGTTTGATAGACGTAGACGTATTCACATGACGGAACCCTAATAAAACAACAGCACTACATTGGGCGCCATGGGGGTCACCGGTGACCCCCAAACAACAGATTTTTTATTGTACCTAGTTTCGTGGCAGTTCAACGTTCCTAGAGCTCAACGACCAAGGGTATTTTTTATTGTTATTAAGTTCTACTAGGAAATTCATTTTTTATCAATGGATAATAATAATAACTTTGTGCAGTGAGTTTATAGAAAATATAAAAATAATCTTTGGCACAAGTACTAAAAAAGCACTTGCTTACTTCCTTTTTTTTTGGAATCCCGAAAGGGGCAAATGTTTGTGTGATGAGCACGAGCATTTGTACCTAAGTCATTGATGTTTATAAAAGTATTAAAGTATGTTTATCCGTTATCTAGTCGCTATAGTACAAGCTTTGCTTAGTTTGGGGATAGCTAATTGGTGCGATTGTGGAAACAATTTATTTATTAATTTACTAATTTAGACCTTGCTCGCATTGGTTTCTTCAGTGCTGAAATTGCCCCGATGGAGTAACCTATCGCAGACTATCTTGCGCCATTTGCTTTGGTCAGTTACAGAGTGCAGAGCATCATGGATGGTAGTGTCCAGGGTCTTGCGGATCTGGAATGCCCAACTCGTCAGGCTATTTTCAACCTACTTCAAAAAAGGAGGAGGTTCTCAATTCGACTGTATGTTTTTTTTTTTTTTTTGTATGTATGTTACGCGATTACTCCGCCAATTATGAATCGATTTTAATGATTCTTTTTTTGTTTGGTAGATCATACTTCAGAGGTGGTCCCATATAAATTTTATCGAAATTGATTTAGAACTTTTTGAGAAAATCAACAAATATATACCCAGATAATATTTTGGTTGTGGTTCTTGTTACCTATCGTCGACAAATATGAGCCGATTTTGATGATTTTTGTTTTATTGAATAGCTTATACTTCAAAGATAATATGATAAAAGTTTGCAAAATAAAAATCAACCCTAAGGGTAGGAAATAGGGGATGAAATCGGTGTTCAGCAGTTAGATTAGGATTTATCACTAAAAATAGATAAAATAAGTAAATTTTATAAAAAAAAAAAAACCGTCTTCAAAACACTAAAATGCTAAAAATAATCCTAACACTTACACACTGCAAACATGAACATTGAATCTCTCATCGGCTGGCACCGACTCCAAAAGTAACTGATTAGGTTCTTAAGTGTTAGGATTATTTTTAGCATTTTAGTGTTTTGAAGTCGGTTTTATTTTTTTTAATAAAATTTTCTTATTTTTTTTTTACTATCGTTATGCAATTTCACTTAAAGTTATTTTGGAAAACCTTATTTTGTTTTTTAGATTGTAAATATTTAAAGATTTAAGGCAACTATATTATGTTTAAGTAGGTATGTACTCGTATTTCCAATAGCAGCGCCGAATAGCGAATCATTATGCAGTATTTGAGACCTTTGTCTAGATAATAGCATTTATAGTACTGTTGGAATGTAACCCATGACCTACCTTGATCTAACAACTTTGCCTAATGTCGCACTCCACACTAGTTTATGTTTGCACACCGTCGTATTGTATCGATAAGATCGATCGATCGATCGCTACTTTATCTTATTTTGTACATCGGAGAATTAATACTTATCAAATGTCGATACACAAATACAGATTTAGTTTATTTTGATCATTATCGATGAACGAAAGTTAATACCTTCCTAAGTTAAGTGCCAAACTTATTTTTGTACCATAGGTAGTTTAACTTTTTGCCTTATTCTTTGTAATTTAAATTGGCAAAATATAACAATTTAGTTTTTTTTTTAAATTATTTCCATTGACTTTTGCAGAAATGCAAAATCTAGATATTTTTGAGATCTTTGTGTTTTTCCACGGGAACTTCATATGGTAAAACAGGTTGTTTGTGTGTGTGTAATCTGTTGTCAGCTTGGCGTGCTTAGGGAGTCTACAGTTGCTAATTCTAATGTCATACGTCCAAGACAAGCAACAAAGCTATGATTAAGCGAACACTGCGCATAAACAAACTAGTCCTGTCGTTAAACAGTTTAATATGCAGTTTTACTACAAATGTCAAGAGCAATGTATGTATCCGTTGGCCGACCGACTTCGTGATCTCTTCCCAGCGTAACTTAACGCCTTGTTAGAGTTAGTTATGTGACGTGAGTTAGAATATGACCTGAATGTCACCTAGCATACATTATGCAAAGGTAAACAAACCTCATTACCATCTAAAAAGTGTTTTTTAAGGGCTATAGTTTTAGGATGTACCAGCCTTAGGATTCATTCCTGTCATAAGCATTTCAACTGATGTATATCGGATTGGTCACCAGCGGGAGCGATCTGTGTACAATGTGTCCCTGCAATTTTTATTTTGGGTATCAGGACACATGCAAAAGACGCATATGCAAACACTTGCTCAAAGGGATATTTGCACAGATGGATATGTATCCATCTAACTGTTTCCTGACTATCGGAATGACTATTTACGCAACAACATATGTACGTAGTTCTCTTGCTCAAAAATATATTTGCGCGAAATTACATATTTTGCTAAAATTTCTTTTTTTCCAAGCGTCATTCGCGATATTCGCGCAAGTGCCTATTTGCGCCAATGTCATTTCGCGCATTTAGATTTGCTCAAATGTACCAAATTCTTTATCAGGTAACTTGTCCATCTGACAGTCGATAGTCCTATCAAGCTACGCTTGATAATGCGCGGTCTCCATTTAAAAACCTTTCTGTCCTAACAGCTCCTGGTTCTGAAATGGTCTCAAAATACGCGACGTATTTATTCTCTTAAAATTCTCGTTCTATATTATTTCAAAGACTAAGACTTGAAATAAGTTCTTTTTATTTTATTTTTATTTTATTAAGAAAACCAACTGCGTAATACAAAATTTTTCTTAACTAGTACTTATAACTATGAGTAAAGCTAATTATAGGTTTCCCTTTATTTTTCCATTTGGATAGGACATGAAACAAAACAATATAATACATATTTAAATTTATATACCTACATATACATACATACATAAATATATATTTATATACTCATATATACACACCTTCATATAGGTACCCGTACATTACATAAATATCAATAAAAAGTATATTTCTATGTTTTCCAAGTTTAAATTCCAAATTTTATTTTAATCTTAATCTATCTCTCTATATTATTGAGTATTTCTGTCGCTTTATGTTTAACTATCCTTTTGCTGTGAGTGAACATGTCAATTTCCTGGAAAGTATCATTATACGTCTTTAGTAATCGAGATGTGGGTGCGTTACGCGCATAGTTAGTACTCGCCTTGGGAACTATGAACAATGACGGGAGCCGACGACGGCTGCGCCTGGTTGGTGCGTTATATCCTATGCTTTTGACGAGTTCGGGGCAACACACATTACCCTTCACTATGTCGTATAACAAACACAAATCCAATACCTTTCGCCTGTCCTCGAGTGGGGTTAGACCGTATTGTTTGCAACTTTCCTTGTACGTCATTGCCTCTGGCTTCGGGAAACGGTATTTTAAATGACGAACTAAGATTCCTTGCAGTCGTTCCAGGCGGTCTATGTAAATATCGTACTGCGGATTCCATATCGGACTAGCGTATTCAATAACGCTACGAACATAGGCGAAATATATCGTTTTAATTGTGTTAATATTCTTAAAAGGCTTGCAGGTTCTTATTACAAAACCAAGATTTTTGTAAGCCTTGTCCACTATTATACCTATGTGATCTCTTAAAAGCATTTTATCATCAAAATGCACGCCTAGGTCTCTAACCAGAGATGTTCTGTGGATAGGAATGCCGTCAAAGTTATAAGGGTAAATTATGGGTTTGGGTTTACGGGTAAAAGTGATGCATTCACACTTACTTATATTGACCGTAATATTATTATTTTTGTAATAATCTGATAGCCTATTTAGATCCGATTGCATCATAAGACAGTCTCGTTCGTCGTCTATTTTCATAAATATCTTCTTATCATCCGCATACATTAAATATCGCGCTGATGTGAAGCAAGACATAATGTCTGACACGTACACATTATAGAATAAAGGCCCCAAATGAGATCCTTGTGGTATTCCTGTAGGTATACTAATAAAATCTGATTTATAACCCCCCACCACAACAGCCTGAGAGCGATTGCTCAAATAGGATTTAATCCACCTAAGCAAATCGCCGTGTATTCCCATCCCGTATAATTTATTAATTAGAATGTCGTGATCCACACGGTCAAAAGCTTTTTCGAAATCCGTGTAGATCACGTCAACCTGTCCACCCCTTTCCATATTAGGTAGAACATAATTCGAAAAGCATGCTAAATTAGTAGTTGTAGATCGGCGCCTGAGAAAGCCGTGTTGATTGTCTGGCAGTTCCTTGCATATGACAGTGTATATACTATCAAAAACTATTTTCTCAAAAATTTTACCAACTGTATTTAATATCGAAATTCCCCTATAGTTCTCAATTTTGGATTTAGTCCCCTTTTTATGTATAGGTACAATATGTGCTTTCTTCCAAATGTTAGGGAATACGCCATTACTCAGAGAGGTGTTAAATATGAAGGCCAACGGGAGACTGAGCGTTTCAGCACAGTTCCGCCAGAAAACAGGTGGTATACCATCGCAACCCGCCCCTTTATATGGATCTAAAAGTTTTAAATGTTTCTCGACTGTAGTGCTAGATATAGCTATTTTAGATATGTCATCAGTGGTTACTCTGTAGTAATTTGTATCGACAGACTCCTGTGATGGCACTCCGAAAACACTTTTAAAGAAGTCATTAAAGGCATTGCATATATCTGCACCATCTGAAAATTTCCTGTCACAGTATGTCAACATTTTAGGATAACTTGATCCACCTCGTAATGACTTAATGTACGTCCAGATGGTCTTTGGTCTTCGCGTAATAGATTCTTCAGCCAACTTTGTGTACTTTGCGAAACATTCCTTTTGAACGCGTTGTTGCCGTAGACGTAATAATGAAAATTCGTCATAATCTAATAAATTGCCAAATTTTTTCCATCTTTTATGCGCCTTATATTTTTCTTTAATGATTTTTACTAACGCCTGACTATACCAAACAGGATATTTGCGATTGCCTTGCACTTTCTTGTATGGAACATGTTGTTCAATCGTTTTATTTATTATGTCATAAAAAGTATCAATTGCCTCTTCAATTGTACAAGATTCTAGAGTAGACTGCCAATTTATGTTACAAAATGTTTCATTTATTACGCCATAGTCACATTTGTTAAAGTTTCGTTTTGGCGTTGTGGCCTCTATCAACGGTGAGACTGTGAGATCAAGAACCTTTAACAAAAGTGGTGGATGAGCTCGATCGGGTTTGATTAGAGGTGAGACGCAGCTAATGACGTCTATAGGAAGATTCGAGAAGGCTAAATCTAAAGTATTTCCGGCGTAATTCCTTACGGTGTTATACTGTTTCAATCCAAAAAAACTTAATTCATCGGTTAGCCTTACTGCTGCGACTTGTACTTCAGTGTTACCGGTGTTATTATGCGTGGGGCCAGCCTCATTCCACGATATGCATGGTAAGTTAAAGTCTCCGATTAACAAGAAATTATTCTGTGAATTAGAACTATCCATAATTTTTTTAATAACGCCCAATACGCAATCTACATCGCATGGAATGCGATTATATTCCGGTGGTATATAAACTACGCTCAAATACAAGTCAGCAGATGCCCTAAGCGCACGAGCCGGCACACACACCGTCAACATTTCCAGCTGAGCGGGCTGTTCGTAAACAGTGCACCGTGATGCTCCCAACTCGCTACGTATCAAAATCATAACGCCACCACCACATTTCTTACTGCTCATAGCAAGGTCTCGATCGTAACGGAAAGTATCGTAACGACAATCACAAAACTCCCTATCAAAAATCCCCGAGTGCAACCACGTTTCGGTAATCACGATTATGTCATATTCGTTGCATAAAATTTGTTGTTTCAGATCTAAGCATTTTGTACGTAATCCACGCACATTTTGGTAAAAAATATTTAAATCACGTTTTTTTTGGGAATCGAATTTTGTAGCTAAGATTTATAATTAGTACTTCTTTTAAACCTTTATATTTGTTAGTTAATATTAAGTAGTTATAAAAGGGTAGGCATATATATTGACTATTAGGTTGTACAATAGTAAATTTAATATGGACCGAGAAACTTGTCGTAATTACTAATGAATTCATAGATATATGTGAATTATAACGTGGATAGTGTTGTTTTTGTAAGAAACACAGTTCATTGCAATAAACATTGACCCTAAAAGACACGAGTACTATAGCATTTTTATAATAATTATTATTTCGGCGGTATTCTGATGTTAGTGCGCGCACATTCACGATCGACTTGTCGAGAGAAACAAAGTTAGTTATGACATGTTCACTGAACACAGGTGCGACGTATGACGCGTTTGTGATAAATAGTTGGAAGCTGTTTTTACTGTAAAATATTATAGATAAAAATATAAAACAACGTGCAATATTTTTTATTACGATATTATTTTCAAAATACAGATTTACTAAAAAAGTGTTAAGTGTTTTCAATATATGGCGATATATCACGTTTATATACAATATATAAAATAAAGTTACATAAGAAATAACAATACATGCAACGTTCTTTAATATGTGTTTTTCCAGATCAAAATACAGATTTACCAAAATGTTAATAATCTTCATTACATAGTGATATTTTACACCTACATACAATATATAAAATAAAGTTATAAAACAAATATCAATGCGATTTGAATTTTTATAGCTTGATTCACCAATTAAATTAATATAACAAGCAGTAACAAATCGACGCACATTTAATGAGCGTGAAGCCAATAATGCATATTTAACCGACCTGTCCGTGTTGGCGACCATAGATAGATAAAGCCCAATAGAAGGGACAAATAACAAAACATAATCGAATATTACAATAACAGACTTTAAAACTGTTTGAATTATCCTAGAAATCTTATTTTTAACGAAATATAAAAATAACCTCTGTATTGTCCAGGCGGTAGTTATTTCACCAAACCAATTTTCTTCCTCTTCCTAAGCTTTTAAGTCCCTTATTTGATTTCGGAATAAGCAAGTATCTAGACAGACCCTAATTAGTATCTTCAGTTTGGTCAGGTTTGTAATCACCAAAGAATTGTAACTTTACAGACCTTATCTTAACCCCATACTTATTAGGCATGATTAAATTATTATTCTATATTTTAGCTACAGATTTCAATAGTAGTTGACCAACTTATTACAAGCTGAGAAATACTACCCAGTCATTTATTTTACTCAGGTTTAGTAGGACGATCAACGTTGTACTTAAGTAACCTATCGTGATGGTATTTGTTAAAGTGACCTTAATGTATTTCAACCTTTTTGAGATTTATATAGTGATATAAGGCAACACACCCTGTACATTAAGTACGATCTCCGCTTAGATGAGAACCTTTTAAACTTTAGACACGCCTAAGGGCAACGCGGAAATGTCAAGAATATAATGATTTTGTACAATAGTGGGATACGTAACTAAATGTTATTAGACAGCGCGGAAAATTATTGTTAATTATGCAATCATCAATACATAAGTATTCAAGTTGTACTTTACTTAAAAGAAAAAAAAATGACGTAGGTACTAACATATAATTTATTCGAATCGCAGTATAAAACAGTTAATAAGTAAATATTAAACGAACAGTCAAATCATATAGTCAATGGTCGTTCTATCGGTAACACACCCATTGTTATGATTTCGAATTAAGGATTTAATATTATTCACTGTTACGAGATAACTATGTTTTTTAAATTCTGAATTGACCCGAATCGTAGTGATTCTAAATTGTTTACCTAATATATTTTATAGACCCATTAAGAACCTGTAAAGTAGTCTAATGCCATGAGTTCAGGAAATTATGTCAAATTACTGAAAACCAGTAAGAGTGCGCAGTATTTTACATAATGGCCGCGGTCGGTTCCAAAGAGGCCATCATTGCAGTTTATCGTTTGAATAAAACCAAATTTAGAGTCACCAAGTGAGTCAGTAAAATATCTTAGTCAAATCTCTTGTATGTAGAAAGCAAGCGCATGGTGCATGCGATGTGATCTATGTATATTCTAACGCCGTGTAATCTATGTATAATGTGCAATGTGGAGACGGCCGTAAAGAATACACTTCCCTACCGCCAACAGGAGGCTTGTCGGAAGAGGCAAATAATTCCTGTATCACGAGACGGGCAGCAGCGTCTGCGTGCGAAATGGTATTAAAAACTGCGCTCAGCAACCTGCCTGCCAAGCGTGGCGAGTATTGGCAATCTCCCCCGATGATAGTCATTGAGGGAGGTCTGTGTTCAGCAGTGAACGTTTAATGGCTGAAATGATGATCATGATGATGTGTAAATTTGAGTAGGTACACGGTCAATCAGGGGTGAGTTAGTTCTCAACTATGTTCGGCATCTAGGTTATAAAATGGCACAATACTTTATATTGGATATCTAAAAGGTACTCTCAATTTGATATCTTGAAAAAGAATGAATTGAAAAAATGTAAGAAATAATACCCATTCATGATAAATATGTACGTGGCCATGATCATTATGTAAACGTAAGTATCTACAACTAAGGTTAATGTGACCGAGACTTCTTTCTCAAGAGTGCACTGTCAAGAAAGGATGTGTTCTTGACGACCTGAGGTTTGTACAAAACGAGGTAAGACTCCATTTCTGCATTTGTTTAACTTAAGGCTCAGTGCATCGTTATTTTTATAATTAATCTTCTTTTTCTTTCAGGATCGACGTCATTTGGCTGAAATGATGATGATGGATGATGATGAATCAGTCTTTACTCGCACGGAGGTCAAATGTTTGTACATTGCTTAATACATTAGATTAAAGCACTGTGGCCTAACCATCTGAGCTCTTAAAACAATATTACTTCAACCTTGTTAGGTTTCTTATGTATACTGTTTGACGTAAAAACAAAACCGCTTAGGTATTGTTTAGAGTTTAAGGTTAGGCCCTGGAACACAATAATTATTGAAATCTTAAGTAAAGTAAAATTAAACAGTGTATCTATATCGTGGCCAGATATTAGAAATGATCACTTCATGAAATGTCCGACTATTTTACAGTATCAAATTAATAGTTTGTGACATAACATGGTAATATAATATGATTAAATACACAATAAACAGTGCTACATGATTTATATGTGAAATATTATGTAAATAATCGTATTAAAGTGAACAATAACTGTATGTTACTTGTTTTTAACAGAGCTTTAAGGATAGAAACTAATAGTTCTGTGGTAAAATCATTTTATTGTACCATTTTGAAAGTTGTAAATTTACAATTTTGTTATCAATGGTACATAAGTAAATTGAATTAAGCTAGGCAGAGAGAGGTCTTCATTTCGGTTTTGGATCTTGTTAATTACCTGAGTATTGTCAATAATATTGGTGTGTGCATCCTACGCCAAATACATATTATTTAAATATTGACTAAGAACAAATGTTACTCTATTTTGTAGCTATGTAAGAAGTACTGTAAAATAATGTCAGGATTCTACCATCAAATAAAGATTTCAAACTTAGTTCTTCAATCTCAAATAAATCTAATTGGAAATTTCCATCGATTGAGACAAAAATATCTGCGACGTGCGCCGATAGTGGATTCCAGAGACGTCCCGTAAAACCTCAACTGTCACATACATTCGCCCGATATGTAAGTAGTTACATTCAGCACGTGTTCCGAATGTCAGGAGCGGAGCACTGAACCCCGCGGGTGCATTGACTCGACCCTCCCGATGCGACGCCGACATTATACAATTTATGTCAGCTTTGAAACACCGACTTAAATTCAACCTCACATTACTTTCACGTAAAACCAGCTGAATTTAAACTTTTATTCCCTTTAAATTCACATTCAACTTATAACGCTCTAAAATTCACACAGTTTTATCATCGTATTTCTTAAAAAACTCGCACTTTGGTGCAGAAAATGCACTTAACTTTCGTCAAGTAAAATTAAAGTCGCAAATAAATTCAATAAAAAATATAATAAAAAGAAAAGGTTATGTTAGTAAATTTTAACTTTTATTTATTTTTTTGTGTTATTATAAATGATCATGAATGATAAAACCCTTGACATTTCGCGAATATCAGTTGAAACCTAATTTCTTTTTAGTAACTACTTATTTAACTATGTCAACAACAAAAGACGTATTTCTTTGAATTCTTTTTTAATCTTTGCTAAAGTAAAACAAACATGGTTATTTACATAACAAGTAGATAATATGTTACGACTTCATCCGAGATTGAATCACAAATTGATATGAACTGACAGATTTTAAATTTATTAACAGTAGTTGAATATTCATTAAGAGATTAGTAATTAAACATGTTTGATACAGTACTGTAAATAGAGCTATTCTAATTCTCATGATAAATCAGATGACTACCAAATAAAAAAAAAAAATTATTCAAGACAACACATGTTAAAGATTTATGTCATCAAAGTTAAATCTTGTTTTACGAAGTACCTATCATACGAACTTTGGCTAGAGGCGTCACCGTTCGTCCATTTTCTGAATTGACTTGAACTAGAAAACGAACTCAGAACCCTTTTGCATATAAGGCGCACATTGCGCTACTAAACCTAGTGGATTGTCAAAACAAACACACAAATCATAAAATAAAAACCACTTATTTTACTAACTCACACTCACCTTCCTCTAAACAGCAAATGAATATGATATAGGCATAATATTCAGCATAATAATATTTTCATAGTTCACTTTAGTTCAATTATACAAATTTATGACCACTTTCCTTAACCTGATTAAATTGCTGAAATTTTTACAGCATAAGTAATAAAGTTTACTTGCAAAACCGAACTTAATGGAACTTATGTGAAGAGCCCTCTCAGATTAAGTTGACGAACACCGGTCATCTTCCCACGACAAAACCTATAAATCTGTTGCTCATCGTGCTGCCCCGGGCGTTCCCAAGCGTTAAATAGTATTACGTCTAACTTTCGCTTCACTTTGGCGACTCGTAATTTCGATCGGGTCTAGGGCTACCAGAAGGACGATTTATACTTGCAACAGTCCGTCCTTTACGTTAATTGACATGGCAACAAATGTAATAATAGCTGTTATTGGCACTCAGGTCAACTTACACATCTTAAGATTAGCAAGTTACGATACTAAAGATAATTCTCCGTAGCCGATGACGACCACCTTAGCCGAGAGGCCGGTCTTGGTGACGCAATCTTGGAGGTCCCGGGTTTGATTCCCGTTTGTTTAATGTAGAAAAATTACTTTTGTGTTATCTCGAGTCTGGCTGTTGTTTCTGATTTCTGTAACACAAATGCTCTGGCTACTTACCAAAGGATCAGAGCAATGAAATGTATGTGATGTGGTCCAATATTGAATTATTTATTATATTTATTCTACAGCTGTCAGTTTCTATTACGTTGACAAAGAAAGATACTTAGCTAGTCCAGTGGTGGCGTCTATCACTACTTCACTTGTCGCGTCGATGAGTAGACACAATAGCAAAACTATACCGGTTATATACCGGTTCTTGCGAGATTAAGGGATGGCCACGTAACAATGTTATATTTAAAAATTTTATGTAGAGGATAAACGATTTAAGCCGCGTAGTTATTATGAGACAAAGATGGTCCCCAGATATCTTGTCTCACAACCTATAAGACAAAGAAGATAGAGGCATGATGTTTGGCGATGTCGTACAACATCGCCTATCATCGCACGACATGTCTAGCGACACGTGTTTCGGGACATTGTTTCATAAGGAATACAAGGCTTTAGAAATTTTAAACGCATTTACAGGTAAGCCCGGCGTGTGACGACCACCTGCGCAATGAACAAACGATTGTTAAAGATTGCAGGAACGCATTGGATGGAGAGCCTAAATATAGTCAGCAGCGGATTTCAATGAGGTGAAAAAATGAGATGATAAGTCGCATTAAGATGACACTAAACGATTTAATAGTTCCAGTCTGTAAAAAACCTTAACAGGTGACTTTTGATATTATAGGTAGCTCGTTTCATATGCTCGAGCTTTCTTGAGCAATCACGTTTCTTTTTTTACTTTCTATGGCTTTTTTTGTATGTGTGTATGTGTATGTTTATTTTTTTGTATATTGTATAGGACATCTAATTTTTTGTGCGTATAAAAATTTATTTATCTGATATCTAAAGTAACTTATCTGCTAAAGTAACTTACAAGTATCTTGGCAAAAACAATTAGTCGGATACTATCTAGTGTTTTGCTTTTCGAAGCATAACCTGTGTGTAATTGCCCAAATGCCATCCTGGCAGCCCTGATCGGATCTATCGGACGTTATGTATAATTAGTTGCGTCAGAGTACCGCTACGTACACCGTGCCATACCGGGCCATAGATTTGGTCGCGTGCGTGGAATAACTTACGATTGGCTGGCCACTTTCTCGTCCACCGCAAATCTTCAATGCTCAACGCATGGCGAGTATGCCGCGGCACCCCGCTATAAGTCTCGCCGACATGTAACATAAATTTCTTCTCGAATTGACCTGAGATCACGTGATTTACTTTGCGTAATTAGTTTCTCGGTTTCCTAAAACTTTACGCGGGATGCAATTGAAGTGATCGGATCTTGGAATAGCTCCGTTTTGCTTTCTATTCATGCGTGCAGGGTTCTAATCACGATCTCATTGCAGTATTACTTCAACCTTCCATTGTTTTTCGTAAAAACAACAATGTTAAGGCACTATTTAGCGTTAATGCGGATTATCGTACACTGTGAACAGTCGGATTATCGTTCTTAGATTAATATTATTCGACTGTCAAAATAAAGTTGAGATAGAGTGATTCAGTGCAAAAAGGTTAAAAAAATAAAATTTAAACATAATGAGTTTATCGATAATTTCAGAATCCTAGAAGATTCGTTATAAATATAACGAGATTGTATTATAAACTATTTCATAATCCTATAGTATGGTTTGCATTGTTAATGTAATTAAACCATACAAATTCAAATATCGTCTATTTTTAGAAGTTTTTTACTCCTATGTATATTTATAAACACAAACGTTTATTGTTAATTTGATATTTGAATTATGAGTACGAACAATTATTCAGATTTCATACTGCGGTAAACGTCTTATTATTTTTAATTATACTATTAGCTCATGTAACAGAAGATTTCTAATCCGTTTTACAATTAATACGTATTTTATAAAGTCAGTGAAGTACTACTGTGTTTTGAGCGGGTATTGTATTATTTTCGTCTATAAAATTTACGTATAATGACTATTCTTACCTTCATCGTTGGCCTTAGAAGTAACTCGTGTATGAAATATTCATAGAGTGTAATTAAACAATTTGCAATGCCGTTCCGTTGTTAAAAATACTAGTTTTATTGAAATTGTTATCATCTATTTGTGTATATTCTAGTCCAGCGAGCACGCACGCTATATTATACAATGCGATAAAAACCTTCAATGGTATTTTAACTAATTCTACAAATTAGGCCTACTCCGGTAATAGTTATCATTATTTTTGAGTAGGTATACTAGTGATGATATAACAATGTTTTACGCTTTGGTCATGACCTACAACTCTGTAATACCTACGCCTTAAATGTTTTTATCCTTAAACAATAGGTCTTTGAACAAATGTTCACTGAATTATATATGACGCAGAAAGGATGGTCAAACAACGATATAGTGGGCAGCTCATCTAATCAGCTCGTCTAATACGAGTAGCTATTTCTAGGGTTCCTCAAGCAATGAAGATCGACGTTCTTGATTTCCCTTTAGAGATATGTCTTTCTTGATGGAAATAGACGAGTTCCTCTTCATTACAAGTCCGACTCATGCCATTAACTAAATCCATGATTAAAATCATAATTTTACAAAACCAAACCGAACATTGATATCCACTGATCAAGTAAAACTACATTATAATGTCCTCTTTCAAATCCATAGACTAGAGAGTTGAGCACCTTGTCCACTGATCAGGTAAAACTACGTTAGAACCTTCTCCAGGGACTATCTCTGATCAAGTAAACCACTACGTGATAGAGACTATCCCTGCATTTCCATCAGAATCAACTATCAATTGGACTACTAGATGGCGATACAAGTCATGAGATCACATAATCTTGCAATAATGTCTTTATTTCTATCTTATCTCCGACATATATTATATACTTTATATTTTTCGTTAATATTCGATGCACTAAACACGTAACACAAAAAAATCGAATTAGGTATTTTAAAACACTGTTCACGCTTTTTTTTTGGTAAACGTTTGTCAAATCTTAGATACGATAAAACTAGATGTGAAACTAGTTTTATCTTTTATACAAGACAAAAAATGATTGAGGTAGTAAGTAATTATAAATCAAAATATGCAATACTTGATTCCGTATTGTTTTTTTTCGCTATAAGAATAAATATTCACAATGCAAATAAACATTCTGTTTTATTATTTTCCAATTTACTTACAAAAAAAAATACAACTAAGCCATTTGCACAAGCTTCGTCAGAGTTAGGTCACGGAAACGAGACAGTGAAAATGTTATTGTTACGCTGCCACATGTTGGTGGTTTGAGCTTGACAGATTAAAATTTATTAAATTTGTATTTAAACATTACATATTTCTCTATAAATTTCAAACTAAAGTAAGTAACAAGTGTGTATATAATAAAATATTGTCATGTGTTTACGCTAAATGCACGTTTAAAAGTCAGAAAGAAAAAGTATAAAAAAGGGGCAAGAGGACCATTGATCTAAAAGTTTTGGTTTTTTGATTTAAAGAAAAGCCCTGACGCGGAACGTATTTATTTTACGTGACAAAAGACTGTCGATTTTGGGGTTAAACCGAAACGAGATAGTATCGGCTACCGACACTTGTCCAGCAACGGGATATTGTTGTGAATAAAAAGTAAAGGATTTATTTCTCAGTTATTTATTTTAAAAACTTACGTCTTGTCTTGCCCACGCACACTTTCACACGTCTCAGGGATGCAGAACAACAATATCACCTACAAATAATTATAAATTCCCCGAATTAATCGTACAAATTAAAAAGAAACGAGATCATATTACACTGAGCTAAGCCGAGTTCACGAGAAGTATGTGACAGTGAGAGTATTTCTTTAGTAGGTCGCAATGATCACAGACAACCGTGGGACGAGTGAAAACTATTCGTTTTGAGCGCAAATTATGAAGCGTGTGTGTAATTGCACACGTTCTTATTGTTTAAATACATACTAGCTATCCCCCCGGCTTTGTTTGTGTAGTTTTCTAAACACCACACGATATAAAGACTCATTGAAATATAGGAAAAGTTCTTTGACCAACTAAAAACGGTAAGGCTTTAATTTATGGTTCAAATTATTTTTGTAAGTAGGTCACTAATGCGACAAAATTTTAATTATGAGTTCTATTAGATAATAAAGTGACTGATAATTATTATGACAACGTTATACTTAGGTATTATGCAATTTAACCTTATATTGTGCGAGCAAATCCCATAAACAAACCTACATTATAAATGTTAGTTGTAACTTATTTTCTCATGAAATTTTATAAAGAAGAATGGGACGTTCTCACGAATTATTTAATTTAGACTAAGTGACCCCATTTTGAGTCTATTCAATCATTATAATTATGTGTTTGTCGAATTAAGTTTAAGCTACTTTTAAAAGTGAAACGGCGTGAAAACAATGCATTATGTTGACGCTAGTTAAAGACTAATTTATCATTTTTGAAGATAGATGAATACACTTTTGTTGAATTTAACATTTTGACTGCCTGACTGACTGCATTAAGTATACTAAAAAACTCATAAAATAAATTAAATTCATATAAAATTAATTATTAGTTAACAGGAATTTATGTAGTGTTAATAATAAAAACCAATCCTAAAAAGACAAAATATGTATAAAATATTTATACCTTAAAAATGTGTCCCAATTCGCCGTCGAAAGAATAAAAAAAATGACTTTTTGACTTGATTTGGTAGTTACTATATTTAAATAAATATGCCCGTGGTTATATATTTTTTTTCTGATCATGTCATTTAAGTTGACAGTATTTTATTTTTATGACATTATGAAAATATTTCAAGAAAAAATCAGGCAAGTGTACATCAAACTTTTATTTTAGATTAGTTTGAAAGTAGTCTTTATAATTAAATAATTTTCTTTAGCTTCTGTGTTATTTCAGCATTCGTCAACTAGATTCATTTATTTATATGTACCTAGTTCAAATATCTCTGTACAATCGTCTATTATTCTGTACCTATCCGTTTTGATATTATTGTATATTATGATTTATATATTTTTTATCTTTCCTTCAAAATCCTGCCCAACAAGTTTTCTCTGCTTAGCCCTTAAGGTGAATTCACCTAGCTACCAGTTGGTAGCTAATTGTTCCAGGAATTAAAATCGCAGTTTGATTTGCTGTGATTAAATAACTTTGTATACAGTGCACTCTAGAGGTATGTATACAGAATAGTTTAATAACACAAAATATTAAAAAAAATGGTATATGTTGACTATATACAGGGTGTAACGAAAAGGTGAAATAAAACTTTAAGGGGTTATTTTACGGCTAAATTACATCAACTTTTTTTATGGGACCAACATCAAAATCTCAAAAAAAAAAAATAGACGTGTGTGTGTAACCATACAAACTGATGCCAGCTGGTCGCGTTTTAGTATGGGAAAGTGTTTTTTTTTTTTGCGAATTCGATGTTGGTCCCATAGAAAAAGTTGATGTAATTTAGCCGTAGAATAACCCCTTAAAGTTTTATTTCACCTTTTCGTTACACTCTGTATATATTACAACTCATGATTGAGGTTTCTTAAATTTTTCTTTGAGTTGAAGGTTATTTTACGCAAAACAAGGAAGTGCAAATGACACTTAAAATTATAATGCAACAAAAATAACACAACTATGGATAATAGATAGAGAATTAAGACGTGTGAAAATTTTAACATGTCTAAGCAAAATTCAAGGATTTTACAAGTGCATCGTATGAATACTAACACGAAACCTACTCGAACCTCATGACTCACAGACTAAGAATATATTTATTTTAAATCCTTTATCTAATTATACATTTTATATTTTTAATGCGCGTTTTGCAACATGGCCACTGAAAGCATAATTTTGGAATGTTGTTATTATTTTTACTGTCACGCAAACGTGAACATGATATGTATTCTGTTGATTACACATAAAATTATAAATTACACACTGACCTAACTTTAAAATTACTATATAAAATTATAATTTAATTCAATGCTGATAATTTTTTAAAATAAAAAAAAAATATATCGAATAACTTTGTCTTCAAAAACCTTTGTACCAATTTTTTTTTATTATTACTGTATTTGTAGGAGTATAGAGCAATCTCATTTATATAAAAAAAAACAATAACTCTTCTGATTTAGACATTGCAACCAATTAGTTCTTCCGCTAAAAAAAGGATGAAGTGCAATATTCAAATAGTGATAATCACGCTAATAGGCTTTCATCCGTTATGGCCCAACGATGTTATACATTTAACCAAGCGTGGCGCTTACGACACTAGATTCGATGAAAAAAAAATCGTTACCTACGTTGTTATGTGCATGCTAATTTTCAAACGCAATGGTTTCCACACTACGTTCCAATTTCTCGAAAAATATTTTCATGACTCCATTCATTCTAATTTTAAAAATCGAAGGATCTCGGTCCGAAACAGGTACTGACAGCAGTAGATATTATACAATGAACTTGCACGGTGAGATACCAATGACTGCGCTGAACGAGTTTCTGTTTGTATTATTATTTGTATTTAGGTATCAAATGAGGTCCAAGGGTCATTTTTAAATAAGACTTCTTTGTAGGAACCAGTATGCATCAAGTTATTTTTTACTTTTTAGGGACTTAATGTTTCTGTAGCTGCATCACAACTAAATATTTTATTACTAACCCGAACGTATTCTTTCTTTTATTAATTGTTCTCTTTTACTTGTTGCTGATAGAAAGCTTAATAAAAAAAAAACGTTTTTAGTACTTGAAAAAAAAAAAGCTAAATTAGAATATGGCTAATTGACTTATAATTATGAGGAAATCGGGTATTACTAAAATGATTTTGTTAAAGTAAAAACGATAATTTTGCTACTATCTTAATTTATTGTTTATTTGATTTTGAATAATAGACGCCTGCCTAAACTATGAACTTGTCCTTCATAGGAAATTATTAGTTACAAAAATAAAAATATTTTCATTTGTTTATTTATTATTTATTGCACCAATAAAGCAAAAATGATGGGCACAATGCATATTCATGTATGCTTTACTTTGATATCAATAACTTAATTATGTCATTTAATCAAACATTTTAATTGTATATAGTCATATAAATAGTTATGAGTTGCATAAAACTTTATTATAATTTAAATTGTTGATAAATATAATTATTTAGTCCACCACATTAAATAATGAGTCGTATGTCAAACTCAGTATACGTAATTATTTTTTAAGTACAGAAAATATACTTAGCGACCATTCATCATGAATATTAAATTGATATGCAGCATAAATTATATCTGACTGCAAAAATCATTCATCAAGCTTTAATGATTCGTCTAATTCCCGCTTTCTTCTGCGCGGTGAGAGCAGTAAATCGTCTTAAGAAAGTTTATCTGAGTAGTACTTTCTTTGAAAAAAATTACTTACCGCGTAAACTGTGGAAACAAATCACAAACACAGCACTCGCAAGTTCACAGTTCACAGTCGCGGCTCGTGTGGTTCGAGGTTCTAAGTTCGTTCTCGGCCAGTGTCGTTGTTGCACTGAGCGGCTCCGCGGAAGAGTTGTGCGTGGTGGCGCGAGCGCACGCTCTCCTAAAAGTAAAACTAAAAGCGCGGGCGTCCACCGCGCCGCGTAAATCGGTAAGATATCATTTGAGATCTAACTCCGAACAATACGCGTCCAAATATTAAGGTGAAGGATATGCAGTGACGGTGGGTAACATATGGGCATTTTTCGCGTGATTGCGTGTGATTTTAATGTGCACAATCAGAGCATTTATGTTTTTACTTAATTGTTTCATTAAAGCCTCGTACATAGTGTTGCGAAAGAATTCGTAAGTACAGTGTTGAATTTGTGCTATAACCGTTACTATTATAGTTGCTTTAAATAACTGTAATCATAGTAAATGACTAAGTAAAAACTAAGCGTTATGTGATTATACCATTAATTTAAGTTTTAGTGTTTATATATGTGTGTCTTGCTGTCTATGGGTTCTCATTAAGGTCACAATTACATTGGAATACCTATGGATGTTTAGAGCTAGGATGAGGTTTTTACGTTAGTTAGGTTCTTACCATAACACCTAGGCATAAATCTATCTAGAGTTTTTGTTATCCATCACGTAAGTATTCATTACCTATTTGGTAAAAGCATTTTTTGGTATTCTGGTCAGTAAAACGCTGTTCAAAGTCAGAGTAAAATATTTCCAGTTCAATTTATACAGATATCGCAGAGTCGTATGGCTTTAAAATAGAGTTAGAGTAATAAATTTTATTCGAATCCTGCGGTGCAGTAGCTAAAACTATTCGAAAATACAAATGTACTCGCAAAATCAATTGGAATTTCAAGCTTGAATAAATAGTCATGTGTTTACCATAATTTGTTTGGTTGAAGAAATACTAGTAGTATAGTATACTTTACAATACTTACCACGTAGTAAATACCTACCTCATATTTATTAAACTTTGTTAAATACATACACAGCAAGCATGTTCCAATAAAAATGCTATGAAATCATTTTTAAATTATTAAAAAAATCAAATTTTTGTTTATTTAGTGTGTAGAAATATTACCTTTAATTGTTAGAAGAAAAATATGTTTACTTTATTAAGTGCAAAATAGTGCTGATAAAATAAATAAATTTCAGATATTTTTTTAATAGTATATTCTCAAATATTTTAATGAATAATAGTTAAAATTTCTTTAATTCTAGTTTAAATTTCTCCAATGCTAGTTTAAATTTCTCGAGTATTTTTACCTTGTATTTCATAAAAACGTAAAAGATCGTTGTTTTTCATTTATTGAGTTTTTATAATTTAAAAAAAAACCCACAGTCACTAATAACACGTATCGTTTGCAATAATGCTATTGTGACTGTCACATAACGTTACACTATTTCGACACTGACCACTAAAGATGCCATCGCCGCGTGCGCAACCATTGCCTCGAACATTGTCACTTCATGTAAGGATATTTTGCGGCGCGCTCGCAATACATTGCGAACGCGTTAGGCAAGTAGGTATAGTATACAAATGTATATAGGCTATGAATGTGGTATTCCAGTGCGTGTCATTTGTATGTATTTCTAAGCTGTCGACATATTTATGAATACTAGAAATGGTTTGTGATCTAGTTTGTTCTTTCAAATTTAAAACTGTTCAATCACTGGATGTGACGTAATATTAGGTATTGCAAACCCAGACGGAAAGACCAAAGTCTTACTATTATTAGGAAAAAATCTAAAAAACGAACTGAGAATATCAATCAACTATTCATCGTCATCATCATTTCAGTCATAGGACGTCCATTGCTGAACATAGACGTCCCCCAATGATTTCTATATTGGCCGGTTGGAAGCGGCCTACAATCAACTATTATTGGAAAAAATATCTAATAAATGATCTGAAAATATCAATCAAGATTATTCATCTTGGAGTTGTTAGATTTTAACTCGTCAACATCCAAGCGGTCTCATAAGACCGTTTAGCAATGACATTTCTAATTGTGTCTCGATTACGCATGCATGTTGAGTTAATCTTAAGATCAAGCCGAGATTTTTTTTAGCTGCTAATTAGCCATTCACTTATAAGAGCGGCTAAAAAGAAAAGTAAGATTTGAATACCGAAAGTTTTATCGACGTTTGACTAGTGAACTGGCTTACAAAAACAAAAATGTACTTATTAGAAAAAAAGATATAACATTCCCAAAACCCGCTCTATACTCTTGAAATGACATTTCTTATACATGGCGCCGCGTCTTTACAATAAACTACTTTTATCAAATAAAGTTCTCCAATCTACTTACCACTTATACACACACACACACACAAACACATATTATGTTCTCGTATTTTTTTAAATGTGAAAATGCTTGATGACCTGGTTTTAGTCGTAGATACCCTTTTCGAAATTAATAAAAAACCTTACCAATTAAATTATTATCATTAGTATCAGTACAATATTGTTTTAAGTGCTAGTACAAAATGCGCTTCCGATAAGTCGAAGCGGTGATTTACGCAAAGCTGCTTGCAGCGAATGAGAAAAAATCGCCGAGGATCGGGCTAAGTGGCGGGCGTTGTAAGAGGCCTACTATGTCCATTATTTTACTAATCATAAAATATGCCTATGGTCTTTTAATATACAAATAATAAAAATTAATACAAATATTATTAAAACATCCCGTGTGTTTAAATGCATTTACGTAATAATATTACACATCGTAAGTTATAAATTAATTATGTATGTAGGTATACATAATTATGTATAGGTGTTAGTATTTTTTATCTCTATCTATGAGGATTTTAAGGTGCTATTCTACCTTTGCATCTTAGCGTCTTCGTGCGAATTTAAAAAAAAAAAAACTGCGCTTGCCAACCCGCCTGCCAAGCGTGGCGAGTATCAGTAATCCACCCCTGATGAAAGTCTTTGGGGGAGGTCTGTGTTCAGCAGTGGACGTCCTATGGCTGAAATGAGGAATGATGATTCTGCCTTTTCTAAAGACCGATTTTCATAAAAAATACAGTAAAATTGTTATTTTAAACTTTCAAGTTTTTATTCTAAGTTCTTTCGACAGTCTTACCGGCCTTATTGTTTTGTAACTGACACCTATTGTGTTTGACGAAAGTTTCAGTGGAGCGTAGTATCACTTTACGAATAAATTAATAACGACAGAAAATTACAGCACGATGTATTTGCCTAATCTTGTCTATCTACAAGAACAAAAAAACAATAATTTAGAAATCGGATAAATACGGTAATTTTAAAATTCAATAATAACTTTCTCGTAACTTAAATAAAACAAAAGAAATAAATTGATGAAAAAGATTATATATTTTTAGACTTAGAATATAGTTAGAATTCACAGTGAATTATGCAACAAATATAGGATTAAAATAAACAAAAAGAACAAGATTGTGCTGAGGTCTTGTTTGTTTTGCATAAAATAATAAAAAAACATTGTGTTTTGTTATTTTACATAACTTTTTTATGATCATCATCATCAGCTATTGTATATGAGTATTGTTTGATAATTTCTCATGTTGTCTATACTATCGTAATAATATCCTATCTTAATAATATTATAAATGCGGAAGTTTGGATGAGGATGATTGATACTCAATCACGCCAGAACACTAAAGAGATCTACATGAAATTTGGCACAGAAATAAATTATCGCCTAGAGTAGCAGATACATTACTTATTATCCCGGAAAACTGTACGGTTCCTGAGGGATGCAACATAACTGTCATTATAGATTGCGCTTCTTACCGTTAGATGTCGCTATTCAGTTGGCAAAAAAAATGTGTAAAAATTATGTAACACTAGCTCTTGCCCGCGACTTTTTGAGGTCTTTAGTTTAGATTAACTATGGTTTTGCAAAGACCCCGCGAACGAAGACGCGGGCCACAGCTAGTTCATAATAAGTACTACTTCTGCTTCTTCTTCATCATACTGCAGGCTTTTAATCATCCTCAGTGATTTCCTAGAATCTTTTTAAAAAAGGCATTGTTGCACTTATTAATCCTATAATATTTCTTCTTTTAACCTTCTCTATTCATTTATTAGATTTTCAACCGGTTTCTTTACTACCTCAGACTTAGGGAAACGATTGTAAGCCAATAAAAGATCAGTTTGTAATAAAAATGTGTTCATGTATTGTCAACACATGTTGTTATTTAATTTAATTAAAACTTGGATCTATCCTGTTGGCTGATGAGTAAGTCAGTTATCGTCTGTCTCAGACTAAACATACCATAAGTTTGTCTGATAGAAAATTGTATGTACAGAAAATAGCACGTCAACCTACCACAAAACGTCAAATTTTCTCAATTGATATTGATCTTTACACGTTGGACATAAAGTTGAAAATCAATTCAATGACCTTTATCTTTTTGGGTAGATTGACCTACCGTTGTCTGTACAGCAGGCTTAATGCCTGCTAATTTATACTTACTGGTGCAAAATGTTTTCTTTTTTTATCAAGGATATCATTCTGACTTGTTTTTTTTTACTTGCCTCTGGTGGCATTTGAACCCATAAAATGTGTTTCGAGTCTTTCCAGAGGCAGTTTATTTTCTTTAAACGTCTAAATTATATAATCCTTGTTATAATTAACAAAAATATTGTAAATTAAAAATTAAAAAAGTTCAAATTTAATAAATCTAGTCTTCTAAGTTTTATGTTCCTCTTACTCACTGCCAACAGATGGCATTAGACACTTAACGCGTCCGTAATAATGATTTTAATAATGTTAATTAAGTACATACAATAGTAAATTCAAAACATTTTAAAACCAATTATTTAAAAAATAAAACTAATTATGTCTCGATGTTCAATATTGGGAACATTTTCATTGTAACTACCAACGTATCGAATTATGATATCGTTTTAATTGTTTTTCGTGAACAATTAATGACGACCTATAGTTAAATTTTGGCCGGTCAATCTCCCATCTGACAACTTATATTGTTTTTAAGCAGAACCTTGAATACCTCATTATTAAGTTTAATGCCCGATTAACTATAGTAGCCGTGGTCAATAACACTCACGTCACGACTTATCTTTGTTGAATGCCAACCTTATGTTTTGTACTTTTTACCTAATGCTTAATTGTTCCTCTGCGATATAACAATTATGCTTGCCATAACAGGCACTAATAGATCTGATGAAGTGACCTCTCCATCGATGACCTCATGATTTAAAGGCTATTTTTGAGATTCTCATCACGTTATAGGATATTTATTATTACTCCTGTGTCCCAATCACACTTGAACTAAAACCGAACTACTCACACAGCATGACTCGTGTTTCTAACGCATTTTGGATCGCATTCTTACCAGCCTTACGGAACCATTTCCAATCTTAACAGCTGTTTAATAAAAACAAACTAGTGTTTTTTTTTGGAACTGAAATTCTAAATATTATCCAAATTGTGTTTATCTAAACTCAGATAGACTTACTTTTTCAAACGAAGTCTTATAACTGAGACGTAATATTATATAATGATACTTGATAACTGAAGGGCACTACCTATTAGCAAACAAGTTCTAATAATGACACGCCGAGGGGTGTTACCCTTTTACCCCTTGTTACGCCCTATTCTAGGAAAATGTTTAGATCCAATTATTTGCCGGAGCCAGTGAGTGTAACATGAGGCGTCAATACAACACTGCTTGATTAGCTCGCAGGCGTAGGAGAAAAATCGCAATACACACAGACAGCGCGAGCGCATAAACAATTTTATAAATGTATGGTAAATTATTTGTCTCATTTGGCAGGCTTATGTTCAGCAGTGTACGTCTTATGGCTGAAATGATGATAATATTTTGTCTCATCACAAAAACCATTCTTGATCGTAATCTCTATACAGTGAACACCTGTTATGTGTCTTTAAGGAGCCATAAGCCCTGTACACTATACGAGCATTATGCAACACATTCCTATTTTTACGTAATTGTTTTTCCCGACGTTCGATCTAATACCACAGTGGTCACGGGATAACTGGCGCAACAAGAAAGTCTAAAATGTTACATATGTGTTATTTTTGTTGTAAGTTCAATCTTTTTCATCGAGTTAAATCTCGTTATTGATTTCCGATCTCTCCCTCTTATTAAAAAAGGCTATGGCTGAATTTAATTGTATAGCGCCATTATTGACACATATTTCATATGTCACACGATATTGTGAATTGTATGGATATTATTTAGTTCTAGCTAAAACCCACCTGATTTGTTTAAATTTAGTTTAAAAAATACTTTTCTTATTATTATTATGGGTATTATTTCTAAACTCGCGCATCATTACCCTTCACGTGCCTCTCACCCGGAAAGATAAATTAAAGAGAATCGAAAAACATTTATTAGGTAGTGTGTTACTTTTTATCAAGAATGTTCATTTAATTTTTCCTGCTATCCGGTCGCTACAGCCGTATGTCGCAAAAGTAAAGACATCATTAGACGATTTCCTCTAGGTGCCAATTAAAACAATTTCGGTACGATAGTCACGCTCCCCATCGGTAACGTGACTGTTTCGCAATTCTACCTTTTTCTGATAAACAACTCTGTTTTTAATGCCTTTTGTTTTAACAACGATAACGTTTTGATACTGGCTAGAAGGAAATATATACTTTACCTGATTTTCTTTTGTTTTATTTTTTAACTTTGTTTTTCTTTCTTTTTTTACGATGCTATTGAACTGAAAATAGGTTTAATTACTCTCCTAATGAAATCTTTGAAATGCCAACTTTTGACTCCCACTAAAAATACTTTGTATATATACTGTACTATATACTATTGCATTTGGAATGTTTGTAATTGGTAATGACATATCGTGTTGGTCAAAAAATTAAGAAAATAGAAAATCAACCTACTTCAATAAAATGGATAGCAGTTTGCACTTAACTTTAATATATAAATACTACCGTTTTTGTCATTTTGCTCAAATATTTAAAGAGCCCATTGAACATAGAGATGACATAAACCTTAATGTAAAAATTATTTAATTTTAATGCGTAACAACATTTCATAGTACACTCATTACGAAGCTTCTTAATTCTATGTACCTACTTAATTTATTGATAATATAATGGGCTAGTTTCCTAAAAAAATCTAATTAGTCCGTCAGTTGGATTAACAGAAAATATTGGACACGTATTTTTTCTTTTCTCAATTAAACAAAAAATTATGAAGATATATTCCGTTAAAGTTCCGCGCAACGTCACGCCTTGCGACACTTTTAAGCAAGACGTGACGTCACTCCTAAACTTTGATGCGATTTATCTTCGTCATTTTTTGTTTGATTGACAAAAGACAAAATATGGGTCCAATATTTTTTGATAATCTAACTGACGGACTAAATAGAATAATCTTTTTTTGACCCAGGAAATTAGCCTATTATGTGAAAAGTTTCTCAGTAGCTAGATTTCTAATTCTGTTTTTTCTTTTATTTGGTGTTATACTTAACACATTATTGAATATTATTTATTTTTAGTAAGTGTACAATTGTGACACGATATTTCTATCTCTACCCTAAGCATCGATTACGGTTTTGACAAACTAGATACCCTAAGCATCGATTACGGAATTTCGAATCGAATCGGTAATCGATTTTGAGTCAATTGCTTTGGTGTCTTACTGCAATGTATTGCTCTATCGTTGTCACTTTGAAATATAACTGTGATATAATTTCGTTTCTTGTCCATAATGGTTGTGTTGTTGTAATAAATATTATTAAAAGTAAAGCTTATATCTGTTTTCAACCGACTTCAAAAAACGAGGAGGTTCTCAATTCGACTGTATGTTTTTTTTTTTTTTTTTTTTTGTATGTTTGTTACGCGATTACTCCGCCAATTATGAATCGATTTTAATGATTCTTTTTTTGTTTGGTAGATCATACTTCAGAGGTGGTCCCATATAAATTTTATCGAAATTGATTTAGAACTTTTTGAGAAAATCAACAAATATATACCCAGATAATATTTTGGTTGTGGTTCTTGTTACCTATCTTCGACAAATATGACCCGATTTTGATGATTTTTGTTTTATTGAATAGCTTATACTTCAAAGATGCTATGATAGAAGTTTGAAAAATAAAAATTACCCCTAAGGGTAGGAAAATATAGGATGAAATCGGTGTTCAGCAGTTAGATTAGGATTTATCACTGAAAATTGATGAAATAAGTAAATTTTATTTAAAAAAATAAAACCGACTTCAAAACACTAAAATGCTAAAAATAATCCTAACACTTAAGTACCTAATCAGTTACTTTTGGAGTCGGTGCAAACAAAAACATTGAATCTCTCATCGGCTGGCACCGACTCCAAAAGTAACTGATTAGGTACTTAAGTGTTAGGATTATTTTTAGCATTTTATTCAGTACCAGTATGCTCTAAAGTCTTAATGCAGTTGCAATTAATAAATTAAAAGTAAATGGCTAATTAACATTGGTTTTATAGTAAGATTTCTTGCCTTAAATATCTCAAATTTTCTCGAGTTTTCAACATATAGAATCCAATATCAATCGTGAAAATTTGAGGTTTGTGTTGTGTTGTGTTTGTGGTAGATAGATAGATAGATAGATAGATACTCTTTATTGCACACCATACAAGTAAAATACACATGATTTTTACAGAAAGATGTACAATTTAGGCGGTCTTATCGCTAATAGCGATCTCTTCCAGACAACCTTTAGGTAGAGGACAACCATTAAAGAAAGGGGAAGGTGTTGCAGAGTTCTTAAAATTCTTACCTTGGTAGGTGAAGTTAGAGGCGAATAGTAGAGAAAAAAAGCTTGATAGACCTTTCAAATTGATTTGTTTTAACTGCTGATAGCCACTGTATCTACATATCTCTGGCTGGGGAATATCCTAAACTATTTTATTCACGTCGCCGTCTCTACAAGTGTTAACAATATTATTCAAAATATTTATTTTATTAATATATAAGTATCGAGATTTTTGCGTGCCACTTACCGACGGTAGACCGAAATAAAAATGGAAAACAAGAAAAAAATTTTGAGGCACGCAAGGGGCTAAGCTAGGCTAATTGAATAAAATAATCATTAGTAAAAATTATAAGTTGGATAGTAACTATCCAGTTAAAAAGAGATTTCGATAAACTTATTTTAAAGCAACTTGAGTTTAAAGCAAAGTTTTTTTTAATTAAAAAAAAACTAATTTTTTTTTTCTATCTCGTTCTCAATTGGGGTACGCATGGTCCTCGCGTGTGTGGTCCTTATTACGTTCAAAGCGATTCCCATCGGATCGCAACCCGTAAAATGAGAAAACAGACTTTGTACCATCATTACAGATCTTTTCACCCATGATGCACTAAAAAAATTGTTTATTTTCAGACAAGAGTCTATACAGTTACATAACATGATAATCTTTAAAATATGTTAGTATTGATATTAGTTAATTAATTAGGATCTGACGAGGCCAGCACTAGTCCGACCAAAACTGAGCAACAGCAGACAAGATGAACCCAGCGAGCCCGGCGACCGCAATACGTGCAACTCGGTGAACCTGCAAAAGATCGCTGCATCTATCCTGCCCGCTATCATCCTCAGGATCTTGTTGCTGCTCCCTCTCACTCTGTGCACTAATGATGATATTTTTTTGCTGATGATGACATAAAATCATCAAACCACCAAATCTTGATATTATGATATAGCGATTTATCGACACTTTAGTTATATAAATCCACTATATTGTTGTAAAATTTAAACAGCGATCATACCATGTGTCGTCACCGGCACAGTAATTCAACGTGGCGGCATATCTGGCCTTTAAAAAAAATACAGTTGGTGTAGATAAATCACTATATTATATCGTGTTTTTGTAGTCATGCTAAGGGGGCTGAAGGTGTTAATATTGTTTGGTAAAACAGTATAAACATTAGGAATTAACGCAGGTCTGTAATTTAATTACTACGTGTCCCATAATAAGTATACAGCTTAAAATAGAAGGTAAAATATTTGAGTTCTCGAGATACGAGTTATAGATCAATAAGATAAAGGGCTAATGGACTTACTGAAGGGCTTGTCG
Source organism: Anania hortulata (assembly GCA_963576865.1). Classification (NCBI taxonomy): domain Eukaryota; kingdom Metazoa; phylum Arthropoda; class Insecta; order Lepidoptera; family Crambidae; genus Anania; species Anania hortulata. The sequence goes on along the minus strand of OY756394.1, from coordinate 6,911,854 downwards.
TAATTATACCCGTAAATAAACGATATTTCCTATGTGTAAACTTCCGTCAGACTATTTCGTTATGTACTTACCTATTTGTTGAAATGATCATTATCTAATGATAATGAAACTGGCTAATACTGACATACGTTTAATTTTTTACGCCCATTTAAATAGGTCTAACAAACAAACTGAAAGAAGTATTGTGACCCTTATTGCTGTAGGCATAAAGAAATCGAACTGCTGCTGTTCCGTTACCATTTTTCCTATCAATCACTGACAAGCAATGATTATACGGGGTGACAGGTGGACTGACAAAATATATCTACGTATGACATAAAAAAACAGTTAGAAAAACTTTAAAATTAGCAGCACCCGCTGCTAATTTTAAAGTTTTAAATGAACAGTTTTTTTTAAACTGATAATGAAATTTTTATCTTGTCAATCAGTGTCCTAAATTATTTTTAAACGTACGCGTTGCATGTTTAATAGTTACAATAATTCCCATTTTAGTGTATCGAAAAAAAAACAATATATTTTTGCAAATCGCTTAAATTAAGCTCTTTTACACGTTCCAATTATTTTTTGCCCTGCTACTGCTTCGGGGCAATATTCGGAACAATGTCCAGAAGCACACAATAAAAACATTCTTCTCTATTTTAACAAAAATCATTTAATTTAGTTCCATTATGCCATATAATCGGTTGCCTTATTTTATAACTGTTACTGTAATTACGGGTTTTTGAACACGTAAGGTACAGCACATACTCGTACACGTAGGTCAAAAGTGATTATGATTATTTAAAAAACATTTCGATAGTTTTTGTTGTGTATTTTTTGACTAACTGTTTAATAATATTTTTTGTTTTGTAACTTAGTAGCACCTAATAATTTCATAAATAACAGGCGTGAAATGTAAGTTGAAATTTGAAACCAGAGCAATGTTAATAGATTTTCTCTTACTATTGTCGATTCAAATGTAAAGTGTGCGTGTTTTTAAAACCTTACCTTAAACCTTTTACATCAAATCATATTTTTAGTCAGTATTTTTTTAGTTTGAGTTTGCCACAAGTGTTTTGATAACAAAACCTTTACATAAATTATTGTAGGTAAACTACGGACAAAATATTTATGTATGTAAAAACACAGAGTTCTTCTTGAATTTCGAAGAGCTAGTAATTAATACTTCTAGTTTATCGAAGTATTTTGAGCAATTATTCAAATCACGCATAGGTTCTTAATGCCTTCGAACCATTTTACTCTTTTTCAAAGCCTTTTAGTTTTCTTTTAAAAGTATCTTTAAGTTCGTTCGTTTTCTATTTAAATAGCAAACCGCTTTTAGCATCTAAAGCAATCATAATTTCTTCAATTTCATAATTAGATATAAAGTATAATTACTTTGCAGAAAGTAGCACATACGTAAGTGAGTACTATAATGCAACTGCATTATGTGTTTTATAGTCACCACTTGATTACATATCATTATGACCCACGTAACTGTATTCGCTTAAACTTTTTGCAATATTGTACCGTTAATGTTTTTAAGACAATTGTGTTTATCTAGATCTGTCTCGCGATTAATGTCTCAAAAATTATGTATTTCCTTCCTATTAGGCACTGACTTGTTACAACCTTACATCAACAAATTTAAAAAAAAAGATTACCCTAAATGAATGGCATGCTAGGAGCATGTTAAAAAAAGTCATATAATTATGAAGAATATCATGACAAAATCGTGCACTACATTTTATCGAATGTTAGTGTCAATTACAAGTATCACACGTAAAACACTCAAATTGTAATCGACACGCGGTTACAATGAATAATTTAATTGATAACGATTGCTTTCGACAACGATCAACAAAAGGTTTCCTAACCTACGAAATTATGCAAATGTCGCTACGGTTCTATAGTTATATGTTTCATACGTATATTTCGCAATTGGCGACCTCTAAGACATTGTTCACCTGTGTACGTGATACTATTCTCTGTTACGTAGTCCAAAAATAACAGCTAGTTCTTTGACGTTTGATAGAGCTGATCAGTAACTTGTCGCACTAAGACGATCGGTGAAATGATGATTTGATAAAAGGTTTTACGTTATGAGCTAAAAAGTTTTTTCTTTTATAAAACAGTTATATTGTTGAAGGAAAGACATATTTCTACCGATAGTTCTTCTTGTAAATATAAAGTGACAAGTGTAATAAGTGACTTTGTTATATTATATGACTATATTTCTTTGGGCTTTGTTAATAAGTAATTAGCAGACATAAATAGGTCAAAGTTTATTTACGTGATATAGTTTTAAATGAGTCATTCATGCACAAGGATAATAAGTACTGTAGTAATAATATAAATATTGTACATGTATTAATAGTAATGATTTTTAGTTAATATGAGTTTCTAATTATTTAAGGAAACTTATTTGACGAACTCCGTAGTCGAGAGGCGAGCATGTCGGACTCGGTGGCGCTATCTCTGAGGTTCTGGGTTCGATTCCCGGTCGATCAATGTAGAAAAATAACTTTCTATATTGTATCGGGTCTGGGTGTTGTGGTAGGTACCGTCGTTGTTTCTGAAATAAACCAATCAGATTGTTTAATTTGGAACTAAATAAAACATTCATTTTCCCATATTATAGCCTTTTGTTACATTCTAGTGCGTCATTATGTACCCATTGTATTCTCCGTTTCGTTGATTGATTACCTACGTACCACAATAATCAATCAGAACATGTCAATAGGTAATTCCGCTTCTTGTAAGCAATTAATAAAAGTTGATAATTAATTTGTAAGTTGATAATTACAAATGAGAGCACAATGAAATTACGGCGATCGCCTTTGATGGCTCAATGCCAATAATCGGCACGATCGTCAGACGCAGTGTAATTGGAAAATAAATTGTTTGGACAGCGTACTTAACTTATGCTCTGACCTGGTTTGTTGACGAAAAGTTACGAGTAAAATTATTCATAGTTAACATTGCTACTATGTTTGAATCTTGAACCAAACACCAGTCAAGTTGCTCTCCTGCGTTTTTATAGTTACATGATAACTTTTTCTTATTGTGTCGAGGGTAATTCATGTTTTTTGTGGCCAGTACAACGCACAAGGGCTGCATTGTCTGTAGTATAAAAAACGTCGACGGACGAAAAAAACAACGACGGTACCACAACACCCAGACCCGAGACAATATAGAAAAGCTATTTTTCTACATTAACCGACCGAGAATCGAACCCGGGACCTCAGAGATAGCGATACCAAGTCCGGTATGCTCGCCTCTCGGCTACGGAGGTCAAAAAAGCTTAATTTAGGACTATTTGCAGAAAAAAAAGTCTTTATCTCGCTACGTTATTCGATGTGGAAGCATCTATATTATGTTGCCATATAAAACTGAGTCGTTTCACAGTTATTATCGTTTATCAGACAGGACATTGAAAACTACAAGGTCTTAAAAAGTATTTTAACTATCCTCTTATCACCCATATCATTACAGTAGTTAACAATTGTGTACAATTATTTTAATTGCGATCGATTATATTGTCTCTTCAGGTATTTAAGCGCATCTCACTGAAACATTTTTCACATAACATCCTGATTTTCTAACATGTACAAAGTATCTTACTTTGCTCTTGGGCTGATATTGTGTGTGGCGATTAATAATGGTATTTAAACTTTTTTTATAATTTTGATATAGAGCATGTAACTTTAGTGTTGCCATATTTTAGGATATGGTTGTCCATACGATCTGATACAGCGTCATAAAAACAAATAATCCAAAAGTTAATTTTAATTAAAAAAATATACAGCTGAATTGAAAACCTGCTACTTTTTTTCAAATCCGGTACAAAATTAATGGTGGTTCGGATACCCCTGGTACACTATATTTATATTATGCGCTTGACACTATTTTTGGAACAACCTGTTTATACAGCGTGTCCCAAAAACAGGATGTAGGTTATATTCTTCTGATTTATTTTCAACCGGCTTCAAAAAACAAATAAGTTCACAATTCAACGCGTTTACTTAACGAAGACGAAGACGAAGAAGCATACATAATTACCTAAAATATTTAAAAACAATTATTATAATTATTTAGGTTACAAATATTTTGAATTTTTTGGGAACTTTCCTATTTATACAACAGGATACACTTTATTTGAAGCTGTCGCTCTAAATAAGTTTTATTTTTTGGCAGAGCACGAAAAAAGTCAGATAGAGATCGTATAAGAATACATTATTAATGCGGAACAGATCGTATACATTACTAATGCTGAATAACAATCACTAAAAAAATGACATAATGTTAATTGAAAAAAAGAGAAATCGCGAACAGTTCAAATAGGTTAGAACCATTAGAACAGTTTTAGATTAATGTATTTTTTATTATTTAACATAGTTTTCTAAATAAGTTTCTAAAATAAGTCTAGTTTTCATAAATCTAAGCAGTCTTACCCTTAACGTTGTTAATCAATTATTGTCGGTACAGTCTATATATAAAGCGACTAATCGAATCGAAAGCGACCGTCTGGTGTGGTGGTTCGCACTCCGGACTACAGCTAGCGGTCGCAGGTTGGAATCTCGCATGGGGCAAATGTTTGTGTGATGAACACGAGCTTTTGTACTTAAGTTATGAATTTTTGTAAAAGTATTTAAGTAAGTTTATCCGTTATCTAGCTGCCATAGCTTTGCTTAGTTTGGGGCTGGATAACTAGTGTGATTATGAAAAAAAATAATTAAATCGGTTGAAATCCGAGCACATAAAACTTATTAGGTTGTCTCTATATCCATTTTTAATAGCAATGGTTAATTAACTTTAATAGAATTTCAGCTACTATTGAGATGATAATACTAAAATTCGTTTTTATGTTAATTAAACTAGAAGTTAATTTGGAGTTACTTTGTGAATTTATGATTAATAGACGCCTAGAGAAGCGAAAGGCATTTATTACGCCATAGTTTGATTAGCTTCATTTAGGCAAGTAAGTAATAAAAAGCTTTTAGTTTTGTATTAAATATAATCAAGCTTAATTATAAAGATTTTCTAAATGATTTAAGGTTAAATATATCATTGTTTGATATTAGTTTTACATACTTAAATATTTTATATTTATTTTATACCGTACTGTAGGTACTATCTATTTTATACTGTACTATTGATCATGAATGTTAGCAATAATAAATCTATTGTGAGAAGAAGTATTTAATTTTATTCAGCATGTTCTTCCTTTCACCGGTGCCACATTATGCAGAAAGTCCGTCGCGGACTTATCCGTCATCAGACACAATAAGCAAATTTTTTGTAGCATTTTTTCAATGCACACCGTGGCGGCAACGAAAAATCCGCGTAGTGTGGCAAAAGTCTTAGATTTTGTTACCACTTGTCATTTTGAGATATTGAAGCCTAAAATACATGTTTCTCTTCCACAGATGTGTTAGGTAAAAGACATGGCAATGCAATAAAAAAATATGGAGGGAAAATTGTTGGTGGCTACAACACCACTATTCAAGATGTCCCCTACCAAGTTTATCTGATATTGCTGATCGGCGTAGACTACTACCAGTGTGGCGGCTCCATCATCAGCTCAAAGGTTGTTCTAACCGCGGCGCATTGTCTAACTGGGTATGTTTTAATCATCTTGAGATACTGTTGAGAAAGTTAATAGCAGCAAATAAAGTAATTACCTTGGCGAAACTTCAGAAAGTCTCTTACTCGCATCTCAGTTCGAGTAAAAGCTACAAATACTTACGAGCCCAATTAACGAGAATCGTTTAATGAAGTAGGGCATTTATAAGCAATGCTATGTAACTAAAGGCCTTTTAAAAAAATCTCTGTTTTTGCGATGGGTTCGTAACTAGAAAACTAGTAGAAAATCATATGAATTAATTTTAAAAAGGCATTTATTCTACACGGTTCTCAATCAGTATCTTTAATCGACCAGTGTTATCGTAATACCATGCGCCTATTCTAAATTATATCTTACTCTACTTAATTTTTTCTAGAGCATCAAGAGTATATATCAGAGCAGGCAGTAGCGACTCTCAAACTGGAGGCCAGACATACTCTACATCCTTGTACACCGTACATCCTCTGTACGACCCTTCGAACAGCGACTACGATGTGGCGGTCGTGAGGCTCCTAAGGCCTATGACACTGGATGGAACCAGCACTAGAGCTGTATCTTTGCCTGACGAAGGGACGGAGGTACCAGCGGGCACTGAGTTACTGGTATCTGGGTGGGGGGATACTACTGTAAGTCGTTCTATTTCTTGAATCTGTTTTTTTCATTGGTATTACTAATGGTTCTAGAATTCCGTTTTCTTTATTTCGTAAACAAAAACGAAAGCTAGTGTGGAATAAGTAAACAAAATACTTTAACATATAATCAAATTGTATCGTCTTTTCAAACGATTTATAAGTATTTAATAAATAATAATTAATCATTGAATACTTTCTTTTATACTTAAGTTCGATTTTTAATATCTCCATAACAACGCCATCGCCATCTAAGCCCTCGCCATCTGAATATGTCGTCTTTACGTCGTCATATATGAGTTTAATATAAAATGATAATAATAATATAATTTTACAGTTGTAAAGTTTTACAGTCTGTTTCTATTTATTATACATCATGCGGATGTTATTGTGTCGCTTAAGCTAAAGTCTGACTTTAGTAAAACGTCAAATTAAAATACTATCTATACGTAAAATGACTTGTTTAAGGAAAATGGTGATACTAGCAGATACCTAATGGCTGTAAGGATCCCAACAGTTTCAACTGAAGATTGCCGGCAAGCATATGGCCAGAATTCTATCACTGAGAGGATGATTTGCGCGGGAGTGCCTGAGGGTGGCAAGGATTCGTGCCAGGTTAGATATTCTACTTTTGCCCGTCGTTTGATTGATTCCTTCGTTCATCAGAAGGCCTACTACAAAATTTTTTCGTTCGTTCGGACGTAAAAACCTAGCAAATTAAATTACCCTCGACTTGTTTTAAACTTTTTTATTTGGCTCTGTTTATAAGACAAGGAAATATTACGGTTCCCTACTTTTCCTATGCCTGATTAAGTGTCAAACGATGGTATTCTTAAGGTACAGCTCTACCAAAATAAATTATGTTATGTTTGTAATGTTTTATTTTATTATTATACTTCGCGTGTCTAGGTTAACTAAATATTTTTTTATGTAACCAGTACTACATAGGTATTTTGTATTATTATAATAATAACATAAAAAATAATACCAAATATCTTTATTTCAATGGAAAAAGTGCGCCTCACACTACACCACACTGCACTGTTGCGCCGTTTACACCACTCCTCGAGTAAACGGTAAAGTCTTTAATTTGGATCTGAAATAAAGATTTTATTTCAGGGAGATTCCGGCGGGCCTGCAGTAAACGACGCTACCGGACTGCAAGTTGGAATAGTCTCATTCGGGACTGGGTGCGCCAGGCCTGGAATACCTGGAGTTTATACCAACGTGTCCAGTGTGAGAGCATGGATCAGAACAACCGCTGGCGTTTAGAATTTTATTTCTTCAGCTTTAGACTTTGTTAGTGACCAGAATGAGGTTTCAGAAAACAAAAAAATCAAGCTTAATTTTTCAAAAATTTTAAGACAACAGCTGTTTATTTTTTGGCCAGTGGTAGCTTGTTAATGGATGTTTTAGGATTTAAAAAAGTACCATCTAATAATACGGTATTTAACATCATTATATTCTGTCAGGTTTACATGACGATGACAGAGAGATAATGATGTTTGTATACTACGAACTGCACGCACACTGCTCGCGAGCGCGCTTGAATTACGCGAGGCATTCGCGGCGCGTTCACCAGGTCTGTACGCACACTTACACAGCTAATACGATAATGCGCAAGTCCATTATAATGTATTTATTAATTAATACTTAACATAGTTCCGTAGCACATATTGCTTGAAATTTCTTCTGTTTGTTACCTAGAGCTGATAATGTTGTAATTGTTAAATCATATTAGTTAAATTAAAGGCACTGTTTACTCCACAAGTTTGTTTCTTTGTTTTATCCCAGAATTCGGTTTTCTTTGTGTCAAACTTTATAATTTGTGTAGACTTAAATTTTAATACCACTCCCCTTAATGTATGTTGATAAATATTAAGATTTTGATGAAAAACAAACTTCATTCTCACTAGAAATTATTAGATAATCAATATAATTTCTAAGAACAATACATACAAGTCAGTCGAGAAAAATGTGTCTTAGCCAAATTAATTAAAATACAACTCGAAAATTGTGTACAAAAATAGGTATTTCATTGGAATTGAGATTTTTAATATTCTAATAGTTCATTGCAATTTTATTTCAAAGCCTTTATAATATAAATGGCCTTTGGGCACTGTTTAGTCTCCTTTTCTTTGTTAATGAACAATCATCCAAATTAACAACGTCATAATGTATTCATCACTCAACAGAACTTCTGTAACAATTAACGAAACTAGCTGTGTTCTCGTCCATTCACTGGAAAACACGAAAACTAGTTTTGGCAGAAAAACGAAAAGAAAAATTTTGAGCACAGCAGCGTGTGGCGATCGCACAAAAATGGAAATTCAAAATCTAATCCGGCAACCAGTGAAACTGGTGAAAACGAAACTTTTCTATAAATGACAAAACTCACAATGAATACTAACGCGGAATCCCTTAGCATTTAAATGAACGAGACCTGCAAAGTTCCAGTGTAGCGAAACTTTTTTAATTTTGCCGAAAGAAGCAGGTGCGTTCCCGTCACAGGGTATTCGACAGACAATCCCTCTGGACTTGCGATAACGCGGGCCGGGGGGAATGTTATCGCTGTTTTAATTGAGATTCCTTCGATAAGCAGCCTCGGTGATTTATTAGTTAACGCTTGTAACTCCTTTTTGGACCGACTTCAAAAAGGACATGATTCTCAATTCGACTATGTTTATTTTTGTGTGTAATGCGATATTTTAGTCGAATGGAAACCGATTTTAATGATCGTTTTTTAGACCCTGCACTTGACTTAAATCTTTAGTATTTGTTAAGACGTCTTTTAACTACAAGCATCACCATCATCATCATCATTTCAGCCATAGGACGTCCACTGCTGAACATAGGCCTACCCCAATGACTTTCATTGGAGGGGATTGCCAATACTCACTACGCTTGGCAGTCGGATTGGCGCTGTTTTTTATAAGATTTCGCACGCAGACGCTGCTGCCCGTCTCGTGCTACAGGAATTAGTCGCCTCTTACGACACGCCTCCTGTTGGCCGTGGCGAAATGTATTCGTTAAGGCCGTCCCCACACGGCACAACTACAAGCATCGACTATTGAAAACGAAAAAAGACTGTCGAAAGAGATTCAAAACATTTTGACTTTTATAAAAATAAAAACGAATAATCTCCAAAAAGTTATTGACTTTTTACAGATGTAACATTAACTTAACTTTCAATGTAAAGCGAATGTTAATGTGTCGTAATACCAAATTAATATTCTAATCAAGTTCTTTGTGAAACCATTTAGGAGTCAAGAGGGTGCAGTTTATGTTCCCTCCTCATTTCTATCTCATCGCGATTTTAATTTCGAGTCGGATTTTAGGAACCCGTATTCACAAACCGACCGTTTTATTTTATGTCCGTTTCTAGTTAAAATTTACACTTAACGCATAATAATTTATAATTTAACAAAAAAAGTTCAAGCCATCTTGTTATTTTATAAATTAGAAAATTTGTATTTTATTATTATACTTTGTATGCTAAAGGCCGTACTCAAGACGAATGAGTCGGGAACTCAAGATGTAGACGAAAGAGAGTTAAGTCGCAAATTCAATACGGTAGAGCGTGTAACTGTAATATATAAGCTAGAAATAAGATCGTTTTTTAGGGTTCCGTATCACAAAAGGAAAACGGAAACTTTATAGGATTACTTCGTTGCCCGTCTGGCTGTCTGTCTGCCAATATTCAACAAAAAGCGTGGAAGTACCAAATTGAAATTAATATAAAATACAAGCTCCAAGGGGCTGGCCCTTAGAGCTGTAAAAATCAAATTTATGTGTAAGTCAACGACATTAAAAGGTACGGCCGGGCCGCGTTTTTTTTCTATTTTTGACTGGCAATGACCGAAAAATGTTTTTTACGGTATACTTTTAAATTTTCAAACTAGCTTTGCAGAAATATGTACCTATTATGCGGCGTAGTTTGCATTACTCATAGAGCAGAAAGAGCACCAAATCAAAATGCATGTTTTAAAAACAACAATTAAACTTCACGTTTGTCCAAATTATCTGTCTAAGCATGGGTAAAGTTATGTATTTAATGTTTATAATGAGTGAGTTGGTCGCATTAAATCAGCTTTGAATATATACCGTGAATCGAAATTTAATATTCCTGGAATAGCCAGCAAATACGCAGCAAGCGCGTCATTAGTACCCTAATGTGTAATCGGTTTAAAGGCTCCCCGTAACCTTTGACAGAAAGACGGCAAATAATTTAGTTTATATCATAGTGAAACTGATCTTCATTGCATTTGGGTAACAAAATAAGATGCGAGAGAGGCCGCGGTGGCAGCTAGTAAAAAACAACCTTTTTTTCTTGATTCGATTAATGTTTGTACTTGTTTTCAGGCGCGGTAGGTTCATTTTGCACGCAAAGAGTCTAGGGATCGATTCTCGTACAGGTCAGTTCAGAAAACGAACTTTTCTAAATTGACACAGGTCTGAGTTTTTTGGAAAGGAGACAAAACGGGTCAAATTTGTTCTCGGATACTGACCATGACAATTGGTCTGGTCTCTCTGGTGCTTATTTATTTGTTTGAACATTCGACATGTATTGTCAAATGTGTTAGTGTTACCATTAAAAAATATCACAGTTAAAAAAAATAAAAAAAATAATAAATATTGGACAACATCACATACATTGCTCTGATCCTATGATAAGTAGCTTAAGCACTTATGTTACAGAAATCAGAAACAACGACGGTACCACAACACCCAGACCCGAGACAATATAGAAATGTAATTTTCCTACATTGACCGACCGGGAATCGAACCCGGAACCTCAGAGATAGCGACACCAAGTCCGGTATGCTCGCCTCTCGGCTACGGAGGTCGGAGGAGTCGTCGTCACAATATAACACACTTATGTATTGGAAAAAAACGAATCGAATGAGCCCATCCAAAAAGGTTTCACAATTAGTCATTGAAGAGTTCTACTACCTACCTCCTGAATCCATCATCAGATCAGCATGATAGTGTCAAATACTTCGAAAGCATTAAATCGATACATCATTTAGAAGTAGGTTAAACATTACTTTCAAGATTTAATTACATATTTAAAATTTGTTTTTAACAATTACATGCTAATTATATCTATGTCGAGACGGTCCATTTTTTTCAAGTGTCATATTATCATTTGATTACATAGTTAGTCACAACTGAAGTTAATGTGTGTTAATAATGTCAGATTTGTTGGTTCACTACAAAACACGGAAGCTGTTTATTATAGGCGTTGTTCCCAAATCGCGAGGCCTCGCCAGACGGATGAAAGGGAAGATAAATGAAAATGTAATTAAGCACAAGGAAAAGTTTTAAAAGAGCGTTAAAAAGTTTCTTAGCTCCGGCTACATTATTTATTTCTCTCCCGGGGTAATCTTGTTATTTGTTTGTTTGTTGTATTTTTATTTTTTTAATTTAAAGCATACTTAATGGAAGAGAAAAGTATCGCACCCCGCAGCGTTCATCAAAATGTTATCGCGGCAGACTCGGACAAATTGGTAACTTGAGTAACGGTGTTTGGAGTTAAAAAAACTTGTCATTGCAGAAAAATAGAAGTGAAAGGACTATAGGTATTTGAGTTTAGGAGCTGTACTCGCAGAGTTAAATGTTACATTTTAAGCTATATCGTAGCTATATCGTCTTCTCGTCCAAAATACCTCAGTGCCTCAAGACGAAAGTCTACAACCAGTGTGTGTTACCAGCGATGACATATGGAACTGAAACGTGGCCTCTCACTATGGGCCTCATAAGAAGGCTCAAGATCGCACAGCGTACTATGGTAAGGGCAATGCTCGGTGTTTCCTTGCGAGATCGAATCAGAAATGAGGAGATCCGTAAACGAACAAAAGTCGCTGACATAGCCCAACGGATTAGCAAGCTGAAGTGGCAGTGGGCGGGGCACATAGCACGTAGAACTGACGGCCGATGGGGCAGAAAGGTTCTAGAATGGAGGTCGCGTACCGGTAAGCACAGCGTAGGACGTCCTCACAAGGTGGTCAGACGACCTGGTAAGGGTCTGATGCAGGCCGCTTCCAACCGGTCAATCTGGAAGTCAATGGGGGAGGCCTATGTTCAGCAGTGGACGTCCAATGGCTGAAATGATGATGATAATGATAATGAAGCTATGTCGGTCGTTATTGAACTTATTTAGATGGTGGAAGAATATTACATCTTCGAACGACCTCCGTAGCCGAGAGGCGAGCATACCGGACTTGGTGTCGCTATCTCTGAGGTCCCGGGTTCGATTCCCGGTTGGTTAATGTAGGAAAATATATTTTCTATATTGTCTCGGGTCCTGGTGTTGTAGTATTGTTGTTGTTTCTGATTTCTGAAACACAAGTGCTTTGGCTACTTACCATATTATCAGAGCACTAGTTTACTACAATTGATGGGGTCAACAACGACCGACATAGTTCATAATGCTACAATACACTATTTTGGATACGCAATCACTCATGCTCCTTGAAAGTTTTGTGACACTTTAGAAATTATCTATTGACAAAAATGTCAGAACAAACTGAACAAGGAAGCTTTGTTACTCACGTACAAACATAAAAAAAACTTTTTATCTTGTGTCCGGGAATAGTTGAAATAATTATCTATTATACAATGAGATACGTAATTGAATAAGGATCCGTGAATGTTGTGGTATAATTTGTTAGGTAACGTTCTACACGGATAGATACTTTTATATGAATGTACTTGATATTATTAGTAATTGTAAATGTTGCCAATTGTGTATAGAAAGTTTTCCTAGAAGAACCTAATTTTCTCGTAGCTAGACTAGCAAGGAAATTAGGTTCTTCATTACCTTTGAAATAACAATGTCGCCCAGATACAAGTGACCGCCCGAAATATTCTGAATATTCATGAAAAATTATCGAGACAGACATTGAAAGGGGGTTGTCTTAATTTTTTTTATAATAATATTAGCAATTTATTTGCACGTGGTGTGCGCCCCGTTACTACGAAACTTTTTTTTACAGTTTTTTACTTGAGTGACCCTTTTTTTTCCGACAAGTTGTTTGAAATTTTAATTTTAAGAAAATTTTAAGAAAAAAGTACTAATAATGTTAACAATGCAGACCGCTTCCTACCGGCCAATTCGGACGTCACTGGCGGAGGCCTATAATCAGCAGTAAACGTCCTATGGCTGAAATGATGATGATGATAAATGTTTTGTAATTTCGTTGGTAATTTCTCACAAAAATAATAAAAAGCTTGCATTTTATCTACTTAAAATCTACTTAGATCTACTTAATGTCATTTAAAAATATAAACATGATAAATATTTATTTGGAACATGCAAAAATAAAAAATAAAAAATGTTTTATTTGCAAAAAAATTTCTAAATAATCTTTTTAATAAGGTGAATACTTTCTTATTAATAATATTAAAATGCCCATTAAAGTAACTCATTAGCTTTAAGAAATACAAAACTGGAATTGAGCCAATAACATTGGAACTATGGCAAAAAATATTAATTAAGGTATATACTGACTGTACTCAAAAACCTTTAGAGGTTATTGGACCAAATTGTGCATATGTGATAGCTAGTATTTGTAGTGGAAAACTAGAGAATCTATTAGGGAATCAGGGAATATAAACCACGTGTCACGAGTATCAGATGACAACAGATTTTAATCAACAAAGATTCAAAAATTATTTATTCACCAAGACAAGGTCATACAGTAGTGATGTTACAAAATATTAAAAGTTCAGCTTATTTTACCAGCGCAGCTAGTATGTGATAGTAAGTACATATTAATAAAATGATATTATGAACAATAACAATTAGTTAAGATGAATTAATACACAATTCTTAACAATTTTACATGCATGAATAATGCATGCAATGCATAATGTAAAAAGACAACCATCAAGAAATATGTGTATCCTCATCAAATTCAAATTTATATCATCAAATCATCTAATTTATAATTATCAATAAGTATTTCATCAATTATAATGTCAGTTTAAATCTACTCATGTCAGCATATTAAAAAAAAAAAAAACTAAAATCAACTCATGTCAAAATAATTGTAACATTTAGCTAAAAAATGTTTGTTAATACACACTAAAATTATAAGTCAGGTAATATTATAAAGAATAAAAACATTTGTCCACCAGTAAATTAAACAATTTTCTATTGAACAAATTTCCATTTAGTTCTCTCAGTTCTGTCGGTAATTTATTAAATATAACAGTAGCCATAGCATAGCTGTTAGCACAACCCAAAAGAATAAAAAAACATAACATAACAATCATAAACAATTCGTAAAAAAGGATCTATAACAGAGTTAGCAACACCCTTCCTATTTTCAAATGGCCAAAGACACATTTCTTAATAATGTTTCATTTAAATTCAATATATCTCGATCGGTTATTTGCGCCTGGGCGGCAAAATTGGCCTAAAACTGATCTTATTAAGTATTTTACTCAAGTATTTTACGACAAGCATACTAAACCTGCGAGAACATTAAAGTCGCAATTTATTCTCGGGCACAGCAGTGCTCACAAATCGTAAATAATCGTATACAGAACGAATTTTATTACAGAATGTTTTTTAGTTTAGGAATCAACGTAAATTTACTATTGCGAAAGCAATCCCAACGAACAAGAAAAAGGTGGAACTTAATTGCAAAATTACTGGGTTATTAGGAACTGGGAGAGCCGGGATAGAGTCGCCCGCTGTCAGTGCCGCCAACCCTTTTTTATTTACACACTAATGCCTCAATGGAGACAAAAAGGTGTAGTAGATCCACACTCTATACTGTCTACATACTGTCTTATATTGCGCGTACCAGCAAGCGCAGCGTAGGACGTCCACTCACAACGTCAGCCGTCAGACGACCTTATAAGGGTCGCAGGAAGACGCTGGACGCAGGCCACTTCCAACCGGCCAATCTGGAAGTCAATGGGGGAGGCCTATGTTCAGCAGTGGACGTCCTATGGCTGAAATGATGATGATGATGATGACTGTCTACATAGTGGCATATTTAGTCTTAGGTCGCAAATGAAGAAATCTATTTAATTTACGAAGGTCGTCGACACATAAAAACTTTATGTTTGACTTCGTCGATTTGATATTATTCGATTTAATTAAACACTATCATAAAGCCAAGACTCCAATCAGGGGTGAAAAATGAGATGATAATTTTAAAACAATATTACTTCTACCTTGTACTTTGTTTGTCTGTATAGTATACTGAAAGATTGAGATAAATGTACCACTGCTTAATAACAGTTAACATTTTTTGGTCAAATTCCAGGTCGTCAATCAGTATTTTAAGCTTATGGCGTGCGCGTTTCTATGTTTTTACACATTTTTCGCAAAATTTTAGTTGGCAGTGGTCCTACCGTATCTGTCTCTGCTGTGGTAATGCCACTCGGCATTAGCATGTAACCCGTTTTTTGCGAAGATATTGCGCACAGTGATTACTTTTGTCCTGTTACGGCTTTGAACGGGTCTTATAGACTTTGCGTGGATTTCGAATAGGTAGAGCATTTTAAAACGCTGACAGTTACATTTTGGGGGCAGTAAATTGTGTTTCAGAAAAAAAGGTTACTTTTATCATTACAGATCGGGGTGAAATATTCAAGGATACATCTTATTATACGTTACCTGAGGTAAATAATTTTGCGCCAGTGTTATACGGTAAGTACTTTTCATCCTATGTTTCAGTAAGAATCCCGAGATTCCCGAGATTGACGATTTCCGTAGCTGAGAGGCGAGCATACCGGACTTGGTTAGCGACACCAAGTCCGGTATGCTCCTCTGAGGTCCCAGGTTCGACTTCTGGTCGGTCAGTGTAGAAAAATAACTTTTCTATATTGTCTCGGGTCTTGGTGTTATGGTACCATTGTTGTTTTTGATTTCTGTAATTCATGTGCTTTATCTACTCATATAGGACTGATCCTATATGAGTAGATAAAGCACATGAATTACAGAACTAAATATTGGACAACATCATATTGCTCTGAAGCAATATGATGTTGTCCAATATTTAGTTATTCAGTGAGTAAAAGATTATGTGGCACATAATTTGTTGAGTCTCTTCTAATACTTTTAAATTTAACAAATTATGTACATCTGATAATCTCATGTTTCTAAATCATTAATTCCGTAGCATTCCGTAGAGTAATATATTGTCATAGAAATGAATTCTCGCAAAGTAAGTAATTAAAATTTTTATAAAGTAAAAACCACCTCATACATGAATACAGAAAATGGCGGAGAACTCAAACGAAACTTTTACCTCAAAGGTTCTGAAGATACAGTAAATACTCGTTACAGCTATTCACTTTCCAGGAAAAGACATCAGGTAAAGAAAACTGGAATTTGTGTATGTTTAATTTAAATTATCAAATGGTTTCGTAAAATAAAATTCTATTTCTTCGTGAATGTTAAGTCGTGGCATAAAATAAACTTTATACGTACTTTTATTCTGTTGACACAAAATATTAAACAAATAAATGGCGTACTAAAAACTCTATAATTCAAAATTAGCATTTGCATTGAAACATTGATAATATTAACAAGTTTACGATAAAAAAATGAGTTGAGTAAGTACTATATTTCAATTTAAAATATAATTTCAAGTCTTACAACACTGACTCTTAACAAAGAAAATTATACTTTTTATACACCTTAATGAAGTTCGAAACTGCAAACTACTTTGAAAGTTTTCTTGGAAAAATTAAAACAATAAAACATGTCTTAGAAAACTAATTGAAAGTTCTCGCGACTGCATTGAGTTTTAAAGCATGAAATTAATCTCGAATGAAAAGTTTGTCAACATCTCAGCATTATTTCTAGGGTAAGATGTTTTTTTTTAGTTTATTAAATGAAAAATAGTTTTAAAAACTATAAAACACACTTATTTAATTGGCTAGTTTTAAAAAAAATCTAAATCATCCGTCAGTTGGATTAACAGAAAATATTGGGCACGTATTTTTTCTTTTCTGAATCAAACAAAAAATGATGAAGATATTGCTCGTTAAAGTTCCGCGTAACGTCACGCCTTGCGACACTTTTTAACAAGACGCGACGTCACGTGCTCACATTGATGCGGTTTTTCTTCGTCATTTTTTGTTTGATTGACAAAAGACAAAACATGGGTCTAATATTTTTTGATAATTTAACTGACGGACTAAATAGAATAATCATTTTTTGACCCAGGAAACTAGCCCATTATACTTATTGAAGGAGGTTTTACTAGTAGAGTTTGAAGAGTTCCACTGTAGATAGTCTAGGTCTATAGATCCATCCCATCATCGGATCAGCATTATGTATTGTCATCCTAATGTCAATTACTTACAAAGTTTTAAATCGATACGTCAGTGAGAAGTATATTAAAACTACTTCCAAGATTCGATTACATAGTTAGTTAGTTACAAGTGAAGCTGATATAAGTCTGTTAAAAACTAGGGCAAGGTTTTAAGATTCGTTAAAATGAATCAATAATAAGTCCAAACTTAAGAGTTCTAGTATCCATCTTCCGGCTTCATTGTCATAGTAGCTCGATGATATCAAATTATTATACATATTATTATTCGGATGTCACACGCTTAAAAAAATAATAATTATATATTGGACAACATCACATACATTGCTCTGATCCTATGATAAGTAGCTATTAAGCACTTGTGTTACACAAATCAGAAACAACGATGGTACCACAATACCCAGACCCGCGAAAATATAGAAAAATATTATTTCTACATTGACCGACCGGAAATCGAACCCGGGACTTCAGAGATAGCGACACCAAGTCCGGTATGCTCGCCTCTCGGCTACGGAGGTCCTATATAGTAGTTCAAAGTAAAGTAATTAAATAAACAATAATACATGGTTTTTGAAATCACGCCAATTATCTAGCCCCAAACTAAGCAAAGCTTGTACTATGGCGACTAGATGACGCATAAACATGCTTAAATACGTTTATAAATATCCATGACTTAGCTACGACTGCTCGTGCTCATCACACAAACATATTGCTGCCCCTTGCGGGATTCGAACCCGCAACCACTGGCCTTGTAGTACGGAGCGCGAAACACTACACCAGATGGTCGTCTAGGTAGAAGTAGTAAAATCGACTTCCAAGATTTGATTACATAATAGGCTAGTTTTCTAAAAAAATCTAATTGGTCCGTCAGTTGGATTAACAGAAAATATTGGACACGTATTTTTTCTTTTCTTAATCAAACAAAAAATGATGAAGATATAGCCCGTTAAAGTTCCGCGTAACGTCACGCCTTGTGATACTTTTGAGCAAGACGTGACGTCACGTGCTCACTTTGATGCGTTTTATTTTCGTAATTTTTTGTTTGATTGACAAAAGACAAAATATGGGTCCAATATTTTTTGATAATCTAACTAACGAACTAAATAGAATAATATTTTTTTGACCCAGGAAACACGTAAAGCTTAATATAAGCATGGTAATAAGACCCTTAATTTATATTTTCTTTCAACGGTCACATCATCAATCATATTATTGAATTTGGTCACTCTAAATTAATGTAAGTTATGTTAACATTTCTACTAAAATTTTAGGGTTTTCGAGTCAAGGTACGTCAAGTCAATTTAGTGGATCTAATTTTTAAAGTGAAGCTATTTAGTAATACCTTTCTCCAGTCGTCACTAACCCAATGGTACCTAGTAACTAGACCATTTGGAATTTTCTTATCTTATCTTCATGACAAAACATAGAGATTAGTACACATGAAAAGTCCTGTTGTAACGAAAAGTATGGGGTGCTTTTCTTATTAAGAACGCTAATTATGAGGTAAAAGTATTTTAATGTTGAATGTAAATTAAACTTTTGAATTTGTTAATCATCACAAAAAATCCGCGTCGTAATTACATCGAAATATTTCTTTCTCTCGGCTTTTTGCTGGCTCGTAATTAGCCGGTTCGTAGGGGACAGAGCGTACGTAAAACTTCTATAAATGTCGACGCAGTAGGGCCACGTACGTAGGTTAGTGGCGGTGAGTTCTGGCACCAGGATACCTCGTGAATTTAAGTCCATTTCTTGATAAAAAAAACTTTCTTGGCACACGTAGCGTAGAGTTTCCTTCGATTGATTGATGATTTATGATTGTTTTAAGGCTGTTGAGTTTACTAATTAAAAATAATACGGAAAGCTACTCGCAGCGGATGAAAAATAACAGCCGATGATAGGGCTTAGTGCCGTACATTAGGAGAGGCCTATGTCCAAAAGTTGACTGACGTGGACTAATTATGTTTTTTTTATCTCTGTTGATTTAGTTAGTTAAAAGCTGGAGCTATCAATAGCTTGAACTGACGCACTCAGAAAAGAAATAAATTCATCTAAGACAAATGGGATGTCACGTGTCATACTTAAGCTGATATATGCTAAGGAGGTGAGATGTAGTATGAGGTTTGCATTATATATATCACAGTATTTAATGGCCTGATACATGTATCCTCTAAGTACGGTCAGCATCAAAAGTCGATGACCACATTTAGATTTTCAAAATCGCTGTACACTATATTATACCTAAATCGCTCAACATGACAAGCGCTAGAATTGGATAATTATCATAAATCATAAGCCATGTTGAGCGATTTAGATGTGGTGTATAAGTCTGAATGTGGTCAACAACTTTTGATGCTGACCGTGCTATGACGCGTTGTGTCAACTCCGTCTTTAATATTTTTTGGCACAAACTTACACAAAGTAGCTGCGAAAACGACATAAGATATAAATTACCAATAGCAGTAAGTCTACTGCGCGTTATGTCTATTGGTACAACGTTATACCTTTTCAAAGAAAATTCTTTTCTTAATTTTCCCATTTTTTCAAAGCCAGCGTTGCACGGTGTTTCGGTGGATTTAACGTGGCTAATGGCCACCTGACGTAACTTTGAATGAATTTCTTAAATGCGTAACAAGATTTCCGTGTTGCATTTTTAATGGGGCTTTTGACAGGATTTATAATTAGCTATTGGAAAATATACAATATATATATATATATATATATATATATTGCCTTTAATATCGAAGAGAGTTACTACGCGTTTTATCGAAATAAACTTACTATTCGAGAAGTACTTGTACTTGTATTGGTACTTAGTTAATCATGATTCATGAGAGATTCTAAGAATAAATTGATATAAAAAGGTAGTAGATAGATAAAATTGCGAATCTGTAGATTGCTCATAAGATATTTGAACGAGTTTAATAAGTTTCGCCTATAAAATTGCAAATTTCATCAGATCGATATCCACTTTATTCTTAACAAAAAGTTGGAAGACAATTTAAATTTAAACCAACGTCGCTATAAGTAGACTTATTTTCGTACAGTTTTATCTTATTTTAAATCGAAATATCCTGAGTCAGCATAAACAGCCTTAAAAAGATGATGGACTTTATCTTCATGATAACGGATTTAATTTCCTTTCCTTGCGAAACAGATGACGCGAGAAATGACAGCTACTTTCTTATGAAAACAGATATTATCAGGTTAGACAGGGAACGAAAAAAGCACGAAATACTCTTGCGCGCAAAATCCGTTTGAATCTGGCATCTCTTCTTTTTAAACCTATCTTTATAGGCTAAATGTAGGTCTTCTATATCTTGCACTAGCGATTTCGTTGTTGTGTTGGGCTTATATCTGTGAAAATGAAAATAAACTATTGAAATCGAGGCTGCAAGTACAATTTTACATCTTCTTTACTTCCAACTATTTATCTTCAAAATAAAATACTGTTCAAGTGTCCTTTTTTAAAATCTTTTTTCTTGTGAACGCTGTGTACAAAGTTTACGTACCTCGTCAGGGGCTGGCTTTGCTGCTGCATCTGCGGAAGACCTTAAGCGTCGCAAGTATGTAGGTCTCAGTAGTTCCTACATGTTTGAGCCGTTTGGGGTCGAGACGCTCGGGCCGTGGGGACCTAGCGCACATCGACTGTACAGTCAGTTAGCCAAGCGGCTGATTGACTGTACGGGCGACCGGAGGGTACGCATTTCTTGGTCAACGTTTCAGTTTGGCCATTCTGCGTGGAAATGCGGCCAGCCTTCATGGCACCATGCCCCGATCATTGGACGGCGATTTGGGACACATTTTTTACTTGTAAATATTTTTGTACATATTTTTCTTTTTTCTTTTTAGGGTTAGTTTTTGTTATTCAATTTGTACAATTTCATAAAATGTATCTTTCATATTATAAAAAAAAAAAAAAAATCTATTACATAATAGGTAATAATTTGACTTTATTTAAAGACTCAGGACGCACTTTGTCGAGTAATAAATTTGAAACCTAGATTAGAATTTTGTGAAAATGTATTGAATTGTATTCTATAGTTGTGGCTTGAAATAAATAAAATTAAATAAAAAAAGACGGAGATTCTCTATTCGATAGTATTTTTTAATATGTTATACACATAATTTTTAATTACGAGGTAAGGACCTAAATTTGTTTGTAGTTAAGCCTCAATGGTCTTTACTCTAAGTAATTATATATAGTAAGTAGTATTTTGGTAATAAAAGTTATGTTTTTGATACAATACTTTCATTCAACATTATCGGCATCTACTAACCATTAGATTATAATTGACGCGCTGTATGTCATCATATATGAACACAGAGTGTCACCGGTGTCAATAAGTTAATCTCTGTTCTTTCCTCGTTCACCAGGTTAGACGAAGCCAACTTAATTTCACGATGAAGTATTATTCCTTGAACCGTTTTGAAAGGACTTGGTAACTCTGCTCATAGAAAAGGATTAAATTAATGAAAGCGAAGAATGAACTCTCCTTGAAACTAGACTCTAAATTAAAGACGGATTGAAATAATTTAACAGTTTAAATAATGCAACAAAGTAAAATCAATGAATTTCTATGGCATCATCATGTCAGTCTTAAGTGGACTTGCGGATTAGCGTTGTACCGGATTAAAACGACGTTCGGTCTCTGACAACGTCATCGGGGGGCACGGCAGTGCCCCGCCAAGTCGAGCGCGAAGCAAACACTGCCATCCTTCCATCCTTTACTGGAACCATTTCGCCGCATTTTCAGGCCCCTATTTGAGAACCTCTGGATAAGACCAAAACGCAGAAATTTTCGTCATCTAGTAAGCTATAATCACATACTTAAAATCCAAAATTTCAAGTTTGTAGGACATTTAGTTCCGAAGTTAAGCGAAATCAAAGTTTCGCATTTATGACACTCACTCACTCACTCACTCATGATCATCAAAATAGAACTAGTACTTCCCATAAACTCAGAGAGCTGAAATTTGGTACAGAGTTAGGGTTTAATGGCCATTTAATGGCCACATAAAGGGAAAACTATAAAAACTATGATAATCGAAGATCTGGAGTACCTGGTGACCCTGATTAGAAAACACAAGAGCCCAACCAAACTATTAGGAGAAATCGACATACCGCCTTTACAAAAAATATTCAACTTGGTGGGCCGCTTCATTTGATGTCAAAAATCGAAGGTCTAAAGTATCTGATGAAGAACCCTCAGCTAGTGTCAGCTGTATTAGAGATATGGTAATACCCCCTTCTACTATTGGTACATAAAAAATCGACTGTCATTGCAAAAATCCAGCGTAGTGGGACACATCTTCTAATTTATAGCGTCCCACTGCTGGGCGAATGCCTCCCCTTCTGCTTTTAATACGCATATAAATAAAATTAAAGGAAAGTCTGGATAAGACTAGACTGGCTTTTATCTTATACTTACAAGTTTACAAGAAGAAATAGTCGAACGATTAACTTTATTCTACTCAAACATTACACAAATTAAATAAACAAATTACACTAAAATATTAATTTCGCTCAAAAATTGGTCAAAATATAATGCATTGGACTAAGAGTCACATAAGAAAATCTAATAAAATAAATCAATATGCCCACGTTTCTACAAAAAAAAGTGACCATACCAAAAACATTCTGTAAAAATCTAGCCAAGTCTCGATGGAGCTGCTTGTTTATCTCTAAAAAGTAATGAAATCTAGACAAAGTCGTGCCAAGTCTAAGGTTCCTTACTGCGATTTCTTTATTATTATAGTTTATGTTGTGTGACTTGGCCGTTGAAGGGTACACAAGGGTACAAAACCAGGTGCTTCATGACACCATTGCACCAATCTTTCGCCAGAACCGCTACCCATTGACGATGGAAAATTGCCACTTGGAAAACGTTTTGGAGAGTCCGTGTAATTACTTTGTACTGTATGTGCTTGAATTTGGGAATCGCAAAATGCGCAAGTGGACGTTAGGAATTAAAGTTGTGCTTATACTTATACTCTGAAAGCATTATTTAATTTCTGAAAAAGGAACTCTAAAAATATCTATATAAAATTTATAAAAAAACTTACTTAAATATAATTCTGTTGAAACTTCTCCGTTTTTTAAAGTCAATGATGACAAAGGAATTGTATGTTTACTACTTAGTTGCACTGTGATTAACTACGGGTCCACGACTTTAGTGACAGCTTTATTGTAGGTAGTGAAGGTTTGGTCTCACGCCGCCTGCAGCGCGATAGGTGGCGTGTCGATCGCCGCTCTCTGCGTAATGATAGCCATACATCAACCTTAACAACCGCTTGCAGTGCGAGCGGTGTCGGGAATGTTTTCTAGCGGTTACTTAAATGGAAATAATTTAGGGGAGCGAAAATATAAATTAGAGAATGATATATTTTTATGACCGAATAATAAGTTACCACAAAACAAATATATACATCCGGGGAATACCCAAAAACAATGTAAGATAATGCTTTACAAAACATTAACTTTACATTACAATACACTGTACTTTAAAAAATACAAAATCCGCTTTTACTCTTGTATGTATGGGACCCATCAAAACAAATCAAGGGTAATTAAAGATTTTTACTACATATACATAAATAGATATTCAACTGGTAAATTGTTAGTAAGTAGGTAAAGTAAGTAAAATAAAAACATGTTAAATAAATATTTTCATTTAAGGTACCTTCTTAATGTTTTTCTCACCTCTAGTTTTTTTGCATGATATTACAATGCAAACTATCTTCGAAATCATTTACCCCGAGCTAACTATGTATTGTTGAGATGAACCCATTTATTGGATGAGTCACAGCCAAAACTCATTACCAGTCAAACATTAAGGTACGTTTGGTTGAAATTCTTTAAGTTAGGTTATGTTAGAATAGTGACCACAACATTGCGCAAAGCTGCAACCACTGCTGCGAGCGAGCGAAGCGAGCGATGCCGCGGTAGCGGCCGTTGAAGCACCATAACAAATTCCACCTATTAAAATACGTGAGTTTTGTATGTTTTAAGCAAGGATCAAAACCGGTTAATATTTATTTCAGAATGAATAAGACCCATTTCTTATATTTGATAGTAGTTGTAAAGATTTGACCATAAAACTAAATTTGCCATAGGTTTTAAATGGTAGTTGGAGTATGTGATAGTTAATTTATCAAAAACCTTTATTATTCCGGTTAAGGTTCCATAGTAAAATAACCGGTTTCCGATCCCTGGTTTCCAGCAGTCAAAAGTGGTTATGAGTTTTGACTGTAAGATACACTTAAATTTTTCAGTGATTCTGAAAGTTTTTAAAGAAAAACAAATTCGTAAATGTAAAATCTATTTTAGAATAGGTTATTTAGTAAGGAAGGGATTTTAAAAATATTCAGCGACGTCTTTTGAAGCATTTGTAAGCCGGTATACAGTATTATCAGCGCATACGAATGAGAGGATATACCTAGAAACTAGACGGCTCTATAAAGAATCTACTGAAAGCATTCAAGAATAAGTAGAGAGCATACTCTCCCGAGGAGATGCAATTTGCATTACAATAAATTTTTATTGAAAGCCTCAGAGCGATGTGATCGGTTTGAAAAGCGCGATTTTCAATGGCTATGAAAATTTTCCGTTCTATGAAATTCTTATGTGACGCGCGTTGGATATTGGGTCGCCTAAATTGTGCGGGATTTATGAATGTAATAATGCTGGCTGGCAAATTGTGCAATAACTATGTTGAATTTTGTAAATTGTTTAATATTATCAATGCTCGTAGAAAAAAGGAGTATCCCTTATCTACACGCTGTTTTAGCCCCAATTCTTTGGTAACTCTCAACCGACTTCAAGAAAGAGGAAAGAGGTTTCCAATTTAGGGCGTAACTTTTTTAATTTGTTAATATTTTTGACAGATAATATATTGAAGTTAATCCCATTTAAATTTCATCCATTCTGTACCAACAGTTTTGATATATACCGATTTTTAGTTAAACGTGCACACTAAAAATAGTAAAAAATACTTTTTTTACAAAATTAATTAATCGACTAACTAAAATGAGGTGAATAATCATAAAGAACAATGACTGATGATTAAGTGGTAAAATTAAAGTTCAAAAGGTAAGTAAGTAATTTAGATTCAATCTTCCGACAAAACTTTATTTTTAACCGACTTCACAAAAAGGAGGAGGTTCTCAATTCGGTTGTAAGTTTTTTTTAAAAATTCAAATATATGAAAGTACCATGTGTGGTGACAATGTATGGAGTAATTAGTTAAGTTATAATTGCTGTTCTAAGAATACTTCAGTTCGGTATTTTCTTTTTGACATTAAGAGTTAATATTTTTTAAAGGTTGAAACCAAACAAGAACTCTTTCCACGACACATAGCTAGACAGAAAGATATTTATAGTTATCACGGCTATAGACGTTTAGATTTTTCTTACAAAAATATCGTCGACCACGCCAAGT
The DNA here is from genome assembly GCA_963576865.1 of Anania hortulata. NCBI lineage: Eukaryota > Metazoa > Arthropoda > Insecta > Lepidoptera > Crambidae > Anania > Anania hortulata. Next base: position 6,885,882 of record OY756394.1, on the reverse strand, counting down.
CGACCATGCCAATCGACCCAATCCGACTTAGAAAAAGAACTGTTCCAAATTGGCTTTCGTCTAAGTCTACCATGAGGTGCCTTGATTCTTTGCTTCCAGACGATGACAATTGGTGTATTAACGCAACATTCGTTTTAAATAACTGCCAAGCGTACTCCACTATTTTGTTTAAAGTTTCGGACACATCAATCGCTCTGTATGAGCTTGCAATGAATGGGTTCAAAGCGTTCCCTTAAAAGTCACATTACGAATGAAAAACCGCGGGATTGCCGTAATTGAAAATTCCCTGTGTAATATACGGCTTGCAATTTCAGGGAACACGGCCCGCCCGGTCCTGCAGGGCGCACCCATTTTTCTTTGCGTTTAACGATATTATTTAACGCCACAAATTTCGCCATTTTTCTTAGGGCCCCGAAATGTTTGCAATTTCATTATGTTAATCGGCCGTAACCAGAGATATGTTGCGATATTAATATTGTTAATGTTGATGATTGGTAAGAAAGTTTTTGTTTAAGTTGTAATTTTTTTTTAAAATCATGTATCTAAATCATGAAGATTTAACTCTTTGCGGTACGTTTCCACATACTTTAAACTGAGAAACACAAAAACTGGAAGAAAAATATTTTCAGGGAGGTTTTCAAGGAAAAAGATGGTTATCAACGCTAACCACTGCATTAGTTCAGTGGTAGCAGGGTTGAAGGCGTCTAAAAATAATTTTAAAAAACGATAAAGGTGGCCAGTAAGGCTAATTTTTAACTAAGCAAAGAGTTGAAACGGCTAAATAAACTATTTTAAGATCAGTTAAGAGAATCTGACTCTGTTGCCCGCTGTTGATTTATTACATTTTTAAGGTGATTTTGAGAATTAATTGAGGGTCCCACGTGCGATTCCTTATTCAAGACAGTTTAAAAAACGAACTTCCTTAAATTGACTCGGTACACAATTTATTGTTTGGTACCTCGTAAAGAGATGTGCCATTTGCTGGAACATTCTCCATGGGGGGAACATTCTCTATGCGGCGAATATTCCCTGTATGGAGAATATTGGGGTGTGTTACCCTCATGGATAATGTTCCCGGGAACTGCACATCTCTCATCATCAAAATATGACATACATATACAGTGTGTAACAAAAAGGTGAAATAAAACTTTAAGGGGTTATTCTACGGCTAAATTACATCAACTTCTTCTATGGGACCAACATCGAAATCGCAAAAAAAAAAACACTTTCCCATAATAAAACGCGATCAGCTGGCATCAGTTTGTATGGAAACGTCAATTTTTTTTTGAGATTTTGATGTTGGTCCCATAGAAAAAGTTGATGTAATTTAGCCGTAGAATAACCCCTTAAAGTTTTATTTCACCTTTTTGTTACACACTGTATAGTTGTTTATTTTTTTCTTCAATAACATAGCTATTGGCGTGTAATCTGATGCATATTTATTTTATGTATAAAGTTAAAGAAGTATGTAACTAAGCAGGTAGTCAAAACGAAACAATGCAATCATAGTTTCCGTTTCCAAAACTCGAAACTATTCCTTTGTTATAGCATGAGTAATTAAATTACAGCGCTGGGAGCTATGGAACTTAATTATGTTGTCCTCGCGAAGTAATAACTTTGCTAAGGACTACTAGTTTTAATTTCACTGTTTGCGTTTATAGGCCAATTTTATTTGCTAATTATAAACAATAGATAGAATATAATTGGTTACCTGTTCTATACTGTTACTGTTAATGTCCTGTAAAGTACAGTGGCGATTTTTAAAAAAATAATTAAATAAATGAATATTGGACAACATCACATACATTGCTCTAATCCTATCTGTATATATCGTAGCTTAATCACTTGTGTTACAGAAATCAGAAACAACGACGGTATCACAACACCCAGACCGAGACAATATAGAAAAGTATTTTTTCTACATTGACCAAACGGGAATCGAATCCGGGACCTCAGCGATAGCGACACCAAGTCCGGCATGCTCGCCTCTCAGCTACGGAGGTCGTCATTTCCGGAAATTACTTAGATGATGTTGGTTATTATGTAAAACAGGTAGCAAATACGGCGTATTGGGTTAGGAAACTATGCATGTGCACCCTATATTGCATGTGCCTCGATACGCACGTGGCCGGTTTTTGTTTCATAAAACTATTTCCATGCACTTGTTGTGTCATTAAAAGGTGGCAACTTCGAAGTTGTTTGCAATTCATATTGACCGGCACGTTAATGAGTGTAAGATTTAAGGCATGGTTTGTATTTTTTTTCAAATATATTTCCTTCACTTTTACAATAAAAATACAAATTTACTGTATGACTGGTACTATTTATGTTTCTTTAACAAACACTTTTTAGGTGAGGTTACGGAAATAAATAAAAAACACGTAGTCTAAGCTGAAAAATAAAACAAAAAAAAATGTATTAATGAAACAAACGAATTTTACAGAACTACGGTAAATATTCATTCCAACATCAAAGAAATTGCCATTAAACTGTTCGCCCGTTAACCGTTTCTTTTTGTTATTATGAAGCTGAATTACGGTAATAAATAAGGAATGTTTCATGCCCCTAAAACCCATCATTAGTAGGCTAATTACATACCGAGCTGTTGCTTTGCCTTGAGATAAAGTACAAGACAGAATGGAAAGAGTTAACCGTAATTAAGCCGTAGAACTCCTTCTGAAGAAAGGGAAAGTATTCATAATGAAAAGAAAAAAACCTCTGAAAAACCCTTCTTTTTAATTACAACAGTTTCGGGAGATATCTGATGTTGAATTTCGGAACATCGATAGTATGTGGATGTTCTAAAATTTGTAGGCATTATATTAGATTCTTCACAAAATAGTTGGGAAATTCTAATTAATTTGGTTATGTTCGGGATTTGGTTATTTGTTTTCATGTATGTATTTATCGTGAACAAATAATTTATGACCTCAAGTGTAGGTAGGTAAATGGGTATATAAACATAAACTAGTTGATTTTTCTTAGATTTATGCACTATAGAATTTATTTTGGAGATTGTAATAAAATTACTACACAATTATTTTAGAGTATTAAGTAATAAGGTGACCTTAGCGATCAAACTGATCGCATCCAGACTCTTTTATGTGAAAGGATAATGATAATTGACATTCACAAGTAATAACACCTTATTAAGACTTTTTTCATTCGTATTTTTTTGCGAATAATGATTTTTAATCATTTTGAAACAATAAATTCATTTATTTGACTTTGTTTGGGCTACATGGAAGTGACGTAACAATTATGTATTGGGATGGGAAATGGGAATCTATGAGGATATCGCGCTTTGACAGCTTATGAAAGTACGTGATTGAAGTATTGATTGGTGGTATCATCATCCGTATTGTAGTAGAACACTGAAAGTCGTATCGACATTGCGAGGCAGGCTCGTGAGCGCCACGAGAGCCTCGAGGTGCGGACTTGCGTAGACGCGTTTGCCTCGCGAGGCAATTAGATCGTTGCCACGCGCGAGAATCGCTCGCGCGAGCCGGCTCATTGTCTGTGAAGGTGCTCAAAGGATGCTCAGTGTGAGCCGCTTAGTTGCAAGGGACGCATATGTGCGTATCAGTGTTGCCGAAAAATCGATAGTTTTGCAATCGATAGTTGAACGCCAAATTCATCTATACAATCGATAGTATCGATACTATCGATAGTATCGATAGTTTCGATCGCTGCCAACTAATGAACTATCGATACTATCGATAGTATCGATAGTATTGCTCTTCAATATCGAGAAGACTATCGATAGTGAGCTTTAATTCAATAGTATTGCCACCTAAAAATTCAAAGAATTGCTTTATTTATTAAAAAAAAACTAAACGTACGTTTAAATAAAGTCAAATACACTAGTTAATTAATTTGATTTCGTTGAATATACCACTCATTAAGCCTGCATACTGAATGCAATACTATTGAAATAAATTCACTATCGATAGTATAAAAGTATCAATAGTATCGATACTATCGATAGTCTATTAGATATTGAAGAGCAATACTATCGATAGTATCGATACTATCGATAGTTCATTGGTTGACAGCGATCAAAACTATCGATACTATCGATAGTATTGCTGTTTACCGATAGTATTGCAGTAAAAGAGATATCGATACTATCGATACATTCGATAGAATCGATAGACTATCGATAGTATCGTTTTTCCTTCAACTATCGATAGGCTATCGGTAGACAATCGATATTGACCTATCGAGCGGCAACACTAGTGTGTATTGCCTCGCCCGCTCGCGACATGGAAGAATGGTCAAACTTTGTACGAACGCCTCGAAGGCTCGGCGTGGCTCAAGTTGCCCGAGTAGACACTAATTGAGCGGACCGCGAGGCTGCCTTTTGACTAACTGCTCAAACGAGCAAACTCGCAAGCAGCCTCACTATGTCGATATCTAGCTTTAGGTAGTCAAAATTCATTTTTAACTTGTACACTATTTGGCAAGTTATTACGTCTGATGTTACTTTTTTGTTGTTTGATTTGGTTCTATTTAAGCAGTAGAATCACCCCCTAAAACAAAAACTGCAAAGGTAGAACCCTATAAGGATAAGGTTTAACCGAAATAGTGCTCAATATTTCTAGACGTCAACTAGTAGACGATTAAGGATCATGTTTATGAAAATAAAAACATAAACCTATCGTTTTTTAAAATTACATTACTTATATATTATTGTAATGGTTTTTGACGCATAACGCGTTAAATTCTGTTGGTGATGACCATTCACCCCGTTCTGTCACTGATTATGATACGTGCAATTTTTGTTAATACATAAAAAACAGTTACAACATTAAATAAGAATCAATAAAAAAAAAATTGTTAGATTATTAAATGTTTTTTTATTACGATGATCCTTATCATGGAGTCTTTGACCTCTAGAAATATTGAGCTCTATTTCGGTTAGACCTTATATACTCGGCTTACCATCAAACGTAGACCCGTAACTCATATCACTGAAGTGACTGAAGAGTGTTTGTCTCCAACTAAATTTGAGGTTCCCCTTTACTCGCTCTCGCTTCCGATTTCAATTTATTCTTAGGTGCCACCTTTTCCTTGTCTTCCCTAAATCAGAATCCTTTAACCCTTTTCAAAAGTTCCGTCTAATATGCGCGGAGGTCGCTCAAAACTAAGTTAAACCTTTTATTGAGATTCACTTTTGAGGGCAATTTCGCAAAGTCTCTTTTATTACTTTTTTTCTATAGGAAATTGTTCATCGACGCTTGAGGAAAGTAGTGAAAGGCGATGAAGGGGCTTCGAATTTTCTTTACTTTGCAGTCTCAGCAGTGAAACGTTTTACCGCATTTTACTTTAAATATTGTTTTATTGGAAGAAGCACAGTTTAATGGATATGTATGGTGATGTGGATGGGAGTATTCTAAATAATAGAAATTGATTTTTTCTGTTCCTGAATTGATCCTTTCCTAATAATATTCCATAAGTTCAAATTCTATGTAAAAAAACTACGTAAAGATTTTATACAACTAGCTAGGTGGCGACTAAAACACCATAAGAAAACGTGAACATTGAGGTAACACTTCTCTTTAACATTTTCTATAAATGGTTGTTACTCCTATCCTAGGACTAAAGGTAGCAGGTACGTACCATGGAGCACATACCCTACTTAATGGTACGTAGTAACTAGATAAATATATTTGTCACTACAAAAGCTCGTAACTAATATCAGAACTCATCAGTCGGTAAGCTGCAACTGACAATATCACAACAGCGTTTGAAACTATCGTATCGACCGAATATGCAAATGCAGTCGGTGGCTGCTAGTGATGTTGCTTGATAAAAGCTGTCGATAGAAAGATATCCAGGTTTTAAGCGCTTTTAGGACAAAGATATTATTGATTGTATTAATTGACAATTTGACATAATATAATCAAGTTTGATTGAATTATATAAATTAAAGAAAAAGATAAATTTTAACATTCACCGTTCTTCTCTTCTATCCTCTTCCAAGCTGGACTTTAGCTTTGTGTGTTCTGTCTTTTGCACCCATTTTACCTCAGATATACACCTATCTTCGGTCTATCTGTTAGGATTAGGAGGCATCCTCTACTACATCAGTCACTTGACAGTATTTATCTACTCGATGAATCTTGACAAGCTGGTATCGGAGTTTTGGTAGACATGGACCAATCACTACACTTTTCAACGGCGAAGCGATCTCATGTACCGCGTAACAAAGAAAAATTTCTATTGTGTCTTAATAACGCGTGGCTGACGAGTTCTTATGGCTCATGGCTAATTCAGCTTGCCTTTTGAGTTAATATCAGATCAGTTATTTCAGTTGTTTCTCGAATAGCCTTGAGGTGGATCTTGTGTTTCAAAAATGTTCAAGCATAGCTTATTCCGGTATATCTCGCTGCAAAACTTTAAATGTGTTCACGACTTGGTACCGTACTAGATAGAAACTGCAAAAGGAAGTAAGTATTGTTTTAAAACTATTTAAAATGAAATACGTATAAGGTTTGCTCGACAATCGTAATTTTCTTGTACTTAAATACTATCGATACCTAAGCATCCTTAATGACCACCTCACAGTGAAGCAATATAAATCAGAAGTAGGGGAAGTGATCAGGCACTGACTTTACACATTGACAGACTGGGCCATTATTTTGACGTTGTCAGCTAATTGAGTTCTTGGTTTGATTTGGTTGAATGTGTTTCATAAACTTTAAATCGTGTGACTAATTTAGGATTTGCATGAGACAAAATTAGGCAGTCCAAGTCATTAATAATAAGGTATTTCAAAAGCTATAATAGTTCTTTGAAATGCAATGCAAACTTTTATTACAAACCTTTTTTGATACAATTTTAGAGATAAAATCCCTAAATGGTGTTCAACTTGCGTAAACTAATAAAATGAAATTAAGAAATACAAGTAATAAAGTTGCTGTCAATTTAAAACAAAAAATATTTTAATAAACTATGCTATCAGTTTGACCCTATCGAATTGTAAATTAGTAAATTTATGTAGCCCATGCGGTTTCGAAACATCGTCAAAACGCATAAACCCGATTGTAAAACACCTGTCAATTACCGTAGCTGTTTAATTCATTTGTACTTGATTCACGCCAATGAATGCATTTAGTTATACCACCCATGTCGAGCACCTGACTCTCAGGACTTTATGAGGTCCAGTTGCGAAACTATTCCACTAAATATTGGAGTCGAACAACTATGTGCGATTTCGTCGCGGCTAGCAAAAAGCGACTTAATTTATGGTCTAAAGTTGGAGGGACGCTGTTGGGACCAAACCGCCACAAACTTACATAGAGCAAAGAATAACTACGCGGTTTTTGTCACATGGATGGTTAGTTTGGAAGTAGAGTTCGATTTTTAAAATCAGTATGAAGATTTTAGTTCATGCGTGTGTTTAAAATAAGAACACAAGCGTTAATTTTTTTTACGTTGACGTCGGGTGCGTAAGTCGTTCACGCGTACAAATTAACATTGTGCGCTATGAAACTTCACACTACACCGCTATTCGCAGATGCCAGTGGTGTGGTGTGATACTAATACTTTAGAAATCATTCGGTTATAAGCAATACAATACGATCACACTAGCATCCCTATGTGGCTGCTTTCTTTGCATAGTCGTCTTAAATCTAAAGGCTTGATTATAATTATATGCCATAAATATAACGAAAAAAGTGAGGTGTCATCAATAGCTTGTTGCAACTTTGTGTCGTACGGCTTATAGCTTCATATTATAATTTTTTAAGAAAACAAGTAGTGAATTCTACATGATTATTTTTTCATTTTTTCGATACTCTCTGTGAAAAAATAAACACCAAAAGCATTTATAGAGACAAGTTCTTATAATTGCATACAGATGCCTTTTTATTTTAATGATATTTATAATTACCGATTCTAGAAATTCCAGTATGCAGATACCCAGGAGTACGTTCTCCATTTTTGATGTTGAAGTAATTAATAATTTATGGAAGTTGTTCTTACCTTGTGATGGTCATTTTATGAGAGTTACCTACTTTCTCCCATTCTTAAACAGGGTAAGCTTAACCATGAACCTAGATAAGAATAGCAAAGTAAATTCTTGCAACAATCACAACATATATTATTTAGTCTAAATCTTAGTTAGTAAGACTCGCAACCGCTGGTTTTGTGGTCCGGGGCGCTCATCACTAGACCAGTATAATTATTAGATTATTAGTATGTATTTATTGGTCGCGATCGGATTACACCTCTGCAACCCTTATAAAGGGTAACCAAACCATATTGGAAATGCCTAAAAGTAGATACTTAATGAGATCTATATTATAAAAAATTATATCTATTTCCCTTGGCCATCCCATCACGCGTGATCAACCGATTTCGCTAATTCTTTATTTGTTGCGTTAATTATTGTCAGGAGAAGGTTCTTTTGAAAGAAAAAAATAAGAAAATTGCGCAGAAAAATATTTATGATTAAACTGAAGACCACGAGAACGACCGCGACTTCGTTCTAGCAACAGCTAGTTTACAATAATATTTACGTCTACCTTCGACCAAGTATATAATATCTATAATATCTACAGATAGTCTAGGCATGCAATAAAAATTGTTCCAGGCCCTGGTCGTTAAATCTCTTCTCAGCATGTGTTCCATCACTGGACACGTACATGCCGTCAGGAAAAATTGAGGTGTCGGAAATGGAGATTTGTTCTAATAAAGTGTAAAGAAACTATAATAGGAAGACAAGACAAATAAAAAATGAGCTGAGTACCTAATTTTTGACCAATGTTGGCCTGTTTTCAACAGACTTCAAAAACGGAGGAGGTTCTCAATTCGACTGTATGTTTTTTTTTTTTTGTATGTTTGTTACGCGATTACTCCGCCAATTATGAATCGATTTTAATGATTCTTTTTTTGTTTGGTAGATCATACTTCAGAGGTGGTCCCATATAAATTTTATTGATATTGATTTAGAACTTTTTGAGAAAATCAACAAATATATACCCAGATAGTATTTTGGTTGTGGTTCTTGTTACCTATCTTCGACAAATATGAGCCAAATATGCCAAATATGCAAACAAAAACATTGAATCTCTCATCGGCTGGCACCGACTCCAAAAGTAACTGATTAGGTACTTAAGTGTTAGGATTATTTTTAGCATTTTTGTGTTTTGAAGTCGGTTTTATTTTTTTTCATAAAATTTACTTATTTTAGAACGATTTAAACAGTATACTCAATCTAGAAAATATAACATCATTGGTATCTATTTATTTTATCTACATCATTTTTAAAAGCGTGTCAGCTTATTTGTTTGTACGAACTGCTGAAGGTGTGGTGTTAATTTTCACAAGAAATGACCGCAGTAAAAAAATTTTGCACATTGATGCTATCCAAACATTACAACAGGATGTTTTAAAAACTATGTTAAGTGGAAATTCTGAAATAGAACACCCCTAGCTGAATCATCCCACCTAATTTAAAAGATTTTTAACCGACTTCAAAAAAGGAGGAGGTTCTCAATTTTTTTTTTTTGGAAAAATTTCACCTCTAAGGTGGGAAAAATAAGGGATGAAATCGGTGTTCAGCCGTTAACTTATGTTTGCACTGAAAAGATTCGTATTGTTGAGGATTATCACTGTATGTATCACTAAAAATAGATGAAATAAGTAAATTTTATAAATAAAGTAAACCGACTTCAAAAAACTGAAAAAATAAAAAAATATATCAATACATAAGTACCTAATCAGTTACTTTTGGAGTCGGTGCAAACGAAAACATTCAAACTCTCATCGGATAGCACCGACTCCAAAAGTAACTGATTAGGTACTTACGTGTTGATATTATTTTATCTTTTCAGTTTTTTGAAGTCTGTTTACTTTTTTTTTATTTGTGTTTAGATTTTTCACCCTGTATACAGGATTATTTGTAAAACATCAACAACCCTCTAAGGGCTCATTCTGGTGCTCAAATACAACAACTTTTTGTATGGGACCAACATCGAAATTGCAAAAAGAAAATTCACTTCCCCATACAAAGCCGCCGAACAGCTGACATCAGTTTGTATTAACCAGTGTTTTTTTTTGCGATTTAGATGTTGGTCCCATACAAAAAGTTGTTGACTTTGAGCACCAGAATCAGCCCCTAGGGGGGTTGTTGATGTATTAAAAATAACCCTGTATAAGTAATATTGTGGTTAATTTTGATTTGTTTTATCTGAATTACCATTGAAACCGCCAGCGGCATATTGAAATTGCCGCGTACAATAGATTATACATTATGACAAGTATTTATATCATTAAGCTAAATTAATATTCGATGTCCCGAATAGTAATGCTAGTCTATGCTTTATAAATGATGAATTATAGCATTTCATTAAACGTAAAGTGCCTTACATATTTTATGAAATTGTTTATTAAATTTAATTATTTAGGGAATACCGTAACAAAATTTTCATTATTTTCCGTAACTGTAACATTATAACAAAATATATTATACAGGGTGTCCCGTACACATACTCTTCACAAAATAGTGAACAACTTTTGTTCTATGACTTGCAAATTTGCATGAAAGTTTATCGACTTCCCATACAAAATGGCCTATTTTACTAAAAAAATCTAATTAGTCTGTCAGTTTGATTAACAGAAAATATTGGACACATATTTTTTCTTTTCTCAATCAAACAAAAAATGATGAAGTTGTAGCCCGTTAAAGTTCCGCGTAACGTGACGTCTTGCGATACTTTTTAGCAAGTCGTGACGTCACGTGCTCACTTTGATGCGCCTTATCTTCGTAACTTTTTGTTTGATTGACAAAAGACAAAATATGGGTCCAATATTTTTTTTAAATCTAACTGACGGACTAAATAGAATAATCTTTTTTTGACCCATGAGACTAGCCTATTACTAAACAGTCGATTGAATTTGTATAGAAAAACAAAAAAAAACATTTTTTTAAAAGCCATAGAATAAAAGTAGTTTACTATGATGTTTATGGTGGTTGCAATGTTATCGTTGAGTTACAGATCAGTCTGTATAAAATGTAACCTAGTAAAGAAAATCCATCATGACAATGACAATGACAATGACATTCATAATCATAATACCCGGAATAAAGACAAACTTGCCGTTCCAAATTTCAGACTGCATAAAGTAGGTAATTCGTTCATGGGAAAATGTATTCGCTTTTTTAACAAATTGCCGCAGTCTATTGCTGAACTACCTATACATAAATTTAAATCGCATGTCAAGATGGTATTAATGAAAAAAGGTTATTACACTGTAAATGACTATTTAATTGATAAAAATGTATGGAATTAAATACTGCCCTGCTCGCACAGGTACACATTATCTTGTAATGTAAACATACTATTTAAAAAGAGGCTGACAATAGTGACCAAGTTTCTTCCGCTGCTTCTTCTCGGCGCTAGCCCACAATTGTCCCGAAGCAGTGGTAGGGTAAAAAAAAATTGGGACGTGTAAAAGAGCTTAATTTAGGCCTATTTGCAGAAATAAATTGGTTTTATTGGTTTTTTATTGGTTTTATTGGTTTCATCCTCACATCCTCGTAAGGGTTGATTCTGGTCCTTTAAAACAACAACTTTTTGTGTAGGACTCACATCGAAATCAGAAAAAAAAAATGTTTCCCCATACAAATCATATTGACTTTGATTAAACATTTAGCATGGAGATTATGTTTTTTTGAGAATTTCGATGTTGGCCCCATACAAAAAGTTGTTGTATTTAGGCACCAGAATCAAACCTTAACCTTGTATAAATGCGCTAGACAACATACCAACTGTAATGGTCTAGAAGTAAGATATTAACATACTAGTGTTACAAGTTATTTGACAAATAAATTGCCCGGGCGTCTCTTATAGCAAATGTATTTTATTAAAATTTTCTCTTTTATTTGTCTTTTTATTTGGAAGATTCTAATTATCTAGCTTAAAACTAGGTGGAACTAGTTTTTTAGCGGCTAGGCAAAGGAAAACATGTTTAATGTCTAACAATACTGTTTTATAATTCGCTCCTTCGGTAGAACAAAGGAAAAACTAAACATTTTTAATCTTTGATAACAACTGGCCTAAATAACTATCGTCGATAGTTTATTTTATGCAAAGGATAACCACAATATAAGCTGAGCAAGAGCATGTGCATTTGCTGAATGCACAAAAAACATAAAATGGCTCTTCTGTAAAATTTCAAAAACTCAGTTGTGCTCTTGTTCTGCCTAAGGTGCGAATTGTATTCTTTGTAGTGACTGGTTTCGAACCTGCAACCGCAGCTTTTTAGTCCGAATTGCGAACCACTAGATCCGACGACCACCCATCCAGATTTCCTAATACATTTGTGTATAGACAATAGCTCGTCATCCTACTACAAAACGTCAAATTTTCTTAATCGATATTGATCTCGTGTCTTACGACTTCAAGTTTAATTTTTTGGATAGGTTAACCTACCGTTGACTGTACAAAAAAAAAACAATGTAACTAAAATTGTAGATTGTATATTTTAAATTAAACCTTTATAAAGTGACAGGGAAAAACATTACGAGATAAAATCTGTTTTGATTACTGTTTTTGCGCTCTCTTACCTTGTCTGCTAATGAATAACTGTAGGTATACAGTTCCTAACGATAAATCATTTAGTGAAAGATTGGTGCAGTGATAATTTAAGTTCGAGACACGTAATCAAGCACCTTAATGTGGCCTAATGAACGATTTATGAAGTATCAGAGACCTTCGCACTGACTAACCATTAGGTAAGAACGTAGAATTAACTTTGAACCACGATATGGTCCAATCAATTTGTAGTGACTTCCCTAGAGTAATGACACAGTATAAAGAGAAACGGCAAATCGAACTTCATTATCATCATTTTAGCCATAAGACGTCCACTGTTAATCATAAGCCTGATATGATTTCTAGATTGGCCGGTTGGAAGCAGCCTGCATCCAGTAGCTACCTGCAACCTTCACCAGATCGTCTATCCACCTTACGTGGATACGTGGACGTCCTACGCTGTTTGCCCAACTTTTGCAATTTGAAAATCGAACTTGCAACTACTAATGAAATTGCTGAAAGTTTAAGGATTTCTCAGTTTCATCATGTAGCAAGCTATCATCACGTAAGGATAAAATGAGATTAAAATAGATATTTTAAGCTGTTTTATAATACGCAGAGACGTCACACCACATCATCGCCACAGAGAACGGCTCTGGGCCGTTTGGATCCAGCGGGTTCCCGCAACTTTGACTTGGTGAACTGACTGTTCACCAGGTAGAAGGCCTGCCACCACTTAGTCTTTCAGGTCGTGGTCCTCCTCAAAAACTTGTCTTCGCCAACAACCCTCGTAGAACCGACAACTGTGAAGCTTTATAAACAAACAATAAAATATATTTGTCATAATTCATAAACCATTAAAGTTAAGAGGCTTTTTATTTTATGCATAATTGCACAGTCCATAGGGATTTAGCTGCAAGAAAAAAAAAACAAAGAAAACTTCTACTATTTGGTTTTAGAAATTTTACAAACTGATCCTGTAGCAAAAATTCATAAAAAAAAATCGTAACTCAAAAACTACGAAAAATCGTAGAACATACATAAGAGTGACTCAGATACCTCAGGCACCTAAAAAAAATTTTTGGGCGTTACTTTTTTGGAAATCCTGTATTTAAAACAAAGTCGGGTTAGTTACACCATTTATAAGTCAAGAACGAATGGACCGATTTTTGTGATCTTTGATTTGTTGAAATTGTCTTCGCCCAGAATACCAGAATAACCATGAAATAATGGAAAAATTCAGAAAAAAAATGTATAAAGAGGTAGTACCAAGTTCGCCGGGACAGCTAGTGTTGTAATAAAATTGGGTAAATCTAACTGTAAGTGAGTTGATGTCAATGATATTAGATTGGCCGTTCTGTGAGAGCTGTGGTTCCGTGTATTGATCGACGGGTAATTGTACCTAACTTTAATGCACATTTCGTGTAATCGGAGACAAAGGCTGCTAATTCGATGACGTCATTAGATAGTGGTCGTGTTAATTATCCGATTGGTGTACTTGAAGACAAAATAGCCATGTACCAAGTACCCTTTATTATGTGGACGTGTGAAGGTAAACATTTTATTATCAATCATTTGTTACATAAGTGTTAAGTGCAAAGCCGTGTCACTGACTAAATAATATGTTATTACTTACATTTATAGTCCTATAAAACCGGATACTGATGTAAATAATTCAATAGTAACGGAAACAATATACTTTTTTGAGATGTTAACCTAATGTTTAGTTATTTCATATCAACTGGCCGCAAAAAACTAACGGTTTTTATCAAAAAAATATTATAACGTTAAATATTATTGCTTTTAGAAAATGGAACTTGCAAAATAATGTAAATAATGATTTGATATTTTATTCAGATTTCGTTTTTTATCTAATTTGTACCGAATCTAAGATTTGCTTCCGCTTATTATGATTTTTTAAATCTTAATTAATTTGAAATAAATAATAATATTTTTTTCTTAACAAGTTTTCTTCTACTTTAGGTAGAGAAATGATAAATAAAATGAGTTAATTTTGTTAAAGCGTTGTGCTTACTACGAGCTATTAAACGTTGTGTTCGTGAGTGGAGATGCAGTGTAGGGCGCCCTCCAACAAGGTGGAGCGATGATATACGCAAAGCTGCTGGCAGGGGATGGAAGAGAATAGCCGAAGATCGGACTTAGTGGCGTGCATTAGGAGAGGCAAATGGTTAGCAATAGACTGACGTGGGATGATTATGATCTTGTGCTTACTATTACTGTTACAGACACCTTCAGACAAATATGTTCAGTATATACTTATATGCTTATTTAGCAGTATTACCGAGTATGATCCACTGTGCGCGCTATGATACGCCAGGGTATAGCAAATATGCAGAAAAGGGAAATCCGCAATAGTGCAGGTGTTTTTTTGATGATTACTGCCGCCAATAACATGACATTGCAAAATGTATTTACTAGCACAAATAAGTAAGTATAAAAATTGAGAACCAGTATCGAAATACAAAAGGCTTACCCCTACAAACGCAAACTCATATTCTTAGCAAATTACCCTGTTTTCCACTTGAAACAGTTTTTTTCCGTAGCTAATCTCGACTCTGGCAGGGACGGCCAAGTTGCGAGCGCATTCAGTTTCAAAGTAGGGCTGAAATGTTGTTTGTATCGTTACACATTTTCTGCAACAAAACAACTCTGCTTACCTTCAGCTTAACAATGTAGTTCTACAGGACAGGTATAATCCCCCCGGTTGTGTATGACGTTGTCGAACTCGTTGCGAACTTATATTATTTCCACTGTCGCAACTTGAGTGGTTTATTCAAAGTTTTGAGTGCAAAGATAACAAAAGCCGGGGCATTTTGAATAATGCAAATAGTTGGTTCATGCGGTAAAGTGAGAAGGTGTTAAAGGTGAAGTTTGCTGTACGCGGTAAGAGCTTGTATTCATAATTTAGTGTACACATCGCCGCGAGTTGTGTTTTGTGTTGAACCTAAACTGGAACGTCTATTTCGTAAACAAAAATAACCAACAAAAAATAAAAATACCTATCAAATACAAATGATACGAATGTCTATCGCTTCTTAGTTATATACATAATTTAATTCTGGTATATAAATACAGAAATACTTGTGTCGAATGCAAATCTCGAAACGAATAATTACAGTAATAAATAATTACACGAATAGTTTCTAAATGCTTATGTTTATGACTGTAATAAATAGTTTCCTGAAATATAATACACAGATATTAAAATTTATTTGCTCGATTATGATTATAAAAGAAGGAACTATGGAGTAATTATAGAGTAAAGTATGACGTCGTATGTTGGTGTCGTTATCTCTGAGGTCCCGGGTTCGATTCCCGGTCGGTCAATGTAGAAATATTACTTTTCTCTATTGCTCTAGGTACCACCGTTGTTTCTGATTTCTGTAACACAAGTGCTTTGTCTACTCACTATAGGATCAGAGCAATGTATGGGATGTCGTCCAATATTTATTTATTTATTATTCGGATTATTATTTATTTAAAGAATTAAAATGAAACAAAAAAGTGAAGTATCGTATATACTTCGCTTTTTCGATAAAGAGAAATAGGTTGTGGTGGGGGAGGAGAGATGAAAGAGCCTTAACGACGATTGGCATAGTGGTGCAATAATTCACCAAGTGAACGCTATGGGTCCTTAGTTCGATTCCCGGTTTAGGTCAATTTAGAAAACCGTTTCTTTTTCAAAATTGGCTAAGGTCTGGGTGTGGTGGCAGGTAAAAAAATATTTATTGGTACCTCGTTACACAAGTAGCTTCGATACAATGACAGGAATCTTTGTGGTCTTTCCTAAAGCATATTTAAAGAATAATACCTATGTATAATAATGTCGGAAATTTACAATCAGCGGTGTAGTGTTTTTGTCTGATTTATTGATGGAAGTATATTTCTAAAATGTAAAGTAGAAAGTATTATGGGTTCTTCTCGATGACACCTGATTTCACGAATCAAATGTTTTTTTAATTATATCATCATTGAAAGTAACGATTATACTGTATCTTATCTTATACATATAATGTTGTATAGCTATTATAAAGGTAGATAAAGTAAGTATTGCTTTGAATAAAGTTTCGATTTGGCTTTATTTTAACACAATCGTAACACGAGGATCATAAACTGTTATTTTTAAATTAGATTATTTTGCTAGACCACCTTTTCTCCTTTGTTATATGTCCGGTTTTCAAACATTATTAGAATGACTTTGCGCTCTAAATTACCATCACTGTTTTATGAACATGCATAAATATACACCGATAAAACGGAGAAAAAGCCGCGTCTACTAAATTTTAGTTTATGATAGTCGAGTCGGGCGGTATTGCCGCCGTAAACACTGATATCCGTTCGCTTTCCGGACATAACAATCGGAGTAATGCTCGGCTTTACATAAGACCATTTCCAGCATTAAAACTTCTGTTGTGGGTGCGACACACAGAAGTCAAATTTATTGTATTGTATTGCATTGCTTTTGTTTTAGTTAGAGACGAACAGTAAAAACATGTTGACTGTAGCAAAAAAGAAATGCATATAGTGACTTCCACTGCTGAACATAGGCCTCCCTCAATGACTTTCAGATTGGCCAGTTGGTAGCGGCCTGCATCCAGCGGTTTCCAGCAACCTTTACCAGGTCGTCTGTCTACCATGTGGGTGGACATCCTGCGCTGCGCTTGCCTGCACGTGACCTCCATTCTAGAACCTTTCTGCCCCATAGGCCGTCAGTTGGTGCATTGGAATTTCAGCCTGTCTTATGTGTCATGTTACAGTAACTCTAAAATTAGCATCGTGATTAAAGTCCGGATTCCTGTAAGTTGTGAGCACAACTACACTAGCTACAAGTACTTCCCATTGCTTTGGTAGTAATAACCAAAGTTAAGCAATCCACTTACCCACATTTGGTAATATTTATCACTATTATCTCCTTGCTTTAGAAGAGACGTTACGTACGACAAACGGCTTATACAAGCTTTTGTACCAATTGTGTAGCCAGTTCAAGGCCTTCAGGCGTCTTAATTACATCTAACAGTAAGGTTAGGCCTTAAAACACCTCTCTACCAAATTATAATGGGACCGCATGGTGATGTATAGCCCGAACCACCTCATAGGCTTGGACAAAATGAGTTGTTTATAGCCTTTCTTTTTTTTTAAATTTATTTGCTGAGTAGAAACGAGAAATCTAAAAGTTTCATCATCATCATCATTTCAGCCATAGGACGTCCACTGCTGTACATAGGCCTCCCCCATTGACTTCCAGATTGGCCGGTTGGAAACGGCCTGCATCCAGCGTCTTCCTGCGACCCTTACCAGGTCGTCCTGGTCGTACCTTGTGAGTGGACGTCCTACGCTGCGCTTGCCGGTACGCGGCCTCCATTCTAGAACCTTTCTGCCCCATCGGCCGTCAATTCTACGTGCTATGTGCCCCGCCCACTGCCACTTCAACTTGCTAATCCGTTGGGCTATGTCAGCGACTTTTGTTCGTTTACGGATCTCCTCATTTCTGATTCGATCTCGAGAAATCTAAAAGTATAAGTTTAGAAAAAAAAAATAGTTACCAGCCTATCTGGCTATGTGTCTCAAGCTTGCAGGCGGCGACACGGCGGGGCGTATATTAAAATTGATTGCGTTCCGTTACAATTGAAACTGAAGTCTGCACAAATTGAGCAGAGCGTCGTGCTTACACCTGCGTCTCTT
Organism: Anania hortulata; assembly: GCA_963576865.1. Taxonomy (NCBI): domain Eukaryota; kingdom Metazoa; phylum Arthropoda; class Insecta; order Lepidoptera; family Crambidae; genus Anania; species Anania hortulata. The sequence continues at coordinate 6,867,634 of OY756394.1, read as the reverse complement.
GGCGGCTTCATAGGATTAAATACGTAATTTATCGTCATTTAACAGACTTTTTTTTACAGTTTCAAAATTATTATAAATTGGCGTAGATCTCGATTGTGTTTGAATACATTAGTTAAAATTACAGCTGTAAGTTGTGAGGCAGTAAAATTCAATATATAGTCCTTTAAAAGTATATTTTTTTATAAAAAAATTTTCTTACAAAGAATCCATGATCGCAATCTCGACCACAGGTTGTCTGTGTTGGTTTGCCCTATTATTAACAGGCGTATTTGATTAACGCAGTACGAGTAGTAGTTAATTTAATTGAGCGAGTCAATCATCCTATCATGAGCTCTTAAAACAATGTTTCATAAAACTTGTTTTGTTAGGTTAGGTCAGGCCTAACTATAAATACTAAACAATACATACAAACAGAAAAACGATACAATCTTAAAGTCATACCGTTTCTAAGAGTACCGAAGCAGTGTTGGTTTTAGCTAAACACTACGTTAGGGTAAAGAAATACTGTTTTAGAAGCACATGTGTAACAATGACAGTTTAATAGCAAGTCATTGACTATAAAAATGTAAGGTTCAAGTACGATCTATTACTATGGGAATATCAAGACACTGCAATAGCTGCACAAAAAGCCTATATGATGGAGAAACAATACTCATGTTGCGGACGCGTGCAAAAAACATCTTATTGACATACCTATTGTTCAAGAATGTCTTCACTATTGAAAGTATTGATGACATTTCATTGAACATTATGCGTATAAAAAGTTGTTATTGTCTTGGTAGCTCTCACATTCGATTATTATGGACAACTGTGGACAATAATGACGCCTTCTTTATTTGCATATCTAAAACATTTACGTGTGTTTTTATTTTGCGAGTTGTTAGACAGAGGATTTATGAATTAGCGTCCGCCTGTATGGATTTCGGTCTATCACTTAAAGTCTTTATCAACGACCGAATAATTAATTATTTTAGAACAAATTTGATTACCATAAAAAGGGGAACAGTGAGTCAACCTTAAAAGATGGACATATTATGCTGTTACGCATTTTAAAATTGGGGTATAATTCCGTTCTATATGATTTTGCGTAACTTTAACCGTTTATGCAAAGCACGTAACGTAAGCTCTCAAAACGGATTTTTTACCGTTTTTGCAACATTTTTCATTCATGCTCCGTTCTTATTGGTCCTAGCGTGATGTTATATAGCTTATAACTTTCTTCAATAAATGAACTATCCAACATAAAAATAACTTTTAGTTTGAATCAGTAGTTCCTGCGACAAGCGCGTTCAACCAAACAAACTTTTTAGCTTAATAATATTAGTATAGATAACTAACTCTTCAAATATAAAAACAGCTGTGAAGATGCAATGCTTTTTATTTTTTTCTGTTAACTTTAACTTTACATTTAAGTTGATTTTTCGCTGTACTATCAGTAAGTTTTTAAAGTTTACTTTATTTTATTATTCTGTCTAACTATATCGCGATCAAAATACCCGAAAAAATATATTGATGGTATTTATTGTTCAATAACAGCATCCTTACTCTACTGTTATCTCAGTGGACTTTCACCAAGATTGATTGATGGCGCCAATTTTCTCGCCACGAGACACGTATCGCCAATTTTCCGGGACATTTTCTTCTAAAACTTCAATAGTAAATTTAATAAAACTGTCGCGAAGTTATGAAGTGGTGACAATGTGAGTGGACCCCACATGGAATGACCTCACTCGATGATGGATTGTGACAGAGTGCCGGCACAGAAGAATTCCACGAAGAATTGAGATTGTAGATAGGCAAAATTAATTACTTGTCGCTCACAGATTGACGTGTGAACACGTGGCTTTATAATTGTATGGTAATTGGAATCAGGGTAATGACCAATTGTAGCCTAGGCTTCAGCGCGAGAAAACATGTTTTGTCCTTTTTATAATTTTATATGATGAAGATAATCATAACAATAAAGTTTTAATTAAAGTATGTGGCAAACGCATTTAAATAAAGTAAACTATTTTGATGTCTTTATTGTATTTTGCTCAACAATGCATAGTATGTACATTAAATTAAATACTCACATAGTGTTTATAAGAACTGTAGCTTATATTAAATAAACAAATGGTAAACTTTTGCTTCACATGTAAAACTACATCAAGTAAAGTACCTTAAGAATAAAATCACCGCTAATGAACGAAAAAAAAAGTACGTGAGTAAACTTAAAATCCTTTGCTTGTTAAAACTTAATCACAAGTGAGCGTAACGAGTATCGCGTTACCGCGGAACTAGCAAGTCGTATTTCTAAATCCGGAGTATTGGCAACTCCGGAATTATCCGGACGGTAGTACGGAGGTTATCAGGAACTTCGGAAAATATCACGGCGGCGAAGTTTGAACTCCTTTGTTGCCGGGCGGAGTTCATGGGTCGCAGGTAGTCGGGGGGACAAGACATAAGCGTCTGTTATAAACCATATTTTCAAACCTTATAGTAAAGTCAGAAAATTTCAATATACATTTCGTACTTTAAACTCAGATGTCAACTATCCTATTATCTTATACCTAGTTTCTTCCAATAAAATTTTCTATTAAGATGTTTTTATAAATTACGCTGTAAAAGATTACCTAACATACAAAATTTTTGGACGGACTATGTTCACGATTCGGCAAATGTTTGAGTGCAAAATGTACCTAAGTTTTTCACTGAATTCTTCATCAAAGGACAACATACTTTACTTTATCAAACTATTTAATGTAACAAAGGGGTTATTAGGTGTTCCACCAGACAATATTTTATCATGACTATCTATGACATTACAACCCGCGTGTCGTATCGTAGTCTAACCGCATAATTGTCGTGGCACGACCACAGCACCTATGCTTGGGCCTGTACCATTATTAGTCATAATCGCTGATAACACAACATACATGAATATAGTAGGTTTGTTTACAGAATGCTAAACGTAAACATTCCAAGCACAGTGGATTAAAAGCATAACCATACACTCTAAACAATAACTACGCCGCAAGTAGTGATGTTACTACGTCAGACTCCTAAAAAGGTTGAAGTAATACGCGGTAATACTGCAAGTAAAAAGCAATTCGGAAAGCCGTTAAACATAGAAGAAGAGTCGAAGTCTGGTTTCCCTGGGCTTAGAGGTTAAGCGGCTTGCAGAGAAATATCGGCAAGAACGGTACGTAATGTTCCTCAAACATGAAATATGACTGAGAAGAAGACTGACTTTTTTGCAGGGTAAACTGGTAGTTTATAGGTATATGATTTCCCAACCCTCGTTGGGAAATCGAGCAGACGACTAATTGAAGACCTAAGAACTTATGTCAGAGGCTGTATCTGAAAGGCAGACGACCTCCGTAGCCGAGAGGCGAGCATACCGGACTTGGTGTCGCTATCTCTGAGGTCCCGGGTTCGATTCCCGGTCGGGTAAATGTAAAAAAATAACTTTTCTATATTGTCTCGGGTCTGGGTGTTGTGGTACCGTCGTTGTTTCTGATTTCTGTAACACAAGTGCTTCAGCAACTTATCATAGGATCAGAGCAATGTGTGTGATGTTGTCTAATTTATTTATAAAAAAAATTTATTTATAAAAAAAAATATCGAAAGCCAAGGTATAGCTTGGGACTTTGTTTAGCAAAATACTATGATAGGCTGATTTGATTTGATCACGCCAGCCGCATAGTGATAATGAGAGCACACACGAGCGAGCTTACTAGATAGTGCTTTATTGTGACCATTATTAGTCATAATCGCCGTTACTAATATCGCAAATTGTCCAGACTACGCAACGTTGCGGTTTCAACTCGGACCCGATCCTAAGATACAAAGGTCCGATAGCAGATGCGCCCTTTGAACTTTATCCCACGGAGCAAATGCAGCTCGTGACGGGCGACGATTACAGTTTTCAAGCCCCTCGCACGTAGACGACTAAATCACTGTCTATTAGTTGGCCCGTTGGGTACCACCATCCTACTACCATCTTTAAAGCCCTGTTTGGAGTAGGCAAGTATTTTAGTTGAGTGGTAAGTAATTTAGTAGCTAGCTGTTTTCAAATAACAAAATAATTACCCTGTAGTTTAAAAAACTAGGAATTTGAGTTAATTTAGTAACTAACTCGAAAACCTCGAAAGAATCTGAGAAAGGCTCAGTGCGGACTAGGCGAGTATATTAGTCTAGTAGCGAGTAATTTTGTAGCTAGTTATGTTCGATCAAGAACAAAAATTGAATAGTTCAGTAAGCTTTTCAGTTGAAGTAATTTATTTTCTTGTCACTTGTATGTTTGTCTCTTTCTTTTTTTACCATATTTGACGAGTCGGCTGCTAAACTTATTTTGAAAAATGGAGAATTAGATATTATAATTAAAGCTATCCACGGTAATATAGGTAAATCTACGTTGTACGTACCTATGTATTAATATAAAAAAAACTTGTTCTTTTTAAAGTCGGTTGGGACTACGGTCACAATTTAATTTTTATGTTATTTTAAATAGAGTTTGGCCAAAAAATTACGTTATTCAGGTATTATTGGTGTTCCATGGTACGGAGGGTCGACAACGTCTTTATTTAGCAACAGTGCAATGTCCATAATTGGTTTGCAGCCCTGAGTATGTCGAATAAGACGAACAACAAATTGAGCGGAATTGAATCTGAAGACGCCTGTATTGTGGTACCTAGTGACTATTATGGACGGAGCGTGCCAAATTGATTTTGTGCAAAGAGATGTCAAACTGTTTATTTTTATCTATTAATGTGTAAGTTTTAGTTGCGAAGTTACATTTGCTGCACTTTTTAACCGACTTTAAAAGGGTGTTTGTTCAATTCATTTGTCTATTTAAAAAAATATACATTAGTGTGACGTGAGAGGTATGTAAAATAACGATGTGAAACATTATGTATGTCTAAATGCTTGTACTGTAATCAAATCTGATTTACTTCTTTGTGGTGTCAATTTAAAACTTTGTGGGATATGTAATCCTAAAGACAATACAATGTTTTAAAACAATCAAGCTAATTTGCTCCTTCAGCCAGGAGGTGGATAGTGAAACTCTTCAATGGCGACTAGCAAAACCTTTGAGTTTTGGCTCATCTGCCCCCCAAGCATGACCACTAAAACACGCTATGATATAGCGATTTATCGACACCGTCACTTTAAAAAAAATATTATATAGTCGCCATTTTGAATTTTTATTGAAACAGCGATCACAACATTTGACATCACCGGCGCGGCACGGTGATTTAACATGGCGACTATATCTGTCATATGTTTACAGTTGGTGTCGATATATCGCTATATTATATCGTGTTTTGGTAGTCGGTCATGCTAGGGGGGCTGATTCGTTTTCCCCGGGCCTTTACATATAGAAGCATGTTTTATAGTTTACTGTCTGTTGCCCGCGTTGTCTAGTTCCCGTGGTCTTGGCAAAACCAAAGTTAGTCTAACTAAACTAAAGAGCACGCGAACAACGTCGCAGGTAACAGCTACTGTCTTTTTTTTAACGTTTAAAATTTTTTGACAACTGAACAGCGACATATAACGGTAAAAAGCACCATATATAATGACAGTTATCTTGCATCTCTCGGGAACCAAACATTTTTCCAGGTCAAAAAGTATTCTATCTACTATTCCAGGCTATAATATATTTATGTACCAAATTTTATCTTGATCCGTTTAGCCTGTTTGGTGAGATTGAGTAACAAACATTTATCCATCCAAATTTCGCATTTATAATATTAGTGTGATTAAACTTATATATTGAAATGCCGTACGAAACGATATTATTTGCGTTCAAATCCAATACTACTTTGCTTTAGTACATCGACAAATAAATTGATATAAATCGTCGCTATTACATAGTAGTATCAAAATATTAAGGTTTAAAATAAATACACTATATATTCACTCGAAAACGGACACAATAAATAAGCTTTATTGGTAACTAGCTGTCCCGGCAAACTTCGTACCGCCACTTCATTTTTTTTGTGCAGTTTTCCGATGTTTTGATTTTTATTCTGCCATTTGGGGCGGAGAAGATTTTAACAAATCAAAGATCATAAAAATCGGTCCAGCCGTTCCTGACTTACAAATGGTATAACTAGCCCGACTTTGGTGTAACGGACCTGATATGTGTTGCATAATACCCGTTTAGTGCATAGTGTTAGTTAAAAAATACAACAAGAAAGTTTAAAATGTTACATAATTATTTATTTCGTGAAATCTTCGTATTTTTATAGTTATTCTGCTATGGGCGGAGACAAATCCAACAAACCAAAGATCATAAAATCGGTCCAGCCGTTCTTGACTTATAAATGCTGTAACTAACCCCGACTTTGTTTTTTATATATAGACTAGCTGTCCCGGCGAACTTCGTATCGCCTCTTTAGAATTCTTTTTTTTGTTTTAATAGTTATCCTGTTATTCGGGGCGAACACAAATTCAACAAACCAAAGACCATAAAAATCTGTTCAGCCGTTCTTGACTTATAAATGGTGTAAATAACCCGACTTTCTTTTATATATATAGATAAGAAAATAGATAGGGACTTAATCGTATACTGTACGAAACCCTAGAAAAGCGTCAAAAGCGTCTTGTTAAGTGGGGCCTTGTCCATCGGTACTGATGAATGATGATTTACAGATGTCTTACCAACCTTAATTCTGAAACTATTAAAAGTAAAGGTTAATTTGTTAATTACTATTAGGGTTATTAGGCCCCATTTATCTTTAGGCCACTAAAGAAATTACTTACACACTGTTTTAGTGAAATACGATGAGAATAAATTACAGACACAATAATCCTCTATGCATGGACGTTCGCCAATACGAGAATTAATGTAAACGGCCAAGTTGGTTTGTTTGAATCCATTACGTGTCCAGAATGGTTCATAGTGTGGAAATAATATTTCATCTCATAGGAACTTTGCTATCTATAGTATTCCCGAAACGAAATCGCGTTTGAGTGGCGTTATCGCCAAGTTTTTTGTTTGAATTTCAGCTTTATTTCGATGGGTTAGGGTTTTCGAAGTTTATTTCCACTAGAATCAGTTAGATTTGGTATTAGGAACAGAGTATAACTACATTTCTCAGAGCTATCAAACTTCTCCTAGACAATCCAATCGCAGGTGAGTTTACGTCGACTTTTGCATACAAACTTTGTCTACAGATTGTTCGATGTCAAAGTGATCCGGACAATTGAACCAATTAATCGGTTTTCGTGGAGTTTGTGTTTGATTTACTGAGCAGTTGGGTATAAGCTACATTTGCAGTTGCATAATCGCAGCATATGATTGCAGTTTTGAAAACAATTTTTGTTCTACAGACAACTTACAGTGAATTGGAATAATAGTTAAAAAAACTAGTTGTCAAGTGGTCAAAACAGTAATTGATTATGCAACTAGCTGCAGTTTCTTAAACATTAATTTTTGTCTGGTATGTTTATTAGTTTTTTTTTATATATAAAAATGGGTAGCTATTTCTGATCAGATATGACTCGACAGATATGGTAGAAACTTATAAATTTTTATTTTTATGAAACTAGAGTTTTATACTAAAACTAGAGTTTGATCTTTATGAAATAGTGGAAGAGCAGTTAGGCTCGGTTGACAGCAAGTCTAGGAAAAAAATTATAAAGATTTGGAAATAAATTGTACTTTGTATTTACAAATGTTTACCTTTTTCCGACAGCAGAGAGAATAATCCTTATTTTTCTAAAACTAGTGTCAAAGTATATCATAAGTAAAGCCTCACACTACACATCTTGTTACAAAGTCTCGACGATGTAATAAGCGACACAGTAGCGCCTCTCTTTGTTTGCGGCCGTAAACGTAAACGACGGGCTTCGGGACCTAATGCCCGCATGAAACACTGAACGGTGCTTTTGACTTGCGACGTTATATCATGACTTTATAAAGGTCGTTGTAACTGCAACTTTGAATTAAGACGTTTTATTAAAAGTCTTTATTTGGACGACCTGCTGGCAGTAGCAAGCCCGGGTTTGATTGCTGGTTGGGGTTAAATCAGAGAAACTAAGTTTTTTATATTAGCTTGAGTCTGGGAGTTGCTTTTGGTAAAACACTTATTTTTAAATTGTACCTGCCATTAATACATTGTCTGATAGCTCCTAACACAATTAGGATGTTTATTTCGAGACAATGCCTATAGGTTTGTCAGAGCAGAGCAAGGCGGTAAATAAAAATGTACCAAAATAAAAACTTTACATATTTATAATAATGTACTGGTGAAATGGGGTTACTTTGAATGCTGAGGTTACTTTAATAAAAACTTCACTTCGTAGTAAAACTCAAATTGTACAGTTTCTGAACGCAACCTTTAGTTTTTTTTTTCGGTTGGCAGCATTGGTTGTCAATGCTTGCGTTCAGTCAGTCGTTCAGCATCTTGGCATCTGAAGATTAATATTCTAAAAACTTCAAAGTTTTTAAATAAAGTTGATTTTTACATTAAAAATCCTAGTTTTTCTGTGTCAAAGTCACCCCAAATATAGTATATATCCTTAAGCCATTTTTCGTTGTATGCCTTACTTTAGATTTCTGTTAAAAAAAAGAGGGGAATCAAAGTATATATAGTATATAATATACTTTGTAGTAAGTACCCCGACCATTGTTTAACTTAGATCACTCACTTTTTCTTTCTTTCTACAAATATCAAATATAATAATAACAAAACATATTTTATTTTCTCATTGGATGGTATAAACTTAAATTTCAAAATTGATTAAAGTCACCCCTTCGACGGTACCTACTTTAAAAGGTAATTCCAAGACGATCAAACTACTTACCTAATTCTCTATGACTGCAAGTGCTTACACCGTCTGTTTAATCTTAATTACTAAATGCATCTGTGATTGAGTATCGATTTCATCATTATCATAATTAGTAAACAGTTCTGTGTGTTGCATTATGTGTTAATCTAGTAGATACCTATCTCTTATCATAGGACGCAGCCGGCATCTTGGAGCACTACGCAAACAACACTGGTCTTGAGACCTAATTACATTATGATAATTATGTATGTTTATATTATTATATTGACTCACCTGTTTTGAATTCAAAAAAGTACACTTTAAATGAAAAAAGTACTGCATATATTTTTCATTTGAATATCTTCAATTATATAAAAATTAAGACGAATGAACAGTTAATGTGTTTTAAATACTTAGGGTCCATTTTAAATATCATACAATTAAATCTAATTCGAATTGAACGCAGGTTGCCGTGGACTCTCATGTTTTGCATTGTTTATTTTAAACTACGAAGTGGTGTTTAATTTGCTTTACGGCAAAAGGGACCTAAGTGACCTTTGACCGGACGTCTCCGGAGATTTTAAACAAATTGGACTTTGAAACGTTTAGGCAAACTTTAGCAAAACTAAATATGCATTGTGTTTGATTTGTTGTTATTTTAAGTCAATTTTAGCCAGCACCATAAAACTGCTTTCTGAACAAAAAAAAAAACGTATGAGTACAAAATTATTATTAATGACAATCTTTATTGAAACATAAACATATACATTAGGTATAATATCATACATGGAAACATCGATCAAGAATTGATCGAAGCATGCATCCAAAAAAATTCATGCAAGTTGACCATAAAAACTTGTATTACCAATATTATCTGTACCATGATTTATAATTTTATTAAAATGAACTTGATAACAAGTCAGAACTTGATGGAAACATAGACATTAAAATTTTTCAAAGTATATTATAAGTTGTCAGACAAGTTACTGAAAAAATTCATAATAAAAACCTTCATTAAGCCATATCCATAGGTGAATTTTCGTTCCTTTGTTAATAAACAGTTTGGCATCCTTTTGACGGGACGCAAGGTAACTCGATCACAATTGTTTGTGCGCGGGCTGCACAAAACGAATTTGCAGTCTCGGCCGCGGAACACGTAAAAACGTCAAAGGAAAATTAAAAATGTCACCCGGCTCGGATCATTGCCCGCATACTGGGCAACGCTGGGCACACAAACAATCAAACTTTTCCCAAACTATCCGATTGCAAACAGACTTTGTTATGCCTTTTACAGTCGAATAATAGCGAGCTCCTGTTGTTTTCTGTTTAGTTTACGAGTGGTCCATTTGTTCTCGTTATTTCTATTTGCGAAGGGTCGGGTGACGTTTCATTAGGAGTAGTAGCAAAGCGTTGACGCTCTCTTACTAGCTCTATTGTAAATGTAAGTAGAGAATAGACAAAGTTTAGTATTTTATTAAATCCGAATTTTTCAAAATATTGAAATTACATTGCCAAAATTATTTGAATAAAATTTTCCACCCCTAATTTAATTAGAGCTTGTACGGCGATGAGATTCGTTGCTGGATCCAAAACCCGTGACTGCTTCGCTTTGTATTCCTAATCGCTAACCACTTTACCAAGACTGTCGTCAGTTGTGTCTTTGGTTGTGATAAATTTATGATTATTTAAATTAGTTGTTTGTATTTCGAGATTTACTCTAGGTATGTCTTAATAGAATCATAAAATACCAAAGTAACTACAATAATTGAATTAGTATTTAGCAAGAATAAGTGTCGGTAAGTATTAGTAATTAAAATAGTTAACGAATCTAATCGGCGCGTAAAACGTTTCGATATTGAATAGTATGAATCAATTTCATAAAAATGTAACACATTGGAACTTGTATGCAATTTATGATATTTATTTTTACATTCAATGCCTTTGAAAGACATGATAAATAAATGCAACAATTTTATTTATGACTGTAAGAAACCTTAAAACCATAAAAATTGCGAGATTTTAAATATTTTCCTTCTATTTTAATCGTTTGACATTATGTGATTTACATTATCTGTCTTAGAATTTATAACAATAAGAGTGTTAATTTGTTGACGATACCTTAAAATTGGCATGATTGATTGCATATTTTTGTCATGTATTATGTATGTCGCTACCAACGGTTAGATGCAAACGGCCCAGAGCCACTCGCTGTGGCATGGTTTTGAATACACAGGGTGTAGTGTTGACTATAGTCCTTTCAAGATAAACTTTTTTAATTATTAATTAATGTCATTGCAAAACCGCAATAATCTTTGCCTCTAAAAATCTAAGCAAAAATTGCAAACCAATAATATAGCTTTGCTTTTAAAAATAAATTAATATGATTTCCTTCAAATACTTGATGCGTAAAACAGAACGTTTACCTATAGGGATTGACAATACATAGTTGACACTAAATCGATAAATCTGGTCGTCTTGTGAAAACTTATGCGTTGACGTCAATACGAAAGCGTCTGCTCTAAATGCGGTGCGGTTTTTTTGTTGTGCTTCGCGAAGTTCCTGTTTTGACTTTGTTGCTGTATTTGTTGAGTTTTTCGTAAACTTTTTCTTATTATTTGGTAAAATACCAAAAAAGCAAAACATACTTGTCAAAAAAAAACTGTATACGACACTCTGGCGGTAAAAATTTGCAGTATACCTCTTATTTAAAAAATGGTCACTTGAATAAAAATCGATTAAACTATTTTTTAAATTTTTAATTAAAAAAAAGAATCGATTGGGTTTCGTAAGGGCACATCACTATACGTGTAAACAGTAAAGTGTTTAACTTTTTCTATGGGGTCAACACCAAAATCTCGTTTTTTTTTGTTTCCCTATACAAACTAATTCTCTACCTCGAAGATAAGTATGGAGCAGCGAATTTTTATTCACGATTTAAACGAAACCTCATAATTAAAGTTGATTGCATTGATGATCACATTTGCCTATTTAAATTTGTCTACTGTCGAAAACCACATCATGTATGGCCTAGCGGTGGATTTTCAAAGGTGATGATGATGATGATAATAAGATTTAACATGCTACGGTGTGTGTATCTAATAAGAATCTAAGAATCCTTGATTTATGCATTCATAACCAGCTTATACTTTTGAAAGCAATAGTTACAACAGCGTTCAGGGGTATACTTATTTTAACTTCACTCAATTGACTTCTCAAACAACAACGGAGGCGCTCGCGGCGCCAGCTAATCGCAGTTCCCGACACCAGCTCGTATGAACACAATCAAAGCGAACTTCACTTCGCTCGGAGCGCAGTTCAGATATTAACCGGATAACTTGCGGGTGCGGTTCGAAGTTAAAAGATCTGAATGATGGTTATCATTCCGCTTTATCAAGGTTATATTATCAGAGATCAGCTTTATAAGCAAATGTAAGGATTATGTGTGATTTTTAATGCATCATAGCGCTTTTCCAAAAACCCACCCAGTTTGGTTAAATTATATGAAATCACTTCAGATTTAATTGTTGAAATAAGTTTTAATTAACAAGTTTGTCCTTGAAAATATATTACCTATACCTTAATTTTTAAAAGTCAGATTGTAATGATAAGGGTTAGTTGCTTATCATCATCATTACAGGAAATCCTCTAAAATAAGAGTAGGTACCGTTTAAGACAAATTAAAAGATCCCAAACACGATGGGTAGTTTAGAAGTTCTAATGACAACCTTCCGTCTCCACAATCATTGTCAAGAACATAATATATATCCGCTTGCATGCCGCATATATTTTTTTCATAGAAATTTTCCGGTCTATATTGGGTAAGTGGCTCGCGAAGGATTAAATTATATCGCGCTGACAAGTCACTCAATTGAGCCGATTGGCGAAACCGAAAAGACATTTATAATCAGACATTGTCAAAACAAAAGAAAGAAGAAAACAAGAAAGTTTTTCGAGTGGTGACCACAAACTAGAAGACGCAGCTTGAGCAACTGAAGCCTACCCGGTGGACTGACGACCTAGTCGACGTTGCAGCGCGCAGCCGCTGGATGCAAACGGCCTAGAGCCGCTCGCTATGGTGTTCCATAAGGGTGGCCTTTGTCCAGCGATGGATTACTAAGAACTGATGATAATAATATCAAAACATTCAGTCCATACAAATACATAATATCTTCTAATATCCAATAAAGGTTACATCTCTACTGGGCAATAGGTATTTATTAAATAATATCGTACATTTGATATAAACTAATCACACTTTACGGACCGTCATATATATGTAGGTAGTACATATCGCATAGTATCAAACTAAACTTCGCCGTGTCCCAACGTCACAGTTTAGATATTAGCCGGATAACTTGCGATACTTAGCTAAACTACCAAAATTGTTACACGGTCCCTATTCTGTTGTATGAATATTTATAAACAGAGCGTTATTCTTTACAATTTATATCTACCTATGTTTTATAGAAACAGCCTTCCTTACCAATAGGCGTTCGCTTAATAAGAAATTAAAGTTTATTAGCTATTGAGCATTGAAGCTATTGCAGTCCTCTGCTAGACGTTTGCCTCGACGGTTCATCAAGCTGGGGGGGGGGGGGGGGGTTGTAGTAGTAGAAGCTGGAGATAGTTCAGGTTGAGGGCAGCCGCAGGATTTAAACGGCCCAGATCCGCTCGCTGCGCTGTGGCATCCTTTAAGGAGGCATAATGTCCAGCTGTAAACTGCTAAAGGCTAATGATGAAATCGACACTGGGACCCTATTCCATTCAAAGGCGACTCCACGTCAATTAGGTCGTTAAAAATATTTCGATATAAAGTAGTGTACCTACAGACCATGCATTCGTGCTCTCTGAAGTTGCATGTGGTTCCTACTGGTGTGACTTAGTAACTATGTTGCGGGATTGTTAACAAATTATGCACTTATCAAACTGCATGTAACGCAATTCATGGAACTCATGCTAAATTACGTCAAACCGAGACAGGCATGAGTTGCTTTGGTGCGGTATCATGCGAGGTTGGCTTATAAGTTATTTTTGTTTAATGGTCGTATAGTTATGAAATGGTGTATTCGCTTGAAATTACGTACCTAATCAACAGCTGCTAAACAAGAACTTCTATTACGAAAACACAATGTTTTCTGAATGGTCATATTTTTAGGGTTCCGTACCTTAAGTTAAAGGATCACTTAGTTGTCCATCTGTTTGTCTGTCAACATATTTTTATATGAGAAACGCGTAGGGGTATCAAGGTGAAATTAATATCAAAGACTCTAGTCTAAAATTCATTATAGCTGTAAAAAAAAATTTTTTAACGCAATGAAATGATACGACATTTTTGTGCTGCATATTTGAATTTATAGAGTAATTCCCGTTGACTTAGAATCAAATTTGCCAAACATTCATGTAATGGCACTAAGTAAAGAGAACAACCTGAAAAACGTTGAAGTTACATCACAAAAAAAAAGCTATTTTACAAAGTCACAAATATTATAATCATACGTTTTGGGGACTGATTTTAGGGGAAATTTAAAAAATAATCGAAAAAAGCATGTTAAAACTTGAAGACTCGATTCCCATGGATAAACTATTATATTATTATACCTTCTTTATTATTCTTCTTTATTATACCTACAATTTTAAACGGTTCACGAGGTAAGTCGCACTTGGCCGGGTTTTTAAGTTGATCTTTCGTATTCGGATCTGAGTATTTTTCAGTATTTTTTTAGTGTGATTATAAATGCTGACAATTTTATGTCAGTCTGTATTCGTCAAGGTATCACAAGAAATCGATCATGAAACTGCTTGATTAAAAGATAAAAATTTAATGGTCCAATGAAAGATAATAAAAAATGGTTGTGTTAACAATCGAATTCAGAACTTTCTCCTTTCTTGAAGTTCGTTGAAAGCTGTAAGTCAAGTAATAAATGTAGTTGTTCATAATGTTAACATTTACCTACTTGACAACATATTATACAAAACATAAATACATTCTAAGATAAGGTACCGGTTACTTTCATAATAGGTTTGCACAAAGCTCATAAAAACACTATTATCCACTCTTCCTAGTTCCGTGTGACACCGTACAATCTGCAGAGTATTATTTCAAAATGAAACTCATTTTTGCAAGGTTAGACGCATTTCTCGTGACGCGATCGCCTTGCATAGACGCGGGCGTTAGTTAAATGCAAATTAGTTTGATACAGGCATCGAGAAAAGTCTAAGTAGGATATAAGTGCCGTGTGGGGACGCGCGTAAAGAATACACTTTCCAGCGCCAACTGGAGGCGTGTCGTAAGAGGCGACTAATTCCTGTAGCACGAGACGGAAAGCAGCGTCTTCGTGCAAAATCTTATAAAAAGCTGCGCTCGCCCACCGCCTGCCAAGGGTGGTGAAAATTGGGAATTCCTCCCCAACAAATGTCATTGGGGGAGGCCTATGTTCAGCAGTAGACGTCCTATGGCTGAAATAATGATGATGATGATGATTCGGATTAAATTGCGTTAGGTGTGAGAATATTTTCAAGGTGTAGTTTGTTTTTAAGATACATCATTAATGATTTACAGAACCTATATATTTTACCTAGTCTCTACTTCGGTACCCTTGAACATGATCTGAGATGCGGCAAGTCTATAGTTATTTACATTTGGACCGATCGCCATCAGACCTTCGTAACCGTTAGAAAAAGTAACAGGACATGTTGGATCATAGCTACATATCCATTGTCATATGCTAGTTTCCTCAGGATAAACCCACCCAAGGTAAAGTAATCTTTGATTAATGTGATATTGAGAAGGTTAGGGTAATTGTCTTAGTTTCCATTACGTTTGAAAATTAAGGATCATCTTAAATTCAGCCATATGACGTCCACTGCTAAACATAGGCCTCCCCCAATGACCACTAGATTGGCCGGTTATGTAGCCTGCATCCATCGACTTCCTGCAATCTTTGCCAGCTTATTTGTACATCTTGTAGGTGGGCGTCCTAAGCATCCCAAGCTGCGCTTGTGAACGTGGCTTTCATTCCAGAACCTTCTGATCCATCGGCCGTCAGTTCTACGTGCTATGTGCCCTATTTTAACTTGCTAATCCGTTCAACGACTTTTGTTTGTGTTCGGGCTCCTCATATATTCTGATGAAAAAAAAAAAAAAAACTCTTTTAACCGTAACTACCCAAGGAATGTTGTTTTTACGTCAAACAATATACAGAAAAAACAAAAGAAGGTTGAAATAATACAGCTCCAGGATACTGTGTCTGCGATTAGTTCAACCTCGTCATTAACCTGGACACAAATAGAGACATAAATATTCCATAAAGGCAAGTGAGAATTATTGATAAGCACTTCTGACAGTGTAATTACAACTGGCGACCCAGCGTTAATAGTGCGATCAACTAATTGTTGACACGCCTGATTCATAGATTAAGGTTATGTTTTGAAATCATCAAACAATAGGTGTTTGGAGCCACTGGAAAAAGGCAGAAGAATTAAAATCGATCAACCCACGTAGCTAGTGTCATACCTGTTCTGTAGATCAACCTAATACACATAAAAATGTTGTCAATGCAACAATAAATATAAACCATAGTGTAACCATTGGTCAATATCACAAGCGAATTTTGTTTTGTCTTTTGTTTGTGATAAGCAATGTGTATATTTAGGCAATTGATAACACTTGCGGATTAAGTTTTATTTGATGATATTATAAAACAAATCTAGAAATTGAAAATGCTGCCAATTATTGCCAATATAAACTAAACACAAAATAATAATATGCGACAGCAGATCAACTGTTATGGTCTCAATGTATGGAATAAACATTATAGTTAATGTTTAAAATGTGACTTAGAATTACGTAACATTCATGTATAAGTCTTGGGGATTCTAAAGTCGTGAATTTCCCGGGGGGAAGGTGCAAGCCTTGCTGACCGTATGATATTGCGGCTGTTATGGCTCTACGAATTTGCAGCAAGAATGCATGGCGTCCTAAACCAACTTTATTAATGCGTTTATCCAGTAAGTACAATTTGACTTTTACAATTGCGATTCGTCTGCGAGCGAAATATAAAAAACTGCGCTCGCCAACCCGCCTGCTAAGCGTCCAATGAGGCCTTTGTTCAGCAGTGGACGTCCTATAGCTGTAATGATGATGATGATGACAATTGATTTCTCCTTAAAAACTAATGTCAGCTGGTCGGCGGCTTAGATGCGGAAAATGACTTTTCTGAGAAATCGATGGTGGTCCAATGGAAAAAACGTATTTGAGCAATAGAATCCTCTCAATGAAGTAATTTATTAGGACTTAGTTAAACCAATTTATTAGGATCTTATATTAAGAATTAATATTAAGTAAAAACAGTAGAAAACGCTTTTATTTTTATTTTTTATAAATATTCGTTAGATTTTAATTTGTAATACTTAAATATTTTTAACTTTATTTTTAAGTTACTTTATGTAGGTACTCCAAGTTGTAATAATTTGTGTTGGGAGAAACTTTTGACAAAACTTCAATATGCAGTTAACTTTACCCGATAATCATTTATTTATCTTTTATAATTATTTAGAAACCTGAACTTTTTTATAATAATTATGGTACCGTCTTTTACAAAGAGTTTGAGGAAAGCGATGGCTCTTGATTTCTTTTATATCCAACTTCAACTAAAACGTTTGATAGCAAAATACCTAAAAGTAATAAATCATAAATACCTAGGCTAATAAAGAGGTCTTCAATAAAACAGGTGTTTTATTCCTAATTGCGTTACGTCAATCTTATTAATCGCTTTTCAAAAATATTTTCCTAGACGGATCAAATTTTCCACGAGTTTAGTAACCCAGTATCGAGATTAGGTATCCTTTATATGCCTAAAATTTAAAGGTGTGTCATTGATCAGCTCACATCTAATATGTCAGTTGATTTGCCGTCTGTATTAGTTAGAACTTTATGTATTTGTTTTTTGGTTTAAATTTTTACAAGACCAACGAACATCCTTTTTGCAAGAATTTATTATCAATAGAGGAGCCTGGATGCCTATTCCGTATATTGTTTCTTTTCAGCGATCAAAAAGTATATGTGTAATTTTGCATACAGAAAGAAAATGCTACCCCAAATGCTATATAAAACACTTTTTAAGAGTTTTACTAGTGTTTTTAGATATTTACAAATGGATGTAGTACAATTCTAGAACTAGATGTATAAGGTCCGATTTTATTAGTTTACTTTCTTTTATATTTTGCTGATTATGATTAAAAAATAGCTACTTTTTCTAATAAAAACAAAATTTGAAATAGCACAGGTACTAACTCAAATAGAAAATTGGGAATTCCTCCCCAACGAATGTTATTGGGGGAGGCCTATGTTCAGCAGTGGACGTCCTATGGCTGAAATGATGATGATGATGATTCGGATTAAATTTCGTTAGGTGTAAGAATATTTAAGAAATAGAAATGTTTATTTTTCAAGGTGTAGTTTGTTTTTAAGATAGATCATTAATGATTAACAGAACCTACTTCTTTTATCTAGCACTACGGTACGCTTAACATGATCTGAGATGCGGCAAGTCTATAATTACTTACATTTTGACCGATCGCCATCAGACCTTCGTAACCGTTAGACAAAGGAACAGGACATTTTGGATCATAGCTACATATCCATTGTCATAAGCTAGTTACCTCAGGATAAACCCACCCAAGGTAAAGTAATCTTTGATTGATGTTATATTGAGAAGGTTAGGGTAATTGTCTTAGTCTCCATTACGTTTGAATATTAAGAATCATCATAAATTCAGCCATATGACGTCCACTGCTAAACATAGGCCTCCCCCAATGACCACTAGATTGGCCGGTTATGTAGCCTGCATCCATCGACTTCCTGCAATCTTTGCCAGGTCATTTGTACATCTTGTAGGTGGGCGTCCTAAACTGCGCTTCCATTCCAGAAATTTCTGACCCATTGGCCGTCAGTTCTACGTGCTATGTACCATATTTTAGCTTGCTAATTCGTTGGGCTATGTCAACGACTTTTGTTCGTTTACGGGTCTCCTCATTTCTGATTAAAACATAAAATGAAAACTCTTTTAACATTAACTACCCAAAGAATGTTGTATAGCACAACAAAATTTGAAATAGCACAGGTACTAACTCAAATAAAAAATAAAACCTGACTAGCTGTTACGTTTGGATCTTTTCTTGTAGCTGATTAGTCACTTCTTAAAATGAAACAAATGAAACATTGCACAAATGTGGTAAGACGGTTAAGTTACGAGTATATAGCCGCGCTTCAAATTCTCAGAAGACTTAACTACTTTATTTGTCTACATTCTTTGCCCAAAATAAATCTAGCAATTTATTGAGTCCCATGTTTCATTCGCCTTACATTCAGTAGTAAATAGCAACCAAATCCGTAAGGTATCGTAGAATTAAACCACTTCTCCGAACTAGGCATATTATTTCTCGGAAGTCTGGTTTCAACTGGAAAGGGCATGGTCGTAGCTGCGACAACTTTGTGTTACTTAATCAGCAAGGTTAGACAGCATTTCCTTAAAGGTTTTCTATTAGGTATCTTAATTTATACTAATACGGTTAAGCTATGCCACTGATACCATAATTGCTCAGATTAAGATAATTGAATTAGTATAGTAGGCATGTCTATACAGAAGTCGTGGTTAATTTTGTTGTTGCTGAAATCAAGCAAAGATACGAAATGAATGAGTGCGGCCCTCCTTTAAGTAGGTTCGTGTAAAAGCACAAAAAAGGGAGCATATAAGACATCATCGGGATTCAACACCGCAGTGTTGAATGAACGGTAGTAGCTTACTGGTTGGAGTCTCACCTTACTTCTGTGGGTCAAGAGTTCGCATCCAAGCACGTACCTCTGTATATTTGAGAATCTATGTACGGATTTATACCACTTGCTCAGCGGTGAGAGAAAAGATCGTGAGAACATCTGCACATGAATTTAATACTGGATCTAGACTGGATTGAAAGCATCAAAGAGCATGAAAACATGCTTTTTTATCCATACACTGCGAGCTATCTTCCTATAAGGTCGTCGGTCCATCGAGGTGAGGGGTCCTACACTACGTTTGCCAAGATGTGGTCTCTATTCGAGAACCCGTTTACTCCACCTATTATCGGTTCTGCGATAGATGTGGCCAGCCCACTGCCACTTTAGCTTCATACATTTTTGGACTATACCCATTTCTTTGGTCTGCTGCCGGATAACCTCGTTCGTTAACGGATTTTATCCCTTAACAAAATCCCAAGCATCAACCTTTCCATAGCTCGCTGAGTGACGTAAAGTCGGTGGGCCATCTTTACTGTCTTGTTCCACGTTTCGGCTCCGTAGGCTATCACTAGTAGGATGCAATAGTCGAATACCTTGCTCTTCATCATTGTGGCAGTGGCAACGAGAAGATATGACGCAACTTCCTAAACGCTGGTTGGCTGGGGCCAAGCTTCACTCTTCAATGGCAATCGCTACAAATATAATAACTAGACTTGCCGAATCTCGGAGCATAGTCAAACGTATCCCAACTACGAACCGGAGAACAATAAAGAGTGTCAAAAGCTCTTTAAATGTTATTGCTTAGCTTCTACTTAAAAATATACTACTTCAGAAGGAAGAATCTGAAAGACAGATACTCGTATCTATCTACCGTATAAACAAAAGCTGTAACATTATTGGTACAGTCAACATCAAAAGTAGTTTAGTAACAGAATTTTCCAAAAGAATTTTATTACAAAACAAAAGACAAAAGCGCTATGCAGAAGTCAAACAAAGAGGTCAGGTCATCGTGACATTTAGAAGACTCAGTAGGTTTGAAAATTCATGTTGATTAGCTCTTTTAATGCTGACTGTACCAAGTTTGTTATGCGAGTAGTTGGTATAAGTAAAAAATTGCAATTAAAATATGCAGTTGCTCAGTATTTGCGATAGCAGTAAAATGATAACAGACATACCTTTAGTTAAAATTTCATCTACCAGTGTACTAACCAATAAATCATGTTCCTATAAGTGTATGTAAATGTTTTTCGCAAAACTGTAACTCCTTTTATAGTCCGTATTGCCTATTATCAAAAACTTAGTACTGGTTCTAATGGGTTGATGTTGACAAACTGATATATAAAATAGACTTTTAATCACCCAACGTAACCATTTTTAGGACACAATAGTACTCGGATAAAGAAAATATGACATTGCGCACCCAACCCTGCGCCAGAATAGTCCAATAAATAATTCATCAATAGCGACATTAAGCCAAAAACACACATTTTGTCTTAACATTTATACGACCAATGTCCGGTCGAGAACATAAATTAATAACTGATACGTTCCCAGCACTAATAAAATTAATAGACAAAAAATCTTGTCAAGAAAATATAATAACTCAAACTATTTTAACAACACCGTGTTATCGTGTCATATTTTTTCAGAGAAATATTAATTAGTCGTCTAATTGAGTATAAAGTCTCTTACATCGCTTGTTAGGAGGACTTATTATGAGGCTGACCCTAAAATTACGAGTGCGTTAACTCATTATCACGAGGTATTTGTCTAATTAAAAGGTTATAAAAACCACCGCCACATAGCCTTTATGTCGCAATTTGATATAACTAAGAGCGCCTTATAGGGAATTTCATTTTGTTTTTTTAATAAAAACCTACTATTAAATTATTATTTTTAATTTTGAGTAGTTTTAGTACCTTTAATTTTATCTTTCTATCAAACATTAAAGATGATCTTTTAAGTCTGCCTGCGTTTAAAAGTAGCTACTCTGGTTGACATTAGATACTTATCAAAATGTAATTAGAGGCTACAGTTAAGATATTTAAACTTAATAATAATCATTCAAATAAAATTTTACCCTTTGAGTCTTATCTGTTACATTTTATTTAATTTTTCGAAAATATTACGATGTTTTAATCAATTTATCATATTTATAACTAAATATAAGGCAATGTGGTAAATGGATTAATAAAGTTTTTATTTTAGTAAAATGTCCGCTCAACAAAAACGATGCCAAATTTTGGACATCCACTCGATAAACATGTTTCTTAATTACAACTAGTAATCATTCTTCACTGTGGGTAGATTATAACATCTTACTACATATTTAATATTAGGTTTACTAATTATGGATGTGATCCATCCTCTTCAAGGATCAAGCCTCATATTCAAGTGCCAAGTGCTTATTGCTAATACTGGCACGATTGATGTGGTGCCATCGAACCGTAATTGACGAATCGATTTCAGATCCTCTTTTCATGAATACCGAATACAGACGATTAAACGATTAAAGTCAAATACGAAACATGACTGGGCATAATAAAAACACTGACTATATGCTCTTTGTCAACCTTAGGTAATTAATTACAACAACAACGTAAAAAGACAGTAAAAAAAATCTTCATTATAATCATTTCAGCCATAAGACGTCCACTGCTGAACATAGGCCTCCCCTAGTAACTTCCAGATTGTCCGGTTGGAAGCGGCCACCATGCAGCGGCTTCCTGCAACCTTTACCAGGTCATCTGTCCAACTTGTGGGTGAACGTCCTACACTGCGCTTGCCGGTACGTGGCCTCCATTCTAGAACCTTTCTGCCCCATCGACCATTAGTTCTACGTACTATGTGCACTGCCCACTGCCACTTCAGTTTGCTAATCCGTTGGACTCTTGTTCGTTTACGAATCTCCACATTCCTGCATCAAAGCAAAAAATAAATAAAAAATTTACAAACAACAACATTGTTTGATTTATGAACAAAATCTTAGTCATAAGATAAACTGTAACAAACGGAAATAAAGAGTTTGTTGTTAATTTTTTTGTTAGAATGTATGATTTAATTCTTATAAGAATCACGTTTAAGATAAGCAGCTTGTGCTACTAGATGACTTGTGGCGACTAGGACTGAAAGACATACTTAAATATACGATAAGTATGACATCTATCACTCAGGTAAAAATGCTTGTTCATCAAACGGCCAAGTTCCTTGCGGAATCCTAACCGAATCCATCTTACTTATATTCCCGAGCGCGATCCACTATAAAGACGGTCGTCAACATCGTTAAAATGCGATTCATTATTAAAGTTGTCTTGCAAAACGAGTTCAACCATCTTTCTATGTGAAAAGTTAGGATTTTTCATAGAAGAATGGTTGAACTTGTTTTGATATATAGATACATTGTTTATTTGCAAAACACAAAGCACACACATTATAATAATTTAGACTAAAGTTAAAAGTTAAAAGTTTTGCAGGCTTAAGCCCTAGCATGTCTACTGAAACGCGATATGATATAGCGATTTATCGACACCAACTGTACATTGTTTTTAAATATGTAGATATAACCGCCATTTTGATTTTTTATCGAAACAGCGATCATAAAATGTGACGTCACCGGCACGGCGATTCAACATGGCGGCTATATTTATCATATTTTTACATTTCGTGTCGATATATCGCTATATCATATCATATCGTGTTGCGGTGGTCATGCTAGGGGGGCTGGCATGCTTTGCGTTATTAAAACAGATCCGATGAGGCTCTATGACGCGATCACCTAATATGTAGCAGATATTTAGTATTGTAGTACCTAGATAGATATTCAGTACTCTATTTATAACATGGTAAGATAGATTTACCAGGTCGTCTGTTCACCTTAAATAAGATATGATACCTACACGTACATATTTATACTTCTTTTATCTTACTTTAATTATAAGTTTCAAAAGTTGTATGTTTGAATGTGTCTTACTCCATATCCATCTAAAGTCGAAGCAGAGTAGGTCGCAGGCAGAAGCCAGTAAGTTAATACAAGGTGAAGTTTACAATTAAAAATTAGGCCGCTCTAACAAACAGGAGCTAGCTACTCGTAGCTAGTTAATAAAACAAATTATAATTATACTGTTACTTGTAAAAATAATAAAGATTAACACCCACACGTGTTGTCTATAAAATTATTTAGCTAATCAAAACATGTTTCAACAATGTCAAATCATTAAAAAAAAACAGTATAATGTGTCATCGACCTTAGTCAATATTTAATAAGTATCGATCGTTCATTAATCGATCAATCAAATCATCAACACTATCACTCGCTTGAATGAGCTCATTATGTACTGGATATTTTATGATATTAAATTTGTTAAACAAATTAAAATACACGATTATATTACATACTAATTAAACGATAATATCACCACGGAAATAATATGTGACATAAAAAAAATTGAACCATTATTTTAGTAATCAATCACGTCATACAATACATGAATAGTGATTCTCTGTATTGCACACATACAGCGTGATTACAGTGATTGCCACGATAGAGATGTCAACCGACTGTAAAGAAAGTACAATGTAATACATCTAAATATGCCTTTATAAAATAAAAATATTTAAAATAAGTAAATTTTATTTAAAAAAATTTTTTTTTTTTTTTTTAAATTTCATTCAATTTTTAGTGATAAATACCAATCTAACTGCTGAACACCGATTTCATCCCCTATTTTCTTACCCTTAGGGGTGATTTTTATTTGAATCATCAAAATCGGCTCATATTTGTCGAAGATAGGTAACAAGAACCACAACCAAAATATTATCTGGGTATATATTTGTTGATTTTCTCAAAAAGTTCTAAATCAATTTCGATAAAATTTATATGGGACTACCTCTGAAGTATGATCTACCAAACAAAAAAAGAATCATTAAAATCGATTCATAATTGGCGGAGTAATCGCGTAACATACATACAAAAAAAAAACATACAGTCGAATTGAGAACCTCCTCCTTTTTTGAAGTCGGTTGAAAATAGTTAAAATTGAGGTTCACGTGGTAAAAAATATCACCGAATCGTCTTTTCTTTTTTTGATATTGCTTACAAATACTGGTTTACGCCGGTCATACGGTGGTACAGACAACAGCAGATCAACCTACCCAAAAATTTAAAGGTCATTGAATTGATTTTCAACTTTAAGTCCGACACATAGAGATCAATATCAATTGAGAAAATTTGACAATTTGTGGTAGGTGGACGTGCTGTTATATAAATGCAAACATACATACATCAATTTACTGCTAAAATCGTAACCCATCCTTTTTAGCTTTGTCGTAATCGGAAAAAAAATTACTATGTCTGAAACTACTTAACCCTTTATGTTTTCAGCTGATTGTAAGAGGTAAGTAATGTCTCATTCGCACTTTAGCCAATAAATAATACACATTGGATCATAAACATGCATTAACAACAAAACAGGCGAGTAGTTTGTCGCAGCTAATTGATTTATGCTTGTATGCTATGGTGCATAGCATTTACTGCTGGGCGCGGTGCATATCGATACCGGACTGTATATAACGCCAATTACAGGGTTAGGTAAAAGGCAACAGTAAAGCACGCGATTCCTTGATGCGACATTCGCTGCGGAAAACGCTTGCGGCAATCGCACTTCAATTGCCTCGGGCATTGTCCTATGTAAGCTTGAAACGTAGCAACAAGATTCGTTGCAACGAATACGAATATTAGCCAATGCGCGTCTCGATCTACGCGACAACTTAGGCTACGTGTAGTAAAAGAGTAGCTTTGTTTACGCGTAGATCGAAACGTGAACTGATATAAATATTTGTTTCGTATTAAGTAACAACTTGTCTGCTAACATGGGAGAGGCCTATGTTCAGTAGTATGATAGACATCCTATGGCTATCCATCGTTGTTTCTGATTTCTGTAACACAAGTGCTTAAGCTACTTATCATAGGATCAGAGCAATATATGTGATGTTGTCCATATTTATTCATTTATTTATGGCTGAAATGGTGATGACGATGATGATAACGATGAACAACTTGTCGCTTACCTAAGACAACGGGTCATGCCAACGCGCCAATGGGTCATAGTTATGCGTCAATAGTGTGCGTCAATTACAATGCCGAGAGCTCAGAAAATGTCGCATAAAGGAACCGCGTGCTTAAGGTTACAATTTTAACGTTACCCGATAGTGTAGTGCCTGGTATTATTTTAGTAAATGTTAATAGGGATTGAACAAAATCCCTTCTGATAGACTTTCAACAGGAAAAAATTGCAGCTTGAGTGTGCATGTGTCCAACTGTCCATCAATGCATAAATAATCATAAACTGATCTGAATTATTGATTTAAAAATATATGAACAGGTATTATTATTGTTTCTAAGGTTTCGTACTTCAGTTCCTCAGTACCTCATAAGGACAACAGGATCCCTTATATCCTCACTTCTTTGTCCGTCTGTCTGAGAAGACCCTTTTTATCAAGAACGCGAGCTGGTATAGAGTTAAAATTAATATCAAATACTCAAATCTGCACTCCCTTGGGGTTGTGAAAAACCAAACATCTGAGTAAACGCAATCAAAAGATACGAACAGAAAGTACTTTCCTTTGACATAGAATCATGAAATTTGGCAAGAAGCAAAATATTATAGCGTAAAATAAAACGTCCAAAAACCGTAAGTTTTAAGTCAAATCATCAAGACTCGATTCCCGTTTTGAAAGACTCGATTTTTTTTATTAAGTATTTTAATTAAATACACGAATTTTTTAATTAAGTTAATTGTAAGAATATCAATTGTTCCTTCTGTAAGTAGCTCAGCCAAAGATAAGCCCTCAAACAGCTCAGGAATAACAAGGCAAGTGATGACGGAATCACCTCAGAGCTTGTAAATGCGAATGGAATACCGAACTAAAATTCCTTTAGAGACTTTTCAACTCTGTTTTGCTAGAGGGAATAATGCTAGAGGCATGGAACAGAGGTGTGGTGGTGCACTTCTTTAAGAAAGGGGATAAAACCTTACTGAAGAAAGGAGATAACACCTTACCGAGGAAAGGGGAATCCAACTCGGCTGACCAGCGTTCGGGAAACTACAGGTCTTACTGTTCAAAATACCTCAGTGGCAAAACCAGTGTGTGTTACCAGTGATGACATATGGAACTAAAACGTGGCCTCTCACCATAAGCCTCATAATAAAGCTCAAGATTACACAGCGTACTATGGAAATGTCTATGCTTGGTGTTTGTTTGCGAGATTAAATCAGAAATGATGAGATTGCTGACATAGCTCGACGGATTAGTAAGCTAAAGTGTCAGTGGGCAGGGCATATAGGACGTAAAACTGACGGCAAATGTGGTAGAATGGTTCTAGAATATAGGCCACTTCGATAAGTGCTTGCCGATGCAAGCGCAGCGAAGGACGTCCACCCACAAGTGGACAGGCGAACTAGTAAAGGTTGCAGGAAGCCGCTCTATATAGATCGCTTACAACCAGCCAATCTGGAAGTCATTGGGAGGTCTATGTTTAGAAGTGGATGTCCTATGGCTGAAATAAAGAATGATGATGACCAACATTTCTAACTACAACTTTCATTAAGGGAGCAACATTGAGATGAAAAGAAAAAGAAAACGCCTTTTCATACAAAATTATTATCTACCGCGACAACAAAATATTTCTATCAAATTTTTAGATTTATAAAGTTTTTCAAAATTGGTAAAAAGCTGTTTCTGTTTAACATTTTATGCCGAGCGGTCGCGGTTTAGTTTTACAGGGCTTGGGGGTTTCAAGGTAATATTTTTATTAATATTTCCAAAAAACTTTAGATGTTGGCTATCTATGATTACAATAGGGTTATTTACCTTATAGAAATGAGAACGAAGTAAGTCAACATTCCCAGTTTGATTTCCGATAAAAAAATCTCAAGCTAACAAAAGACGTCGCGGAACTTTATTTACTGAGTAATCGATTACACAAATTACCCTTCTCTTTTCCAATTAGGTGAAGTTTCCTCAAATAATTGGACAAAAAACTTCGTTCTATTTTACTTCGTTTTCCAGGATTTATTTATTTCGAGGATTAGATAGGTAGACAACCATAAGATTTTTTTAGAACTCCACTATCCACCTTCCAGCTCAAACATCAAATCAGCACATTACATTAAATTATATCACACAACATTAAATTATTGTATTGCTATCCAAATGTACAGTCTCAAATCAATAGGATAGTTAGGATTAGGTTAAAAATAACTTTCAAGATTTGATTAGATTGTTATCATAAGTCCTATAATGACTTAGGGGCATCATCATAACCATTATCAACCTTTAGAAGTCCACTACTGAACATAGTCGACCTCCCCTATAGAACGTCACAGCGAACCTGAACTTGGTCATCAGTCCACCGGGTGAACTGAGCTGTTAGTTAGTTAAAAGCAAAGCTAGTAAAGTTTAATCTATGGTTATTCTGTGCTATGGTTACCCTATCTAACGAGTCCAAGTTCTCACTAGATCGGAAGTACAATTATTACCGCATACTTCCAGTGGTCTGACTGCGCCCACGCATTCACGGTCGCGTTTCCCAACAGCTAAGCCCCTTTTCTCAGTGCGAGATATTTGTTGCTGATTTTGAGCTGAACAGGTTTATTTAATCTGTTTTGATTTTACTCTATTAAATTGTTATGGGAATTCAATTTTATAAGTCAAGATTTATTGGTTTAAAGGACAACCTTTACTCATAGAAGGAAGTTTGACCATTAGAAGTCACATTCAGACTCAGTTTCAAATGAAACTTTAAGTTTTTATACTCCGACCAAATTATGATTATCAAAAATTTTTTTTTCAGACAGACCGATTACTGTTTCAATAAATTATAGAAAAAAGACTGCCCGGTGAGCTGAAGAGCGCACAGGCACAACATGACAAACTAGCTGTGGCGGCGATGAGATCGAGATTGCAAAGCAAATCGGATCACAAAGATTGCGTGATATTTCGATTAGGCTAGTTTCCTAGGTCACAAAAGATTATTCTATTTAGTCTGTCAGTTAGATTATCAAATAATATTAGACACATATTTTGTCTTTTGTCAATCAAACAAAAAATGAGAAAGATATAGCGCATCAAACTTAGCAAGTGACGTCACCTCTTGCTAAAAAGTGTCGCAAGGCGTGACGTTACGCGGAACTTTAACTTTCATTATTTTTTGTTTGATTGAGAGAAGAAAAAATACGTGTCCAATATTTTCTGTTAATCCAACTGACGGACTAATTAGTTTTTTTTTTAAACTAGCCCATTCTATCATCGGGCATACTAGAAATAGGTATTTACAATATCATAGTTGAAGGTCCTCTGTCTTAAGCATCTGGTACGTACCTGCTAATAAATATCTAAAATCAGAAACAACAAGATAGCTAAGAAGAATGCATTTTGTGACCTCTTTTTGTACGATATTTTCAATACAGGACTATTTCTAGTTTCTTGTATGTCATATACATAAACGGACCATTTATATTATCTATTAAATACACACACTTTTTGTTGTAAAATAAGTAAAGTAAATAAAATTCCAGCTAACTGATTATAACACTTGATAATAATAATTATTTGCTACAACTATACTGAATTCGATTGTACCCTTTTCAAGACTGTTTTTGTAAACTTTGCTTGTCACTATATTATATAACTGGAGCGAAAATAATTTATTGCTGTTTAGGTTTTTTGGTGAACCGCTCCTGCCGATTTAGCCTTGGAAAAGACTCCCACAGTCACATAATATCTAATAGTTTGCAACGTGCTTGCTTTTATACAAACACGCGCCTGCTTTGACGCGAAAAGCTGCCTATTTTTCTCTTATATAACTCTTATTTACTCATTAATTAGCATACAGACACACACACACACAGAGAGAGAGAGTGTATGTGTAATGTGATTTGCCGACAGGATTGGCAGCAAAACTGTAGGACCATTTAAGCGTTTGCCTTGCCGTAGCATGGACTCGTAAGTCCATTGCCACAATCCTAAATTTAGCAACACGATTATATTTGTTCTATGAACCTCTAATAAATACGAGTACATATAAAATAAGTAAGATGTGAATTACAAACCTACCCATAGGTATTATCAACGATATGCGTTATAAATATCATAATAACTCTCTTAATGAGCGCGTGTCTTGATAGTGGCGCCCTATTATGCTACAGAATTATCCATCTAGATCGGAAACAGTCGGAAACACGCCTGCTGATATTGACAATTATTTCGAGTAACGAATAGCTTGTGTTGAAATCGGCAATGGCGTGCTTCGAGGATTTAAATCTCATGATTGCGCTAAGAGATAGAAACCGAAACTTAGATATCGAACCGTTTGCATGCTGTATTTAATTAAAATGATATTGCTTTGTGTTATTTGACAATTGCACTCGCTGGTTGATTTTAATTGGCGGAGTAACAGGTTAATAGTATTTCAATAAGAAAATATGACAGATTTTTTGAGTATTATTTTGTTTAGCTCATTAAATAGAAAATGGGAAAGTGTAGTGCTACAGGACATGATCCCGAGTACGAGGTTTCCAAAGATGATGTCAAGGATAGAGTGAAGTGGAGAAGAAAAACCTGGAAGGCTGACTCCTGCAGTGAATGAACCCGTGAACCCTTGGCTATTAAATAGTTATAATAGCCAAGGGTTATACACTGCAGGAGTTTTTCAAAGACAAATTGCAATGATGAATGCAAACAAGCTTGACAATATTATTTATTTATTTACTTAAGTTAGAGTTAAACAAAATTACCAGACAGAACTTTAATATATTTAAATTTGATTTTGACATTGAACTCATTTAAATTGTAATTAATCCTATGAACGACATTTGATATTTTATGTTTATTCTAGCATGTTAATAATTATGCAATGTGACATTTTAATATTTTAAAGTTAGTATTGTTAATCAAACCCGTCATTTTAATATTTTAATGTAACCTATATATTTTTTAATATTGTGGTGCCCATACAGGCTCCATGTGTTGGACATAATTATGTGTGTACATAAATCTTAAATACCATGTGAAGCAATAAATTAATTATGAATTATCACTATGCGGGATACATAGCCAGGAAGAGAAAGAGTTTAGCTCATTTAATGAAATACAACATAAGGTGAACTTCCATTCACGGGGTGATTCTTCTTCGCTTTAACAACAACCTTTCCTTTGAAACCAACATCAAAACTAAAAAAAGCGTATTTACTTCTCTCCATACTAAACAGCCGATCAGCTAAAACGGGTTGTTTGGGAAAATTTGACCTTTTCTGAGACTTCGATGTTGGTCCTATGGAAGACTGAAGTATAATAAACCCTTAAAAGGCAGTTAACTAATAAAATTGACTTTATATTGACCAATTAAAAAAAATATTCATTTTCAGTTCGTTCGCCCCGCATCGCCCACTAATTCTTTAAGTCTTGTAGTTTTTTTTAATGAAAATCACAGAACTTGTAAGATTAGGTACGGAGTTCTTACGGCATTTATTAGTATTATTAATATTTGTACTTACTTAAAATAATGATTATAGCGGCCAATAATATCTTATAGAAATACAATTTTAAGCCTTGAAGTAGACATTAGTTTTACAATAAAAAACAACTTGAGCGAATGCTATGACAGCGAGAGTCGAACTTCAAAGTATAGTATGCGCATTACCCGGCTAATTCTAACATTTATCATGTCTATTATAGAACACATTTCTATCATTCAGCAGGCACCTGACGCATTCATCTCGCGACCGCCGCGAGATTGGCACGTGTTGTAGCCGAACAGATTTTAATTTTAAATGAAGGTAAAGCAAAAACAACTGTATGAATTATTTGCTATCAAAATGATCAATGTACATACTTTCATGTTACTTTAAAAGTACCTACATTATTAATTTATAGTAACTATTCTTAATGTTTAAGGTTTATAACCCAGGTGAATATAATTGTCGAGCTCAAAGCTCTAAAAGCATCCCACTACTCACTCTTAGGTAATTTAGATAAGTAACTAAATTAGAAAACGAATATATTTCAAGTTTGCACAAAAAAGCAACCCTTATTTTGTACTAATTTTGCATAAACTAAATGTATGCTGTTTCAAATACGGATCTGAGTGGTAGACCTGCAGTGATTCACTAGCAGGCCTCAGTCGCTTTTTTCCGCTATTCAACCATAGTTACGGTATTTCCAATAATGGATGTCCAACTACTTGTTTCTTTAGATCATTTAAACGGTAGCTGACCCTTGTATGGACTATGACATTTTTAAAATTTATGTTCACTCAATTAAGTTTATATTTTTGAGACATGATAGGAATATATTAGTAAAAAAAATCTTGATTCTATGTGCAATAAATGTTTTCAGATATCTGTATACGAATAAATGTGCTAATTATCATTTTTAGCGTCAATAAAATGTTCTTGCTGCTCATTACAATCATTTGATGACATAGCTGTTGATACATGTAGTTGATTCAGTCACTTTGAAAGATTCGCGATTTTCACACATTACACATACACACAGGCCTTTCGCGATAAATAAAGTTAAAAAGTAAATTCTAAGACCGTTTAATTTATGATTACGAATTCTAGAAATGAGTATGATGTTCATGGGCAGGGCATATTGGTTCTTAAATGGCGACCACAAGACCGGTAGGTCGACACTCGGTGGATGCAAGTGGCTCAGAACCGCTGGCTGTGGGCTTTATGTCCAACAGTGGACTTCTAGAGGCTGATGATAATTGGGAAAATGCTTGTAGATGTTAATTTCCTTGCGCTTACATTTTATCGTTTCGGGCTCTGGGATGTGTGATGATGGTGATGGGATGCGTATGCACGATGACCCTGATCGGTAATGTACACTACATTTTCGATTAAAAAATTACGCTGCTATTACGTTTAATCAAAAATATATTTTATAATTCATATAAACATACCAGCCTGAACTATCCAAGTATAAATACGTCAAATCTCAAAAGTAAAGATCGGATTCTGTGCAGGATCGGTTTGTTAAAATAAATAAATTACGTTAATCCCTTGGTTTGCGGACCGAAGTTTTGGATTAACAAGTCGCGATCTGTATTTAATTTTACAACAATCTTATGAAAATAACCCCAAATCTTACTTATTACTATATAATGGAGCTTTAAACGCCGGAAAGTATTTATAAATGTAGAAAATAAACTTATGGCATTGTAACAAAGTGTCGTAACTACAAAGTGCTAATAGCCGACTATACAACCAGGTGTCAGCACTGAAGTTATTAAAGTTTCGAATGGCCGGAATTCCTATAACGCCTATGTATTAGTCGATCAATATTATGACGCCGAGACACACAAGTCCTAAATAATTTGTACTTTGACTTTAGGCTTTAGAAACTGGAACAACTGAATGTTGCGAAACCGTTTGCTATTAGGGTATCCACTAGAACCCGCTTAGCCTTGATTGAGCGCCTGTTACTTAATTATTATGCCAGCCGAATTTAATACAGATATTATTTTTGTGGGGCATTTCGAGGAGTGGGCCAGCGTTTGAAAGCGTATAACCTTGTGGCACTCATAAATATTTTAAAGTAAACCTGACTTTTCCGAATTGCGCTACGTAATAAAATTACCTAATAGTGCTAGGCGTAGCTATTATAGTTGATATTTTGTTTACCTAACATGGAATTCTAGGTTGCGATAAATATTGCGCTAGACATTGACATTCGACATACGTCTCAGAGTAAGAGATTATCATCCTCTGTTTAGAGGTAGGCAATTATTTGCAGGGCGTTTCCTGTGTCCAAACACATGAGGCGAGCCAATATAGCAAAGTTGGATCGATGATTAAATTTATCGACAGGGAATCAAACCTGACCACTACCACCACCACGGTACACATCTCTCATGAAATGGGCTTCATACAATGAAAACCGATTATTTTCTTTATGAACCTTAGACCGCTTTATTGGCCTTTCTTTCTCCACTGTACAAGTCTCGTTTATGCAATACAGAATCTTTAAAAAAAAACCAGGACATCCCGTCAGCATTTCCAGCACACAAACGATGACGTATCTATAGTTTTATTGCCTTTAATTTGTTAGCAATTACAAATTTTGGCCCAATTTGAAGTTAAGAAGCAATGTGTTACTTAACTCGCTTAGTCCCACTTCGATAAGCTAAGCACGTTTTGAGGTGATGTCAGATAAAGATTCTGAACTGCATGGTAATTTTTCGAATAGGGTCTAATTATTTTTGTATGCTTGCTTTTAAATAGATATCATGTTTCTTCGTTTATGTACTATTTTGTGGCCAGAGAATGTAAACATGAATTTTACAAATATAAATAATGTTATCGCTTTGGTGATACTAAGAGACGCTCCTAATCGTTAGGTTTTCCTAGAGATTTAGGAGAAAGGTCAGTTACTGTCGGTACAAGCACAGATAAAAGAATTACAACCATCTTAAAAAATCAATAATGTTTTTTGGTAAATTGGCTTACAATATTACTAGATTTCTCCGTTCAAGTATATGTAGGTATTTGAACACTTAGAAATATTCAACCACAAGGCAATTAAAGGATATCATTAATTTACGTGATGCTTAATTATTAATACAAATACAATGTTAATTTCCGCTGCACCAGTATCTTAATTATATCTAGCAATATTTATGAGTTTGAATGTATAAATAATATGTTTCTAGTAATATCTGTGACAGTGAGAAAGCACTTGGTGTACTTGCTCGTGTCGACTCATTGTTTAAGTAAGAACATCGTTTAGTCCATTTCCTAATGTGTATTATTAGGTACTTGTTCCACTACCTGTATAAACTAAACTCACTCTTTCCTTCTTTATCTTTTGGATTCCAAAAACATCAAACTGTAAATTAGAACGGTTGGCCTAATAAACATAATAGGAGTATTTTGTCTAATGTTTTTGCGACATTTTAATGAGATCTGATTTAAATGCCTTTTTAAACGGTTTGTGGGTGCTATAGAGCTTGAAGCTTAAGAAGCCGCGATAGCAGTAAGATCGATGCGTTTGAGATGTGGTATTGGCGGAAATTACTTTGCATACCCTGGACTGCGATGCGAACTAACGAGTCCATATTAAAAGAAGTGAAACATCACCACGCGGCTCTCCACCATATGCAGAAGGCGTACTTAGTTTCTTCGGACACATTATGCGATCTTCTAGGCATCGCCTGGAGAAACAAATTATCTTGGGCCATATAGAAGGTAGACGTGCTCGGGGTAGAACACCTACGTGATGGTCAGACGCGAAGAAAAAAACATATCAATTAATTTCGAATCGGAATTATGTGTTTGCTTTCAAAATGTCAACGACAGTTTAGCTTTCAATCAATGCATTGGGTTAACAGTTTGATAGTCGGTTTTTGAAAGTAATTTTAAGAACATTGACTTTTAACCATAGGTAATAATAATATTGTGTTAATAAATTACATATCGCCGTAGTGACAAGTAAGGTAAGGTATAACGTAGATAGAGCAAAAGGTACTAAGTAAAGTATATTATAGGAAGTTAACTAACAAAATATGACCATACTACCTTTTATAAAGACTAACTAAGTAACAATGTAAGTACAAAGAGTATTTATTTTGTTGAATAATTTTCAATGTCAATATGCAACTTTCATACTTAATCAATTTAATAGACTGACTAACTTTTACTATTTTTATTAATATAACATTTAAGCTCTAAAAAATTCTAAATACTATTTGTGTTTGTCAAAAATATAAAAATTGGGACATCCTACTACAAGTACTTCCATGCTTATAAGATCGTTCTTTTTACTAACCATGTTTTGTATCCACCAGTTATACTTCGACGACTTCCGTAGCCGAGAGGCGAGCATACCGGATTTGGTGTCGCTATCTCTGAGGTCCCGGGTTCAATTCCCGGTCGGGTCAATGTAGAAAAATAACTTTTCTATATTGTCTCGGGTCTGGGTGTTGTGGTACCGTCGTTGTTTCTGATTTCTGTAACACAAGTGCTTCAGCTACTTATCATAGGATCAGAGCAATGTATGTGATGTTGTCCAATATTTATATTTTATATTTATATTTATATATTTTATACTAATCATTAATTTTATTTATTTATGCATTAAACGAATATAATACTACACAACAGATTTCACGTAGAAAAAGTCACACGCAGCTTTTGTGTTCTAGCTAGACACAGTGAAATGAGTAAGACTAAAAGTGGGTATCACCAAAACGTGGGTTTTCATATAATGACAACCCGAGCGGACACGAGCATAATCTGTATTGATTCTATTAAGGCGAGTAGTGCCCCCAAATTAGCAACTCGACGCGTGTTGGTACGAATAAAGCACAAAAAGTCATTTATGGTACATAACAGCGCGCAATAAAACGTTTCTGTAACGACAATGCGTCTTGTAGCGAAAAAATATATTTTTATTCTTCTGAAGTATAATTACTACAGACAAACGCTATAGGTTGTGTAGGTTTAAAAAAAAATTATTTTTTTAAAAATATTTTTCTGACAATCTGGGCTTAATTAGTAAGCTTTTAAACCTACATGATAAAAGACGACTATACTGGCCTTAAAACACATCTACTCTCTTCTCCTTCTTAGGTAAAATTTGACTCAATGTCGTCAGCAATATCAGCTACATGAACAACAGAATTTACTACCAACTGGTGGCTCGTAAATATTTTGAGAGCAAAATGCACGTGTCATACTCCTTTGAGGCCGACGCCTGAATCTGAAGTGCATCCAGCGGTTACTCGCGTGTGGACCGGCAACTGATAAACTTGAACTAAATTGAATTTCAATTTTGCATAACAAAGCCAACGTCAAAGAAAAATAAAAATGTATACACAAACGTACCAAATATTTTTTTTTTGTAGTCTGTAGTAGTGGTCTGAGTAGTTTGCAGTAGTGCCAAACGAATCATGGCTAACTAACTTTTAGCTTTTTAGTTTTTTTTTTTGGTGGTTTATTTTTAATTAATTTGTTTGTCTATTTGTAGTGTTAAGTCCTCCACAATACAAATTATTTCATCATCATCATGTCAGCCAATTGCAGTCCACTGCTGGACGTAACCCTCTTCCATAAAGTGCCAATGAGCACGATCTTCCGCTTTTTTCATTCATCGACTGCCAGACACCTTTCTAAGGTCGTCGGTCCATCGAGCTGGGGGCATACTACGTTTGCCAAGACGTGGTCTCCACTCGTGAACCCGTTTATTTCAACAAATCATTTTAGTCCAAACAAAATAAATCTGCAGTGCACCGATTTCAACTCCTTTTTACCCTAAATGGTAAAATGATTTTATTTTTATGTTTTACTATGGGAAAACTTTAAAGTTGAGACTAAGACGTAAGATTTTGAATAAGACAC
Source organism: Anania hortulata (assembly GCA_963576865.1). NCBI lineage: Eukaryota > Metazoa > Arthropoda > Insecta > Lepidoptera > Crambidae > Anania > Anania hortulata. The sequence goes on along the minus strand of OY756394.1, from coordinate 6,830,701 downwards.
ATTGTGATATTGTTTGTTTACCCAAATAAATGAAAAAAAAAAACTTCTAATGTAAGATCTATTAAACAAAAAAATTATCATCAAAATCTGTTCATATTCGAAGAAAATTTCGCGTAACATACACACACAAAAAGTGAATAGTCGAATTGAGGACCTCCTTTTGAGCTCAGTCAACTGAGTTGATGTAAGTATGTCGATATAAAAGTACAACATCAAATACTGTAATAAGCCGAGAGGCTTGAATCTGGAGAGACGCCCCTGGAAAATATTTAATATTTTAATACTTCTAGAAAGGTCTAAGAAAGGTTCTGGAATGGAGGCCACGTACCGGCAAGCGCAGCGTAGGACGTCCACCTACAAGGTGGACAGACGACCTGGTAAAGGTTGCAGAAAACCGCTGGATGCGAGCCGCTTTCAACCGGCCAATCTGGAAGTCACTGGGGGAGGCCTATGTTTAGCAGTGGACGTCCTATGGCTGAAATGATGGTAATACTTACTTACAATAAATCAAAGAAGAACTACGCAGAATGAAGTGTGCTTTATTTACATAGAAACACATAAGACAATTAACTAACGCGTAGTCTTGTGTCTTTCTTTGGCAAGAATATTCAAATCACTAAGTTTCGCAACGACGTTTGCTATCGTAATCTCTCAGTTTCCGCTCAAGCTGTAGGTTTGATCGGTGACAGCCGTCATTTTGTAGTGTAGGCAACGGAGCCGAGCTCATGAATATTTGAGCACTCATCAATGTTCGGCTCAAGGTATCGGATTTTCCGCTCCAGCAGTTATATTAAGGGAGTACACACGATACATGGCAACCTATTCTCCGATAGATTTTGTGTTATGAGCATCTTCGATGTACTTCAGGCAAACGACGGTTCTTTAGATGCGATAAGAAAGAGGCATTGAACGTTGACGATACTTTTTTCTGAATACATAAAGATGTTTGAACGTATTACGCTCACATAGCGTTAAGTATAATAATACAGATACAACAGAGACGTCTCTGAAACGTTTATGTTTAATTTTTGATTTAGGTATAGTTGGTAAAATTAGTACAAAAATTAACACATCTAGGTTTATGTCAATAACTACGATTTAACTATCAATTACTATTCGCAATAATAATTAATAATCCTTTGATATTGAGGCCCTTTTGTGGCAGTCAGCTAGCTAGTTCATTTATAAAATATTATTGCCATCATCCAGCAAATTAATACGCCAGTATTTGGGCACAAAATTGTATTTTATACGACGACTAAAAACGAGACCTCGATTTTCTGGGAAGGATAATTAATTATGCATCGAGCTAGGAAGCCAACAATGCTGGAGTGACTTTAATTCCTGAAATATGATTAAAACAAACTGGCTCGGGGCCTATAAGACCCTGTGTCCAATTAAGGGTTAAAAGGATACCGGTGACAGCTTCGCTGGCTCATGCATAATTTAAAGGGTATCGATCTTCTGCTCCGCGGCTTCTGTTGCTTAAGCATGAAAACATACGTTGCAGAATACTCTCGTGCAAGGCTCCCTAAATGCATTGAATAAATAAGACTAAGATTAGTGCCTGCAATAAATACGGCAAATGCTGTATTTTCTGTTCTTACGTAGTAATTTACTTTGAAGCTTTTTAGGTACTCCTGTGCTTTACAATACCCATGTAAAATCAAGGTCTCTGACATAGCTTAACGGATTAACATGCTTTAGGGGGAATGGACAGTCCTACACGTAGCGTGATAAACCGATGACGATCACATATAAATGGAGATCACACACTGCGATCGTGAATCATCAGTATTCATCAGCGACCAATAACTGAGTCTAGGCCGCTGTGTATTGAAAATTTAGATGATGTTTTTATAATTACATAGTGACAGTGCTAATTCAGATAACCTCCGTAGCTGAGAGGCGAGCTTACCGGACTTGGTGTCGCTATATCTCAGGTTCCGGGTTTGATTCCTGGTCGTTCAATGTAGAAAAATAACTTTTCTATATTGTTTCGAGTCTGGGTGTTGTGATACCGCCGTTGTTTCTGATTTCTGTGACTTAGTGCTTAGGCTACTTATCATAAGATCAGAGCAAGGCTTGTGATGTTGTCCAACATTAATATTTATTTATTTATTATTAATTATCCTAATTTTTATAGTTTCCTTCTACTTTTCTCCTAGTAAGAAGGCCTTCTAGATAAATGAGCATTTGAAAGGTGAAAACGCAGCGGTTGTGAAGGAAAGCAGTACCTGTATGTTCTCAACCTTAAATGTAGGTTTTATTAAAATTAAGGCGTCTTCATGTCTGCGAGGATGTGTGGCCTTTGAGCGCTAATCGTTCTGGAATAATTTGTTTTGCTTTCGTTACTTGTTTTTGGTGTAGAGCTGATAAAGTTTTTCGGTAGAACGGTTTTATTATTGTAATTATGCAGCACAATGGGTAAAATATATAAGCAGTAGCCTGGAACTGTTAATAAGTGAAGCGACCTGTATATTATTATGTATTGTACACTAGTTTAAACGCACTCATATAAAAACATCGCTTGGTTATAAGTAATTCGTCTCATTTTTGAACAGTACTTATACAGGGTTACATTGCAAATGGGTGCCAAATTTTTAAATAAGATCTAGGAAACAATATAAAGAAGCGTCTTAATCGGTATTATTTTTAATAATCGTATGTTACGAAAAAAAATTACTTTAAAATATCCGAAAATAAAGTCAATCGAGAGACTACGAAAGCCGCGCGGTCATTATCAGTGGCGTAGGTACGGCGAGCCAACAAGGACCTTAAGCAGTGTACATATGGTGCATTTTCTCATGAATGAGTTAAATTATTTACGCGTACGATTTGTAACAGCGGATAGAAGTATTAAATTTGAAAAAAAAAATGTTGTCTTTCCATAGTTCCATTAAGTTACTGATTCTAAGCCACTCCTAAAGATTTGGCACCCCTTTGTAATGTAACCCTGTATAATGTGTAAATGGCATTTTGATAACTACTTGTATCTGATAATACATACCTATTCTAGCTGTTCATTTCAAAATTTAAACGTGCTGATCCTTTGAACATCGAGCATCGAGAGTAGAGCGAGTCAAAAAAATTTTTTTTTTCAATAACTGCAACTGAACTGAATGAATGAATTCTTACTGTGACTGTTGATAAAACATTATTTATAAATTACAACTTTAAGGGCCACTGACACCACTTGCTGATAAGTTTCAGATAACTTTTTTGACAGCTAATTGTATGGGTTATCTGTCAAAACAAGTGCCAGTTAAGTTATCTGGATCTTATCAGCAAGTGGTGTAAGAGGCCTTAACTATTGTAGGCTCTGCTACACCAGCTAGCTAGGATAAAGCTGTATTTTATTAACAAAAACACTCTTGTTGGAACAACGCTTTTATAAGCAAATGTAAAGAAACATTAGTTTCAGTTTATTTAAATGGTAAATCAAATATTTGCCAGCGATTATTGTTTCGTTGTTTAAATTATAACCAATCTAAATATTACCATAAATTTATGTACCTTGAAACGTTCGCCTGAGGTCAATACCACTGTCAAAACCATACTAATAAATAGTCGAAACAATACAAATACAACACGTGCGTTCAAAATCTGGTTAGATTTACGAGAACATTTTAAATTGACAGGGGCTAAGATTTAGGCGACCGCTTATCAGTTCTGAATTATTACTGGCATACTGCGTGGCTTACTATCTGAAGTAGGTACCTACTTATACAGAAGATTGGCACACTTTGTACCAATTTTATGAGTTTATTGTTAGTTTGTTGATTGAATACGAATGCGAATTATTTATCTCTGATTTCTATAAGATTATGTTAATCATAAGCGAGTTAATATGCTGTGCCCTTGTTAAGTTAGTGGCATTATTATCTTTCCTACGAGTATACAGATTTTGTCGTTGATATGACAGTGACATCTGTGTTAAACTTACAGGAAACACTCTGTATATTGTTAAGTACATTTTTTTCGGATTTCCTCATTATAATATTTCGGAAAACCCGAATCATAATCATAAATACATACTTGCCAGAATATGGTTTCAATTGGTTATAATCATCTATTCAGGGTTATTTGTAAAACATCAACAACCTCCTTGAGGCTGATTTTGGTGCTCAAATACTATATCTTTTTCTATGGGACCAACATTGAAATCGCAAAAAAAAAATCATTTCTCCATACTAAGCCGCCACCAGCTGACATTAGTTTGTAAGAAAAAGTGAATTATATAAAAATGAATCTCTATTTCCCTTGGTCATCGCATCACGCGTGAACGAACGGACCAATTTTGCTAGTTCTTTTTTTGTTGTGTTAATTATTGTCAGAAGGTTCTTATTAAAGAAAAAAAAAATTAAAAAGGTGGGAAAAAAACCTTTATGAATAAACTGAAGATCACGCGAACGAAGTCACGGACAACAGCACGTAGGTTAAAAAGATTTTAACTTAACTGATGACGTATACTTCAATAAAACAAAGACTTTTATATATTTACATAAATATATAATGAAGCGATGGAAACGTAAAAGTCAATTGAATTTCGAATAAGCCAGTAAGTATACTGTATAATTACCGTTTTTCATAATAGCGGCATTCGGGCAGCTCGCGCGACATTAATTAAGTCGTTCAGAAATCGCACCCGACTTACGACATAGCTTACACGTAACCGCCAAATCAATTGTGACGAACAACTAAAACAATTCTTATGTTCATCATCATCATATCAGCCTTTTGCAGTCCACTGCTGGACGCTAAAGAGCACCATTTCCCACTTTTTTATCCAGTCCCTGCTAGGTATCTTCTTAAGGTCGAGTTCAGGGGCTACCGACCTACACTACGTTTGCTGAAGCGTGGTTTTTACTCGAGAACCCATTTATTCCACCTTTCATCGGTTCTGCGACAGATGTGTCATGTGGCCGGCCCACTGCTACTTTAGCAAGCTCCATTTTTGGACTATGTCCATCACTTATTTTATTTTATTTTAAGACAACGCTGCCATTCCTCTTATCAGACGTTTAACAAAACATGTGGCCACCAAACGGTGAGAAATAGAACTATCGTAGTCGTCTGTATCGCTGTTTTTGTTTAAATTATGGTATTCTTACGTAAAAAAAATATTTAAGAAAAGCCCTTTATCGTAAATAAGATTAATAGTTGTTTTGATTTATGATAAATTGATGAAAAATGTGTTTGACGTTCCACCTTAAACTGAATAGGATTAATATTGGTATTATACCAGTCTTTGAGTCACGACTTTGTAAAAAAAAAACTTTAATACTGGTTGTATATTTATTTATTTGTAAGAGCTATTTTGTGATTAAATAAGTAAAAAATAATAAAAATAAATGCTGATACGAAATTTTTCAGGGCATTCTAATTAAGAAAGTGAATGAAATCGTTATTTTTTATTTTTTGGTGACGTAACTGTTTTCGCACAAGCTACGCCCATGTTTATCACTTCATTATAAACTTGGTTTTATGGAAACCAAATAAATCGTAAAATAAGAATCTTAAACTGCAGCCGACTTTAAAGTTTATTTTATGAAGTCCTTACGAACTACTTCTGTAGTTTTTCTTTTATTTTATGTACGATTTGTTTTATGAAAGACTTGTTTCTTTGAGTGCAGTTCTTAAAGGCTGAAAATGTTAGAGTTTTTTCCTATGTTAAATTAAAATAAAGTTATGTCGCGTCACCATCAGGGAATGGTTTTCCTTTAAGGTTTGCCAGTTTCTATGAGTGATACACAGTACATAATTTCTTTAATTAACTTTTGACACATGTAAAAGAGTTAAAAGTTTAATCACAATGTTTCTTCGTGTGTATCTGTGTTTGGCATCGTAGTTCCAAACAACTATGCTTAATAATCTGTTTTGCCTACCTGTTTAAAGATTTTTAACAATTTCCATCGTTTGTGTACGTATCTCAACCCTTGACTGAGCCTTTCTTATTGTGTTTATGTCCATGGAGTTTGAAGGTGTGGAGCAATATAACGAATTTTTAACAAGGTCTGATGATAGAGCGGGAAAGTGGTCACATGAATTGGGATAAATTAAACATAAACTCATCATTTGATTATTTTCGGAGGCATTATCAACTAGGCCTTATTACCTACTGTAAAAATCTTAAAACATACTTACCGTTAAAACATTAACATTAAATTTAATTTAGTTTTAAAATAACTGTATTAACAGACGATTGTTTTTTGTGACGTTTCACAAAAATCGTGGCTACAACTGTGTAAAATGGAATGGACCTAACGGAGTCGAATAAATTGATGTTTTGTTAAAATTATGGTAAAACAAAATATCTAAATTTAAACAAAAACATCATTTTTTTAGTATAGTTTAATTCAACTATTTATAAATTTAAACGTCAATCTAAATGACGTTAGTGTCAGAATCGTAACGACATCGAACACAACCGGGAATACGTAATTATAGAATCACACTGCATACTTAGAATAGACACAAAGTACTTTTAAGTTCTCAGCGAGAAATGTGCAAATTACCAATCTAGCAGTCAGAGTATGGGTACAATACTTATAGCAGACCCGTGTACCATATTCGGTACACGGGTACGTACTGTTTTGTGATGTGTTGTGTCTTCTTGTTTACAGGTGAAGGTGTTAACCAAAAGCGAGATAATGATTGGTCACTATATTGAAAAATTTGCAAATATTTGATTGCAGTTAACTACGCAAATTTCAATGTTTTTATGTAATCTCTCTTTGTCATTTTCTCTCGTTATCTTAATAAAATGTTTTCTGTGATTTTATTTCAAACTCAACGCTGATAATCAAGGCGCATAAAGACTGTTTTAGAATCTGAAAGAGCGACAATTAACCGATAAAATTAAGATACGCCAAACTTGCGAGCCGTTTCCTTTAGCGTTTCCGCCCAAGCGCTCTGCGGCTTTTTGGCTGATGCATGAACTCCAACTTCATGATTTAAAATTTTATGACAAACCTTATTATTATGAGGCGTTAAGGTTTTTGCAATATTAACACAAAAACAGCACACCTGCCAGACTTCATTGTTACAACTAAATGAGTAGATAGCGATTACTTATTCGCACACAGTAATATGATGGTGAACAAAGAGCAAAGCAAAAGCAATCGAAATTATTATTTCTATGGTCGTTTCATTAGATAATAAACATCTTACGAAACTAACTTGACGACTCAAGTTCAATCACACCGCTCTACAGTGGGCTGTTCAAGAATATTGCGGCCAACCCAGGTGTCAGAAGTTTTCGACAATAGTTAAACTTCAGGGATCGGGCAGCGTGCCGGTGGTATCGTGTGACTTCAGTCGCACCGACTTCAGCGACGAATATTGCAATCAAAACGTGTTATAAATAAAACAATATATTTATTTTATTAAGGTAGCATTATTTAGTAAGCTCCACAGATTTTTCGGTTTATATTTACCAATAGAGTATTTGTACTTGTTGTATTAGTTTGGGGTGTGACGCAAAGAAATAGAAAGATTATTGCACATCATATAAAGAAGTTAAAGTTGATGTTTACAGAAAGATGCCAAATTTTGGTATTCTTATCGCTCTTCCAGAGAACCTTTAGATAGAGAACACCTAGGAAGAAAGGGAAAAGTTGTGCGGAAAGCCTGATGTAAAAATTCAAAGAATGGCTACTTTATAAACTGGACCATATTAAGCAGACCATATTATGCTTGAATTTTTACATCAGGCTTTCCGCACAACTTTTCCCTTTCTTCCTAGGTGTTCTCTATCTAAAGGTTCTCTGGAAGAGCGATAAGAATACCAAAATTTGGCATCTTTCTGTAAACATCAACTTTAACTTCTTTATATGATGTGCAATAATCTTTCTATTTCTTTGCGTCACACCCCAAACTAATACAACAAGTACAAATACTCTATTGGTAAATATAAACCGAAAAATCTGTGGAGCTTACTAAATAATGCTACCTTAATAAAATAAATATATTGTTTTATTTATAACACGTTTTGATTGCAATATTCGTCGCTGAAGTCGGTGCGACTGAAGTCACACGATACCACCGGCACGCTGCCCGATCCCTGAAGTTTAACTATTGTCGAAAACTTCTGACACCTGGGTTGGCCGCAATATTCTTGAACAGCCCACTGTAGAGCGGTGTGATTGAACTTGAGTCGTCAAGTTAGTTTCGTAAGATGTTTATTATCTAATGAAACGACCATAGAAATAATAATTTCGATTGCTTTTGCTTTGCTCTTTGTTCACCATCATATTACTGTGTGCGAATAAGTAATCGCTATCTACTCATTTAGTTGTAACAATGAAGTCTGGCAGGTGTGCTGCATTTCTTATTGAATTTATAAAAAGAAAACATTACGTGAAACTCAAACGACTATATCTTTAGCTTATTTGTGAATAAATACATTTTATAAAATTCAAGCTTGCGAAATGGGGCGACAATCTCATGGGAAAAGGTAGGTCAATTATAAAATATGTAGTACGAATGACATAATATTGCTTATCTACCACTTTGTCATCAGCCATAAAAGTATGTCCAGTTTTATGGCTGGAAACTTTATTTTAAAATTTAGCTAGGGTACTCTCATGGCAAAGCAAAGGCCTTTCCCAAAACTCGTCAACCATCTTTATTCACAGCTAATGTCTGCTAATCCTGAAAGTATGTCTCTAAAAGTCGCGTTACATTTTTCTGCACATTATTTTATTTATTTAATTCTTTTATTAAAACACTTACAACGTCATGACAGTAAATTCCAAAACAACATTGCAAGGAAAACAATTAAACATTTTAAATAAACTTACAGACTAAGTCATTTTTTCTACAAAGCTGATTGACACTTCTACACTTGAACTTCGCCCGGCTACAGAGAAACATGTCATTTTTTTAGATATGGCATTGAGTAGCCTTATAGCGTGTGACAAGGGTGCAAATTTAAGCAAGTTCGTCCTGGCTTTCGGTACGCTGAGCGTAGGAGGACGCTGCCGCGCGCCGACGCATCCCGCGTGCGCGCACAGCCGCAGCTTCGCGAGGCGCGAGCACCTCCGGGTGGTGCAGGTCCCCGGGCAGCACCCGCCACACGTACACCGCGAGCGCGACGTCGCACCTGGTCTCCAGCCGGCTGTACCCGACCATGCCTATTACGAACAGGCTCTGCATACATCAGTAGAAAGAAAGGGTAGACGCCGTATTCTTTCAAATATAGGAACCGAGCGATTCATCAGATCATGCCCAACTCTACATAGAAAAAACTAAATAATGTTCAAGTAATACTGATAAAAAGTCATCTCAGGAAGTCTTTAAAACCCATTAACAGAAACTTAAAGAAATGCCTGAAAGTGAATGTTGGTTTTTTGACGAAACTGAAACGAAAATCGAGATTCGTTGTAAAAACAAGTTTTGGTTAGACTCTTTGGTGTAATATCCACAGAGATGATTCATTTACTTTCAATATGTTCTCAGAATATTACCAATGCCTAAGTTTTATGTAACATCAAGAGACGCAATTTTCAGTTATTATTTCTCTATGTTTTCCAATATTTATCGCTGATAAAAATGTCGTTTGATCCAAATTAGTTTTTCATCGATTCAGTGAGGTCACACTTTCCCGACCTTACGACCTTTGTTACCATTTCTAGGGTTCCGTCCTTAAAAAGGTAAAACGGATTTACAGTCACTTTGTCTATCAATAATAATTTTTTCAGAAACAGGTACAGGTATTGACTTGAAATTAATAACAAATACTAAAATTTCCGATCTATTAGAGGTGTAAAATAACCAGCCACCGACATAGCTCTTCGATTTAAAAGCTAAAGTAATAATAAGCAGACCGCATTACTCTTAGAGCTGACAACAATTGGGGAAATAAGGTTCTCGAGTGGCAACCACAAACTGGAAGACGGAGCGTGGGCAGGCCTCTCACATTGACGACCTTCAAGGTTGCGAGAAGTCACTGAATGAAAACGGCCCAAAACCGTCGTCGTCGTCAAAATTGACGTCACAGCGGGCGGATGCGAAAGCCTATGTCCAGCAGTCAAATTTGAAAGGCTAAATGATGATGTCTAAAATTTAAAGTCCCTCAGAGTTGCATAAAATGCAAGCTTCAGAGTCAGTTGGGCCATTTAAGTTACAATTTATTATGTGTAAAACTCACTAATTTAATCCTGTTGACTTTTTGTAAAAGTTGTAAAACATAACGGCCTAAAACTTGATGTGATTGTAACACGGCTGGTGTAGTTAATCAAAAAAATATAAAAATCGATCAGGCGTGAGTCGAGCTAGCGATGGTCCTCGTACTAAATTAAAGAGACATACTGTAGTACAGAACCCCCAGGGTATGAGACTTGCGCGTGGTTAGTTACTTAAGTTGCAGAAATGTTTTTAAAAAATAATCTCTTATTTCTCGAGTGTAACGGTATAAAGGCCCTATTGTTTTCACTATTTTGAAAGCCTAGCATTGTTTCGGTTAAGTTTCTCTCTTCAAAACTAATTGTGTTTAATCTTTTTGTTTGCTCGATGAAAAGTGATGGTATTACGCCTGACATTCATATTTAGTAAGTTCATTTATATTGTACACTAACATTATAAGCAAAGAAACTTTAAGTTAGTAGTGTTTACCAAACTCCATATTATATTTTAATGTAATATTTTTTTAATATTTGTATTTTTCATGTGTTGGACATATTTATGTACTTAATATCTTTAATGCCATGTGAAAAAATACATGAATTATGAATTAATTGTTAATAATCTTGTATAAAAAAGGATAATCCTTAGCCTTCGCGTTCCACTTACCCACTGTTGACTGGAAAAATAATGGAAAACAATAAGGATATTTTTTAGTGGCACGCAAGGGTTAAAGATAATAAATATAAGATATACTATGCCCGTTTTCACTTAACTTGACTAGCGCCTAAACTTACTTTAAGGACTTAGACTAATACTATTGATATTAGAAATTATTTTTAGCGATAAGACCGCCTATATTGCATCTTTCTGTAAAGATAAATTGTGACTTTTTTCGCAGGTCCTGTGCCTGCGAAAAGTCCTAAAGTCGGAATGGAATAATAAAATATGAAAAATCGTCAATTGTTAATTGCCACAAGTAAATAATACAAATATTCAAGTTACCATATTCATTGAATCCCGAATCGGAACCTTACCCCACCTCACGGTAATTGCATCCGCGGGGCGGGATTAATGGCGCGCCATTGTCGACGGTACCGGCACAGTTTTAATGAAGCACACTCAACATCTTTTCTGTGCCGACGGTACATGGTAGGGTTGGTATTGGGAAGAAGTTCGTGCTAACTGTAATTTAAATACAAGACGCCATTCGTCTCAAAGACGCTTTGCTGGATTCGTTTTCTAAAATTATTGGTAATTGTAGATTTTTCATAAGATGATTAAGCAGAAATTAATCCCATCATAAGACATAATGGACAACAGTTTAGGGTATTTTTCTTTTCGATCTTTCTATGTAAATTTTTTGTCAAATCCATTTTTGGTGAGTTGCAAACAAACAAGATTTTACAGTTATGCTATTGGTAGGATTTTCGTAGACGTAGTCACTAAATAGAGAGACATAGACTGTGCGTTGTGGTAGAATAGAATAAGTAGTAAGAAGTCGACAAAGTAAAATTTCATCCGATCATTTAGTTAAGCTTAAACCAGACTGAGCAGGCAGGCGCACCACGGCTTTGTGCATTGGACGCACAATGGGCTAGTTTCCTATAAAAGTAAGTAAAAATCTAATTAGTCCGTCAGTTGGATTAACAGAAAATATTGGATACGTACTTTTTCTTTTCTCAATCAAACAAAAAATGATGAAGATATAGCCCGTTGAAGTTCCGAGTAACGTCACGCCTTGTGACACTTTTTAGCAAGGCGTGACGTCACGGGCTTACTTTGATGCGCTTTATCTTCGTAGTTTTTTGTTAGATTGACAAAAGACAAAATATGGGTCCAATATTTTTTGATAATCTAACTGGGTCCAATATTTTTTGATAATTTTCGAACTAGGTATCCAAATCGTTTGGTGATACCGTCTTGTTTAACGAAGGGTTGCCAAAGGAATTGTTATTTTATGTCAATTAAATTGTTTAGTAAGTTGCCAGATGCAATGAAAGATTTACCCATAAAAAAATTTAAATATTTGTTGTATCAGTTGTTATGCGAGAAATGTTTTTATAGTGTGAATGAATTTATTAATTGTAAAATGTGAATTTAATTAATTGTTATATAATTTAATGATCGATATATTGTCTAATTTCTTTTTTTTATTGTTTTTATTGTGTTTTTATTTGTACAATTGTATTGACTACCGCTTCTCTCCACTTATTGCATGCCATTGTTGGCTAAATGTGAGCAGCCATATACTTTGTGTCATCTTTTTGTACCACATTTACCGCAATAAAAAACCTATTCTATTCTATTCTATTCTATTCTATTCTGACGGACGGACGGACGGAAATAGCATAATCTTTTTTTGAACCAAGAAACTAGCCACAGCCACAGACAAGCCTAAGCCTAGCCTAAGCAGAGTACCCGTTCTCTGCTCAAAACGGGTAATCGTTTTTAATTTCGTGCCTTTCGCATTAGTTTCAATGTGTTCTTCAACATGTTCAAGTGTGTGTATCAACGCTTGTAGCATCTCTCTACACGGGCACATTGAAACGAATGCAAAAGGCACGAAAAAAACGCTTACCCGTTTTCGGCGGGCTACTTGTTTTGGGCTTGTCTCTGGACTATGTACCTACTGTTTAGCGTGCTAAGTGACAATCGCACTGAAAGATGAACATTAAATTGTCAATATAATTAGGTTATCTTTGTTGCATTGAAAGGGCGTCATTGTGCTGCGCTCCGACTCGCTTTAGCTTTTTTTTACTTTTAAATGCACAATAACTGCATAGCTCCATATCTCGGATCCACATTTGGCTCCACGCCACACGCACGTGACCTCCAGTTTTACTCAACTGAGTCGTAAGTCCTAACCGTGTGTGCTTTGAATAACGAGTGACAAGTCTTGCATACGAGCATTCATACTTAGACGACGTAAATATTTTAATTGTAGTTAAGAGCTAGCAGAAAAAGTTTTATTTGTCAATACAAGCAAGCCGGGTTGCTTGTATTGACAAATAAATGTTTGAGTTTCACGTAATGTTTTCTTTTTATAAATTCAATAAGAAATACCAGGCGGGGCAATAAAAAACGAATTGAAGATATAGGCGTGCTTACAAGAGCAATAATTTACTGAATTTCGTAATATCGCACTAAAATATTATGTTCAATAAGAACCTCTAGCCGACTATTTATTAGTACGTAGGTAGAAGACTAAATAAGATATTTGTGGTAGACTAGCTTTTTCCTGTGACGCCTGCCTAGAATTTGGTTTGTCATTCTAAAAGCCTATGTTAAATAGTGGAATAGGGAAGATTTCTATTAGTGGTATAGAATCGGAGCAGTATCTTTAAATGTTCCCTCTTATAAACATTACAAAAGTAAAGTACACCTCCATGGACAGTCAGAGAAAGTACAGTCAGCATCAAAAATCGATGACTACATTCAAATTTCCAAAATCGCTATACACCATATTATACTAATTGCTCAACATGACAAGTGCCAGAATTTTATCATAATATTATAAGGCCAAATCTGGCGCTTGTCATGTTGACTTTTGGTGCAGACCATACACCGTGCAGGGTGGTTTAACGACTTTACATGTCCTGAACCACACCAATAGTCGTGCCTGCAGTTTAGGTTGTCTTCACTCCTCGACTGCATTTCGGCTTCTGTCCTATAGAAGGTCACAGTCGTAGGCAGGAGTAAGCTACGCTTGCCCGTCAAGCCATTTTTACAATGTGACAATAAACATGTAGCTCTATATAGATATTTTGTGGCTTGAATACTTTAGTAAGGTAATTGTAAAGACAACCTTATTTTGTTTTATTTTTCCAACACAACTGTGCCTTTTTATCGGTCGGGTAAAAAAAGGCACAGTTGGGTGGGTAGGCAACTGTAAATGTGTCTGTTTTTACCCGGGCCGGTTTTTGTAATCTGTATACTGATACAGATTACAAAAACATTCAATAAAAATTGATACAAATAAATTTCAAATCTGACGACAGATAACAACTGCACATAGTAATTTTTAGCCGCTCAAGTAGGCAACACTATTTCTGAAACAAAATTAATAGCAATATCTCACACTCTTTTAGCTTTTCTTAAACTTACTAAACTTTATCACCATCACCATTTTCGCCATAAGACACCCACAGACTGCTGAACATAGGCCACCCCAAGTGACTTTCATATTTAACTTATAGTTACTAAAATATGTCTTTGTCCTCATGGTTGAGATGAGGCCAGTCTACTGCGGTAGGCGTATTAAAGACCTACCATCAAATCTATCTCCGAATTGGCATGATTTGATTGCTCCGATCAAATCTTCGCAATGTGATGTGCGGCAATTTGGCACAAAATCATTAGTCGAACAGCAGTTCAATGCCAATTTGAGAGGACAGGGAACTAAGTAATTTAGTTTTTTTTATTTGACGTAAAATCAGTACTGCTAACATTATATTTAACTTTCATGGTCCCTTCAACCTGCTGAACTAGTTAATACCTACAGATAGATACTCTTTATTGCACACCACACAAAAACAATCAGTATGTACAGAGAAACAATAAATTTAGAATGGTACAATTTAAGCGGAATTTTACAGAATTTATTACTGCGTAAGCAAAATATCGTAGGACTTTACTCCAGCATAAAAAAACGCATCACATTAACGGTCTGAAACGAATGAGGTCCGCTTAAACTTTTAAACTGAAATTATTTTCGTTTTAACTAGTGTCGGGCTGAGCAGATCCCGGATAACGAGCATATGATTAATGTTGAATCGAACGCCGTGATTTACGATGGCCAATCAACGCGTTAAATACAGAAAAAAGTTGAGTGCATGACACACTTGCATTTAATTAAAAATGCATTATGATCGAACTCCCGTTCCACAGATGTGCGGCATCTATGAAAACCGGGCAAGTGCGTGCCAGAACATGCTAACCAAAACCCTCTAAGGTTTTGGTTTTCTGAGGTAACGGCAACAAAAGTTATGACACCAAAATATGTATGTAAGAAACACATATATTTTATATAAAAATTTTTTGATAGCAAAAAAACAAACTTAAATTTTACCTTAAAATTTACACGGTTCTGTAAATAAGTAGGGTTGGGAAGGGTAAACGAACGGACGGGCAACGCAGGCTTAGTAAAAATGATATCGTTGGCATTCTTTAGGTACGGAACCCTACAAATAGAAGATAACACGATGTATTTATAATCTCGCTGAGTGCGAACGATTTATTGGAAACAGATTTTAATTGGACAGATATTTTATGATTTATCGCTAAAATAAAACAACATTTACTTTGGTCGCCACTGATTTACAAAAACAAAACGAAATTGTTGGGCTTTATTTTAATTAATGTTCAAATGTAAAAACTCTTTTTAGTAAGTAAAAGGTTTTTTATTATGTACCTATCTTGCACATTTTTTATAAATAAAGCGCTACAATAGGTATGAAAAAGTAAATCTACAAAAATTACAATTGGTTAACAAACATTTCTTCCTACATCATTCTGATTCAAGCATCTTCATGCTTGAATACTGGACTTCCTTGTAAGAAAGTACCGGTTTTTAAGTAATAATTAACAAAAAAAAAAATGGATCCCACAGCCAAAACCAGTTGGTAAAGCAGTGAAATAGTGTAATTAACTTTTTACCTCACGTCCTGAATATCTGGCAAGATTTTCTTTATAGCTCAAAGATATCAGCCCTTACATTTAAGTAATGAGAGTGATTAGTTTACCCGATCAGAGGCCTAATCATGGACTCTAATGCAATGCAATGTACTGCTTAGAAGCAGTTTAGTCTTTACGTAACTATATAGGGTGACAACGACGAAGGAATCACTTTTACTATGTAGCCAAAGTTTTAACAAGAAAAAAAATACTGATCGTCCAATTACATGACTATTTTGTATATTTGCTATGTGCAAAGTGGGCGGTGGGGGCCGTCAAATCGATCGCAGCACACAATGTGGCAGAAATGTGAAAAAACTCTGGACTGTCATGTGTCAAATTGCTATATTTCCATAGAATTCCATACTAACGTTATTAAGTATATTTAAGTGGAAACGTTAAAGTTCGCGATATGGGTCATACGTGTTCAGTTATAAAGTGTAGAAACAATGGGAAAAACATTTCTTACATGTTTTATTCGTTTCCAACATCAAGGTGGAAATTGGAGCAAAGAAATAAATGGATAGCTGCAGCTGTGAAAAGAAAAAAGTTTGTAGGGAATTCGTGTTACAGACGTTTGTCTTATGATCACAGCTCTTATAAGTAGCTTTGTCTGATGATTCTGAGCTGTTCAAAATCTCTCACACGCTGTGCTAATACAATTTATTCCCTTTTTGCACATTTTGAGGTTGGAAAGTTATATAATGTTGTATTGATTAAAATCCGTAGGTATTATAAAATTCGTATTTTAGTTTAAGTAAGAAAATCACTTTATTATATAACAGCAAACTTTTTAGATATTTTCATCAAATTTCGAATAAAAACAATCCGAAAATCATTCTCAAACCATCCAGTTGCCATAATTTGAGAGATTCAATTCCACAATAATTGTGGTCACTAGGGGCACTGTCATCGCGCACACAGCGAATAGAGGTAAACTTTTTTCTTCCGATTTCGATATTAGTGCTAGAGTAAAAGTTGCTTATTTTAATGGGTAGATAGATTATCCTGCTAAAACGATTCCTTCTCTTATTACTAGTTAATCTGTATGGAAAAAACAAGACAAGGTTGTAGTCATCTGTTTTAAGAGTTCATGGTTAGACCATCTCTTTGCTGAATACTCTATTTATTTTGATGACATTGAGATAAGAATATCAAAGATATCAACTAACGGATAAGCAAGCTGAAGTGGCAGTGGGCGGGGCACATAGCACGTAGAACTGACGGCCGATGGGGCAGAAAGGTTCTGGAATGGAGGCCACGTACCGGCAAGCGCAGCGTAGGACGTCCACCTACAAGGTGGACAGACGACCTGGTAAAGGTTGCAGGAAGCCGCTGGGTGCGGGCCATTTCAAAGTTGGAACCAAGTTTCCAACTGGCCAATCTGGAAGTCACTGGGGGAGGTCTATGTTCAGCAGTGGACGTCCTATGGCTGAAATGATGATGATGATCAAAGATATTGTAACAGGATGCAGTAATTAGCCTGCCCTATGCCTTTTTATGGGCTACTGGGTCAGATGAATTTATATACAAAGGTTTAGTATAAGTCAATAAAAATTACATAGAGTGTACTCTCTTTAATTTTTATTTATACAAGCTCATTGACTTTTTGGTTTTATTAAATACCACATAATCTGAAGATCTAAATATAAATTAGTTAGTAGTAGACTGTTATCCGTGAACTGTGCGCAAGTTGTGCAGTAAGTAATTGTTTAAAAACTTGTTCTCCGTTTGCTAAGCGTGATTTATAAATACCACAGACGACTTAATGACGATTTTTGCAACTTAAAAAGGTTTGCACTTATCTTATTGCTTCATTTACGATGAAATACTAGGGAAAGAGTTAGTCAAATCAAATTAAAATGCGCCAGAAGTTCAACCTAATTTTAAAGCAACTGTACAGAAACCTTAGCCTTTGACTAGAGTACACTCTATGTTCGGAGAATTAAAACTCCTAAATGATAAAAACAACTTTTATTTTGCATATTTAAAACTTTAGTTATAGCGATAAAATTTCAGGGTGTGCGAATAGGGTCTTGCAAATGCACTGCACGTGAATTGTTCGCTCGCTTTGCGTAATGTGAATTCGCGTATCGCTCGTAAGCCAGCCAGCGTTTATAGCATGCGCTGCTCGCACGCCCCTCTCGCGATATCCAAGAACTTCGTATTTTGTTGTATATACCAAGAATTGAAGTGGACTGCTTGCACCTTAAGCGAGTCTTTCATGAGTTGTGCTAAAAAGGCGTACCAACAATTGAAGTAACTCCGCTCGAGATTCACGCGTGCAGCGAATTCGTGGCTCATTTGGTATACAGCAATATACAGGGTGTTAGGTAAATGGGATATCTAGCCAAAACAAGCCTAACAACAAACACAACTTAATATACGCATATAAATGCTATGGTAAAGTCAGAAATTTGTTATCACCATATTTTTTAAATATTTTCATTCAAAGCTTATTTCTTAGAATACGATTTATATGTTTGTTTTTTTGTAAAAATGATAATATAAAATTTCTGACTTTACATTTATCGAAGCACATTCGAAATGTTTTAGTACGAGTAGTAGGCTTCCAGTTACTGCCCTGTGGCTAATTTCCCGAGACGTGTTATCAGCTGTCATGTCATCAATCTAACTAAAACTAAATGAACGTCAAATAATTACGGCATCTACTATCAATTCTATTAAAAACAAATAAAAGTTGAATGAAGCATTGGGCCTGCACCCAGCAACAGTTACTCGGGACCTGTGGCGTAGCCCTCAACACGAGTGCCCTCAGCGCTCGGAGCCGTAAAAAACCTCCGCTTTAATTGGATTGCCTTTTATTAGCGTAATAAAATTGGATTTACTCAGTCGGAGCCGGACGCGTTTCGGCGCCCCATTGTTTTCCTATTCTTGTCGGCTTGGGTCGGCCTTAGCGTTATCAATGACGCGATAGTAAACAATATTGACGGCTGATCGGATCGCTAGGGGTCGACTTTTAGTTTGAACTTTGACAGTCTGATCGAACGCTAGGGTGGATGATGTAGCTAAAATGGTGGGGAGAAAGAGAAAGCGACATAAGTCTAGCTTCTTCTCTTAGTCTTTAGCAGTAAACTACAGACTGTACTTCAAACGTTATACTGAGATATTATCGTAAAAAAATGATGAAGAATGGAGGTGCTAAAACTTGTTGGATGTCTAGTGACATTTTAATAGATTAAAAAAAGTACACATACATAATAATAATATTATCCTTGTGTCATGATGTACCAGACAAATTATAAAAAGTACGAACTAGAAATCAAACCTGGGACCCTTTGCGTGGCCAACTTTACGTCAATCAGGCCGATCCGAAACATAAACACATTGTTTTGATGTAATATGGATCCAGCCTCAAGATCCCACTGCTGAGCTTTGGGCCAAAGCCTCCTCATCTCCATACTAGACGGTTTTTTTTCTGTTGGTCAATCCTTTACAAACGTGTCCAGGGCATCCCTTTATTTTCATCTTGGCCAGCTACGTCAGCTGCACTTTGTCAGTAGATTTCAGTCTGTTGAAATATTAATTTATAAATTATAAAGCATACGGCTGACGCCGTCCCAATCCCACTTCAGTCAAAGACCAAAATAATCAATAGCATGGAATACGCAGAGCGGTTAGCGGCGGAGTGAAACAATATGTCTATAAATACATACCTATACATTAGGCCAAATGGTTTCCTAACGAAAGCAAGCCCTTGCTTCGTGAAAAATATTCCGATATCGTAGCAATTATCTAAAAACTCCAAATAATTCATATCACATAATGGCAACTAGTTAAATAAATAAAAATACTATGTCAGGTAGGTAAAACACCTAATTCAGAAGTCTCAGAATATGTAGATTTAAAAAAAATCTCTATCTTAGGCATAACATTGAAATTTAAAAAAATATTATACTAGTAGGGCTATGATATCTAGAGTTACAGGCTTATCCTTCTTTTTCTGGAATACAGGGTTTCAAAGTACAAACTAGTATAATTATTAACGCGATCCGATAAGAAAGTTACTTTTTATTGCAATCCAAGTATTGAGTAATACAGCTAGAATCTAGATTCATCGCGTGCTTCCTATAAGGCTAAGGGTCGAATATAAAATGAACGCCAATCGGCGCGACAAACGATTCGCTCACGTAACTTTATGTGGGGTAGGAAAATTACCTAAGGTCGAAACCTAGACTAGACTTAAACTTGTATTTCTATTGACTACAAACGAGGCAACAAGATTTCTGAATGAAATGATGTAACCTACTGCTTTTGACATTTTTTTGGTAAAGTCGGGGATGAGGCCGAGCGGCAGACTGGATGTGACCAAGGAACACTTATGTCTTCTCACTCATAAAGTATGGACCAGTTATTATCTTGCCATTTATTTCCCTACACCTGTACAAAGAATTTCCTATATAGAATGACATAAAATGGCCAAATCGTTGCCAAGTTCGAAATTCATCTCAAATCGCCATTGATACGACAAAAGTAAAGACCTACCTTAATCCAAAGAGGTTTCGTATTTCCTACATTTTAAGTTGATGATTCTTCTAATCTATCATCCACAATTTCTAAACCTTGCTGAGTACATCCATGAAAAATCTAAAAGATTTTCCCGTTTATTACGATGATAAATGTATTTTGAGATAAATTGTATTTCAGTAAAACTGCTGAAATGTCAATTGACTTTAGTGGTTCGCGTCGACTGAATATTTTTGCAGACTTACTTACATAATCCATAAACATTTTTACTAGATAAAGCTAATTTTATTTTCAAGAGCTCGCAAGTTCTGCGCTCCGCATCAATTTCGCTCTTTTTGCTATTATCTACACTTTATTTTCTACATAATATGACTTGCTAAGGCTATAAAGTCGAGTGTACACAGTTATTCATGTGCGCTTTATCTTATTGCTCCAGTATCAGCTAAGTAATGAAAAATATAGAATATTAATGAAAGTTGATTAAACTTGCGTATTTGAAAATGCGCGTTGGTAATATTTTTCTTTTTTTGCATTATCGTTTTTTATTATCTATCTACATCTGTTGAATTGATAGTTTATTACTAAGGCATGACATTAATATACATGAACGCGGAGGTATTATCACCACGTTATATCAATACAAATGTAAGTTTTTGTTATAAATTGTTGATGGTATTTAGAATGTGTAAATATGTGTTTATGAAGTATGCTTGTAAAAACAGAATATTTTAAGAAAATCACATGAAGTTAAGAATCACAAAATATGCATTTTAAATTTTAAACTAAATTACACAATATATTAATATAATAAAACAACTACTTCATAGTTGAGGACATATACAGGGTAACATTGCAAGGTAGTGCCAAATTTTAAAAATAAGGTCTTTAGAACAATAGAAAAATACTAATTTATCGTAATTAATTTCAGTCGTCGTATTTCTGGAGTAAAATATACTTAAAAATTTCCGAAAAAAAAAAACGTGAGAATCGCCGTCATTCATCAGAGATCACAGGCGTACGCCGACGCCGCTCCAACAGAACCTCATGCAGTGCACATACAATTTAATTAAGTAATCGTGAATTTTCTACGTATCCTATTTTTCAAATGCAGAATGGAAAAATTAAAAATGAAAAAAAAAGTTTGTTTTTCACGTAGATCGATTTAGTTACTGATTCTGAGTGGTCCCTGAGACATTGGGACTACCGTGAAATGTAACCCTGTATAGTCATACTTTTTTTTCTTTCTTACTTATTTATACCGCGGTAACAGAAAAGTGTAGTAGAACTTTAAGAGGTGATTTAACTGCTCAAATACAATGACTTTTTCTTTAAGGCTGACATCGAAATCTCAACAAAAAATTGTTGTAACATCAACCCTTAAAGTTCCACAGTACCATTTTGTTACACCCTGTATAAATAAATGGGTAAAGTAAAGTATGCTTAAAAGTCCCACTGTAGAGCACACAGACTTTACCTCAACTATGAGGAACAGGTATTTGTTAAAAAAATATAGATACAATTTTATATGATCGGACTAACTTACCTAGTGACGTCCGATCCTCAATTATGTGAAGTAATCTCGTCCTCATTGTGTACAATGTAGTACGCACTTTTTGCTACTGCACTGATTACAATCTTCAAAGTTAGGCGCGTGCATGAACGCGTCAATAAACTAAAAAATAAATAACCGGAACGTGCCCGCACCGTCACCTATCAATGTCATCTGTCACCTGTCAATGTCATTATTTCAAAGGATAAAACTGGACACAACTTTCAAAAAGAAGGGAAACTAAGTAGTATGTAGGTAATTATAGCATATAATCTTTTTTGTACTTTAAGGATTGATAAATACATACTAACTGGGTCGGGCTGGGGATAGGATGAGGACGAGATTACTTCACATAATTGAGGATCGGACGTCACTAGGTAAGTTAGTCCGATCATATAAATTATGTTCCATAATCTCGTCCTCATTGTGTACAATGTAGATGTTCAAAGAGGAAAGTTGTGTCGACAAAGCAATATAAACATTTATTATGATCATTTATATGATTTGCTAAAGTCTTCGCACATGATAAAACTTTATTTTATTAACTATCTATTGGTAGATGCTTAATTCAAGTTTTATCTAACAAGGATATAGTTGTTTGATTAATTCATTGGAATTAATCAACCAACCCTGTATATCGATACAACCCTGTATATCGATACAACCCTGTATATCGATACAATCCTGTATGATGATACACCTTGTGTGATGATACACCCTGTATGATGATACACCCTGTATGATAATACAACCCTGTATGATGATATAACCCCGTATGCTAATACAACCATGTATATTGATACAGTCTCATCCCATTTGATGACACAAACCTGTACCTATTTTATACCATACAGGTGGGCCAAAAAATGTGTAGGAATTCTATAAAATTGAAAATAGCAAATTTTACTTTAATTGCAATACTCTTTTATTTTTGTTAAAACTGTAAGTCTTTATGAATTTATAGATTTGCTGGGACTGAGACTGATAATCCACCTGTTGTACACTTTTAAGTTTGTGCAATAAAGTTTTAAATAAATACCCCGCGCTATTAAGTAGGTATATTCTTTACGAATAAACTAGAGATCACGCAAACGACATCGCGGGGCAACAGCTAGTTTAATAAGTTGTCATGGAAATGGAGCCAATGCTTTGAACTATTAATATCCGTCTCATTTATCCAGTAGTATGTAGTACATACTTAGTATATGGTTACCTAACAAGGTAAATTTATCGATGTGCAAGTAGGTAGTTAAGCTAGTATTTCTTCTGAAAAGACTTATTTTATTTTATATAATAAGAAAATCTAGTAACCTTTTAAGTTATCATTGTCTGTAATACAATTTTTTATGCAAATAAATTAGTCTTAGGTATTCTTAATAACTCCTGTTCAAGGTGTAGTTCCAAAGTAAAGGAAACTAAAAAAAAAAAATATGGATGTTTACTATCGCAAATTTTTCATTAATTATATGTTATAAATAAGGAAATTATATACAAATACTACTAGTATTGTTCCAGTAGGGATCCTATTTTGTTGACAATATTTTCAACATTATTTTACTGAGAAAGATTGATTTTTACTCATCTTCTTAGAAAACCGTTATATGTGTTACACTTGTATGGCTGGAAATCAGTATGAGACTTCCTGCACTTTATGTGTGGATCCCTGGTAGGGGATATTAATAAGTTAATGAAACAGTCTGAATACTTATTTATAAAAAGATTCAATGACTGGTCAATTCTTGTAAGCTAATAAAAAATAATAATTAAATAAGTAATAATTTACCAATACATCACATCGGATAAGATAGAAAGTTTACTCCGGCTCAAAATACTTGTAGCAGCCTTACGGCCTTAGTCCAATAACAAGGTAAGGCCACATTTGTTGCCTGCATTGCCTTAATTATTGCCACTGATCAATGCCTCTATCGTCTCATTTTTTTTTTTTTTTAATTTTTTTTTTTTCATTTAAGTTAAGTTAGAAATTTTCTGTCATTATTTATCATCTCCATTTTTGCTTTACATGGTAATTTAATATCTAATAAAATTATTTATACATAGACTTACATAGGTACTTGACAATCTTCAATTATAATTGTAAGATTCATGCCTTAATTTAAATAATAATTTTAAGTCAGTAGTATATTTTTTATGAAGTTTATAGTTTCATGGATACAATTTTAATTTTTAATTATGTTTTAATAAATCATATTTTATTATAATCATCTATTTAAATATGAACCTTTGTTATCCACCTGGGATAATACAGTTTATTTACTATCTTTAGTATCTTGATAATTTAATGATTGGATGATTATTTATCTTTGTCTTCAATTTTTGGTATCAAACATTTTCACAAATAATAAAATGTCTAGAAATATATGGTTTATAACAAAAATATATTAAAAATATATTTAGGTCAGATTTGAAAATTCAAGTTATCATTGGAACTTTGTGTCTAATTTTGAATTTCTCTTACTTTTCCAAAGGTAGCAGGTACCTACTTAAAAATTAAAATAATTGGTTTTCGACCTTATGACAAGTACATAAGGATCAATTATGGTGCGACATTTTTGCCTGTAAATAAAGCTGCATAAATCTTTCCATGGGTTTTTACTGACTGAAAATATTGGAATATAACATACAGTTACAGTTAAAAAAGTTTTTAATTATGGTAATTTTTATCTTGTTGATAACAAGGAGAATTATTTTTCCATTTCTGTAACAGTGATCTTCACTCACATTATTTGTAAGTAACACTCATCTTGAGTGTGTCTTTATTTCACTTGATGGAGACTAGAAATAATCTAACTAGCCATGGCGATCAGCTAGAATAATAACCTTAAGTCAGTAACAGTGTTAAATTTAAATTGCTTTCATAGATTATTATAGAATCTTGAGAATTAAGCTTGATACTATGAGAATTTAAGGTTTACCCGGTTGTAACCAGATCTAATATTATAAGTTACACAAATGGGATACCATATCAGTTGTATAGGAACATACAAACATGCACCAGCCAACATCAATTTGTCATGGTCTCCAAACAGGGAGTCAACTTCCCTGTATTATGAGGTACAAGACAATGTAGCTCGCCAGGGTCATTCGACCAGAGTATCGAACCTGGGACCTTTTACGTTAAGACACTTCACGAATCAAGTGGACTAATGATCTTTAAGTCACAGATATCAATTAGCAATGTCAAGTAATGTTTATTTATTTATTAAAACTTTTTAGTAAAATATAAGAGAAAAAAAAAAACTTAATATGGTCATAACTACATGAACTATTGGAGTAAACAGGTTGTTTTCTATGGTATGCTTTATAATGTCTTGCCCTCTTGGGCCAACATCAAGAAGTATCTCAATCACTTGTGGTAAAAAACTTGTGGAAATCCACACCGAGATAAACCATAATTTGTAAAAGCGCTATTTATCATTGACTTGTATGTATATAAATGGGGCAGAATAAGACAAGCAGATCTGAGACCAACAGATTGTCTTGGTACCATTAATGGTTGCCAAAGGCCCAATTTGATAGTAACAACTGATGAAATTATTAAAAACTTAAAATCCTTATAAACAGACTGAAATTGTCTAGGTAAGTATATGACTTGTTTACACAAGACTCAGAATTCCTTAAGCCTTCAATATCAGCAGGCAAAGGAGCTTCTTTCATAGCCTCCTTAGAGTCAAAGTGTTAAGTTGAAAAAATTACTAAGACGGAGGGCATTACCTCATGGTCTCGGTACCCATATTCTCCCTCCTCTCTTTTTTTTCTTCAGTGGCATTCGAAGATATGTATCGTCTTGATACTTTTGTGTTCGACTATATTTTCAACTTCAATTAATGAAGTCGGTCTCTGGTCAACCTTATAAGATTTGCAGACCCGCAATATTATAACAAAAATTTTAAGCCACAGGCTAACCCCTCGTGAAAGCAAGTGGAAGTGTTATAATTCTGCTGCGAGACAGAAAAGAGGAATAATTGTTCTCTCGGTACATATGATGCGCTAGAAGAATTTTATAATATTAATAACTTACCTTATGCTATTACAGATCCTTTGTAGTATATTTCTGGTGCAACATTGTATCGGTCTCATGGTCAACTCTTCATGAAGACTAGAGCCATAATGTTACGTCTCAGGAGGAATTCCTCGAGGAGACGCTTCAGACTGAACAAAAACCCACTGGCCACTCCATCGTAAAGGCCAGTGCTTCTGTACAGAGCAGTTTCTGTGGAGTCATTCGGAGACATGACAGACAACTAGAATGAACATATTGATCACCAACGGCCAACCTCCCGTGAAGGCTCCGATGTCATTCATTCTGAGACATGAGAGACAACTAGAATGAACTTAATGATCACCACGGCCAACCTCCCGTGAAAGCTCCGATGTCATTCATTCTGTCTCGTTTGCGGGCTGAAGAATAACGCAACTCTGTCACACACACTCCTTGTTTTCATGATTAATTTCTGGCTGATTATGTTGTTGGAGTGGAGGCCACGTCTCGGCGAACGTAGTGTAGGACGCTTCTCAACTCGATGGGCCAACAAACTCGGGAATATGGCTAGATACATTTGTATCAAAGCAGGAGATCGTACTCCTTGGCGCTCTTTGCGTCCTTCCCGTACGTCCAGCAGTGGGCTGTAATAGGCTGAGATGATGGTGATGGTGATGATATTATAAATATAATAACACTAAAGTTAGTGTGCTGTGGTGGTGATAGAAATCGTAGCAATCGTAATAATTGAGCCGAGGTATCGGTCCAACAATTTCACAAATTCAACTGACAAGTTTTGTTTTCCAGCCACCATACTTTTACACAAACATCACCGTATTTTCTTCTTGGTTTTTTGCATTTGTATGTAAGCTGTAAATCACTAATTAGTTTAAAAACTAATTTATTCTAAATATTTATGTCTTCAGTGCTGTGTACAAAAAAGTACAATGACATTGACAGGTGACAGATGACATTGATAGGTGACGGTGCGGGCACGTTCCGGTTATTTATTTTTTAGTTTATTGACGCGTTCATGCACGCGCCTAACTTTGAAGATTGTAATCAGTGCAGTAGCAAAAAGTGCGTACTACATTGTACACAATGAGGACGAGATTATGGAACATAATTAAAAAATCGTGAGGAGACCAAACCTGAAATTATGATATAATTCAGACAAATCTTTTGATTTTCCTTTTATCTCTTTTTGTCGTTTTTTCTTTTAGCAATTTAGTGTTTAATGTAACAACGGTAGTTATGTTATACAATTTTCTAAAAAAATATCTACAGTAAACTCTTTATTTTGTTTCACAGTAGCAACAGCTTTACAAATGCAGAACTTTCAAATAAAATGAAAAACTGACAAACATTGTCAATTGTCTTATCTTTTGTCAGCTATCTCATTTCAATCGTATAAGAGAAAATAAGTAAGTGTAAGAGAGCTGCCTGAATAAAAAGTGACAGTTTAAAGAGTGGTGCAGCCGAATTTCCGATTACTGTTACCATCTGTTTTTTTGTAGAGACAGTCGTACTTAATTGTGTCCACAGCCTAATACAAGTCGTGTCGTACACCATAAAAAAGCAGATAAAATCGGCGACGCGGGCTGGGCATTCAGAACGAATACATCCACTGGCGCGTTCGGCCCAATGTGTCTATTTGGCGGAAAAAATATAATTGGATTGTTCCTGAGTCCTGGCGAAATAAATTGGTGCTCCGACATGTAGGTATGCGTCCGCGACGAGCCGTCCGTTTTGTTGCGATAAAACGTATTTAAAATTTTCGACAGATCATTTTTTCTTGTCCAGTTTTCGATTGTCTGAATTTTTATCGAAGTAAAAAATCTTTTTCGTCTGAATTTTGTAATTTATTTATGTAACGAGACGTTTAGTTACACGCTTACTCAATATGTAAGTCATATATTTTTTTAGAAATAAAATACTACAAAGACGAAAAATAATCAATGCAAAATCCAGTCAGCTTTGAGTCAAGAAATGGGGTTTCAAAAATTCAACACAATCCTCAGAGCCACTCATATTTCTAAAAGAAAAGCTTAGGAATCTCATAAACAAAACATTTTTCTGCGACATTTTGCCCGGCCGTCATCTGCTGTTACCACCGTGTCCGCTCAAGTCCGCTGTTGTTTTTCTATGCGGAACTCAAGAACATTATCTTCGCCGCCCCTGCAAGATTAATGGTAATGGCCGCGTACAGTCGGGCGACAACGTGCGGCAAAAAGAATTCATACTTCACTACATTTTGTGGGATTAAAATCTAACTGAGCTAAATAAATAAGCAGTTATAAGGTTTTTTTTTGTGTTTCTACAGAATTCACATGTTCATTGTTCACAGAATGCACACCATCGTGAGGCAAAGTATTTTGCTAAAAAATCCTTAAAAGTATAATATGTAAGTAGGTAAAATAAGTTTATAATAAATGTCTTTTTAGGGTTGAATGTAATGTTATTGTTACATCACATAAATTGCTCTGAATCTAAGGTGAGTAGCTAAAACACTTGTGTTATAGAAATGACGACTATAATGACAGTACCACAACACCCATTTTTACTGTGTGTTACTTGAGCTATACGGTATTTTGTTTGTACAACTATTTTGTCTTTCTTTTCGCTCATATCATGTAATAAATCTATAAATCAGTTGTTTTGCACAGAGATAAATGAGACTTTATTTTTTATCTTGGTAAGATATTACCTATTTAGAATCTCTGTGAAAGCTTACTAGCCTTAAAAATTTTTTCGATGAAGTAAATAATTCCGTTCACGCTGAACCACTAATCAACACTCCTCGGGCGACATTTCCTCATGAACTGACTAAAACAAGAGAAAGCAATTAAAATATCCCAGACATTGTCTTAAGACATTTTCACATTTCTAGTTTGTCATATAACATGTTGCACCATTGGTCATACTGTTGGTACTGTTGGTTACGAGAATGACTATTTAAATGACAAAAATGTCTGGAATTAAATACTGCCCTGCTCGCACAGGTATACATTATTTTCTTTTCCTTTTTTTTTGTGGCAGCTGGTGGTGACTGAGTTTGTTCCGGCGTTTCTTCTCAGCACTTGCCAGATTATCTGTGTCTTGTCTTGAAGCGCTAGTAGGGCCCAAAAAATAAGGAGACATGTTCTGCCCCATATGGGCCAATAATGTTATTATTGACGTTTATAAGTGGCAGTTTTCTGTCCTAAACTAAATAAATGATTTTTGACTTTTGACTTTTGGTCCTTAGTGTATCCAAGGCTAAATTTGTTAACAGAATCAACACAATTACCTAGAAATCAAACTCCAACAACCAATTGCATAGAATCTGATCCTGATCTTATAAAAAAGCAGAACATAACTTTACCGCGGAATTGTTTTTGAAGTACTTATTTTCGTTTCTGACCCTACCTTTAAATTCAAGTATCACAGATCTAACCCAGTTTCACTACACTTAGTACGAACAAGTTTGGATTTGTTCCCTTGTCACATCATTTATCTGAAGGCTGTGTAATTGGTCTCAAAATCTGGTAAAGTAGGCCCATATCCGTTGCTAATTCACTAAGCAATCAATAAGTAGAGCATAATAATTGTTACATACCTTAGCATATTAAACACTACCGTGGTATGTGACAAAGTTAACTTAACAAACGAATAGGATAATTTAAAACTTATTGTACATTTACATAGAATGATGACACCACCAATTAACTGACGTACTTCTTACAAGCTGCCAAAATTAATATCCCCTAATATTTTGTGTGGGAATTCATAATTTGAACGTCACTTAAACTCTTCTAAATATTTATATTGGTGATGGATGGAAGGACTATAAAAATGGTAATATTTTTGTTTTCAATGTAATGGCACAAAGTACGAAACATTGGTACAGTCTTTTTTGAATTTGAATATTACAAAATTTAAAAAATATGTCGTCATAAACATTACGCATTTGAGTTAGGTATATACACCGTGTAACGTTAAATGCGCGAAAACGAAATACAACAAAATATGTATTTGTTATATACAGTCGTTGTATTTCAGCAGAATCAGCCCCTAAGAGGTTTTGCGTATTTAGTGTTACATGTTGTATATTCGAGATAACTAAAACAAAATCCAGTAAACATAAAGTCTTGCAACATTAAAAAATGAAACCCTGTTCTGCAAAATTATACTACTTGCGGCTTATAAAAAAATATCTTGATGATATAAATTTAATAAGAAAAAACCGTCCGAATTCGTAACGAAACTCTGCCCCCTCAACATGGCCACCAAAACACGATAAAATGATATAGCGATTTATCAACACCAACTGTAAAAATATGATAGACAGTCGCCATTTTAAATAACCGTGCCAGTGACTTCACATGTTATGATCGCTGTTTTGATAAAAAATCAAAATGGCGGCTTTATGTATAATATGAAAAAAAACAGTTAAGTGTCGATAAATAGCTATATCATAGTGTTTTGGTAATTTTAAAGTAAGGCAAGCACATGGATGGAGCACATATTCCATAGAGTAGATATATCATTAAATTTATTTTTTTCGACGCCATTTTTTAATCTGTGACTGTCTGTTTTAGTCTGGTAAGGGTTGGCAGGACTTGTCATTTCAAACTAAGTGTAAGTGAAAACATTTTACTAACTATATAGTTTTAAAGAAAAATGTTTTACAATGTCGAGCATTAGATCAACCCCCTCAGTACGCGTCATCATCATCATCATTTCAGCCATAGGAAGTCCATTGCTGAACACACGCCTCCCCCAACGACCTATCATCGGGTGGGGATTGCCAATACTCGCCACGCTTGGCAGGTAGGTTGGCGAGCGCAGTTTTTTTTATAAGATTTCGCATGCAGACGCTGCTACCCGTCTTGTGCTACGGACATTAGTCGCCTCTTACGACACGCCTCCTGTTGGCGGTGGGGAAGAGTATTCTTTCCGGCTATCCTCACACGGCACGCGTACGCGTATCACTAACAAATTAGTCAACTTCAAACCTTTCTCCATTATAAATACCTAAAAATGTCCACCTTTTTACGAGGGGGGATGTAACCTGAAATAAATATTATCTTGACTACAAAGTCAGGAACTACAACATACTACAAATTGAATATGCATAAATAAGCCTAGTTTTATCTTTCTATCACTAACGGCTATGAAATGCAGACGGGGAGAAGGCTAAATAGGCTAACATGGTGAAACTATATGTGTTCCTAGTTTACAATGGAACCCTAAAAAGCAATTGCGTCTATATTATAAGAACTGGTTAATTCGTAATGACATAACACAAATCAAGTCGCAATCATAACGTGATATCGCGGAAAACGAGACTGCGGTGAAAGAAAAAACCGGGCCAAGACCGATTTATACTTTATCTGTATAGGTTCTGTACATAGCTTAAGTTTTTTAAGTTATAGTATTTATATATTTAATATTGTTATTATCAAAATAATTAAGTAGTAAAGTATTGGTTAAGTGCTGATTAAAATTACTTATTTAAAAACTTCAAGAGTTAAAATCCTGCCGGTCGTTTCGGTCTGATGTAGTGGTTCGCTTGTGGTGCTTGCTGGTTAGAATCCCGTTAAAGAAATGTTAAGCATTTGTACCTATGTCATGGTTGTTTGTTAATCTATGCATAAAAATCTATTTCAGAATGTTTATCCGTTATCTAGACGCCATAGTACAAGATTTGCTTAGTTTTGGGCTGGATATCGATGTGATTGTTAAAGAAATTTATGATTTTTTAAATGACGTTTTTGCTTTTCAGCTTTGGCGTTAAAATGCATGCAGCAGTCACAAGTCCAGAGCCCAAGTTCATATGTAAAGAAGTAAAAAAAAAAATTAAGAACGGTAGCGGTAGGTAAGTATTGTAGGTAGTGTTATTGATTAATTCCTTTCAATTTACTTTAATAATACCCTCTCTGTGATGGAAACTGAAGGGTTTCAGGCTTGCAGTATCAATTTTCCTTTAGCCTTATTAAACTGCTGAGTCTACACTCTATAGTACGATTTTTTAAATTAATGCAAAATAAATTGACAGTGATAACGTCTACAGATATTCCCCGAGGAGATTTCTAAATTAAATTAGAGATAACTGCCATGACAAAAAGTCTTGAATATCGTCGTGATCATCATTTTCTCATCAATTTTGCCAAAGGATTGACACATGTTAATGGTTATATTAATTTATTAGGTTTAAACATTCGAAAAAACAAAACATTTTCGTAGTCGGCCTAAGGGAGCATACCCTATTACATTCACAATCGAATTACAGCGCTACTACGTCAGTACCTAAAAGCCTTACCATAAGGTAGACGTCCTGTTCATCTAACGACCTAAAATGATCTAGGTCTTCATTGCCGACCATACATATTATTATAGTACATACTTTTTTGAGTAAAACGTTTTTACATTTTACTATAGATCACCAAGTGAGCGACGAGGCTAACAGGATGCAGTGAGGACAGCCGAAGCCTGGCGTCCTGGCTTGTTTACGTAAATGGTTACAACTGGTATGATGGTAATTGCATTCCGCTACGTCATGTCACGATCGTGCACTTTTGTGCTACTAACAGCAATAATAGAATGCTGGCGGTATGATTGAAATGTGACCTATACACATTCGAACGCCCAAAAAGGAGATTGGTTTATTTGAATAAATTGGACTAGCACAATATCCATTTGTCGAAGGGAAAAGTGGCTCCAATAGTGATATGTCATATAGCTGTTAATTATAAATAAATAATAATAGATGTGCAATTAAGAGTCTCTATCTATTTATGTTTTTAGTTTATAAAAATGAACGCATAATTTTTTAGGTACACAAAGGTGTCAAATATTGTTTTTGCATTCAAAATGCTAGGAATATCGAAAATACTATAACATTTGATTACAATTCGGTTGAAAGTCAATTGGAAAGATTTTTACAAGAAAATTAATGTTAACCTAGATACTGAAAGGACGTGGGTTTGATTCACACCTGATGCAATCGAATTTGTATGAAAAATAATTTATAAGTATTCAAATAATACTAAAGCCGTGTGTCTACTCATCATCAGGCTGCTGACATCAACAACCTTTGTCTTCTGAACTTTACCATTTAGAGAAAAAAACGAGGTTTCTCTGTGTGTATTTCAGAAAATTCAGTGGATTGATTAGCTTCACCTTTTAACATCGTTTTAAAATACCTTTAAATGTAGGCATTAAAAACCTATTTGGAGTTACTATTATCGTAATCAAATTAAAGATGGCAATTGTATCGGACTACATTATGATGATGACTGGTTTATGCTTATTATGTCAAGGGTCTTGTAATTAATTGAGCTATAGATGTAGTTTCCATGACCTTTCCTTGCATTGATAAAGTAATAAAGTTTGTAAATATATCAAGATTGTATTTAATGGTAATAACTGCTTAGCAGACTGCCATGTGAAATAATGGGTCAACTAGCCATGCGAATTTCAAGGTTCCTTTAATTTTGCTTCAAATGTTTATTTATAAGATAGGTAATTAAAATTTCTGGCTATTACAATTTAATTATAGTCACAATGAAGAAAAATACATAAGAATAGCATAGCCATTATAGATTCACAATTATGTTATGTATGTACATAATATTTAAATAAAAACAATAAGGCTTTAATTTAATAATAATAAATTAAACATTTTAATATTAAACCACAACAAAGTTTACTTACATGTAGGTATGTTATCTACATATATATAAATGAATCTCTATTTCCCTTGGTCATCGCATCACGCGTGAACGGATGGAACAATTTCGCTAATTCTCTTTTTGTTGTTTTAATTATTGTCAGGAGAAGGTTCAGAAAGAAAAATTCAAGAAAGTTGCGCAGATGTTTTTAATGAATAAACTAAACACCAAAGTCTCGGGCAACAGCTACTAATAAATATTTTTTGTACCAGGTTGAGCAGATTGAGTTATTGCTACGTAATTTTTTTTTTCCTTTATTTTTAGTTACCATGGTATATTTATCCATTCTTTTTTGGCTTAATTCTAAAGTCTAGGCAGACGAAGTAGCAGAAAGAAGGCCGTAGTATAAATACTATTATACAGGGCAATAAGATATTATTGTGGTTCGAACTGAAGCCAAACTTAAGGAGGCGTATATTCATCAATACGAACAACTTTTTTAGAGGGTCATACTAAAAATCGCGTTTATTTTTCTACACAATCTTACTCTCTGTCTCAATGATAATGTATGGAGGCACATGATTTTTTTTTTCATGGTTTCGATGTTATCCCCATAGTAAAAGTTGTTTGATGAACAATCTTCTTCTTAAATTTGGTTAAATAAAACAACATCCTGATGCGAAACTGCTTAGTAGCAATTCGATTCAATTGCTACAAAACTGGTTTGAGTGAATTCTGGCACAAAAGTGCCATTGCAAAAAAGTGCAAAAACCTATGCAAAAAGTGCCTTTAACTAAACCCATAAAAACCGGATAAAACTGGCTAATAGAATCACGAAATCCTCATATCCATGCATCGAAATGTTTGAACAAAGAATTGCAAGGCAAATGACTGGTCTAACGAGGGGGAGAATTTTACAATTGCAGATATTCCGACACGGCGGTTGGGATATTGCGTTAAGGCGCATACATTTTTGCAATCAGACGTATCATGCTGAGGACGACGGATCATTGGATTAGGGTTGGCTCTGCGCTCCGTCTAGCAAAGGCAGGAAGCCAGGAATGGGTAATTCTGTATGCCGGCTCTAATTGAAAAGTGGCTTTAACAGTTTTATTGCACTGCTTGCAACGCGCTCGCTATAAACAAAATTAATACCGATTTAGTTATCGAACAGATAAAAACTTTTAATTTATATTAATTTTGACAGCATCATCAATCATCTATTTTTATTTTCATAACCCCCCGCCCCCCTAATCCTGGATACCAACATTAAATCGTTCCAATGTTACCTACATAATATAATTCTATCTAATCTAATTAACTTTTTGCATGTGAATATTACTTATTATTGGACAATTGATCTACATTAAAGACGTAATTTAGTGGATCTGTCCGATTTATAAGACTAGAGATAAGACTTACAACCAACCAATAGTTAACAATACATTATTCCGACCGTGTAAAAAACCAAAAAAACATGTAATCGCATTTTGCAACATCATATATACAGAGTGTAACGAAAAGGTGAAATAAAACTTTAAGGGGTTTTTCTACGGCTAAATTACATCAACTTTTTCTATGGGACCAACATCGAAATCTCAAAAAAAATATTGACGTTTCCATACAAACTGATGCCAGCTGGTCGCGTTTTAGTATGGGAGAGTGTTTTTTTTTTTGCGATTTCGATGTTGGTCCCATAGAAAAAGTTGATGTAATTTAGCCGTAGAAAAACCCCTTAAAGTTTTATTTCACCTTTTCGTTACATCCTGTATACTAAAAACAATAATCCATACTTCCATAGTAATAATTTAAATGCGAAAATAACTATGTTTGTCTTTCCAACCAATTTTGATGATTTTTAGTAAAGAGATAGAATGAGCTTCGGAGAAGGACATAGGCCACTTTTTGTCTCAAAAACTGAAGCAATTTTGATGAAAAATGCAAAAAAAAAGGTTAAACCCTATGAAAGGACAGAGTTTACTATTTTTCAATTCACCTCTTAAGGGAATAACATGCTGTTTTCCACGCGAGCAAAGCCGTAGGCATAGCTATTTACGTATAAAAAAACTGTTTAAAAATTTGGGGATACATGGGCCAGCATAAAAACTATTTCGTTTAGTTCTGTTTAAGTAACAAGAGTGAGTAAACTCTACAATTAGCAAAGCGACATACTAAGCTCAACAATTTCAGCTCAGAGCGTAATCATCCCATTTTATCTTTACATTTCTCTAAGAGGGAAATGCAAAAAGCAAATAACCGGTCTCTAACGAGGGCCGCTATTCAGACCCGCCGACACCCAGTGTGGTTATGTTATTACGTCACGACACCCGTGGGTGCATAAGTTAGTTGCATCTTTGAGGATTTCACAATTTTAACATATTACGGACACAATGCGATGAGTAACAATGTAATGTGCATCTTTAGGCATTGTCCATTTGATAGTTTTCGGCCCTAGCCCACCATTTGGGCCCACCTATCCGGATGCATTCTACACAACCAAGAAAACATGGTGTGACGATTTGGTTAACCAAAGGATCAAAGACTCCCGTCAGTGGTGATGAGTCCATATCCATAAGAATAGTTTAAGGTGGAAGAGTTTAGGGGAGAACATAGCTCCACTGTGAGAAAAAAACAAATGAAAAAACCCAAAAAAATTATACTTGTTAGAAAAAAAGGGCAAAATGACAATAAAGTAATATATATGGGACACAATACAATGTGTAACATGCATAGTTTAGTGTGGTTGTGCTCTTATAACTTAACACCTTTGCAAAAACTTCATTCATAGGTTAAATTTGAAACATATGTTTGAACCTTCCAAACTGAATCGATCAGTTGGCCACACAGTTTGTAACTTTTATCAAATGTAGTAGTATAGAGGTGGCAATCACTCTAACGTTTACCAGCCTTGTCAAATCAGGATGATGATGTCCAAACGGTACATGCATAGACTCTGAAAACGAAGAAAAATAGCTAGAATGTACCTAGTCGTTACTTGTACCGTAAGTGATCGTACAACGTCGCAATACAATCGCACCGTACCACCCTTTTGTAAGTAATATTTGGTATGACATCCATTAATTTAAATAATTGTGTGTTGTAAGCGCCGGACTGTTATTTATTAATTTATTGCACAAATATCGGATGTGGAAAACCTTGTAAACAATGCATTAATTGATCCAAAAGTTGCGAACGTATTTTTCATTACTCATACTCGGAAAGTAGGTCTGTAGTTGCCTGAGGAGCGGGTTGAAAGTAATACTTTTTAGCCCTAAGGAGAATCGTTTTCAACTGACAGCTGTCAAATTATAAAAAGAAAAACCTAGTTATATTTTTACATTTCTATTAAACCATGTTGCAACTTTCTATACAAAATATTTATCTGATCTAGGCAAAATATTTACTGTTTTTTCAATGACGAAAATAACAAAATAATGACTGAATAGCTGGCCGGCCACAGAAAAAAAACAGGCGGGAAAGCAGCAATCCGATCTTCATATGTTTTTTCGAGTTGTAGAACGTAGTGATTGCATACTCTTTGGTACGGTTTTGTTAAAATTCACAAATTTTTTCTTCAGCTAATTCATATTTTTATTTTTACTTTCCTTGTATTCGTAATGAAAAGCACAATGTTTACCACGGGTTAAAGACTTATTTAGTAAGTAGTAGTAGTAGTAGTAGTAGTAGTAGTAGTAGTAGTAGTAGTAGTAGTAGTAGTAGTAGTAGTAGTAGTAGTAGTAAATAATTTATTTTCACCCCTAGGTTAACAATGTACTATTACATACATTTAAAGGTTTGGTAATTTCGTTAATTTCGGTAATTGTTCGTTCTCATTTAGTTAAGATTAAATAAATTAAAACTAGTAAGTCCATGTGCACCAGTTCTCGTATTATCCAAGTCGCAGGTAATTATTATGATAATATAAACTAAACTGGCTCCAAGTTTCCTCCATACGAAATTTCAAAGTTCATTTTCATTCAAAATTACCGGCAATTTTCGAGCGGCAGTTCACGACGAACTTTAATAGTTTTGGAATAGTTTTTCTTTGAAATGCGTTGAGAGAAAAATGTAAGTTAAACACGTCAAATGACGTTGGTAATGTGTTTAAAAAAATAACAGATGTTTACATGTGAGATAAAATAAAAAAGCTGTTATTTACTAACTACAATACCTAGTACAAATGTAAGAAAAAAACATCAAAGTGCCATCAATATTCCTACTTGTAATTTCATTGTAGTTTGAAATATACAATTACCTACTAAGTATATTTCTTCAAATAAATTACAAGATATAATTAAAGACTGTACTGTATCGTGCACAAATGTACAAGTGGGGCTATATTTCGGAAATATTTTTATCTTTTTTACTATATACCCTAAAAATAATATAATTAGGAAATCGATTTTCTAACAAAACAAAATAATTAAATTCTTCAGTAAAAATATGTGGTACAAGCATGTTCCTATATCGTAAACCTGTCAAAAGCAAAGTTACAATATATGGAATTCCCCAAATACCGGCTGATACCACTTATTGAAAACGAAATTCCCGCTCAAACAACTTCTTACCTATGCATAGGGCTTGTAAAATACGCGACGCGATCGAAATACCGGATCCGTACCGTAATCCTGGGATAAAAGAGTGGAGTTGTTTGTTGGTTCAAATAAAGGAATTTTAATATAGGAAGCCACTTCCCTGTGGCTTTGCCGCATGAAACATTTATGACATTATTACGGCGACGTGTTGCGTTATTATAAAACAGCGGAACAATTCGCCGCGTTCTGCATAATCTCTCCAAATTGGATGGATGTACTTAGAGTCGAGGTGTGCACGTCCTTATTAGGAAGTGTTACGGTCTAGTGATTTTTGGCGAAATTTAAAATATTTTACCTCTCATCAGTGTCAAGATATAGCCAAGGTATATTTGTCAGCTCTTAGACACATTTTTTTTTGTAATTTCGTAACAAGCGCATGAGACTTAGAACTCTAAACTTACTTAAATAGCTTAGTTTTAATAGCTCATGCATGATTAAGCCCCTGAACAGCGAATACAGCAACACAGACGGACAGGTTGCAGGAACCTTCTGGATGCAGGCCGCTTTCAACCGGCCAATCTAGAAGTCATTGAGGGACGCCTATGTTCAGCAGTAGACTCCCTATGACTGAAGTGATGATAATGATGATGAGTTAAACAATAAGTTTATTTTGATTATATTGTCACAACTCCTCCATTTAAAAATGACATATTTTATATTAGTTAAATTTGTTTTGTTGTTTTGTATTGTTTGTTTGTTGTGTCTTGTTGTTTTACTATTCAAATTCTGTACTTTCACTACGAGCTCCAGTCACAAAAAAAGTATATCTTTATAAAATTCACAACTAATCGGCATTTTAAGCTTTTTAACTTTTTGCATTCCCAATAATGCTAGTATATTATATCAAGTACCTATATATTTTTGTAGGACAGTCTTCAAGTGAAACTCGGTAAAACTTTGAAATTGGGTATTTATTTCTTAAAAGAAAATGACTTGATACAAAATACGTCTTAACTTTTTTGCACACCACGAACGACAACCGAACTCTTTTAAAAATCCGCTACTCATTCCCCAGACACACTACAATATTTTTAAAATCATTCTTCCTCTTTCACTCTCGCTCATACTGGCAATCACTCGTTCTCTTTTACCCGGTCATACGTCATCCTGTCATTCCGTTCCAGTCAGCACTCATATCCTACAGATCGGCCTTCCTGCATAAAGTCTGGCCTCAGACTTATCTCTAGTATACATTATAAACATAGTTTTTACTTTAATCATTTGACCTTTAAACATTAGCAACATTATGTAGACACAAATATTACAGTTGGATATTTTATAAGAGACAGCATAAACACAACATTAGAGACTTAAGGTAGAGTTTAACAAACAATCTTAATAATTTAATAGTAGTTAGTTTAGATACAGATTGACAGACTATAACTTAACAAAGTGCATAGCAAACACAGTAAATATTTGAAGGAAACCAAACAAACAAAAGAATTGGTTAAATAAATAAAATAAAACAACATGAAAATTACCTAAATTTTGTCTGTGTTGTTAGGCCATCTTTTTATGTGGTCACATGAGGTGGTGGTGGTTCTAGGTCCTTCAGTGGAGTCATCTACCTTCTCTACCTGGTACCGATCTTTTCCTGTAGCTCTCACTATCTCATATGGACCTAGGAACTTAGGTTTCAATTTCATGCCTACTCCAAACTGCGTTCTCTTTATCGCAACTAGATCACCTTCTCTATACTTGGTGCTCTCCTTTCTCTTCCTATTGTAAATTCGTCTGTTTTCTTCTTGTATCTTCAATATTTGTTCTTTAGCTTTTTTCCTGTTTTCCTCCCTAATTAGCATAAAATTGTCTCTGTTTTCTTGTTCTAACAACTCGTAGATTTCAATATCTTCCTTCAATTTCATTTTTGTACCTAAAAGTAATTCAAAAGGCGTAGTATTGATGCTTCTCTGGTACGTACTATTAATGCATCTCTGTATCTGACTGACGTGTCTATACCACTGTGTAGGATTTTCTATGCACAGTTTGGTAAGCACTGATATAATAACTCTGTGTATTCTTTCCACTTGGCCGTTGGCTCTCGGCACACCAGTAGTTATCTTTACATGTTCAATACCTTCTTCTTTGCAATATTCTTCAAATTTCAGGCTTGTAAATGCAGTACCTCGGTCAGTTATTATTCGTGATGGATTTCCGAAACATTGTTGATGTATTTCTAATTTATTGATGGCCTCTTTGGTAGTAGTGCTCTTTACTGGAAACAGCCAAACAAACTTGGTGAAAGCATCCACCATGGTGAGTATATGGTTGTACAATTTTTTTGTCTCTGTCATAGGACCTATGTGGTCTAAATGTAGAGTATGGAAAGGGGTTTCATCCTTCTCTATGGGATTTAGAAATCCTTCAGCCTTTCCTCGCTTTCTTTCTGCGAGTAAACATGGAATACAGGTTAAAAGGTACTCTTCAATCTTCTTTTCTAAATTTGGAATGTAATAGTCTTTACCAATCAGCTCTAACATTTTTTTCTTGGCAAAATGGCCGTTCTCATGTGCTCTCTTTATAATCTCATTTTCCATTTTCAATGGAATAACAAGATGCTGTTCATTGCCTTTGTAGAGCAAACCATTTCGCACATAGTAGTCCTCGTACTTCATGTTTTGAGTTAGTATCTCCATGATCGCCTTTAGTCCTTCATCAGCAACTTGTGCATTTTTGATTCTGTCATGAAGAGCTTTATTAGAATCTCTCAAAATTGCTACATACGGATTTCGGCTGAGAGCGTCCACATGTCGCATCTGACTTCCTTGTCTATGCTCTATTGTGAAGTCGTACTCTTGTAGCATCAGGATCCATCTAGCAACTCGGGTTGACATTGCCAACTCTTTTTTGTTGAATGTCATCTGAAAAGCTTTACAGTCTGTTACTATTTTGAAAGTTTTTCCAAAAAGATAGCATCTGTACTTTTTTATTCCTTCGATGATAGCTAGGGCTTCAAGCTCATAGCTTGTATATTTACTTTCAGCTATACTCGTTTTTCTACTAAGGTAAAAAACAGGATGAAGCTGGCCGTCTTCCAAGCTTCTTTGCAATAAAATAGCAGAGTATGCTATGCTGGAGGCGTCTGTGTGAAGTTCAGTATGTAAATTTGGATTGTATATTTTTAGTACAGGGTGACAGGCTAATTTAGTCTTTAGTTCACAAAATGCATGTCTACATTGGTCATCAAATTGAAATGTACTATCTTTTTTAAGTAAATCTGTTAGTGGTTTGGCCAAACTGGCGTAATCTTTGATGTATTTACGGAAATATGAAGTTAAACCAATGAAGCTATGTAGCTGTTTAATATTAGTTGGTTCTGGAAATCTTACCACAGCATCTGTTTTTTCTCGAGTTGGTCGAACTTCACCATTTTCAATAACATGCCCTAAGTACTCCACTCTTCGTTGAACTAGTTGAGATTTTTTCCAGTTTATCTGCAGGCCATACTGGGATGCTACATCCAGAACCTCAGACAATCTGGTAACTGCGTCGTTTTCGTCAACGGCTGGAATAATCAGATCATCAATAAATATTATCACAACTCCCTTCGCAATGAGGTCTCTGAAGATAATTGTGATAAATCTGGTGAAAACCTTTGGACAGATGGAAAGACCAAATGGTGCTTTCAAAAATTCATAGTGCCCAGTCTGTGTAATAAAGGCTGTATACCTTACAGAGCTCTCTTCCACAGATAAATGAAAATACCCATTTTTTAAATCAAGTGTACTGAATACTCTTGCACCAACTAACTTATCAATGTGGTCTTCTACTATTGGTAAAGGATATTCATCCTTGATGATTTTTTTGTTCAAAGGCCTGTAGTCAACACATACCCTTAGTTCACCGTCTTTCTTCCTAACCAAAACAATTGGACAAGCATATTCTGAGTAGCTTACCCTAATGATTCCTTCATCGAGCCACTTATTCACCTGCTGATCTACCTTTTCTTGTTCGATTGGAGCTAGTCTTCTTGGTCGCTGAGCCACTGGGATGTCATCTTTGAGAAGTATCTTTAACTTGATCGGAGCCTCTTTCGATTTTTCAGGTTTATATGACTTCACCAAATCATTCACACGTTGTTGAATGCCCAAACTCACCTCATTACCTACAACAAGAGAATCACACACACATATTTCATACATCCAACTAGTAGCCGGCTTTAACCTAACTTTGTTGCGTTCTAGGATAACTACACAATTTTGCAAAAACTCCTGACCAATTATCATATAATAAGGCATAGCGTCCTTAGGTACGATGTAGAATAGCACGTTGTCATAGCACTGTCCATCTATTTCGATATTTAGTCGAATACGTCCCAAACATTTCACTTTTCCTTCGCCCAGTCCCGATAATGAAATGTCACTTTTGTCGAACTCTGGCGCATTTAATTCCGCGTAGCACTGCACTGAGATTAGATTTATATCACTGCCCGAGTCTATTAGCGCTTTAACACTTTTTCCTAACACTTCCACAAGTTTTATCGGTTTCGTAATTTCATCTTTATTGTTGTTTACGCAAAACAACTCTCCAGATTTGACATTGACAGATGTCAAAGGGTCGTTGGCCGCCATGTCCGCCGCAGTGCTGCCAACCTCACCGCCGTCCATAGTGCAGTCATTCGTTCCGTTCGTCATTCGTCCGAAACAACTCCGTTTGACGCCAGCGCCATCTGCGTCATGTTGTCGCTGCCATCTTGCAGGGTTACCAACCTCGCTACTTGCCGCTGCATTCAGATTGCTTCCGGTCGGTCTTGTTGCATTTCCGCTTCCTGAAGTTAATGCTGAAGCTGAAGGGCAATTTGGAGCAATATGGCCAAATTGATTGCACTTAAAGCACTTCAGCCCCTTCTTCTTATGCGGACAATCGACTGATGCATGCTTCATTTCCCCACAGTTGAAACAGCGTGAAACGCGTCGATCTGGCTTGTTTTCGTACTCATGCCTGTTTAATTGTCTTTGTCTGTGATGATAATTTTTAGTGGAATTCGCCGCCATTTTTTCTTTTAGCTGCTCGTAAATGCGTAATTTTTCTTTAAGTTCGTTGTAACTCGTGACGCCATACAGCATTACTTTGTTGATTTCTTCGTCTTGTATACCCTCGATTATATATTTAATGGCCACATAGTCCGGCATTTTTCCTCTTTTACCCAGTTCTTTCATAATCAACATGTAGTCTAAACACGTTTCATGGGTTTTTTTCGTTCTTGTGCTCATCATTTCGTGTATCGTCTTAATATCCACGGAATCAGGGAATTCTTTTGCTATACCGCTTTTTAGATCATTCCACGTCTTATAAGCACGTTCAGCACGTAGCCACAGCTCCGCAGTACCCGACAATGACCTCCTAGCCAACAACAGCGTCTGCACTGGAGTCCACCCAAACACCTCAGCATTGTCCTCCACGTCTTGTATCCACCTAGCTGCAGGATACGTCTTATCCTGGCCTGTGAATTTTGGAACAAGGCCCTCCGTCAGGTGCAACATCGATCCTCCGCCGCCACGTGGTGATGTCATCGTGGATTCAAATTCGTCGAAATCGGCTTGTCTGCTGCTACGTCTGGAACTCGCTTTCGGCATGATTTTGTCAGTAGTTTCAGAGGATTGCGTCTTGAAAATCTTGAAACCGGTACACGTGCACAATGCCGACCTAACCTCAAATCTTCGAATTTCGTCTTCCGAATTTCACTATCGCACTTCTGGCACCACTTTGTAGGACAGTCTTCAAGTGAAACTCGGTAAAACTTTGAAATTGGGTATTTATTTCTTAAAAGAAAATGACTTGATACAAAATACGTCTTAACTTTTTTGCACACCACGAACGACAACCGAACTCTTTTAAAAATCCGCTACTCATTCCCCAGACACACTACAATATTTTTAAAATCATTCTTCCTCTTTCACTCTCGCTCATACTGGCAATCACTCGTTCTCTTTTACCCGGTCATACGTCATCCTATCATTCCGTTCCAGTCAGCACTCATATCCTACATTTTCATTAAAAAAAATCAATGCCCA
The DNA here is from genome assembly GCA_963576865.1 of Anania hortulata. Lineage (NCBI taxonomy): Eukaryota > Metazoa > Arthropoda > Insecta > Lepidoptera > Crambidae > Anania > Anania hortulata. Next base: position 6,786,599 of record OY756394.1, on the reverse strand, counting down.
CTACCACCATCCCACTATTCCACCAGAGGCAGTAGAAAAACTTTTTCAAGTGAAAATATTATAGATAATCAGCAGTTGGGTATAAAAACATTATTTTTTACCTTGATTTAATTTACCTCTAAGAAGAAAAATAAGCTTATAAAATAGGAATAGGAATTCTAAGTTTAAATTGTTAACTACGCTCGTTCGACGCGATTGTCAGTTATTACTTACGTGCGAGTCGGAAAACCAAATCCGAAATGTGACGCCGATCCTATTTGGTCAGACATTCGAAGGCCTAAGGACTCACTCATACATCAGAGATGGATTTGATTGGCTGTCGGAACTGTTCGGAAGCCGCTTACTCAATAACTTCGTTAAACATTACGGAACCCAACTGCATATAGCCGCTTACACTTAGTGGATTTTGTAATTTGCGTTATTTCTTCTAGTTCCAAGTTGTCGTTTCACTGCAGTTGTTTGGCTTTTTTTTTTTACATGACTGCCCAAAAAAGATTGCAATATTTTCGGGTTGATATTAACATATACAGTGGTCTTCGACTGCAAACAATTTTCTACTGTTTTCACAATTTATTTGAGCTCACTCTTTAGTTAGCTTATAATAAAGACAACTTGTTTTAAATGTTTGTTGTATCTAAGTTATTATTATTCCAAGGTGTTTTTTCATATTTTTTTTACCAGATTTAGATACAATGTAGGGACGGCCGTAAAGAATACACTTTCTCACCGCCAACAGAAGGTGTGTCGTAAGAGGCGACTAATATCTGTAGCACGAAACGAGCAGCAGCGTCTGCTTTCGAAATGTTGTAAAATTTGCGTTTGCCAGCCCGTCTGCGAAGTGTGGCAAGTATTGACATTCCCCCCCCGATGAAAATCATTGATGATGTCCTATGATGAGAGTCCTATGATATGAATGCATAGAGCTGATGAACATAATATACCTATATGAATATTTAAGGTGCTAATTTGGTCTCGAAAATAAGAAATAATATTATTGTGTTAGGAGGTATCTGAAAATGAATTGAGGCATCTCTTCAGTACATTCAGAATCAAGCCAATTTAGAAAATATAATTTTCTGAGTTGACCTAAATCGGGAATCGAATCCGGGATCGTTTGTGTTCAAGGCGCATCAGCGCGTGTAGCAAAATCCATCCGTCCAAACCTTTACATTTAAAATAGTTGTAAGAATGCCGTATCACATTAAAACCATTAAACTATTTGTGAACCGTTTTCTTGGGAGTAAATTGTAATTCATTTTGCTGTATGCTAGAATTTATTACGAATATTTGCAGTTGATAAAATAACGCGGGAAATTAAATGCCTTATCAAACTTTTGCTTATTTATGAATTGACTGTTTGAATTATCATTTTATGTAGTAGTATGCGCTGGTTCTAGTGACTTAAAGATTAAATTATTAATAATGTTTAGTTTTTTTTTGCATATTTGACTTATACTGGAATGATGTACCTATTTATGCCAGTAACTTTGTGAAAAATAGCCAGATTGCTAGAGCAATTTCAATTAATAACTACTGTAAGTAGGTATAAATTGATAGTGTCGTGTTATTAATAAACAAGTAAGGTAAGTATAATTTTAAAAAAATTGTTCATTGTATTTTTTTTTCTTTTAATTTTTTTTTACTTTACTCCCTCTGCCCTTTCAAATTTAATTTAATTTTGAGATGAGGAAGGGGAGAGGGCCTTTACTTGAAGTTTGTTATACATGGGGCACACTAAAAGTTTTGCACTTCTAGCTAATCGGAACTATTTGAATTTCAAATGTTATATTTTTTTAAACGTTGCAACCTTATTAGTAATAAAAAAAAAACAATTGGCGGGAAATGATTTGTCAAAAGTTTTTTATCACACATTAAAGTTTTACATACGCAACGAAAATGGAATTAAGTCAAAAAGATTTTAGAGCGATGATTTTTTATGATTTTTTATGGTTAAAACTTTTCTCTCTCTCCGCAAGACTGTGTCGCTTGTCTTTAAAATGCTTTTGGAAGAGAAGCACCTTGTTTGAGCACCGTGAGGCGATGGTTTGCTGAATTTGAGAGAGGTCGAGTTTCTTTACATGACGAATTTCGTGAAGGGCGGCCTTCAACGAAAATAATGTGGCTACTGTTAAGCGGCTAATTGAAGAAAACCCGCGGATTACTTATGAGACAATTCGAGGACTATTAGGGATTGGTATGAGCTAAATTCAGAAAATTTTACACGTAGAATTGAAAGTTCGGAAACTTTGCTGTCGTTGGATCCCTCATGAACTGACAGCGGAGCAGATGCAGGCTCGCGTGGAATGGTGCTGCTGCTGCTGTTTATGACATTGTCACAGAAGACAAAACGTGGATTTATTGTTTTGAACCTGAAAAAAACAGCAATCTTGTGAATGGGTGTTTGAAAATGAGAACAGGCCAACAAAAGTGAGGCAGGCGAGAAACGTTGGTAAAAAAATTATCGCGTTTTTTTTCTCATCTGTACAATTCCACTTGAAGATCAAAAGAGTGTTAATGCCGAGTGGTATTCTACCATTTGTTTACGCAAGATGTTGGAGTTTTTTTTAACTCATCCATTTGAATTGTGCTGAATTGCTTATGAATTGCTGCCAATTCATGGATTATTATTTCCAGGTACGAATTGCTCCGTTTTCCTCGCTTCCTGTTTAGACCCGCTTGTCGTTTAACGTAACTTTCTATTTTTGAGATATTATGTGCCACTTTACTTTATTTATGGTGGGAATGTTAGGGATGTGACACTCACTAATGTCATTATTTTTTGTCGATGGTACTAACATGTCGAGTAGTACTGTACTACAAAGTAAGTAATAGTTATGGGTATCAAATGAACGAACGAAATCGAATCTGTAATCGAGTATTTTGAATCACTTTGACAATAGTTCGAGTCTGAGCATTTCGAGATTTCTTATCCGTGAGCGATTGCTCGAGCAGCTTAACTTCTGATACCCATAACTATTATTTTTTATGTTACTGTAAGCATTTTATTTAATATCATCAATAACGTAATGTTTATTTGACGACCTCCGTAGCCAAGGGGTGAGTATACTGGACTTGGTGTCGTCGCTATCTGTGAGGTCCCGGGTTCGATTCCCGGTCCGTCAATGTAAAAAAATAATTTACTATATTGTCTCGGGTCTATATGTGTTGTGGTACCGTCGGTCAAAACACAAGTGCTTTGGCTACTTACCATAGGATCAGAGCAATGTATGTGATGTTGTCCAATGTTATTTGAACTAACGTTGCAAAAGAGTTCAAGAGCTAATGTCAAAACAAAATAACCTCGTACTTCTGAAACGTAGTTTGAAAATCCTTGTAATTAGCATAAATTAAAATAACTACATTTCATAGCATGAATTAAATTAACTACATACCTATTTCAAAGAACAAACTCTCAAAGTTACAAACTTACATCTAAATTGAAAGGTTAAAATAAAAAAAATAGTAAATGAATGTATCCTACGATATAATTTTAAAAAACGCAACCCATCGACATATGCAAGTGCGGAGTGAATGCGGCAGAAGCGGGATGCGCTTAGTCAAAAGGTTCCTCCACTAATGAGGAGGGGAGAGTGAAAATTTTCCCTCTTCAAAAGAAAATTCCGTACTAACTATCTTTCCACTAAACGTGCGCTACATTTTGAAAATGTCCATTAGAGGTTTTTTCTCTTGACTTTTTTATAGTGGTGAAGTTTTGGATACAACATTTAACATTTTAAATTACTTAATGTTGTATTTTTTTTATATACTACTAGCTGTCCTAGCGAACTTCGTACCGTCTCTTCATTCATTTTTTTTGTGAATTTTTCCTAGTTTTATATAGTTATTCTGCTATTCGGAGCGGAGACAAATTCAACAAATCGAAGATCATAAGAATCGATCCAGTCGTTCTCGACTTATAAATGGTGTACCCGACTTTCTTTTATATAATATATACCTGATGTCACAGATATATAATTTAGATCATCTATATAATATATCTATATAAATTGAATTGAAATTTAAAAACGAACGAATATAAATTTTGTGACTATTAGATCTTACTTATTTTCTTAATTTGCACGACAAACTAAAATAAACTAAACTAGTCTTTTGAAGCTTACAAATAGGTACACAACACTAATCTAACTAATTCGTTTTATGACTAGCCAGACATTGTCCTTTATAATGTATCCAAATGGCTATAATTGGATCAGACGCGACTTTCATATCTGCTTACAGTCATTCTTTTCTTGCCATTAACTTAAAACATTTTCTGAGAAAAAGTAATAAAGTGTTTTGATCAAAAATTGCTAAATGTAATTTATTAACAAAATGTATGCTGAATGAATTTCCAAAACTCTCGAAGTCCGATAGTAACAGAAATTCTGTCATCATTCTGATTTTTAGGCTTCGATTTACTAACTACTCACTAAGCTACAACGCTTTCACAAAATGCAATTTCATAACAGTATTTCCATCTTAAATCATTAGTTATGTAGAATATTATAGTGTATACTATAATTACGTAGCAGATGCATCTTGTAGCTCTCATCTGCCCGCTCAATTTACTGCAGTAAGCCCCTAAATTATAGCCTCAGTATACAACTACAGTTACTATGTTGCTATTCCAATTAACATAGTCAAAACAGCAATATGTATACCAAACGTTAGCGGTAATATCTCTTTGAGTTTTTCACAACTATAAACATTTTTAATCATGATAAATTAAACATAGTATTTGTTTTTCGCTGCGACAACCCCTCAAAGAATACGAAAGTAATTTCAGCGTTTTTATTATCAGAGTTTTTCTCATTAACGTTAACCATATGACCGTGCACATAACTTTTAATTACATGCTAAAACATATGAAATGCATTAGGATAAAAGAATTACGATCGCGCGCAGTGTATGTGTCGTCGGCATGTGTGTCACGTACCGGATTATAAAAGCTTTTTCCAATTCTCCATTGTAGCAGCTCTGGATCCCACGGAGGCCACGTAGGCGCTATATCTTACGCTCTCTGTACGCTTTTATTTTAACGAAATTTACCCCCACCACTGTCATTGTCGATTACTTTCCATTGTCTCCGCAGCGAGTGTAACACCGTATCAAATTGGGAAATATTGAAAGAAAACGTGGTAAGCGATCCCGTTATATCGCGGTCCCGGATCGGTTACCGGTCTATTTTCAAGATGACGACGCGAAAAATACGAATACATCGCCCTTTTGTGATCCTACCGCCGTTCCGGCTTTGAATTATGTACAATATTGACAAGGGATGATGAAGACTGTTCATTGTGTTAGACACAAAGCACTCGACATTATTGTGGGAGTAAAATAATAAGTTGCCAACCGGACGAACGGTAAATAAAGTCATAAAATTATTCGTCTTGAAATAATATTATTGGGCGCAAACATTTTTTTGTTGGTTCCTCACAATGAAGGGTGTTTGTTGGGCTCGTTCGTACAAATCCGGAAAAAATAAAACAGATATTAGGCCGCTCCGACCGGGCTTCCCGCCTCGCACATTAGTGTCCCCGAAAATGTCCCATTCTTATTCAAATATTTCCGGTAATTTGTTTGTCCTATCGTTCAGAATCACAAAACAGGCTAAAAAAGAAAATAGACCCTTCCGTAACAAATCCTTTAGGTACCTATGTAGGTGTGTGCTCGGAAATGTAATGGGAAAAGGTCTTTTGATATTTTGAAGATCATTCACATTTTTTATTTGGAAGCGGAGATTTTCATTGTAAGCTTTTAGCTTTTAGAAATCCGGCTAACAATACACCTCAAAGGATTCTTCAATTGTTATAATGCGATAAAAATTGTAAGCCCATTCATTACATTTCTAAATCAAATAAGTACACAGATTAACTATACCGAAGAGTGAATAATAAATACTCAATTATTTGGGTTTGTGCAATAATCAAGACATTTCCTATTTCTGTTTATATTTCGCACCAAAAAATAACTAGTCCATGAATATATGAGCTTGATATTGGTAAATACAGAAGTTCCTAAGATATAACTTATATATTATATTACGTCACATATTGTCGCTCTAGCGATAAAAGCACCAAAATTTTGCATTTTTTTTCCTGTGATTTATTTTGTGTGGTGTACAACAAAGAGTACCTATCTATCTATCTATACTAAGCTGAGAATAAAACTGTGTTATTTAATTTACAATAAACAACACGGATAATATTTTAGTTAACAAAAACCTTTATCGATACCAATTGATGTTTCAATCCAGTTGAATCCAATATTTACCCACCCGCTTTTCTTTACTATATTGTGGCCGTGGTACAGTCATTAGTGTATGTATTTCTCTGTATAATTTGTATATAGTCTTACTGACTAGCTAGTCGGCTGGGCAAAGTTCTTCATTCAAGTCGACTGAATAAAAGGATTATTTATCTTCTATTATAATAATTTGAAAATATGTGCAGTTCATCTTTTCATCAGCGTCTTGGTCTACCACGGTTCTTGTAATTTTTTGGTGTTTTTCAGTCGATGGAAACTTTACCATACAAGTTAGACTTATGGCAGTTATGGCCAGCCAGCCCAATTCCATTCTACAATAGCATTAATGTGTGCGAGATCGCGCGCAACGTCGCGAATCTATTTCAAGTAAAATATATTATATTTTACTATGCTACAAAACTCTACACTTCACAAGAAAATGATTTGCATTTGTTTAACAAACATCATATTTCACTTTTAGTAAAACGCAGCACCGTTCGATTAAAGCTTCAAACGCTAGGAAACATGCCAAAAGTCTTAGCAAACTTTATTAATGCAGTCAGACTGTATTACTTACGCCACCCGATTCCTTTGTTAGCGGGCTCCTGTTTTAAAATGCACAAGTAAATCTCCTATAGTGAGTAGTAAATTGCATAGAAAGTTCTTGACAACGGTCCTTTGCAATCATTCAGTTCTCAAGTCCATGAAACTAGAAAGATCCACTCCAAACTAGTGATGTTAGATCGCTCATACTTTAGATGAGATGAAAATATTAGAAAAAGATACTTATTACGTAATCCAATTTTAATTTATAGATGTTTCCAAGTTTAAGGGTATTAACAGGGCCCTATTACTGTATACACCTTCTGTCTGTCCGTATGTGCCCGGGCTATAGCTTTAAAACTGTATTAGAAAGCAAGTTCAATTTCTTACACAAATTTAAAAATCAACAATTAAGGCATTTATTACCTTAACTTATATTATATATGTTACTTGTACTTACATAAACGTACGTACGTACTTATACTTACATAAAGCGTTTTTACACGAGCGTCAAACCTCGTGTGAAGTGCATGCTATAAAGGAAAAAAATAATTATTAAAATTATTAAACACTGGTTGTGTTTAAGACCCCGAACCAAATAAAAGAAAAAACACGGCGCACAAGTTCAGTGCACTTACGGTGTGCAAGTTCGACTTATACTTGGCTATTTTTTGTTAAAACGAGAGATATAAGTTTTATGAACGATTTTATTAAAAAACCTGTAGTATTTTGTAGAAAGAAAGTTTGTATGTTATTTTTCGCTAGCTTGTCGCTGATTGCTGAGAATTGTGGTGCATATTTTGTGCTTATCTATTGTTGTACTTGTTTAGACGTTTGAGGATTTGACTTAGATTTTTCACTTTTTGTAATGAGTTTTTTTTTGCACTCACCACTATTTGTTTGCCCTAGTCCTAGGTATTACGGGGTCACCGTAGTCTGTTTTCATATTCCTTGCATCCCGGTTAGTGACCACAAGTTATCCGGAGTCAATAGTCATCTCTTACATAATCCATTAATCTATTCTTTTGTCCTTTTCCCCCATAGCATCGAAGAAAAAGCAATTCCACAAACTCGTACATTAAACATATCAAAGTGAATACAATAGTAGATTTCAAATTATACAAGTGTGTGTCCTCGACAGAACAGAATTAGGTTCGTAGAGGTAGTAGGCACTCAGACTTGTAAGAATCGAGTGAGAGTTAATACTCTCCCCCTCGATTCGATACAGCGAACCGATACTAGAGGTCGTTACTTAAATTATTTGAACATTCTTTTGATGGAGTTCGCTCGCGAAATCTTTTCTGTTTGAATTCTATAACATAATGTAGCGATGACGCTCGGAGCCCACATTTCACGTGCGCTATAAAATTTTGTTGCAAGTGCTCCACACTGCAGTTTGTAAATGTGAGAAATATTTCATGAAATAACAGTTTCTACATATTACGTTGAATTTAGTTGGCACCAGGCGCGCGTTGGCTTTGGAATTAGACATATGTAACGTGATTTATACTTGATTCCATTTGTCGGGAAGTCGGTAAAACGTGACTTGTTATTACCCCGCAAAGCTATGACTCTTGTTTGAATAAGGATTAGTAAGTTTCAAATTTCTGTTTAGTAGTACTATTATCTATTCTGTGCTGAGCTAAAACAAGGAAGAATTAAATTGAAAAAATATGCACACGTTGATCATTTAAGATAATATAATTTTTTTAAAAATCTTCTGCATCATTATGTCAGCCTTACAGCTATACGACTCGGGAATCGACTTCCCACCAATATTAGGAAATCTAAGTCCAAATTTAGTTTAAAGAAAGCTCTACGCATTCACATTAAAAATCGCTGATCTTATAATTTATCTTTCATTTGCTCTGTGTACTATATTATGTATATGTATAGAATTGATAATCATATATATGTATACCTATTTATTAAGTATGTACTGTTATCGTGTTTTTTTTTTCTTGCTGCACCGCCTGTATTTCTCTGTTTGATCACTGGTTGGCTGGTAGAGAATGCTTCTTGGCATTAAGTCCGCCATTTGTACAATTATTTTTATATGTGCAATAAAGTATAAATAAATAAAATTATGTATGTAGGGCTTATTAGCCCCATGAGCCGTAGATAATAAACGCCATATGCCAAAGTAAGATTTTGTCCTGTTTTTTCATATGCCCTCTGAAATAAAATCGATTTTAAGTCAACGTTCTTAATTCAATTCGGGTCCATGACTTATTTCGATGACGAGGTAGAAATCCTTGAAACATGAACCGACGGACGTACAGATAATATAAACATACATAATAAACGAATTAATGTAAAGAATTTTAATGTTATTAAAGAAAAAAAAGGTATAACATACAAGTAAATCTAATAAATTACATACCGGCAAGCGCAGCGTATACAAGGTGGACAGACGACCTGGTAATTGCTGAGAGCCGCTAGATGCAGGCTGCTTCCAACCGGCTAATTACTAGAGAATTAGAAGTCATTGGAGCAGGCCAATGTTTAGCAGTGGACGTCCTACGGCTGAAATGATGATGACGATAAAGCTAATAAAAGCGTGTATAACAAAACACGTGTTCAAGTTTCTTAATATTTAAAGTACTTCGAGTTCTCACACGACTCTTCCAATTACACGAAATGTACGAGTAGTTTCCTCCCATAACTGACAACTCATGTTAAGCATGCGCGATCCTTCGAACTTTTCCAGCGCGTGGAGTAAGCGAAATTGGTCTTATTATTTGTTTTTCCCTCACTTTGCGAGGCGGAGAACAAGTTTTTTAGAATAGAAAGACATTATATACTCGTAATAGCGATTGTTTGCAAGATCTTCAATATAAAGTTGTATTTTACCCATGTATTATGAGGTTTGAAAACCCTTCTATGTACTTCAACTATTTTAGAAAATCGTCGACGTCTATTTAATGTTTTTAGACTTAGTAATCAGACTGTACCTATAAGTATAACACTGAGATTTGTTTTTTTTTTACAAAATTGTTAGGGTTGGATATGCTGTTCAGTCAGAATTCATTTCTTCTCGAGAAAAACATTAAAATTTTCCAAAATACAGCTTAACTACATTTAACTACTAATTCCTAGATCACCTTTTACAAATTTTAAAAAGGTGATTTTCTTTCTTTTTTTTATTTGTATGTAGCAATATATGAATTATATACAAACATTCTAGTATTCTTTATTTTAGTATGCAATAAAAAAGTAATCAAACAGCAGTTTTCGGAATCTATTTACTTGGTGCAACATAATTTAAAACTCTAATTATTGTAATTCATCATAAAATCACGAACAAGAACTGCTTGTGTCTAAATTACTCCAAATCATTTAGTCTTGTTTGTGCTTGTTCCATTAATTATTCTAAATACTCCCTGTTATTTGGGATAATTACGATTTGGATCAACCTTTAGCATTTAATCGAGCCATTGATAATACCGCACCACACCTTCCGAACTGCATGCAAATGCGGAACAAACTGATAATTCTTAATGACCGGATTATAAACAGATACCGCAAATACCGCGATCATAGTACCAATAGATCCAGTAAGCCCGCTAGTTATTATTCGCGCCAATAATTATCATTTACCGATAACCAATGGGATAGAAGTGTTCGTAAGTGGATACTTGGCAATCGCAGCGTAGGGTACCCTCCAACAATATGGAGCGATGATAATACGCAAAGTTTCTGGCTGGATAGTATAGAATAGCCGAGGATCAAGCTCAGGTGAGAATTAGGAGCGACTTATCTCCAGCAGTAGAGAGATGTACGCTGATTATGATATGACACACATATGGTTTCTTTTCATTATCGCTTTGTACTGTTTCTAGGTTAGATAAGACTATGATCATAGATGGGGCAAGTCAGGTCAAGTCAGGTCAAGTCAGGTCAGTCATTACATTTAAAGCGACTGCCATCTGACCTCCCTAACTCTTGGAGCGAGTGCTGAGATTTCAACTCACTTGTAACGTAAGACTCCAACCACTGAGCTCCACTGACCACCGGTTCCCGGTGCTACGATTTATTTACTAGTTTTTATAATTATAATTTCTGAACCACTAATTTTATGATAAAATTGTATTTTTTACTTTTCTTTCATGTAACTATGTGTGGTTTCTGAATAAACTATTTTATTCTTATTCTTAATTCACCCTAAATTTTAATGTCACCAAACTTTAGAAAAAACTCAGTAGCTGTGTCCGAACAGCAACAAAAATACTCAAGTAGAACGGTGTATAGTTATCTACAAAAAATTTATTCTAGCTCAGTAGATGTTATTTAAATAAAAACCTATAACTTCATTTCTGGGTGTATTTAATTTTTGTTAAAAAAGCGCTTTTTGCAAATAAGTGTACTCCCGATAATGTGACTGAGTGTGATCACTGCCTACGCCTGTATTGGGCATCCAAACTGCCCTAGATAAGGCCAATTTTCGCCTTTATCCTCTACAATATACAATTTACAGCCAACTCCTACTTAAGTATTAAACAGATTAGTTTTCGCCTAGTTTGCGAAATCGCCGTAACCGAACCTATTTTATTAACTTTATTGGACGATAAATCACAATAAAAATGATATTAATTGCGCATTAATTTATGATGGAATGATTTATTATGGCCGTTATTCTATAATTGAGTTAGCAAATTGGAAATGAATATGCAACGCCATGTGCTGATAGCCTAAATATTTAACCTGGACAATTATTATGCAAATTATCTTACCACCTGTGTCTGTAAAGGCATGTCATTTCCCTTGTGTCTTAACCCCTTTAGTGAGCGAAGGTTACGTTATGTGGTATCTTACTGTTTAGATAAATATGTCAAAAATAATCAGGAAGTCGAAAAAGAAGTAGTACTGTAATAGTAGCAGCACTATGCTGATGGTAATGAATGAAATGAATGGTATTTTTTAATTATGCCTTCTTACAGCGCTTGCCTCGCTGAGCTATTATTTAGTTGCCGAATATAAAACATTTGCGTTTTTTTGTAGAACGCAAGTGTCCGAGTATTGAACTCAAAATGTTTTTAAGCAACAAAATTCTTGAAACTTTCTACGTGCTATCACAGAATAAATAATATAGGTGCTATGTTCCCCGCTCACTGCCACTACAGCTTGCTAATCCGTTGGGCTATGTCAGCGACTTCTGTTTGTTTACGGATCTCCTCATTTCTGATTATATCTCTTCGATGTACAAGTATTCAAGTATAATTTATATTATGTTGTAGCTTTATACTTAGCGTATATATTCGTATTTTATTATCTTTTATATTATTTCACACTAAGCTCTTCGCACCACTTTCCCCTTTCTTTTTATCTGTCCTCTACCTGAAGATTGTCTGGAAGAGATCGCTTTTAGAGAAAATACCCCTAAATTGTGCATCTTTCTGTAAACAATAAAATTGTAACTTCTTTTTATTGTGTACAATAAATAGTATCTATCTATCTATTTCTTCGTTTAAAGAAATCGTCACATAAGACCAACGATTCACTATTACTTAACAAAACATGCCCCTCTACAGTGCATGTGTAGCATTCCTTTAGTCCAAGAGGGCGGCAATAGGTACAAATTGAGTATCTATCCAAGCGACGACGCGGAGTGTTTGCTAAGCTACGCGCGACCGCCCCACGCTCGGCGAACGAGTGCTGTTCGTGTGACTACGCCTTTAGCGATGTTTATGGTGTCAATATATTAGCCGCCTTACCAAAACAATCTGAGGCGAAGTTTGTTGACATTACTTTATCCTTCGTAGGTAATTTTTATAACGATACGCAATTTTCATCATCATCATTATCATTTCAGATATTTTGATACTACTGCAGGTTTTCTTATACTTTTATTTATTTATTTATTTATTAGGACAACCAACAAGACAAACACTAATACAAGCAAGGTACATACATAATATGACTTATACTGACTTATAGCTAAGTACAGGTTTATTACTTAAATTAAATACACGTCTAACTCCTACTAACGCAAACATTTGATATGAGCCGAATGCCTGGTAAAACGTCACCGACTTATTTTTGCCTTTTTGTTATTTTTATTTTTCCAAGCCAGTATACGACTACTAATCATTTAAGATTTTCATACTTATCAGATGTGATCCCAAATATCAAGTCTCTAAAAGTATGTAGGTACAATGCAACGTGAAGTAATCATGGTTATGTAAACTATTTGTTTAATAATAGAACAAGAGAAAACGAAATAGAAGTTATGAAAAATGCATACCTACATAAAATCAAGTTCACAATTTCTGACTTCTTTACAAATTCAATTCTTGTGAATTGTAACTCTGAATATTGTATGTGCATTCGCGTAGGCGTTGGTAAATCGAATACACTGTACAGCCAGTCTTCAGTGAGACTTCTGATTGGATTCACTGCATTCCAGGACAGCTTAAATTTCCCCTAGGGCGCTTCACCATCTACTTTGGTTGGATTGTGGTAGCTATTAGTTGCAATCTCAAAATTATACAGCTGACACTGGCCACCTTAGTTTAGTGGTTAAATGAACGCAAATGACACAATATCAGATACCCAGTTATTAGAACAGAAACAGCAATAAGTACAAATTAAAATGAACCTTTGTTAGCTAAATATACTTATAATTGTACCTAGTCTTTATTGAAGAGTAACCAAAAAAGTTGAGATTTAGTAATGTGTGATTTTTCTCGTTTTTTTTCGTTAGTGAAATTTTGAGTGTGTTAGTGAAAAGTTGGCTTGCATATGCAACTTTTATACAGAAATCAACGACTTAAAAAACACTAGTTAATTGCCATAATACTGAAGAATATTGTAAAAATAAAAATATCTCCGAATACAGCGCCGGCTTCCTGCAAAGTTAGGAAAAAACGATGACTCTTTAAAAAGTTTTAATTGCTTACGCTAAAGTTCACATTACAGCAAAGTATTTTGGTTGGACAATGTCGATAAACAAGTAATTTTTTTAACAACATAACAAAGGAGAGAGGATAACTTTAGATGTTTTCCGTCTTTCTTCGTCACTCATATTCATCGTATCGGTTATTGCGAAGGTCTAACTTCGGTAGCCACTGTTCAGCCATGTACTTGTGATGCCTCTTTCTACGTCTTCTTGATCTCTTCTCCTCCAAACCATCAGTGTGTGGGTTCTCCGGTGACGGTAAAGTGCAAGGGACCGTTTCAGAAGGTATATTCTGATTCCTATCCTGAAGACAGTAACTTCTTTTCGATATATACTTTAGGAACCGCATCAAATACATCAATAGCAACATTATGGTTCCAAAGCATATTATCTTCTGTGTAGTTGCCTCGTCAGGTTGCTTGGCAACTAGCATGTTAATTTTTTTACCAAATGGGTTCAAGATTACACAAAATTTTAAGCCGAAACTAGCATTTTTTTAAAAATTTGAGACTATGTACAGAATTCTGTCAATGTCACGGTGACATTCTATAATTTACTTTTTCATCTGAGAAAGTCTATCATGAACTACTTAACGTTAGAAATGAGTTTTATATCTTAGTATAGGATCTTCCAGAGGAAATTGAAATCAATCGTCTTTTCAACCCACGTATCACGACTATGAACAAATCGAACTAAAAACATAATAATACCAGCAAAAATAACTGTTCTATACAAAAGTAGATGTGAATTCCTCCAAAATATATGCCGGACACTGTTTTTTTTTGTTGTGGAAAGATGGTATTGTAAAGATCACATTCTGGTACGTTAAGGATGTTTATAAATGTATGGAAGTATGTTTATACGATATTACAAACTTTGCTTAGTATTAGGGCTTGATGATTGGTGTAGACTGTAGATAATTGTAAAAATAATTAATTATAATTATCATTGACTGACAACCATAAAAAAGGTTCCGTTTTCTGCCTCTAAGTGTTATAATTTTAACAAAGTATGCTTTATAGAAAAAGTTTTACTTGTAACCAAAGAAGTTTGAAGCTATAAAAGTGCCACAGATCTTTACGGCCCCTAAAAGGTACACGATAATAGCATAAGTTCTCTTTTTACCCGTATTACGGTACGGCACTACGCAGTAAAGATATTGAAAGGTATCGCCCGCTCATTTTTAATGTTAAAGGTGTTTTGGTATTTGCGATTCTACCGCCTTTTTATTTATAAAGTCATAACTAACTTTACTTTCTTTATTTGTTTCAAAAGAAAACCGACGCCGTCGTCATTCGCTGAAGATCCATTTGTGAAATATAGTATTTTTTTAAAATAATTGTATGCGTTTGACAACACAATAATTGTCGTGGTGAGATCGTCTAGTTTATGTTAGGCTTAAGTCACTTTAAATCAATATTATACAATACAGAAAAATTTGACTTAAGAATAGATAGATAGATACTCTTTATTGCACACCATACAAGTAAATTACACATGATTTTTACAGAGACGTACAATTTAGGCGGTCTTATAGCTAATATCTCTTATCTCTTCCAGACCACCTTCAGGTAGAGGACAACCATTAAAGAAAGGAATAGGTGCAGAATGTATATTTCGATCGGACAACCTTAAGTTAATAGTAACTGACGTTCTTATGTCAAAAAATCCAAAAACTATTACAACAGGCTCAGTAAAGGTTTTATAAATAATGGCATTTCATAAAATGATCAAAATGTATATAAATTTGAATTTGTTTAGACCTCGAGGTAGCGCCACCTGGCAGTGTATAAACGAAACCATATTTTTTCTTACAAATCTGCGATTACATTCTTATTAAAAGATATCGAGCAAAAACTCAGACTAGTAGGCCCCTAACAAACAAAATATCTTATCGCATCGGTTCAGTCAAGTCTTCAAGAACATCACTGTTTTTTTAGTGAAGTTGTGAAAACATATATTTTTTACTGATCAAGCATACGTAAACGAGACACAATAGATATTTCATTGTTATGCGGTCTCATGAGACCGCTTGGATGTTAGTATTTTGGTACGGTCTTATTCCTTTTTTTTTGTTTTACAATCAAGTTAAACTTTTATGAAGAGATTTGTGGTTTTAGATATGTATGCATATTCAAAAGCTCTTCTGCGCCTGGTGAGCGTGAAGCGCTTCATGTGAAATACACTTGAAAACAATCGACCGTGTCTGAGGCTACGGCTGAGTAGGTCGCACCATTATTTAATGGTTCCCGATTGTAGTTCATTTTTATTTCTTAAGCTTTTTTCTTACAAAATAAATGATATTATACTGGCTACTATATCGTCTAGTGGTTTACGCCCCGGACTACAAAGCCAAGCAGTTGCAGGTTCGAATCCCGAAAGGGATAAATGTTTGTGTGATGAGCACGGTTCTTTATTTTGTCAATTGTAAATATATTAATATCAATGTATAAAGCTTATGTTTTTTATAGAATAAACTTGTACATTACTTACGTTACTTGCCCACATTCTAATAAAACAAGGTACGTACGAGATAGGTAGCCATGGTGCAAATTTATCTGTCTGATGCGAAAGGAAGGCTTGATAGAAATCGCTCCAAAATTAACTAGAATTGCTGTCTAATCAAAATGAATCTATGATTACATCAAGCGTACCCTGAATAAGAACGAGTTACGGCACTTGGAGAAAATATATTTTTTATGATCTTAGTAGAATACACTAGAAAACCCGTAAAATGTATGTAATGACTCTACTGACTGTTATTAATCCATTAGAATCTCGTTGCGAGAAACTGAATAAAACAAAGAGATAGCATAATAAACACAACGGTAGAGCAATGATAAAGTCGGGGTTAAGTATCACACGATCCAACAATTTTGATCACGACGAGAACAGATTTATATCCATCTCAAAATTGGGAGTCTCCGTATGTAGCCCGCGTTTGCGTGCCAGACAAATTAGTTGTCTCAGCCAGTGATAGATGAGCGGATGCAGCGACATGCAACTGACTCTCGATTTATTCCGCGAACCAGTTCTACAGATTTAGTACGGTACACTTGAGATTTAAAGCGATCATTGCGATTTTATGGTGCGAGCTGACCTTATCTTGGTTCCTTCATACATTGACGGGAAAAGATGCTGTCAATCTGAAAAACAAAATTACGAGTAAGCGAGCCTGTCTTCAAGTTGAAACTAGTATTTTAGATGTTCTGGAAATATTGGGAATATGTGTTGCCGTTACTAATAGTTTTGTAAATACGTAGACAGTAGATAAGTACATAAGTTTTCTTAAAATAAGTACCGGAACACAAGTATGATTTACTGATAAATCAATTAAAATAATAATACATTTTTCACATCTGCAGTCATGCGGTCATTTCCACCTAATGATAGCTCAACCGTGAACCGAAATTGTTGCACCTACAATTTCGGTTCACAATGATTAACTGTATCATTCTATAACAAAGATAAAAGGAATTAACAACTACTTATGCAACCAGAACCAGGACATTCTCCGCATTAGAACAAATTGTTACATATTCACATTTCCCTGAATGATATTCATTTCCACCCGGACGGAATTATTATATTGTGTCTGAGCCAGCTCCAAGCATTAATATAACTGCTAACAATGAAAATATCCCTTTAAAATGTCAGTGCAAGAACAATGGAGTTTAAGCGTTTGCTAAGTGTTGCAGAAAAGTCACTGAGATGGTCGCAGCAAACAAAAGTCATAACTTCCTTTGAAAGCTTCATACATAGGCTTCACACTAGTGACCTCTAGTGCAAAAGGCATAGAGCTCAGAATTGAGTTTTTGGCTAAGTATGTTATGCAGTACAGGAGTGATGGGATTAAAGTGTATTCTTACTTAGGTTTCCAGTGCAGGCTGTTTGAAGACCATTTTTAGAACATACTTCTAATGAAAATAACTGCAGCTTTCTGATTTTCTTTTTTAAACGCATGACTTGTGATCGTCCTTTTTTGTCTTGTCGTTTATGCAATGAATTAATATTTTTATCATGGTTTTTGGGAGCATTTTATTTCTTCTCACACACAGCGGTTTTAGTTGTAAAAAAAAGTTTTTTTTTCCTTAATTACTTTGTTAAGTACTTGAATTTAATTTAATTATTAAGTTTGGTAAGCTGCGCCAAGAACAACCAAACTGAAGTATACGATCATGAATTATGTTTAACTTTTAATTTTTATCACCAAAACTCACTCAGATATCTGCTTATTACTAAGCTAGACTGGAAATACCTACTTGTTACGTGTCAAGTTCGAGTCGGACTCGGACTTGGGTTCCGTAAAAACTTGTAGATATCTAAATAGTTCACCCATAAAGGGTATCGAGTTTCGAATATTTTTACCTCTTTTGCTGAGATTGTTCTAAAACTTTTTTTATGATGTAACCACAAATTTACAGTTTTTGGACTTTTTTCTTCGCCTGTGCATCGAGCACATAATATCCTATAGAGCAGCAATACGGACCATCTTCCTCCGAAACACGTTAGAGATTTTCCACTTACAATTAGTATGAACTAACAAGGTCTTGTCAACTCTCGCAAGAACAGTACAGCCACAGATAATGTACAATTTCGTAATTTTTGTGAAAAAAAAAAACAATATTAATATTTAAGATACTGTGCTCCATGGCTATAAGACATTGTCTCTTGCCAAATTTTATGGTTGTAGGTCAACGCGAAGTACCCTATAGGTTTTGTTTCCCATGTGAGTATAAACAATTATGCATAAATTGCCGTATTTAATTGCGTGGACTTAGAAGTTTACATTTTCACAGCTTCAAGGCATTGCAGACTTGAGTATTTGATTTTAATTTCAAATGCATATCTCTACACAAACAGGTAAATAGGGTCTTGACAGACAATCACACAGGGAGATAAACAGACCTACAAACGGACAAACCGTCAGACGAACAGAGAGACAGACAGATAAAAAAATAATCTTCTTTGGTTTCTTTTCACTTTTTGTGGTACCGAACCCTTAAAACTTTCAAATTTCAACCAAAGATTAATTTTGAGACAAATAATAAACGATAGCTAACAGTCTAGAAAGGCAAACGTAATAACAATTTGAGAAAATGCCAACTGCGAACTACAGCTCGCTGGGGTTGTATTAAATTTTAGCAACTAGCCACAAATTGCTTGTTACGGACGTTCTACAAAGATGACAGAACCGGGCGACAGATGTTTCGGAAGTCCGCTGCGAACGACGACTGTTTTGATGCCCTAAACTTCGTTGTCTGTAACTAGTAGTATATTTTGTTTATATAATTCAGTCTGATTAAAATTATAGGAGTAAGGAAAAACATAATCTGAGTAAAAGTAGACACCTTGCTAATATTGATTTGGGAACCTGCCTAATCCTAGAACCTACAAAATTATTTCAAAAGGTCCCAAAAAAGGGTAAATTGGGCGAAGTGATGTTTTCCTTACGCAGGTGATATGTTACGACTACTTTTCGTCCCGGTGACAACAACATGTAAATGTGAAACCATGGAGGTATGCCTAGAGGCCCTATGTATTTGCTATCACAGCACCCGGTTCACTCTCACAAGTGTTCATGCGCAAGCGTTTCGCTACATGACGTCATCATATTAATCATTTCGATTACGCTATTTCACTCTTTTTGCAGCTAAGTACTAACTTTGCTAATAAATTGCTCGAAATATTTTGCCAATTATCAGTTAATCGTTATGTTAAATTAAAACACAAACTAGAGTCTAGGTAGAACTATTTTTGCGATCAGAAAATTCCGTCATGTTTTATAGCCAAGGGCACAGTTTTGCTAATTTGTAGATAAGTGTCCAGTCTACACTAGATATCTACCTGTCACCCACAAAAACCCTAATGTCTAAGCATTTGAGAAAGATAAATGCTTAGATAAAGGTTTACTGGAAACACAGACAAGTTAAGTTAATATACGGCGTCATATATTTTTATTTGTTATTTCGCAAGAGTTTGGCACTATTTAAACTGCTTTGATAACAACAATACACTGTAAGAAAACTTAAAAGGATATGTATTTCATTTTTCATAGCGTATTGATAGCAAAACAACAATACGTGGTCCACTTTTGGGCACTTCATCGCAACCACATACCAGGTTACCAGGGTACCAGAACCACACAGTGCTTATAAAAAACACCCATCAAAATCAGCGCCAGCATAATTTACCTATTTTAAGTTTGTGTAAGCTTTCTATCATCATCATCATCATCATCAGTTATACGGTCAATCCCAGTTGCGTCCAAAGCCATCGCTTTGAAGCCCAGGGTCCGCTTTCCTTGATTTACTCCTCCACTTCGCACGGTCTTGAGCGTCTTTAGTTGTGAGATCATTGGCATGCATGTCAGCCCTCACGACGTCAAGCCAGCATTTTTTGGCCCCTTTTCCCAGGACCTGGCGGTGGCAGCATGTCCAGACATTTGTTTTACCAGCCAGTGTACCAGCGTAGGCGACTCTCCTGCAGTTTGACTGGAATGTCATGGACACGAAGGCTACCGCGGATGCGCGAGTACCTCACGTGGTCCTTCCGCGTGACTCCGCACATCCACCGCAGCATATTCATCTCCGTACACTGCAGCTCCTGCTTGCGTCGCTCAAGTAGCAACCACGCTTCGCTGCCATATATTTTTGAAAGCTTTCTAACATTAAATTAAAAAATTAAAATTATTTATTTCGGTAAAAACACAAAACATTAATTGATTGTTGAGTTCTTCTTTTAAGTAAGGATATACTTGTGCCAGAAGACCCCACTCTTCTATAACTTTATTCTATGTTTAAAAGTACCAAGTTCTTAAACAAAACATTATTTTTGAGCCTAAAGAAAAAGAAAAAGAAGTAGTGTGTGTGTGTGTGTGTGTGTGTGTGTATATATATATGTGTGTGTGAGTGCAGTATGTGTGTGCAAGTGTCCGAGTATATACAAGTTATGCATAGTAAAAATATACTACGATTGGCGATGTAGTAATAGATAAATAAATACAAAGTTTATATTGCGCGGAAAATTACTTTACGTTCAAATTCACTCTGTATTGCTAAGTGGTCTCTGACTAGAAATAAGGGACATTGCGTTCATTACCTAAATTGCAATGTCAAACAAATTGGGCGATAATTTAGTGGCACTGTATTTTAGCACGATTGGCCCAGCTGCGCTCGATACATTTGAATTTAAATACGGTCCAATTGTCTAGTGGTATGCGGCCATTAGAAATTACGTTCATTTCGTGACCTTTACATGAATCATGTGTACTATGATTACTTAAAGACAGCCGACTGTAATTGAAATAGAAACAATCAATACACATAATTGTTAAGTCTACTTCACACAGGTTAAAACATAAACGTTGGTTGTAAGGCCGATTCTGCAATCGGCGGATAACTTTTATTCGACGAATAAAAGTAACGCTTTGACACATTTTCTTTAACAAAACTGTCAACATGTCAAACTTATTCTTCAAATAAAAGTTATCTGGCAGTTGAAAAATCGGACCTTAGTCTTTATAACGAATGTTTATTATTGGGGAACAAAAAACACCTATACCCTACTACCCAAGCTAAAAATGTATGTTAAACTATGGAAAAACTAATTTCTTAACGCAATAATTTTTATACGATGACAGCTGGTTTGCGGTTTAGTAGAAAGTGTTTTTTTACACGACTGCCCAAAAAGGAGTGTAATATTTTTAGGGTTCATGTATGTGTGTGTGAGTTTATTTATTTCACTATAACGACTAAGTTAGAATCCTTACGTTTTCTCGGGTGACATAGGCTATAGTGTGTGGTGTCATGATAAAAACAATACGTACACGTGTTTTGTTTATATGGCGAATAATATTCTCAATAATGTGCGGCCTAAAAAAAAAAAACTTATCGGATATCAAAATAAAGTGCTTTGAAGGGTGATTACAAAAATATACAGGGTTACATTGCAAAGGGTGCCACATTTAAAAATTATGATCTAGGGAACAATATAAAGAAGGATCTTAAACGTTATTATTTTTAATAATCGTATGTTACGAAAAAAAAAAACACTTTTTAAATATCCGAAAATAAAGTCAATAGAGAGATTACGAAAGCCGCGCGGTCCTTCATCAGAGGCGTAGGTAGGGCGAGCCTACAAGGACCCTACGCAGTGCACATATGGTAATTGTTTCATGAATGAGTTAGTTAGTATCCACGCGTACGATTTTTACCAGCGGATAGAAATGATTAAATGTGAAAAAAATGATTTTGTTCTTTGCATAGTTCGATTATGTTACTGATTCTGAGCTACTCATAAAGATTTGGCACCCCTTTGCAATGTAACCCTGTAAAGGTTCATCTTAAATGCTTAAGTTTTCGGTGTTTGATTGTTTCTAAAAAGTATAAAAGTCTTTTTTTATTACTATTTTTAACGATTTCAATGTCGGTCCCATAATAAAAGTTGTTGTTTTTGAGCATGAGAATGCGACTTATGGAGCCCAAAACCAATAAAAAATCGTGAATACATAATATATTTTTAAGTTTTTTTGCCTAGCTGAGAGGAAAAAAAAAATACAAAAAGAAAGTTATTTCTTCCCTTTAAATATGTAGTATATATACTTTGAAAAAAAAACCCTCGAAGATATCTTTAATTTCTTTTTAAAACTATATATAGCATTAGGAAACATCTAAGTTATAGAAAATGTAATAAAAGTCGTCGTTTAGTACTGAAGAACGGACCATTAAATCCTTGACAATGGCCGTCGCGTAGTGTTAGGCCGATTTGCAGCCACTCGGCCCCGCTCTGGACAACGAGTAAATATTTTATACGAATGGCCACTGAAAAGCTGGGTTTTCATTATTCGAATAGACACTGGAAAGCTTTCAGACATTTTAGTAGGAGATAACTAGTATGTTATATCTAAAGAGAACCTGTACAGTTTGACCCGAACTAATGAGGAAACTAACTTTTCTAAATCGGCAGGTTTTGGTTTCGGGCGTCGATTCTTGCAAAATACTTTAATAAATAATTGTAAATTGTTTCTAAAATACGGTATTTTACACCACTGATCAATTGACATACTTTTTAAAAACTATCTTAACGCTACTCTTCCATATATTTTGTATGGCGATAGCAAACTATGACGTCACTGTTTCCCTAACTCAACGGAATAACTTTTTATTGATTTTGGAACAATATAAATCGAAATTTTCGAATTAATCATAATGTTCCGGGTTATTAGGCCCAAAATAAGGTGACAGTTTTAATAAATGTTGTCTAAGAACTATTTGAGAATGGTGTAAACAACCTATTACACTAATTAGCTACCCCCAAACTAAGCAAACATGTATATGGCGACGTTATAAAGGATAAACATACATAAATTCGTTTATAAACATCCATGACTGAGTTACAAATGCTCGTGCTCATCACACAAACATTTGCCCTCCACGGGATTAAAACTTGCAACAGCTCAGTTCTGTAGTCCGGCATGCGAACCACTACACCAGACGTTCGTCTTCTTTGTCTGGTACCCCTCAACAACAATTTCAATTCCTTACATCAAGACAGTGGCAATTAGTGTGTTGTGTTGCGCAAAATAATTCATTAATTTACCTTCCATAATATTATTATCAAGGAACTATTCGTCATATATCACCTAAAGATAAGCTACGAAAGATTGAGATTTTTTTAGTCACGGACGGAACAATAACAGATAGTTTACTCTTAGAATTTTCGACCACTACAATGGAACAATTTTGACTAGCATATCAAAAAAGCTACTTCCTAAACTTACTTCTTATTCTATTAAGGGCCGATTCGACCAAACACAAAGGTAAACTAGAATAACTATTACGGGTATAATTTTACTCCTTATTTTTACCTTTAGATAACTTCGATTACGTTTTTCGAGCAATACAGTATACTCGGTATTGTTATTCTATAGTTCAAGAGTGAATGTTCAACGAATTGATAAACCTACTAAAATCCATGTAATCCATTTCTTTTAGGTTGACTTGAAATGCCAAGTGACAAGAGTGGATTAGACAAGTGACAACTTTGACATTTATTTATTCCTAGTATAATGTATACACTGGCAAAATCGCCCGTTTAAATATATTTCATAGATTTGTTGGTTGGTTGGTAGAATGAAAAATCTGCTTACTCTAAATTAAGCAGTGGTATACTCTGAAGTTAAAACTTCATCAGCTTGGTCGAATCCAGTCTTACAGTTGTATACTATCTTGTCCATTCGATAATAGAAATCGTTACAATTGGCAATGAGGAGTTAAGAGTATTTATTTATCTAAAACAAAGGACAGTCGCATATCGATCGATAAAAGGTATCGAACCTAAACATAACTCAAGTTGTAAATAGCCTTAAATAACATAATTTTGGTGTATACATACGTTAATCAATAGAAATAATAATTAAAAACAACGAATACTCTTTGGACGAAATGTCGTAAATTATATACTTTGTTCAGAATTTTAGGGTGAACATGTAATATTTATTTTTATTTACATAATCAAATTGAAATTTTGATCAAAGTATATAATTTAGGACATTTTGTCAAAAAGTATTTGTTGATTGTACTTATTTTCTGTTTCGATTAACGTATGTTTCATAGGTGTACACCAAAGTAACGTTATCTAAGGTTACTTGCAACTTGAGGTATGACAGGCTACAAAAAAGTTCAAAGTTTTTATCAAATGTCTTTATTTATTTTATGCAAACAAAAGAATCATCTGCTTATCTAAGCGCGGTCAGTGGTCTCTCCAAATGCAATCTGCCTCGAACTTGTTGGCACCGCGTGTCGATGCACTCGGACTTTCCTACTTAGTTTGTTTCCATTTTTAACATTGCAGAAGTTAGGTATGAAGTGTTGTTATTTCTATGCAAATGATGAAGGTTTTCGGATTGTAGGATTTCAATTTTGAAATTTACTTAGGAATTTTTTAATTTAAAGGTCATTTACACTCATTTTCTGCAAGCCAAGATGCTTCTTTGCGTGCACGTAGGGAAAAAAAAATAGGAATTTAGTAAGTTCAAATTCCAGCCCGCACCTTTGATTTTTCAAAATGTATGTACTGATTTATACAATTTATCACTATCAGGTTTTCTCACAAAGTTTTGCCACGGCAGTGAGGGAATCTTAATGAAAAAATCAGAACATTCAGATAACACTGCATCTAATCCATGATCTTTATACACCAATACGCAAAACCTCTTAGGGGCTGATTTTGTATGGACAACATACTAAATGTCCAAACAGCTGTTACGCTTTGTATGAGGAATCTATTTTTTTTGCGATTTCGTCGTTGGTTACATACAAAAAGTTGTTGTATTTGAGCACCAGAATCAGCCCCTATAGGTTTTGCGTATTTAGCGTTACTCGGTGTATAACGCTAAATAGGCAAACGCAAACGGTGTGTACAAAAATAACGTAAACTAATATGTTAGTGTTTCTAGAAGCTTCGCGCAGTATGACATAATCACTGTATTAGAAATTGAAAATTTTAGCTAATTAGCGTTCGTCTACAAAACGCGTGAATAATAAAGCGCGGGAGAGATTATATTCCGTTCGCGTGTCAGCTTAGAGCTCAACATGTTGCCGCGCCACTTAGTGCGGACGGCTTAGTGCGGCGCAGCGAGAACTTCATCAGATGAGTGCAGTAGGGTCTTTAGTATGCCATATCTTTTCGTTACTAAATCAAAAATGGTGTATCGTGAAATTATCTTACTTTCACGGTAAAATTTCATTTATTTTGGAACCGCAAAAGTCACATCCTTTCTTAAATAAAACAATTTTTTCTATGGGGTCAACAGAGCCGAAAATGGCTTAACCAAGTGACATAATAATAATGGTTGTATAATAATAAAATGTATAAATTGTTTCGACAAACACACCAACGTAGTCTGGAGTTGGTTGTCTGGAAGAGATCGCTATTAGCGATAAGACCGCCTACATTGAACGTCTTTCTGTAAAAAACATGTGTAATTTACTTGTATGGTGCGCAATAAAGAGGATCTATCTATCCAACCAACTATATGATCTTCTAGCCCCAAGCTAATCAAAGCTTGTATTATGGCGACTAAACAATAGATCATCATAATTTTAGCCATAGGTCATCCACTGCAGAACACAGACCTCACAAAGAACATAACTAATCAATAGACAAAGTTATTTACATTATACAACATGAGTAACTCAGTTCAAATGTCAATTATTATTTTTAACAATTACATGCTTGTTATATCTATGATAATATAACACTTGAAAAAAAAAATGGTAGGTTAGTTGGAAAAGCACTCGCCCGGCATGCGATGAGACGTGGGTTCGAGTCCCACCTGAGGTAGACAATTTTTTTCAAGTTTTATATTATCAAATGTTCATGCTCGCCGCATAAACACTTGTCTTGACCATGCGACCGCTTGCTTTGTAGTCTAGATTGTAAACCACAACACCACCTCTTTATTTTTTAACAATTTCATTTTTCGATTGGTACATTAAGGATGTGAAAAGCATAACGACATAAAAATAAGTTCCATTGAAAAAGGTCGTCAAAACAGATAGTTTTCTTTAACGTGTAAATTCAAACAACACAGCCCTCAAGATGTCATCTACATATAAAGCGTTCAATTATTTACGCCCTATTAAAACCAGCCTATTGTTATTCTAATCTATTATCTCTAATGACAGACCAACATACGGCTATTTTCCTCCGGCCAGTTCCATCCCAAATTAGATAATGCCTGTCGACTTAATTAGAATACGTAATGCCAGTCAATCTCAATAAAATTACTATAAACAGAATTGGAAGTGCCTTTTAATTAATTCAAATGGACTGGGTACAGGATTTGCATTTCGCAAAGAAACAACTGAATGTATGCATTGTGTAATTGTTTTGTATTATTAAATAGCAGTAAAGGTGCGTGGTAGGAAATTAGAATAAGGAACTACTTCAATGTAAAGAAGAAAAAAAAACATAAATGTGAAGAAAAATAAATTATAGTACAGCCAAAAGTTCTCTAATCTACCACAAAAACTCATTTTAAATTGATATTTATGTCTTAAACTTAAAGCAGAAAATCTGTCAAATAACCTTAAATTTTTTGGGTATGTCGACTTTTCCTTGCTCTCGATCATTTTTTACTTACAAAATTAGTTGGGTGCGAAGAGACTCTTTCTCTAGATTGACCGACCGTATTCTAAGGCTAAGGGCAACATCCTATATGATTATTAAGATTCATCATCATCATTTTAAGCCATAGGACGTCCACTGCTGAACTAAGGCCTCCTCCAATGACTTTCAGATTGGCGGTTGGAAGCGGTTTGTATGATTGTTGTAATTACATGCCAAATATAATTTGATTTTATGAATGTGCTTTAAACTGTTTTTATTATGTGCTGAATTTGGAACTTTATCTTTTAATTTAATTTTGTCACAGTGACAAATATTCGATGAAAAACCGTGTTGAGTTCCGCCCCCGTTTCCTTTCGAAATACCGCTCACACAACTGCTACACTTGGAATTATTCAAACGCCATCGTCACATAACAACGGGCTTTATTTATAGTTGGATATTTGTAACGGAAAATTAGGGTTGCGACCCTCGGATGTCACCCTGTGACAACATACTAGGTAATTTCCGTGGAGCCAGCAATTCAATCTCATACAATATTTTGGGTGATTTGCACCGCGTCGCAAATTCTGAACACGCAATGTTACCTGACAAATTTATCACTTTAGCACATTCTGTGGCGTTGGGTAGCCATACTAGCACAATTTTAATAAGTAAACAGTAGGCTTACTCTTAGTAACTATACTAATCAAACTGGCCAGCTATTTAATAATACTTAGTAGTGAAGTAGGTAAATAAGCCGTTTAACCTTCCCACTGTATGGTGAATTCTGCTTTAATAATACATTTTGCAGTTTTAATGGCAAAACGAAGATGAGTATTTTTTTAAATAAGCGGACTAACAACCGACGTAGGTAAGTGTTATGGTGTTAAATAATAATAAAAACTCGAAATTCTTTAATATTGTGTATGCCATTAGCAATAGTTTGTGTAAGAGTGATATTATTATTTTCAAAAGTCAACCAATTAAAAAAAATTAAAGCAATTAAAAATCAAATGTATAAATAATTTAAAATAAAGCGAGCCCAAATTTAAATATTAGGTGTAAATTTAAAAAAATGTTTCAGATTTATTTGTGAATAGTATCAACATCCCAATTGTAGTGAGGCCACTGCGTCTCTTTCCACTGTGTAACTAATGCACCCCACTGCATATCAGTATTGGTAATGTTTCATATTTTTGTTTCAATGTTTGTCGGGGGGATGTTGCGGGAGAAATTGTTCCTTTTTTCAGAATGCTCAAAATGCTTTGAAGCATGTGCTGAATAATGCATGAACCGATGTAAAGATGACGTCTTGTTTCTGATTTCTGTAACACAAGTGCTTTGGCTACTTACCATAGGATCAGAACAATGTACGAGTCTTTGATGTTGTGCAATATTTAATACTACATTTAGTTAGTATCTAAGTTATGCAAGCTCAAAACGTAATTTGCTACTGTGACTGACGAATAAATAAAAAAATTGGATCAATTATTTTACAAACTTATTTTATTTTGAGTTTAACGTAATCACTAACACTGCTTAAGTATAATACGTAATAAATAAATATTAAATATTGGAAAATATCACATACAGTATTGTTTACAGTTCATGGTTATGCCCCAACCAGTTAATGACCAACATTGTTTAGTTTAGAGATTGGTATCACCACCATCAATATTATACCCCTCATATATCGTGGAAAAAAAGTTAATGGTACCTAGCGGTATGCCTTACTACAACATCTACAAATAAAAGAAAAGATCTATCGTGTTTTGCTTTAAACGTAAGCGTTTCGTCAGTTTTGTTTGAAATATTTCTGTAATATAATATGCAGGGATAGTCGCTGTCATGCGTAGACACGTTCCCTTCTCTGTCACCTGCCTACAGCTTTGCAAATCACTCCGTTGTCATCGCCCAATGTTTGCGTCAGAAATAGGAAACATTTTTTAACTGTATAACAGTCTTTGCACATTCAGTTCATAATTCTTCGACGACCTCCGTTGCCGAGCGGCGAGCATACCGGACTTGGTGTCGCTATCTCTAAGGTCCCGGGTTCGATTCCCGGTCGGTCAATGTAGAAAATTAACTTTTCTCTATTGTCTCGGGTCTGGGTGTTGTGATACCGTCGTTGTTTCTGATTTCTATAACACAAGTGCTTAAGCTACTTACTATAGGATCAGAGCAATGTATGTAATGTTGTCCAATATTTATTTATTATTTATTTTATTTTGCACTGGCATAGTGTTTCATAAACATATATAGGTACGACCCGATTGACGTAATGGCATAGTTATTCGCCAACGCAATGGGTCCCAGGTTCCATTCGTGAATCGGGGAAGACATTTATTTATTTAAACTTTATTGCACAGATAAAATCGTACAAAAGGTGGACTTAATGCCATGTGGCATTCTCTGCCAGTCGACCATTTGGCTAAACAGAGATGACATTATTATAACAAGAGGGTGGAATACCTATTAATTTATAATTATGAACCCACACTTTAAGGGAATGAAATACCTCTAATGTAGAAAATGCTAATCAAAAACAAAAGATCTTTACTTAGTCCAATACAAAAAGTACCCCTTGCTTATCTAGATTATATTTATATATGTCTAGACTCTTGTCTAGATTATATTATGACTAATTTTAATTTCGTTCAGCCATAATTAATGCGTTTTAGTACCTAACAAAAAATTAAATCTTTAAATTAAACTAAACTAAAATTAAATTAAACTTTCAAATTTAAAAATATTACTAGCTATATTTATCAAGTACTTTCACAACATTACACCTAAGACCAATATTTAAAGAGTATTTTTCCGTCGGCACTGTTCATTCAATTGCAATCACAGAAATAAAATATTCAAGCGATTTAAAAGTCATCTCCCAGTTTTTCTTTTCTTGTAAGTCTTTTCACTGGGTAGCGAGGTCTTCTAAAAGTTTCCCACCTTTTCAGCATTAATGAGTTCTTTACAAATCATTGGGTCCGCTCATTTCTTATCGAATGCCTTCTACCAACGCGTTGCTTGTTATAAGCACTCAAATGATTACTTTCATAAGGCATGTGCAGTTACAACGCGATAGTTTTTTTATCGTAATAAAATTTTAATAAATTTTAGTATAAGTTCCAAAACAAAAAAATATACCTATTAAAAAATAGGTAAAAAATATTTTTTTGAAATTTCTACTAAATTGATGCTATCAACTGACTCGCCTGGAATCGAACCTTAGGCTCCTAAGCTCAATCAGATGGTAGTATAAATACAATAACCCTAGAAACACAAATAAAGTCAAAGTTATCATTTTAATTCGCATTCAATATTAAAATGATTAACAGATGATTCATATCTTTGGGCACCTTTGGATAATTGGATGACTTTCGCAATAGGTACCATCGGAAATTGATAGTGTGATCTAGATGCCTCGGGGACCTGAAGAATTCTGAGAATGCAAAAAGCAGGTTTTTTAGTTTTTTAAATACTTATTAGATAAAAAGTATAAAGATAAACTACATACTAGGTGACTGATCCAGCTATCGGTACCCTAATAGACTGACAACATTCTTATCGTTTGTCTCCCAGTGGAACATGAGCCTAACTGGCCCTACTGTCCTTAACCTGCGGCGTGACGAGTCGGCCTTCCTCCGTTGCTCCAGCCATAACTCACATTGTCTATGGGTGCGTCCACCAAGTATGCAGTGATTGTCTCTTCTCGATGACTATCAAGGTTAGTGTCAATAGAGTGCAATGCATGGCCAATGAAATCATTCTATTTGCTATATTTAACGCTTAGATCGTGGACAATCTGACGTAATTAGCTGGACAATGAAAGTGTTTACTTGATTGTGGCGATTTGAAAAGAAGGGAAATATTTTAAGCCTGACTTGGCAAGCACGGATATGGATAGGATGACATCATAGTTATAGTCCCAATTTATATCAAGACCTATTTCGCAGGCATGCCTTTTTAATCAGACGCTTTTTCAACCGACTTCAAAAAAGGAGGAGGTTCTCAATTCGTCAGTTTTTTTTTTTTTTTTTTTTTTTTAATGTATGTTCAGCGATCATTCGTTACTGCGTTGACCGATTTCGATAATTATTTTTTTGTTTGAAAGGTAATACTTTCAGAATGGTCCCATATAAATTTGGTTAAATTCTGATGATGGGATCTATAAGAAAATCATCAAACATTGCATAAACTCCGTACCACGTCAACTGATTTTAGTATCTATCTTACCTATACCTCTGCCAAATGTGGACCGATTTTGATGATTCTTTTTTTAATGAATAGCTTATACTTAAAAGATACTATAATGAAACATTTTTGAAAAAAAATTCACCCCTAAGGGTGGAAAAATAGGAAATGAAATCGGTGTTCAGCAGTTAAATTATGTTTGCACTCGTAAGATTTGTTTTGATTACGATTTATCACTTAAATGGATGAAATAAGTTAATTTTATAAAAAATGAGCCAGTCTATGAGAGACCAATGTTTTCGTTTGCACCGACTCCAAAAGTAACTGATTAGGTACTTAAGTGTTAAGATTATTTTTAGCGTTTTAGTTTTTTGAAGTCGGTTTTTGTTTTTCGAGATTACTTAATGATAACTTATTCTTCGATAGGCCTGTCCCTACTTTTTAAACTATATTTTCTTACACAGGGTTATTTGTAAAATATCAACAAACTCTTAGGGCCTGATTTTTGTGCTTAAATACAACAACTTTTTTTATGGGACTAATACTGAAATCTAAAAAAAAATCAACACTTTTCCGAACAAACTTATGTCAGCTGGTGGCGGCTTAGTATAGGGAAGTGTTTTTTTTTTCTGCGATTACGATGTTGGTACCCTAAAAAAAGTTGTCTTTGAGCACCAGAATCAGCCCCTAGGAGGTTGTTGATATTTTACAAATAACCCTGTATAATTATAAAAGAAGAAAACAGTGTATGAATTGAAGGGTTCAGGACTGCGACGGGACGTGTTAATATGGCGATCGTATCTAGCTTTTTTGATCATAATATGCGTAATTAGCGTCAAGGGCACAGTATTTCTGTGTGAGTGCGTAGTTTCTAACGTTTGTCAAGTACGTATTTACTTTACTGTTTTAGCTTAATACTGTAGTGTAGGCATCAATTGACAGACCTACCAGATTTGCCGGTCATAATCAATTCTTATTTTATGGATCAAAAAATTTCACATAAGTGAAATGATTAAAAAAAACACTTGGTAATTTTTAATTGCCCATCTTAAACTTTAGTCAATCCTTCTATTGATATTATTGATGATTGCCAAGGCAAATCAATAAATCTAAATTTATTAGTGTAGTTCAGAAGCTTAATTAAAAAATAATAAAACAGCTTTTGACTACTATAAGAGCTCATAATAAATCTATGCAGTATTGTTTTTAAATTACGTCAAACTCTTAATAAACAAAACATAATTGAAGTAATACTGTTTTAATAGAATTCGTGGTTAGACTCCAAATTATTTCTGGGGCCTACCATTAATTCAAAATACATTAATAAAAACGTTTATAACAATATTAAAAAAAACGTTTTTATAAATACACCAATTCTATCCCAATACTAAGCAAAGCTTTTACTATGGTGACTAGACAGCGGATAGACATACATAAATTCGTTTATTAATATTATTAACTTGGGTACAATGGGCTAGTTTCCTAAAAAAATCTAATTAGTCCATCAGTTGGATTGACAGAAAATGTTGGACACGTATTTTTCTTTTCTTAATCAAACAAAAAAAGATGTAGATATAGCCCGTTCAAGTGCCGCGTAACTTCTTCACGCCTTGCGACACTTTTTCGCAAGGCATGACGTCACGTGGTCACTTTGATGTGCTTTATCTTCATCATTTTTTGTTTGATTGACAAAAGACAAAATATGGGTCCAATACTTTTTGATAATCTAACAGACGGACTAAATAGAATAATCTTTTTTTGACCCAGGAGACTAACCTATTTGCTCGTGTTCAATAATTTTCCCTTGCGGACAACGATATAAATACGGTTTTTAATATATTTGCTTGCGGGATTCGAACACGCAACCGCCAGGCTTTCTGGTCCGGAGCGGTAACCACTATACCAATGGTCGTCAGTGTTGTTTTTACATTGAACTCTATACAGAAAAAAAAATCAAAATTGAAGTAATATTGTTTAAAGAGCTCATGGTAAAACCCCTGGTTATTTTACGTTAATTAAATAATGTCTGTCGTTACCTACTTCAAAATTCAAACAGAAATCTCGTAATTTTAGTTTCAATCAAAGCTATTGCAAAATTATGATGTACTGGTCTTCCATCAGTCACAGTCGTGCGTACACGACTACCTACCAAATTGCAATCTGTTCGATTTACTGGTCTAGACGTCATAATAATTTATTTACTGATCGCACTTTATCGACGTATCCTGCTACGTCGGATGTCAGTAATAACTTTGATTACGGTGTTAGCTATACGTCAAAATTACGCCTACTGTAATCTCATATTCTACTATATTGGCGCGCCTGAATGATAGTCATTTTGAGTATAGGCTTATGTTTCTGCTAAGACTTCAAAATTAGACGGTGTAGGGTTTTGATATAATTTATGGAGTGATTTACCTACCTATAGTTAAATGAACTTAAACCTCATGTTAGTCTATGAAAACCCTTATTTAGTAACTGATATTTGTATCACTTTAAAATTAATAAAAAATGATTTTACGAGTATGTCTTTTAATACTCACAAATTTAATTAGTCCTATAAGAAAAATAATTTTCATGGTTTTAAGTAAACCAGAAAGAAAATATCCTGAAATAAATGAGAGAAAAACGATGGATATAAGACCCTTGGTTTGTAAGTACAACATAATTTTTTCGTATTTGATTGTGTAAAAAACCGACTTCAAAAAACTAAAACGCTAAAAATAATCTTAACAGTTAAGTACCTAATCAGTTACTTTTGGAGTCGGTGCAAACGAAAACATCGAATCTCTCATCGACTGGCAGTTTTTGAAGTCGGTTTTTTTTTAAATTAACTTATTTCATCAATTTTAGTGATAAATCCTAATCAAAACAAATCTTTCGAGTGCAAACATAATTTAACTGCTGAACACAGATTTCATTTCCTATTTATCCTTAGGGGTGAATTTATTTCCAAAAATGTTTTATTATAGTATCTTTGAGGTATAAGCTATTCATTAAAAAAGAATCATCAAAATCGATCCACATTTGGCAAAGATATTAGGTAAGATAGATACTAAAATCAGTTGGCGAGTTCATACAATGTTTGATGATTTTTTTATAGATTCCATCATCAAAATTTAACCAAATTTATATGGGACCATTCTGAAAATATTATCTTTCAAACAAAAAAATAATTATCGAAATCGGTCAACGCAGTAACGAATGATCGTTGAACATACATAAAAAAAAAAGATTCCGACGAATTGAGAACCTCCTCCTTTTTTGAAGTCGGTTAAAAATAATAAACTATTTCACCATTCTCATTCATCAAAACTAAGACATTAACTAAATGCAGCCTTATATTCGTAAGATTTTCCTCCACTTTTGTCGTATACTTTTGTTTTCAGGAAGTTTTAATTAGTAAGTACCTTAAGTAACACGGCACTATGTGCGGCGCAATTATGAACGCGTCGGTTTCTTCGTCTATACAACACGGCAGCTTTACGAACTTAAACCTTACTTTGTGGTAATTTCAACCGACCCACTACTACCGTGAAGCATTATGGATACTTTGCTAACTATTTAGTTGCGCTGTAGTACTAAAACCATTGTCGGGCTAATGATACTATTCTTTAGAATACTGCAGTCTGCTACAAGTTTGCTGTAGTAGCATTAAAAATAATCAATTTTTGGATTGGATTGGATTTGAAAGGTAGTTCTTTCTGATGGAAATCGATCTAAATAAATATCTATTATCAGTTACTTAAGATCATGGTCAACCATGCCCAGACTAAAAGTGGGACTAAGCACAAGGAAGAAGAATAATAACAAAAAAACTAAAGAAATACTTAATTTAATAAGTGTTATATATGTAAACCCCTAAGGCGAGATTCTAGGTGTAGGTAGCTCATAGGGGAACCTCTTTTTTTGGAAACCAAAAAAGGAAAAGAGGGAAGGTGCTATCGAGTTGACCTTGATCCGATGTAAAGGGGTGTTTATATTAATTTGGGTAAACGACTACATGTCAACCTAAACATTCACAGGCAAATTTACTTGTAGAGTCCATTTAGTGAGAGGTCAGCTTACAATAGAATTCATACTTTGCCTTGTAGCCATACTCATAACAAGTTTGCTAAAAGTTTAATTAAGCTGTTTTATCCTAACTGATTGTTAAATATGTGCAAACATATTTCTTTCGGATGTTTATACCTAATATTTGATAAAACCCCAGACATTGATGCAACAATGCTGGCTTACTAACTGCTATAAACACTTGAAGAATTCCGCCGACATTACTATGTCCTCCGTAGGTCAGTCGGAAAAACAGTCGCCCAGATAGCGAAAGGTCGTGAGTTCGAATCCCACCAGAGGCAGTTAAAATTTTTTTTCAAGTAAAATTATTTTCCTTGATAAGTTTGCTAAAAATTATAAAAAACTGTACATTTATCAAACCAATACTACAAATTTTAACTGAAGCTTCGTTATTTTAAAGGCTAAACATTACCTCCGGCATTTAGAAATGTGATCCTATCTAAAAGTTTCGCAAATGATTCAAAAGGCTTCCCTCCGTAACGGAGAAACTCGCGGAATCCCTGCAAATTATGCCGCTCTAAATTAGTTTTAATAACTCTTGCCTTTTGTTTAATGCTGAATTAACTATTTAATACCGAGGTTATGAGGAGATGATCCATCTATTCGTATAGACTTACGGACAGACTTAGGACCAGTTGTTGACCAGTAGGCATTTGTTTTGACAGATAACCCATACACTTAGCTGTCAAAAAGTGCCAGATAGGTTATCTGGAACATATCAGCAAGTGGTGAAACTGGCCCTTATTCACTTAAACAAAAATAATAATGTTTGATAAACACTTAAGACCCTATCATTATCATCATCAGCCTTGAAAGTTCACTGTTGGACATAGGCCTTCCGAACGCCACAGCAAACTGCTCGGGGCCGTTTGCTTTCAGCGGCTTCCTGCAACTGGACTAGGTCGTCAGTCCACTGGGTGGGAGGCTTGTCTACGCTGTTCCTATAGTTCGTGGTTGTGGTAGTTAAGAATCTACACTCACCATCATTTCAGCTACTTATTTTTGATCCCACTGCAGGGTATTAAGCCTCCTACTATAAGTGACACGTAGGTGCTACGGTCTTGTTCTAGTTATGTCTAGTTTATTCCTATCGCTCTTGTGATAATATATAAACATAATATTGAAAAAGAGGCTGACAAATAGTGTATCTTACAGTATTGTCCCGAAGCAGTGGTAGGTTAAAAGTAATATTAATTGGGACGTGTAAATTCAGACCTATTTACAATAATAAATTGGTTTTTATAGTTTTAATAAATTATTTCAACAATTACACCGGTTATCTAGTCCCAAACTAAGCAAAACCAGTACTATAGTGACAAAATAACGGATAAACACACATAAAAGCATTTTTAAAGATCCCTCAACCACAAGAATCGAGAAAATAAAATTTACGTATCGTATTCCTTTATGTTCGCAAAAACGTATTTTGGAAACAACAATTGTTAAACTTTAGTAGTTAAACTACTTCTTTGATTTATCAACGCTAAATGCGTACGCTAAGGACAGTTCAGTCTTCGTTATACTAATGTAGGTATAGTAAACTATCATTTTAACTATACTATCTATGATAATAAGTAGGTTCCAACTGACTTTTTATTACAGTTTGCTCTATCTGACCTCTCTAAGTTGATGCTACTACCAAAAAATATCTTTTGTAATTGGAGATTACTCCAAACTGGAGACCAAATCGTGAGCTAACAGTGAAACTGCAGATAATGGCGATAACGGCTTTGGATATTGTGAAACGGTTTATTAAAACATGTCACAACGGGCATCCGCGGACGTGAGGGGAAATCGTGAGGCGCACAATCTAGCCGATTAGCTGGCCCGAGTGGTGGATCGTGTTTTGTCTGTGTAACGCTGTATTGACATTTATGATGTAGGTAGGTATATTACTTATACATGGTCCAAACAGGCGGCAAAAACAATAAATCGATTTTGGTAGGGAGGAAGCCTAACAGACACATTTACTGTAAAAATCAGTCTTTTTGTAGGACGGACATACAGACAGAGAGACAATATTAGCTTAGTAAATCGGGTCCTGTTCATGTTTGAGGCCCTTGGAGATAGGTCCCAGTACTATGTGACCAAAAACTTACAAAACATACAGAAAGGAATCATAAAAATGGAAGGAAAATAACAAATAAATAAATTATCTATATAACTGATATCAAATCTCGTATAAAAATAAATAAAACGTTTATTTTTTCACAAAGATAAATACATAATATTTTTTTTTGTGACAGGGTAAAGATTGTACAATGCCTGAGTGAGGATCTGGTGTATATAAATTTATCGCTTTTAAAGACGTAAGGTAGTTGGAAAGGGTGGGCAGAGAGGAAAGGTATGGGCGCCGAATCTTTATTCTTGACATGCGCCTTATTATTTTGGTCGTATGATATATTTTTAAAGAATAAGGTTCGATAAAATCCAAAATACTACTAGTTGTAGGCACAAAAAATTGCCAAGTTGAAGTGGCGACATGGCCTGCCCATTCACAGTTTTAATTTTGGCCCACTCACGTAACACAGATGGCTATCCTAGCTTGACTGAAAAACTTTTGTGCTGGACAGAGATCGGTGAAAGATTTTGAGAAAAGCTATTGCCCAGCAGTAGAATGGTTGAGTTTACAGAAGATTGAAATGCATGACTTCATAGTCACCTTGTTAGTAGGTATGCCTTAGGCTGCTAAGTAAAGTCGCACTTGTAAGTGAGCAACTCTAAGTTCAACATGATATTTGAAGGCGCTGTTTTACTAACTCTACACTTAATTTAGATTTATGTCGCTATTACCGCATCACTGGGTTTAAACACATCACATTCTTTAGCCCGTCTCAGAATTCAAGGCATTTGTTAACGGTAACGGTTTCAAGGAAATATCTTGACGTGCTGTATTCCTACTGCACGATGTACGAGTAATTCAATGCATTTGTCTTGGTCATCCGCAATAGTTGAAAGTTGTAGCTATTTAGTTGGTAGTTGAGAAAAATACTTATTCTATGCGCGCTCTCATTTTTACAATGACGGAACGGAGAAGGTATACGTTTAGGGTGAAAGGTTGTCCGTTCGTTCGTTCGTTTGTTTGTTTGTGTGTGCCCTCGATGTTTCCATTTATCTCTGAAACGGTTCGATCCGGCTCGATCGAATTAGACGTGGTTTTCTGTAAAAGGTTGTTGAGTTGTCAGCTTAGATAGGGTATGGTATTATTTTGCAAAGGTACGCTGTAGTAATCAGTTTTTGTATTTTTTTCTCGATAGCAGGGTTTGAACATTGGCCTTCTCCAATGACTTTCTTGGCGACCGGTTAGAAACGACCTGTATGTAGTGGCTTCCTGAAACCTTTACCAGGTCGTCTGCCTTTACTTTGTGGATGGACTTCCTTCGCTGCGCTTGCCGGTACATGGCCTCCATTCCTTTCTGCTTCATCGGCTGTATATGTTGGTTACTTCAAAAACGATCTAATAGCGTTTCGATAATTTTATCCAGACCTTTAAGAAATTCATACAATTTTTTGTTACTAATAAATTAAAAAATGATAGGGACTATAAACTGAAATGTTTCAATTAACTGCTATTACTGAATAATTCCACGAATGCCCGACTAATTATCTGTCAATCAACGGCTCATTGAAGCTAAAATTAATGTTAACAAATTGAATGCTATAGAAATAAATGCAACCACACTGTAATTGCATAAAACATGCATATTCCGCGAGTCAACAGTTGTGGCATGTGCGTGTTCACACATAAACGGTAACTAATTCAAACGTAACTAGCTTCCGCTCGTGACTTTGGGTGTGGAGACTTCAGAATAAAGCCGAAGTTAAATGAATATTTATCACAGTGGAAAACAAAAAGTAGATAACTTAAACTGAACAAAAAAATGTATTTTAAATAAAAAACTATGTATGACAAAATACACAAAGTAAACATTATTATTCACTTTTTAATTTTCGAAGTCGGTTTTTATAAATGTTAGTTTATAAAAAAAGTTTTTTTTTTTCTAGTTTTTGTGTTCCCGTTTGATGATTATAGGTAAAGAGAATTTCTTCCGGAATGCTTACATAGCAATATTAATGCGTATTATATTTTTTGAAAGTAGAGAAAAGTAAATACTTTTTAATAATGTCTCGAAAATATGCGAGAGCTTTTGTTGCTAACTCTGAGCTACACTAATATCTTTATAGAAGTACATAAAAAGAATCTCTATTTCCCGGATGAAACAATTCCGCTAATTCTTTTTTTGTTATGTTAATAATTACTGCCAGAAGGTTATTACGATAAAAAAAGAAAATTGAGCAGAAAATTAAGAACCATGCGAATGAAGTCATGGGCAATAGCTAGTTTATATATATATAAATAAATCTATATTTCCCTTAGTCATCGCATCAAGCGTAAACGGATGGAACAATTTCGCAATTTTTTTTTGTGTGTGTAATTATTGTCAGGAGTTCTTATGAAAGAAAAGTTAAGAAAGTTGCCCAGAAAATCTTTTATGAATAAACTAAAGACCAAGTGAACGACGTCGCAGGTAACAGCTAGTTTTAATAAAAATATAACTTAATAATAAAAAGGTAAAATTCTTCTAACAATCACACCTATAACTTAACTCAAAACTAAGCAAACATGTACTATGTCGATCAGATAACGGATTAAAGATGTAACATTGAGCCCTCTCAATGGGAAGCTTTGGCAGCACAGCGCCCAAATGGCGTGGGATTGTAGTGAGACAAGTCCGCGAGTTCGAAAAGCTGACCTCGACGCTAAGCGTGATGAGATAAAGGCCCGTCCTCCTGTCGCCATCAACTATAAATATGTAAACGGCGTACTAACGTGCCCTCATTGTGCACGGGAGTTCGCTGCGAAGATCGGCTACATAAGCCATCTTCGGGTGCACCAGCGCCCGTCCGATTAGGAGTCGAAGTGGTCGCCATGGCCGAAAATGGTCGGAAAGAACATCATCATCAACAGATAAACATCCTTAAATATACATATTTATAAACGTTCATGAGTTGTGTGTGTGATTTAAACCTATACGCGTGCTCATCGAAAACTGTTGCTCCTACCGGGATTCGAACAGGCTTTTCTTTTATGTTATCACTTTTTTTTAATTATAAGCACCAGAGAATATGTACTATGTACGCCTAAATCTAATATGTCATCGCCTATTTTTTAACATAAATACTGGTATTAAATAATCAATCGCATTGTATTTTAATAGCATTATATTTACTCAAGAAAAATTTATAAGGTACTTTCCGTTGACCAAGTACTATGACATTTGGCAAGCAATATCTTCTTAATACCACAAAAGTACACAAAAAAAACTGAACACTATACATTTATAAAGCAATTTTGTAATAAAACTGCGAGACTTTAATTCTGAACTATTTTTAATATGTAAGTAGGGTAGAGTCGGTGAAATCGTACAGGCGTTTTAATCGTACCACCTTAAGATTACCCACAAACCAACACATATTTTTAACGCGGGTAATACTAAACACGACATCAAAACTGCTTTTTTGTAATGGCGTCGGTTGAGAACGCTGAGTGTTGGTAAATAAAGTTAGTTTATGTCAAATTCGATCTAAATTTTAGTGCTGATTTGTAAGGCAGGAACTTACAGAAAAGGTGAGTTTTTGTAACAATATCGATAGTATTTTGAGTGCCAAACTAACAAGTTTTTTTACATTGTTTTCGCGGAATCTTTAAATTTGAAGGTTATGTAGCTAAAAGTTGTTTTGTTTTTAAATACATTGTTGGCTAAATTGTACCACAGTGTGGTTGGATATTTTGTACCGGTACAATTTATCCGACAGCTACAAAACGAAAATTTTTTTTTCTTACTTACATGACGGATTCGGGTGATAAACGAAAATATTATCAATAAGGTATATTATACGTCTTATAAATTGATTAATTATAGGTTTTAAATTGCAATAATACAAAAAATGCCTTAATTATTAAAGAAAAGTAATTAGGTTGTTTTTATGTCTTAATAAGATACTTATTATTGTATTTTGGATATTAATTTGTTACATAATTGGCATGTCTGTTAGGTTAAGTAATTGTAGTAAATGACACCGAAATAAATAATTTTCATTCAAATAAATATTGTTTTTATTACTGTTACGATTAAAACACCCACGGTACGATTTAAAATACCTGTAGTACGATTTAAACAACAAGTTGGCTAAATTGTAGTAGCCAAGATGTTGACCTATAATTGTGAGAGTCATTCATATGTGTAAGTGTTTTTGTAAATGAAATATTGACGTTAAAGTAAAAAGTGGTACAATATAACCGACTTTCCCCTACCAACAAATTTGTACGGAACCCTCGAGGAGGCGAGTCTGACTCGCAAGTGTCCGTGTCCGTGTCCAATATAATGAACTTTAATTATAAGTAAACTGTGTTTAATACTATTTGTTAATTTATATTTTTTACACTAATTAATTACTTGTACTAATAACTGTGATGTATTCGTACCCACTTATGAATATCATTGTATGTAGGGTAGCAGGCAGTTCGGAATAAATCATTGAATGGTTAACACGCGTCTCATTTATCTCCGAATACGCCCGTAACCTCGCCCTGGAATACAGGACACTACAGTTTGGCGACGAGTTTAGCGAATTCCGTGTGCAGTGTTAATTTAATAATCATGTCAATCGGTAAACTGAACGAGTTTAATGTGAAGTGCGGTACGTGGTCGTCGTACGTGGACAGGTTAAAAATGTACTTCAAATTGAACGACATTAAAGACGATATGAAGTTGCCTATTTTAATAGCCAGTGTCGGTGACGAGGCATACGAGTTGCTGGAAAATCTAGCCAGCCCAGTTAAACCCGAGAATTTAACATTTGTAACGGCAACGGAGTTAATGCAGCAACATTTACAACCGATACCCTCATCGTTGGCGGAAAGATATAAATTTCGGCAACGAAGACAAAATGTAGGTGAAAATATATCGGGTTACGTCGCGGAGCTTAAAAGACTTTCAAAAAACTGTAAGTTTGGTGCGAATTTGTCAGAAAACTTGCGGGATCAATTTATTTGCGGGTTACATAGTGACGTCATAAGACAGCGGCTATTCGCGGAAGATGACACGACAACTTTCGCAAATGCAGTCAAACTAGCAACGTCTTTAGAAACGGCAGAAAGGGACGCAGCAATCGTGGATCATTCAGCGGCGCCGGCGGCGTCGAGCTCTTGTGACAATAAGGCGGTGTATGCTATTTCACCATTAGCGGAACGAGGCCGGGCGGGCGAACGGTCCAGGCCGCACTGGGGCCAGGCAGCGGCAAACGGGCAACATACTCGACGCCCAGGACCAGAAACAAATGGCAACAGAAGCTGCAGTGCTTGCGGAGCACAGGGTCATAATTACGGGAGCTGTCGGTTTCGTGATTATGTGTGTAGCAAGTGTCAGCGGACGGGCCACTTGCGGCGCGTGTGCCCGGAGTGGGGCGCAGCGCCAGCGCCAAGGGGCCCGCCGCAGCGCGCCGGCAAGCAGCCAGCAGCGGGACCGCGGAGGGACTTCCACTTCGGTGAGGCCGATCACGAACGTGAGGAGTGCGGCGACATTGAAGACGAGTTACATCACTTATGCTTAAACAATTATAAGGCAGTAAGTGTACCGATTCAAATCGATAACAATATTATAGATATGGAAATAGATACGGGCACAGCTATATCGTGTATAAGTAAGACTATGTATGAAAATAACTTCTCACATTTGCCTATTGAACAAGATACTACTGTACTTAAATTTTATGATGGGTCAAAAATTAAACCTGTAGGTATAATTAGGCCTTTAGTTTCGTATAAGGATTGTCAGAAACGATTAGAACTGTTTGTGATCGATAAGGGAACAACGTCCTTGTTAGGGAGGCAATGGTTGTCTGAATTAAACATTGAAGTACCTAAGTTTAATTGTAATTTTGTAGTAAATAAAGAGGAACGAGTGAATGACAATCTTGTTAACTTGGTCGACAGATTTAAGGAACTATTCAGTGGTGGGTTGGGCCGGTACACGGGCGGGCTAGCGACGCTGCGGGTGCGGGAGGACGCGACTCCCGCGTTCCACCGCGC
Source organism: Anania hortulata (assembly GCA_963576865.1). Classification (NCBI taxonomy): domain Eukaryota; kingdom Metazoa; phylum Arthropoda; class Insecta; order Lepidoptera; family Crambidae; genus Anania; species Anania hortulata. The sequence continues at coordinate 6,743,439 of OY756394.1, read as the reverse complement.
GCGACCGCTGCCGTACGCGCTGCGCGCGCGCGTCGACGCCGAGCTCGACGCCATGCTGCGCGACGGCGTCATCGAGCCCGTCGAGTGCTCTGACTGGGCCTCACCTCTGGTACCTATTAATAAGCCAGATGGCTCTCTTAGAATCTGTGCCGATTATAAAACAACTCTGAATCCGTCTCTGTTGGTCGACCGCTATCCACTACCGAAAATAGAAGATGTTCTAGTTAATTTGAACGGGTATGCGTATTTTAGCAAAATCGATCTTTCTCAAGCATATAATCAGATAGAACTGGATGAATCAAAGAAATACACTGTAGTAAACACACACAGAGGTTTATTTCAATACAATAGGTTAGTGTATGGTCTATCATCTAGCGTAGGTATATTCCAGCGCATAATGACCAATTTATTAAGTAACATACCAAATGTACAAGTATTCTTAGATGACGTCATCATTGGAGGTTTAACAAAATCAGAAAATTTGCAAACCTTAGAGGAAGTTTTCCAACGATTGTTATCTTACGGATTGAAATTAAAAAAGAGTAAATGTGTATTCTTAGCAGAAGAAGTTACGTATCTCGGCTATGTTGTTTCAAAAGAAGGTATTAAGCCCGATAAATCAAAAATTGATTCAATTTTACACATGCAACAACCACAGAATATTTCAGAATTACGATCGTTCCTGGGTACTGTAAATTTTTTTGGTAAATTTATTAAAAACCTAAGCTCCTGGTTGTCACCGCTGTATAATCTGTTACGTAAAGGCACGGAGTGGAAATGGGGACCGGAGTGCGAGCGGTCGTTTACACAAGTAAAACAGTTACTGTCGGGTAAGCACGTTTTGACTCATTACGATCAAAACAAACCTTTGATAGTGACCTGCGACGCGAGCGCGCGAGGCATCGGCGCCGTGCTGACGCAGCCGGGGCCCGGCGGCGAGCGGCCGGTCGCCTACGCATCGCGCACCCTCACTCACGCGGAGGCGAACTACTCACAAATACACCGCGAAGCGCTGGCTATTATTTTTTGCGTTAAGAAGTTTCATCAATATCTGTACGGTAGACATTTTATTTTACGTACAGATCACAAACCGTTAGTTTCAATATTCGGTCCGAATACAGGAATACCCTGTATGACGGCAAGTAGGATGCAAAGGTGGGCTATCATTCTATCGGCCTACGATTATGAGATCGAATATGTTAGCACCAGTAATAACTTCGCAGATAGTTTATCAAGATTGCCAAAACCATGTGTGAATAACAAAATTTATGATGAAATTCCTGAACAGACAGACCTACACTACGCACAAGACGCGTTATTGCTAGACCATAATGAAATTAAGAAACAAACTTTAAAAGATCCCATTTTAAGTAGGATACTAAGTTACATTCGCGACGGTTGGCCAGAAATATGTGACATAACAGGGCTAAAGCCTTATTTTAACAGAAAAGCGGAATTGTACGAGGAAGTAGGCTGCGTGATGTGGGGACACCGGGTGGTAATACCTGAGGGATGTAGGGATAAGGTTTTAAACATTATTCACGAGCCACACATGGGCATTGTAAAATCCAAGGCTCTAGCACGTAGCTATGTGTGGTGGGCCGGCATCGACGAAGCCGTGGAGCGCTCGTGCCGCGCGTGCGCCGTGTGCGCGGCGCTCGCCGACGCGCCGGCGCACCACGCGCCCACGCCCTGGCCGTGGCCAGGTCGACCCTGGTCACGGGTGCATCTTGATTTTTTAGGCCCTCTGTTAGGAAGAACTTACCTAATAGTTATCGATGCTATGTCCAAATGGATTGAAGTATTCCCTGTGAGTAGTACGTCAGCCGGGTTGACTATAGAGAAGTTACGAGAACTGTGGGCTAGGTGGGGAGTACCTAAACAAGTTGTAAGTGATAACGGCCCCCCTTTTACAAGTAAGGAATTTGCAACATTTCTGTCCGCAGATGGGGTTGATCACATTTTTTCGGCACCCTATCACCCGTCCTCAAACGGAGCGGCCGAAAATGCTGTAAAAACTATTAAGACCGTAATAAAAAAAGCGTCTCTGGTAAAATCTAACATACAGGAAGCATTACATAGGTTCTTATTGTATTATCGAAATACGGAACACTGCTCGACAGGTGAATGTCCAGCAGTATTATTAACGGGGAGACGATTAAGGACACGCTTAGATTTATTAAAACCTAACAGGGAGACCAAAGTCTTAAAATCTCAGCGAACGCAGGTTGCAGCTGCAGGCGGCTGCACTAGGAAGTTAGGAGATGGAGAGGAAATTTGGTATCGACAATACTTAAAAGGGGAAAAGTGGCAGCCAGGTATAGTAAAAAGTTCTATGGGAGGCACAAATTACAAGGTAGCGGATTCAAGTGGTAACGTAATTCATCGGCACGTTGACCAATTGAGACGTAGATCTAGGAGTTCTCTAGCTTATCCATTAGATTCTACTCATTCTGCAAAAGCGAATTTGAGTCAAAGCGATAGGTGTTCCCACTCAGAGAGTACGGTTCAGTCAGACCCTGCCGTGGTGTCGCCGTCGCGCGGGGTGGTCGAGGACGAGGACGCAGATGGCGATAGCTTTAGAACACCAGACAGGGAACCGACTTTACCCTCGGTTCCACCGCAGGAGCCAGTACAAGTGCTACCTGCGCCGGTGACCCCTGTACCGACCCCGCCCGATAGACCCATACGTCGCTGTAGGTTAGATAAGGCACCTAGATATAAGTTTTAGTGTATTATTAAAAATAAAAGTCAATAAAAATTAGGTTAGTTGGTGGTGGATTTTATTATGTACTTAGGTATAGTTTAGTTTTAGTGCTGAGGGATGTGATGTATTCGTACCCACTTATGAATATCATTGTATGTAGGGTAGCAGGCAGTTCGGAATAAATCATTGAATGGTTAACACGCGTCTCATTTATCTCCGAATACGCCCGTAACCTCGCCCTGGAATACAGGACACTACAATAACTAACTACAACTACTAATAAAAACTAATTACTTGAACAAATTAACTAAAAACTTACTATTTTATTATTCGTTTTTATGGTATGCTATTGGCTATTAATTATAAAAGTATTATTATATCTATGCCTCCTGCAGTGATCAGAACACTAAGTAAATGAACGACCAGCGCTATGGATGCGTAAAGTATACTTCACCTTTTTATCTCTATAATAAATTATGTACTACTTTCAATCTAACATCCTGTATCATAAATATATTAAATTTAACAAGACAAGGTATTCCTGCCTACGCCAGTGCCTAGATACCAGATGTAGGCTGTAACCGCGCGCGTGTCCATTGAAGTGTCGCTGGCACACTGCGCATGCGGTCGCTGCGGTCGCCACCCGGCGTGTTGCGTTTGACCTGCACTTAACATTTAAGATATTGGCGCTATGCAGATGACGGGGCGCAACGGTCTTTTTGAACGCGAAGCAAAAAGACCGCGTCTGCCCAACAATGCCCGCGCCGCGATCTAAAAGCACACAACGAAAGTGGGCGAAAGTTTCAGGACGATCATTCTAGTAGCGCACGGCGCGGACTTAGCTAGCCGCGTAAACTGCCGTATGCGTTAGTATATTGTGCGATCCGTGGCAATCAGCCCCGCGCCTCCGTGTACCCAGCGGGCACTGCGGCGCGATCTTTTTGACCGCCGTCTGCGTCGGCAGTATACGACTCCATTTGTTCTATCGTTTGCGGCGAAATTATCCGGCCCGCCCCGCCCCGTCGTCTGCACAGCGCCTTACCACCGTTTCAAAATAACCATGTATGTTAAACACTGTGGATGAAGTAAAAAAAACACCTATGTAAGTAAATAACTTCGCTCTCTACAATTATAGAAAAATAATAAAAAATACAGCACGAGTTTTCTGATTATTTTGACAATCTTATGGTGAACTAAACATGTTAATGCACATCATCTAAGGAATCAGTACTAGTGTTTATCAGTACAGAACGCCTAACTTTATAAACTACTTATAACGAACACCGAACAACTTTGTCAAACCATTCCTTTGTTTCACCCCATTGATTAAAGTGAAACTAATTCGTACTAATACAATAGCTAATTTACCCCCAGCAGAGATTACGAAACTTTCAAAGTACCTTTGAAGTGCACAGATAAGAAATGTAAGATTAAGACCACAAAAGCGGATAAATGGCGGTTAGTTAGAGGGTTGTGTCCACTTCAAATAGAATAGTATGTTGGAAACTAGGAGTACAGCACCATACATAAAGCGCGGTTGAAGAAGAAGAAAAATATTTATCTAGAGGCAGCGTAGTACAAAAAACCGATAAGTGAACAGAATGAGAGGGTAATATTAATGGTCATACTTGTGTATCCGATCTTTTAGTGAATAAAATATTGTCAAGATTAAAGATTTGATTTATTAAAAAAAGGAGCCAAAGTACATGTATGAATGTCTATTCATACATGTAGGTACTTTGGTACAGACCGAATTTCGTATACCTAAATTAGTTCAGTGTATTTGCTGTGATGGCATAACAGACAGACCGAGTTTCTTTTGCATGAATAATATGTAGTTATTTATCTTAGTATGGATGTCTATTGGTAGAATTCAAAATTAATTTGCAAGTAGGTACCTATTTTAGAAGTATTGTTATACAGTCTTATGATATGTGCCCTCCGACCAAACCGAGAGAGGAGAGTACTGGCGCTCTGTAATACAGGACATCCTCCTAGTATAGTCGCCAGTCTCTCACAATCTATGTTATTTATATAGCAAATATTTTTCCAAGTACCTATGTATGTATAGTTAAGACTTAGATTGTGAAAGACAAATAAAGATTTGTATTATTTATTATACAAAACTGGATAACCATAACCCATTATAGCAAAAAAAAACAACATAGATTATTGTTTACACCTGACAAATACGTTGGTAAAGTACGATTTATAAAATCACAAGGGTTTGGGCATATAATTATAATATTACTTAGCTCTAAGATTTGACAATTCACACTTACTCCATCACACTCGCGCCTACCAACCCGACTAATCATCCATTACCCGTATCATTTGTCGACAAGAGAACATTAGGAATTAGCATTTGTAATCTGAACGGTGTAATCTGCATAGCAAATATGTCGGCATTTGGTAACTTACCCTATAGTCACATAATAATTAAAACAGCCTGCACACTTGATGAGACTTTTACGCGAAGAAGTCTGTAGTTGTTGGTTCTGACGGCAGCTATTTTTCTTTATTTGGTAGGAGAATGACCAAAAGTTCAGCCTAACATCAATCTACTAACACCTAATTTAATCTTTTTTATTTTTTGCATTCACAATAATGCTAGTTTATTATATCAATATTAATTCACTTGAATAAAGAAATTTAACTGCCATCAGACGCAGTTAAAATTTATTTCAAGTGATAGTATAATTCCTGAAATATTAACACTTAACTTTGGCAATGTGCGGTCACATCTCATATTAAACTCTTTGTTATGCTTCAAGTCCCTAAAATGGTTAAGGTAATATGTCATTTATTCAAATACATATAGACTGGTACTAATAGAAACTCAAAAAACATTAATGTACAGAAAAAGCTGTCTAACTACGAGTATGTATGTAATTATTTTTAACAATATTTCTAATGAATTAAAGACAATGAATGTTAAACAATTTAAAACAAGTTTACATAAATGGCTTGTCTCACGTACTTTTATGACTTAAAGGATTTCCTAAATAATAAAAATTAATTTTATCTTATTACTTATGATATGGATTATTATGACTGATATTTAAAGAATTCAAATACTTAATTTATGTTCTCAATTCGTAAAATTTGCATGCCTCTGTAATTGGCTAAACATGATTAGTACTTAATTTTCTTTGTAACAGCTCAGTATAATACATGTATAAGGGAAATAAAGCTTATTATATTTATTTATTTTATTTTATTGAGTAGATTAACCTGCCATTTAATCTACAGTTAAAATAATTGAACAGAGTCTAAATATCCAACTTTCCGGCCTCTCTCCTTATTTATGCCAGTGTTAGGAGTAACCAGCGAAAAAGCGGACCAAGCGTTACGTCATAGTGACGTAGATCCGGCGGGTGGTGGCAGCAGAGCACAAGATCCGACACGCAGCGACGGAGAACTCAGCCCACTTTACCTCAAGCGCTCGGATGCGATAGACGTGCCAAAGATTCGTTATTTTGTTAATTATCGTTGATAGGTATTTTTGGAATAATTGTATCGGTCGGAATATTAAATTTGAAACAGTTTGTAACAACCGTCTTCTTTATTAAAAATAAGATCCCTTCCTGGTTCCTAAAAACAGTATGTTCTTTACTACTCCTCTTAACTTTGCTTATCTTAAGAATATGTTAATGAGATATTAGCTCTCCGTGTTGATATTGACTCGACTATCGAATCTTTGGCCTCATCTTCACTAACTTATAGTAAAAAATACATGGATAAAAAATCATTGCTGAAGAAAATTGTGCTTAATGTTTTAGTTAAATGTCATCATTATTAATACAATCACAATGTTGAATCTTAATTACACTAAAACTAAGCAATACTAAACCCAAGATCTTTTATGTAAACCAGTGCTTTGAAGTTTTAGTTTTTTTTTATGGAGTGGTGTGTCTGCTTTATATGAGCTGTGTCACGAACTCTATCAGCGGCTCCAGTTAACAATGACACGAGCCATAACTGTTGAACTAAGATATGTAAATAAGATCCAATTGCATGTGGCGGCCGCAGGAATAAACCCCGCTTATAGGGTGCCAGTTTGAATTCAGGATAATGCCTTTAGGTAACGAATTTGAATTTCACTGTCGAGTCGCGTGTGTAATAACGAGTGTTTGTTTGGGTGGAATGCTACTGTTAAATGTTTGGTAGTTAAGTTTTTACGAACGTTTAACTAAAAATTGTTAGAAAGGTTTAAATAATACGTAGGTGTCACACATTGTTACCAAAATAAATAGGGCTTTTGTGAATACAATACTAATATTTTTGATGGAAGAAAGCTTAGAATATTTACAGAAATAAATTAACTTGATTTGTTTTTGTTTTTATTTCTAATGATAGTAATTTTTAAATGCACAGTTTACGTATTTCAGCAGTAGACACAAAAAGTGGGACGTATATAAGCAATACGTCCCCCTGCAGGGCACAGGCTTCACCTCAATTATGAGGTGGTTTGGGTTATACTGCACCACGCGGCCCTAGTGCAGATTGGTATTGAAAGATTTGTAAGCCCAGTGATTTAACCTTACTGTCAGATGTTATTAAGCCACCTTAAGGCCTCTGATAAGGCTTCACAACTAGTGTCAAGCCGATATATGTATATAGCCGAGACAAACTTTTAACGTGCTTTCTGAAGTACGGAGATGCTTGTGATAAATGTCACTAAATATGAATGGAATAGTCACCCATCCAATTACAAACGCGGCGTGACTTGCTTATCTTTGGTAATCACTACCAACGCGCTGCCACAACTGAGCTACAAGTACCATAAATATGAATGGTTTTTATTTACCCGCCACGTCTTATTGCACGCCATATCACTAAAGTTAAGAACTAGTTATTTACTTATTATGTATCGTTTCTTAATTTATTCAAAAGATATATCTCAAAAGACCTGTGTATACTCCTTTCTTCCAGTACCTATCGTATTTCGTTTGGTAAAAACACAAACGATTTTAGATTATCTTAGGCACGGGGCAAGTATGTACTCATTTCCTACATCCCAGTTAAATGAGTCTCATAACATGTCCCGATATCACGAGATACAAAAGCTGAAGCCATTACGCTTTTCTAAGCTGGTAATTACACTTAACCCGCTGTTGGATCCGCGCTCAGCAATAATCCTTTGTTGTTCAACTAGTCGCGAGCGCTCACTTTGTAAGAGGCGGCTGACTTTGTTTTTCTATTGCCTTTGAATTAGGTGTTAGAGCTGTAAATAAATAAAATATTAACTTGCGTGCCGCAATATTTTTATGGATTTTCCGGTCTACAGTGGGTAAGTGGCACGCGAAAAGTTGACAACATTATATACAATGCTCTGATCCTAAGGTAAGTAGCTAAAGCATTTCTGTTATAGAAATCAGAAAAAATGACACAACTCCCAGCCCCGAGACAATTATAGAAATGTTCGTTTTCTATATTAACCAGACCTTATATTTATACTGATTTGGTAATCTAAACCGAGACCTTAGAGATATAGACGTCAAGTCCGGCGTACTTGTCTCTCGGCTACGGAGGCGGGACGAGTTCGATTCCCGGTCGGGTCGATGTAGAAAACGAATTTTACTATTTTGTGTCAGGTCTAGATGTTGTGGTACCGTCGTTGTACGAGTACGTATCTAATTTCTATATACCACAAGTGTTTTAGCTACTTACTTTAGGATCAGAGCAATGTGTGTAATGTTGTCTAATATTTATTATTAAAATTGTATCTTTGGAAAATTGTTGTTTAATTCTTTGGAAGTTTATTAAAACGTGAAATTACAAGTATTACAACACATGAGGTGTATTTTTGGATCTAGCTGATTTACAGTATTTTTAGTATTAACACTGTCGTGTTTGTTAGTTTTTTGTGATTTTGCTGACCGTGTAGCTGTTGTAGTCGTGAAGTCAATGGCCAATGAATGTTCTTATTCTCATTCTTAAAACAGCTACCGGAAAAAAGGAAAAGATCTTCATTATCGGATTTATCTGAAGCTTAGAGGTATTAATAGCGGAGAGTGGATCCCGCGGCCATTGATGGATAGTGGATGCCCTCGCGCGTTATTGCACACCCTTAATGGATATAGATTGATCTATTCTCGTGGAAACCACACTTCAAGTCAGTTCCAAGGCCACTGATTTAATTTATTTATTTTAACTTTATTAGAAGAATAGAAACTTCATCATTTAAGAAATTTTGCTTATTCGAAACATTTTATTTGTCGTATTCGTATGGTACCACGAAATAAAAATTATTAGGGAAACTATTTTTTTTGCTGTTTGTTCCATTCCACAAGGTAACTTAACTGACAAACCCACCCTTTAGCAGTTATTATCTGGCAATAGCACAGTTCTTTAGTAGAAAATAAAATATTTCCATACGTTATTGATACAATACAAATGTATTGTTATTCCTAAAACTTAGAACACGCAAACAAAGCCATTATGTTTTGAGCATGAAAACTAGTTCAAATCCCAACGGTAAATATGATACTATAATTAAACAACCTAATTATCTGCAATACTGGAATTTGTTTTACATATCGATTGCTCATTATGCAGTACGCTTACAGCTATTTTCATTTTAATGATAGGTATTTCATAGATACAAACAACTGGGCCGAATGAAATGGACGTGGGCACTGTGAATCTAAGTTACCAACATTATGAAATCGAGACGTTTAGAGCTCTCCCAAATTCATGAGTATAACTGTGATTGAAGTTCTTCTTCTTCTTTGCGTGTCGACTCAGGCTTTCATCTAATGTGAGGACCAAAACTCAGCCACCGATATAGCACTATTGGTGGCCTTGTAGAGATCCTCGCTCGTGCAGGTGTAGCGACACGCAGGGCATGACAATAAATGTGCCATTGTCTGGGGGGAAAGACCACATAGACATGCGCTCTCCAAGCTGTAGCTTCACCTGTACATGTTCCCCCTGCTTCGGCCTACTTGGATCCGTAGTCTATTTAAGGACTTCCAAGTTGCCCAAGGTAGATCATGTCCAGGAAGAATTCGCTCTGACAGCTCTATGTATGGGTCTATGGGATATTTCTCCTTCCACAGCTTTAAGCGGGCGTCTTTAGCATCCCCGTCCAGAGGAGGGACCTTCTTGACGAAGTTATAGCGACTCTTCAGCCTCTGGGCCACCGGCACGTGGTGGTGTAAGGGGTGCCGCGGGTCATTTTGAAGTTTATGATAGGACAAATTTCTTATTAGAAAAATTATTCAGACACATATATAAAATGACGGCGTATCATCAATAATCTGCCGTAAATCGTAAAGAATATACTTTCCCACCGCCAACAGGAGGCGTATCAAAAGAGGTGACTAATTCCTGTAGCAAGAGACGGGCAGCAGCGTCTTCGTGCGAAATCTTATAAAAAACTGTGCTCGCCAACCCGCCTGCCAAGCGTGGCGAGTATTAGCAATGCCCTGATAAGTCATTAGGGGAAAGCTTTGTTTAGCAGTGGACGTCCTGTGGCTGAAATGATGATGATGTATCATCAGAAATCTACAATCGAACCACAACAAACGCACTGCATTACAGTTGCGCACATTCACCTCTTTAGTTGTCAAACAACCTTGCTGTTGGTACCTAACTATAGGCACTTAAATTATGATGAATTGATCGATTCTAACTTTTACATTTCTTCATCATCTTTAAACTTTTCCAAAGAGCGTCATGTGTTCTGTAAAAAAAATAGTGAGCAGGCAGTTTTCAAAGAAACTCCTTACTGCCTATCAAACATTTATCGCAGAATCATAAGCGTTTGCTATCCTTGAACACTGGAATAGAATCATACCTGTACGGTCAGTAATCAAGTATCAATGTGTGCCTAATAGGCATTATCGTTATTGAAGTGAAATCGGTGACATTATAATTAGCGTGCTAATCCCATCTCATCACGCGTCCCAATTGCCAATAAAGGATTATAAAGCTGTCTTTAATAGGATAGATATGTATCTATACGCAAAGCTGTCGGCAGTAGTTAGAAAAGTATCGCCGAAGATACGACGCAGTAGCGTGCATTGAAAAAGCCAACGTTTAGCAGTTGACAGGACTTCATCAATCATCATCATTTCAGCCATAGGACGTCCACTGCTGAACATAGGCCTCCCCAAAGACTTTTACCAGGTGGGCTGGCGAGCGCAGCTTTTTATAAGATTTTACACGCAGAGGCTGTTGCCCGGCTCGTGCTACAGGAATTAGTCGCTTCTTATGACACGCCTCCTGGTTGCAGTGGGGAAAAGTATTCTTTACGGCCGTTCCCACACGGCACATCGTCAATGCCTCATTCAAATTGTTTTGAGAAGATTATGGGTTTCGTAATCACAGTTAAAGATATCTATTAATCAAAACTATGATTATATATTTTATTGATGATATATTTTAATCAAAACTATGATTTCGGTCTAACAAACAGTTTCACAAATTATCTGAATTACATCTCTACGTTAAATAAGTTGTTTCTAAACAAACTAACAAAAAACCTTCGAACAAGATTATTACGTAATTAGATTTTATAACATTTGTGTACTTCAGCCAAATAGAAATGATGTAGTCCTCAAAAAGGTTACAACAATCAATCTCGTCTAGACTGTATTATTGAAACACAATTCAACTCAAACTTTGGTTCTGAATTCTTGATACTTATTGATTAGTTTTTGTTAGTCTGAGTACGTCTTATTTACATTTTCCGAAAGCGATAGCTTAATCAGCGACCTGCTTGAGTTTACTCTGTTTAAATAATACACATTCAAACATTACGCGCCCCAGTTAATTCTGTCGCCGACGTTACATACTCTGGCCAATTTATCAAGAACTCCCACCCCGCTATTGCTTGCCTAAAATTCAGATTGCGAGGGTAAAAGCAATGGAGAGGCTGGGGCCAAGTTAGCTGGTCTGAATTTGTAGTGATGTTTAGGCTTCTAATACACATAGTAAACAGGCTTCGTGATCCGCTTACACGTCACGTGAGTATAGCTTCGGTTATAATTACTGAATTTGATAAATATTTATAGGTTGACGGTGTAATGGTATGCTTAAGAATAAACACTGGCCGGATATACGTTGTGCATGAGGTAATTAAATTCTTTGTAGCGCAATTTTAAGCAATTTCACTCTGTTTTTCTGTTCTAAGTATTTGTAGGTCTGATGTGAGTAAATTGAAGTATTTGTATTAAGCTATTTTATATTATGATTATCTTTTTCGATTCTATAAAGAAAACATTTATTTAGGTACTAAGCGTAAGTGTTAATGCCAGACGAGCCGAGTGTTTTCGACCTAATAAATAATAGGCTAGTTTCCTGGCTCAAAAAAGATTATTTTAGTCCGTCAATTAGATTATCAAAAAAAATTGGACCCATGTTTTGTCTTTTGTCATTCAAACAAAAAAATAACGAAGATAAAGCGCATCAAAGTTTGGGAATGGGAGCACGTGACGTCACACCGTCTGACGCCACCGTCATTTGACATAATCTGGACGTAACATATATCAGTTTTTCTGTTTATTCGCTGTGTGCGCGATGACAGCGCCCCTAGTGACCACAAGTATTGTGGGCTTAAGATCTCTCAAATTATGGCAACTGGATGGTTTAAGAATGATTTTCGGATTGTTTTTCTTCGAAATTAGATGTAAATACCTATCTAAAAAATTTGTGCATATTATAATAAGTGATTTTCTTACTCGAACTAAAATATTAATGTTATAATACGAACGGGATTTGAATCGATACAACATGATATAACTTTCCAACCTCAAACTGTCCAAAAAAGGAAAAAATTGTATAAGTACAGAATGTGAGAGACTTTGAAGAGCTTAGAACCAACAGACAAAGCTACTTAATAAGAGCTGTGATCTTAAGACAAACGTCTGTGACACAAACTTCCTACAAACTTTATTCTTTTCACAGCAGCTATCCATTTAATACTTTGCTTCAATTTCCATCTTGATGTTGGAAACGAATAAAACATGCACGAACTGTTTTTCCCATTGTTTCTACATTTAAAACACAACACGTACTGTGACCCATATCGCAAATTTTAACGTGTTCACTTAAAAATACCTAATAACGTAAGTATGAAATTCTATGAAAATATAGCAATTTGACACAAGACAGTCCAGAGTTATTTCACATTTCTGTCAGATTGCGTGCTACGATCGATTTGACGGCCCCCACCACCCACTTTGCACATAGCGAATAGTTCATTCCTCAATATTTCAGTTGTGGAGTTCACAATTTTATATGATTGATTTTTTAGCTGTTCATATTAAAAAAACCGGTGAAAAGTTTACTTTATAATAAAAAACCGCAATAAAGTGTTTTGGCGTTAATGTTCGATCAAAATATTGAATGCAATACACATTTAACCAAGTTACATGTTTACAAAACAAACCAACCAACAAAGCGGCTGTAACAGTAGTAGGATAGAACACCTTACAGAACTTTAAAAAAACAAAACTATTTTACGTATTTGTGGTAAAATGTGGATAGTTTTAAGTTATAGCAAAATAAGAAGCACGAGAGCTCGTTTTTACTCAAAATAATATTGTAAAATATTTGTCTCTTGAGTTGTCAAATAAATAAGGCCTCTTGTCTGCAGAAGCTGAACTTAAAGATTTCCAACCGCCCACAAATCTTCAGTGACATTTCGAAATTAAATATTCAGCATTAAAAACGCATCTAAGAATACGAAGGCCGAGCCGTCTCGCCTGTGGTCCTTCGTTATATTACCGCAATAAATCCCGGAGATAGAAGGAGAAAATATAAACAAAATGAGTTTGTTTTGACATCTTGCAAAAGTAGCCTTATTTCAGAGTCACAGCTGTCTGAGATATTAAAATGTATGCTAACTTGACTCTCTAATGACCGCAAGATTTAAATCTAAAGGAATACTTTCTTGGAGTTAAACAAGAAAAGTTTTTTTTGTTTTCCTTCCGTGAATAGGGAGATTGGACCCGAACGTCAGATTATATCGCAATGTTTTGTTTTGTTTGCAATACACTAGTTAGTTCTGATTATTTGAGTAATCAAATTTAGCTTTCCAAGTCTAACTACAATCGAATAAATAGTCTGAACCACTATTTTGTCTCGTACTTTAGATGATGAATTTATAAGGTCTGGCACGGAAAGCTGTATAGGTCTTCGTATAAATGTTGTTTATGTGTTTATACTTTTTTGTATTGGTTTACTTTATTTTGTTTTGTATTGTTAAAATATTTGTTTAAACTTGTGTAAAAGAGCCTGTTTTTATTTTAACATTTTAGGGTTCTGTCCGTCTTTAAGGCAACCCTTACTTGTACAACCAAATCTCTTTTCTTTACGAGTCATGATATTTCCTTCTAAAAGTAATTGGTCATTTACTTATGTACTTATTGACTTGTTTTCTTTTTTTAAACCTATAAAAAAAAGGTTTTTTCATGAAAACACATCCCATAAAACGTGAGACCTATATTTAAAAAAAATGGTCTACATTACTATCTTCAGTAATAATTCAGTAGTATAAACGAGCTCTAAGTAATAATTTGTCGCGTACTAATTCTTATGTTTTCCGAAAATAATTTATTTACTTCCGACATTCAAGGATAGCCGTCTAGAAAGAAATATTTGCTACAAGAAATGGTTTCAAATAACAACAAAAAACAAAGATTATTTCGCAAATATTATGGGATTATGGTTACTTAAGTCATTGTTACTCTGATAGGTTGTCTAAAAAAAATATCGCCTAAAACGTGACATAAAATAAGGAAAGTAGAACCTGTGCTATTAACGAAAAACTGGAATTTTCGGTTCTTTCCATTCAAGAAATTACGGTTTCCCGAGTTTTACTCGGATTTTAGGTACTTTCGGGTCTACTTCGCATTCTTTGCGTTTCTAGCACAGAGAAGTATTGGAATGTAACGCTGCGTGCGTAGGGTATTATAAAACGAACCAGTAACAAAATTTTCGCAGCCCCCAAGAGTTAATTTTAACTCCCGGTTATTTTATTAGCTCACATGAACCGGGTAATCACGGGATTTTCGGTACCGGGATTTCCCGGTTTTATACATTACTTTAAAAAACTCTTGCCTTTGTTTTTAGTAGTGTATGTAGTGTGTATAAGGTAGAGAAAAGTAGTAGTGGTTGGTGCAACACTACTAACCCAAACTTACACGCAGGTTTCGGAGTAATCCGATGCGTTCTGTACGTGTCATGCATGCGTTGCGGCTAGTGCGCAGAAGTGGAAGTTAAAAATTCGTTGAAGGCGTTAGTAACCTCCTAGTTAGAAATTCGTATTTACATAAAATAAAAATATAACTTTGTAACAATTTGTGTTAATGGTAAAATAAAGATAAGATTATTTCGCAAAATGTTAGAATACGATTCTTAAATCATATTGCAATACTTTACACATCTTTATGTGCGATCTCACAGAGTTACGCTATGCTTGAACGAAAGGATCGTACACTCGCACATAATATTGTTTTTTATTTAATAAGTATATATTTTTTAAAACTTTGTATAATTTTGAAGTAAATAAAAATAACTACATCGATTTTATCATCCATGTTTATTAAAAGTATTGTTTTTAATTGGTATATTCGTATTTCAATGTTTTTTATTTAAATAAAAAAATCATGAACGATAAGACTTATTGACGATTCTATTAAAAATATCGTATTTGAGCACCAAAAGCGACCTTCTCTTCATCATCATCATCATCATTTCATAGCCACTGTTTTCTTCTGTCAATAGTTTAAACCACGGAAGACATAAAAAAAAGCATTGCGGAACAATACTTATCTTCAAAAAATGTACATTCACAATAATTTTCGGCGGACTGTACTCCCAACTAGTCCGTGCTCTGTTCGTGTCAAGAACTTTATAGCCCAATATACAATTTTCCAATTCGAATGTTGGCACTTTCACATATCTCCGCGCTCGCGAGCACTCGCAAATCAAAACTATTGTGCTCTCTCGTGTTTGTTCACTGTTAAAACGGGTTGGAGCTATTTTAAAAGCGACGAAGTAGTTTTTAAAACAGAATTAGTAAATTATTAGAAATATTTTGATGACGCGATTTATTTAGTTATGTTTAGATGCTTTTCCAAATGTTTTTGATGCTACTTAACCTGTGACTGCCCAAAAAAACTACACAATATAAATTATTATGTGTTGTTGACGCGATATTCTATAAAGCGATATAATGCAAATCTATACTCGAGTCATTGAATTACAAAAAATACTTACACATCACTTAATATTAAAAAATATTCTAAAGTATGTCCCAGATCGTCTAAAGACCGCGACATTACATGATGACTGTCCATATTACATTGTTTATAATAATTTTTAATACAATTTGCCATAATAATTGAACATGGCCTACAAGCATATACTAACAATAGCTTCTCTTTACAATAGAAGGCTGACTAGAACGAATTACCATTACAATCACACACACACGCACACAAACACACGCACACATACACACACAAACACACGCGCACACGTACACACACACACACACACACATACACAAACACACACGAGCACACAGTGAGACTCAGCTATTCCTCAAAATATACTATATAACTAAGCTTAAATACGAATGGAAATTGTATTTTGTTTTTACATAACTGTATGATACTGCAAAGGAAGAGCGGGGCCTCCTGCTACAGGTACTATATGTACTTACTAGGTAGGTCCCGGCCTTAGAGTGTAGTTAAGCAACACGTGTTAAAGAAATAAAACATTTTTAATTTTAATTAACGAACAAGACCTATTCAAATAATAATCAAAATTTAACCTAACTAACGCACTAGGGGCTGATTTTGGTGCTCATATACAGAAACTTTTTATTAAAAAGAATACACATACACACATACAATCGTAACAACTGATTAGACATTTAGTACGAAAAAAATTTTTTTTTGCGATTTTGACGTACAAAAAGATTTTGTATTAGCACCTGTCTGCCCTTAAGATGATGTGTGTTAATTTACACTGTTTAACTAGAAATTGAATTCGCAAAACAAGCACCCTTAAATAAAACATGGCACAGCGTGACACACAGATCACGGAACTGTAACCTTTTTAGCTGCAAACAAGTCATGTAAGACGAAATGATGAGCAACATCAACCTGTTGCTTTTGTCGACGTCTACCGATGCAGTCTTAAATATTTAGAAAACCGGCCAAGTGCGAGTCGAACTCGCGCACGAAGGGCTCCGTACCATTATCTATACAACATTAGACACTATATTGTAATAGATGAGGCAACAGAAATACACAATATTCTAAAAGAAGGGCAAAAAAACCGCGTTTGTTATATGGGAGCCCCCGTTAAATATTTCTTTTATTTTGTTCTTAGTATTTGTTGTTATAGCGGCAACAGAAATACATAATCTGTGAAAATTTCAACTGTCTAGCTATAGCAGTTCTTTAGATACAGCCTGGTGACAGACAGACTGACGGAGAAACGGACGGACAGACGGACGGATAGACAGCGAAGTCTTAGTAATAGGGTCTCGTTTTTACCCTTTTGGTACGTAACCCTAAAAAACAACGTTCTTAGACGTAGAAAGTTGGCCGTTAAGGATACCTATTAGGGCCTAACTATAAGCTTTTCTCAAAACAGTATTACCTACTTTGTCCAATTTTTTTTTTGTCTGATGTAAAAAAAATCAGCTTGTTGAATGAGAGATATACATCTTTAGGTTGTTCGTAAATTTAAACCATCTTCCCGCTGCAACCGCGAACTGAAACTGCTTTTTTTAAACACCACATTTCATAAAAAAGGTGTGTGTAATTCATCGTTATCAACATTTCAGCTACAGGACGTCCACTGTTGAACAAAGGCCTCCCTCAATGACTTATCATCAGGGAATTGCCAATACTTGCTACGCTTGGCAGGCGGGTTGACGAGCGCAGTTTATCATAAGATTTCGCACGAAGACGCTGCTGCCCGTCTCGTGCTACAGGAATTAGTCGCCTCTTACAACACGCTTCCTGTTGGCGGTTGGGAAGTGGATTCTTTACGGCCGTCTCCACACGGCACTTGTCTCTAATTACCTCTTGTTAAGCAAATAAAATTATCTCTTGCCCATTTTTAGAGCAGTCATTCGTTAGAAGCGTAGGAAAATATCATAAGACGTCCAGTTTGCATACTTTTTCATAGTTATTGGGTATTCAAGGTACCCAAGTATGGTTCACAAAGGATAACTAAAATAACTAAAAACTACGGTAGGATCAATATACTAGTTTGAAGTCATTTTTAATCCTTACAAAGTCCCAATTCCCGTCAGCAAAAGAAGCAATTCACAAACTCAACTTACATAAATCAACTCGCAGCGTGGCGTGCACGCGACGCTATATTGACACGGCAAACATGGCTGCTTTTGTGCGTCACACTCGATGTTTTATCCATTCATATTAACCCTTGACCAGGTTCATGTTGTTTTTTTTAATTAGTTTTCACCCAAAATAATGAGGGAACCATTTACCCTCTGGATTGGGTTAAATTACAATCATTTATTATTGAGCCCGTTTTTACATTGACCTAATGTTCAAAAGCGCATTATAAATATATATGGGGCTTATTAATTAAAATGCTTCAAATAATTTTAAAATTATTAAATCTATATACATATATAAAAATGAATCTCTATTTCCCTTGGTCATCGCTTCACGCGTAAACGGATCGAACAATTTCGATAATTCTTTTTTTGTTGTGTTAGTTATTGTCTGGAGAAGGTTATTTTGTAAGAAAAAATTAAGAAAGTTGCGCAGAAAATCCTTTGTGAATAAACTAAGGACCACGCGAACGAAGTCGCGGGTAACAGCTAGTCTTAGATATTATTGTGAATTTTTAATTATCAATGCAAGTATAAATTTGTATATCAAACTATTATTGTGATGTGTAAACCGCCTACTCCTTTTATATAAATAGATAAATACATATACATAAAGAACACGTCAATTGTCATAGTTTTGAAGTTAAACATTAACATTCTTGTTTATTAGGTGCCAAAAATCCTTTTTTTGCAGCACACTAAATGGGAGCCAATTCAAAAAAGTTTGTTTTCCTAATTAATCTGACCGAGAATTAGATAAAGACATCACTGGATAAACGCGAATAAAATAGTTTATCATGTTTTAAATTCATTATATTATGGTAACTGCTTAATAGTTTTTAAATCAGAGCTTCTAAAAATATTTTTATACGGGGTTACATTTCACGGTAGTGCCAATTTTTCAGGGACCACTCAGAATCAGTAACTAAATAAAAAATACTCTTTTATTAAATTTTATACCTATCTATTTATCTATTTAAATAAAACAAAGTCGGGCTAGTTACACCATTTGTAAGTCAAGAACGGATGGGCCGATTTTTATGATTTATGATTTTTCAGATTTGTCTCCGTCCAGAATAGCAGAATAACTATAAAAACATCGAAAAATTCACGAAAAAAAAAACAAGGAGGTACGAAGTTCGCCGGGACATCTTGATAATTATAAAACTGCTTTTATATTATTCTCTAGATCTTATTTTTAAAATTTGGCACTACCTTGCAATGTAACCCTGTATTTTTGTAATTACTTTACCATAAATATTTATTTTGACAATTTAACCGGCCAATCTGGAAGTCACTGGGGGAGGCCTATGTTTAGCAGTGGACGTCCTATGGCTGAAATGATGATGGTGAAACGGACCCACGACCTTTTTATTATTTTTATGTCCTTTCATTCATTGCTTTGAGATAATAACGTAGGTATCAGTCACTCTAACCCACAACTCTCCATTTCCAAACGTTTACCAAAACAACAAAACGTTACCACGTTCTATTTTGTAACTAAAACGTTTACTACAAAGAAGGTAGGTACACTCAAGCAAATTACCGGTTTCCAGTTTCGCCGTGTAAGTACACTCACGTAAACCGCCTACGCTGGAGGGCCCTTTGAATTCCGACTTTCAGCTTTTTTTCCGCGAAAAGTAGTTTTTGTCGCACGTTGAATCTCACCTTACAGGACAAAGTAGCCCTTAGGCTGTTTGCGAGTAAATTATAAACACGTTAACCCCTAATTTTGCTTTTGAATCACATACTGCAAATTATAATGGAACAACTCAACTTCAACTTAATAAAAACGTAACCGACTTCAAAAAGATAAAAATAACATTAAAAAAAACGAATATACCTAACAGTTATGAGTCGGTACAAACAAAATCATTCAAACACCAATCTTGAAGAATATTCTTCCAATTGGAAATGTATATTTATTCAGTTCTGCCCCCCTAGCATGACCACTTAAACACGATATGATATGATATGATATAGTGATTGATCGACACTAACTGTAAAAATATGATAGATATAGCCGCCATTTTGAATTTTTATCGAAACAGCGATCATAATGTGTGAGGTCACCAACACGGCGAATCAACATGGCGGCTATATCTATCATGTTTTTACAGTTGGTATCGATATATCGCTATATCGTATCATGTTTTGTTGCTCATGCTAGGGAGGCTGAGGTAACAAACATTTAAAAAAAAGAATAGGAACCTCTTTCTTTTTTGTAGTCGGTTAAAATTACGTTATGACGCGATGACAGATGTTAACAGATAAGAAATGGCTCTTTTATATACTTAAAGATCAGTTTGAAAGGAAAACTTTAATTTTAATGAGCACTTAGATATGACCCTTACCTACCCCTAGTGAATGCATAAGAAACTGCAGGGAAAGTCGTTAAATTTTACTAGCTAAAGAAGCAGAAACAATAAATGAAACATGACAAACTAAGTCCTTGTAAGTTACAAATTACTTATTCTTTCTTTTTTATCATGAGGTTTAAAACATGTTTTTTAGGCAAAACATGTTGACAACTTTAGAAAATGTACCTAAGAACAACCACATGCATGCTATGTGATATGTTTACAGCGTGTTTTAGTAAACCGACCAGACGGGTGTTGTGTCTGGTGGGCTACTGCCCGACGGTTGTTTGTCGGGTTCTTGTATATATGGTTCAATCGCTCCGATAACTTTAATATATACTTTAATAGATACGTCAGTTTTATATGTAGCGAGATAGATGTCGCTACAAACAAATTTATCTTCTTATCTACAGTCTTATTATTACCGATCTGCCGACATCTTTGAGTAAAATAATGTTTTATTACTTTTAAAACAGAAAATCTTCACAAATAGAACTCCTGAGATAAACTTAATTTTTCTAGTGCACTTAAACATTATACTCAACAAACAGACGCTTTATTTCGTCCACTTTTATAGTTGACATCAAATTTTCCAATTCTAGTGTTGGCACTCCTCAGTCGATATTACGTTGCGGGCGAGTCACAAATCAAGTTTTCCCGCCATCTCGGGGGCAGCCATCTTGGTTTTTCGCGACCGTACGCCATAACCATCGTACAAAAAGTAGAGCCATCCCATTTTGTTATAACAAGGGTTTTATATTTTATTTATATTTAACCTTTTTTACCCATTTACCACTGATTGGATAAAGTGTCAAGAATACGGTTTAGACTTTGCACTGGTAAGATAGTAAAATACAATCTTCAGCAATATTGGCAGCATTTACAAAAATAAGTCAATCATTTACAAATAATAAAAAATAAAGTCTACTATCACCTCCAGATACAAATCGTTTTCCTAATAGAGCCGACTCGGGTATAAAACCCGGGACCCTTTTCTTTTATGGAAAATTACAGCGTCACTACGCTATTCGCGTCGTGATAAGAAATAACTCAATGGGTATTGGCTTGGGTCTGGCTGTATTTTTTTAGCGATCCCATGAGGGATTGGACGCTGAGTTGTGCACATGCACCGCAGTACAGTTGCCCTATTATACGCCCGATAAAATTCAGATTTTGCTGTCTATTTTGGCCCTTGTTTTTCATTTTTACGCCGAAGCCGGCGCAATGGATCGGATTTTAAAATGTGAACAAGGTTTTAAAGGACTTTAAATGATGCATAAAGATTGAATTGTGCATGCATTGTGCGAAATTGAACGCTGCGATTATTTCATGGAACGTAAAAAAAAATGTCAGTAATCGAATTGATGTTATGTATATTGAAAGCCTATGCCAACAAGGTAGGTACTATTTCTTTGTAGGTATATTTTTGTGTTATGAAATGTGCCAATTATATCAGGAAAACAAACACAAGTCGAAAAGGCTATACAAATTATTATAAGTATCAACAACGTGTCAGTGTGGCATACAGTGTGGAAATGCGGCCTGCATTCGGGGGACTACGCCGCTGTGTTCGGACTTGGGACCTATTTTTTATTTGTAATTTTTTTTGTATAATATATTTATTTGGAAAGGTTTAAATATAAGATTACTTTTAGTTTTGTTGTTATTAAAAATTTTGGTTTGTAAATTAATAAATATGTTTCTACTTAAAAAATATTACTATAATGTAGAGAGTTACAGATATGAAAGTATCAACGCTAATTACCATTGGAAAATAAAATGCTGGCTCGCTCCTCACTCAAAGGTTTAACCTATTATCATAAAGCGAGGAAAAGTTGGAAGTATCCTAGCCTCTTTACCTCATGGGCATGCTTTTAGTTTTGAGTCGGTAGATTTTAGTTCTAAGCTAGTTTATTTATTTATTTCCGTTATTTCTTAAAAAGTATATTCAATTACTACATTATTATTAACTTGCTAAATTCATCTGTCCTCTACTTAAAGGATTTTTGAATATTATCGGTTTTAGCGATAAAACCATGTCGCTCTTCAGCTCTAAATGTCTTTTCTGTACCTTATTCACTTTGTGTCGTGCGCACTAACGAATGGATCAATCTATCTATTTAAATTAACATTAAAACGATATTTATACTTATAATTTTCAATTGTTAAATCATTGCCGTAATGCAGTCGTTTTGACTGCGTTTAATATGTAACTCATAATAATTTTTCAATTTCGCAATCATTTTTTTATTTAATGATACCAATTAATTAAACATAATAGTCTAGTTTCAGGGTTACCGAGGTCTGATGGCAATCGCTCCAAATGACCAGACTTTCTGCATCAAAGATTATGGTCAAGCATACCCCAAACCTCTGACGACGCGCCTCCTGTGGGCGGTGGAGTAGTGTATTCTTTAAGGCCGTCCCCACACGGCACCTAATGGGGAATATGCATGTTTTTTTATTTGGTCCCAAAATAAATAGTACTTAATTATAATTAGTAAAACTTTAAGAACTTTCGGAAAATATTGATAAATACCTGACTGTAGAGTGACTGACGCGTGTTAGACAAGGAGATCCGATATGTACCGTGACGTCAGATTACACGCGCGCCATACATTTTTCATACTAAAAGTTGTTTTAGTAAGAGATAGGTATACCTTAATTTCTAATTCCTATAGTACGGTTATTTCTTTCCTAAAACCATTTTTTTTTTTCACTATTATAATTTCATACATTTTCTTATAAATATAGTAAAAACAATATATTTTTTTCTTGCATATTCACTAGTCTTGTAGCACGAGACGGGCAGCAGCGACTTCGTGCGAAATTAAGAAACTGCACTCGCCAACCCGCCTGCCAAGCGTGGCGAGTATTGGCAATCCCCCCCGGTGATAAGTCTTTGGGGGAGGCCTATGTTCAGCAGTGGACGCATCCTATGGCTGAAATGATGATGATGATGATGATACCCCAAACGGGAACGAGACAAAGATTTAAGAAGAAGAATCAAATAAAAACAACAACAATTTTAAAACTGACTCAACGATTTCCCAATCATATTTTAAATGATACATTATAGGCTGCAGATTCATTATAATAACAGTACCTTAAATCTGTAATACAAATAACCCTAAAATAACCGATGCAGACATAATTTGGCCGATGCCAGTGTATCGCCATTAATATTCCAGAAACGGGATGGGTTCGAGCAAGAGAATGCACTCCGCAGTGACCGCCGACATTTATCTGGGAAGTTTTGATTTCGATGGCGAAAGATAGAAAGTATATTTAGGATTTTCTTGGATAATTAAATATTAAAGATATAATTAAAATCCGTGTCCGTGGTTCTACGGACAGGGATAAGT
Organism: Anania hortulata; assembly: GCA_963576865.1. NCBI lineage: Eukaryota > Metazoa > Arthropoda > Insecta > Lepidoptera > Crambidae > Anania > Anania hortulata. The sequence continues at coordinate 6,719,670 of OY756394.1, read as the reverse complement.
GAAGAGGTTTGGGAGAGGCCTTAGCCCAGTAGTGGTACAGAAATGGCTGATTAAAAAAACCGGCCAAGTGCGAGTCGGACTCGCGCACCGAGGGTTCCGTACAAACCTGTAGGATGACCGTTATGAGTAAAAGTTCACCCATCACGACAATCGAGTCATAGTTATGGTATTTTTATTGCAAAATGAAATCCATAACATTACGAAAGTTAAATTGCGGTTTACGATTTATGACGTATTAAAAATAAAACTAATTACTTGATCTCGTTCAAACCAATTTTCGCTGGTAGTTTTTATAGTAATGTACATTATATATATTCTTTAGATTTATCATTCTCTTATTTTAGAAGTTACAGGGGGGGTAAAATGTGTGTCCCCATACATTTTACCACTTTGGAAGCGTCTCACACGCAAACTATTCAGTTTAGAAAAAAATGATATTAGAAACCTCAATATCATTTTAAAATTTTTAAAGACCTATCCATTGATACCCCCACACGTATGGGTTTGACGAAAAAAAAAATTTCGAGTTTTAGTTCTAAGTATGGGGAGCCCCCAAAATGTATTATTATTTTTCTATTTTTTTGTGAAAATCTTAATGCGGTTCACGGAATGCATCTACTTACCAAGTTATTATAGTATAGTTATTATAGTTTCGGAAAAAAGTGGCTGTGACATACGGACGGACGGACAGACGGACAGACAGACAGACAGACATGACGAATCTATAAGGGTTCCGTTTTTTGCCATTTGGCTACGGAACCCTAAAAAGCGAAAGCATCAATATCATATTTTAGAGCTGGTATCATTATCGGCTTTGTAAATAGTCCGAAAACTGTATTAACAGGCTATATTTTGTTTTTCATTTCTCATCATCATCATTTCAGCCATAGGACGTCCACTGCTAAATATAGGCCTCCCCCATTATAGTGGTTTAATTCGAGGTTGAGAAAAACCACAAATAAATAAAAAATATTTATAATATATTCGAAGGTCAAAACCAAGGTCAAGGTTGTCTGGAAGAGATCGCTTTTGGCGATAAGGCCGCCTGATTGTACATAACTGTGTCTTGTTTGTAATAACCTTTAATGTTTTTTTTGCAATAAATTGTCTATCTATGTATCTAACGTCTTGTCATCATTAAAGCAAAATAAATCTTCTTCTAGGGGCGTAACCTGTACTTTTAAAGCAGTATTACTTTAACCTTGTTTAGTGATTTCTGTTTAGAGTTTCATGTATAAACACCACTGCTAATGTTATGTTTAGAGTCTATGATTAGGCCTTAGGTCTTAAATGATATGGATAGGGATTAATATTTCTCTTAGCAATCAAAATAAGGTTATCCGTCAGAAAATGGAAGTGAAAAGTTATTTATTTGAAGAATCGTTTTTTATTTCACTAATTTATTTCACTCTATTTAGTAAAATTATGCCAATTCAAGTCTTCAAGAATCAGAAATACTTATACTCGGCCTAAAATATTTTAACATCGACGAAAAGCAAAAGTAATATTTATCAAAGAGCTATTTCTCTCTTTTTACTGCGAAAAGAAACCTCTGCAAAAATTAATCAAATTAATCAATTCAACCAAAGTAGAATGAATAACCATAATCTACTAGAAGTTCCAGAAATTTCCAGACTCATATTATGGTTTTGTGAAATATTATATAAAATTAAATAATATACAGTGGTAAAAACATTAATATTTATTCAAAGAGTAGCTGTTGCCCACGACTTTGTTTACCAGAGAGATTTATTTAGAAATCTTCCCTGGCGCGAACAACTACCGCCGTGTCGGGACGGCCGTAAAGAATACGCTTCCCTACCGCCAACAGGAGGCGTGTCGTAAGAGGCGACTAATTCCTGTAGCACAAGACGGGCAGCAGAGTCTGCGTGTGAAATCTTATAAAAAGAACTGCGCTCGCAAACCCGCCTGCTAAGCATAGCGAGTATTAGTAGTCCCCTCTGATGATAGGTCATTGAGGAAGGTCTATGTTCAGCAGTGGACTTCTTATGGCTGAAATGATGATGATGATGTGAACAACTACTCACTAAAGTTTCATCAAAATTAGATGAACGGCTCCTAAATATTGATCAGCTCGTTTTACCCCGCTCAGGGTATTTGTATATCCCCCATGTTTTGTAATGTCTTTCTGGCTTTTGCTACCAATATCTATGTAGGTTCAAGCGTCACTTGACCATCTGCATACATATGTCATCTAACCATTTTGGTTAAATGTGTCTGGTTGTCTGCTTAATGTTACACGTCCAGTCCGAGGTTACCAGATAGACTGCGACAAAGTTGTAACCTTCTTCTTAGTACATTTACAAGGATTTTTATACATAAAAATATTATCAAAGAGTTCAACCTTGAGAGCTCCGTGTATATATTTCTATAAATAACGGGTGTTTAGTTTTAACTGTTTTTCATGGATTCAGTGAAGGCTACTCTTCCTGTGTATAAGCAGGTTTCAAGACACTATCGGGTCTAAAGCAAGTTGTCTTGAGACAAGTCACTTAACACTCGATGTGGCGTTGAATACAATGATATTTCAATAGTTTTAGAACCTTATCACTTCACTAAACATTAGAACACAAACTACACCAAACATGCACTCTAAAGCTGTTTAACCCGTTAACATCCAAGCGGTCTGGTGAGACCGCATAACAATGGAATTTCTATAATGTCTCGTTTACGTATGTTTGATCAGTTAATGATTTGTAAAAACCATTAAAATAGATCGACCATGCTTTTCGTTAGACTACCAGATCTAAACTAACTGTAAGGAAAAGCTCTGCCAAAATAAATAGTCACTAGAACTACAGACTACTCATTTAGCCTCCCGACCTTTGGGTAACGCTATATTAAAAATATTTATAACAACTTTCATGTCCCAATTATTTCTAACATTGTCAAGTTCAGGACTAAATGTTCGTCAACAAATGCTTGAAATAATTCGTCGTTTTTAACATAGCAACAAGAATTTTACCCTTATTTAGGTTGCTAAGCAAATGGAAAGTAGCTACAAATGTTTTACTGAATATCAGATTAAGTCTCGTAGTAACAATTACGAAAGAGTATTTCATAACGGAAAACATTTTTGTTTAGTAAATATTGAAATAGAATGGGGAATATGCATGTTTTTTTATCGGGCCCTAAAATAAATAGTACTTAATTTTAATTAATAAAACTTTAAGAATTTTTGAAAAATATTGATAAATACCTGAAACAGCCCATTAAAGTCCCGTGTTAGACAAGGAGATACGATATGTACCGTGACGTCAGATTACACGCGCGCCATACATTTTTCATAGCAAAATTTGTTTAGAAGGAGATAGGTATACCTTAATTTCTAATTACTATATTACGGTAATTTTTTACCTAAAATCAATTTTGTTTTCACTATTAGCATTATAAGTTTATATATTTTCTTATCAATATATCAAAAACAATATATTTTTTTCATGCATATTCCCTATTTCCATAGGTAAAAAATTTATAAATACCTAGTTCTTCTAATTTTTTATCTTAGTACTTAGTACCCTTTGGAAATACTAGCCGTATCTATTTGCAGCTTCATGGTACTTGATGTCAATCACGCAACAACTGTGGTTTCTACCCATAGCCCATGAAAAAATCTAACAATTATACAAAACATCTAGCCCTCACCTAACCAGAGCTTGTTCTACAGCGACTACCTAACGGATAATCATAAATGTATTCAATGGCATTATGGGTGCCTCAGACATACAATAATTGCTCTTCGCACAAAAATCAAGCGTGACAGTCGTCGATGTCATTGATGGTTCCCTTTTCATGACGTTAGGTCCATAGACCTTTATCAGAATGGATTGAGGAGGTTAAGAACGATAAATTAAGAGCACAAAGGGCTTAACACGATAATATGTTGCCATGGGCTTTGCTAATTTTCACTTTAGCCTACATGCCATAACTGGATACAAACGTCTCATTGCTATAAAAATGGCTATGCTTGGGTTTCTTTGCGAAATCAGAAGTGAGAAGATCCGTAAACCAACAAAAGTCGCTGACATAGCCCAACGGATTAGCAAGCTGAAGTGGCAGTGGGCAGGGCACATAGCTTAAAGAACTGACGGCCGATAGAGAAGAAAGGTTCTGGAATGAAGGCTAGGTACCGGCCAGCGCAGCGTAGAACCCATAAGGTGGAGATGAGACCTAGTAAAGGTTGCGGGAAGCCGCTAGATGCAGGCCGCTTTCAACCGGCCAATCTGGAAGTCATTAGGGGAGGCCTATGTTCAGCAGTGGCCGTCCTATGGCTGAAATGTTGATGATGATGAAACGTCTCGTTGTTCCTGATTTCTGTAACACAAGTGCACAGGCTACTTATCATAGGATCAGGACAATGTATGTGATGTTGTCCAATGTCTCTGACCACTAAGGTCAGAGTCATTGGACAACACAAGGATAACAAATTGGGTCGTGTACCGATAACTTCTTATTTTTAAAGTAGGTGCTAAAATAATGTTCTACTTTCTGTTTTCTCACTAAATGAAAACGTTACTTAATTCAATCCGACCTACTTAACACTCGACACGTTAACGAAATCACAAATGAAATAAACAGACATAAAACAAAGTCAGAGCAAAAAATCTCGATGAGTGAAATGTATTTATAAAGCAGTCGTTAAGTGATAACGCAATCTCGAATTTGGGAGAACTCGCACATTGTTCGTGTGAATTAATCCTAAGTGGTACAGTTACACCGGTGCTGATATTTGTTAATTAAGAATAATGTGTTTCACACAATATCAGAAATGCTCGTATCACTTGTAAGACTTAATGCTGATTAATTCCACCTATTTTCGATAATCTTGGGTTAGAATCGAGTTAAACTCTATCTATATATATAAAACAAAGTCGGGTTAGTTACACCATTTATAAGTCAGGAACAAATGGACCGATTTTTATAATCTTGAATGTTAGATTTGTCTCCGCCCCGAATAGCAGAATAACTAATAAAACATTGGAAAAATAAACAAAAAAAGTATGAAAAGGCGGTACGAAGTTCGCCGGGACAGCTAGTTATAGATAAAACCGCACCGAGGGACATACGGGACGGTAAAAACTTGCAGGTATGTTTAATGGTTTGTCCATAACATTAATCGAGTCTCGAAGATAAATACCACTTTTTCAAAAAATTATTTTCAGTTGGTCTAACTACAAATTTATGGTTTTTGGACTTTCTCCTTTACTTTTACAATATTATTAAGACATTATTTGAAATTAATGGGAAGTAGTAAGTAATACCCATTTCTGTATGACTGTTTTGTTGTAATGTAGTCCAGGGGTTAAGCGTTAAATCTCTTTTTAAAAACATGTCCAAATATTCCTCCGAGAGAAAGAAAACAATTTATTATGTAACACAGCAGTGTACGCTTCGCGTCAACTTACACAAAAGTACGGAGGCACGTAATAAGATGACGTCCCGGATTGTTATTTCACTCTCGACTTTGCCCTTCTGATTGTCGCGAGTATTAAATAAATGACAGCTAATTCTACGGGGGATATCTCGAGAAGAAACGTTTAATGAACGAAAGTCAAAGAACAATGTCCCGTTAATTTGAACAGTTGAGTGTTGGTGTAACAGCGCTGATATGATATTATGTTCCATAATCTCGTCCTCATTGTGTACAATGTAGTACGCACTTTTTGCTACTGCACTGATTACAATCTTCAAAGTTAGGCGCGTGCATGAACGCGTCAATAAACTAAAAAATAAATAACTGGAACGTGCCCGCACCGTCACCTATCAATGTCATCTGTCACCTGTCAATGTCATTGTACTTTTTTGTACACAGCACTGAAGACGTAAATATTTAGAATAAATTAGTTTTTAAACTAATTAGTGATTTACAGCTTACATACAAATGCAAAAAACCAAGAAGAAAATACGGTGATGTTTGTGTAAAAGTATGGTGGCTGGAAAACAAAACTTGTCAGTTGAATTTGTGAAATTGTTGGACCGATACCTCGGCTCAATTATTACGATTACTACGATTTCTATCACCACCACAGCACACTAATTTTAGTGTTATTATATTTATAATATCATCACTATCACCATCATCTCAGCCTATTACAGCCCACTGCTGGACGTACGGGAAGGACGCAAAGAGCGCCAAGGAGTACGATCTCCTGCTTTGATACAAATGTATCTAGCCATATTCCCGAGTTCGTCGGCCCATCGAGTTGAGAAGCGTCCTACACTACGTTCGCCGAGACATGGCCTCCACTCCAACAACATAATTAGCCAGAAATTAATCATGAAAACAAGGAGTGTGTGTGACAGAGTTGCGTTATTCTTCAGCCCGCAAACGAGACAGAATGAATGACATCGGAGCTTTCACGGGAGGTTGGCCGTGGTGATCATTAAGTTCATTCTAGTTGTCTCTCATGTCTCAGAATGAATGACATCGGAGCCTTCACGGGAGGTTGGCCGTTGGTGATCAATATGTTCATTCTAGTTGTCTGTCATGTCTCCGAATGACTCCACAGAAACTGCTCTGTACAGAAGCACTGGCCTTTACGATGGAGTGGCCAGTGGGTTTTTGTTCAGTCTGAAGCGTCTCCTCGAGGGATTCCTCCTGAGACGTAACATTATGGCTCTAGTCTTCATGAAGAGTTGACCATGAGACCGATACAATGTTGCACCAGAAATATACTACAAAGGATCTGTAATAGCATAAGGTAAGTTAGTCATATTATAAAATTCTTCTAGCGCGTCATATGTACCGAGAGAACAATTATTCCTCTTTTCTGTCTCGCAGCAGAATTATAACACTTCCACTTGCTTTCACGAGGGGTTAGCCTGTGGCTTAAAATTTTTGTTATAATATTGCGGGTCTGCAAATCTTATAAGGTTGACCAGAGACCGACTTCATTAATTGAAGTTGAAAATATAGTCGAACACAAAAGTATCAAGACGATACATATCTTCGAATGCCACTGAAGAAAAAAAGAGAGGAGGGGAGAATATGGGTACCGAGACCATGAGGTAATGCCCTCCGTCTTAGTAATTTTTTCAACTTAACACTTTGACTCTAAGGAGGCTATGAAAGAAGCTCCTTTGCCTGCTGATATTGAAGGCTTAAGGAATTCTGAGTCTTGTGTAAACAAGTCATATACTTACCTAGACAATTTCAGTCTGTTTATAAAGATTTTAAGTTTTTAATAATTTCATCAGTTGTTACTATCAAATTGGGCCTTTGGCAACCATTAATGGTACCAAGACAATCTGTTTTTCTCAGATCTGCTTGTCTTATTCTTCCCATTTATATACATACAAGTCAATGATAAATAGCGCTTTTACAAATTATGGTTTATCTCGGTGTGGATTTCCACAAGTTTTTTACCACAAGTAATTGAGATACTTCTTGATGTTGGCCCAAGAGGGCAAGACTTTATAAAGCATACCATAGAAAACAACCTGTTTACTCCAATAGTTCATGTAGTTATGACCATATTAAGTTTTTTTTTTTTTCTTATATTTTACTAAAAAGCTTAAATAAATAAATAAACATTACTTGACATTGCTAATTGATATCTGTGACTTAGAGATCATTAGTCCACTTGATTCGTGAAGTGCCTTAACGTAAAAGGTCCCAGGTTCGATACTCTGGTCGAATGACCCTGGCGAGATACATTGTCTTGTACCTCATAATACAGGGAAGTTGACTCCCTGTTTGGAGACCATGACAAATTGATGTTGGCTGGTGCATGTTTGTATGTTCCTATACAACTGATATGGTATCCCATTTGTGTAACTTATAATATTAGATCTGGTTACAACCGGGTAAACCTTAAATTCTCATAGTATCAAGCTTAATTTTCAAGATTCTATAATAATCTATGAAAGCAATTAAAATTTAACACTGTTACTGACTTAAGGTTATTATTCTAGCTGATCGCCATGGCTAGTTAGATTATTTCTAGTCTTCATCAAGTGAAATAAAGACACACTCAAGATGAGTGTTACTTACAAATAATGTGAGTGAAGATCACTGTTACAGAAATGGAAAAATAATTCTCCTTGTTATCAACAAGATAAAAATTACCATAATTAAAAACTTTTTTAACTGTAACTGTATGTTATATTCCAATATTTTCAGTCAGTAAAAACCCATGGAAAGATTTATGCAGCTTTATTTACAGGAAAAAATGTCGCACCATAATTGATCCTTATGTACTTGTCATAAGGTCGAAAACCAATTATTTTAATTTTTAAGTAGGTACCTGCTACCTTTGGAAAAGTAAGAGAAATTCAAAATTAGACACAAAGTTCCAATGATAACTTGAATTTTCAAATCTGACCTAAATATATTTTTAATATATTTTTGTTATAAACCATATATTTCTAGACATTTTATTATTTGTGAAAATGTTTGATACCAAAAATTGAAGACAAAGATAAATAATCATCCAATCATTAAATTATCAAGATACTAAAGATAGTAAATAAACTGAATTATCCCAGGTGGATAACAAAGGTTCATATTTAAATAGATGATTATAATAAAATATGATTTATTAAAACATAATAAAAAAATTAAAATTGTATCCATGAAACTATAAACTTCATAAAAAATATACTACTGACTTAAAATTATTATTTAAATTAAGGCATGAATCTTACAATTATAATTGAAGATTGTCAAGTACCTATGTAAGTCTATGTATAAATAATTTTATTAGATATTAAATTACCATGTAAAGCAAAAATGGAGATGATAAATAATGACAGAAAATTTCTAACTTAACTTAAATGAAAAAAAAAAAAAAAAAAAAAAAATGGATGAGACGATAGAGGCATTGATCAGTGGCAATAATTAAGGCAATGCAGGCAATAAATGTTGCCTTACCTTGTTATTGGACTAAGGCTGTAAGGCTGCTACAAGTATTTTGAGCCGGAGTAAACTTTCTATCTTATCCGATGTGATGTATTGGTAAATTATTACTTATTTAATTATTATTTTTTATTAGCTTACAAGAATTGACCAGTCATTGAATCTTTTTATAAATAAGTATTCAGACTGTTTCATTAACTTATTAATATCCCCTACCAGGGATCCACACATAAAGTGCAGGAAGTCTCATACTGATTTCCAGCCATACAAGTGTAACACATATAACGGTTTTCTAAGAAGATGAGTAAAAATCAATCTTTCTCAGTAAAATAATGTTGAAACTATTGTCAACAAAATAGAATCCCTACTGGAACAATACTAGTAGTATTTGTATATAATTTCCTTATTTATAACATATAATTAATGAAAAATTTGCGATAGTAAACATCCATATTATTTATTTTAGTTTCCTTTACTTTGGAACTACACTTTGAACAGGAGTTATTAAGAATACCTAAGACTAATTTATTTGCATAAAAAATTGTATTACAGACAATGATAACTTAAAAGGTTACTAGTTTTTCTTATTACATAAAATAAAATAAGTCTTTTCAGAAGAAATACTAGCTTAAATACCTACTTGCACATCGATAAATTTACCTTGTTAGGTAACCATATACTAAGTATGTACTACATACTACTGGATAAATGAGACGGATATTAATAGTTCAAAGCATTGGCTCCATTTCCATGACAACTTATTAAACTAGCTGTTGCCCCGCGATTTCGTTTGCGTGATCTCTAGTTTATTCGTAAAGAATATACCTACTTAATAGCGCGGGGTATTTATTTAAAACTTTATTGCACAAACTTAAAAGTGTACAACAGGTGGATTATCAGTCTCAGTCCCAGCAAATCTATAAATTCATAAAGACTTACAGTTTTAACAAAAATAAAAGAGTATTGCAATTAAAGTAAAATTTGGTATTTTCGATTTTATAGAATTCCTACACATTTTTTGGCCCACCTGTATGGTATAAAATAGGTACAGGTTTGTGTCATCAAATGGGATGGGACTGTATCAATATACATGGTTGTATTAGCATACGGGGTTATATCATCATACAGGGTTGTATTATCCTACAGGGTGTATCATCATACAGGGTGTATCATCACACAAGGTGTATCATCATACAGGATTGTATCGATATACAGGGTTGTATCGATATACAGGGTTGGTATAATTCCAATGAATTAATCAAACAACTAAATCCTTGTTAGATAAAACTTGAATTAAGCATCTACCATAGTTAAAAATAAAGTTTTATCATGTGCGAAGACTTTAGCAAATCATATAAATGATCATAATAAATGTTTATATTGCTTTGTCGACACAACTTTCCTCTTTGAACATCTACATTGTACACAATGAGGACGAGATTATGGAACATAATTTATATGATCGGACTAACTTACCTAGTGACGTCCGATCCTCAATTATGTGAAGTAATCTCGTCCTCATCCTATCCCCAGCCCGACCCAGTTAGTATGTATTTATCAATCCTTAAAGTACAAAAAAGATTATATGCTATAAATACCTACATACTACTTAGTTTCCCTTCTTTTTGAAAGTTGTGTCCAGTTTTATCCTTTGAAATAATGACATTGACAGGTGACAGATGACATTGATAGGTGACGGTGCGGGCACGTTCTAGTTATTTATTTTTTAGTTTATTGACGCGTTCATGCACGCGCCTAACTTTGAAGATTGTAATCAGTGCAGTAGCAAAAAGTGCGTACTACATTGTACACAATGAGGACGAGATTACTTCACATAATTGAGGATCGGACGTCACTAGGTAAGTTAGTCCGATCATATAAATTTTAGGATTGAATCAGCTACAAAAGCTAAGGCTGTCATTAGTTATACCCATTGTTTAGTTCGCCAGTGTTGACAGTGGTTCTTTGGCTATCCATTAGTTAGTGCTCTCTAAAGTTAAGTTTTTTTATACAGTTTTATAACTTACGATATTTTAGAAAAGGGGTAAGATAAAAAAATAATTTTGAACCGTCATAGTTAGCCAGTTTAAGATGAAAAGGCGTAATTTTTTTTTTTCAAATATTTCGAATTTATCCATATTTACATACACACTGAAGTGCTATTTATTTCAACCAATATTAACAAATAGGACATTGAAATATTAAAGACAATGCGAAAGTGTCCTAAGTAGGTACTACTACTAAACCTTCGTGTATGGCGTCATTTAATTCGTATTGACCAGTCCTATATTATGAAAGTATTTTTTTATAGTTTATTTAGCTGTAATATTAAAAATATTAGAAATCCATCTATCTTTAAAAAGTAATCAAAGTTTTGACCATCTCAAAACGCTCTGTTATGTCATGTGAAAAATTTAACAATTCGTTGACTAAAGACAGAGAAACCTGCAAACCTTAGTTAAGAAAGTGCTTTATTTAAAAAAAAAATACCTAAATCAACTCATGCAAGCGATTGTTACAGGAAGGCAAAACAAAAAGCAGCACTTTGAGCATAAAAATATCAAGAAATTCTAAAACATGTAGTTCAATTTAAATTAAATTTAACAATAAAGTAACTGGAAATCGACATGAAAGAATTACTACCAAACTAAAGATCGGTTCAAAATCCGTGCTTACAAAAATCGCTCAAAAAATAATTGACGTTAAAATATCAAGCGGGAAATTCTTCGGTACAAGCCTGACTTTGATAGCCGGGCGTTATTCAAATATGTTTCTTCGTAAAAAGGCCGTGTGCTTTTAAGAAAACATTGATTGCACGCTTTGTATGCACGTCGCTAAACAAAGCCGTGGCGAGAGGCTTGGTAAAGGCAAGAAATGTATCGCTAAAAGCCAGACCCATCAAGCCACTACTGCGGCCGCTTTTTGCGCCGCATATTGAAGATGCGGGCCGAGATACTGTTTTGAATGTAACGTTGATGCATACACCTATATTGAATTTCGCAACAAGATTTGTTTTTAAAATATAACAAACATGATAAGATTGTGTCAGTTTCAAGCAAAAAAAAAACAAGTTCTATAGGTATTTTTTTTTCAACTTAACAGAGTTTATACAGCAATAAAAGTGGTGTTGCAGGTTCGTTACCTTATGTAGTGATACGACCTATCTACGTAAAATGATACGAAATAAGTGTTATTTTTACTAACTAGAAAAATTATTTACCTAAATATTACCTCTGCCAACAAAACAATTTCGAAAAGTTATTCATTATTAAAAAACTTGCATTAAACCTAATCAACAGTTTTGAAACAATCTTCTTTAAAAGTATTTTTTAATATTTGTTCTGACAAGAGGTGGAATTATGACATCTTGAATTAAATAGTACTGAATGCTTCTTACAGGCGCACCTTTTAGTAGAACACTGAGTATTAGATTTTTCAAATTTTTGGCATATTTGCAAAGTAATGTTTGTTAGCTGTATTACATTTCTGGGTAACCAATCTTTCAGGATACCAACAGAAGTTCCAATTTTATGACTGCCGCACCCCCGCACTACACTCCTACAATTATTTCACTAATTTAATCAAGTAATATAATTATATCACTAAACTTGAACCGTATTATAATTATATTCCTAGTAAGATAGTAATTAATCGCTTTAGTATAACTATGTTACGGTATATAATTATATATTAGATTACGGTTTTATCTATCGGCTATAACGGCTACATAAATTAAGGCCGTCCCTAAACGTCACGTGTAATAAAAAACACGGCAACTTCAGTGGCACAGATTGAGTTACAGTCGATATCAGATGTGCTGTCAGAGTGTCTCGTAGCATCGTGTCCGAATCCGTGCCTTGTCGGTACATTTGTCGGGGGTCAGCGAATGTCGAGCGCCGCGCGGCCGGCGCCATTTCCGCCCCCGCCGGAACTCTGGTCTCCACCCGCATTGTACCGGCCCGGAACCAGCTACTGATGTTATGTTACCTGCAGCGGAGAGGCACAGAGCGCATCGGCTGTTGCGAGGTCAAGAGACAGCTGAAATTTCAAACTTTAGCTCGCGAAAATAGAATTCTAAGGATTCTTTATAGTCAAAATTTGCTCACTTAGGAACTTAACTATATTATATAATATGATAACGTTATTAGTGGTATCTAAACAGTATTTAAACGGTGTGTCTTAACTGATAATATGAAGTGGTAGTCCAGAGATAGTACATCCCTAGAAGTATGATCATCATCATCATCATTTCAGTCATAGGACGTCCACTGCTGAATATAGGCCTCCCCAATGAGTTTCAGACTGGCCAGTCGGACGCTAACAAACGGATACTATGTATGTCAATAACAATTTACTTATTATCTTCAGACAATTTTACTCTTAGACGTTACGCATGTTAAATTTAAATTACATATTTAACAAAAAAAACATGAAAACTAGCATTGAAACGACAAGTTTAAGTTCGCCCATGGACCAACATACAATTGGCATTTACCACAATTATTCTTGGATTAATGTATGACTTATTTTTCACAAATTCTATTGAAACTGTCAGTACAATATTAAGTAACTATTAAAAAGGAAAGCGTGAGACATGTTCTTGAATTATATAAGAAACCAAACAAAAGTACCTATGATTTGCTGATAAAATGGGGCTTGAAGAATTTTATTTATTAATTACTGATTGTTTAATCTTAATAAAATATAAATATTTACTTTATTACTAATGAACCAGTCTCATTAGGTGTCTGTCCAATAATCCTCAAAATTTTTCTTAAATATAAATTATTGTAATTTCGAACCTAGAAGGGAACTTTTTATGAGTGTTTCTCCTTAGGCAAATAATGTATCAGGGCAGAAAACTGTTCTCTAGCTCTCTCTCTCATATTATATAGTTTTTATGTCATGAGCTGCATGCGGTATGTCCGTAGTATTCAAACAAACATCTGCATTCCAAGCTGTTCTCATGAGGCGTTACGCCATGTAGTCAAGTTTTTGGAAAACCAGTCATACATTAGTACACCTCTATAAGTAGCGATTATGATGTGTAAGTAGATGTAAATAATTACTCAACATTTATTCCTTAAGGAAGCTATTCATATAAGTTAGCAGTGTAATACGAGTCTGCGGTCAGACGACGACACTTAAATAGGAGTAGTATTATAAACTGAAACAAAGGTATAATAGCTTAGATGCCCAAATGAAAGGTATTTCGCAAAGTACATCTATTTACCCCAAGTAGAATTTGGATAGTGTCGTACATGTTCGGTAAAATATATCTAATTGAATCCTAGATTACATTTTAAAAGTAGTTAGTATGCAGACCTATACCTGCTATATTACAATAATTAACCAAAAAACCAATCTTTCAGTATTTTTTGGAAGTTTTTAATTATGATAAAAACATTCAATCAATATATTTTTACTTTTCAAATGCATAAATAAATTACCTAACTCTATTAACCTTATTTCAAAAATACTAGGTTTAATGGTACATGCACACACATCAGTACTTTTTTCGTCAAGTCACAGATCAGTTGCGTAAAAACGCCAAATAAACGTAGCTCAGTTGGAAGAACAGTCGCCCGGATAGCGATAGGTCGTGGGTTTGAATCCCACCAGAAGGAGTTGGAAACCTTTTCAAGTAAAAATCTTTTCCTTGATATAATTTACCACATGTTTTATGAGCCAAACCAATAAAAGCTTTGGCTGTTCTCTAGTTTTGACCATTATAACAACATCACGTCTCGAGTTATACAATGCACATCACTATCGTAAACTTAGGTGGAACGTTTTAAGTGGGACACTTATAATTAATGACCAGGCCAGTTGCCGTCACGTCGTCATTTTCGCAGGAAATATGAACATGCGAGGGTTTCCCTGGAAATCGTTATTATTAAATAGGTACTTATCCAATTATATTTATGCAATGTTTAAATTAAAATTTATTAATTCATAAAACCGATGTTAATAAGAAATCATTTGTTCTAAAGTTTTAATCAATTATAAGACAAGAAACCAAAAAAATAATATAATTCAATTATCCTAATACTATTTTAAATATTTTTTAATGCAAAGTAAGGAAGGACGATGGCTAAAAAACTTGCTATGAAAACTAAGATAATTTTGTATAAACCAAATTAAGAACAGAATAAAATTATTTGTTTTTGAAGCTATTGCGCTTTTATTTCTGTCGGCCATTTTATCATCATAGACGAGCCTCGCTTCGTGAGCCTAACCGATTACGCTTCCGCCGGAAATGCGCGAATAACTTTTTCAAATCCCGAAAAGCTCACTCAAAACTTGTAATTAATTTTTAATCCTCTGTTCTTACTTCGTAGCTCCACATAACCAATTAATTTCACAGCGTTCAGATGATAATCAGTTAATTTGTCCTCTTTTGCGGTGAATTTATTTCATTTCCACCATTTACAGGTTATATTAAATCATTCAATGATTCAGCTGATATAATTATGTTGTCATTGCAAACTTTGTTGGTATTTATCAAATCGTTAGGTAGTAGGTACTACCAATTTTTGGCTTACTTAAACGCGGGTTTAATTTTAATATATTTTAGAAAAATTAAATCTTTTAAAATTTGATTTTGTGTCCGCGAAGACGCTAAAATATAGGGTAATTTTTAAGAATTCGTTATATTATCTTCTTAAAATTTCATGCAGCCGTTATTCTTATAATATAGGTATTTGGGATTCAACCAATACCTTCAATATTTTTTATCATTGGAAATGTAAAAAATTCTCACTACCTCTTAAAAATTGTTTATAAATCTGCTTTACGATTTTCATATTTTTTATACCATTGATATTTATTTACCGAAATAACAAATCACAATAAATATGATAAAATATAAATCCACCCAAAATCAACTGTTTATTACATTTGTAATTTAATACATTTGTAATATACTATAATCTACGCAATAGGCATCACTGAACTTTAAATAATCAAATCAATTTGCAATGAAATGTCAAGCATATTTGAAAAATAGCTCAGTTTTGTTGACTAATCTGGGGCCTACTAACCATGAACTCTAAGCAGTGCCATAGCAGTTTTTTTTTACGTTAAACTTTAATAAAGAAAACAAAAAAAGTAATGCTGTTATAGGAGCTCATAGTTAACCCCCTGGTTTCATAGTCATAATACAAAATAGTCAAGATTTATTGGTGCATTTTTTTTATGCAGTGAACAACTTAGTAACGAATAAGTAAATTTTATTAAAAAAAATAAAACCGACTTCAAAACACTAAAATGCTAAAAATAATCCTAAAACTTAAGTACCTAATCAGTTACTTTTGGAGTCGGTGCCAGCCGATGAGAGATTCAATGTTTTTGTTTACACCGACTCTAAAGTAACTGATTAGGTACTTAAGTGTTAGGATTATTTTTAGATTAGGTTTTATTTTTTTTAATAAAATTTACTTATTTCATCTATTTTTAGTGATAAATCCTAATCTAACTGCTGAACACCGATTTCATCCTCTATTTTCCTACCTTTAGGGGTGATTTTTATTTTTCAAACTTTTATCATAGCATCTTTGAAGTATAAGCTATTCAATAAAACAAAAATCATCAAAATCGGCTCATATTTGTCGAAGATAGGTAACAAGAACCACAACTAAAATATTATCTGGGTATATATTTGTTGATTTTCACAAAAAGTTCTAAATCAATTTCGATAAAATTTATATGGGACCACCTCTGAAGTAAGATCTACCAAACAAAAAAGAATCATTAAAATCAATTCATAATTGGCGGAGTAATCGCGTAACATACATACAAAAAAAAAAACAGTCGAATTGAGAACCTCCTCCTTTTTTTAAGTCGGTTGAAAATTGCTCGAACAGTATTAAATCAGCCAAGATGAATTAGACCTAGTAATTAATAAAACATTAACTAGCAACTAAAGAAAGGTAAGCGGAAAGTCCCTGATGATGGATTGGGCCACTTGCGAATGTACATGAATAAGTGAAGCCTTAATAGGCCTGGCACGGGTTGAAAGTGCAACTCGAATTAATTCCACTAAGGGAATGTTAGTACTCGTACTTAAATGGATTGTTGTTTTTATTAAATAAATAATGCTTAGCGTTGCTAAGCGATAATAAAACCAATACAATTGATAAAAAGCTAAGAAAATCAAAGGAAGTTATTTTCTGATTTCACGACTAAGACGGATCCGATGTACAAGTTACAACTAAATTGTTTAATTGTTTGTAAGATGTTTACTACATACTTCAATTTAGTTTTATCCGTTGGTTAAGGCATCACTTAGTTTTGTGTGTCTGTAAATGTTTTGTGGAAACTTTTTGCTTAATAAAAATATAGATCAATAAAATTTATATATTTTACTTCTTATCATCTCATCTTAAGTATATATAAAACAAAGTCGGGTTAGTTACACCATTTATAAGTCAAGAATGGCGGGGGCGATTTTTATGTTTTATGATTTTTTGAACTTGTCTTCGTCCCGAATAGCAGAATAACTACTAACACAACGAAAAATTCATGAAAAAAAAAGGCGGTACAAAGTTCGCCGTGACAGCTTGTAATATTATAAATTTGAAAGTTTGGATGGATGGATGTTTGTTACTTAATCACGCCAAAACGGCTGATCGGATCACCATAAAATTTAGCACAAATATAGATACAAGCCTGAAGTTTCTATTCTATGATAGGAATTTTTTTATCCAGGAAAAATGAAAAAAACGGTTCCCGAGAGATACAAGATAACTTTCATTACAGATGGGGCGGGGCTTCTTACCGTTAGATGTCGCTGTTCAGCTATCAAAAAAAATTTGATGTATTTTTTTTTTACACTAGCTGATGCCCGCGACTTCGTTTGCGTGGTCTTTAGTAATTACTTACTATGGTCTTGCATCTTGCAAAGACCAATTTTATGACTGTATGCTAATTAAGCATTTAAAACAACGAGGTAATAGAAATTACCACGAGTCACGAACAGTTTCAAATTAAAAGCTAAATTTTGAATTGCAGGTGAAGTCTGAGTTTTTCCTTTTAGAGTATTTTTTTTGTAAGCTTGTCATGTACAATTTAAGTAATTCAATAAAACAAGTGGATTAAAAAAACTTTCTGTAAACTATAATCATTTTTATAGAAGGTGATTTAAAGTAGATCAAAGTTGGTATTTTGTTTTTATCTATTGTATATACAAGCGCGATGAGCTAAAGGCCCGTCCTCCTGCCGCCATCAACTACAAATATGTAAACGGCGTACTAACGTGCCCTCATTGTGCACGGGAGTTCGCTGCGAAGATCGGCTACATAAGCCATCTTCGGGTGCACCAGCGCCCGTCCGATTAGGATTATAGGAGTCGAAGTGGTCGCCATGGCCGAAAACGGTCGGAAAGGTCATCATCATCATCATACAGTAAATAGATTTTAACCTATTACAAAACCTCTTTATTAGTTTCATAATAAATTCTATGTTCTGTTTCAGGTAGGTTCATATCCTTTCGGCTGTACCTACAAAGACCGTATACAAAAACTCTAAAGTCTTTCAGCATTTTTATCTGTGTATTATAATTTAAATGTTATCCTAAATATCCCATTAGAAACCCAATCACACCTGCCACCTGTAAAAATTCAACATGGCGGCTACATCTATCATATTTAAAAAAAATACATTTGGTGTTCATAAATTCTCATAAAGTTCATAAAGTGCTATATCATATCGTGTTTTGGTGTTTATGCTGTAATGATATGCTTGTAGAAATAGGCCTATTGCTTAAAATATATGTTGAAGACAACCTACTTAAATATTCAGAAAAAAATGTTTCCTTTCTTTTCTATCTTTCTTTTTTTAACTCCTTTTTAAATTCAATCCTAACCAAATAAATAAGTGACAGTACGTAACTAATTAATAAATCCAAAGTAAGAACTAATTTAGTTGAACCAAGTTAATAAGCCTGGTAATAATAACTACCATGTGCACTTTAATGTATTAGTCGAAGTTACAATGATAGCAAGTTTTATGTCCTTGTATTTAACAAAGCAATTAGTAGAGGATTTCGAAGTGTATATAAAAAAGCAAAATTCGAAAGATTTTATGGGAACACAAATAATACATGAAGATTCGTAAAATATTGGATTTAGTTTAATGGGTGTTTAATGCTACTTTTAGATTCTGCAAAGATGTGTTTTAAAAACAATTAACAAATCTAAAAAATCAAAATCTTTGGACAACCTATAAGTTACATTTTGTATCAGTGTTATTTTGTTCCATTTCCTAGTAGTCTTAAATGATGGTAAAAAAATGTTTCACATCAATAGTAATTAGTAATAAATAACTTACATATTTGTCTAAATCTTAACCAGAATATGTATCTACCTGAGTAACTATTTAAGTATATCTAGATTTAGATAAAAATTTGACCGAATAATCCGAAAAGGAAAGCATCAAACGAAATCATTTTAAAACAATAAAAAAATTCTTCTAACAATCACACCAATAAGGACTAAGCAAAGTTTGTACTGGGGACTTGATAACGGATAGACTTACATAAATATATTTATCATAACAAACATCCACGATTTAGATTCGCGAATCGAATGTCACGTAATATCTTTAATCGACGTTAGATTACTCGAGACTGGCTCCACAGTTTTAATTAATCCAATACGTGGTACGTTCATATCACGACTTTGATATTTTACTCCTCACCATTGAGTGCTTGTAGCATGTCACAGTACAGAGATGTCAAGACGTCGGAGGGCCACTGACGTTTACAGTAGCGAACAATCAAGTTAATTGCCATTAAAGGCATTCAAGTGACTTCACTATATTTCAACTATGTTACGGTAGCTTAATTATGTTATTGTATTACTTGATGATAAGACGTAACATTTTGTATGACTGGTAGTTAGGGCGTGGTGACGTACCTATGGTGTCGTGCCAATGGCACTTTTTTTTTTTAGCCTACCACTTTGTCCCTTTGTGTAAATTGTCTTAAAGCAGTGGCTTTGGGACAATTTGTGGGCTTGGTAGAATAACATTGCAATTCCATCTGCGTAACAGGTAGTATTTGTATAAAAGACGCACTGTTTATTATCATTGCATTTACCTCCTTGCGCCTTGATCGAGCCCACTATAAAGGAGTCCGCGGAACTCGTCTAAGCCACGATGGTAAAAGTGGGGCGCACTTAAACTGTCTTGGCCCAGACGAGTTAAGGGGTTAGCTAGTATGGAGTCCGGACACAGACTAAGGCCTGGCCTGCCCCTGAGGTACCCACTAGTAGGCCGCTGTGCGGTATAAACCCCAACCTCTTTGCTACTTCTAGAAAGATCATTAAGAATTCACACGTAATTTGTTGCTTTTAATTAAATACTGAAAATAAATGAACTCTACGTTAAAAAAGCTATAATTATAGTTTGTACAGTTAGTAACATAACTTCAATATAGAACGTATTTAGTCGAAATTTTACCACGGTTTGTTCAGTTGACAGACAAGTTAACGCCAATGTCGTTCCATCTCATCGGGTTTAACAATACAGGACTGCGTACGCATATAGCCTGGTGGAATTTATTAGCCAATTCTGTTTTATTTACACTGTAAATTTTTTATCACCCTGGATAATTTTAGAGTCGATTCAGGTTACGATAACAATCTAATATATAAAAAAATTTGAATAAACTAACCTAAATTTAAAATTACCGTTATTTGTCTAAGCCCGTAAACCTGTTTTCGTACTTCATTCTTATTCCTGTCAGCTCATAACTTTGTTCAAACAAGAATTATGACCAAAATTCAATGCAATTTTGCAAAGAACTAAAAAATTAAACTCATGGGTTTTTTTATTGATATTTATTGTACACCGTTTAGTAAGGTACCTATAAACATTTCTAGTGTGATAAAAATTATCAGTGTTAATTTAACAGGAATCTGACTATGCTACCAAATGCATAGGCCCCCATATACAGGGGACATTTTTCTTTTAATCTGATGTCAACTGGTCGTATCGGTTTAGTAATTTGAAGTGATTTTTCTTTTGGTACTAAAAAATTGCGAGAGCTTTTACGATAGATATGAAAATATTAAAAAATAAAAGCTAGGTAGCGTCATTACTTTTTCAAGAAAATAAAAACATTAAATTTGACTGTTAACATAGAAAAACTTTCAAAACGGTTGACACACTTAATTATAATTCTACAATTTTGCGTGTAACTGTACCAACCCAACATTGTAGTTAATTAATTGAAATGAAAAATTACTACACCACTACTGTTCCTTTCCAGATTTACGTACGAGTATACCGACGTATCGTTATTTCGATCTTTCGTGATTACGTAGAACAAAACTAAAACAATACTATCAATCATTTGCCTTGTTAGTCCGGTGTACCTGTGTAAAAACAGCCTCGCGTGCGACCAATTCACACAAAAATGTCTAACCCAAGTTTTTATACACAGTAATAGAATTCTATGTCCACGTTTGGCGCGTGGGGTCATAAAAATAACTGAAACCAGTAGAACTCGGCATGTCTAAAAAATTGCAGGATTTAGCAAAATTTGTTACTACATTAAGGTGCTTATTTGTGGGCTTTTTATGGCATGCCTTAATGCAATATAAGGCGAAAAGGACGTAGCCGCTCGTTACTATGACTTTGTACTTTTTTTAGCTTCAATTAACGCGATATAACTCTAAGTTGTATTATGTACAGCTAAGCCTAGTGGTGTAGGACGTGATTTTCAACCATGTACTGTATTACATTTAATTCAACTAGGTATACTATTTATTTCTTATGTATACAAGTATAGGTTTTAAGTTAAATTGTCTCGACAAATCCTATTAACCACTCAGCTCAGAGTGACACACTAGAAATTGTATGCAGCAGCTTGGCATCTAATAGGTAATTATTATTTGTTCTCACATTTAATTAATTAAATTAAAATTTAATTGTTTTTCACAATCAGACCCATCATCTAGCCCCAAACTAAGCAAAGCTTGTACTATGGCGACTAGATAACGGATAAGCATACTTAAACACTTCTATAAACATCTATGACTTAGGTAAAAATGCTCGTGCTCCAACACAAACATTTGCCACTTGCGGGATTCGAATCCGCAACCGCTGGCTTTGTAGTCCGGAGCGCGAGCCACTACACCAGACGCGCGTCATTATAGACGAGTAGTGTTATGTAAAAAGCAGAAAGCACTAAACGTGTGGCTAGAATGCCTAGAATAGTCTGGTTTTCCTGTCCACGGGTCGGAAGTCGCTCCAAATGTAATGACTAGATTTGTCGAATGTAAGCACATAGCAAAAGTACCCCGTCTAGAAATAGAACAAAGCGCTAAAAGGCAGATCTAATTTAGGGAAGCAAACTCATTCCTGATTAAAAGCAAAATAAAATAAGTAAACATGTCTTTGCTTGTATTATAAGTCTTCTCTGGAATCACTTATAAGAATATGTACATACAATATAATCAAAATTATAATAGCTAAACAAATGTTATTAAAACTAATGGTACCAGAGTAATTCGGGATAGAAATAACAAACCTAATTAATATAGTTCGTTCCACCCAAAATAAATGGAACATTTCATTCAACTAGTTGGTTTACTTTGATAATTTCTAGGTAGTTCCACCAAAACTGAATATTTGCTGAAATTGTTGGATAGTTGGTAAAAACTTCCATTGCATACCATGCCGCAAACAGTTAAACAGGGCTGTATACTTAGCCATAGTTTGCATAGCAGACTGGGGGGCACGCAAATGAGGAATGCTCGATTTATCGTTGGCTTTATAAGCTATTTTCAAAACAGATACCTGGGTCATTAGATCTTTCTGGTCATTTTTAAATATTTTGAAAAACACGTGGGACTTTACCTTTTTTAAAAAAAGACGTGTGCATACGTCCTTTTTAATTTACCCTTGTCTTAACAAACTTTTTTTTTGCCGGAGTTGCTACTCAGCACACCCAGACGTAAGTCATTTGTTTCCTAAATACAGCGATATATATAAATAATTTGTTTCCTATATTAAGCGAAAGATTTTTTATATAGCATAACCATACTTATTAGATTAATGAACAGGACATGTATAGTGCAAAACCGTCGGCTGCTAAAGACAGAAAAGTCCTCAAATTGCGATACTGCCTTGCTAAAAGAAGCGAAGGAAGAAGGAAGGGAAGACCGTGGTGTCTATTGAACAGAAAGTGATTGGGATGTTAAGAATTTGAACAAAACCTGAAGCCAACTTCACCTGCATCTTGCATAATAGTGAACGAGGCTCTTGCCTACTAGTGGTAGTACTATTAGGTATTCTGTGCTAGTGGTAGAGAGGAGCGAGTTTTTCTGCATGGTCACTGTAACAATCGAAGTAGACCATAGTCCTGCTTCTTTATATCGTAAAAAGCTAAAAAGTATTTCAGATAGAAGGGCAAGCTAAACAAATTATTTTACTGAGGTAAGTGTGTTCCACCTTAGATTTTATCGATAGTTGCAATCGATTGAATTACGGTAACATTTCTGCACAGTCGCAAACTAAAATACAAAGTCCTTATTAATTTACAGCGGGAAATGTCCATACTTTTAAGTACTATGTCTAACAGGTACACTGAAATGACGATATTTCTTCTAGTGATAAGTCTTTCCTTTTCTGTACATTTATGACCAAAGTAACTACCTACCTATTTATTATTCTAGGGATTTATTAATAAGGTACAACGGTTATACTAGCTACTATAACAACAAAAGTTTATCTAACGAAAAAACTCGGAACAAAACTTACGCTTATTGAAAGAAAGAAAGTCGATTCGTATACGTACCTAAATACACTTTTTTTATGGTCCAAAAAACATGGCAAAAATTTTCTTAAAAACAGAAAATGCATGGCAATCGATACACAAGGTGTAACTTAAATAACGAATATCATTATAAGTTAGTCTGGTCATCAAATAAGTACAACAACTTTTGTATTGGACTGACATCAATCTCAAAAAATTAAAAAAAGTTGTTGCATATAGACAAAGTAAGCCCTTATATTATTATGATCAAAGGTCAGTTTCACCACTTGCTTTTAAGTGCCGGATAACCTATCTGGCACTTGTTTTGACAGATATCCCATACAATTAGCTGTCAAAAAAGTGCCAGATAATTTATCTGTGAATAACATATTATGTGAAACTGGCCCTTATTGTGTTGTAACACAGTAAGTTAGTTAGTTAAAAAAGAATACACGTTATATAAATTACATGATTAGAAACTAAAAATAAAATAATCACTCGTATCTTTCAAGAAACATGGCATTACAACCACGATTCAAGCATAAAAACATCGCCGTGACTAACGCAAAGAGTTCCTCAGTGAAGCAAAAACTTATCGGATCAAATCGGCATTCGCGATCGAAGTTGACAGCGATAAAGTGGGCAGTCCAGCCGTCAAGTCAGCAGACAGTCACGAGTCAAGCTCAAGGCTGCTAAACCTTAACCCTGGTGCCCACTGCACCCATTACAGTAATTACAATAACAAAGATATTAAGTCACTGAAAGAGATAAGTAGTAACGATGCTTTTTTATTATTTATTGACGAACCGATTCGGCACTAAGTGTTTGCTGGTGTTTGTACTAAATGCTATATAATAAATAAATATTAGACGACATCACATTTATATTCCTTTGATACTAAGGTAACAAAACACTCTTGTTATAGCAATCAGAAACAACAACGGGACTACACCATCCAGACTCGAAATAAAATAGAAGAGTTTGTTTTCTACACTGACTCGACCGGTAATCGAATCCTAAGGTCCATTCTGAATAATTGTCAAAAAAATCCTAAAATTATTTGAGTAAATCCGGAAATTAAGGCCTACATCCAAATTTATAAACTATTAAATTTATTATATTAGTAAGTATAGACTATAACAGCTGTTCCTGGCATGCATCATAATTTAAAAACCTTTCCCGGTGTTCGCATAACTCACAAGGGTTTTATCGCAATCAGAAAAATTATGAATTATTTCCCCTATTACTTAAAAAACTTGTTTTTATATTATAATACTAGATAAAAGAAATACGCGAACAGACGATGCACCTAATGGAAAATATCTTTTATCCCTATTTAACGATCAGTTGATATCTGAATGAAGATCAAAATTAAATAATCAAGTTGATGTAAAAGCTATTAAAAATTTTGACACACGACGTTCATTAGATGTTATTCTGTCTTATCTCGTTTTTCTTTTGTACGTAGATATTAACCTCGTATTCTCGTACTATTTACAGTTCAGGGACTACAAACTGACTTTACCTCTTCAAAAAAAAGAAGAAAGAAGAACTTATAAACATGTCTCATCTAGCGCACACTAAATCATCGGCTGCGCCAACGAGTAGTGAGATTACAATTGGATTATTCAAATCTAATACAGTGGGTCGAGATTTGTACCACAGAATAAACTATAAGCGCTTTAATCGCGTTTGAAGTGCTTTATCGCTGCATTCCATCACGACTAAAGAAATATTTTAATACAAATACTCATTATAATGAACACGAAAGTTAACAAATCACCACTTGTACCTGCGGTATTAATTATTATTATTGTTTATAAAGTATGTTTATACGTTATCTTGTCGCCATAGTACAACCGTTGCGGCTAGATAATTGGTGTAATTGATAATAGAACTTTTTAATTATTTATATTTACGTACACAGTTTATTATTGTCAACGATACTGCAATACCTACATTAACTACAAAGCTTTTTTTTATCATAACATTAACTATGATAAAAATATTAATTTCATAACTATAAAAAAAAATGGAATTCCTTTTTCTTACATTGAATTCAAGTTTTGTTTAATCTATTAAAGTTAATTTAATTTATCTTTCATCCCGTCTATAGTAACCAACGAGTGAGTTGTAAAAACTTTTAACTCAATTACTGTAATTACACATTGTCAGAATAGTTCAGTAAATTAATTAATTTGCCTACGGCCAGGTTGCAAACTGAATGAGTTACTATCAGTTATCATAGTTATAATGAATTTAACGAAGCTAATCAACTAAAATGTAATATTAATATTGGAGATACATATTATTAAATCACATTATCTAAATGTTGATTGTAGATAATGAATACTTACATTACATTTATAAAATATTTGGTTAAATAGTTACCACCAGTTATTTGGTCCTGAGTTTGCGAAGTACTCGTATCAAACGCTGCAAATCATCGTATTTTTTTTCTTCTAAAATGGTTACGATACTTGAGTCAAAGATAATGGCCAGTATTATCACTCTGTCTTGAACTGATATCCCGGATTTCCCAAGATGGTACCAACGGGTGTCTAGAGTTAGAGGACATAATGTTACCTATCGAGTTTTTTTTTTTAACAATTACAAATAACTGTATAGCCTCAAACTAGACCGGTACTATTGCAAATACATAATGGATAAACCAACTTAAATAATGTATATTGCACCTAAGAAAAAATGCTCACAACGACCCTTCGTAGCGTAGAGACAAGAACGCCGGAATAGGCGTCGTCATCTACGAGGCCCCGGCGTCGATTCTCGGACGGGTCGATGTTTTTTTTTTGTATATTGTTGTGGTGTCGAATGTATATATGTAAGCGCGTGCAGAACGGCTGCACCTATTTTTCTAATTCTTTTTTTGCTATGTTCGAAATTGTCAGGAAAAAGTTTGTGTAGAAAAAAAACTGAAAAAATTAATGGAAATTTTTCAAATTGGGGAAAAACTAAACGTCCTTTTTCTATGTGATTTTTGATACAAGGGTGCAAATGTCGTTTTATATTATCAAATTACACTGTCACATGTAATAAAGACACCTTAAGGCCACTAGGCTTTACGACTAGTATCAAGCGATATTAGCTAACTTTTAACGTACTTTCCAAAGCACGGAGATGCTTGTGATAAATAAATAGATAGATAGATAGACATTTTATTTCGTAAAACAGACACATACAATTACAACAACAACAAATTATCACTAAATATGATCGGAATAGTCACTCATTCACTCACAACCGCGGCGTAAAAAGCTAAACTTTGGTAATCACTACCAAAGCGCCAATCAGTTACAAGCACATCTGTTCACAAATTTAACTAATTTTATAATTGGTGTCATCAAAATCATTCCGGGTATTCGCACAACAAGCTTACTTGTGCTCATTATTATTTAGTCTTCAAATAACTATTTTGATTATCTGCGTGGTGGTTTAGTGAGAGGCGTCCTCACGATTTTGCCCATAAATCCACTATATCTGACGGCTTATCTTTGTTTTGGTAACTTGGTCGTTTCGTTATTATCTTAATAAGGCATTTACAAGGGCTAAAAGCCTTAGGCACTAAATTGGACCCTATTATTCTCACAAAGTTACAGTGAACTGTGGTATTACTGGATTTCGATCGTAACGGCCAAGCCACATATTTTGACTAAGGTGAAGTGTGTCAATTTAGGGAGTTAGGGCGTGAAAAGTTAGAAGCTTGGCTCTTTAAGATATCTTTTTTACTTAGCAAGCCGTATTGTTAAGGTCTTGTCATATAAACATTTAATATCAAAATGTTTTCGGTAGGTTATAGTTTTTCCCGAATTTAAAAACTTCCGGGACACTTTTTTAATTTTTCTTTTCATGCAAACCTTGTCCTTGTAACAAACACAACAAAAAAGAAATCATTGAAATCAGTTAAACCATTCTTGAGTTTTAGTGACGCTAACTCACAGCAACTCATTTTTATCTTAAGACTAGCTGACCCGGCGAACTTATTTTTTCACCTGTTAAACCTTCTTTGGACTTCTAAAAATATATCAAAACCAAAATCGGGCTAGCCTTTGTGTGACTAACAAACGTCAATTTGTTTTTATACAGGTTGACTTTTTAATGAGTACACAAATTTTAAGAGAGTGGTTTACTCATGAATATAAACAACTTTTTGTATAAGGATAATAATGGTAAAACCTGGAAAAAAATATCAGCTGTTCCTTACATTTTGATCGAGTAGGATTGCGACTTTAGTATGGAAGAGCTGATATTTTATATTGACTTTACAATTCGCTTCATATTAAAATTAGTTTATATTTATGAGTAGAACACTGTTAAAACTTGTGTACTCATTAAAAAGTTCTGTAATATTAAAAGCAGTTTTGGTTTTATCAAACTAAGATGTGCAATATGAAATTTGACACCACTTTATTGGGAAAGTGCAGAGCGCTGGACATCAAGTATTCAAGGAATTCCGGAAGTTTCCAACGGAGTTTGGATCGGCAGCGATTCATGGAAACGAGATTTGCACAGACAAATGTTTCTGAGTCAAACTATATCACATCATAGGTAGAAGAGCCGACTTATAAAGCTATGATAGGTCTACTTATATATGTACAAGCTTATGTATTATGTTCTGCCTGCTAAGCGTGGCGAGTATTGGCAAACCCCCCCCCCCCCCCCAATGAAAATCATTGGGGGAGGCCTGTGTTCGGCAGTGAACGTCCTATGGCTGAAATTATAAATTATGACCAAGAAACACACTATTGCATATTGTGATGTAGTGCTAGCTCTTTCAATCGTTACATTTCATAAATAAAGCAGTGATTTGACACTTAAAACTTCAAACGTCTTGCTACAAGTTGATGAAAAATTTGTGCCAAAGTAGGTTCATCATTTAAGCCATAGAACGTCCACTGCTGAACATAGGCCTCCCCCATTGACTTTCAGATTGGCCGGTTGGAAGCGGTAAAGTAGGTTATATAAAAAAAAACAAAAAAAATCGCCTTTAGTATCTTGTCTGTTCTCTTTTTACTATAGCTACGTTTCGTGATCCGGTTTTAGGTGACAACACAAACAGACAATAGCAAATACTTCCTACAGCTTTATTTGTCTTGTAGGCATCAAGTGACAGAAGTAGACATGAGCCTTTAAATGTACAAGACATTGATACTGTTATCAAATACCGCCTGTGTTTATGATAACAAATTAAAATATTTCTTGTGAATATTATTTGTATTTACCTACTTCTATCGATTACATGTTTATTGATGCAGTGTGGCCCAAAACTAACGCAAACAACGCATTGTGTCCAAATTTGTGTTATTAAATTTGTCTATTGCCGATTTTTTTTTCATATCTTTAGAGATATTTGCATCGTGTTTGGTATCAAATGAAAGCTTAACAAAACACATTAAAATCATTTTTAATATTAACCCATTGATCGTAGATTATAAATGTATATTTCCAAATTGTTGGAAATTTTATATACACACTAGCGACTTCGTTCGCGCGGTGTTTAATTTATTCTTAAAGGATTTTCGGCGCAATCATTTTTAATTTTTTCTTTCATAAGAACCTTCTCCTGACAATATTTAACAACAAAAAAATAATAAGGGAAGTTGTTCCATCCGTTCACGAGTGATGCTATAACAAAGGGATATAGAGATTCATTTTTATATATTTAAATAATAATTTAACAAACTAAATAAATTAACCAACAATTTGACAAACTATTTGTTTTCTACTGATTTTAATATTTTTCTAATACCTATCACTAATTAATTAACAATTTATATTATTGCGACTTATATTGTTAAACTTCCCAAATTTATTTCTGAGATTTATAAATTGTAAATACTCAAACATATAAACATGTTTTGTGATCAGTTACAAAAAGTCTATTTAGAATACGAAATAATACACTTCATATTATAACGTGGTGAGCATAATAAATCAACTTATTTACTGTACTGCCCTTCATCACGGTTTAAATATGTGATAAATCTCTGCATGGCATATTGATATCACAGAGACTAATCTTCAGCAATTTACTCTTACCACTGCACTGCCCGCCACTTTGTGTAGGAAACTATTAAAATCTAGGAATTATGTAAGTAATTTCTTTTTTCTGTGTACACGCATGCCAATCAACGCTTTGGAGAACGTTGTGCACTACATTTTCGTGACGTAAATTTTTGTACAAAAACGACTTTTCTGATCAAGTTATAGTTCATAATAGAAGGGGAAACTAATTTAAATTACCAACGGTGTCCACATTTCAACTAGTAAAATTGTTATGAAATAATTGTTCGCTCTTATAGTTTCGACACCTTGCAAGCCTTGTACTGTTAGACAGTTAAATGTTTTATTGCTAGTAAAATATTTTAATTGCAATTTATTTTTAGTATGAAGACAAAAACTAGAATTTTAGTTCACACAAATCGTCAAAAAAGTATTATAATCTAGAGTTTTAAATCCTAAAGACATTTTATCATTATCATCATCATCATTTCAGCTATAGGACGTCCACTGGCTGAACATAGGCCTCTCCCAATGACTTTCATTGGGGGGATTGCCAATACTCGCCACGCTTGGTAGGTGGGTTAGCGAGCGCAGGTTTTTATAAGATTTTGCACTGAGATGCTGCTACCCGTCTCGTGCTATAGGAATCAGTCTCCTCTTAGAACAAGCCTCCGGCGGCGGTAAGGAAGTGTATTCTATACGGCCGTCCCCACACGGCACAGACATTTAAAAATGCGAAAGTGCCTAATTATCATTCGTTGGGTCGTAGTGTTCTTGAGTGGAGACTACAATTTCGCAAACGCAGCTTAAGTTGCCTTCCAAAAATTTGAGCGATGAATACGCAAAGCTGCTACGGCAATGATAGAAAAGAATAGCCAAGAAAGAATTTAACATACCTTTTCAAAAAACATACTTTAAAAAACAGGTATTAATGTTCCATTTCAAAAAATTACAAAATACAATTGCAGTTTTGGTAATGAGTGTTCGACACTACATTGTCTATGTATATTTATTAAAAAAACAAGTGCCAACATAGACTCGACATAAAAATATTTTTAATCACATAATACGAGTATCTCTAACAGAATATTTATTGTCGCATCAGTTATACAGGAAGTTTCTGCACATAAAAAAAACAAATCACTATGCGAGCAAAATATCATTTCCTGAGATGGCTATAAAAATGATGAGATAAGACATGAGTGATCAAGGTTTGGTACTTTGGTTACGTGGATGATTCAATATAAAGTTGCCACATAAACTGACCATACAAGGATGTGCCAAAGTTGATGCCTTTTATTACTATTTGTCTTCGTTTATTGCTTTGTAAAAGCCTTATTTGTTTTTAAGGTTATTTTAGCGGAATCTAAATAAAGAAGCGGTATTGTTATATTTTAGCGTAGGCATAAAAACTGAGTTTACAGTTAGATAACTAACCGACCTTTGTAGATTTATGATGCTGTATCATGTTATAATAATATGAGTAAGCATCTAAAACTCTTGCTCGTATATTTTTTAATTATTATACGTATAAACAAACTGAGATAAGAACTTCTGGGGGATATCAGACGAGAAGATATCACGTAGTTTTCCGAACGCTGCCTAACCGAGTCGGATTTGTCTAAGTTAGACCTACCTGACGGATCGTCTGTCTTAGGTAATCATACATATTTGTCAACTACTTTAACGATCTTCCCCAACAATTAGGTACGTCTCACCCCACGTTGCAAAAACAATAATAATTTTAATATTTTAAGATTTTATTTACTCTTCACATAGGTACACAATACATGCATACAGCTTAATATGCATACAGTTATAACCTATAATGTGAGAGTCTGATACCTGAGATAGGTATAACAAAATGCCAGTATTACAGGTCAACAGGTCCCACTCATCGGATTAGTGACAAAAATAAGCATTAAAGTCGAGCAAGTACAGACTTAAATAATAAAGTAGAATATATAAAATAACAATGCACATAATAATATAATAAATTTTATTTTAAAAAATAAAACCGACTTCAAAACACTAAAATGCTAAAAATAATCCTAACACTTAAGTACCTAATCAGTTACTTTTGGAGTCGGTGCAAACAAAAACATTGAATCTCTCATCGGCTGGCACCGACTCAAAAAGTATCTGATTAGGTACTTAAGTGTTAGGATTATTTTTAGCATTTTAGTGTTTTGAAGTCGGTTTTATTTTTTTTAATAAAATTTACTTATTTCATCTATTTTTAGTGATAAATCCTAATCTAACTGCTGAACACCGATATCATACCCTATTTTCCTACCCTTAGGGGTGATTTTTATTTTTCAAACTTTTATCATAGCATCTTTGAAGTATAAGCTATTCAATAAAACAAAAATTATCAAAATCGGCTCATATTTGTCGAAGATAGGTAACAAGAACCACAACCAAAATATTATCTGGGTATATATTTGTTGATTTTCTCAAAAAGTTCTAAATCAATTTCGATAAAATTTATATGGGACCACCTCTGAAGTATGATCTACCAAACAAAAAAAGAATCATTAAAACCGATTCATAATTGGCGGAGCAATCGCGTAACAAATATACAAAAAAAAAAAAAAAAAAAAAACATACAGTCGAATTGAGAACCGGCTTTTTTGAAGTCGGTTGAAAACAAATACCAGTAAGGTTATGATGCGATGCCAGAAGTAACATGTATTTATCAGTGTATGTATGACAGTGAGTGCGTGCAAGTGTTTTTTTTTTTCTGCTATTTATCTAATAAAATAGATAGAGCAATAGAATTGGCTTTGTGCTCTGGCCTTCATAAGGACTGTCATAGTGGCCTTGCTATACAAACACTTCAACTCTTCAATAGATAGTCGATCGACATTACTGCAAGGACTGGAGTAGGCACTTTCCAGGTTTTGACAGAGTTGTCAATTATGTTCCATAATCTCGTCCTCATTGTGTACAATGTAGTACGCACTTTTTGCTACTGCACTGATTACAATCTTCAAAGTTAGGCGCGTGCATGAACGCGTCAATAAACTAAAAAATAAATAACCGGAACGTGCCCGCACCGTCACCTATCAATGTCATCTGTCACCTGTCAATGTCATTGTACTTTTTTGTACACAGCACTGAAGACGTAAATATTTAGAATAAATTAGTTTTTAAACTAATTAGTGATTTACAGCTTACATACTAATGCAAAAAACCAAGAAGAAAATACGGTGATGTTTGTGTAAAAGTATGGTGGCTGGAAAACAAAACTTGTCAGTTGAATTTGTGAAATTGTTGGACCGATACCTCGGCTCAATTATTACGATTACTACGATTTCTATCACCACCACAGCACACTAATTTTAGTGTTATTATATTTATAATATCATCACCATCACCATCATCTCAGCCTATTACAGCCCACTGCTGGACGTACGGGAAGGACGCAAAGAGCGCCAAGGAGTACGATCTCCTGCTTTGATACAAATGTATCTAGCCATATTCCCGAGTTCGTCGGCCCATCGAGTTGAGAAGCGTCCTACACTACGTTCGCCGAGACGTGGCCTCCACTCCAACAACATAATTAGCCAGAAATTAATCATGAAAACAAGGAGTGTGTGTGAGAGAGTTGCGTTATTCTTCAGCCCGCAAACGAGACAGAATGAATGACATCGGAGCTTTCACGGGAGGTTGGCCGTGGTGATCATTAAGTTCATTCTAGTTGTCTCTCATGTCTCAGAATGAATGACATCGGAGCCTTCACGGGAGGTTGGCCGTTGGTGATCAATATGTTCATTCTAGTTGTCTGTCATGTCTCCGAATGACTCCACAGAAACTGCTCTGTACAGAAGCACTGGCCTTTACGATGGAGTGGCCAGTGGGTTTTTGTTCAGTCTGAAGCGTCTCCTCGAGGAATTCCTCCTGAGACGTAACATTATGGCTCTAGTCTTCATGAAGAGTTGACCATGAGACGGATACAATGTTGCAACAAAGGATCTGTAATAGCATAAGGTAAGTTATTAATATTATAAAATTCTTCTAGAGCGTCATATGTACCGAGAGAACAATTATTCCTCTTTTCTGTCTCGCAGCAGAATTATAACACTTCCACTTGCTTTCACGAGGGGTTAGCCTGTGGCTTAAAATTTTTGTTATAATATTGCGGGTCTGCAAATCTTATAAGGTTGACCAGAGACCGACTTCATTAATTGAAGTTGAAAATATAGTCGAACAAAAGTATCAAGACGATACATATCTTCGAATGCCACTAAAGAAAAAAAGAGAGGAGGGAGAATATGGGTACCGAGACCATGAGGTAATGCCCTCCGTCTTCATTAATTTTTTCAACTTAACACTTTGACTCTAAGGAGGCTATGAAAGAAGCTCCTTTGCCTGCTGATATTGAAGGCTTAAGGAATTCTGAGTCTTGTGTAAACAAGTCATATACTTACCTAGACAATTTCAGTCTGTTTATAAAGATTTTAAGTTTTTAATAATTTCATCAGTTGTTACTATCAAATTGGGCCTTTGGCAACCATTAATGGTACCAAGACAATCTGTTGGTCTCAGATCTGCTTGTCTTATTCTGCCCCATTTATATACATACAAGTCAATGATAAATTGCGCTTTTACAAATTATGGTTTATCTCGGTGTGGATTTCCACAAGTTTTTTACCACAAGTAATTGAGATACTTCTTGATGTTGGCCCAAGAGGGCAAGACTTTATAAAGCATACCATAGAAAACAACCTGTTTACTCCAATAGTTCATGTAGTTATGACCATATTAAGTTTTTTTTTTTCTCTTATATTTTACTAAAAAGCTTAAATAAATAAATAAACATTACTTGACATTGCTAATTGATATCTGTGACTTAGAGATCATTAGTCCACTTGATTCGTGAAGTGCCTTAACGTAAAAGGTCCCAGGTTCGATACTCTGGTCGAATGACCCTGGCGAGATACATTGTCTTGTACCTCATAATACAGGGAAGTTGACTCCCTGTTTGGAGACCATGACAAATTGATGTTGGCTGGTGCATGTTTGTATGTTCCTATACAACTGATATGGTATCCCATTTGTGTAACTTATAATATTAGATCTGGTTACAACCGGGTAAACCTTAAATTCTCATAGTATCAAGCTTAATTCTCAAGATTCTATAATAATCTATGAAAGCAATTAAAATTTAACACTGTTACTGACTTAAGGTTATTATTCTAGCTGATCGCCATGGCTAGTTAGATTATTTCTAGTCTTCATCAAGTGAAATAAAGACACACTCAAGATGAGTGTTACTTACAAATAATGTGAGTGAAGATCACTGTTACAGAAATGGAAAAATAATTCTCCTTGTTATCAACAAGATAAAAATTACCATAATTAAAAACTTTTTTAACTGTAACTGTATGTTATATTCCAATATTTTCAGTCAGTAAAAACCCATGGAAAGATTTATGCAGCTTTATTTACAGGCAAAAATGTCGCACCATAATTGATCCTTATGTACTTGTCATAAGGTCGAAAACCAATTATTTTAATTTTTAAGTAGGTACCTGCTACCTTTGGAAAAGTAAGAGAAATTCAAAATTAGACACAAAGTTCCAATGATAACTTGAATTTTCAAATCTGACCTAAATATATTTTTAATATATTTTTGTTATAAACCATATATTTCTAGACATTTTATTATTTGTGAAAATGTTTGATACCAAAAATTGAAGACAAAGATAAATAATCATCCAATCATTAAATTATCAAGATACTAAAGATAGTAAATAAACTGAATTATCCCAGGTGGATAACAAAGGTTCATATTTAAATAGATGATTATAATAAAATATGATTTATTAAAACATAATTAAAAAATTAAAATTGTATCCATGAAACTATAAACTTCATAAAAAATAAACTACTGACTTAAAATTATTATTTAAATTAAGGCATGAATCTTACAATTATAATTGAAGATTGTCAAGTACCTATGTAAGTCTATGTATAAATAATTTTATTAGATATTAAATTACCATGTAAAGCAAAAATGGAGATGATAAATAATGACAGAAAATTTCTAACTTAACTTAAATGAAAAAAAAAAAAAAAAAAAATGGATGAGACCATAGAGGCATTGATCAGTGGCAATAATTAAGGCAATGCAGGCAATAAATGTTGCCTTACCTTGTTATTGGACTAAGGCTGTAAGGCTGCTACAAGTATTTTGAGCCGGAGTAAACTTTCTATCTTATCCGATGTGATGTATTGGTAAATTATTACTTATTTAATTATTATTTTTTATTAGCTTACAAGAATTGACCAGTCATTGAATCTTTTTATAAATAAGTATTCAGACTGTTATTAATATCCCCTACCAGGGATCCACACATAAAGTGCAGGAAGTCTCATACTGATTTCCAGCCATACAAGTGTAACACATATAACGGTTTTCTAAGAAGATGAGTAAAAATCAATCTTTCTCAGTAAAATAATGTTGAAACTATTGTCAACAAAATAGGATCTACTATACTGGAACAATACTAGTAGTATTTGTATATAATTTCCTTATTTATAACATATAATTAATGAAAAATTTGCGATAGTAAACATCCATATTATTATTTTTAGTTTCCTTTACTTTGGAACTACACCTTGAACAGGAGTTATTAAGAATACCTAAGACTAATTTATTTGCATAAAAAATTGTATTACAGACAATGATAACTTAAAAGGTTACTAGATTTTCTTATTATATAAAATAAAATAAGTCTTTTCAGAAGAAATACTAGCTTAACTACCTACTTGCACATCGATAAATTTACCTTGTTAGGTAACCGTATACTAAGTATGTACTACATACTACTGGATAAATGAGACGGATATTAATAGTTCAAAGCATTGGCTCCATTTCCATGACAACTTATTAAACTAGCTGTTGCCCCGCGATTTCGTTTGCGTGATCTCTAGTTTATTCGTAAAGAATATACCTACTTAATAGCGCGGGGTATTTATTTAAAACTTTATTGCACAAACTTAAAAGTGTACAACAGGTGGATTATCAGTCTCAGTCCCAGCAAATCTATAAATTCATAAAGACTTACAGTTTTAACAAAAATAAAAGAGTATTGCAATTAAAGAAAAATTTGCTATTTTCGATTTTATAGAATTCCTACACATTTTTTGGCCCACCTGTATGGTATAAAATAGGCACAGATTTGTGTCATCAAATGGGATGGGACTGTATCAATATACATGGTTGTATTAGCATACGGGGTTATATCATCATACAGGGTTGTATTATCATACAGGGTGTATCATCATACAGGGTGTATCATCACACAAGGTGTATCATCATACAGGATTGTATCGATATACAGGGTTGTATCGATATACAGGGTTGTATCAATATACAGGGTTGGTTGATTAATTCCAATGAATTAATCAAACAACTATATCCTTGTTAGATAAAACTTGAATTAAGCATCTACCAATAGATAGTTAATAAAATAAAGTTTTATCATGTGCGAAGACTTTAGCAAATCATATAAATGATCATAATAAATGTTTATATTGCTTTGTCGACACAACTTTCCTCTTTGAACATCTACATTGTACACAATGAGGACGAGATTATGGAACATAATTTATATGATCGGACTAACTTACCTAGTGACGTCCGATCCTCAATTATGTGAAGTAATCTCGTCCTCATCCTATCCCCAGCCCGACCCAGTTAGTATGTATTTATCAATCCTTAAAGTACAAAAAAGATTATATGCTATAAATACCTACATACTACTTAGTTTCCCTTCTTTTTGAAAGTTGTGTCCAGTTTTATCCTTTGAAATAATGACATTGACAGGTGACAGATGACATTGATAGGTGACGGTGCGGGCACGTTCCGGTTATTTATTTTTTAGTTTATTGACGCGTTCATGCACGCGCCTAACTTTGAAGATTGTAATCAGTGCAGTAGCAAAAAGTGCGTACTACATTGTACACAATGAGGACGAGATTACTTCACATAATTGAGGATCGGACGTCACTAGGTAAGTTAGTCCGATCATATAAATTATACTCTTTAGTATAAGCCGAGTATACTACTCAAAATCTAGCGGAGCGTGTGGACCAAGGGTGCTAAAGCCGCTACAGATTCTAGCTTGTTCTCGAGTGGCGACCACAAACTGGAAGACCTAGCGTCAGTAGGACTAACCCTGCGGACTGACGGCCAAGTCAAGGTTGCGGGAAGCCACTGGGTGCAAACAGCCAGCCAAGACGTTCGCTTGCTGTGGCGTATTATACGATAAGCCTATTCCATAGACTTATAAAGGCATGATTATGATGATAAAACGAAAAGAATCATTCTGTGTTAACTGCGTCATCATCATTGTTAGTTTGTTTTGTAAATTTTATTAACATTTTACTCTCACTGTTAAAATATTATTAATATCCATAACCAATCAAAAATTCAGCTACAAAAATAACAAAGATTAAAAAACAAAGAATAGGTACTTAATTGGAAGCGCCTACAAAACCAAAGGGGAATTAATTAATTTTGCACGCTCTAAAACAATTACCGAACTCCATAGCTATCCGTTATGTATACGCAATGAATAACAATTTCGCGTGGCTGCTTAACAAACTTAACAGAACATCACCCCGTATAAGCTTGCGGTGAGGAATTAATTAAAATTGAGCAACCTGTATAATCTGCGCTGAAAGACTTTAAACGAAAGGTAATGAAATGTTATTATGTCATAAAACGTTGTTGAAGAAAATAAAAATATTACTTTGAGTGTACATACTCAAATGAAGTTTATATTTTACATACTCAAATAAAGTTTATATTTTTACATAGTCATGAATTATAGATAAAAAATACTCGATTGTTTTAGTGTTTGCAATAATGCCTATATACCATGCTTTAGATTTTCCGTCTTCTTTTGATTAATGTTTTCTTTCTCCGCATATTCCATACATAAAATCCAGTATTAGTGTTTATTGTAGGTTATGTTTTATTGAGTTGTTATTTTTTAAATTTAAAATTGTATTTTGTTGCCAAAACGCCTTCGGCCGTTATGTTTTCTATAATGACGTCACAAGTATGTTACATAACGATTGAGTTTTGAAATACTAAAAGATTCTTGTCAAATCGACAGTCACACTATCAGTCATACTACTCGTAGTACTTGATATTAAAAACTACCTCATAAGAATACATATAGTAACTCATTATAAAATGAAACTTTTAGTAATCATGTGTTACATTGAATTAATTCCCAGGTTCAATTCCCGGTCGGTTAATGTATAAAATTACTTTTCTATCTTGTCTCGGGTCTGGGTGTTGTGGTACCGTCGTTGTTTCTGATTTCTGTAACAAAAGTGCTTAGGCTACTTATCATAGGATAGCAATGTATGTGATGCTGTCCAATATTTATTATTTTTTCATTTATACATAAGAATACTGTTTTAGAAAATGAAACTTTTAGTAATCATGTGTTACATTGAATTAATATCAGTAGATTTCGGTTCGAACAAGTACAAATGTAATAATTAAATAACGATTTTAGTAAATTTTTCTTTAAGTAAATTGGCCTATTGAGCTTGGTTACACTGAGTGAAACTATTCACTGATTTCGGTAATCTGCAGGGCGTTTGTGGGCGTTCAAGCGTTATGCTTACCTTGCACTGTTAAGACACCTCTTTTATTTATTTATTTATTTATTTTAGGAAGACCAAGGTTTTCAATTTTTCAATAGGTAGGTATACAAAAAAGGACAGGACTTGACAGGACTTAACTAGGTGTGTTCTGTAGCGCAGGTGGATGATGTAGCAAACAATTGACCGGAGCAGTGGTAGGGTAAAAAAAATGGGACGTGTAATAGAGCTTAAACTTAGACCTTTTTGTAGAAATAAGTTGGTTTTGGTTCTATTTTGGTATGATAACCTCCGTAGCCAAGAGGCGAGCATGCCGGTCTTGGTGTCGCTATCTCTGAGGTCTCGGGTTCGATTCCAGGCCGATCGATGTAAAAAATATCTTTTCAATATTGTCTTAGGTCTGGGTATTGTGGTACCGTCGTTGTTTCTGATTTCTGTCACACAAGTGCTTAAGCTACTTATCATAGGATCAGAGCAATGTATGTGATGTTGTCCAATATTTATTTATATTTATTGGTTCTACTATACGACACCCTACGGCTGCCATTGGTTTTCCCAAATTAATATTCTAACCCTGAACTACTCGAACATTCGGCAAAAAAATTGCCATCGCGTCATTGAGGTCATTAGCAACATAGTATTTTTTAAATCTTTTTTTTTTACAAAATACTGCTTTTATATCTGCTTCGTAATATGGGCTCATCAAGTTACGTCATTAAGTACTTCACGTTTGTTTACGTTAAAATAATACTGCATAAAACATCGTTATTATCTAACACCATCATAATCGGTGTCATGAGCTGCAATCAGTATAACAATTCAAATTCAGCGGTGCTCAAACTAATGGGAAAACCTTGGAAGGAAAAACTTGGAACTTTGGAGCACAGTGGATAGTGAGTTTTTATTGATGGCAATATGGCATCAATGGCAAGTGCGATTTTGGTGCTTTCTTCTAAACTTTGTCATTTGGATAAAACAGTTCATTGACATGAATGTCATCAAAAAATTGACAGATGTGCAAGCAAATCAAAAATAAGACGAATAGACAGAGACGGAATTCAGATTTCTTTATGATAATGGCCAGACCCGCAAAAATATAAATAACAAATTTAGTTTAAGGCATCGTAACAATAAAAAACAAATTTTGCACTGCAAATTAGCCAGAAATCCATTAAATTTTGAAGAAAATAAGATGGGCATAGATATTTTCGGCTACTATTGTATCAATAAATGTTTGCTCTTGTCCAGTTACCTCGTTGAGTTGGCTCTCGTTCGGGATCCTAGTTATTAATAGGAGTAGTAAAACTAAGTTTATTGTAACAACCATACAACATTTAAACAGAAAAAACTAAATCTGGCTCCTGTAACACAGTTCTCCTGGCTCGGGACTCAAGGAATCAATGTGTAATGTAAAAGGTAAAGTTAAAAAAAACTCAGTCAAAGTTGTATTGCTATAGGTATAAGACCATATAAAAAGTAAAAAAAAAACAATCTTGTCGTTAACGTCAATATTTGTTTTTCTTGTAGCTGTTATGTCTGGAAGCCAAAAAAATTTTGCCTGTTATCATCTGTAACTTTGATATAGACGCAATTTTACTATATTAAGACATGAAGACAAGTTGCATGGCCATAATAATATAGATATTATGTCATGATGACAAACAAATTAATAATGTAACCTTAGCTTTGAGTGTCATAAAAGTACTCTAAATAACTTCTTTATTTATTATTGACTGAAGCAGACTAACTCAAAAGAGTTTGGGAACCACTAGAGCAGATCATTTATTAGAGCCAATCTCGCTAGTGACAGGATAGGGTGCCCACGCGCCGCTAATGAGATGTGCGCGCAGCCCTGAACTATTGGCCGTGACACGCATAAGTGCATTAATACCCACTACGCCTGACAATCATGGAAAGTTGTTTGGAGGAATGTGCTTGATCAAGTGCTGCTTTATGCTGGGAAAAAAATGCCTTGAAAGGAAGACATCACTATAATAATGCCATTATGATGATAAACCTGGGATTTAGTAAATGCGAACATAATGGCTTTTAAATTCGCGATTGTTAAAACAACAGCCGTCTTAGATGTCATTTAAATTTATGGGTTAGTAGTAGTTAGTACTAAAAATCTTAATTTTAATACAATACTTTAGATTTTTCCAAATAATGTGTATAGGATAGTTGACATGCGATATCACGTTTTTAAGTCCAGACACGACCTACGATAAATAGTACTGTCAATATTATCTTCATAAAAACTATTTTATATCCACCCGAATTTGGTATTTGCTATTTAAGTTATGAAGCTCATTTTTGACCAATATGTGAAAAAGTTTATTACTTATCATCACAGTTTTGCTCCATCAAGATCCCTATGAGCGATCTGAGCAATCAAAATCACCTTTAAAGGAATCTAAGCCTATTATAAATAATTAAGAACTTCCACGAATAGTGTCAGTTAAGTAAATGCTGACATTACCAAGCAAACACTGCAATAAAACCAGCTTTATTAGGTCCTAGTTCATATTCAGGTCGCGTCTTGATGCTAAAGATTCTAAGGCTTTTGGTTCTTAGGCGCGTCATTCGCAGTGTTAGTAATTAAACTTTACACTTCTTGTTCCTTTTGTTTTTAGGACCTTTCATAGGTAAAAATATAAGGAATTAAAAAAAAAACAGTATTATTTAACGCTCAGTGTTCTCAACACTGCAATTTTGTTTGGTATGCATTAAGTAATATACAAAGGGTGGGACGACTGAAATGAAATGGGCAGACCACGTATGCTGTGGACACTATGGAAGATGGAGTCACAAGATCCCATTCCTGGGGACCCCGTACAGTAAGACGAAGTGTAGCTGATCCACCAGATGGTCGGATAATATAAAAAAGACGGCAAAACCAACCTAGGCAAGTATCGCCGCACTAAGAGCTAGCTGAAATTAGCTCCTAAAGCCTCCTAAAGCTGTAGAAGAACAAAAAGAAACTTTTACAAATCAACTACCATCTTGTCGTTAGACCCTCGTACGCTCTTCAGCAGTATAAGTTTTTTTTGTAGGGTTACGTACCTTTAAAGAAGGAAAACGGACCCCTCATGGGATCGTTTTGTTGTCCGTCTGTCTGTCTGTCAAAACCCTTTACCTCGGGAACGCGTGGAGGTATCGCGTTGAATTTAAAACCATATGATCAAGTCTACAGTCCCTTGAAACTGTGAAAAATGCAAACTTCTAAGTTAAAGTAAAAAAAAATATGCGGCCGTTTATATTACTATACGTATATTTCGACATTCTCAAGGGAATCAACATATATAGGTGTTTCCATATCTCGTCTCATTCTACAAGTACACGGAAAAATCTGAAAATTATACATTTGTACCTAAACTGCGAGACTCGATTCCAGAACTATTTATAATATGTACCTATAAATGGGTATGGAACCCTCGGTGGGCAAATCCGACTCGCACTTGTTTAGTTTTTTTACCACGTGCTATAATTATTTTTAAATATTATTATTTGGCCACACTATGACTGTGTGGTAAGTGTTGTAAAGTGTCCGTCACGTTATAAATGTCTGACCAATATGACCGAGCGAATTGGACATTTTCTCAATGTGACCGGACATTTTGGACATTTATTGTCACTAACGTCACAATCAATTCTATTGAGAAACTATGAAAAAAAATTTGGTCCCAAAAAAGTGCATTATTATAAGAAAGACAGGCTTTAGTAGTGATGATCTATACCAAAATGAAATTTATAAAATTAATTTGTCTT
Organism: Anania hortulata; assembly: GCA_963576865.1. NCBI lineage: Eukaryota > Metazoa > Arthropoda > Insecta > Lepidoptera > Crambidae > Anania > Anania hortulata. The sequence continues at coordinate 6,676,609 of OY756394.1, read as the reverse complement.
TCTGCACGAACAAGCTAAAAAGTCGTATCGTTACGCGCGAGTTTTTTTTTTGAGTTCAATCCAGATACAATTACATGTTTTATTGTCAAATACTTAACATTTAAGATTTACTTTAGAGGAATTCTACTTTTTTAAAATTTATCCAAAAAAGAATATGTGACCATCGTGACAATAAATGTCCAATGTGACCAAGCATTTATCATAAATGACGCTTATAGCCTAGGACCGTCAATTTACAACTCTTCATATTATTTGAATAAAGTAGCAACTAATGCGTAGAATATACTTACCAATTGATATTCACCTAAACAGGCTGTTAGGTAAATGGCATATCTATCCGAAACTAGCCTATGTTAACATATGCGTATAAATGCTAGGGTGAAGTTAGAAATTTGATATCGTCATTATAAAAAACATATTCGTACGCATTAAACTGTGATAATACTATGTATTAAACCCAGACCTTTTAAACGCAATTTAATAAATTAATACTATGTTGACAACATTCATTTAGTAAATTGACGGCGTAATAAACAATTCAGAGGAGGAAAACGCAAAATAGCGATTCGTATGATTGTGAGTATCTAACCTTAAAACGATCTTATCTCTGATGGCATTTGTATTTGTCACCTTTTCCCATATTCTGCATTTAACCTTCATTTGTTCACGCCAAAATAATTATGTGTTTGGCCTACGTGCACAAACTTCTCAAATCGAGTTTTAAGCCTAAATTAAATTGACAGTTTTTTCAAAGATTACATAATGATATTTAATCCAGATTTAGGCTAAATTAAGATTTTTAAAACGTGCAATTATGCGATAATTATATTTAAGACAGTAGATATACTTATGGCTATGTAGTAAAATTTACTTCAACCCTAGAAATTAAACGGCTGTAAAATAAAAAAGTGATTTTTAGGCCAAACTGTTTGGATTTTATGTTTTCTTCATAATATATTTTTTCTTGTTTCAGGTTAGACTGGGACGCCACAAGACGTATTTTTGATCTATTAATTTTTTATTCATGTTGCTCATACCTAATAGCAAATTATTACAAAAATTTTGTTCGGTTTAGTTTTTTAAATCTGTTTACATGAAGTATTATCAGCTTATCAAACCAAGTTAAAAATATAATTATATTGAGGGGTATCCAGGACCCATCAAGAAAACACAGGTTAAATGTTAACAAAGATCTGTGAACGTCCTGGTCAACGCGTAATTCTCCATCCAGAGACAATCGATCAACGCTAATTAGAAGTTCCTTGGTTTAATTAACTTAAACGATTTGAACTCTCGCTCGTCACGACTGAGAATAGAGACATAAGTTCCATCGTGATCTAACTCTTAAGATACAATCTGTAAATGCAAATATGTGTTCGATAGTGCTGTAAAAAATTTGATTGACAATTCATAAAGGTCGCTGACGATGTCATATATCTGGTAATTCAGCTTACAAGTTTAATATAACAAGAAGCAGTAGACCCGCTATCTTGCTTAGTAAAGTAAGCTTCAAATTAAGTTACTTACTCATCGAATATAAGGTTGCAGGAAGTCGCTAGATGCTGGCCGCTTCCAACCGGCCAATCTGGAAGTAATTGGGAAAGGTCTATGTTTAGCAGTGGACGTCCTATGGCTGAAATGATGATGATGATGATGGCCATCATCATCCTATAGCGTACCTCCCATTGATTTGAAATAAAAAAATCTTTCATAGAGTAATATCGTCTATAGGTACCCATCGGGTGACGATTTGGGCCCACCTGTCCGGATGCATTATGCACACCGTACATATTGCACAGGTCGCCGAAGAGGTAAAAAAAGAAAAAACCCAAAAAAAGATGGTATGACGACTTGGTTAACTTAACGAGGGATTGGGAGTCATTGGCGATAGATAGAGATCGATGGAAGAGTCTGGGGGAGACCTTTGCCCAGCAGTGGGATTGAACAGGTTGTAAAAAAAAGAGTAATATCAAAGCACTTATGTAAATTGGAAAATTTTAGTTATGTCCTAAAAAGCCCATTTGGACCAATGTACTTTATTTAAATAAAGCTGAGATATTTTTATTTGCAATCTGTAATTCTCCAATAAGTTTGTGATATTTTTTATAAATTGGTTTTGGTGTTAGGAATATATTAGGAATATATATTATAAAAAGTAGAAAAAAAGGCAGATATAATTATCGTAGACTATTTTCTAATTGTGGTCGTAATATTTATGCATAAAGACACCACAAACAACATTTCAGTGCGAATCAAAATTAGTGTTTCTTGCCATATGACGAATGAAATTTTAATTGAAAGTCATGTATTTATTATGATATCAGTCCACAAGCGGGACTCCTGCGCCTTACCATTTTACGTTACAAGGGACCGGTATTAAGAAAGACAATGGAACAATAGAATAATTAGACCCGGGCTTGTTTGCTCATTTCCTTACAGAATGTGCTTCCTCAAATCGTTGGCGGTGTTTGAATATGCAATCAAAGGTAGACCCCAAAAGGTTGCGTATTAAGATGTGTTTAGATGATGTCTTCTTTGATGACAATATGTTGCTTTATTTTTCTGTTGGAATAAATTAGTATTTTTTTTTTTTTTTACAAAATCATTTTTTTATTGATTGGTTGAATGAAATTCTGTAACAAAACGGGAATATCAAGACAATTTTAACCCGTATAACAAAATACTTGTCTTGTATTATTATATTATTATCAACATCATCATTTCAGCCATACGGTATCCACTCTTATGTCCACTCTTATAGGCCTCCCTCAATGACTTCCACTCAGACCTGCATTCAGCGGCTTTATGGAACCTTTACCAGGTCGACTGTCCTGTACCTTCTGAGTGGACGTCCGACGCTTCGCTTACGGGTACGTGGCCTCCATTTTTAAACCTTTCTACCATCGACCGTCAGTTCTAAGGCATATGTACCCCTGATCCCCCATTAATACATCCTCCTCTATTAAATACTTATATTCGCCTCTATTTACTATCGCTATTTTCATAATTTTTTAAAACTAACTAAAATGATGTTGATCTCATGTACCAATATCTTCATCATCTTTCCAAATTTAACCAACCAGAAGCGCCGCTGCCCCTGTGGTTAATATATCTGCTAATATTACCAACCAAGCACCTTGCATTATTATGTAACATCAAATAAATGTCCACAGCAACAACAAATAAATCCTATGCTCGTGTTTCTAAGTGCATACAATCCAATTGAACAATCCCATCCAATATGTTTTTAAACCAAATAAAGATCCGATGCTCAGTACATGGATTGTGTCTTATAAAAGTCTAACTAAATAAGCCGATTCTTTATTGAAAAACAAATAAAAAGACAACAATTCTCTAATAAAACTTTTGAAGCCAATGTCGATGTGTGGTCTAGAACAGATTAGAGATCGCTAAGCTAGCGCCCTCACACGTAGCTCCGGCTAATGTGGCAAACAAGAAAACTTTCCACATACGTAATCCCTAATGTAATTACGGTCTTGTAAAAATACAGCTCAACTTGTATCGCTCACAGGTTAAGTTCGTTAAGTGAGATTGGGTGTTATACAATTTTCTTGTATTGAGTGGCGTACCTTGGTAATTAATGGTATTTTGACTCGTTTTTACACGATGGACGTAAAGTGCCAGTACAATATGTCAGTCCAGGGTTGTCTTGCCACTAAAATCATTTTTCCGGTACTTTTATGCTAGCCCAGTGCTATCTTTGTGATTACAGGACAGTCTCGGTTGACTTACCCATCAAACTGACATGAATATCTAGTAACTAGAGCCGAAATTATCAGTTTTGCTCAAGAACTAGTATTTACTTATTTATTTAGACTTTATTGCACAGATTAAAAAATCATACAAAAGGTGAACTTAATGCCATGAGGCATTCTCTACCAGTCGACCATTAGGCTAAAAAGAGACGTTTTGTGGGCGGTGTGATATAGGCGATACAAATTCAAATGAAAGGTCCGTGTGAATTATTTTTAAAAGCATAAACTAAATACAGTAGATAACGATATACATAAACTAAATACTATCATACATTGATTACATAGGCAATAGTAGTATTAATATTTTAAAGTTTTTAGTTAGATTTGAAGTTAAGAATGTAATACTTTGGTTAGACGTATGTATCACGTTTATTTATTTAAGACTTTATTGTACAGACAAAAACATAAAAAAGGTGGATTTAATGCCATGAGGCACCTACCAGTCGACCATTAGGCTAAGAGATGATTTGTGGGTGGTGCCATATAGGCGATACAAATCCAAATAAAATGTGTGTGTATTTTTTTTACGTACCCTCATGCCTTAAGGTATCATACTTTTTTGACCCATTCCCTACCCATTAAGGTCTGACGCAATTTATGGATAGAACCTTAGATGATAGGAACTACCTATTGCTGAGATGTGTATTTACTCGTCCAACCGTAACTAACAAACTGATAAACTTTAGATAACTATGCCTGACTCCCTAACCCTTAACTGCTCCTTGCAACCCTCAGTCCAAATTATCTCATGCAGATATATGCGCGTGGACGTGGTGCATCTACAGTGCAGTAGACGTTGAGTGCCTGAGTTATGCCTTTAATACCATTAGTTTCGTATTTACGGCGTACATAACTGTTTTGCTATAAATTCAACAATGAATGCGCCAGTATCCAACTATTCGGAACACAAATTACTTATAGTTGGTTTCAACATATTGCAGTTGACTTATACCTGCGTTAATTTGAAACTAAGCGTTCTCGTTATTTACATGCAAGGTGCTTTAAGTTCTAAAGATATTAGTATTTCACACAAAATCACAAAATTTGTTTTACGAAATTTCCTAAACGTTACTATTGTACAAATAAAATGAATAAATACTTTAAAAAATAATACTAATTATCTGTAGTTTTAGACTAAGCTGAGATTGAGCGTCTAAATGTTAGACTCATCTTAACTCAGGCATCATAAGTCCACCTTTTGTACGATTTTTTTAAATCTGTGAATAAAGTTTAAATAAATCAATAAATCATAACATGATTTTCTAAAGACCATTATAGCAATAGCAAATATACTGTGACATGCGTAAGCATGTTAGTGCCTCTACGTAAGTAGAGGCACTAACTGCAGGCTGTAATATGAAATTTATGAACAATCATAATCATGTTCTTTCATAAATAATCATAATGTGAATTGTCTTGTAGAAATGTACAATAAGGTGCTTTTCAAAATTTTAACATTTAATTTCCTATACACTTTGTTTTTTTTTGTATGTCATGCAATTTAAAGTGCAATTATCGATCTATTTGCATTCAATTACATGACGTTTACTATGTGACTAACATAAAGAATTCTGCCATTATAATCAGAACGGAGAAAGATTTTAACGAGATTACAATGTTAGTATCATAAAAAAACGTATTTTAGCACCATAATCAACTAAATAAATTAAAATAATTATGTATTTATCTTTAATACTCTATACCCAATTACCTGTGAAGTCATACTTATTCGAATTGCATACTACATGACGAAACGTAGTTCACACACTATAATTATTGCTCTAATATTCTTAAATACTTCTGTTTGATGAATGACTATACCTTTGTATTGGTTTTAATATTTTTGTAATTAGAGATTTGGTTTCCGTCTCAGGCATAATCGTAGAACTTATTTGTATCAGTCTAGTCAAGGATACGTCTGTGCAGTAAAACAATTTGTTACTATCATTTATTTTGTTTTTATGTACATTGTCTTGTCTTGGAATTTATGTCAGGGGTTTTTAGCTCGTAAACGAAAAGAGTGGCAGACTTAAAATTAAAATGTTGGCCTAAAATTTAATATTAAGTTGTCAAATGTCAAAAAAAGACGACCGTCTGGTGTAGTGGTTCAGGCTTCGGACTAATAAGCCAGCGGTTGCGGGTTCGAATCCCGCAAGGGGCAAATGTTTGTGTGGTGAGCACGAGCATTTGTACCTAAGTCATGGATGTTTATAAAAAACTAGCTTTTTCCCGCGGCTTTGCTCGCGGTAGATTTGTCTCGCGGTCAGTCAGTCAGTCAGTCAGTCAGTCAGTCAGTTTCTTCATATAATATATAGATATTTAAGTATGTTTATCCGTTATTTTGTCGCCATAGTACAAGCTTTGCTTAGTTTGGGGCTATATAATTGGTGTGATTGTGAAAACAATTAATTATTTATTTATTATTAATTTCATTTCAAATATGTTAAATGTGCAAACAATCATATTTATTATTACTACCCGTATTCGTCGCGACCAAAGCCGCAGGCACAGCTAGTGTGTTATACCAGATAATAATACTCGTTAGTAAAGCATTTCAGAATGTTATCTAAATGGGCATATATTATTAAAAATGACACACATCTAAATTAATCTAACATTAACCTTATTACTACAGAACCCACGCTAATTTACTGGATTCCTAACTATTTCCGAGGCATTTGCTAATCAACATTTTAATTACAGGTGTAACTATTCTACAATTTACCATAGTAGGACTGCCCTAGAAAAAAGGCTACATTGTAGTAAAATGACTGAATCATGGTCCTAGCTACGCAAATAGAGTATCGTCCACAAAGACTAATTGACGACCGTCTGATTGAAGTGGTTCACGCCCGGACTACAACAAAGACCAGGGGTTGCGGGTTCGAGTTCCGCCGGGGGCGAAGTCATGGATGGATAAGTATTTAAAAACAATTTATATTTTTATTGGTTATTTTTCCTTTGATCACGATTGACTGATTGAAATTGAAGTTTAATACCAATTATTGCATTCTTCACAATCATACCATAATTAACTAGCCTCAAATTATTAATTTCTTTAAATATTAGGTTATTTAAGCTACTTTGATTCAAGTCAAAATTATAACCTAAAAGCTTAATGCCACACTATGAGAGCTGTTCTACATCAAAACAACCAAAATAAACATATGGGACAATACAGATATTGCTGCCGCCAAAATACCCACTAAAATCAATTAATTAGAACATGATAAAATAATATAACATGTATTAACTTTCCCTCATTAAATTGCTAATAAAATAGCTAAGAAAACATAACGCACTATGCGTCGTGACTTGATCTGCTGTGAACGCAGCTTGAGGAATCTTAGTGACATCCATCTATTTGACCTTCAGCCCTTAATGCTCTTGTTGTGTTACTAACAATTTCAAAGATATTTAGGTGAATTGTTTAGCATCATTACTTGTCTTTATAAGGCTTCATTCTAACATTGTAACTGCAAAAAGCGACGAAGTCTAATATGCAAATCAAAGGTAAAGTAACTAATTAAATAGGTTTAGGGTCCGCAAAAGATTTTAAATGCTTCGCGAATGTGTTAAGTCTGCGGTTTTGGCATTGGTACTCAGACACAATTTAGATTATTTGATAAGTTGATGTTTTGAGCAATAAGTAATGGGCTAGTTTCCTAAAAAAATCTAATTAGTCCGTCAGTTTGATTAACAGAAAATATTGGACACGTATTTTTTCTTTTCTGAATCAAATAAAAAATGAAGAAGATATAGCCCGTTAAAGTTCCGCGTAACGTCACGCCTTGCGACACTTTTTAGCAAGACGTGACGTCACGTGCTCACTTTGATGCGCTTTATCTTCGTCATTTTTTATTTGATTGACAAAAGGCAAAACATGGGTCCAATATTTTTTGGTAATCTAACTGAAGGACAAAATAGAATAATAATTTTTTGACCCAGGAAACTAGCCCATTATTAGTCCTTTTAGGTTAATTCAAGTACATGCATCCTCCATATTCTTAAGCATTGCGTGAAAAAGAAGAAACAACGTTGGATAATAAATATATATTGGACAACATCACATACTTTGCTTTCATTTTAAAGTAGCTAAGTAGCTGAAGCACGTGTGCTACAGAAATAAGAAACAACGACGGTACCACAACACCCAAACCCGAGACGATATAGAAAAGTTATTTTTCTACATTGACCGACCGAGAATCGAACCCGGGATTAACGTAGAAGATCCATTTTCTTTAAATATAAATATGTACTAGACAATCATCATAATTTTAGCTATTTTTGGACTTACGGTTTTTGGACTTTTGCCTTTATTTGTGCTATGAGACATTGCCTCTTAACAAATTTCATGATTCTAGGTCAACGGGTAGTATCCTATTAATTTTGATTCCATTGAGAGTAACTAATTATTCGTTTTTTGCAGCATAAACAGCTCTATCTTTTTTACATTAACTTTGAAGTTTTTTTTTTTGAACTTTTACAGACCTGAGTATGTCGTTTTAAATTTAACTTGATACCTCCACGCGTTCTCGAGATAAAGGTCTTGACAGACAAACAGACGGACGGACGTACAACAAATTATTACTATTTATAAGGGCTTCGTTTTTTTCTTTTAAGGTACGGAGCCCTAAAAAAATGCAAATATCTCGCAATATGAAAGAGGGTGTTCCGGATAGCACTATAAGAGCACCTCTAGATTTTCCCTAAACTAGGTTTTATGAAGTCAAAAATAACTTAAAACATTTTTAGAGCATCCTGTCTAGTCTGAAACGTCCCTACGTCATCGCCTCTGTCTCTCTCATTTCAATCGTACCCCACTCTTCCCTCGGGGTGCACGCACGGGGCACGGGGTGTTCTATTTTACATTGAAATCAAAATAGTTTTTGTCATTTTTCTCGAAAACTAGCGTATAAATTTTTTCTTTTTTTTAATAAATCTGATTCATTTATGTTTTTGTAATTGTTTTTTAAATTTCACCCGTTTATAAAAGGCAACCTTATATTTCCTACTAGTTGAACCACAGAGAATCTGATTTGCGACCGCAAACATGGCAAATCGTCCTATTTTGTTTGTCTTACGTGCTTGTTTAGTGTTTGGATTTGATTGTAATTTATCATGCTGTGAATTTAATTAGTGAAAGATAATTAGTAAAACCCGTGACATGTTGTTTATTCCTATTTGAATTTATATATTTATGCATCAAGCATGTTAAATTACACATTAAGTTCTCCGCGCCACTTTCCTGTTTTTTCTTAGCTATCCTCTACGTAAGAGATCGCATTTAGCGACAAGACTATAAATAAATAAATAAATAAATATTGGACAACATCACATACATTGCTCTGATCCTACAATAAGTAGCTTAAGCACTTGTGTTACAGAAATCAGAAACAACGACGGTACATACAACAGTGCTTAAGCTACTTATCATAGGATCAGAGAAATGTATGTGATGTTGTCAAATATTTATCAGTATTATTAACTTGTAAGTAACAAAATACCTTCATGTATTTTATTTTCGTCACACTACAGGGCCCACGCATTAAATCCCACTCACGAGCGGATATAATAGAGTGTGTAGGCTGTTTTAAATAAGAAAAATATAAATCAGACACACAAAAATATTTGTATAAATAATGTAATGTAATAATCCCCGAAAACCATTTTTCAGGTTCATTATTAGAATTTCGCAGAAAAAAAGTACTATAATTTTAATTATCCCAAAAAAGCACGAATAAGTCAGAGTAGATTTATTAAGTCTCATTATGAGGGGGGTGTGTTCATTATTAAGAACATATCGTACTATCAACATTGCAATCGTAACATTAAATTAAATTAAAAACTCAAAAAAATATTTCAAAGCTCCGTCGTTCAAACTAACGGTCTCTACTTCGATGACCGCATAGTAAATTATGTTTGTATTGATCAACACACATTTTTTTGTTTATTATATAAACTGATTAAATCTACACTGTGTATTTGTTATTCAATCCTCAAAAAGTTTTCAAACACAAAGTAACAATTCCAAAAGGCGCTTCATCCCCATAGAAAATCTATACAAATTACTAACAGCACTTGTCATGACAAGGAAATCCTTTTAGGGGAACAAAAGAAATCATTCTTATTCGGTCGGTTTGGGCGACAACCATTGTGGCGTAAGTGAGCTGTCAATACAGTGAATGCGATGTTTCCTGCTTGATTAGATATGCGCTAGTGACAGACACACAAAGCCACCCACATGCCCTTTAATGTATGTGCAAATGCAGTTTAATCATCCGTGATGAGAGCAATGTTTGACATTATAGCTCGTTGAAATTAAATTTGATCAATTTAGTGGAACTGTATGCGACAGTGATAGCGCAAAGGTATTACTAAAAATAAAGTTCCTTTCTGTTCATATTAATAGACTTCTTTTTAACCAAACATTATTTGGAGATTAAAAACTATGGTTGTCACTTAAACATCCGTAATTTCAGACTTCCGAAACGTTGTCGTTTCGAATATCTCCGAAGTGTATGCGTTTGTACGCATAGTGTAAGCTTTATAATTAATTATATTATTGCTAATTACGATATTGATTCGTATGCTTTTGTTAACTGTCATAAGGTTGGTTAAGTGCTAATTAAAAATATGCGTTCAAATCGTTTACACACAAACACATTATTTTGTACTTATAAACAGGTCGTTGTCAACATATTTAGAACTTTTTGCAACAAAATTAAACCTTCGCCTAAATGCAAATGAAATCAATAACGTAACCCGCGTGGATATGATGGATAAAGTTTATCCTAGACATATTCCTATGATAGGTGCCTAAGCATTAATTAGACTTGAAATAACTCATACGGATCTCATAAAGATCAATTAAAACCTTAGTGAAATATGAGACTCGTTGTCTTAATAGTATTTGCAATTGCTAGCTAATGTAGGCAATTGTGATTTTTATCTTGATTTTATTCAGTGATCTATAAAATGTTTTTTCTTAGCATAATATTAGAAACAGGAAAACTTATTGTATATATTTTCTACTATCTATGAATATTGATAAACGTTTGAGAGCGTATTAGAGAAAAAATAAATGACAATAAATATGTAATTATAACTACTCTGTGAGGTCCCTAACACCAATGATTGAGAATAATTTTATCAATGCCATGTACGAGTATCTTTGCTGTAAGTGCATTAAATCTTATATCAATGTATCAAAATTACACGGTCAAGTAATCTTAAGCTGATTCCCTTCAAATCCATTCATTTCTCAAATAACTAGTTTGTAAAAGAAACAGATGGTTTTATTTAAAACGGTGTTTTTACAGAACTTAAAACGCCTAACGTCTAAAGGCCGAGCTAATGTCTGGCAATTTAGCCCCAATTTATTCAATATTGCGACCATCTGTGGCCCTTTACCAAGATTTGCCTATTTCACTTATGAGCTGAACCGATTAATTTAATTTTACACCAACAATTCAAGAATATTCCTTAAAATTTTTATGAAAGATTTTTTTGTTATTTCCTCATTAACTTTTAAGATTTCCATTGGTAGGTCACAGTCATGAGTTTAACACGAGTAGGAGCGCGTTCAGTTCATGGTGTTTCCACTGACCACCCTGTATTTAACCCATAGTTTCACAATATTGGTCTCTAGAAACGCTGCGACTAAGAATGCAAACCTGCGGCATTGGCAAGTAAATTTATGAACGACTAATTACTGCTTTGTTCTAATTTAGTTCCAACAAAAACTATCAATCACTAAAGATAAAATCTACATGTCAGCGGTTAAGGTTTTGACACTTTGCTACCGATCGCAATCTGTAGATGGACGAGATAAGATTTTAAGTTTAATTTTTATTGTTTTTTTACCCATATTACACTACATAATACTGGTCCAGTTACATAATTAGTTAGTTTGAAGGTAGTAACTTCGTATTTAATGTTTTTATGACCTTTAAATAAGTTTTATTCTATTAAAATTTTACACTACATAAGGATAAGAACACAAGGACATAGAATAGACCTCGAGGGTTGATTTATAGCTGCAAATATAGTTCATAACTAAATACACTAACGGCTAAATTGGCTATAAAAGATGTAGAGTTAAAATACGTATCTTTTAAAAGATTGTCATACCAAATCACTTAGCTAGAAGGCATAGAAAAAGGAGTAAGCTGCTTGTTCTTATCAGTGGAACCATGAGTTTAGATAAAATTATATAAAAGATATAACTAAGCAAGAATCTTGTAGTTCAGTCTAATTTCCGTGCATAAAATGAGGTAATGTAACCTACTAACCATTACCGAAAACTAGTTTGGTAACATGATCTGATAAAGTGCAGACGGTATGGACTCGTTACGGACACTAGAAGGGTTAACTCAGCAAACAAAAAAGCATAGAACGGTTCATTCTTTACTTATTATATTATGGCGCATTAAATTTTCTGGAAACCCGTTCATGATATACTAGTAGTAATTTTAGATTGTAGCCCCTGATTATCTTTTTTTTTTAATTTCATAAATTAAAGTAGAATTTGACTAGTTTTTTAACACCAAATTTTTATTATTACATGTCTAAGACGCGTTTGTGACACACTGAAATTTTAGTTTTCTGAATGTGAACTGCTATAAAACCAAAATGAAAATCGTTTCTTTGCTGGAAACAGGTAACATTAGTTAGTTAGGTACAAAATCAGATCCTTGTTTCGCTGTACACATATCAGCATGCAAACATTGTTCGGAAATTAACAACAAAAAAAAATTATAATCTGTTAAACCTTAAAATGTTAATAATAAAAGTCTTATTTTGGCAAAATTAAGTTAAAAACAAGTACAAGATGAGCATAGATTACATAGTTACTAACACGAGTAGTTATGATCAGGCCGAACTCAGATTCAGAACTCTCCGATACTAATATTAAATCGTATAGTGTCACGTGGTTTTCTAATCAACAATTTGATAATGGTTCTGAATAGATAAAATTAAAGTAAATCTAAAACTCAGTGATAAATTATAGGTATAATTTTATTTATTAAACTTAAGGGTTATTTGTGTACACCAAGTGAACGCTGGAATAGTTTTTGACTCCCGGTGAGCTTCTATACTTATCTCGTTTACCATATTTTGACCGTGTGAATTTGAAATAGGGCTACATGAGCGTACATGTTTAGGAATGGATACAATCTATGCCAATTTGTGGCTAACAAATTATCACGTTCTAATTAGAATTCATGTTTAATAGAAATGTTGGACAAAAATAATTAGGCATTGTTTTGTCATTCTATTGATTTAAAGCTGTCGTTATAAATACCTACTACTACTAATAGTCGCACTTGGCTTCGCCCATTTTCGCTGCGTTAAATGATTTGTTTTTAAAAACCTCCTCATGATAGAAAACCTAATACTTGAACGTTTTCGAAAATATTGCTTCTAAACGCCAAAATTGTGCAGTTCTAAATGTTATTTTGTTTTTATACAGTCAATGGCAGGTCGACCGACCAAAAAGTAAAAGGTCGTTAAACCGATTTTCAACTTTAAGTCCGACACGTAAAGATCAATATCAATTGATAAAATTTTACGTTTTGTGGTTGGTTGACGAGCTGTCTGTATATTGTTTTTTTTGTGTGGAGTGCAATAAAAAGTATCTATTTCAGAAAATGACCTACACAATAGGTGCATTAGCCGAATCCAGTATTGTGTTTTCTTGTAAACATTTATACTCATACCCAATACATTAAAGATAAACTAAGACTGTTAATTAAATTTTGTATCTCGAAACTGCTTATTTATTTGAGAAAAAAAGACTAATTACTTAAGTCATAAACAAAACGCAAATACATACGCAAATAAGACCAAAAGCTTTGCACAAAAACAGAACTTACAACTAAACCGCTTTACCGGCTTCATAATTAAGCTAACAGAAAATAGATTTATAACACGAACGTTTTGAGCATGGTTGTAAAATAATTGTTCCACGTTCAGAGAATGGGATGCACGACAATTGTGTCGGTCTTGCAACATCAAGTGCACGTTCGTGAGTGCACTTCCATGCAAATGGGGCCTTTAAACAAGCGGCCGTTAAAATGAGATGCTTTTTATTTACAGAGAAATTACGCTTAATTATTTTACAAATGAGGATGATAATAACACACAGTGTAAATATGTAGTGGTATAAGTGGTGGGTGCTGAGGTAGGTATTTTGCTTCACAGCCTTGGATCGTGAGTCTGAATTTCAGTACGTAATTCTAGATTTCTCGTAATAATGTAATCTGTATACAGGGTTACATTGCAAAGGGGTGCCAAATCTTTAGAAGTGGCTCAGAATCGGTAACTCAATCGAACTATGCAAAGAACAAAAAAAACCTCACATTTTTTATTCCTATCCGCTGTTAAAAATCGTACGCGTGGATAATTTAACTCATTCTAGAATAAATTGCATTGTATGTGCACTGCGTAAGGTCCTTGTTGGCTCGCCGTACCTCCGCCTCTGATGAATGACCGCGTGGCTCGTATTGATTTTATTTTCGGATATTTTAAAGTTTTTTTTGTAACATACGATTATTAAAAATAATAACGATTAAGACGCTTCTTTATATTGTTCCCTAGATCTTATATTTCAAATTTGGCACCACTTTGCAATGTAACCCTGTATGTACGGATTTGTACCACTTGCTCTAAATCTGCACATTAAAATAACTCTGAACATTTAGCCACTAATCACCCTGTCCAAGGATTTCAGA